>OX336388.2:277353857-278771244 GCA_946902985.2 Meconema thalassinum
GAAGAGACAGTTCTACTTCTGCCAGCGGGCCCGCTCGTTCCAGGACGAGAGCGCGCGCAACAGCTGTTTACGGCATTCATTTTTATACTTTTTTTTTTTTTCAATTATGTCGGATTTTTATTAAATTTGTAGTGTAAGGGTTCAGAAATCGAACGGACTTTTCAATGTATTTGTAACTCAAACCACATTCAGTTTGTGCCATTCTGAACATGGCCATAAATTCTGGAAATCAGCCAGCACAGGGGTGAGGAGCAACATTTAAGGCATCAGCAGGGTAAGTGTTAAGCAGCTTCATTCAGCCTTGGGAGCGTGACCTAGATCCCTGCTAACCTCACAATTCCTCAGGGCCATAAGTAAGGATCTGGAGATAACTTCTTCCCCGTCTGGATAGGTTCCAACTGTACTTTTTACAGGAAATTGTATTTATAAAAGAGGTTTATATTAGAAAAAGATTGAATCCTCTCAGAATAACTCCTCCAGTAAATATGTTGTTGTATCCGAGTTATGGCAACAGATTGCTGGCCAAGCAAAGTCGGGTGTTTGAAGGGTGGATACAGTACATGCCATGTGTAACAGTTAATCTCGATGATACAATGGGAGAGTCACAGTAAACATTCCATGGGCTAAGGCATTCAGCTTGCATTGCATTTAATACAGGAGTATTCCTGTTATCTTTTTTTCTAATTTTGTTCCTAACGAATACTCTCAATTGTGCCTCCTTCTTTACAATTAATGTTTGTTAAGAAATGTTCCATTAAATTAAAATTTTACTCTCTGTGTGGTATCTTTGTAACAAAAATGTTTTGTCAACTCAGAGTTGCTTGCTCACCAAGATGGAGACTGAAGACAGTCTTCATGTGTAGGTTATGTATATGCAAATATTGTTTTTTTCCTGCTAGCATGAAAGTACTGAACGCCAAGTTTAATATCTAGTGAGAATATTTTTGGAAATAAATTATTTTATTTTCCATTGTCCTGAGATGTATTAGGATCTTGAAGTATAGCATTCCATTTATTACCTTTTTGTGATACATTTTGCATTTATATCCACTGTACAATAACCGACATAAATATTTGCCAAAATAACCAGTATGTCTTGTTTTATTTGTGAACCTAAGGTCCTCTAGGGTGCACACATTGCTACAATGACCACTGGGAATAAACTCAGTCAAGACACAGATTGACAGAAAATACTTTTCAAAAACATACTTGAGCTGCTGGATCTTTAGTTTGAGAGTTTTAGCAAGACCACAAGTTTGTGTCTAGTCTGGAAGGATTTCAAGCCCCCCAGCTGAACAGCAATCTTACCAGCCTGCAAGATGGAGATTAAACAGACCATCGTCAGCCTGAAGAATAATATAGCAGCTGGAGAGGACTCTCATAGATGAGAGTACTCTGGATATATTAGTTCAAACTTTTTCAGACCTGGGGTATGTATGGGTAGGACAGTGAGAAACCTGATCTCGAGGAAGAGGTGATGTATACGGTAATGTGTGTGGCAGAGAAATGAGCAACCTTCTGGCTCAAAGAACATGGCACGGTAATAACAAGTTATATTTATTGTTTTATTTCACATTTCAATGAAAACAATAAAATATAGTCATAGTGAACTTCAAAAGAACAGCAAAAGACAGGTAGACCATGAAAAAAAAAGTAAAGCCATTCCAACAATAAAGAGCTGCATGTAAAAAAAAAAAACAAGTTGCTATATTTATTTGTGGCAGTATTAAAGTACAAGAATAAGAGAACAATGAGAGGTAAAGTTTCCCTTTTCCAAATCTTGAACAACCCAAAAGATTAGACGATGTTTCACTGTCTCAGTTTCCTCGTTAACAAGCACTGATGGGAATGAGCAGCTATTGAACAACCAAAAGTTATTTAAGCACGTTCATACCTCACACTTCAACACGTGTAAGACTTGAGCTGCACACACAGTGAATCCCCATCCCCATTGATACAGAAGTGTTCATGACAGATCTCACGGTGTGGCAACAGGTGGTGTTGCGCAGGTCTGTGTTTGGGGTTAACATTGTTCATGACGAATGATAGCTTAAAATTTGAAAATACACTTATGTTGCGTCTAGTCAATACACATTCAAGTATTGACTAGACGAAGCATAAGTGCATTTTCAAATTTTAAGCTGACAAATATGGCAGCAATTCAAGCCAAAACATCAAACGAACTAACAGGCATCCGTGACGTCGCTAAAATTTTCCCCACAACACATACGTATCGCGGTATGTACTTGAACCGAATAATATGTGGGATACTCTTCAGCAAACTCACGGTGATGCGTATTACTTTCCTCTACCTTAATAAAGAAGCATAACAAACATACAGATCACTCCTGAAATATCATTATATTTGTTAAGTTGAAAGAAGTATTGTTTCTTCTTACTTTTTGGCTGACTGCAAACAGATATGCTGAAACCTTCTTTCGGAGAAGAAATTTTTGAATCTTCCCCACTGCGTTTACACATGATAAATCTGTATATTTCAAGTTTGTAACGTATCGAATAAGACCCGATAGCACTAGCCTATTCACATTATAGACCTCGTGCGAATGAACATTGCAGTGTTCTGGCAGCAAGGCAATTGGAGCGACGTGATTAGGCACTCTTGTTGAGGAAAGATTACAAGTTCTACAAAGAAAACAACAAATCTTTCTGTGGTTGAATGTAACACACATACAGCAATATCCACCTGGAACACAATTCTTCGTTTCGGAAACCAAAAAAACAGTACATTTGTAGAAGGAACGCCTCCTCTGTAGTCGGCACTTTATGCATGGAACACTGACTGATCTGATTATCTGACCAGTTGAAATGAGAGGTGACAGGGGAAGCACCAACCCACGTCCTACTATTATTTGTGAGCCGCTGGGGGAACGTGACAATGAGGGAACTGAGGGATTATTTAGTAACGCAAGTACAGACAGATATCATGAGGTGACCTTAGTGACACCATCACATCAACCCAATCTCTAAGAGAGTGAGATAGTCCTGACCAAGCAATATTTCATCCAGGTTGTTCTCAGCTCCCCTACGCAGCATAACCCCTGAAGTTCACTGCTCATTATCTCTGTCATATAACAGAAGACCGAGATGCCAGTTTATAGAGATTTTCAATTTAAGTCAAGTTTCATTTAGGAACTTGGACTTTGTGGTCATCAGTCCTGTGTACTTGCGTGTGTGTAGAAATTGTTTAATAGCAATTGGAAGTAGTAGAGATGCACTACAAAATTCCCCTAGACACGACATGATGGACGACACTAATTCTGTGTGTTAATAAGGCTTCACATACAAGCACAAACCTAACCTCGTAGCAACCAAAGGTTTAGTCCAGACCGTTGCCTACGCTACATACAAGGCCGGGAAATGCAAGCTGTTTTGTGCTAAAATTGAATCACCATGAAGTTCCGCCAGTGACCGCTAGGATCGCTTTGTAACACCCTAGTTCCAGCATTCGCACCAGTTTAACTCAATAGTGACATAGAAAATAGTGGCTGTTTACACGAGTGTTTTTTAAATGGTTTACCGCTGTGTTCCGTTTTGTACGTCCTGGCAGGGAATGTGCAAATCAGTTTCATTTCACTTGTTTCCTATCAATCAGGAATTAAGAAATAGTGGATTATAGTAGCTGTTCCTCGACGAGGTGATCAGCCAGGTAGTGTGTGGACTCCTTCTAAAAGGCCAGCAGTTTGTACAGAGCGCCAGGAACTGTTCTCCGCGGGGGCTACGCGCTGCTGTGAGATGCTACGTAATCAGTTTAGTTGGCAGCAGTGTCCTTGATGGGGCCAAGGCCACATAAGTGGGCTGTCGAAATCATCAGTGTGTATAGTTAGATGTTGGAAGTGTGCACCATTATGTTATGAATGGCTGTGGTGAGCATAAAGTTTACTGTTTGTTTTGATACGAGCGACAACCGTGCTGCCAACTTAAGTGGTGGCGCTATCTGTCGCAACAGCTCGTAGGCACTGCGGAGAACATTCCCTGACATTTCAGAGAAGACAATTACAGTGTGAGCACAACTAGAAATTTCTTCTGCCTAAATCCGTACCTTCAGTATTTACAGACATCCATCAGCACAAACAGGTCACAATTACAGCTAGGAGACCACCAGAACGATGACTCTCTTTCATCCAAAAGAGAATACTCTTCAGAAACTGTGAGTAATTTTGTCCCTATTTGTGAAGACGGGATAAATTGCAGAAGTATAGGGTCAGTTTTCACCCATTTCAAGGCCAGTAGTTAGGAAGTCTCTTCGAAAGAAACTGTGGAGTGCTATGAAAAAAAAAACTGCTAAGCGAGACGCTGTAATTAACAAGCTACGAAGAAAACTTCATAATCTTCAGGCTGAATTGAAGAAATATAAAACTAAGAAATAGGACATGAACAAGCAGCTGTCTGCAATTCAAAATGAAGCCCAACATGCTAGCCTTGAAGCCATTTTTTTTTGCTCGAAGAGCTGCAAGCATTTGGAAAGAAGATATAAATACCAAGAAACTACAATTAAAATTCGTGTTCTTCTATCTACTAGGTCACCGACAGGCTATCGATTGTTACGTGAACTAAGTATCTTGCACCTACCACATCCCAAAACTTTGAAGACATACGTAGGGTACTCGAAAGGAGAGACTGGCATCACCTCATTGATCAGAGCAAGATTGATGGCAGAGGAAAAGTCACTGGAATACTAGAATGCAAACGTGGGCTCCCTTATCATTGACAAAATGGCTATCAAGCCTAGGCTTGTGTACGATAGGAACTTGGACATGTTTCTCGGCATGAGTGACGCAGACTTATGGTATTGAAGACAAACTAGCCAACGAGTTACTTTGCATTCTTTTCAAAGGACTATCTTCTTCTGACAGAATTCCTGTGCCATTTTATTTTACATGTTCTATTTCTGGAGTGCACTTGGCAAAATTGGTATTAGATGCTTTGAAGGTAGTCGAAAAAAGTGGTTTCAGAGTGTTAAGAATTGTAACTGACAACTGTCAAGCAAATGTTTCGATGTTTGAAACGTTATGCGGGGGTCGTATAATGCATGAAATTAAACATCCTCTTGATGAAAATCAACCGCTCTTCATAAGTTTTGATTCCAATCTCATTATCAAGAATGTACGATCGCAGTACTTGTCTAGGGAGTTCGTTGTAAATGGCAACAATGTGACAAGTGATCATTTGAAGACCCTTTATAATCTTCAGAAAAGTCTGGTGATAAAACCTGTCAGGAAACTCTCCAGGAAGGTGGTTTATCCTAGTAATTTGGAAAAGATGAATGTTTCCAGTGCCAAAGTTGTGTTTTCACCTTAAGTTAAAAAGTATGGAAGTCGTATGCTCTGAGAAAATGAATGACAAAGACAGTTTACTTGAGACTATTAATTTTATGGAACATTTTCAGAAATGGTTTGACATCCATGATGTCTGTAACACATCCCATGGCACACTGCACTGGTTAACAGACTTATTTCTGCCATACATGGAGGACATTCAGCAACATCCCGAAAAGTTCAGGAAATTCACTAAAGAGACTTACCACGCTCTGGGGTTGGTTGACAACTCTCTTTTCAGTGGCATGCATACGATATTTAATAAGCATCAATTTCCACTATGTCCTAACGAGGAATTTATCGAGTGCCGATGTCGAGCTCTTTTTCAGTCACCTCAGACGAAAAGAGGGGTATTCAATGATATGATGGATGTGAGATCTTGTATCCATGCTATTGAATCTACCCTTCGCACTGGAATTATCGCAGCTTCGAGCCATGGAAAGGTTGAACTGATGAATGAACACCTAGTATCCAGCTTAAGGTGCAGGTTCTTTTCTAGGAACCAACTTCAAGAGCCAGGTGAAGAAGGACATGTCACGGATTCTGCCTTCGTACCAGAACTTCCCGAACACGTCCTAGCTATAGTTGGAAAGCCCGTTGAAAGTACATTTTTATCCTGCCCATTTATTTTCATTGCACTGTGTTTTTACCTAAACAGGATTACGGTTTTATTTTTAGGAACTCCAGCTACTGCATCCAACATAGCAGTAGCAATGGTGGCAGGCTACCTAGTGCGCGTAGCAGAAGAAGGTTGTTTGCAACATATTTCTCTTCCTGCGAGTGAAAGCCCGGTCCTCAGCGGAGGACTGAGGTACCCTAAAACATCATTTGTGGTGTTCATCATCATCATCTTGCACAGTTTCCAGCCACTGGCCGGGTCTGTTTGGAACACAAGCCTCTCCAACGTCCTCTGTCCTCCCACCATCCCTCAGCCTCCACCCCCGTCCAGCCCCCCCTCCCCCCTCCTCTCCCCGCGTACCCCCCCCCCGGGCATCCCCCTCTCCTCCATTCATTTTACATGTCCACACCCTCCAAGTCCAGACCCCCCTACACCACCCTGCAATGGCTCCCCCCCACCAACTCTCCGGCCCTCCCACCCCTCCGTCCATCCCTGCAGCTCCAACACCGGCCCCCAAGAACACCGGCCCGCTCCCCCCCCCCCCCACAGCCCCGAGGCACACGCCAGGACAGGGACACAGCACGTCTGACACACGATCCCCCCGCTGCTCTGAGATCCATAACATGTTTCTCACACTCCCCCGCCTGGTGTTACTGGAGCAAATTATGCAATGAGTATCACGTCCTCTCCAGTATCTGCCATGGAAGAATTTACTGACAAACTGCACACTTTTATTAAAAGACAAGTTCTGTCAAACAACTAAGTTTGACCAATGCAACGATTCTGAACTTCCGATTCTCCTTTTGAAAAAGTTCACGAAGGTGCTCCTGGACAACCTAGCCTTCAATCGCACAAGCAGGATTGAACGGGTTTTACAGCTTCACAATAAGTCTCTAAACAGGAAAGTACTGAAGCTCTAAGAAAAGACTGCTTGTTTATGATATTCCGGTGAGTTATAGATATCAATGATAAACCTCACTTTTGTAAATGTGTATGAAAGTAGCCCGGGTATTCTCTCATATCATATAGTGCGCTCATATTGAGGGTGTTACACTGCAATCCTAGTGGCAGAATGCTGAACTCAGTTGTATTATGATGTAGGCAACGGTCCAGACAGTCGTCTAACCCAGTAGCGTGCAGATTAGTAACGACGCTCATAATATTCTAAATGTGTATGTAGTGCATAAAGTAAGGTACTGCAACTCAATGGATACACTGCAGGAGACCAAATCCCAGAGGGAAACAATTCTTAAACTACTGAAATTAGCCAAAATATCTTCGGTAAAAATGAAAAAGAAAAATCTGTAGGTGATGTAGTAATAGATGTCTATAACTCATCCACCATCACCTTTTTAGATCACAACTTATATAGTCCACCATTATGCACAAATACAGTCTTGCCAACCCCACACACATGGTACTACTGTATAGCCGGTATTGTAGAACAAAAGTGTCAAGACACCTCTTCAAAACAAGCCGCCCGACTTCACCAGATCAGGCAAGACTGAAATTAGCAAAACATGCATCAATAAATCTCATCCAGACCAATAATTGCAAGATGGCGATCAACACCCCTGGATTTTGTCACACACAGTGAAGCTACTTTATCCAGGCCAATGGTTTTGCTAATTAATGCTTTTTCACATAATTACATTATTACCTATGCCGTGTGGTATATTCTGTATCCCACATGTCGGCAACTGTGATGTGAACTCACAGTTGAAGAGACCTCATGCGCCTGGGAAACATGGCATTAATTCTTCTCTTTTTCGCTTTCATTTCGATGATATATGATTTATACCTTATTTCATCTTCTGAGGGACATTATCAACCTTGGTCACCGGATATGGGTGTGTTTTTATTTATTGCTCCTTTAACAACGGTAACCATGTTCCGACAGCGCTTGAATCTTATTTAATGCGGCACACACCGTTGCCAACATGTGGGATACAAAATCACTGTTGACAAAATAGAAAAGTGTTAGGCTGCAACCATTGATCTGGACGTGTTAGGCTGTAACCATTGTCAAAAACGATTGGATTGGACAAAACGAAGGTTAGAATGGTCGGGTCGGCCGCGGGAAGCTAGTGGGACACCGTTGACAAATTAGCATTGTACTGTAAGTACAGCGTTGGCAATACTGTCTTTGACGATAATGGAGGGGACAGCTGGACTTGTGATCAAATTTGGGAGACTGGTTATAGACAGCAGAGGAGTAACATATATTACTACAGGCATCGCCGTCTATAATTCTCAACACTAAGTCTAGTCCATAAGTTCTATAAACACGTAAGACCACATGCTAAGTCAGCTGCCATTTGAGGGTGCGCAAATGCGAGGGAGCCGTGTCAGTAGATTTACTCGCACGTTAAAGATTCCCCTCGGGCCAAAATTCTGGCCAGAGAAGTTAAAAGGGACGTAAAACCAATAACATTATTATTTTATTCATAAATATCGTTTATTTTGATATGACAGCATCCAAAAGCAGTTCGTACTATTTCAACACCCGTGCAATTCCTCGTGGTAAATCAGACCTGCTGAAAGTTGTAGAAGTGAGTATTTCCCGTATTAAGTTGCATGTGTAACCAATACTTGCTAATGAATTTAACAAACAAATTCTTCACTAATATTTCATTAAACTATTTTAGTTGCCGAGGAAGTGTTGTGTGCCTGGCTGTGAGTCAAATTATGGCAGCACTATTAAAATAACTGGTTATATCACTACAGCAAGGTGGACTTTCAGTGCCTAGTAATTTAGTTTTGGTATATATCTCCATGTGCCCTCTATATTCCAGTACATAATGAACTGTACTCAGTTAGCAAGTACCTTTTGATAGATTCCATTAGAAAGCTACCTATTTTCAAATTAAGTGAGCCGTGGAGCATTATTGTTAGACTGTCAGCATTAAGCTTGGAGGCCTATTGTGACTATGATGAGTGCGTCTGTGGACAAAAAAGTGGAGAATGTATTATCAAAGTCAGTCTCTAAGTTCGTAAGACCAGTCTTAAATATATTTTCTGAGCACGTCAATGACAGCAGTGAACTTAGCAGCAATAACAGGAAACTTCAGACATTGGGACATTGAGGTACAGTTACAGCCTTTTATTATTACCTTACCGGGAATCGACAGTACATAGCATGGAACATGTATCCTATATTTGTGTGTCGATTTAGCGGACGTTATGTTCTGTTGTATTTTCGGAAATATTTGGCGTCAAAATCTATGTGTTACGCAGTGTTAGCAATTACCATGTGCTTGCGTTGGCCTCCCAGATGACAGATGGGCAGTGTTGCCAAACCTTATGACACAGCTTGAGAATTGTAGACGGCGATGTTGCAGGTGTTTTGGCTAATTTTTGTACTTTAGTAAAAGTTATCAAGGAGAAGTTACCAACATGGCTGCCACCATCATTGAGCAAGAAATAAAAATATATATTTACATAATTTATAACATATTTCCGATGCAGTAGTGATAATTGCTAAGGTCTCCCTCAAAAGTATGAAAATCATACATTGTCAAGTGTAAAAGCCAGGATTTGGTCTCCTCCAGAATTAGATGCTAGTTCTCTCCAAGACAAACTGGATATATCTTCTCCCAATCTTTATTTCACGTGGAGTATGTGATTTAAACTTAGGGGCTGTGAAACTCGATGTGTTCCTCCGAATATTCCCTAAATCCAGATTAATATCCATGGATGACTACTATCCTACTCGGTAGGATTACTTGAGAAAGTTACTGAATGAAGGGAACGAAAGTGTGACTAGGAGGGAGGTAATGTGCATTGATGAGATTCCAGAAGTCTGGGAGAGGTGGGACCTAATGGATTAACTTTGGGAACAAGAAAAAGTTCCAGGGGAATAGATGGTTGGTTTAGGGGCTGCGACAACGCGGTCATGTAGCCCCGTGTACTTTGGGTGTGTGTAGAATCTGTCTGATAACCGGTGTTAATTGTGAAGGCTGTATGAGTGTGTGTATGTGTTTTTCAATTCAAGTAAGGACTGCATACTTTTGAATTAATTCAAATAGTTCCTACTTTTGCCGCCAAACGCCACCGTCAACGACTACTAGTTCAGAACTTGGCTACCAGACGCCACCGAACTCGGGTCTTCGCAACGAACGTAAGAGCCTAAGAGCGTTGTTTACATTCTTAACCTATACAATTTAGCTTCCCACAGGTGTAATTAGTGGAAGGTTCTTTAACATGCCATAAATCTATGACATGGGACCGCCGGCTTTACTTCCCCTCTGAAGGAAGGCATACTGAGGGATTTTAACGCTGTTAAAAAAATCTGACGACTTCGG
Organism: Meconema thalassinum; assembly: GCA_946902985.2. Taxonomy (NCBI): domain Eukaryota; kingdom Metazoa; phylum Arthropoda; class Insecta; order Orthoptera; family Tettigoniidae; genus Meconema; species Meconema thalassinum. Next base: position 277,364,117 of record OX336388.2, read on the forward strand.
CCGGATTTGAACCCGCGATCTTGGGCATAGAAGCTCAGCATGCTACCAACTACGCCACTGAAGCCGCCTCAGGGGAATGGAGGAGGAGCATATTACAAAGGGAAAGAAGATGTCCAGGAATGGGCCAACTATAGAGGAATTAAGTTAATGTCACACACAATGAAGATTTGTGAAAGAATTATTGAAGGAAGATTCTGACATGAAACATAATAGGAGACTAACAATTTGGGTTTATGCCTGCAAGAGCGACGATGGATGCAATATTCGCATTAAGACAGTTAATGGAACGTAGTCCTTATTGACCTAGAAAAGGCATATGACAGAGTTCCTCGAACACAAGTCTGGAGATGCATGAGAGAGAAGTGAGGAGCAATGTGGGTTGGATTACATTAGTCCATACTTGCTTGACTTCATTATGGATGTTTTGGTGAAACGCCAGGGAATATAAATATTGAGCCTGGGCAGGTTAGACTGAGGTATGCGAATCAGTCAGGCAAAGATGGAATATATGGTAGCAAATGGTCACACAGGTTCAAGTATCTGGGATCAACCTTAGAGAAAGATGGAGGATTGGAATTCAATGTGACGGGAAAGTGCCTTGCCCAATGACAGTGGTGTAGTAATGCATGGTGCAGAGACAGGACAAGAGAAACAGTTAAGGTGGCACCACTGAGCAAGAAGATACAGGAAAGCAGATTAAGGTGGTTTGGACATGAAGACTGAGTGCAGTCCCTGGAAGGAGGAAAAAAGACTGGACGAGAGAAGAAGCCCTAAACAGAAAGGAATGGAGGATGGAAATGGCGACCCCACTTAATTGGGAAAAGGTCTAGCTAAAGAAGAAGACTATCCTACTCGGTTCTCCAGCACGAGCCATCACACACACGTCACACCGACCCAGTGAGCGAGCACCTAAAATATCGCCATTCGCATGAGGTCTATTAATATTGTGCATCGTACAAAGCAAACTGACTCACTATTATTCACATTACCAACAAACTCGTCTGGTTTCAAATTATCACTATCGAACTGAACGAAAGAGCAACTAACATGCCCCCAAAAGTGCTCAAATATCGCCAAGCATGTTTACACGGCTCAGGCAGGTCTCACCAGTGCTCACATTTTAAATGCCTAAACTGTTTTGTAAATATGATATACATTTTTATTGTTCATTTTCAATTCTTTGTCACAGTGTAATTTTCATTTTGCTATATGAAATAAATATTAATTGTGGAGATTACCACAACCGCAACCAGACTAGAAAGTGGTAGATTATGGAGCTTCCTTTCTGGGAGTCGTTAGGAATAGTAAGTACAGTCAAATATCACTAATATTGCTTAAATGAAGGTTTTCATTTGTAGCTTCTTCAATGACGGCAGATATTTGTGGCCGAGACATTGACGTCATATTGCGTTGCCAACATGTCCGATACAAAATACACTACACGACACACGTAACTTTGTAATTATGTGAACAAAGAAATAATTGGCAAAACCACTGGCCTGGACAAAGATTATTATCGTGTGACAAAAACCAGGGGTGTTCAACAATTATTGGTCTAGGTTAAGACCATTGGTCTGGATGAAAATATTGGTCAACAGGTTCAGGACGGGTCTTGACCAGCTCACGATTATGTTTTAAGTACTTCACTTACAATTTGTGAACTATCAAATTGTGTTCTTCGTCACTATCGTTATTATATTCTTGGTTGAAATTGGAGATTGTCAAGTGGCAACTCGCACAATCCATGTTGAAATTAAAACTTGGCGCACTTTCGCATTAACTAGACGGCGCTCTTTTGTTGTACGATACCGGATGCGATGGGTTGGCAATACTGTACATGTTGCTGGAAATGGCGGAGTCTTGATCCTATTTGGGATGGCTGGGTGGGTCACAGACAGCATCATCTCCAGATACCATTACTACAGGTATTTTGGCTAATTTCAGTAGTTTAAGATTTTTTACTTCGGTTCAGGTAAACTCCAATTGGGCTGACCAATATAAATTCAATTTTCAAAAAAACTGAAATTGTCCAAAAATCTCAATCAGCTAGCACTTTGTCCCATGGTATACCTCACCAAACCCCTGGATGGAACATGCTGGCTAATCGATTGAAAGACCTATGCTATCAATAAACCAGTGGATAAACATTTACAGAAGTACTCCTTTCTATAAAATTCTTAAACTACAGAAATTGACCAAATTACTTGAATTAACAGTCGGTAAAATATCTGGAGATGATGCAGTGATAGATGTTTACTCCTCCGCTGTCCGAGACCCACCCAGCCATGACAAGTAGAATCACGACTTATATACGGTAGTTGAAATTGCAGCTCTTGACAGCCATCTTTGTGAAGGAGTAAATAACGCCAACCCCACGTATTTGGTACTATTTCGCATCCGGTATAGAAAAACAAAAGAGCGCCGTCATATTAATGGCAAAGTGCGACAAATTTCTAACCTAACCTAATTAGAAAGTTACTTGTGTCATCTGGTATAATATAAACACCAATAATATTTTGTCTTTTATTGCTTTATTCACATAATTACAAAGTTGTGTGTGTCGTGTGGTGTATTTTGTATCGGACATGTTGGCAACGGGTATGACGTACTTTCTGACGTCATTGTAACATAGCGCCGAACGTGAAATGAACACAAACAAAAATGCTTTCTTTACGTACCGGTAATAAAAGAAATATTTCCGGTGCAGCAATGACAATTCAACAACTTGTAATGACTCCCAGAAAGGTTTGTGAACCATAAATAATGTGCCTTGTGAAAGTTGTGAACCTATTCTCAACAAGCACACTGTTTTGATGTTTCTGGGTCATTAAGTCACCTAGCCTATTCCCACCAGAAACTGACAGAGAAACTGGTGGCAAGAGAACGCACATGATGCCACCACCGAGGAGGAATGTACAACATTTCACCAGCATTCAAGTGACACTCCCACCCACATGCCTTCTGAAACTCGGGAAACGAATTGTAGTCTGGCTGTTGAGGATCCACTCGGGCAGTGTTGGTTATGGGATGCTCCTCATGTGGATACAGACGTGGAGACTCTTCGGGGGCAAACAGCACCACTCGCTTGGACCCCACTACTTGGCATAACAGGTTATGCTTGGGGTCGTAGTGAAGAGGAGAGACAGTTCCACGGGGACCAAACCAGGCGTTGATGTCAGTTTCCTGTTCACCGTTGCCCAGGCAGCAGTATTCAGGCTCGTAGATGTCCGTTCGCAGCTCAGGAACCTGATCGAAGAGACGATGTTGAGCTAAATAACCCACCTTGTCTGCTTGACCTATTATGTGCTTGCCAATAAACTCGGACAGAGTCATGAAGTCTTGACACCAGGTAGGGTCCACATAATGGGCACCAAGTTCTACTGGCACCATGCGAGAACCAGCCCGCTGCTCCAAGTAATTCATGTTCGTCCAGAGCTTGAGCGCAGGCCAGTGACTTATACATCCAGTAAGTTTGGCAGGCAATTGTGGTGTGAAGTAATTTTCGTAGAAACTCTCGAGAGAGGGACATTGCAATCCTGGAATGTCTCGCCACTTAGGCTCATCACCTTGAAGCACAGCCTCACTGGCTTCATCTTCCCGTGGTGGTTCATAAACATTTGAAGGTTTGTATAATTCATTGAGGGCAAGCGTAAGGATGTTTGCTACTTGACGCAAGTCCCCTACTCCCGACTCCAGAGGGGCACCCACGATGAGGCCAAGGTCGGCCACACGCAGTGCCTCGCGTATGACTTCAGCATCACTACACTCACTATGGATCTTTAACAACATAAAAATCTTTATCAGTGAAGCCAATGTATACAATTGATGCTGATGAAGAGGAACCTCTTTCCAATGACCAGTGTTGAGCCTCTCCCAAGTGAAATCCAACACTGCTTGGACACTCTGTTGGCCTCCCTCCAGTAGGGCACTATTGTTTATACCCACAACAGCCTTAGCCTTCAATAACAGGAACACACAGTCTGGAAAAGTTTCGTCAGCTAAATAGCCTGACAATTCAGGAGGCAACAATTTGCTAATTTTCGAAAGAATGTCATCCATGGTAAATCAATAATTCAAAGTCCATTTGTTTAAATCCATAAAATACACAATAGTTTTAATGCTTAGACCATAACCTTATTTTACACTGTCCAGAAAGGCTGCACAAGATCGCATGCACTGCTGATAGCACTTCTCAAAACCAGCGTCACCATCGTCATAATAAGGATCACGTATTATCCCATCACCCTGAGGATCAAAATCGCCTAATAGATGTAATTTTGCTTTGCTGTTTTTAGGTGCCTTCCTATTCAATTCTCGCATATTTTCTTCATCCATCCCAAATATATACTGGAACCTATTAAAATCTTCTGCTGTAATTTGGCGGACAGCATGTTTATAAACAATACCATGTTTTTTTAGGCACTTTTGAGCACGAATTTCAGGTTGATTTCCAACATGCCAGGACCCCAGTGCTGCACTATCGACATCCCATTCCCCTAAGGAGTCCCTATTCTTCAGCAATTCACGGAAAACTGCTTCTGCTATTGGAGAACGGCATATGTTACCAAGGCAAATAAATAATGCACTTTTTGAATCCGACATATTTCTGCCTACAAATTTTACACAAACTTTTTACGACAGACGTCCAAATTTTCTGCGTCGCAGATGAAATCAGCACATGTTATGTTATCACTCAGGCATGCCAACGCAAATTTTCAGAAATTGGAAAAGTAGCGATATTACCCATTTAAGATTTGATTGCCGCTGAGCGTGGCTGCGCCGGCGTTTGTTGATTATTGTAGCAGGAGCCCCGCGGTGTGAAGTGGAGGACACAGATAAGCGTCACAGGGGCCCATATCACCACGGACAATTAAATGTTAATAATGTATTAAACACAATCTTCTTCTTCTCCTCAATCGCTAGGTTGGTGGGTAACATGCATGTCTTCCAAAACGTCTTCTTTCTCTGACCTGTAGTTTCAAATGGCAATAAGTGTGTTTGCCTTTAATGCTGTCTATAAATTGAGTCCTTGGTCTTCCTCGACTCCTCTTTCCTTCTAGCTTCCCTTCGAAGAGTGTGGTGCACCAGTCAGAATGACGAATCAAATAGCCAACAAAACTATTCCTTCTTCTGTTTAAGGATTCAACCAAGGTACTGTACCCGAAAATACCTACCATCAGCTTGTTGGAATCCCACGATGGTAACTGGATCGCAGAACCTGAAAACCCCCAGATTCTACCAACAAGTGACGAGGATGATGGGGTACAGGAATTCCTAACTGAGATAACGTTAAGAAAAACCGTGATAAACGACGAAAAAGCAACTCAAAAAGCGCGAGAATTAGGAAAAGACGTAACCTCTGGTGTATGGAAAACACCGAAACACCCACCACTGGCTTTTTTAACGTGTTCTCTTATCATTTCTAAAAAACATCACACTTCGAAGATTTAAAATGAACTAAAATGATTTATTCAAGAAAACGAAGAATATAGTGAAAGTCGCTATATTTAAGACAAAGGCGAAGTGCCTAACTTCAAACTGAAGTTTTAACTATAATCAAGTATAAATGCCAGTCCCCAGTCACCACTGGAAATAACTGCATTTCTCCAAGTATTAAACATGAACAATATTTTACGATCCAACAGCAATGTTGAAAAACGATAAAATAGGTTTGGATTTAATTTCAGAAATTTCACATTTATAGGTCTTAATTGCCTATATATAAATGTATACCCTTAAAAAAATAATGTGATAATACATATTTATATTTATGGTGTAACACTTTCCTGGGTGTTACTGCAAGTTTCAGAACTGACACTTTCCATTAGTGTCCTATTCGATTTGTGGTTTCTTATAATATTGTATTTTCTCAGTTTCATCTGACCAAGCAATTAAGCTAAGTCGATTTTCTATTAACAGACACCTATAATAAACTATCATCACCAAATCAAAAATAGGGCTTATTATAAAACCTGATAGGCATCGCAATGATTCCAGGATTTGAAATCCTACAAAGTAGATTTAATTACCCATGCATGAAATGCATGATTCTTCGCAACAGAGTATCCACATGGAAAGATACTGAAATTTCAATGCCCTAGGCAATAATTACAATTAGTTTCAAAAATCCATCTGAGTGGATTGTAATTCATTTCACAACATAGAATATTTCTCTGAATATCCTTTCGACAAATAACGACAGTGGCCTTTACATGGCTTCATTATCACACATTACACTGCACTGAGCATTCATATAACCATTAAACATTGCATTACTTTAAGTCAATGCCTTAAATAATCACCTTTCTTGGTGAACGAAGAATTCCATAACTAGGCTTAATTAACAGCTCAAATTCACATTAAGAATAGTGTTGCTAGAATTATACAGATTTCGTTACATTTTAACTATCAATATTTAATCTTTGTTTCATTTAATCTTACATTATTCATAGTGATCAAAATACGTTGCTTTCAATAGGTTTAATTATAATCACAAATCTGGCGATAGATCTGCCTCCACATAAATCTAATCTGGGATTCACGTTAATAAATAGGATGAATGTTTATCAATCAAAACTGTGTAAATATAACGTGTATATTATCCATCTATTATGGATCTCAATAATGCCCAACGAAGCATAGCTATCGTGTTTCAAAATCTCAAAATGTCAACGAAGAAATAAATTGGATCAAGCCAAAGGTCGGAATAAATCTACTCAAGTGGTTACAAGAACGACGAATAGTGATCTACACCACCGATCTGGGTAATCATAACAATTGGCACTCCAATTGATCGGTTAGAAACACTATAGGCGTCTATCTGCCAAAAGAACAGAATAGAAATTCCTAACAAAAGCAAAAATAGCTTCAACAACCTTACAACAAATTTTAATAATCAATCTGAAGATTGAAATCCAACTTTCGAGTGTATAACAGTTCTTGAAGTTGAACCATAATTGTAGCTCAAATTTGAGTCTACCAAATTGAATAATGTCATAAATATACATATTACGAGTGTTCATTCACTATCAAAAACACGTGGAATGAAGAATCTTGGCCTACTGGTTCCTCTTCTCTACATTAAATAAATCCCCAATTAAATAACTTGAATTTACATTTACTATAATTTCAAACAACAATGCAGTTAAAAAAAAAGGTGCATCCTTTACTAGGATCAAAACCCTGTCTAGAATAGAATTAGTCTTGACAAGATTATCAAGCCCAAACTCTACTCTTCGACATGCTACTGAAAATCCTACAAAAATGTGGCAACACGACAACGTTAGAATGCTAATACTTGACTACGATTAATGAGACTTGTTCTGAACCTTTGACGATTCATGGAGCTCACAGAAGAACAATGACATGCCCTTCATAACGATATGGCGATGGTAGAGATTCTCCAGGGTAATGAGAACCGAACCCCGGAATACCAGTCACCTCTCCCCCTGGCTCCAGCTAATCCTCAGGACACCTCCTATCCTGGTTGAATTGTCAGCTACCACTCCACACAAAGTTCCTTTCATCACAGGTGATTATCCATATAACCGTAGCGAAACGATCTCCATGTCGGCTCGAGTTTAAAGTTCAATGGCCCCGCGGTAGTGTGTCATTACATAACACGTCACACTCAGCACCGAACAACTGTGCTGGCAGACACTCGAAATTGCGTGAAGCTAAGCCGGTTGCAACGAGAATGTTCGTAACTCCACCTGTACAGTGACAGTCATGTTTCCTGCGTTTAACCAGCCATGGTTAAATTAATATAACACATTATAGTTGTTCCTCCTGACATCCGGTTAATAAACACGGTCGTAATGTCATAAGAACAGAGTTCAGGATCCGAAAATAATACAGTTACGATATCCATGCAGTTGTATGGTAAATCACTTCTCGAATTTTAGCATTCACTGTCTTAAATAGCAACAAAATATGTCCTTTACAGTTCCAAGTTCCGACACGGTGAACTGTACTTGCATTTAGAATTAGTCTTCAAGCTTGTAGTAGCCAAGTATTGTGTTCATGAGAACATCACATGACTTGCTTATAAAGAACAGTTCTGACATACTGTACTGCTCATTCGTCCGCAATAGTTTGTGCATAGAATAATTGAAATTCCGTTCGTCACCGGAATCTCCAAAATGTACAGGAATTGTACATGTTATACGATACGGACTTATGCACTCCCGATTCGCGTGATGTAATAGTTCAATCACCGTTCCAAATCTGGATGTGGCTCCTAAAGCGACAAACTATGTTCTGACTTCTCTCCCAAGCAGAGACTTTCACGAGGCCACAGCTGCCTCGACCTCAGAGCTATCTGAACTCACAATTGACAATCTTGATGTAAAGTTATCATATTTTCCATGTTCCTGTGAGTTCAATTACATGAAAATATGTCATAATCCGTTACCTGCTATTATGACAAACATATCATAATGCTTCAAAACATAATATAAAAAGCTTTTGTTCCTTCTTTATAGGTGGTGTGATTAGTTATCACGAACCATTGGATTATCAGACAGAACTCTGAGTGTGCTCAGAATCGAACCACATATGAGCGTTAAGGAATATGAGGGAGATATTAGCATTATGCAGTACAAGAAAAAGAGAGAGTAGGTTGCTTAAACATCTTAATATATTTAATTCTTGAAAAAACGAATTAACCACATATAAATTTAGAAAATCATTTTTACATGTTCTTGACAGTGATTTGGGTTTTGAACCCAGAACAATACAAACATTTTTTACATTGAATAGGCTTTGCTCCATTAGTATAACAAATGGCAAAGAAGAAATGGTATAGTCAACTTCCATACATATGGAACACTTTGAGTTCTTAAACCCAAATTGGTTTTAACATGAGAAAGGAAAAGGGTGAAACACCTTCCTGTAAGGAAAGCCTTTGCAAAAGTTACACAGATCATTTGGCTTGACAGAACAGGATAGAAACATTGCCTATAGAAGGAGCTATGACGGTCAGGGCCTTACTCCTGCCACACCTTATGAAAGAGAGAAAGTTATGAAAGCTATCAGGATTTAAATGAAAGCAAGCCATGAAGTGTTCCTAAAAGAAAAATGGCAAAAGCGAGCCGTTACGTTAATCTTTCCTCGGGCAAAATGAAGAATATTATAGTGAATATTTTTAAGGCATGTAAATTTAGAAATACCATGAGGCTTGTAAAGTACAAATTACACAGGACATAATACATAGCTTGTAGAAATACACAGTTTACTTAGCTTTTTTGTTTTGAAGCAATCTTAGAAGAGTTCCGAACAGCTGACGTCATTAGACACATGTCACATTTGGTACACTTAATTACGCAGGAAGGTTGAAGCACTTGAAGAATATTGTAGCATTCACAAAAAGAATAGCTTTCTAGAAAAGCCATCGAAGACGAAAACTATAGGTAATAAACCTATTCACGTTGTAGAAGGTACATAACGAAACAGTTTCTCGTTGCACGAATGATGTGAAGTTCAAACAAGAAGAATGTTCATTTTTCAAACATGTCGTTTGAAACACAAAGATTGCGATCGAGTATAGATCACGAAGTTAAGATGTCTTAAAGACATTGCGAAGTATAGTTACGACTTCTTGATGCAGAATTTAAGATGATACATTACAAATAGATGAATTTTAAGTCCGGTGGTCAAGACTGGTGAGCAGCTCAAGTCTGCAAGGAAAATCATAAAGATCCAGGCTGGCAAGCTGTTTAAATAGGCGACCAACAAATGTTCTAGGACATTCCATGGCACGCAATTGGAGAAGACGTGCTGTGATTGGCCGAAGCTTGAATGCCGACCAATGAGAGCGTAGCTATGGCAGTCAGTTCCTGTTCAGCTTTCTTGTCGTGCAGACTGAATGTAATGTTTCACTAAAACACTTGGAGAAATGTCCTGAAAGCGAGCCTCCAAGATGGCGTCACAGTGAAAGTGTAGTGAAATAGCAGCTAGTGTAAATATTTGATAAAAGTGGTAAAATATTATAACAGAGGCTTAAAATCTATAAAGTTACTTTCCTTAGATCAAGTGTAATACGGAATATTGATAGTATTTAGAAATTCTTGTTGATAATTTAATAAACTTAAACTAAGTTGTGGGAACGTGTATCCAAAGATTCGGTGACTTCATCAATCACTGTTTGAACCAAGTAGAGCAGTGGTGCTTTTACGAGACTTCACCCGATTGGAAGATATACGTATTTCACATTCTTCTTTATTGGTAGGTAATTAGATTAATTCTATTAGGTAGTAATAATTAAATTAAATTTAGTGTAATTTGGTGTAAACATCTAGGCTAACTTAGATCTCTAGTATGACGACAGTAAACAGTGTTAGTGTCTCGTCAGGTTGTGTAACCGTAACGGATGTATGCTCGTCGTGCAAAATAAAAGTAAAAAATGCAAATAAAATCATCACAAGATCTCAGGTAAAATTGAATGAGGAGAAAAGTGAAACCGATTGTCGTAATGTAGGACTACCGCTACCGTCATGCGAATGTCATAACCTGAGAAACGAACTGTCCTCAAAAGACGAAATTATAAAGCTGCTAAAGGAAGATATTGCTAAGTTAATGGAAGAGTTGAATAAATTAAAAGGAAACAGAGAGGAAAGCAAGGAAACTTGGTCAACAGTGATTGCTGGTAAGGTAAGATTGAATAAGCCTAGGCCTATAAATGGAGTAGGGCCTACATGTAACTGAAATTCCCGTCTCAAATTCATTTGGAGTGCTTGTCGAAGAAAATGATGACTTTCCTCAAGAAGAAAAGAAGAAAGTGATAAAGAGAAAATCCAGGAAGATGCGGATATTTGCGGATAGCCACGGGCGAGATGTAGCAGCAAGCGTATTGGAGAGAAGCCGAGAAATGGAGGTCACTTCGACAGTGAAGCCAGGAGCTCAAATTGCAGAAGTCACGAACGGGATGATAGGAGAGTGTGCGTTCCTTACTGCAAAGGACTACGCAGTGATCATCGCTGGAGCAAACGACGTCTATAGAAATGAGAGTAAAAAGGTAATCAAAGATTTAAAGGGTACATTGACATCCATGCAAAAAACAAATGTCATTATTGTAAACATTCCGCAGAGATACGATTTAATTCCCAAATCATGTGTAAATGTAGAAATAGAGGCTACAAATGGAAAAAATCATAAAATTTGTAAGAGTTTTCCAAATGTCCAAATTGTAGATGTAAGTAAATTAGACAGGAAGTTCCACACTCGGCATGGCCTACACTTAAATAGATTAGGAAAAGAGTATCTTAGTGATGAAATCTGCAAAATTGTAAATTCAAATGGTAAGAATAATTCAACAGTAATATCATTACAGTGGAAGCAGGGAAACTGGTAGAAGAAGCCAAACGTGAGGTTTGGCATTCACATCTTTTGAAGTCAAATTTAACGGAGTGCAACAATGGTATTTCGGATTTGTCTAGCAACAATAATAATAACAATTATGATAATAATAATGTAAATAAATCACCAACACAAGCTTGCAAAAGTAACAAATTTAAAATTTACCACCAGAATGTCCAGTCTCTTTATAATAAAATTGATTACATAAATCTAATGCTTAAAATTGAACTTAAAGACATCTCAGCACTATGTATTTCAGAACATTGGCTGAAAGAGGAACAACTTGAATTAATTCAATTCCCAGGGTTTATACAAGCTAGTAAATACTCTAGATCTAATATTAGCCAGGGTGGTACTTGCATCTTCTTAAGAAATAATTTAGATCATGACCAGATAACAGCTTATGATTATCTAATTATGGAACAGGATTTTGAATTCTCTGCCGTAAAAATTCAGCAGTTTAAGTTAATAATTGTATGCGTATACCGTTCTCCGTCAGGAAAGTTTCCTCTATTTATAGATAAATTAGAATTGTTACTCAATAACATGAGCAAAGTAAATTTCGATATAATAATTTGTGGGGATGTAAATGTGGATTTCTTAAAACTTGATAGAAATTGTGAATTATTAACACAGTTACTAATTTCCTATGGACTGAAACCTACAGTAAATACACCAACAAGAATAACAAAATTTAGTAAAACCACTCCTGATCAAATTTTTATAAATACAGATAAATATCACCATTCAATAGAAGTCTATTGTCCGGGTTTTAGTGACCACCATGGACAAATACTGAGTTTTGAAGTATCCGAAGTAATCAATAATAATGATAATGGAGTAAAATCAAAGTGCAGGTCATTCACTGAATCAAATGTTACATATTTCAATGACTTATTAAATAAGGAAACATGGTCAGAAATTTATGAACTAAAAAATGTAAATGATAAATTTAATGCATTTAACAGTACCCTAAAACACTATTTTGAAATAGCATTCCCCTTTAAACGAAGAACTGTTCAAAATAACAAAACTAGCAATTGGATAACAACAGGGATTATAAATTCATGTCAAAGAAAGAAATTTCTACACAAATTATATAAACAATACCACACAACACCTGAATTCAATTTATACTACAAAAAATACACTAGCATATTAAATAAGGTAATAAGACTAGCAAAGAAAATGCATAATGATAATTTTATTTCCCAATCATCTAATAAAAACAGGGCTATGTGGTCCGTGATAAAGAAAGAAACTGGAAAATCTGCTAAAATACAAAGGAACATTCCACTGACCAGAAATAATAAAGTGATTAATAATCCAGAGGAAATAGCAAACACTTTTAATGACTATTTTCTGGAAATTCCACAAAAATTAATAAATAAATCACAGGTAAATACACTAAATTCTAATAATAAAATAAATATATGCAGTGATTCTTTATTTATAAATCATGTCACAAGTGAAGAGGTAAGAATAGTTATAAAAGAGCTAAAAAATAAATTCTGTGCTGGCATTGATGGCATCCCTGATGCAATTTTAAAGAAACGTGCAGAAAATATAATAAATCCACTTACGCACTTAATAAACAATTCAATTCTCTCAGGAACTTACCCGGATATTTTGAAGTTATCAAAAGTAATTCCAGTGCACAAAAACGGTTCAAAAGATGAATTAGATAACTATCGTCCTATTACCTTACCAACTGGTATTGCAAAAATTGTGGAAAAAATTATGTATAAGAGACTGATAAGTTTCATAGAAAAAAAAATATTATCAAACTCACAACATGGATTTAGAACGGAAAAATCTACACAGACAGCAATTTACGAATGTAGTAATAGTATACTGAAATTAATTGACAATAAGGAACATGTAACTGGCTTATTCTTGGATTTATCGAAAGCATTTGATGTTGTTGACCATAAAATCCTCCTTACCAAACTAAATCAATATGGTGTTAGAGGTCTAGCTAATAAATGGATAGAGTCTTACTTAACAAGGCGTAAACAAATAGTAAGCTTGAGACACAAGGATGATGGAACCAAATTACTAAATGAAACATTGTCCAATGAGGGAATTATTGAATTTGGAGTACCCCAGGGATCGGTTTTGGGCCCACTACTCTTTCTTCTATATATCAATGATATAACACAGAACGTTCATTCACATAAGGAAATTTTGTTTGCGGACGATACAACACTCGTAATAAAAGGTGAAACTAAACAGGTCATACAGCAGTCTGCTGACTCCGTTACAGGAGAGTTAACCAAATGGTCACAAGATAATCGCCTCATAATAAACTATAAAAAGACAGTATGTCTAAATTTCCACACTATACAGAATAGGAATCCTGCGAAGCCCAATATAACATAAAATGGTCATCAACTAGAAAATAAATCAGAAACAAAGTTTTTAGGACTATGGATACAACAAGACTTGAAATGGAATAAACATATACAATATCTGAATACTAAACTGAACTCGATGTGCTTTGCGTTACGTATTTTGAAAACCTGCACTAGCATGCACACATTAAGAAATACTTATTTTGCTTATTTCCATTCATACTTAAGATATGGGATCATATTTTGGGGTATGTCGCCAGATGTACTAAGCACGTTTAGGATACAAAAGAGGGCGATTAGAATTATGGCAAATGTAAATTCTAGAGAATCATGTAGACCTCTGTTTAAAGATTTAAACATTCTCCCACTGCCCTGCATATATATCTTTGAAAGTATTATGTTTTTTAAAAAGAATTTAATGAATAAAGATGTTTTTCTTAAAACAAACAATGATGTTCATAGGCATAACACAAGACAAAATCAAAACATTCATATTTCACACACACACACAAGCATATATCAAAAAGGAACTTTTCAATCTGGAGTTAAATTATACAATAAACTACCCCAGTATATAAAACTGGCCCCAAAAATAAAAACCTTTGATAGAATGTTGAAAGCTTATCTGCAGTGCCATTGTTTTACTCAGTAGTTGAATATTTTAGCGTATAGGAGTGATGGAATCTATAACTATATTTTACTTTTTTAATTTAATTTTAATATCTAGCTGTATGTTGTTGTATTTATAGAATTAAGTTTTCATATTATGATAATAGAGTGAGGTGTAAATAGTTGTGCAATAAGATTGTATCTATTAAGATTTGCTATTATAATAAGTTATAAATAGTTATAATCTTAGTAATATATACCTGTTAGTTCTTTTATTTATGCATGTAAATTCTGACGTGTCCTATATCAAAAATGTATTGAATGCATGTATTTGATCAAATGGAATTAATAAAAATCTATCTATCTATCTATCATGGCTTATGAAATAATACGTAAGTAATTTACAACATACTTAATTTGAAATAGAAGAACTATTACAAAATCAAAGATCACGAACACATGGTGACCGAATAGAGGTTATGAGAAAAAACTAATTCTGTCTGACTGACACAAATTACGTAAACTTGAAAGATTAATACATTAATGTATTCGCAAATGCGAACAATAGGGATAATTAATCTCTTGGTGGCGGTCGATATAATCAATGCCACTGACTATCCAGCCGTGACGTCAGCTCTGCTTGCGAATGCGCTCGGGCTTCCTCGGCATAACCGATCTCAAGTGTGACTGGGCGTGAAGCATCTGTTTCTGAATCACCCTCTGCGTTTCCAACTAAGTTACATGTTGCGCTAGAATATATGATATTCTGCTAATGAGAATGAGGGTACAGTACGTGCCTCCTTTGCTCTCTTGAGAACATTATCATTTGTGACTTTATCAGTCCAAGGTATCTTTAGTACTCGTCGCCAGCACCACATCTCGAAGGCCCTAAGTTTTGACACATCTGCTTGTCGCAGAGTCCATGTTTCAGAGCCATAACTTGCAATACTCCATACAAAACTTTTCACGAAGTGTTTTCGCACCTCTAAGTTAACAGTCTTGGATGTTAGTAAATACTTCTTTTTTGAGAATGCTTCTTTTGCCTGTGCGATTCGAGCATTTACTTCTCTCGTACACTTTCCATTTGATGTGATCAAGCTCCCCAAATATTTGAAATCCTTTACTTGGGCTAGCTGTTCACCATCCATTAGCACATTGACTATTTGGTCGCCAACCCTAGTGCATGCCATTAATTTGGATTTCATTTTATTTATCCTCATACCACACTTATGTGATTCAGAGCATTTTCCATATCACTCTCATTTTCAGTTATCAGGGCTATGTCATCTGCAAATCGTATGGCACTGTACAGTTTGCCATTAACTTTTATGCCATGACTGTTGGTAGCTAAGCATTCTTGAATGGCTTCTTCAATGTAGATATTAAATAACAGTGTGTACATTAATTTACAAAAATTAGTTTACATATTTACTCCTGTTTTTCACCAGTCTTTCGTTAGCATGTTAAGCGGCTGGGTTCTGTTTCCACAATTCAGCAAGTGATACCTGTGGCATGGTTTGTTGCATGATTCACATACGCAGTCGTTCTCCAGTTCGTGGTATGATTTGTTCCGACATATTTTCCCATGGATCCCGTGGGCGGCGAATCTTGTGTACAGATGGCGAAGCTCATAGTTCGGTCCCTTCCAGGCTTCTGTTTTCATCGCTTCTATGTCCATTATTTGCTCCGGGACCTCGTTGGCTTTGTTCTGTCTTTCCTTGATTACTGTTTTGTATGCGTGTGTTTCCGGTAATCCGAAGCAGAGATTTATGTCCTCTATGAAGAATGACTCTCGTGCTATAGTATACGCGTAGCTGTTCTTTGTGAATTTAAAGATCGAGGGGCTCGTTTTAGGAATCTGGCTTTAATGCTTTATATTTTCCTAAGGTTGTTTGCCGCCAGGTAGGGCCATGTTACTTGTATTCCGTACGTTGCAGTCGGAGCAACTTTCAGTTTGAACAGCGCGATCGCGGTTGACAGGGATAGCTTCTGTAGCTTAGGGAAGTCGTAAGTTGCTTTCGTTGCAGCCGTCACTCTCTCTCGTGTATGCAGAGAGATGATGTTTCCAGTTGTTTGTAGTGTAACACCTAGGTAGTTAAAACTGGGTACAATTTCTACGGTTTTTTTCCCCACACATGAAGTGGTCCCTCTTAGAAAGCCTGCCTCCCCTTCTGAATTTCATTGCCTTTGTCTTGACACTGTTTATTTCCATGGAGTTTTCTGATGCCCATACCTTAATGCTCTCAATGACTGCCTGTAGGTCTTTTTGACTCTTGGAGTGGATGGCCATGTCATCTGCGTACATTAGCAGTTTAACGTTTCTTGTGCCTATGGTCTGTCCGATATCTGAAGTCATCACGTTAAAGAGGACTGGGCTCATCGGGTCTCGTTGCAAGACCCCTCGTGTTTGGGTGACGCTCTTCAACGAGGATATGCCATAATAGATTGTGACGTAGTTGGCGTATAGAATCGACTTGATTGTTTCGAGTTCGTTGTTTGTGCTGCCTAAAATGTCCTCTAGTTTGTGGCTATGTATCCTCCTGCTGATGCTGTCAAATGCCTTCGAATAATCTATGAAAATTGCGTATAATGGTGTGGCGGGTTCGGCTAGTGTAGTTGTTATTTCTTGTATGATTTCTTGGACAGCGTGCAGTGTTGATCTGCCCGGGGTGAAGCCAAATTGATTCGGTGGTATATAGGCTCTTAATCTATGTTCTATACGTGCTAGTAGGATCTTGGAAAACAGTTTGAATATAAGATTTTCCGGGGCTATTCCCCTGTAGGAGTTTGGGTCATCCTTTCTTCCCTTCCCTTTGTATAGCACAATTATAATTGACTTTCTCCATTGTTCTGGAATTGAGTTGTTCTTCAGTCATTCATTAACCCTTAATCGGGCGCATGGCGGTCTAAACGACCGAAGTCTTAAAATCTTTGGCAGGCAAACCGTTAGAAAGTTAGAGATGCCCCCTCCCCTCCAGACTATCTCGGCCAAAGGATCATCTAGCCATCTGATAGTTTGGCCCGTCTCTAATCATGCTGTAAAACTGAAATACTGTGCTTTACAGTAATTTGACCGTTCAAGATGGATATGTCTCAATATATTAACGAGTGTTGGGTTGGAGTGGGGGTCCCCGGGAGGGGAGGTGAGGGGGGGGGCGGAGATGACATTATTCTTCCATTTTACTAACCGAGAAAAAATAAATAGAAAGGAACCTTGGTGTTCAGAGCTTTCCAGATTTCTTCTCAAAACAACTCGTCTTACAACGGGATATATAAGGCCTATGAATACAGAAAAATATTATAAATATTACGGTATCTAAATAAGTATAAACTTATATACAACAAAATTAATCTTCAACATTTTTATTAGAACCCAAGATCGTTCAGTGAAGGACTAAAAATTTAGAAAAAGGTCTAAAAGACCGATGCGCCCGAGAGTGTTCGTCAGATGAGCGCGCCCGGTTGAGGGTTAAAAAGTTCCGTACTTCCTTCAGGTTTTCCATGTATATTCCATCAAGTCCAGCTGCTTTGTTGAGTTTCCCAGATCTTATAATTTGGTTGACTTCCTCTGTTGTGACTGGATCTATGTTCTGTTTGTTCGTTGTGTCTGATGTACGATATACTGTTGGTTTGTCCTCTGCAAGGAGGCTTCCCATTGCTCCATATTAACGAGGGGGCTTATTGCCTGCTTCTTTGACGACCTTAGAATTTTATACTGTTTCAATTCAGCTTCGGCTATCAATTTCTGTTCTGTGGAGAGGTCGTGTTTTTGCTTCTTATCTTTCAATAGCCTTTTGTACCTCGCCATATTCCTTTAGGGCGCATCTTCCGTGTTCTCTGGCTGCCTGGAGGAGTTGTAGAGTGATTTGTCGTTTGATGTAGCACTCTTCGTCAAACCATGGCTTTGCTGATCGTGTGTGGGTGGGCAGTTAAACGATGACTGAACTCAGTGGCGTACCAAGGCTACTTGGCGCCCGAGGCTAACTAGATGGGAGTCGCCACCTAACACTAAAAGGTTCATGGATCAATGAGTTCAATTTACACAAAGTTTAATGTTCATAAATATTTATTCATAATAGGTAGTATGTCACGTTAACACATTATAAAGATAAGAATATGAATAAAATAAAACTGTAAGTATTAAAAGGTAAGTTTGTTTGAAAAATAATAAAACATACAAATAAAGAGAAAATAAGTTTCAGATCATGATGGATGCAAACTTATTGATAATAGAGTTGAAGTCTATAGTAGCAGCCACATCACGATCAATTGATAACATTGCTAAATTACTCAGTCTTTCTTGCGCCATTGTGGATCTTAAATAATTCTTAATAAGCTTCAGTTTAATAAAGGATCGTTCACAAGCTGCCACAGACAGTGGGATCGTTAAAAGTAGTTTGAAAGCGATGATCAACTTACTGTATGCCTCTAACCCCAAACAAGATAAATACCTAGGTGTAACAAAGTATCTTTGGATTTCTTCAAGTCGATCTTTTCATTATTTTCTTTGATCTTCGTAATAACTATGACATCTTTGATATCTTCAAAGAGTTCTTCTCCGTTCAAATTTCGAAACATTTCCTTTTTAGAGTGTTCAAAACGTTTTCAATTGGGGTTTCATTATGAATGTATTCATCAAAATTACAGAAGAAGCCAAAACGTTCATCCAGTTCCTTGATATTGGTGAACCGTTCACTTAACTCACGAATAAGTTTATCAAAGATCTCTATTGTACTCCGCTTTACTTCATCTCTCCAGGAAAGTCCAACATCATCAGTGGCTTTCCTTGGCATTTACAGCTTCACTCTTTGTCTTCGTTCCGGGGGTTCTCCCCATTCGTCTTTCTCTCCTCATATTAAGCTGATCTTTGAGAGCTTGTCGACAAGTTATTGCATAAGCGAACGAAATGCCTTCGATTTGCGAAGTTTTCTGCGTTCGGTCAATTTTTGAAAGTACCTCAGTCCAGACCTGTGAGTTCGAACTTGAGAAAAATGCATATATTTGTTGAACTGTTCCAAAAAAGTCACTGCACAAACGTTGACATGAGCAGCATGAACACCAACCAAATTGAGTGGGTGGTTATCACAAGGAACAAACTCGGCTTGATATTTCAATTCTGGACACCATTGTGAATTCCAGGCATTGTCGCCTGATTGTCGTAGGACTGACCTCTACAGTCTGCAAAGTTCAAGCCATCTTCCTCCAGTTTCATTTTTATTACATCAGCAATTCCGTTGGCAGTTTTGTCTTTGATTGAAATAAAATCTATAAAATATTCCTTGATTTCAACTGAACTTGGCTTTACTTCCACAAATCTTATTGTATGTCTACCCCTTATTATTCCCGTTTTCCAACGGGGTCGGGGATGAGATGCGATGGAAGTCTTTGTGGGGATGATTGTTACGGCCGGATGCCCTTCCTGACGCCAACCTCATGAGAGGAGTTAATGAGAGATGAAATGAATGATGGTGAATGAAACTGGGCAAGGATATGGAAGGAAGTGGCCGTGGCCTGTCAGAAGGTACCGTCCCAGCATTTGCCTGGTATTGAAAATGGGAAACCCCGGAAAACCATTTCAAGGACGGCCGACGGTGGGGCTAGAACCCACGCGTCTACCGAGTCAGCAGAGAGCTTGGCCCCATGACCTAATGCTGAGCTTTAGCCAGCGTAGCCACTACTGTCGGTACTTCCACAAATCATATTACTTGTGACATTTGTTCGACATGTGACGTGTCAGGAGTGCTATCAAATATAATAATGAAGTACTTAGCACGCTTGCAGGAAGTAATATTCTTGCTACGAACGTGATCCCCTAAAAGGTTTATAATTTCATTCTGTATTCTAGGTGAAAGATATAATAAATGTCGAGGCTTATTGGACACAGATTGAAAATGGGCCCTCATAACAGGATCAAATTTAACCAAATATTGCAATAGAGCAAAAAAACTGAACTGCATGTAGTTTCTTATAAAACTGATTCTCTGTGGCCTCTTAGGCAGTGGCGGCTCGTGAATTTTACCGAGGGGGAACTAAACCATTTTTGTGATGCTTTTCCAGTAATTGACAGAGATGATTTCATACATGAATTGGATTTTTTCTACTCACATATTTTTGTACCTTGATTTCCTTATTTCGTTTGGAGTAGACACTACTGTTTTTAAAGAAATAACAAAGGTATTA
Organism: Meconema thalassinum; assembly: GCA_946902985.2. NCBI lineage: Eukaryota > Metazoa > Arthropoda > Insecta > Orthoptera > Tettigoniidae > Meconema > Meconema thalassinum. The sequence goes on from OX336388.2 coordinate 277,384,615, forward strand.
AAAATATTTGCTCCCAGTCACTGGAAAAAGAAGAAAACCGGACCCAGCTCAGGAATCCATCAGGGTCGCCAATTCCCAAACTCACTAACCATGAGCCCTTGAGGGTGTATCCCCACCACCAGGGTTCACAACTAGGCCTAGTGGGACTTGGGTTGGAGACCATTGGACCCCAGCCGAGGCGGTTATTATTTCCACTTGTGCCGAGCTCTTCTCTGTCATCTACCTGTCGACCTCCATTTGTCAACTCTTGTTCTCTTCCAACCCGGATAGCATTATAGCATCCAAAGTCTAGGGAGTCATTCATTTTCCTGCCGTAACTGACCCTTATATCATCTATCCTGATACCCTCATTCTTCGAGGGATCAGCCCTATTCTTTTAGTTTCATAACATCTAATGACTTCTACACAAGGCCCTAAAGGAGGCAGGGTGTGTGAAGCTCCACCACACGTGGTGCACCCTGGACAGGGCTACACCTTCAAGAGCTCAGCTTTTGAGCTCGGGAGTTGGCGATCGTGATGGGTTCCAGAGAGAGATCAATTTTCCCCTTTTTGCATTGACTTTGGGGTGGACCCTCTCCTCATTCCCTTTTCTACCTGCCTTTAATGGCTCTAGTAGTTTCCAAGTACCTCGATAGTCATTCTTCGAAGATTGATTCTTGTTTTAAGGGATTTTTTTTCGTGTGGCCTCCTGAGATGCCGAGTGCAGGTCTTCCTAGTCGACGCCCGTGGGCGACCTGCGCGTCGGGATGAGAGATGGAATGGATGAAAATGAATGGAACGGGGCAAGGATGTGGAAGGAAGCGGCCGTGGCCTGTCAGAAGGTACTGTCCCAGCATTTGCCTGGTGTTGAAAATGGGAAACTACGGAAAACCATTTCAAGGACAGCCGACGGTGGGGCTCGAACCCACGTGTCTACCGAGTCAGCAGAGAGCTTGGCCCCATGACCTAACGCAGCGCTTTAGCCAGCGTAGCCACTACTGTCGGTTTTAAGGGGATGAACAGCAAGGTCATCTGCCCTTCGAAGATGAAGGGCATTTCTTTACCGTCAATTATTTCCCTTATACGCTTCTTTCTTTTATTATTGTCGTTTTCTTCTTCTAGTACATAAGTTAGTTGTAAGTCAGTAATTGGTTAAATCTAGCTGTAGATTTCATTTCATCATAATTTCTCACCATCACCTAAACCACTAAGGGTAGATGACCTAGATATTTCACTCCTTTAGACAACAATTATCTCCATCATTGAGGGTGTATCGATATCTAAGGTGCACCGTGAATGGTGGGGCAACACACACGCTACCTCCTTTAGGGCCTCTTAGAGAAGGCAGAAAAAAGGACAAAATGAGGTCTGATCCTACAAAAATTAGGGCATCAGGAAAGAAAAAGACAAGAGCCAATTAAGGCCTCCGATACACTAATAATGTTGGCGTAAGAGTTGACGTGAAAGATATAAGAGCGGAGCTCAGCTCAAGGAAACTCAGCTGGGGTCCCATAGTCGCCAACCCAAATCCCACTAGTTGTAACCAATTTGATAATAATTTATGTGATCTGAAGCTCTCAGGAAGAAAATGAAGACTACAAGCAACAGATATCAGAAGGTAACCATTTGCTTGCTCTCTTGTCACCTTCTCTGGAAATCCCACGTAACCACTTCTCACGCAATGATTTGTCCGATTGTATCTCATGAAATGAGATTGCCCAGTTCTGATTTACAAAAGGGCACGCAGCAGTACACCTTTATAAAATCATTCAGAATACATTCCAACTCCGCCATTAACATCAATACAAAACTTGTCTGCCACAGAGACTTGGTTCTGCTTCCCAGCGCGCCAGGAGGGAAGCTATCCAGTGGCTGAATGAGACTCAAGCTGACAGAGTCCACATACTTCGTGACGTAGCGCGTGAGAGGATGGAGGGGGTATAACTGGAGGCAATCGTTGTCATGGCAACGTAAATTACAACGCGGGCGATTTCTCATGAGTCCTCAGGAGCATCTGGTGCACTCTGCCGACAAGGAGAGGAACTACACACACTTTGCCACGATGGGAAAACATTAAGTGCGAGGAGAGAGAACATTAGGGCTGATGAGGGGGGAGGAGGATGTGAGGGCGGCGTCCTTGAGTCCAGTATCACCGGCCGCCTCTGCTCATAGGGCTAAGTTCTATTGAGCCAATGTCTGTATGGGAGCAAATATGCATTCTAGAACTTCTCTCCAAATTCTGCTGTGTTCTAATATTTGTTGCTGAAGAGTGCTGTCAATTACTGAGCCTAGGGCTGCTTTCATGATCTTGAATGCACGGATTTAATTATCTCCGCACTGCAAATCCTGACTCATTGTTAAAGCTAAATTTCATGTTTCTTTGAGGAACTAACACGCAACAAAAACAAAACACAGCTTTTGTGGACGGAGAAAAACACATCCAAGATCTGTTAACATTTTCATCGTTCTTCAAAGTTTTTCCAAACCAGATTTTATTCAGAGAACGCCCTGAATCATCCGCAGGAAAAGTAGAATCTTTATTTTGTAACTGATAACTGCCTTGTATTACAACTACAGGGTCATACATTTGGGATATCAGAAAAGTATAACGTAATAGCTGTTATATCTATGCAATTTTCTGTAATGTACGGTACGTGACAATGATGTGAGTTAACATTGATTCTCTTTGCAACAATGACTTCCGCGAGACAACGCAGCAGTGTAGTTCATAGTGTAACCTCCAGACGTCAGGTACAGAGCAGTACACGTTAGCGCGCGCTCAGTGTTGTTACAGAATTGAGTGAAGATGATCGTTACACCACAATAACGCACTCAGTGTGTCGTATGGTATGCCAAATTTTCGAGTGTAGCGAAGATCCAGCGAGCTTTCAGACGTCAGTTCAACGTTAGGGATGTCCCATCACATCGGGACATTGTTAAATGGTACAACATGTTTTTGGAAAATGGATTGCAGATGCCTCACACAGGTGGAAGGCGGCGTGATAGCAACAAGGAGGAAGATATTCGACTAGCCATGACGCAGCGTCCACGAAAGTCACTTAACCGCTTTTTGGCGGCTTATTTGTAGGCTTATGAGAAGAATAAGAATGTTGATGATAGCAAAGCTATGTTAGAGAACTCCACCACATCAACAGTATCAAAGGTAACTCAACCATTTAGGAGTCTGTGAACAAAGGAAAAAGGATGCTGATGAGGAGGAAGAGGAGGATGAGGTTTTTACACCTATAAAACCATTACCGTTTCCCAGTTTTTTGAAAACATCAGTCATATCTCTCGCCGTGGAACATCTGCATCGAGCGTTGCATTTAAACCACTCATCAATTATACCTATTGGAACGATCCTAATACATTAGTTGTACGCCTACAGGTTCTGCATGCTTCTAAACAGGCTGGACATACTGGTTATGAGGAATAACTATTAGGAATAGAAGATGAACTTCGTTAAGCTGGTATTATTGTGTAATGGATCAACGTGACTGCTTGGACATGATGAGGAAACGTGGGCTTAAAAAGATAAAGCGATATGTGTAACTATGATTTTCTTTTGTAATGTTATATTATATATGAAATAAAACATTATTGCAAGATCATGTATTTTTTATTCAATATACATTTTATATACATTATATGATAGTACATTTTATTTACAATCCCATTGTTCAGTTCTCTCATCCTGTACATTTTTTAAAATATTTTCCATAATATAAAAAGCAAAATTTTACAGTAAAAGGTATTACTTATTTTATTTTTATTTAACTACAGTAGTCTAAAACATTATACTTACAGTTTTTACAAATATATTACAATATAAAACACACTTCAAATAATACAATATGGTGAACATCAGACTTAAGTAAAGTAATAGTCGTCGATGCGACTGTTTCCCCAAGCAAGAGTATCAAATGAGTTAGGTATAATGAATTGTTTAATGTCTTCATTACTTAAACAGCTTGCCACGGTGGGTGAGTGGATAGCGTGTCGGTCTACTAACCCCAAGATTGCAGGTTCGCTCCTGGCCGTGGTAAGTGATTTTTTTAAATACGACACGCATGTCATACGATGTTGGCATGTCAAAGAACCCATTTGAATTCAGTAGGCCGTGTTCATAATGGCAAAATTTATCTCGGGAGTTTCCGCCAACACAAAGTTCCTAATTTCTCAACTAGAAAGCACTATGGTGTTCCAGGATTATATATATCTAACCTCCTTGACTTTCATAGTGATTCAAGGAACGACGAAATTCGACATGCAAGCTACCCTCTGGGTGTCAAATTACAAAGCTTGCACCCGGCACCGAGGCCCTACGATATTATTATTATTACTTCAACAACTTCGTTTAGGAAATTAGTATGTAGCTGATGATTTTTGCTTCTAAATACACACATTTTCTTATATAATATAGGTGGGTTACTGATTATACTGTTTTTATAATCACTTATATATAACTCTTTACTAACAACATTCTTCTTTACTCCTCTTATTTATTTTTATTACTACATCATCAATCGGCATATAACCATATGATTTAGATTTTGTGCCTATAAAGGTGTCTATAACAGCACCAGCACATTCATCCTTAAAATTTACATGAACCTTTTAGTTTACTAGAGGTCAATGGTAGATATTATCCTTGGGATAGTCATTGTATCAAACCTATTTAGCTCAGTTTTGCTCTCATTATAAAAATCATCAGTTTTATGCTCATAAATAAAAGAATCTGTATCTGTGTAGAGCAATTTAGCATTATGATGATAGTTTTTCTTTACATAATCATAGTGAAATTCATACATAAGCGTTTTTGACGATTCCAGAATGGCGTAACCCACATATATAGGTTTGTTGAAAGTTACTTTGAGGCGATTCATTTGTATTACAACTAAATCCTCATGAATAATTGAACAGTTATGGAAGTTATCCTTTCTTATTATGTTGTTCGCACCATACCTTTGACCTTGATTCTCTCACGTTGTTATCAGATTTACATCAACTCGCTTATCAACATTCTCCATAGTCTTTCCGAAACACTATTATTCATAAGTTTATAAAAATCTCTTTCAAAAGCATTTGTTGACAGTGTACTTAAATTATTGTTCAGATCAATATAAGTTATGGCTTGAGCTATGCTGACTGACAGAATTGTAATACGCTATGAATTTTAGTTAATTTCAATCCATGCGGTAGACACCGCTTCAAGTTTTGATAATGTATTACATATTTACATTTATCATTCACATTAGCAATTAATATTTTCGTTTGTGATGTGATGTGCGGAGATTTCATAGTCTCAGGACAAAATGGTAAATCATTATGATCATCATGTAACTCTTTAGGGTACTCAAGATTTACCTCTAAAATATATCCTTTATCATCGTTATCGTTTAGAGTGTTAACATGTAAGACATCAATTTTAGGTTGTGTCAGCCAGCGAAAATCTTTCAGTGGTAGATATTGACTCATAGCCCAACCATATTGGTTATTTGCATCGAGATAGACGATATACTTTGACTATTCACAAGGGTTGTAGCTAGGCATATATTTATTATTAGCTTTAGATTACCGTCCACTACATTGGCTTAATCCACCTCGAATTGATGATTTTATAAAATTAATCATGTCTATATCATTCATCAATTCTAAATGTACTTTAGTTTTTTTCAACATTGAACTGAAACTTAATCCAGGAGCTGTAAAATACTGACAAGGATCATGGTCGTAAGTTTTCATACAAACATTCCGGAAATTTTCAAAAACATCTGCTAATAACAACACATCTGTCTTCAAATATATGCCTGAAAATCCTCCTTAAGTTTGAATGTCAAACTGTGTCCATACAGGTTTAGCATGTTAATATTCCTGATCACTGATATGACTTGTGTTTAAGGAACTGTAAAATGCATCTCTTGGTGGCAAAGAACACTCCTCATGACGTATTACAATTGATTTGACGAATCTAATTAAAATTATCTTCTTTAGGAAAGACACGTTGAATTTCACGAAACTGATCTGATTTTAAATTACTAGCAAGCTTATCAAGACTACTCGGCATAAAACGGAATGAATCTAAAAATCCCAGTTTTATAGTTTTTTCAGTGTCACTTTTGATGTATTTTGTGAACGATATGTATTGTTCCTTATTATTTGCAATAACATCAATTTTCACCTCTGAAGCTCCAAATTCTTCAACGATAAACTGGTTATCATATTTGTTACCGTTATGTAGAATGACTGGAATGATTTTTTACTCTATACTTTAAATTACATTCTTGGTGAGCAGCACCACGATATTTTCCTTTTAAATGGTCATATGGTTAAATGCCCGTATATAAACATTCACCACATATAAAACAGTTTCGAAACGCATTTGCTGTGATGAAGTTAGTGGCTCCATTGGAATGATCGTATTTAAAATAGAGGATATACGGATTGTATCTTTTTCAAGTCTTTCCATAAAAACTTTAGGTGCATCATGTCCTCTATAGAGTTCAAACTTATTTAATGAGTCATCATAACTACATTTAATATAATATGCAAAGCTAACAGGTTCATGAATGTGAGTGGTGTTGGTAAAAGGTTTGGTTGGATTCGATGAACATGTATTAAAAGGTTTTAGCAAAGCTTCAAAGTCAGCATATATAACAAATGGCACTCGAAGCAGATTTTCAAAGTATTTAAATTTTAGAATGTTATTTCCAGGAGTAGGTAATACTGTACAAACATGATTACAACCCCATTTATGATGTTGAGTTAGTTGGTCCTCTTTCTTAAAATATAGCAAACAGCCATCACACAACCACTTCGTAGATTCATGCTTTGATATTTGACTACCGACAAGTCTACTTAAATGTTTTAACCTACAATAGCGGGCATTTTCACCTTCGGTTATGTATAGTAAATTTACATGAGCATCCTTTCTCTCCTGAGCATTATATAGAGGACCTACTAAACTCTTGTTTTCAACTCCATACACATTAACACTTACATTGTTCAGCTCTTCAAAACGTTTGATGTCTTTTATCTCCATAGGAAATTCCATTTCTTTTAAATCTAACACTGAGGAATAGTGAGGATATGATGATGTTCTATTATCATGCATCACTGCTGGATGGAGAGCTGAGGTTACAGCCCACCCAAAATATGCTTGACCACTATTCATATAGTTTACAACAGCTTTCTTCCGTTTGATCCATACAGGTAAATCAATGTATGAGGATGCTCGAAGGGTGTTATATTTATCCATGTTGGTTTTTAAATAAAGTACTTCAATCAACGCCTGGAAATGTGTACCGTAATGGATATGGTACATCACAGGGGATTTCGACAGAATGAGGTTTCAAGCACAAGAGGTAAATATCAAAGGAAGGTGATGGAAGAGACCAAATGGTAAAGTAGCTTTTACTTATATTTATTTATCTCAAAAGCAAATATTTTGCAAGGAAAAAATACTTTCAATAAATATTGTCTTAAAATTGACAATTGAAAATTACTCGTTTCTCCAGGAAACGTAAATATCCTGCAAGCTATAACTCCATATAAAGGATTAAATTAAAAATGACTGAATAAAAACAGCATAATAAAATAACCTACAATAATAATTTAGATCCATCACAGAGTAGAATTAAAGCTGAGTACTCTTATTACGGAAAGAATCCGGTTAGAGTGTGTTGACTAGATAGGGCTACCACTTTTTCTGATGTGTGATACAGGAAGTATCAGATCCCTTTAAACATCTTCCAGAGGTTGGACGGCTGCTTGAGGACATCTGTAGCTGTAAGTAGTTTAGTTTGCCCGCACGGGGCTGGTGCGAGGTCAGCCAGGCATACTCCAGGGTTCCGGGTTTGGAACCAGAATTGATGGTGGTAGATTCTTCTGATGCAAGAAGACCAGCAAAGAGGAGTCTTTTGGTAATGACTTCCTCGTCTGGTGAAGTTATGTCTTCATAATCAAGACTTGCAGAGTACATCCGCGTCACAGATTCAGCCCAAGTGAAGGCCGATGAGTGTGGACTGTCCAAGCAGGCCGATACAGAGTGAAGATGTAGACGGCGGAGCAGAGCCTCCGGCCACAAGAGGTATCCCCAGAGGGCAATAACCCCAGCAGGTACGCAGAGCAGCGGTGGTGACCAGTGGAGAAGAATCGACGCAGAAGCCCCAAAGACCAGCTGTTATATAGTTGGTATGACGTCATGACAAGGCGGAGATACCAAAGCTGGAGGGAGACGCCAGCAGCTAATCGGCGCATAGCACAGCGCTCGAAGCCAGGGTAACGTGTCAGCACAGCTTAGTACAATCGTGATATTGAGAGAGAGAAGTGCACTATAACACACTTCAAGAAAGGTAAGTAATTGCAACAAGAGTAATTAAACACATAAATACAACTGGTACAAAAGTTGTATGTAAAGAAAATAAATACATTAGACCGCGTTCTCACTGCAATTGCGGGCGAAGTAGAATAATGGGGCAGATAAAATGAACAAATTTTGACATAATAGGCCTAAATAGCATATGGCAAATACACGTAGGCCCTATTATAGGTTATAAGTTAATACGTTATTAGTCACAGAATTATAACCGAGGCCTAGCTTATATTACAGATTTCCATGGAAACGTCCAGATGTATTAAAGAAATGGGTTATAGCTGCGAACAATTTTATAAATCATGCTACTTGTTTCAATCAAATAGAAACAAACCACTGCTTAAAGATGATGCAGTACCTGCAATTTTCAATTTCCCACACCATCTGCTTCAGCCACCCAAGAAAAGACCGAGAGTTATTGAACGACACGTACAAGTTGAAGTAGCCTACTGGTACGGTATGTAGACCTACCGTAGGCGTAATATTTACTGTTACTTTTTACATCAGCATAGGCATAAAATGTCACATTTTCCAGTATACCTTTATGATGTCAGTCATGGAGACGATAAAAAGAATTGGGCTTAAGGGATCTTCCCTGCAGGACCGTGTTCGTTTGATGTATGACTTATGTGAGGTCTAAGTTTCGACCTGCTTTGAAGAAAAAAAAGCTTGTAGTTTTACGTGACCGTTAATCTTGTGATCATGAGCCAAGGGATCTCCATTTAACGTGGAATCCGAACCACACGACATGGCATTTCACTTAGAAAATCGCACATGCAATGACCGGTAATCGAACCCGGTCCTCCTTGGTGAGAAGCGAATAGTTTGGCCGCTGTGCCACCACGCCCCATTGCTTTGAAGAATATTGAACATGTGGTTGTTTTGTATGAATAAAGTATGTATATTTGTTCAATAAGCATCTATTTAATTGTTTAGTTGTAGGCTTATGCATATTCACACACATATGAATGCTGCCGTTAAGTTAATAAAAATGTTGAATACCAATTACCATATTTTTTGTACTTTATTCTTAGTCATTCCCTGTCTAACCTTACTTTTACTTTATTTTAATGTACGAACGGCTTGTATTTCTTGCCAGTATGCTGCCTTTGATCTAAGGATAAAAATGATGTACAATCAGGCTGCAATATAATATTTTATGTTGGCGTATATTCCTAGCCATTTTAAGTTTCAAATTACTATGATATTTTGAAATATGTATTTCGGCGTAGGTTCCGTTTAGTTTACCGTTCACCTAAATGTTCAAAAGTACCTCTTTTACTTGTATCTCGTCGTACGTTCGTATACGTCAAACTCTCCTCCTTGACGTGCACTACCAGGCGTAACTAGTCGCACCAAAAACCGCACTTTACTCCTATACAGTCGGCATTCCAGTATTACCTAGAGTTCAATGGTCACAACATGGATTCGATTTGGCGTTATAGAATACCAATTCGACTGCTAACCAGTCTTTACGGGTCCTAAAGACTTGTTATAGCTTAACCATTTCTTACAGAATCGGGGTGTGGTCCTACGCCTTTTTATAGGTAGTCGAGGTTTACCTCATCACGACACATACCACTGCACAGTAGCAATTGGATAAAGAATTTACTGTGCCCACTACCATAACGGGAAGAAGAAGAAGAACGGACGAAACCGAGTATTGGAGTCTCTTAAGGCTGGTTCACAATTGGCCCGGGAACGAGAACGTAAACGAGAACGCGAAGCTTCCCGGGCCCCGGTTCACAATTAGCCCGGGAACGTGAACTTGTGCATGCGCGCGCAATCAGCTATAGTGTAATAATATTAAAACAATCAGCAAGCGCCCACTAATAAACACCAATTACACAACTGAAATCCTTCAGCGGGTTATAATAAGGTTATAATAACTGTATTAAACACACATTGTGCGCTTTAGAGAAGCAAGTTTAGAGAGCGCATTCACAGGATATGTTTACATCGCTGGCTACTCCTTCCATACTGCGCATGTGCGTGTACAACGTTTCTGATTGTCTCCGGGAAGCTCCGAGAACGTCAAACATGAAACTTGACCATGTTTCCCGTTGACCTTCCCGGGCTACTTTTAGCTTCTCGTTCCCGGAGATTGGTTGTGAACCGACCCATAAGGTAGCGTGCATTTCAACTTCCTTCTCGTTCCCGTTCTGGTTCTGGTTCTCGTTCCCGGGCTATTGTTAACCGTGCTTAAAGCCCGAGAAGCTAAAAGTAGCCCGGGAAGGCCAACGGGAAACATGGTCAAGTTTCATGTTTGACGTTCTCGGAACTTCCCGGAGCCAATCAGAAACGTTGTACATGCACATGCACAGTACGGAATGAGTAGCCAGCGATGTAGACATAACCTGTGAATGCGCATTCTAAACTTGCTTCTCTAAAGTGCACAATATGTGTTTAATAAAGTTATTATAACCCTCCAAGCATTTCAGTTGTGTAATTAGTGTTTATTATGTGCCCTTCCAGCAAGAAATATGCAAATCACAGTATGCCAGCAATGCTCAAATCGTGATTTTCGGGGTTTTGGTACGTTCTCCCACTCTGTGACTTACACATTTTGGATTAAATAGAGGATACACTTCCAAAAATAACAACAAAATCAACTCCTATTTCAAAACATTTAATTAACCAAAATTATGGCGCTACAAACAAATAAACTATTGACCCAATCCTTGGTTTCCTTCAAACCAACAATTCATAAATTCACTATAGTGATCGGGAAAATACTTGTGTACTCCAGAGTTACAAAGATTACTTGACAAAGTCAAAAACTATGATTACTCCCGGAATCTAGTTATCTTCATTGAACTCATGGAATCCTACATCCATACAACATTACATTAGGGATTTTTATTTATTTATTTATTTGTCTTATAAGACCATTATCACACAAGAAAGCTACGATCTGAACTGGCAAGCGAATTTCATCTACATGGACCTCGGTTCAAACCCCGGGTCATTTACAACTTTTAAACACTCACGGTGTGTTACTACTTCTCTTAGACGTTCCTTTCCGACCTAGCACAACTTACAATGACAAGGGTTGGACCGTAATCACTTGGGCGAGATTTATGGCTGAGAGGGGAGCCTCCCGCCTTGCCCGCGCGTGGCCGCTATACTCAATGCTTTTAAAACAGATCTTTCTTTTCTTCAGTTCTCTGGGGGAGACCTGGCGTTTCTTTCATATTCTATCAACAACATTATTAGGTTCATAAACCACTTTGTAACCATTGCATTTATTAATTATGAAGGGTCATCATTGATTGGTAAGAGTAATTCACATACAACGACGAATACTTAGGGGCTTCAACTAGACGAGTCTAGGTTCGACTCTCTTAACATGCCTCGGGAACCATTCCCATATTGGAGGACTTACACAAATGCGACTTAGGGTCGGCTGTGGCCTATATTACCTGCGCTCATAATACCATACATTTGCTCCCTATTAATACAACATAACACACATGGCCGCGTGATCTACGTCACTATTGGAGGACATAATATGGCTTAATTACCGCAATCAATTATCCCTCATAAGTAATTTACCAAGTACCTTTATATTCTACGCATTCCTATCGTGACAATTTACTTTAATGCGCTACAATGCGCTATACATTATTTTAAGGCCTAGCGTCTTCCAAAGAACTGATAGATTCAACATCAACAATCGATCCATATCTCAATTTTTATATTAATCCTTTCCCTTAACAATAATCGCTATATTTTAAGAACATGCATTAACACCATGTCTTTATACTTTTATTAAGGCTCCAACGCTCTTACTTTCATATCATTCAATTTAATCTTTATTTATATTTCTTTTATATTATTATTTATTTATTCGTTAATTCCCCATAAGGAGAGCGTTACAACACAATCAATTTTCATGTTTCATTCTGGACCTTTCTTCTTTTTTCCCAAAAACCTCTCATATACACACTATGTTTCCTCTTTCTCTCTTCTGTCCACCTCTTTGCTGGTTGTCTCTCTTTGGGAGTTTGCTCAAACTTCTGTAGTCTAAGTTTTTCTCTGTATTTGTTCCTGTCTGCGATGTCTTCTGTAGAGATGTTTAGTTTCTTAAGGTCTTCAACGGTTTCCTTTACCCAATTGGTTTTTAGTGTGCTATTCGTAACTATATTAAAAATTTTCTTGGTCAGTCTGTCTTCGGTCATCCTATGTATATGTCCATAAAATTTTGCCCTTCTTTTCCTTATGTTGTTTGTAATCGTCTCTGTCTGTTTGTACAGTTCTATTGTCGGTCTCTTCATCCATATTCCCTCTTTCTGAACTGGCCCGTAGATCTTTCTCAGAATTTTTTTCTCTTGTTTTTCTAATTCCTTGATTTTTGTTCGTCCCTTGATTGCTGTCGTTTCTGAAGCGTATAAGGCCTCTGGTAAGACTACTGTACGATAGTGTCGTAATTTGGCATTGATGGAAATACATTTTTATTGTAGTGGTTCCATGTAAGTCGGTATGCTTTCTGCAATTTAGCGATCCTGTCTTCATTGGATGCCAAGTTCAGTCCTGTTTTCTGTATAATCTCTCCTAGATATTTGAAACTTTCCACTTGTGTTATTTTTCCATACTTGGTTTCCAGTGGGTGCTTGTCTGTAGATTTTGTGTCCATGAACTGTGTTTTTTCGTATGAGATTTGTAACCCTGTTTTGGCAGAGATTTCATGTAGCGTTTCTAGAGCTTCTTTGGCTTCTTTTCTGTTATTTGTTATAATCGCTACATCATCGGCAAAGGCCAGACACTTAATGTTGACTGTCCTTTTCTGGTGTTTTGCCATTTTTATGCCTTTGAATCCTTTTTCCCATGTCTTGATTATTTTATCCAAAACTGAGTTGAATAGAATGGGTGATAAACCATCACCTTGTCGCACTCCTGTATTAATTTTGAAGGGTTCCGAGATCTCTCCCATGAATTTAACTTTGGATATTGTATTTGTTAATGTTTCTTGGATTAGTTTTCTGGACTTATTGTCGACCTTCATTTCTTCTAATGTGTTAAAAAGTGTTTCTCTATCTATGGAGTCGTACGCTTTTTTGTAGTCGACAAATGTGATTGTTGTGTTCCTGGTTTTTCTCGTTGCTAGTATTGTTCTCAGGCACCAAATCTGCTCACTGCACGATCTTCCCTTCCTGAACCCTCCTTGGTATTCTCCTATCTGTGGATCTATCTGAGGCTCTATCCGTTTTAACAGGGCTTTGGAGAAAATTTTGTATGCGACGGGTAATAGTGAAATCCCTCTATAATTATTAGGGTTCGTTTTGTCTCCCTTCTTGTGGAGGGGGTGTATTAGAGCTGACTTCCATTCTTCTGGTACCTTCCCTGTTTCCCAGATGTTTTCGATGATTTTGTGTATTTTTAGTGTAACATTTTCGTGGTCTAATTTCCAGATTTCCGAAATCAATCCGTCTTCTCCAGGCGCTCTATTGTTCTTTAGTGATTTTATTATTTCCACGATTTCTTCAAGTGTTGGAGGTTTGGAATCAATGTTAGGTTCTGGCTTTTCGAACTGTAATCTGTGTGTTGGTTTATCACAGTTAAGCAGTGAGTCAAAATATTGTGCCAGTATCGTACAGTTCTTTTTCGGGTTTGTCTCCAGTGTTCCGTCTTGTCTTTTGAAGCATAAGCTCGGTGGTCGATATCCAGTCATATTCTCTCTGAATGTTCTATAGAAGTTTCGTGTGTTATTTTTGGTAAAATCCTCTTCTATCTCCTTGAGTCTGTTGTTATCGTAGTTTCTTTTTTCTCTGCGGATTATTCTCGAAGAGTCTTTTTGTATCCTGTTGAATTCTTCCCATTTTTCTGGTGTTCTATGGCTGTTAAATTTTTTCCAGGCTTGTATTCTATCCTCTATGGCTCTGTCACATGTCACGTTCCACCATCTGTGCTTCCTTTTCCTCGGGGGCTGCCCCATTTTTATCAGTTCTTTCATGTTTTCGGACAATTCCGTCCAGTTGTTACTCTCAATTTTCTTAAGTCCTTGTGTTATTTCTTTCTTGTTTAATTGTAAATACTCTGGGTCTGTTCTGAAAATTCTGGTTGTTCTCTTAGTTTGTCTGTTTGGTATAAACTTAGCCTTGATTTGTAGTAGATGATGATCAGATTCGAAAAAACCTTTTCTCGTTCGTATATTCATAACTTCTCTGGTGTTTTTTGTAGATATCGCAACGTGGTCTATCTGAAATTCTCCGAGGGCGCTGTTTGGAGATTTCCAAGTCCATAGTTTCTTGTAGGGTTTCTGGAATTGTGTTGACATGATTTTGAAGTCAAAATTCCTACAGAAGTTTATCAAATTCTCTCCATTCTTGTTTGTCCTCTGGTGCGCTGTATGTTTTCCTGTTGTGTCTCTGAATTTTCTTTCGCGGCCTAATTGTGCATTAAAATCACCAAGCAATAATTTAACATGCTTAGTGGGGATTTTGTTGGTGATTTCTTCTAAGTCTTCCCAGAATTCTTCTATCATCTGTGGATTTTTGTTATTGTAGTTATTTGTGGGGGCATGAGCATTGATTATTGTATACGCTTTGTTACCAGAACGTATCGTAAGTGTGGAAATTTTTTCAGATTTTGAGGTGAAATCTATTACAGAGTCCAATATTGAGTTGTGGACTACAAAGCCTGTTCCGAAGAGTTTGAGATTTTTTCCTGGAATAGTTATGGCTGGTTTCCCCTTGTATATTCTGTAACTTCCCGAATCGAAGTGATTCTCATCTGAGAATCTCGTTTCCTGTATAGCCAGTATTCTGATATTGAATGTGTCCATGATGTTTGTTAGTTGTTTCACTTTACCTAGTTTCAGGAGTGTGTTTACGTTGAGTGTTCCCATGTAAAATATTCTCTTAATTTTGAGGGTTTTTGAGAAGCAATTCTCCTCTTCATGACATACCTGATCCCCTGGAATCCGATGATCAGGTACAATACCCAGTTTTATTGACTGGGGCCCAGGGTAGTGTGTTCGTTCACGTCGTTCTGTCATGATTATTGATTTATGTTCAAGTTGTGGTGGTGAAACCCCAAGGGATCTCACAGAATTACGACTGGAGTTTTGAATTCCAGAAGATTGGATCACAGCCGAGCTCATAGAGCTAACAGACGCCGACCAGAGTACCGGTGGTTACCACACAGACGTGTCTGGATTTAAAATTTTCACCTAGTAACCCTAGGCAGGGGCCCTCACAGGGTGCTACCATCCGGAGCCAGATGGACCCAGGTTTTTTAACGAGGTGTTACTCCTCCCCCTCCTCCTTCCTCAACACTTGCGTGATGAGGCCCCGGGCTTGGGACCGGCACTGGCGGAGTTTCTTTTATATTATTATTATTATTATTATTATTATTATTACGCTTGCTTTTATAACATTCGTCAAATACACGGACAATTTATTCCATACATTTCCTCTACAGGATATATTCTTTTCCATAATTATTTATAATTTCTCAAATTTTATTTGTTCAGACCGCGCTCTTATTCTGTTATTTGTTATTTAGAAACATCCCTCTACCTCAAACTCCGGTGGATTGTACACAAACACTTTCCCAACACCAAAACATAATGAAAATATTTACTCACATGTTATAGGTCGGTCCCTGACTTTCCTTCTCTTGCGATGTTTCATTTTTCCCACTATTTTGTGATTACTCCATTTTGTACAGATTCATTTCATGTACTGACATATCTTGACACACATTTAATTCAAATACATTTAACACTGATAACATTTTAAAATACACTGGTGTATTCGTTTATAATACACGATAAAAACACTGAAAAAATATTACTTATTAACACAAATTTATATATTTACACTTCACAGATTCTAATCACTAAGGCGGCTATTAAGCCTTTCACACGTGACTTCTTGACCTCCCGTCTCCAAGGGTGAAATTTAGTAAATGTCGGCTTCCTATCTTGCCAGAATGTGAAAGTCTCGAACCATCTATTTCCTCCCTGCAATAGCACTCCTTCAAATCCCGTTTCCTGATGATCTGCTATTCTTATTAACTCGAACGGCTCCTTTCTAGACCCTATTGGTTGGTCTAGCGAAAGTCTATTCTGTCCACGGTCCCCTAAATAATCTATCGGTGACCTATTGATTTCTAGCAACTAGTACTCCTCGTAACTTAGTGCCTTTTAATAGTTCGTATGCTTTCTTGAAGCAATGTCTATAATTTCCTTCTCCTTTCCGCTTATTCGGTTCTCGAATTCCTATCTTTCCGGAATATCTTGCGAACCTTGTTCTGTCCGTCCCTGCTCGGGTTCTTTAAAGTTGATTAAATGTTTATCTCGCTGTTACGATACTTCAATAAGTTATGATCCTTTTGGTCCTTTAATTTAAGACCTATCGCCCTTGGTTCTAAGTTCGCAGCCTGCTTTGACTGTAATTACTGAACTTTTCACTGTAAACTTTATACTGTCGGAACTAAATCCTGTAACTAGGATTTTCCTAATTCTCCACACGGCGATACTGTAATAATACTTCTTGGCCATTCCTTAAGGATGCACGTTGGTTATCGATATCGCGACGCCCTTGGCTGTCGGATAATGTCTATACGAGGTGATACAGCGTTTCCCCTTACGGAAAGCTTGTAGACTGTCTTCGGTGTGATGTAGCTTCACGTCCCCTGGACGGAATAATACTGCACGATGTGATGTAGCATCTCCCCTCAAGGAGTACTGGTAAACTGCATTTGGTGATGCTCCACGTCACGCCCCCTGGGCTCTCGGAATCACTGCATGATTGGCTTGGTGCTGCCAGGAGTTTTATACTCTTTAGTCAAAAAAAGATAAAATCCTAGTCCTTTTCGTGACCAACTTTTGAAATAATTGTCGCACAATTATAAAAATTATATCTCCAGAAAGCTCGTCTTCCAAATGTAAAATGATCTCACTGCGCATGAAAATCGATCGTGCATTTCTGAGATATTAAATAATTTTTAGTCTTCAGCTGTGTGGATGTTGCTGTTGATTTTTATTTCCCCACTCCTCGGGCCTCGGTAATTCCCCTATGACGTATGGCTACGTTTGCACTTCTTTCCTGGACAATTATTAAAAGCTTTTTCTCCACACAAAAATCTCTCTTCTGAAATCATTCACAACGCTGTATTTATTAACTTACTTTTATTCTTCCAAATGGGTTAAATCTAATTATTCTTCTTCTGGCACAGTTGCGCTGTTGCCGTTTTAATGCAAGGTAAGGGCGAATTCCGAAACGTGCTTCTCGCTCTTACGCCTGGAACTTTCCACTCAGTCTATTTATACTCGTGACTGGCTCTTTATCAATGCGTCAGGCATGATCTCATTTCTCGGCCACCTGGGTCTAACTTCTTACACAACGTGATGTTAGCATCCCTTGCATGAAATCTTTCTATGTTCCATTTAAGACTGTATATTTCTTTCCTTCCTTTTACAAATATACATGGATTCGACCCCTTTTGAGCCAATGGTACATGGGTTCAATTAGTGGGCGCTTGCTGCTTGTTTTTATACGAGTATTATTACGCTATAGCTGATTGCGCGCGCATGCATAAGTTCACGTTCCCGGGCCAATTGCGAACCGGGGCCCCGGGAAGCTTCGCGTTCTCGTTTCAGTTCTCGTTCTGGTTCTCGTTCCCGGGCCAATTGTGAACCAGCCTTTAGGCCTGGTCAGCTGATTACCCAAACGTGTGATCTTTTGAATCTATTATGTTCACATGATTCGTATCCCAACCTGCATACGGTGTGCATCTGTGCAGTGAGTGATATCGGGTGTAGGGAACGTGCTTTTGTGTGTTGAGTGGACGTAGGGTTTGTGGCCTGTTATTTGTTTAGTGTGTTAGTGTCTCGTTAGTGCTTTATCAGGTCAGTACCCCCTTTGTTATAGGGGAGAACTATTCAACATGTCAGAAAGTGGTGGTAGTCCGATGGGGCGACCACCGGACGAACTAGAACACGTGGAATACGAGGGTGTAGCGTCCGTTGAAGGCATGCTTGTAGTGTCGGAGGCTGAGCTAGTATCAACTCCAACAACTACCATTGCTGAAACATCTCCAGTTATTGCCAAACGACAGCCATTGTCAAATAACAATCGGTATTATGACCATCACATTGGTCCGTACACGGTGTTTGTGCAATGAGAGGGAGATCAACATATTGGCAATTTACATCCTATGGCATTAGGCAAGCTATTTTTTGAAAATAAGATCGCGGGTATTAAGAATATTCAACGCAAAGGACGCAATCGTGCTCAGGTACAATTTCACAAGGCGATAGAAGCTAATTCATTCTTACAAAATCCCTTATTACCAGCAAAACACTTGGTCGCCTCTATCCCGTCCGCTAACGTCCAACGTGTTGGTCTAATTAGGGGCGTAGACACATCATTAACACATGAGGAAATTTTAAAATATATTGATTCGCCTGTTCCAATCGTTAGAGTACAACGTTTTTTTAGGAAACAGATGATCAATGACAAGTTGGAATCCCTTCCAATAGGAACAGTGAAAATTTTCTTTGAAACACAGCGGCTACCGGAGTATGTATCTATTTTTAATGTGCTACTAGACGAAACATTATTCATATTTTCCCCCATTAGATATCTGAACTGTCAAAGATACGGGCATGTAAAACTGCACTGTCGGGCTCGCTCCCCAGTTTGCGGTAAATGTGCGCAAGGCCATTTGACGGATACATGTAAGGAGACTCTTTTCAAATGTGCTAATTGTGGTGACAACCATCCGGCAGGCGCCGCCCGCTGCGCCGAACTGGAAAAACAGAAGTCCATATAACGCCAAATGTGTACCGATAATAAATCGTACCATGAAATCATTCAGGCTAACTACAGTGTACCATTCAATCCTCTTACTCTCCCGCAGCAATTTCCGACCTTAGAGCAGTCAAATGTTACGCGTCAGGAGGATCCGCCGAGAAAACGGAAGTAAACAGAACTAGTGTCCCCAAAGCCGAAAGTGGTGAATCCCATAGGTTACAACCGAAGGGCCTATTTAGATATCTTAAAGCCTCCGTCTGGCAGTGGTGTAGGGGTGGCTTTGCACCCCGCCACCATGTGTGAGGAAGTTTCGAAGAAACGGTCTTCTCAAATACCTGACACTTCGCGGGATCCGTCGCATGACATCATGGAAGATTCAACTCGGAAAATGAATGAATTTGACCTCCCAAGAAAACTATGGTGCCGCCTCAACAGACTGAGAACTGGGCATGGGTGCTGTAATTTCTTGCGCCATAAGTGGGGCTGGATTGATTCTCCAATGTGTGAATGCCGTGAAGAGGAGCAGACCATGGACCATGTCATCCTGCGTTGCCATCTTAATGCCTACTCCGGAAGCCCCAGCGACCTGTTTCATCTATCAGAAAGTGCTGCTCTGTGGTTGAAGAACTTGGACCTGGACTTATGAATTCATCGTTGTACTCACTATACGATTAAATTAAATAAATGGAAGATTTTCAGAAATTACAAGAATTATTAGGGCATAACGCTCAATGGAGCTTCTATGTGAAAAAATTATTGGAAAAAATTGTACCATTACTTCCCAATCCTCCTTCCACAAAGTATAATACCCTAGTTAGTAGTAGTCCTACAGTGGACTAATTTTCATGTGTGCTATATGTTACTCCTCCAGTGGAATTGCCGAAGTATTTTAAACAAAAAGCATGAATTACTGCATTTAATCCAGGAGTATGATCCGGATATCATATTCCTACAAGAAACATGGCTTCGTTCCTCGTATAACTTTTTGATTCCCAACTATCAGGTTGAACGTCAGGATGGTCCAGGATATCGTAGCATCATGACGCTATTCAAAAATAACTTACGATACACTCCCCTCTCTAATCAATTCTATATTCCTCACACTTATCATCACACATTCCTTGTGCAAGATCTCCATGTAAGTCATATTTATTGTCCCCCGGGTATACAAGGTTCCCGTCGACAATGGCATGCATATTTTCGGTTCATACAACAATTTTCTAAACATCTTACAGTGGGGGATTTTAATGCACATCACGCCTTGTGGGGCAGTGGCAGAATTAATCCGAAAGGACGTCACATCGCTGCAGCTATACAGGAATTACACCAACATCTATTAAATGATGGATCACCCACGCGCATTACCCCACCAAACAGTCCCCAAAGTGCGGTGGATTAAGCGTCACTACTTTAGACATATTTCATAAGCTGACATGGAAGACCGTGAAGGTTACGCATCAAAGCGATCATTATCCAATTATAATAGACTATGATGACTCACGTACCCGACATATCCCAAAAAACGTATTTAAGGTTAAGAGAAAATTACGAATTTTTGATTATGAGTTGTTTTCTCACTTTTTAGAGGATAGGCTTTCTTAGCATTCACAGGTGCCTAGTAACAGTTATACATTTTTATTAGAGAATACCCGAGCCTATTTTAATATATATCACCCTTTAATTACCAAGACAGGTCCTCCGAATAATCGTGGTGCCTTACCCTCATGGTGGGATCAAAAATGCGGACGGCAAGTTTAAAAGCTTTTCAACATTATGCTCGTCCACATCTTATTTGAGATACAAAAGTCTCACTGCGCAAATCCAACGTGTATTTAATCATAAACGACGTGAAGCGTGGAAATTATGCATTACCCAATTAAGCAGTACTACGTCCTTAAATAGTATTTGGACGGCGATTAAACATTTCTCTAATACTCGTACTATTCCATCCCCCTCTCAACTTTCGGTGCAGGGATACCATGACCTGTATCATACTTGGACACCGGATATAGTTATTCGCTTGCCTACATCTTGTACCTCTGGTTCGCTGGTCCGTGTTTCCAGTTTAATGCAGCATATTACAAGTAGCGAATTACGTCACACATTTCGTCACAAAAAATCATCCAGCCCAGGGATTGATGTAGTGACTTATAAAATGATCGCTCGATTTCCAGTAAAAGCTCAGGGTATCATTCTTCAACTATATAATTCCATCTTACGCACAGGGACCTTCCAGGAGGATTGGAATGTTTTTCAAACTGTACCGATTCTCAAACCTATGAAAGATGCTCGATTACCGAGTAGTTATCGCGGTATCCAGCTTGGATCTTGTTTCCGAAAAATTTTTCAACACATTCTTCTCCGACGGCTTCAATGGTGCCTATAATATTATAACCTGTTTCCGAAAACCCAATTTGCATTTAGAAAAAATCTTGGTACATCTGACCCCTTAAATATATTTCTTACTGATCTACTCCTAGCAAAAGGAAAGAAAATGCACACAGTAGCTGTGTTCCTAGAGCTAAAAAATGCATATGATTCTGTTGATCCATATCTTCTTATTCAACTTCTGAGGGATCTAAAATTTCCCCTTCCCTTCAGGTGCTTAATACATAATATGATATGTCACCGTCACATAATTTTAAACTCCCCAGCCGGTGTCTTTGATTTTCGACATACTTCTTATGGTGTTCCGCAGGGAGACGTTCTAAGCGGGCTTTTATACTTAATTTACACTCGTACTCCGTACTCTAGAAACAGTCATATTACCGCATGCTCGCAAACTTCAATACGCGGATGACATTCTCATATATTGCACAAGAGAAGACTTTTCTGCATGTCGTAGGGATATATACCACGCCTTATTTCATGCTCATGACTGGTTACATCAATACGGATTTGCAACTTCTGTCGGAAAAAACGCTGCGATGATCTTTACTCACAAACGAATGTATGACAATTCTCCTATATTATACCGTCAAGGTCAACTTCCGGTGGTGACGAGTGTAAAATACTTAGGGATTTACATTGACAGGAAAATGCAATGGGAGAGACATACGCAATACCTTCAGAGTCATCTCGCCAGCAAAATTAATGTTCTAAAGTCACTCACTCGACGCAATTGGGGGGCGGACCCAGAATCATTATTAACGGTTTATCGTAATATCATCCGTTCTGTGCTGGATTACAATTCCCTTTTTTTGATTCAATGTCCAGCATTAGGCTCCTCCGGTTAGATATAATACAGTTTCTGCCTAGCGTATAATTATAGGTGCGCTTAAATCAACCCCCACAGGAGCCCTTTTAGTTGAAACCGTAGAAATGTCACTACTTCATCGGCGTAGATATCTTGCATGTATGTACCTGCTACGAAAAATGATAACAACATCACCTATCGTCCCTAAATTACAACTATTGGAGGAATATTATACGCGTCGATTATTGCCCACAGATTCTCGTCCAGCTTTACTAACCGCATATGCCATGCTTCAAACTTACCGCCATAATATACTAAAAGTCATGCGGTTACCGATATATACTATTCCGTATGCTGCAACGTATTTTCAACCTCATATTCTTCAAAATTTCGTACCCCAAGTATATCAGTCCTTTCAACATCATCCTGTAATCATTTCTCGTATTTTTCGCGAGATAACGAATCTTTTGATCTCCCGCTTCATTTTTTATACAGATGGTTCTAAAATGGTTAACCCATCTCGTGTGGGAGCAGCCTTCTTTGCTCCGGATTTACATATCTCATTTCAGTATACTTTACCCCCCAGACGTCACGATATTTACAGCCGAAATTTTTGCCATCTGTCAGACGTGTTTTTATATAAAAAAAACATGCCATTCGCCATTCTTTAATTTGTACCGACTCCATGAGTGTAGTGCAAGCACTTCAAAATGTTCTAGAGGCCGATAATTGGTTTTTATGTCAGTTAGTGCAACAATTGTACACTTTACAAACGGAGGGTTTTGAAGTCAGTATCACATGGGTACCCGGCCATTCTCATATTGAGGGTAACGAAATAGCGGATAACCTCGCCAAAGATGCTGCTAATGGCAAAGGCAAAGCTTACAACATAGCCATACCAATGTCCGATTTGCGTTCTATAATTTGTTCGACGATACAGGATGACTGGCAAGTCACGTGGACTAACTATGCCAGAATTAAGGCCAAACACTATTTTGGGATACAACCGACTATTTTAAGCAAACCATGGTTTCAGGGAGGGAAATACACACGACGACATATCATTACAATCATTCGTCTACGTTTTAACCATGCATTAACGCCGGTGTATTTATTCCACATAAAACGACGTGATGATCCTCTGTGTTCGTGTTTACAAATGGAGGGTTCCTTAAATCATATTCTCTTTCAATGTCCACAATTTGACTATCAACGTGCCTTAATGTTGCGAGCTTTATATAATTTAGGTTATGCAATTCCTTTAAATGTTGCCACATTAGTACATATGCCTACAATTCCGCTGGTTAGTAACATCGTAGCATTTTTCGACAATATTGATTTAAAGATTTGAATGGGTAATCCTTTCCCATGATCCATATTTGTGACCCGGTCATGTGTGTATATGTGTAGTGAGTCACCAAGGTGGGTCGTTTCGGTGTGAAGAGTTAAATACCATTTGTGTCCTCATCTCTATTACTATGTTTTCTCTGCGTTGCGTCATACTCTTGTTTGCGATTACCCGCTACTCATTCGTCTTACGCCTTCAATCGGTAGTCGACGGTTACCCAATGATACATACCACCATAGCGTATAGAAGAGAAAGTGAGGTGACTTGTGGAATTTGTATGGTCCAGCCGATAGGCGGCTCTAGCGTCGGCTAGCGCTGAATGAGGACGGTATCAATACAAGCAGTTGAATGTTACTTTTCAGTACTTAAATGTTTTTTTTTTTTACGAGCAATCATTTTTATTCACTGACAGAAAACCTGTACATATACAGATGTTGTATCAAAAATACAGGGTGAATCCCACATAAGATAAACTTGTGTGTGGGCTTCATGAACACAATTTCTTAATTTATTTGCAACATGGTATTTGACTGATAATAATAAGAAAAGTTTATAGCAAAAGCATTAATTATAAGGATACTGAAAATAAAAGATGATACATAACTTGTTTCTGACCGAGTTGGTTTAAATATGTTGGTGAAAATTTATAAGTTCATTTACTCTATCAAAGTTACTAAGGAGCCATATAAAAAGCCTTTTCTTCAATATATTCAGGGTATTATTTGTCACATTTACTGGCAATATATTGTATATCCTAGTGCTAAGACAACTTAAATTCCTTTGGCCAAGTAGTGTGTTTCGACAAGGGACATTTATTCCAGTTCTGTCTTGAAGTCTAGTGCACATTTCAAGTTCTTGTCCATTAGAGAAGAGCTTCATATTTTTATGTATAAATATGATTGATGACTGAACAAATAACTGTCGTATGTTAAGCAACATGCTTTGTTGATACAGTTCACATGTTGGAAAAGTTGGTGGCCTTTTGTACATAACTTTTAGAATGAAATTCTGGCAGGTATTTACCTGAGCCAAATGTGAATCAAGTATTCCACCCCAACCATTTATTCCATATTGTAGTTGTGACTGGACTAAGGCAAAATATACAGTTCTCAAGACTTTTGCTGAAAGGATATTTCTGATTCTGTAAAATATATAAATTAACTTTTGAAGTTTATTGGCCAACGTTGATGCATGCATATTCCATTATCAGCTTACATTACGTTATATTAGACATGATGATCCAAATATAAAATTGTCCGCACTGAGTATATAAAACGCTGACGTTCGTTGTGTTAATTATGAAACACCAGATTACGTCATAGGTTCATATAATAAGGAAATAAAACATTCTGACGGGGTCAAAATGTAACTGAATGTGTAAAAACCATAAAACTACAGACCATTCACTACTGCACAAATACAGTAAATATAATATACTTCGTAATACAGTATAATATAATACAAACTCACCCATGTAACTTATAGCTGTCAGTTGTCCGAAACTTTGGACAGCTTACGCGACGGTTTTCCAGACTTAGAAGATGACTGCTCTTTCCTAATTTCTTTCGTACGAAAGAAAAAGCGGCACTTCATTAAATGAAAAACGAGTTTTCCAATAAGGTCCAGTTTATGTTCCATACAACATCCTAAACCACACGGCCCTAAAACAATCTCATCAATGCTGTCCAAACACTCATAAAATATATAACCCCACAAACTTGAAAGGGAAGATAGTTTCTTTTCACCGACTACTTGGACCTGTAAAAGA
The DNA here is from genome assembly GCA_946902985.2 of Meconema thalassinum. Classification (NCBI taxonomy): domain Eukaryota; kingdom Metazoa; phylum Arthropoda; class Insecta; order Orthoptera; family Tettigoniidae; genus Meconema; species Meconema thalassinum. The sequence continues at coordinate 277,410,043 of OX336388.2, forward strand.
ATGTTGTAGACACTGTCGGACGGGTGAGTTAGGTAAGTAAGGGCATTTATTGTGCCAAAGTCCTTTATGTGAGTGAAAGTTGCAGCTATTGTGTCCGACGGCCTTTCACTTTGAAGGGTTGTTGCACACTTCATTCTCCCAGTCCGTTATCACCACTTTGTCTCTAATTTTGTCCTCCGCACACAAATTAACATATTTGTTTTGTTCCTCGGTTTGCTTCGAATATAATCGCATTTGATTAATAAATGACGTGAGAGGTGGTTCTAACTTAGGTTCACAGTTCCCGGTCGGTGATATAGCCATCTTAATTGGAAAGTTTGGTACAAGATTTCGATATGTATGTTTTTCTCAGAGTCCTCTCGGCAAGTTTGGAAAAATGTGTGGGACTGCACCAGGCTTCAAACTCCATCTCATTCTCGCCATTACGACTGTCTTTCCTTCTATAATGAAAGTGTCCGCTTTAATAAGGAAATTATCGGAGAAATGTTTGTCACATACATACGACTTATTTGATAATGCAATGTCTTTCCTCAGAATGGCCTTAGCCCATTTAAATAAATCATCTTCGGAGTTTGGAGGTCTGAAAAAGTGCCTACCTGTTGCAGATGACTTGTCGAATCCAGATCGGCACCCGGGAACAAAACAACACGGCATATTCACGTATACAGTTTTGTTTGACGAATCTTATTACCAAGTTATAATTAACTCGACAGCTCAAATGTAAAGAAGTAAGTGTAAAGGCTTACAAATTTTAAACACTCCAGTGTCATAACGTATATTTTATTTCAATATCGCTTCTTGATCGCATACACTTTTCAACACCAAGAAATAAGGACTAAACACGGCAGCATTTCTGTGTTTTCAAACTCGCGAGCGCTTAGAAAGTGACTCCAACCAGCAACAAGCAACCGCTGCGCAGTCAGTCGGCGGTTGCAGCAACTACCCATACTAAAGATACGGAAAAATCGGGAGTCGCCACACTTTCTCTTCTATAAGCTATGATACCACTGCACAGTAGAAATTGGATAAAGAGTTTACTGTGCCCACTACCGTATCAAGTTGAAGAAGAAATGTTCACATTCTAACTAGAAACTAATTAAGATACGCGGTTATACATATGGATAGCTCTTTGAAATAATAACGTTTTAACGCTGAGTGAAGAATGTGAGAGTACGTTTTCGACTCATAACGACGTCTTTGAAAAATGTCCATTTCAAATTACAAAAAATAAATAAAAAGTACGGTAGGTTATCTTTTAATAAACCACTATCTCATATACCTCCTCCAGAAAAATATCAACATTCTATCTTAAAAAGTATTGTTTATCAAAACTTATGATTTCATTAAACTTAGCTTGGCATCCGAAGGGTTCATTAGAAATAATGAATAAAATTAACAAACTTTTAAAATGTAGAGTTAGGCCTCTAGTATTTCCCTGGTAGGTAGGCAGGCAACCCCCCCCCCCCCCCCGGAGATCTACAGATGTTTGATCTTCAAAGTTTCTTATCAATCTGGCGATGTGTGGTATCTTTTAATGCACCAAGTTCTGACAACCTACGAGTACTTCTTGGCGGATTTTCTTCCTAAACTCGGCGTGTATTCTTAATATCCTATAGTTTAGGTCTTCAAAAACTCGGTAAATCTGTGTGTTCTCCACTGATGAAACTATTGTTATGCCACACGCTAACTAACGACCAGGCCCGTGCTGGGACGCCGGGACACCGGGACGTACCCCTGTGCACCCTCCTGGGTAGATTATTAGCTTGGGAATAACCTAACCCCCAAGAGAAGATGATGAAGGAAAAGAAGTGGGTTTCGGACTGGAGAAAAAGGATGGAGAAATAGGACGAAAGTCCAACAGAAGTTATAATTTGAACTTTAAGTATACTCAAAGGCAGCTGCCACTGCAAATCCGCTTTCCGATACCTAAAGTGGGTAGGGACCTGGGCGAAGCTAACAGGAAACGCAGCTGGCACTTGTGCTATTCGCAAGAAAGTTGCTGTAGTGTATTCCCTCTCAAGCATAAATATACCTACTATGGGGAAGGGTGGTGGTCTGGCAAGACAAAGAGTAACATATTTATTGTGTATCTGTTCAAAGGAGTTTGTTTCTAAACAAGTAATTTGAAGAGTACAAATAATTTGAATCAGCTTTGATATTTTAGTTCTTGAAATTGTAGAATTTCTAAAGAGCGACCGAATGCTTCCAAGGAGGATAGGGATAAAGCAATTATACCCTTGTGAATAATTTTGGTAAGTGTACCAATAGTTGCATTTAGAAATGACTAAGCTTTTACCCAGCAAGGCGCCGACTAAAAATTTAGACAATAAGAAACACTTACATTTTGAAAAACCAAACATAAGTGGTAGAGAGAATCTCCACAAGCAGGAAGCTGGCGTAGCGAGCTATGCTTGCCTTACTGGCCAGTTAGAATTAGCTATCAAAGCTAAGAGAGACTTTACTAAGTTGATAACTAAGAGTTCTTGCTCAAATGCAACAAGTGGTGAAAACCCTATCAATAGATTTATTTTTATTAAAGAGGGCATAAACCTAGGAAGAGTCAAGGAAGACAGGATCTTGCCTAACCGTTATGTTAGAGAAAAGATAAAGCAAAGAACAAATCTTAATTTATTTAACAATGTAAAAGGAAGTAGTTTATGTAACAAATATATAATTTTGATTTTTTTAAACAATTGGGGTCGCAGACCTCCGAAAACATCTAAATCTTGCGCCAGGCAATTGAAAATTCTTTTGGTTTTAAACCTTTTATATGCTTTAAAATCTTCGTTAGATTTTTAAATGTTGTTAAGATTAACAAATGGGAAATTTAAAGATAATTGACGTAATTAAAGTTAAACAATAAATCAAGTACAAGATGTGTACTTTAAGGATTTCTAGATAAGTACCTTAGAAATATGAACAAATAACAACTTCGAAAGTAACAACAACAAAAAACAGGAAGAAATGAAATAGAAGTTTCTATAACTTCTTGTATCAATACAGAGCTAAGTGGGCAGATTATACATAGGAGATTATACAAATAGGGCAGGTCACTTATTGTGAAACCTGAAGAGAAAAATTGAAAGGAAATTTCTAGAACTCCTATGTTTAAGTAGGGATCACGAGAAAAAATGGTGCAAATTTCCCTTTCGTGAAACCTAGAGATAACTCACTTTTGAGTAGAAAGAATTGGATTCCCTCATTAGAAGGGAGAAACAATATACTTTAAGGCGTGTACTAGACACGAAGTTTTACAGACATTAATTCGTTATACGTGGAGCAAGTAAGGGAGGGCACTTATTGAGAGTGACACCTCATTGAAAAATGACCTAAAGTAACAATTTTATTATTTTAGTTTGTTAGTAAAGGGTTTGGGAAAGATCAAATAGGATTGTGGAAGAGTGTTCATGGCCGTATTTATTGTACTCGGACGAGCGCGACGCAGATGAAAAGTTGAACAGGCACTGTTTTCACTATAGTCTGTTGATATAGTTGAAAAGTTCACTGTAGTAGCACAAAAAGTTGATAGCAAAGAAAGTTATTGCAATGGTGGAAAATAACTAGTTACACTAGATTCGCGAGAGTCTATTGCTTGAAAACCTTGTTGGTTATAGTTGAATGCACCAGAAAAATCCCAACGGAGGAAGAAAAATTAGATATTGATTAGCAGTTCATAAGGAAGATTCCTTAGTTTGAAAAAGTATTCCCATATGAAGTGGAAAATACATGACAGTTGTTGTTTGAGTCTTCAGTCTTTTGACTGGTTTGATGCAGCTCTCCACGCCTCTCTGTCCTGAGCTAATCGTTTCATCTCTACAGAGCTCCGACACCCTACATCCGAGGCAATCTGTTTAACATATTCTAACCTTGGTCTACCCCTACAGTTTTTGTCCTCGACCCTTCCTTCCATAACTAAGCTTGCTATTCCTGGGTGTCTTAGTATGTGTCCTACCAACCTATCTCTTCTCTTCATTAACAGTCGCCAGAAACATCTCTCCTCTCCCACTCGTCTTAATACCTCTTTGTTTGTAACCCTATCTACCCATCTGATCTTCATCATTCTCCTGTAACACCACATTCCAAATGCTTCAATTCTCTTCTTTTCTGCTGCACCAATAGTCCAAGTTTCACTTCCATAGAGCGCCACGCTCCAGACAAAGGCTTTCAAAAATGACTTCCTTATTCCTAAATCTATATTCAATGTCAGCAGATTCCTTTTTTGTAGAAATGCTTTCTTTGCCTGAGCCAACCTACTTTTTATATCCTCTTTGCTTCGTCCATCACTGGTTATTCTGCTTCCCAAGTAACAGAAGTCTCCTACTTCCTTCAGCTTTTCACCTGCCAATTTGATCTCCATAGAGGTTTCTGATTTATTTCGGCTGCATTCCAGTACTTTTGTTTTACATTTATTAATTTTCATCATGAATTCTTTCCGTAAGACGGAGTCCATACCATTCAAAAACTCATTCAAATCCTCAGGCTTGTCGGCCAAGATGACGATGTCATCAGCAAATCTCAAAGTTGAAATTATTTCTCCTTGAATCTTCACTCCCACTTTAAATTTTTCTCTAATTTCCTTCATTGCTTGTTCAATGTAAAGATTGAAAAGTATGGGTGATAAGTTGCAGCCTTGCCTTACACCTTTCTGAATACCAGCTTCTCCCTCATGCCCTTCAACTCGAATGACTGCTGTCTGGTTTCTGTACAGATTGTATATCACCCTCCTATCCCTGTACTTTATTCCAATAGATTTCAAAATGTCAAACAATTTAGTCCAATCAACATTATCAAAAGCCTTTTCTAAGTCTACAAAAGCCATGAACGTTCTCTTATCTTTCCTTATTCTACCTTCCAAAATCAGCCTAAGACTTAGTACAGCTTCCCTCCTGAAACCAAACTGGTCTTCACCCAACTCCGTTTCTATCTGGCTTTCAATCCTCTTGTAAATTATTCTAGACAGGATCTTTGAAGCATGAGTAATCAAGCTGATTGTACGGTAATCTTCACATCTGTCAGCTCCCACTTTCTTTGGTATAGGGATGATTACATTCTTCTTGAAATCAGGGGGTACCTCACCTGTCTCATAAATCCTACACACCAAGTGAAATAACCTGATCAGACCTTCATCTCCTATGCAGCGTAGCAACTCAATCGGTAAATCATCTATGCCTGGTGCTTTGTTCCTGCTTAAGTCTCCCATAGCTCTATCAAATTCTGATCTCAATATTAAATCTCCTTTCGCATCCTCATCAATTTCCTCCTCCCTTTCCATTACATGATTCTCAATCTCCTTTCCCTTATACAAACTCTCGATGTAATCTTTCCATCTCTCAACCTTTTCTTCCCTATCTGTTAGAGGCTTTCCATTTGTGTCCTTATTATTACAGCACTTTGTCTTCTTTTCCACAAAAGTATTCTTAATCCTTCGATAAGCTGTGTCTACTTTTCCTAATTTCAGACAATTTTCTATACCTGCACATTTCTCTTTCAACCATTGTTCTTTCGCTTCCTTGCACTTCTTGTTAACCTCATTTCGCAGACGTCTGTATTCTGCTTTCCCCTTTTCATCTCTTACATTCTTGTGTTTCCGCCTTTCATCCATCAATTCTAGTATATCCTCAGTGATCCAGGGTTTTCTCCCTATTCTTTCTTTCCTACCAATGTTTTCTTCTGCGGATTTTGTTATTTCATTTTTCAAAAGTGCCCATTCATCTGCAATTGAAGTTTGTTTAGGGTTTTTCATTAGTATAACTGGTAGATAGAGTGTAGGTTCTGGAAGGTTCCAGAGCAATGATGAGTTGTTTAAATCGGGTAGAGAATCCCTCGGCGGAAAACTAGATTATATAGACAGTGGATATTTTAGAAATATCCCTCGATGTGAGATAGCAACTCAGAAAATCTTTCATTTTGAAAGTTAGACTTGATAGTTTGAGTTTGATCACGAAGATCTCTTGAAAGGAGTTATTTTATCACATAACAACTTTCACTGTCTATAAAATCCAAATAAAAGCATTAAGCTTTTTAAAAGCGATGAGAATGTGGTTAAAACATGAAGTCGGTACTTATCTTTGCTTCATGAAGAAGGTGATGTTGCTGTTGACGGTTGATTCTAAAACTCGAACATGGGGTCGAATTTAAAAGTTTGCCTCAAGTGTAGAGGAGGCGAGCTTTAGTTAAGCTACAACTGACTGGTTTGACTTCCGACGTACAAGTGAGACCCGCTCAATGGAGCGTGGAGAGACCAGGGAAGGGAAAAGGGTGGGGGTAGGAAACAAAAGGAATACATATAAGAATAGCCAACTTAAAAATAATGATTTCTCTTGATGAAATGGTCTTCAAAGAGTTGATAGCAGGCATCACTAGCACAGCCTGGAGGGTGAAAACGTAGACGAAGTTCTCTTGATCACGGAGATGATAGCTGTCGATAGCGACGAGATCTGGTGGCTAGATTGTTAAGGAAGTCCTCTTGTACAGGGAAGAATTGAGGAACTTCAGAGATTCGCTGCCAGATGGCGCTAGGTGGGTCATGGAAGATATATATCTAGAACAGACTTACAGGTAGTGTAAGAAACATACACCAACAATGAGAAATTAGGAGATCACTGTTGGTGTTTGCGAAAAAAGGAAGGGATGAACTAAAGCAAAGAGAAGCAAAAGCTTACTCTGTCTTACGTGTATTCCAAAGAATACACCAAGCTGGGAGGGGTAAACACCAACAGAGAACAAAGACATGAAATTAAAAGTTTAAAGGTAAAGGAGCAATTAAAGACAGTGATCTTATAATATGCCCATTAGTGGTCAAGATCTTGGCTACCCTAACCCTCCCATCCCTTCCAGGATAACACTCGGTCACTCTACCAGAGATCCAGACCAAGGGAGGAGAAACATCCCTAGCCAGGACCAAGTCCCCCACTTTAATGTCGGGATTGGAAAGAAACCACTTCTGTCTCCGTTGCAAGGAAGTTAAGTTTTCCAAATTCCACCTCTTCCAGAAAGAATTACGGAGGGCTTCAAGTTTACGCCAAACAATAGGTAAATTAGAATCCCTGTAAGAGTTGGGAAGGGGAGGAGGGACAGAAAGAGAAGTGCCATGAGGAAGTGACCAGGTGTGAGTGGAAGCAGGTCATCAGGGTCATTGGAAAGCGGAGTTAAAGGGAGAGAATTAACAAAATCTTCAATCAGAACAGACAGCAAATTAAATTCTTCATAAGTCAGAATGCGATTACCTAAAACTTTTCTTAGATGACGTTTAGTGAGCTTTACGCAGGATTCCCACCTACCACCGTGATGAGGAGCGTAGGGAGGTATAAAGCGCCATTTGAAACCCTTTGAGTAGGAAAAATTTGAAATCTGCTCCATGGCAGGAGAAGATGTGAGAGCTTTCTTTCACAAGGAAGCTGCGCCTTGAAAAGTGGAAGCATTATCAGAGAACATCTCCGAAGGAACACCACGCCTAGCAGCGAAGTGAGAGACAGCTGATAAAAAGTAAGAAGTAGAGGCATTCGTTACTAGTTCCAAATGAATCGCACCAGTAACCATGCAAACAAAGAGAGAAACATAGAGCTTACCAAACAATTTACGTTTAGCTTCAGGGGAATTGCGTTGATATTGGAACGGACCCATATAGTCCACACTAGTTAGAGCAAATGGACGTATAGGAGAAGAGCGAAAAGAGGGCAGATCGCTCATTAATTGAGTATTGACTTTAGGTTTAGCTTTGAAGCAAGGAATGCATTTGTGAATTACAGGAGGAAACTTCATGAATTCCATTTATAATCCAGTACTTTTCCCTTAAGAGGCAAAGCAGTGTGCGTGTACCAACATGCAGATTACGATAATGAAAGTCACGTATAATTAAAGAAGTTACGTGATGTTTAGAAGGCAAAATAACAGGATGCTTTTTGTCCTCAGAAATCAAAGATTGCGAGAGCCTACCACCTACCCTGAGTAACCTATTGTCATCAAGGAACGGGGCTAAGGCACGAAGACGACTGGATTTGGGAAGATCCTTTTTAAAGAAAGTAAAGACAATTCAGAAGAAAAGGCTTCTTGCTGTGTTAGTTGCAAAACCTTAATGGTAGCGAGATTCAATTCATGATTGGTAAGGTGTGGTTTGGGGAGAAGAGGTTGGTCAACCACAAGATATTTCCATCTAAGAAGAAAGGAAGAATAGCGTGACAATAAGGGATGAGAAACGTTGGAAACACGACACGAAGCAGTAGATTAAGATACTTAAGCGTCAGGCATGTTGGAGTTTGTAGCTGGAGGTTTAGAAGGCCAACAAGAAGAGTCTTCGATTAACCACGAGGGCACATGCCAGTACAACTGAGAAGCTGCCAATTGAGAGGGTAAACATCCACGAGAAATGATGTCGGCGGGGTTGTCAGCGCTGGGCACATGCCTCCATTGACATCCCGAAGAAAGGGTTTGAATTTTGGAAACCCTGTTTGCAACAAAAGTTTGCCAATGAGCGGGGTTTTTAGCAATCCAAGACAGGGTAATCATGGAATCGCTCCAGAGATAGATTTTCCAAAAATTCGACTTTTAAGACTTCCCGTAATTTCTTAGCAAGTTCTGCGGCCATGAGTGCAGCACACAATTCAAGCCTAGGCAAAGTGATAGTTTTATGAGGAGCCACCTTCGATTTGGTACAAGCAAGGTTGGAAACTGAAGAACCATTTAATGAACCGCGATAAACCAAATATGCACAGCAACCGTAAGCTTTTACGGAACTGTCCGCAAACACATGAAGGAAAAAAGATGCATTAGGATGAGCGTTAATTAAATTCCTGGGAATTTCAATAAGGGAAAGATCAAGCAAATTGCTGCGAAAAGAGAGCCATCTGTTAAGAAAAGAAAGGGGAACAGTGTCGTTCCATTCACATTTGAGAAACCATAGCTCTTGCATGAAAAGTTTGGCTATAACAATAACCGGGGCAAGGAATTGAAGCGGATCAAAAATGTTTGCAATTTCAGAGAGAATTTGTCTTTTAGTCTTAGGGAGCTCTTCTGCAAGCGAAACTTTATAGATGAGAGTGTCAGTGCTAGTGCACCAATGAACTCCAGGAGTTTTTATGGATTCGGAGTCTCCACAAATTTCGACGGAGGAGGGGTCTACATCTTCAATAGGAAACTGGGCGAGAAACTCATGGGAGTTGGAATTCCACTTATGAAGTGGGAACCTTCCATTCTTTAGCAATGTCTGAAGTTCTAGTGACACGAAAGAAGCTTCCTCCAGAGTGGGGAAGGACTGCAAGTAATCGTCAACATAGAATGATGTAGTTAGTGCTTCGGAAGCTTTAGAATCAAATAAATGACCATCTTGAGAGGCTAACAAATGTAGGGTTCGGATAGCAAGGAAAACGGAAGGTTTTAAGCCATAAGTAACCGTCTTTAAGGGAAATACCTTAATGGGCTTGCTGATTTCGTCGCGCCACAAGATTCTTTGGAGATCTCGTTGTTCAGGCTGAATTAAAACCTGACGTTACATCTGTTTTATATCCGCTATAACAGCTATGGGAAATAATCGAAAGTTTAAGAGTATAGCAGATAAATCTGACTGAATAGCAGGAGCAGAGTAAAGAGTATCGTTAAGACTGTTGCCATTAACGTCAGGTGATGAACCATTGAAAACGACTCGGTTTTTATCCTTTACAAGAGGGTTTTTCCACACGGAATGATGATTTAAGAAAACCGTTTCAATTGGGGGGTGCAATTCGTCATCAGATTTGCTGACAACTTCCATATGATCCAAGCTTTCATACTCATCCATGAAATCAGTATACTGCTGTTTAACGAGAGGTTCTTTCTTGAATTTGCTCTCGATAGCAAAGAGAGCTTTTCGAGCTTTGGGTTGAGAGTTAATAAGTTTGGGGGGATTATGTAATCTTGGCATCTGAACAATGAACCGGCCATCAGGAGAACGAGAGGTGGTGTTCAGAAAACGTTGCTCACAGAATTCGTTTTCTGAAGAGGTCACGTTAGGAGAATCAACGCTTTCAAGCCTCCAGAACTGTTCCAAGTCAGTATTAGCGAAATAACATTGCGATTCGGGTTGGGGAGAATAATGAGGAAGTTGACCGGTGACGATCCATCCAAAATTAGTGTATCTGGCAACCACGTTTGAGGATAACTTGCGAACCTGTTTACGAAGGCAATTCCAGAAAACATTGGCACTGAAGAGTATGTCAATGGGGTTTTGTACATTGAACAGAGGATCGGCTAGCCTTAAATGCGAGGGAATGTTTAAACCTGAAATATCAACAGAGTGACTTGGAGTATCTTCTCCTATGCTATTGAGAATGAGACAATTCAGTTTGAGAAAGTTATTTCTGTGACAAATGTCTCTTATGGTTAGCTTTGAAAACTGTAAAGCTTGCGATTTTGAGCTGTTAATGCCTGATACATTGATAGAAGTGGGGTTTACAGGTAGGCCTAGTTTTCGATTAATGAATTAGAAACGAACTCGTGGGTTGCCGCCGAATCAAGAAGACCGCATGCACGGACCCAGTTGCCAAAGTTATCCTGAACTTAGATTTGGACAGTGGACAATAGTACTTGGGCACTACGTATTGTTTTAGATCCCTTATTTGGGGGTGGTTGGATCTAAAAGACAGAGTTATTGTGTTAATTTATAGAGCTGTGCCTAAAAAGGGGTAGCTTCCCTTGGCAGGGTAAGCTGACCAGTGTAGAGTGTTGTTGTGTGCTAGGAGCTAGGGGGCGCTCCTATAAATAATGTAGTAGTGTTTTAGGGGATGGGACCCAATACAAGAGTCACTGTGCTGGTCGCTCAGCTGACTGGCTTATTATATAACTGAACGTGCTTGTATCAGCTAAGTGGCACGCGCTGCTCTCTAGCAGCCGGGCCGCCGCGAGGAACACAATGATATCTGAGCTAGCACTATCAGACTACCGTATGTCACGTCTAACCGTGACGGGAATAAGGAAGGGCGTTGGGATGTAAAGAGGCGTATAAACAGTAAGGCGAGTGTAGAGTGTTGACCAAGTGTTTATTGGTCTGTGATGTTATAGTATGAGTCCCTTGTAGGGAATGTAACAATGTAACAATGTTCAAGTACAAGCTGTGGATTAAGGTTACAAAAGTAGGAACTCTGAACACGACTGACTCACCTCTGATGACACCAACGTAGCCTCCGGCTGTACCACTGAAAGACTGTTAATGGAGAGATCCTTGTGACCTCCTTAGGCCTCCTTTTATATTCTTGGGCGCTATGCTGTCAGCAATGTGATGGCATAGCTGCCCCAGTTAATAATATGTCGCTGTGTGTAATAATTTTGCAAGGATTGAGCTGCTTTCTAGAATGGCAAGCTGTCCTTGCGGCGTTGATGTATGTTGGCCTGGCTTTACGAGGGTTGTCCGTTAGGATATTTAGATAGATGCTGGGGGGATGGTCTCCAAGGGGTGCCTACCCCTGGGGTACTGTACAAGCCTCCTTCCCGATTTAGTTCGCGTCCCCGCGAACGGGAACGGAACTGGAGGTTGGGATGCTGATGAAGTCGTTCGTGAGGCCCCCTCGTATCGTCTGGCGGTGTCTTCCTCGTTGTCGTCAGCGTTGTCGTGTAGAATGGGTGATGTCGTGAAGTGTAGGTGTGAGATCAGCCCGTGTTCAGAGGGGAGGGTTATGGGATGTACAGATATATGTATAACACTGACATTGGCATTGTGCAAATAGAAATTGACAAGAAAAAAATTGACATTGCGAAAAATTTGACATCGAGAAAAAATTGACATTGAAAAAAAATTGACATTGAGAAAAATTTGACATTGAAAAAAATTGACATTGAGAAAAATTTGACATTGAAAAAAAAATTTGACGTTGCCATTGTTGGCATGTTGCTAGTTTCAAAAAAGAAAAAAAAACATGGTCTTGATAGTTACATGTTTGTGCAGGGTGGAAAAACCCAGCTAGAGGAGGAATTGTGCCGTCTGGCTTTATTTTGGGGAAAAAGTGCTCCCTGCGAAGAGAAAGATAGAAGAGAATAGAAAAAATGGGTGTTCCAGGGTATAATTTAAGGGAAATATTCAAAGTATTTATTTGTTTGGGAAAAAACGGAACACCCTGACAAATTTGGGCGTTAGTAGAGTAGAATGGAAAAAACAAAACCGTATATTCAGTGTTGCCATTATGGCAGTGTTGAGTGGCGTGACATATTGTTACATTTAATTTACAAGCATGATATAATGTGTATATAAACCTTTAATTTACAAGCATGATATAATGTATATATAAACCTTTAATTTACAAGCATGATATAATGTATATATAAACCTTTAATTTACAAGCATGATATAATGTATATATAAACCTTTAATTTACAAGCATGATATAATGTATATATAAAAATGAGAATCTTATTGTTAAACCGGTTTGCTCATGAGCCTGGTACCTTTCATTTCGTAGAGCTCTTTACCTGACCTTTGTATACCATTCGCTGATTCTTTCCTGGCCATTTTCCACTCAGCCGTTTTATCGTAGTTTAGTGGCTAGGCCGCTAATTCCTTATCCATTGAGCTTATGTCCTAGTGTTTTTCCCGCCGTGGGTTGGGAAATTCCACCTTGGCGTCGAAGGTTCGGCCCTTACAATATTTGTGCCGCCCTTCGATGCCGAAGTCACGCCTTATTTGCGTGCATCTTGTTTTTGGCGTTCATCGATGCCCAGTATCCCACGGATACTGTGCTTCGGTGATCGCTACGCTGTCACCTTTAGGAGGTGCAACGGAAATTAAAAAAGGGTGTATGTTTCTGTACAAAAACGTGTGGTATTTTTTTTTGTGTTGGGATATGTATATACAACAGGTTAGTGTACAATGCTCGCCATCTGCAAAACAAAATGTGTTAATGGCCATATATCTGGAAACATGTACATTCAGTCGCTTCCTTGCTTTTCTGCAAATAGAGTGTATTAATACATATAGCAGTTCCATCGCTGCGCATATTATATAAAATCAATTATGTTGCCACTTAAGTCTAACTTAATCTAGGTTAGCCTATGTTAGTCTAGTTTATCCTAAGTATGGTCGGGCTTACCTCGGTAACGGATTTTTAGTCACCGAGTGCCGAAATTTTACCTTAATATATACATAAAAAAATTGCCCTAAATGTAGACTGTATTGTAATGCCTTATCACTAGGTATCATGGGTGGTCATGAAATGTCATGAGTTTGCCATGAGTTGCCATGAGTTTGCCATGAGTTGTCATGATTTTGCCATGCGCTCGCCATGAGTTTGCCATGAGTTGGCATGAATTTGCCATGAGTTGTCATGAGTTTGCCATGAGTTTGCCATGAGTGGCCATGAGTTTGCCATGAGTTTGCCATGCGTTGTCATGAGTTTGCCATGAGTTTGCCATGAATTGCCATGAGTTTGCCATGAGTTTGCCAGGCGTTGTCATGAGTTGTCATGAATTTGTCATGAATTGTCATGAGTTTGCCATGAGTTTGCCAGGCGTTGTCATGAGTTGTCATGAATTTGTCATGAATTGTCATGAGTTTGCCATGAGTTTGCCAGGCGTTGTCATGAGTTGTCATGAATTTGTCATGAATTGTCGGACTTACCCTGATGCCGGGTTTGTGGGCCATCAGGCGCCGAACGGCGTTACTTAATGCTATCTATCTTAATTATGGTCTAAATAAAAAAATGCTATTTCTAGGCCGAAAGGGTTGCCTTAATCTACTGCCGAAATGTGCTGTGCCATACCTGGCAACAGCGGTGAATAAATTTGCTTAATCCTAGGTTGCGTGTCAAATGCAACCGTCTTACAGCTAAATTTCGACCAGGGCGATCGCCTGGGGCAATTTACTTCCCCAGGACACCACCCGCACGATTCCAGAAACACCGGTTGTCTCTAGAACCGCTGGATTCCGCCCCCTTAACTCTAGGTGTCGACGTCTATTACTAGTACTAATCTAGTCGCAGGCGGCTTACGGTGCCACTAAGCAAACCGCTTCGCCCGCTGTACTTATCATTTCTTTGCCGTTGCCATTGCGTGTGTAGTCGTAGCTGGGCCGCCCACGTAACCCTTATGAGGCGCTCTCAATGCCCCTCTCTTAATGCCCATTGGCTGCCCGATGCATCGCCATTTATGTGGGCATTGGACATTGTCGTCCAATGGCATAATATTCTCTTCGCCTTTGTCGGCAATCGTAATCTGCTTTTCGCAGTAATCTTCGCCTGTATCGGCCGTAGTAGTATGCTTGTCGCATTAAAATTCGCCTATATCGGCCGTAGTAGTATGCTTGTCGCATTAATATTCGCCTGTATCGGCCGTAGTAGTATGCTTTTCGCATTGTAGGAATCTCTTCGCCATTGTCGGCATTGCTGGGGTGGCCCACTGAACCCCTTTGAGTGCCCGCTATGCTACTCACCTAAGATCTCTGGCGACCCGTTGTCATCAATTTACGTGGGCGCAGGACCGAATGAGCGCGTACATTCCATATTTATATATTCATATTTCATTCTTCATTATTGATTAACGTCGTGGTCTTCACCTTCACCTCGCGGGGTAAGGACTTGTCGGATCTAGGATTGGTCCGGCTGAACCCTAGGATCCTGCTTCACTCCTGACGAATAGGAGTCTGACTCCCCGCCATGGAAGTCCTACTTACGTAAATTTAACTAACAGTCTAGTCATAATATGGGTCGTCTCTAGGGATAGCTCCCGAGTCCGGCGCTGAGTGAGCTATTTCTCCCGCCATTCTCAGAAAGTCTCCCTGCAGGTCTTGGCTTCGACGACCGTGGCACAAAGTGGGTGTAGCATCCCTTCCTCCCAGGGGCGGTTTATGCGCACCTAGGATTCCAGAGCTTGCCCGGCCAGGCCGCGAATGCTTTGACCTCACGTGGTTCGTCTGTTTGTTCGGGTCAGTGATTTGTTGAGCCAACTGGGGTAAGGGTCCACATCGCCTTCCCCAGCTCTCAAAGTGTGGTCCCTCTGACCTTCGGCTTACGCCGTTGTCATCAATCAGAGCGTATCAGATTCCTTTGCAAAAAAAAAAAATGTGGGCGTAACCCGTGTAAATAGTTTAATCTCTGTGTAAAATGTAAAATATTTCCAGTGTTGCGGGGTTGTAGATCTTCTAAGTACATAGACTACTTCTGGTCTACCATTGCTACGTCAGCTTTCCAGCAATAATGCTCTCTTTACCTTAATGGAGGTGTTAGTAGGGTCTGTGACGTCAGGTACCCTGTTATTATGATCTGGGGGTAGTTATTTGTTGAATGGGCTTAAAGTATGGTAGGAAGGGGGTTTGCATCTTTGGGTTCCACGTTAGTGGTGGCCTGGAACCGGTGATGGCGCTGGGATGTTCCTATAGTGAGTGGACTGGGGAGGTAATTCCCGGGATTGCAAAGATACGAAAATTCCATGCAGGTTTGATATTAATATCCCTGGTGAATGGATGGGATAGTCATGCATGAATCTGGATATGAGGCATCTGCACTCATATAAGGATAGGTGTAGGGTGGGGCATAATACCAATATATTCCTGTCATGCGGGAGTGTTTAATTAATAAAGAATGGTTAGTATATATATCTATGGCCTCATCTCTCATTTGGAGATGCGCATTATGCTTATTTAATTTTTGCCGACCCACCCCTAATACTCAGGTGGTAGCATCGTGATCCAAGGCGTAGCATGCCTTCTGTTTAGACGCATGAAGTCCATCAACCCCTTGTGTGTACTCAGTAATGTAGTGTAGCTGTTTTGGTTGTGTTCCTGTGTCTGCGTTGGTTTATGTTGGACGTGAGAGGATTATTGGAAGGGAATTGGGTATTAACCATGGTAGCCTGCTGTAGTATGTCGGTAATCCCTCTCGGATTATCCACCTATGGTTTGTCATCCTCCCTAGGTCCATGCTTGCTTTCTATCCGCGCCTTGGGATAGTAAAGCTTCACGACCTAATCTGGTCTGCCATTTGTAGTGTAAATGTGGCCAGTGGTCGTAGTGCGACTGGCTATGTCCTAGTCACCTGTAATGACTCCTATGCCTTACGATCGATAAAAGAAGTTATTAGGGGGGAGATCTTGTCTGTGTTTGCTCCTAATTGTTGAGTGCATGTGCGTGTGTGTGACTATGTTCCGCTACACCACGCGGACGGTTGGTCTGTTACAGGCTAAGTCGTAATATGTATCGCGTGTATGGGCGGGAGGCGCCCGTGGCCTGTCAACGTCTTGTCCATTGCCAAGTGCTTTTGCAGTGTTAAAAAAATGTATGTTGTTATGATTGTTTTGCGTTTTTGATTTCATTGTCAATGCCGGTAAACAATAGTGTCCTGTCATCAGCAGTATTGCAGTATGACTAGTCTGCAAGTCAGCAGTTGGTATGTGTAATGTCAGGCTGGGATGTTATTGTTTGTCATCCGCCGGCAAGTGCTTTTCTGCACGTAGGCAAGTGTGGTCATTGTTTTAGATTCCTGGCGGACTAATGTAGCAATTCATCCTAATTAGCTAATGATGTTGTGTGGCCATTGTTTCCTAAGACTTGTGTCTTGCGAAATTTCTATGCCTTTGTGTGGGAAGTGCATTTTCCATGTCTGGTGTAATTCGAAATTTTATGCCCGGTTTTTGGTGGGAGTAAATGTAGTATTCCCTGTTCATGTATTTGTATGGGCCAATTTCGGTGTGGTTGGAAGCCTGGATAATTGCTTTCCCTTGTGTCTAATTATTACTGGGATTGGAACCCGTGACCTTATATCATTCTCTGTGTTCTATGTCTGCGTTGTGTTTCAGGGCTTGAGGCGTCGCCAGTGTGGTTTTTGCTTGTGTTTCGCGTACCAAAAATACCGTTGGATAGTTAGTTTTTGGTACGAGTGTGGTGTGTGGTCATGGGTTCGGACCCGGTTGCCCGTAAAGACTTGGTGTGATCCTCTCTGTGCCGCATATATTTATGGCACATGTGCTGTGTATTTGCTATGCGCAAACGAAAGTACTCATTACTGTGAGGGGTTTGCGTATTTTTGAACTCTCCTCGTAGTGTAATTGTGGAAGTTATAGGGTCCTTGGATCGGACGTGAATGATGCGTTTATTCCTGCTCACTAGGAACTGGCTTAGTTCGTCTGTGTCGAGCAGTCTTGTCCATTGAGGTGTGTGACTGCTGACTCGATGGTGTTGAATTACGATGTTGTGGGCTTTCATTTGTTTTATGTTCAGCCCACGTCCTTGTTTTCTGCACGTGTGTGTGGACTTGATTGTTGTCTGTAGTAATTGCGAGCAGTGCTTCTCGCATTGTAAAAAAAAACTTGTAGTTTAACATGACCGTTAATCTGTAGATCATGCGCCACGGGACTTCCGTTTTACGTGGAATCCAAACCACAGGCCATGGCATTTCACTTCGAAAGTCTTACATGCATTGGCCGTACTCGTAAAAGAACCTCTTGCTAACTACCCTTGTGTCCCCAATTGTGTGTTACTGTAACGTGGTTCGAGTATGTTCTTTATCCATGGTACAAAATGTCGTTGTACGCGAGTGTCTCCGGGCCGCTAGTCGCGTGTTTGGTGACTATGTGCCGGTGAGAAAAAGTCATGTTAGAGGCAGTGTTATGTGTAACGGATGCCTATGTATTAAATATGTATATAGTTTAACTTGGCCATCTCCCTTTCTCGGGCCGAATGCGTGAGGCAAAAAAAATTTTTTTTCATGCCCCGCTCTGAATTAAGAGAGCACTTTGAAAGAAAATAATAGAAAGACTATGCTGTATCTCGTTAGCACCCTGCTTTATGCTGATTAAAGCGGGTTGCCCGATGGCGATAGTCTGCCAAAATTGTGTCGTAACCACTATGAAAAAAAAAATGCTTGCAAATGGTAAGTAGGTCCTGATCGTACTATCCACCTAGTAGGTGACGTTAGCACTATAGTAATCTAGTTACGTCTCAGGGAAACCTACCGACACTGTCTAGTACATATTGGGAAGGCCATTGCAAGACGTATTTGATACATGTGTATCCACGTCACGAGCAAAGCCAGTGCACTATGGGAGTCGAAACTCCACTCCAAAGCAATTATAATCTTACCTTGGCACTGAATGTATAATTTTCAAAAGTAAAATATGTATTGACCGTTGAGTCCTTATATATTTAAACACAAATTGTGCCAAATGTTCCGGCATAACTCAACAAAATGATAGTGTCTCGCCCCGGTGTGCAATTGGGCTTTTCAGTTGGTTAAAGCACACCTCACCAAAATTTTTGAAAACTAGTTTGCGATTTTTATTTCTTGCCACGCTTATGGCTTTTGCCCTCTACAAGAGAGTCTATCCAACTGTTGAACCGGAACATAGAACATTTAGTCATTTCTGCCTAGAAAGACTCGCTTAAGCTCTATGCTGTGGTTTGATGCTTAAGCTATGTTCAAAATATCTCTTTCCGGCTTTAAGCCGCGTAGCTCACCTGATGGGCTTCTACTTTGCTTTGGATATTAGAAACTTTACGTTATTCAATTTGTGGTGAGAACCACTCCGACCAATAATCATTGATGGCCTGAGAGAAAAAATGTCAGGGGCAAACAAAACAAAAACAAGGATCTTGAATCATGCACTTCTGATCTAGCCAAGTTGCACTGCATATACGTGAAAGAAGGCACATAGAGAAAGAGAGAAAAAAAATGTGCAGTTTATGTTTGTGAGTACCTGTTTGTCTATTATTTTGTTTCCTCCCGTGTGAAAGTACTTATGTGTACTATACTATTGGTGCAAGTGATGTCGGAATATATTGTATTCCTAGTGAAAGCCGTTATCCTCTTTCGAGCGTCAGTGCTCGGCAGGTGGATACCGTCGCCCCGTCACTAGGGTGTAAGCCCCTGGGATCCACTGAGGTGCCCCTCTGCTATTTTTCGGAGGAGTTTGTAGCAAAGTGCGACCGGGCTTGCTTTCACCGTATCGCTTGACCGTTGGTCTAAGTGTACCTGTGTTCGCGGACTTATTCGCGCTCTGTGCTATTTTAGTAGATTTTACGGGGGTGTGTGTGTTTTCGACCGATCTGTTCTGTGGGGTAGGTAATAACACTTTTCCTAATCCCCGTGTACAGTGTGGTAGTACCTGGTCAAAATGTGCGTGCGTGTATCGTGCATCCTGAGGGACTAATACCGGTGTTCGCCTTCGTTCTGGCAAGTTTGCCCTTTGAACTGGCGGAAAAGGTCGCTTAATGGCTTGTGTCTGGCCTAGCAATGTGGTGGCGTGTAGCCTGACCGCTTTTCGGTCTGTGGCCACGGCAGACTCCTGCCATTGCGTTAGCCTATCTGTGTGGATGTATGTAGGCTTTATGTGTAGTGGGACGGGTTCTATGTCGTCTGCCCATGACGTGGTTACGTCCCGTTGTCCCTGTGTCATGTCATGTGTTTCTGAGAGTCCTGGGTTCAACTCCCTCTCTTCCCTTTGCTCCGAGGGGGTTGTTCTAGGCTCTGCCCCTCGGTTTGGCAAAATTGCCTTCCGATCCGGAGCTGAAGGACATGTGTTTGTGTAACTTTGTGCTTGTAGCCTCTTGGAGCCTAACCTGGCCGTCTCCTGGACTGTGGCCATGGTGGCCTCCTTCCCATGTGTGGCAGTACATGGCGAGAGGGACATCCTCGCAAATTGTTGAGTTAGCGTATCTACGCTTATGTCCTCTCTCGGCTGGGCTGGTGGCCCTACCATGAACTCGAAAATGGCCTTGTTGGCTTGGAGCTCACGGTATTCGTCCCAAATTTGGGTGTACTGCCTATTGAGGCTTATGGTCTGTTTGCAAATTACTGTATTAATGTTTCTGTGCTCTGTATAGTTTTGTGGCCGCTAGTTGGAGAAGCGCTTGCACGCGAATTAGCTCCCTGTATTGGGCGTGTAAACCTGTGTAGTGCACCCTCATTCTCTCGAGGGTTGCATTATCTATTACGGGACCATGTGTGGTGATTAATTGTTCGTATATTTTGTTTCTTTGGACATGGATTCTATTGAGGTGTTCATGTATGTTCCTCAAGTGTTTGTGTGCGCATCTTAATTGCGTTGTCCTGCCCTCTGACGGAGTGTATGGCTGTTTGCCCTGTATTGCTCCGACTTTTGTTTGGAGTGCCCGTATTTGTGTCTGTCGCCTCTGTATATGCCTTTGGCATCTTATTAATAATGTTAATAATGTTGGCGTAACCCTATTGCCTCTATGGTTTGCAATCTCTGCATGAGGCGCCATTCTGACTGAAGTGTATGTGAATAAGATAAAATAAAATATCTGTGCGTGTTTGACAGTGTATTTTCGTATCTGTTTGATTCTTTCTGGGGCTGGGAGTTTGGTTTAGTAAGAATTTCCCCTGTGTAGCTAGTTTTGGAGCAAAAATGGTGTTTTTTGTCTGGGATTTTTTTTTCACTATTTGCTTGGCTTTTTGCGGTACGGGAGGGGTCGTTTTAACTACGAGGGCTCGTTGGTTGAGTCCCGTTCTCTATGCGTAGTACGGCGCCTCCACCAGTGTTTTAGATCCCTTATTTGGGGGTGGTTGGATCTAAAAGACAGAGTTATTGTGTTAATTTATAGAGCTGTGCCTAAAAAGGGGTAGCTTCCCTTGGAAGGGTAAGCTGACCAGTGTAGAGTGTTGTTGTGTGCTAGGAGCTAGGGGGCTCTCCTATAAATAATGTAGTAGTGTTTTAGGGGATGGGACCCAATACAAGGGTCACTGTGCTGGTCGCTCAGCTGACTGGCTTATTATATAACTGAACGTGCTTGTATCAGCTAAGTGGCACGCGCTGCTCTCTAGCAGCCGGGCCGCCGCGAGGAACACAATGATATCTGAGCTAGCACTATCAGACTACCGTATGTCACGTCTAACCGTGACGGGAATAAGGAAGGGCGTTGGGATGTAAAGATGCGTATAAACAGTAAGGCGAGTGTAGAGTGTTGACCAAGTGTTTATTGGTCTGTGATGTTATAGTATGAGTCCCTTGTAGGGAATGTAACAATGTAACAATGTTCAAGTACAAGCTGTGGATTAAGGTTACAAAAGTAGGAACTCTGAACACGACTGACTCACCTCTGATGACACCAACGTAGCCTCCGGCTGTACCACTGAAAGACTGATAATGGAGAGATTCTCGTGACCTCCTTAGGCCTCCTTTTATATTCTTGGGCGCTATGCTGTCAGCAATGTGATGGCATAGCTGCCCCAGTTAATAATATGTCGCTGTGTGTAATAATTGTGCAAGGATTGAGCTGCTTTCTAGAATGGCAAGCTGTCCTTGCGGCGTTGATGTATGTTGGCCTGGCTTTACGAGGGTTGTCCGTTAGGATATTTAGATAGATGCTGGGGGGATGGTCTCCAAGGGGTGCCTACCCCTGGGGTACTGTACAGTATGGACTTGGCAGTTTGAATGTAAGATGAAGCATTGGAACTGTTAGAATTGTCACTTTTCTGAGAATTAGAAGCGGTCGATGACCTTGCTTGATCATGACGATGTAGTAAAGTGTGACGAGCTTTTTCACAATGGGAGCAAAGTCAGGTGGACTTGCAATTTGAAGCAGAATGCGTGGATGCTAGGCAGTTGAAGCAATGTTTATTCTGGGAAACTAATTTTCTTCTGTCGTCGACTGACAGTTCTTTAAAAGATTTACGTAGATATAAGGCGTGGGAAACTTTACAAAGTATGCACTTTAATGGTTCATTTAAACTCTTACGGGGTTCGCTTTGAGTGTTTAAAATGATATAACTAGCAATACGGCGTTCACTAGACCTAGTTGGGTAACCAGTGCCGTTTGACTTGAGTTTAGATGAGCTGGGCCCAGATTTTTGGGTACTAGACGCTAAGCGTTCGCTTTTAGGTTTAAGAGACATTGATTCAAATTTAGAACTAGGGGATGAGGGTTCACTTTGATTAGCTAAAGCAGTTAAGATTTGGCATCTAGCATTTATGAAAGTGACTAAATGCTCGTAAGAGTAATCGTCTTCTCTGGAAAGTTCAATCTCCCAAGCTTTGAGGGTAGCAACAACGACTTTAGAAACCACTAAATGTATTAAGAAAGTGTCCCGCTGTTCAGTGGGTTGATCTAATTGGGATAGAGCTTTTACTTGAAGTTGTGTTGTATCAATGAGAGTACGCAAACTAGAGAAGTCATTGTGCTGTGACGCAGGTAAGTTAAATACAGCCTTCATATGGCGTTGAATACGTAACCATGAATTACCGTATCTTCCTTCCAACATGTTAAAGGCAATGGGGGTAGTTTTCGGCACTTAATGGGAGTGCTTCAACTAACTGCAGAGCTTGACCTCGGAGGATAGATCTCAAATAATGAAACTTGTAGTTGACTTGAATGTCTTCATTGTCATGAACAAGAGAACAAAATAGTTCATAGAAAGAATCCCAAGTAGATTCGTCTCCAGAGATGTGGGGTAAATCAATCTTAGGTACGATTGGTTTGGGCTTGTGAGTGCCCTCACGAGAAGAGGTTTGTTGTTCGTGAAGGGAACCAAGAACAGAACCGTCTTTTTTCTGGTCTTCTTCGAGTTGGCGTATTATTTTAAAAGCAGGACCTATACCTTCGTAATATTGATTTTCTACTTCGACTCGATCATCAGTTTGATTGAGCATACAAGTTTCGATTTCAGTTTGGATGTTACAATAATTTTCATATGAACGTTCAAAATCCTTGACGCGATGTTTTAACAAATCTAATTGAGCTTCTGAGGGATCTAGCTCTTTGATGTATTTTCTAAATCGGGTAATTTGCCCTTTATAGGATGCTCGTTTAGAAGTAAGTTTTTCAACCTTATCCTTTTCTGTAGGAGCCATTACAAAATAGGTAAATTAAAGTATAACTTACGAAACTGTGCAACCTTGGAAATGCTGTCAAACTGGCAGCAGCAAAAAGTTGAAAGAAAAGGACACACCAAAGGAGACAGGAGCGGCCTCTTTCTCCTTCACAGTCTTTGCACGGTGATGCTATAGCTGAAAAATTCAAAGAAGATATTAATAATTTGCAAAATATTGTCAAATAACCCTTGACACATAAAAAAATGTCATAAATGGATTCTCCCGGGTTTCGGCACCAAATTTTGGGTAGATTATTAGCTTGGAAATAACCTAACCCCCAAGGGAAGATGATGAAGAAAAAGAAGTGGGTTTCGGACTGGAGAAAAAGGATGGAGAAATAGGACGAGAGTCCAACAGAAGTTATAATTTTAACTTTAAGTATACCCAAAGGCAGCTGCCACTGCAAATCCGCTTTCCGATACCTAAAGGGGGTAGGGACCTGGGCGAAGCTAACAGGAAACGCAGCTGGAACTTTTGCTATTCGCAAGAAAGTTGCTGTAGCGTATTCCCTCTCAAGCATAAATATACCTACTATGGGGAAGGGTGGTGGTCTGGCAAGACAAAGAGTAACATATTTATTGTGTATCTGTTCAAAGGAGTTTGTTTCTAAACAAGTTATTTGAAGAGTACGAATAATTTGAATCAGCTTTGATATTTTAGTTCTTGAAATTGTAGAATTTCTAAAGAGCGACCGCATGCTTCCAAGAAGGATAGGGATAAAGCAATTATACCCTTGTGAATAATTTTGGTAAGTGTACCAATAGTTGCATTTAGAAATGACTAAGCTTTTACCCAGCATGGCGCTGACTAAAAGTTTAGAAAATGAGAAACACTTACATTTTGAAAAACCAAACATAAGTGGTAGAGAGAATCTCCACAAGCAGGAAGCTGGCGTAGCGAGCTATGCCTGCCTTACTGGCCAGTTATAATTAGCTATCAAAGCTAAGAGAGACTTTACTAAGTTGATAACTAAGAGTTCTTGCTCAAATGCAACAAGTGGTGAAAACCCTATCAATAGATTTATTTTTATTAAAGAGGGCATAAACCTAGGAAGAGTCAAGGAAGACAGGATCTTGCCTAACCGTTATGTTAGAGAAATGATAAAGCAAAGAACAAATCTTAATTTATTTAACAATGTAAAAGGAAGTAGTTTATGTAAGAAATATATAATTTTGATTTTTATAAACAATTGGGGTCGCAGACCTCCGAAAACATCTAAAGCTTGCGCCAGACAATTGACAATTCTTTTGGTTTTAAACCTTTTATATGCTTTAAAATCTTCGTAAGATTTTGAAATGTTGTTAAGATTAACAAATGGGAAATTTAAAGATAATTGACGTAATTAAAGTTAAACAATAAATCAAGTACAAGATGTGTACTTTAAGGATTTTTAGATAAGTATCTTAGAAATATGAACAAATAACAACTTTGAAAGTAACAACAACAAAAAAACAGGAAGAAATGAAATAGAAGTTTCTATAACTTCTTGTATTAATACAGAGCTACGTGGGTAGATTATACATAGGAGATTATACAAATAGGGCAGGTCACTTATTGTGAAACCTGAAGAGAAAAATTGAAAGGAAATTTCTAGAACTCCTATGTTTAAGTAGGGATCACGAGAAAAATGGTGCAAATTTCCCTTTCGTGAAACCTAGAGATAACTCACTTTTGAGTAGAAAGAATTGGATTCCCTCTTTAGAAGGGAGAAACAATATACTTAAAGGCGTGTACTAGACACGAAGTTTTACAGACATTAATTCGTTATACGTGGAGCAAGTAAGGGAGGGCACTTATTGAGAGTGACACCTCATTGAAAAAAGACCTAAAGTAACAATTTTATTATTTTAGTTTGTTAGTAAAGGGTTTGGGAAAGATCAAATAGGATTGTGGAAGAGTGTTCATGGCCGTATTTATTGTACTCGGACGAGCGCGAAGCGGATAAAAAGTTGAACAGGCACTGTTTTCACTATAGTCTGTTGATATCGTGGCCTACGTAATATACAAGGCCTGGAAATGAGGCACCAGACAACATTGCGGGCGATGGTTTGAACTTGTTCCGCATTTCTCCACTAGGTTCGCTGTCTGGCGCCCTTAATCGTACCGTTTGCATTACGTACAATGTGATTAGTGTGTCTGTATTTGACATTAAATAAGGTGTCCTAATGAGTGAGAAAGCTAAGGTGCGTTTAAAATTGACTGGCGAAGCGTGTCGTTTTATAGTTGTGCTTTCGTTAAGAGCAGTAGACTGCTGTAAGACTGATATTGAGATGGGTGCTAAGTGGTCTTTATGAACGAGACGTACCGGTAGTGGAAAGCAAGTTTTAATCCAGTGTACTAGCGTAAATGTGACATGTATGTGTGATAAATACTTTAGATATAAATCACTGAATTATTTTATGAGTAACTTATGTGTAAATATTAGTGTTATTATTGTGTTCGTAAAAATTGTGTACTGTAGCGTGCCGTATTGTAAATCTCGTCAAGTTAAAGCAATGGACTTTCGTTTCATCAATTTCCATTGAACAATGACATACTGAAACAATGGGTTCTAGCTGTTTCACGTGAAGGGGGTAAAGCCAGGGTCTTTGTGGACACCAAAACAGTCTTCTACAATTTGTAGCAAGCATTTCAAGGATTCTGATTGTAGTATAAGCACTACAAAGAGAACGCTCTTACCGAACGCATTTCCGACGGTTTTTGAGGACTACCCCGAACATAAACAAGCACAAATAAATAGAAATACGCGTAAAAGACCATGTGTCGATAGAGACATACATATCAACAATAAAAGGAAATGTTCAGGTAATACAAATTTTACGTAAGACTATTGTGATGAACGAATTGAAGAAAACCATGACCACCCACGTGTTAGTGTAGGAACGACACGTTCTACAATCAAGCAAACTCATTGCAAGTCAACAAAATTAAAATTTAGGAGGCCACTAAGAAAGGGTACAGTATACAGAACTACAATTAAGTCATTGAATCAGAAGATAATTTCATTAAAACAAAAATTACATTCAGTGCAACGTCAGGACAAACTCGATGTTCAAATATCGAAGCTCAAGAGTGAAGCGGATCATGGGGACTTGAAGGCTAATTTTTTACTTGAACAAATTCGAGCTTTCACGAAACGAAAGTGTAAATACGATGAAACAACAATAAAAATATGTGTATTGCTCTCTAATAAATCACCGTCGGCTTACCGCTTGCTGAGAGATATACATATTTTACAACTTCCTCATCCACGAACACTGAAAACGTACATTGGGAATACGAACGGAGAGACAGGTGTCACGTCACTTGCAAAAGCTAGGTTGACAGCTGAAGAAAAATCACTGACTCAAGATAATGAGAAGGTTGGTTCATTAATCATTGATGAAATGGCAATAAAGTCTAGTCTGTTGTATGACATGAATTTATACATGTTTCTCGGCATTAGTGATATTGAGAAAGATGGAATTGGAATAGAACATAAATTAGCTAATAAATTATTATGAATACTGTTCAAGGGCCTGTCATTCTTCTACAGGATACCTGTTTCGTTCTACTTTACATATGGACTCACAGGACAACAGTAAATCTAGGATAACACTGGACGCACTGACTGCGGTTGAGGAATGCGGCTACAAGAGCATAAGAATAGTGACGGACAACTGTCAGGTGAATGTGTCAATGTTTGAGTCGCTGTGTGGCGGAAGGTGTCACTCATGAAATTCGTCACTCGAAAGACGAGCAGAAGCCACTTTTTCTTAGTTTCGATCCGAGTCACATCATTAAGAATGTACGATCACAATATATGAGTAGGAACTTCTATGTAGATGGCAGTTGAATAACTAGTGATCATCTCAAGAATCTGCACCACTTATAGAAAAAGCTAGTAGTAAAGCCAGTTAGATAATTAAGCAGGAAGGTTGTACCAAGGTACATCCAAGCAATATGTGGCAAGAGCCAAATTGGTGTTTACTCCAGAGACAATAACTGGGCTTAAGAGAATGGAAGTCGTGTGGCCAGAGAAAGTTGAAGATTAGGACAGCCTACACGAAACAACAAAATTCTTGGAATTTTTTAGAAATGGTTTGATAAACGGTACATGATATCTGCAATACCACACACGGACTTCATTCCAGAAACACGGACAAGATTATTTTCAGTGAAGTTAATGATGAGAGACTTTCATGGCTGACCAATGAATTTCTGCCCTACCTGTCACAGATTCAAAGTCATCCCGATAAAAAGACGAGACTTACGAAGGAAACTTATCAAACTTTGGTGCTAACAACTTCATCAACCGTGTCCTGCATACGATTTCTAATCAGTATTGGCTTCCATTATGTGCTTACGCGGAATCTCTCAAGTGACTATGTAGAACTGCTCTTCAGTCACCTGAAAAATAAGGGAGGTAACAATGACATGATGGACGTGAAATCATGCCTGCATGCCATAGAGTCAACACTTAGTACAGGAATTATCGCATCTCCTAGAAATGGGAATGTGGAGCTGAGGGAAGATGCAGTCGTAACAGGCGCCTTGACCAAGTTTCTGAAGCCTAAAAAATCGCGGAAGGTGCAAAACCTAGCCAATGCTAATGAAACACCCCAACTTCCGGCATATGTCTTGGAGATTCTTGACAGCCCTGTTCAAGGTAAGAATATGGGGCATTTAGCCTAGATTATGTTCATTCAAATGAAACATTATGATTGACATTTTAGCATTAAAATCTCTAGTTTTGTTTTCAGAAAAGCCAGCGTCTCTATTTTCCATTTCAATTGCAATGGAAGCGGGATTTCTTGTAAGAGTGGCAGAACTGTGAAGGTTGTTTAGAGAAAATATCAGCTCCAGCAAATTCAAGCCTGCCATTTAGTTTAATACAGTACATTTTCAAGACAGAGGGGGATTAAGATATCCCAAAGCTTCTTTTATTTATCTGTTGGAAACAATTTCTCACTTTGTCACAACAGCCATAAATTTCATGTCTCGAAAATATTTAGTGTCAAATTTCACAAATATTTTAACTGACACGTTTTCCGAGCACACAAAATGTGGTGTATTGACAATTCTCTCTCCGTAGTTCTTCTGCAAAAGGACACTTTTAAAGAATATTGGTGTGAACGACACGGGCAGAAGTGCAACGTTTTTGAATTTCAGAAGTAAGCCACTTGACAGAACAATTCTTAAAGTGAAGTGAAATACAGTCAAGAGTGAGCCGTATTCATCATTTGGGGGAAACTGGAGCAAAACAAGTAAGAAGAGCTAAAAACATGTATTAAATGTATTTGAGTTGCATGTAACGCATAGTCAACAGCAGACAACTAGGGCGCCGAACCGCGATCCTAGTGGCGTAAAGTGGAACTACCAGTTTGGTGCACCAAGTCTGAGCTCTATTTCTAGGCCTTGAGTATAACGTAGGCCACGGTTGATATAGTTGAAAAGTTCACTGTAGTAGCACAAAAAGTTGATAGCAAAGAAAGTTATTGCAATGGTGGAAAATAACTAGTTACACTAGATTTGCCAGAGTCTATTGCTTGAAAAACTTGTAGATTATTGTTGAATGCACCAGAAAAATCCCAAAGGAGGAAGAAAAATTAGATATTGATTAGCAGTTCATAAGGAAGATTCCTTAGTTTTAAAAAGTATTCCCATATGAAGTGGAAAATACATGACAGTATAACTGGTAGATAGAGTGTAGGTTCTGGAAGGTTCCAGAGCAATGCTGAGTTGTTTAAATTGGGTAGGGAATCCCTCGGCGGAAAACTAGATTATATAGACGGTGGGTATTTTAGAAATATCCCTCGATGTGAGATAGCATCTCAGAAAATCTTCCATTTTGAAAGTTAGACTTGATAGTTTGAGTTTGATCACGAAGATCTCTTGAAAGCAGTTATTTTATCACATAGCAACTTTCACTGTCTATAAAATCCAAATAAAAGCATTAAGCTTTTTAAAAGCGATGAGAATGTGGTTAAAACATGAAGTCGGTACTTATCTTTGCTTCATGAAGAAGGTGATGTTGCTGTTGACGGTTGATTCTAAAACTCAAACATGGGGTCGAATTTAAAAGTTTGCCTCTAGTGTTGAGGAGGCGAGCTTTAGTTAAGCTACAACTGACTGGTTTGACTTCCGACGTACAAGTGAGACCAGCTCAACGGAGTGCGGAGGGACCAGGGAAGGGAAAAGAGTGGGGGTAGGAAACAAAAGGAATACATATAAGAATAGCCAACTTAGAAATAATGATTTCTCTTGATGAAATGGTCTTCAAAGAGTTGATAGCAGGCATCACTAGCCCATCCTGGAGGGTGAAAAACTAGACGAAGTTCTCTTGATCACGGAGATGATAGCTGGCGATAGCGACGTGATCTGGTGGCTAGATTGTTAAGGAAGTCCTCTTGTACAGGGAAGAATTGAGGAATTTCAGAGATTCGCTGCTAGATGACGCTAGGTGGGTCATGGAAGATATATTGTGCCCGTTTAGACCGGAGTCCGCACGACCACATATGCATTTTACCAATAATCAGTCAGCACGAGAATCAAAATATCCCGGGGCGCCAGATGGGTTAAAGCAAATCGCAAAAACGACATCAAATAAAAAAAATGCTTTGCTGATTTTTGGCTCAATGCAACAATAAGGATAGAAGGAGATTTAATTGGGAGTAACACATCCTGTAAAATTATCTCAGTTTATTTTGAAGTTAAAATCTGACTGCAAGGATGCTCAAAGCAGCATCATCCACGTGTGGCGATCCACACTCTTATTTACACACAATATACAGAAATTTTCCAAACACATTTGACAATCTTTTTGGAAACACAAGTCCGATTAATAGTCCTGTGGACTGTGTTCCAAAATTATTAATATTTAATTCCAGTTCAAAGTTAATTGTCTATACTGGAAATATCGTAGATCACTGTTTGAATATTTACATGATATTAACACTCGTAGAATAAATGTTCATAGAATTTTTAAACTTTCACTTGTTTTTCCAGTTTCAAAAATATATCGTCGACAATATTATTATCATAGAAGCAATACAAATTATTTACATATATTAATAACATCTGAAAAGTATTTGACCTTGAGCATAGCATCGAAGAACTGTGCGAAGCACAACAACAATTAATTGTTCTTCTGACATTAAACATTCGAGAAGTGACTCGATTATGAACTTCAAGTTCCTAACAAAATATATGATTTCTGAATCATCAACTTGATCAATAAATGGTTGAACCATTCAACTATTCAATTTTCCTCTTGGGAACATTATTATAAAAATATTTATATTCATGGCCATTTTTAGCAATTTTCACAACTTGCAATTCTTCGATAGAATGCAGAAATAAGAATTGTAGTTTCATAATAAATTCATTTAGTTCATGGCACTAGGATTGAAAATATCCTTCAAATTATTCGTGGTTAAAGAATTATTTTTAATTGGCAGTGGCCCATTCTATTATTTGTGTAAGAACACAATATTACGACAACAACGGCAAAGGTCTTCCTCTGAAGAAGAATAAACTACTATCATGACAAATCCGGGTTCTAGCAAAATCAAAGTCTAAATGGAATTCGTAAACAAGGTTGAAATAAGAACTGATGGTTTTAAAGAAATAACCTTCGGGTTATTCATACGACGAAATGTGTGGCTGCAATACTCCTACTATAAACCTGAGCCATCGAACCTGCTATTTGATTGATGCTCGAAAAAAACCTCTTCATTCCTGCGACTTAACATACGCACTTGGGAATGGCATTTCAACTACTCCACACATATAAATTTTCTTCCCAAAATTTATACAATAAATCAAGCCTCTGCTTGTTATCAACACTGGAAGATTAATAAACTTACAAGTTTATTTTATTTTACCATTCAGTTCAACCCGTGAATTTACCATACTTATGAAAATCTTTATTTCACTTTCGAGTGTATTTACGTCATGATTTTATATAAATACAAAAATATCCTATTTGATACAAATATCAATTGCTTCCCGTTTCATGCCTCTCCGTGTTATCTGAAAAATATACTTTGCTCAATGCAAATATCAACTGTTCAACCAGAACTGAAATGTTGGTTGAATGCGGGCTTGCGCTAACCACTCTCCTTCGGAAAATCTCCTGTTCCAAACTAAAAATGATTAAACTACTTCATAGGCTCTCTCTCAATACATATGATTATTAGAAAATATAATATCCAAGAATTATTTAGAAAATTATAAAAATTATTATTATTATTATTAGTGGATTATTATTATTATTATTCGTTATATCATTTTAAATATGTTTAATTATCATCTCTTTATGTGAGAATCCACATGTTCGAACCTTCGAATATGGAAAAAATATCCATTCCTCAACAAAAATAAATTATTAACTTTTACAGTTACATCGGCTGATTACCGTGATTTCCCAAAAAATATGAAATATTCAAATAAATGCTCGAAATGCTCGGTCATCGATCCTAAACTGTTCTGAGTGCTGAAAATACTCAGAATAACTCTAACAAGTCTTGCGTAAATCATTGCAAGCTTTAAATACGAAGAAAAAAAATGTGTTGGTCATCTGCAGAAAAATAGTTTGTTCCAATTAGCTAGGCATAATATAATTCAAATGTGGCTTACATTTCTCGATGGTCTTAAAGCGTAGTAAACCTGGTCTGTACCAGATTTATCCATAGACATGCCCTATCGGACAAGCATGTACAATCCTTGTATCCGCCGCCATCATATACCCACAATTCGTCTAGTCAGACATCGTGGTAGTATCTTTCGACGTTTGAATTAACTGTGGTTCCATTTTAATATGGGCTTCTATCAAAGCCATAACAGTTTGTTTAAATAGGGTCAGATCTAAGTGATCTCTTCTTAGATATGTCAGTTGTAACATAACTCACTGTAATCTTATCAGTACAAGAAAAACATTGACAGTCTAAGCAATTAACGGCTGTTCTGAAGATCGTTCCCTGGGCATGGTTTGTTATATCACCATCTGCCATGCGCTAAGCAACTTGCAGTTTCCCTTGCGTAGACTAATGAACGCCACCGTTATAGACTAGTCTTCAGTGTACTGACAGATCGAAGTGGTTAACTAGTTACAAATGTGAAAACTGACTTGAAATGGATTTAAACATCCAAGTATTAAGTTATTACTGGACTGTGACAAAATACTATTTTCTAGACAAAGTCTAGCATATTTCCTTGTAGAAATATAAATATTTCCACCAATGTCTGTAGAAAAATCAATCACCTCAGTGATTCTCCTCACCAGAAACTTACTAAGTTCCAACTCGTAGCGCAGCACTTTTCGTGACTATCACGACTTGAAAAGAACTTCTGCGTAGATCCGGCAACCATGTGCCTTGGCTCAGCGTAGATGCAACTTGCTCGCCAAGTGCTTGTGTTAGAATGAGCTGAAGTTGCTTCGGCCAGCTGGCTTTTATTCAAAACTGCCAGGGTCACGCGTCATCACCTGATATCTGGAAATCCTCATATCTCTTGAATCCCTGGTCCGATTTACTTGATACTAATTGCATTCTCTTTCATTTGGCAGTGCCAGTAATCTGATACCAGTCTCAAGTCTCTACTCCATGGTTAACTATTTAATCAATAAATAGCCTCGACCTCTGCTATTACTCGCTACGTCACTTGACATCCAAGTATCGGTAAATTATTTCCAAATGCTTCTCGAAGCAATGTAGCGCGATATTCAAATATCTGAACTTTCAAAAGCGGCTACAGCCTTTCCCTTGATATCTAGGTGCCTGAATCTTGGAATACCCATTCCTAGAGTTGGGCACATCCACCCCACACATAGCAAAAAATAAAAATTGAAAAATTTTTATTTTTCCTATCTACACATTAAATCACCTGGTTCTTGAATAATATATCTTCAAATTCGATGCATTGTAAGTTCCCACGATGTTACCAGTTCGTGTATTGGCGACTTCATAGCTTCCATTATTGTTTACTTCCACAATACGATAGGGTCCAGCGTAAAGGCTTGCAAATTTCGAGTACACTCGATTTTGCACGTCAGAGGGTGTAGGTCTTTTCACTAAAACAAGATTTCCTATGCGCAAGGGTCTGCGAAAACGCTTTCCTCTCACTCTGGGCTCTCTCTTCTCAGCTTGACTCCTTAACTTGTCTAAAGCTAGAGTTTCCCTCATCTGACGACTTGGTTCAATCTCAGGTGGAATAGAGATGATTCGATCCCATAATCGTGTTGGTTTAATTCCATGATGAAGCAACATGGGAATCTGTCCAGTACTCTCATGAATTGTAGAGTTGATGGATTCGGATGCTAAAGAAAGAACATCCATCCATTTCCAATGCTCATTTGGACAATAGAGGCGGCAAAATTTTGCTATTTCAGCCATCACGCGTTCCGCTGGATTGCTCTCTGGATGTCTAATAGAACAAAACAATTGTCTAATCCCAAGATTATTCATGATGGTTCGAAATTCCAAAGATGTAAATTGAGGTCCACGATCTGATAAAAGGAATTCCGGTTTGCCTGCTTCCGGAATTACGCTGTCTCTAATTCTCTTCGCACAATACTTTGCGTTTGCCTTCTGAATTGGATGTAACATGGTGTATTTGCTGAATACATCCATGGTCACCAGAATATATCGGTTACCTCTTTTAGACTTTGGGAGAGGACCATATAAATCAGTCGCGAAAATTTCGCAAGGCTTAGAAGGAATAATAGGCCTTGGTAATTCTCTCAGTAATCTAGAATTATGTTTACTCCTTTGGCATAAGTCGCATTCTCGAATAGTGTTTCTGACAGTTTGTCGCATTCGCTCCCACGAAAATTTCTCTTGAATCATGTTGACCGTCTTATCTACTCCAGCATGACCTGCGATTCGATGTGCCATCCAAATAATGGGTTTTTTGCAATCGTGGAGGTATCACTACTCTCAGCTTCGTATGGTCGGGATCTGCAAACTTGTAGATTAAACCATCTAACATCATAAAATCTCTTGAAATTCTTTCAGTTTCCACAAAATCATCATCATTTGGATCCATGTTTCCCTGTAGAAAACGAAAAATGTTTCTAAGACGTCGGTCTCTCCTCTGGGATAAATGCAATAACCTTAACCTTCTCAAGGTATCTTCATCCTCCTGCGTCAGGTTAACTTGAAAAACCTTAGATGTAGACTCCACTGCTCTACTCAACAAATCAGTTCCCACGTTCAACTTTCCAGGAGTGTGTTCAATAACTAGGTTGAATTGCTGAATAAAAAGTGACCATCTAGTTATTCTATCGCTGGCAAAGTTTGTTCTCAAAATGAACTCCAATGCGTGGTGATCAGTCCTCACAATGACTGAATGTCCAATTAACATTTTCTTCCACGACTCCAATGCAAATATTACAGCAAGTGCTTCTAACTCTGTGGTGTAATAATTTCTCTCTGATGGACGAAGTTTCCTGCTAATGAACGCCAGGTAATGTCTCTTGTGGTCTTCATCCTCTTGAAGTAGAATAGCTCCAATCCCTACGGTGGATGCATCAGATTCTATGATGAAATTCTTGGTAAAGTCAGGATACTCCAATTTCACACTGTTTACCAATAATCTCTTGGCATCTTGAAATGATTGTTCACAATCTTTAATGTGTAGATAGGAAAAATAAAAATTTTTCAATTTTTATTTTTTGCTAGGTGTGGGGTGGATGTGCCCAACTCTAGGAATGGGTATTCCAAGTTTCAGACACCTAGATATCAAGGGAAAGGCTGTAGCCGCTTTTGAAAGTTCAGATATTTGAATATCGCGCTACATTGCTTCGAGAAGCATTTGGAAATAATTTACCGATACTTGGATGTCTAGTGACGTAGCGAGTAATAGCAGAGGTGGAGGCTATTTATTGATTAAATAGTTAACCATGGAGTAGAGACTTGAGACTGGGATCAGATTACTGGCACGACCAAATGAAAGAGAATGCAATTAGTATCAAGTAAATCGGACCAGGGATTCAAGAGATATGAGGATTTCCAGATATCAGGTGATGATGCGTGACCCTGACAGTTTTGAATAAAAGCCAGCTGGCCGAAGCAACTTCAGCTCATTCTAACACAAGCACTTGGCGAGCAAGTTGCATCTACGCTGAGCCAAGGCACATGGTTGCCGGATCTACGCAGAAGTTCTTTTCAAGTCGTGATAGTCACGAAAAGTGCTGCGCTACGAGTTGGAACTTAGTAAGTTTCTGGTGAGGAGAATCACTGAGGTGATTGATATTTCTACAGACATTGGTGGAAATATTTATATTTCTACAAGGACATATGCTAGACTTTGTCTAGAAAATAGTATTTTGTCACGGTCCAGTAATAACTTAATACTTGGATGTTTAAATCCATTCAGTCAGTTTTTCATTTTTGTAACTAGTTAACCACTTCGATCTGTCAGTACACTGAAGACTAGTCTATAACGGTGGCGTTCATTAGTCTACGCAAGGGAAACTGAAAGTTGCTTAGCGCATGGCAGATGGTGATATAACAAACCATGCCCAGGGAACGATCTTCAGAACAGCCGTTAATTGCTTAGACTGTCAGTGTTTTTCTTGTACTGATAAGATTACAGTGAGTTATGTTACAACTGACATATCTAAGAAGAGATCACTTAGATCTGACCCTATTTAAACAAACTGTTATGGCTTTGATAGAAGCCCATATTAAAATGGAACAACAGTTTATTCAAACGTCGAAAGATACTACCACTATGTCTGACTAGACGAATTGTGGGTCTACAATGGCGGCCGATACAAGGATTATACATGCTTGTCCGATAGGGCATGTCTATGGATAAATCTGGTACAGACCAGGTTTACTACACTTCAAGACCATCAAGAAATGTAAGCCACATTTGAATTATATTATGCCTAGCTAATTGGAACAAACTATTTTTCTGCAGATGACCAACACATTTTTTTCTTCGTATTTAAAGCTTGCAATGATTTACGCAAGACTTGTTAGAGTTATTCTGAGTATTTTCAGCACTCAGAACAGTTTAGGATCGATGATCGAGCATTTCGAGCATTTATTTGAATATTTCATATTTTTGGGAAATCACGGTAATCAGCCGATGTAACTGTAAAAGTTAAATTTATTTTTGTTGAGGAATGGATATTTTTTCCATATTCGAAGGTTCGAACATGTGTATTCTCACATAATGAGATGATAATTAAATAATATAACAAATAATAATAATAATAATAATAATCCACTAATAATAATAATAATAATTTTCATAATTTTTCTAAATAATTCTTGGATATTATATTTTCTAATAATCATATGTATTGAGAGAGAGCCTATGAAGTAGTTTAATCATTTCTAGTCTGGAACAGGAGATTTTCCGAAGGAGAGTGGTTAGCGCAAGCCCGCATTCAACCAACATGTCAGTTCTGGTTGAACAGTTGATATTTGGAATGAGCAAAGTATATTTTTCAGATAACACGGAGAGGCATGAAACGGGAAGCAATTGCTATTTGTATCAAATAGGATATTTTTGTATTTATATAAAATCATGACGTAAATACACTCGAAAGTGAAATAAAGATTTTCATAAGTATGGTAAATTAACGGGTTGAACTGAATGGTAAAATAAAATAAACTTGTAAGTTTATTAATCTTCCAGTGTTGATAACAAGCAGAGGCTTGATTTATTGTATAAATTTTGGGAAGAAAATATATATGTGTGGAGTAGTTGAAATGCCATTCCCAGGTGCGCATGTTAAGTCGCAGGAATGAAGAGGTTTTTTCGAGCATCAATCAAATAGCAGGTTCGATGGCTCAGGTTTATAGTAGGAGTATTGGAACTACACATTTCGTCGGATGAATGACCCGAAGGTTATTTCTTTGAAACCATCAGTTCTTATTTTCAACCTTGTTTACGAATTCCATTTAGACTTTGATTTTGCTAGAACCCGGATTTGTCATGATAGTAGTTTATTCTTCTTCAGAGGAAGACCTTTGCCGTTGTTGTTGTAATATTGTGTTCTTACACAAATAGTAGAATGGGCCACTGCCAATTAAAAATAATTCTTTAACCACGAATAATTTGAAGGATGTTTTCAATCCTAGTGCCATGAACTAAATGAATTTATTATGAAGCTACAATTCTTATTTCCGCATTCTGTCGAAGAATTGCAAGTTGTAAAAATTACTAAAAATGGCCATGAATATAAATATTTTTTCATAATAATGATTCCAAGTGGAAAATTGAATAGTTGAATGGTTCAACAATTTAGTGATCAAGTTGATGATTCAGAAATCATATATTTTGTTAGGAACTTGAAGTTCATAATCGAGTCACTTCTCGAATGTTTAATGTCAGAAGAACAATTAATTGTTGTTGTGCTTCGCACAGTTCTTCGATACTATGCTCAATGGTCAAATACTTTTTAGATGTTATTAATATGTGTAAATAATTTGTGTTGCTACAATGATGATAATATTTTTCGACGATATATATTTTTGAAACTGGAAAAACAAGTGAAAGTTTAAAAATTCTATAAACATTTATTCTACGAGTGTTAATATCATGTAAATATTCAAACAGTGATCTACGATATTTCCAGTATAGACAATTAACTTTGAACTGGAATTAAATATTAATAATTTTGGAACACAGTCTACAGGACTATTAATCGGACTTGTGTTTCCAAAAAGATTGTCAAATGTGTTTGGAAAATTTCTGTATATTGTGTGTAAATAAGAGTGTGGATCGCCACACGTGGATGATACTGCTTTGAGCATCTTTGCAGTCAGATTTTAACTTCAAAATAAACTGAGATAATTTTACCAGATGTGTTACACCCAATTAAATCTCCTTCTATACTTATTGTTGCATTGAGCCAAAAATCAGTAAAGCATTTTTTTAATTTGATGTCGTTTTTGCGATTTGCTTTAACCCATCTGGCGCCCCGGGATATTTTGATTCTCGTGCTGACTGATTATTGGTAAAATGCATATGTGGTCGTGCGGACTCCGGTCTAAACGGGCACATAAAATAAGATAGAGAGAGAAATGGCTTCGAACGTGGGTCTCGATTTAGACATGGTCAATCGCATGCCGATTTAAATTGTGATAATTTTTATAGAAATATTTTGGGAGTTGAGAGATGTCTGGTTTGGATAAATAAATTAGTAGGAAACCCAATTAGTGGGGAAACTTAAAAATTTAACTTGTTTAATAATTAGAATGGGTTTTATTATTTTTGATAATGGCTTAACCATTAATTCAGTAGTAAACGTTCGATGACTGGATATACACATTATTAGAATCCAGGTGGAGGATATTTGAGAACTTGCATATTTTTCTTGTGATATTATGGTAAATGTAATTCGTAAAAGTAGAGAATTTTGTTTTTCCATCACGTCGACATTAGGACAAATCTCATTTTATTAGAGTGTTCCAATTAGCTATTCATATTTCTTGTTCTAGTTATAAGCTTGTGTTTGCAACTGTTGTATACCCCTAAGTTTTGAATAATAATTGAAAATGATGGAAGAAATGATGAGGATGATGAGGAGTTTGGAGGAGAGTTCAAAAGAGGCTGGACGGCGTGTAGCCGCTATTATGAAAGAAAATACAGAGGCTTTAGAAAAGAAACTTAAAGAAAATTCTGAGTCTTTAGAAAATAAACTTAAAGAAATTCTGAGTCTTTAGAAAATAAACTTAAAGAAAATTCTGATTCTTTAGAAAGCAGGTTAAAAGGGAACTTGAAAGAAAATTTAAACAGTAAATTTAATTCAATGGAAAGTAAATTTAAAGAGAATTCTGAAATTTTGAAAATGTCACTTGAGAGTAAAATGAATAAATTATGCGAAAAAACACATGAGCTCGAAACTTCATTAGCTACTAACGCAAGTTTAATGGACGATAAATTTCGTGATGCCGATCTTCGATCCCAAAGCTTAGCTGATAGGATAGAACATGGTCTTTGGAAAGTTGGTGAAGACATGGTCAACCTGGAAGTCAGAGTGAAGAAGGAGAGTAACGAGATGGGAATTCTAGTTGTTCAACGTTTAACGGAACAATTCAAAGAACTTGTCATGGGAGAGATAAGAGAAGGTGTGATTAATGAATTGCAAACTGAAATCAAGACCACAGTTGTCAATGAAATTAAAGACACACTCAAGCTGGAGAATCAAGAGGGAATCAAGGAGATTAGGGAATCTTTGTCATCCCATATTGAAGTAATTGCCAAAGATATCCAAGCAACTCAGAAGGACATATCAGATATGACAGGGTCATTGAAAATTCATGAGGCTGTTATGAACCAGATATCCATTGATGTTAAGGACAATTGTAAAGAAACTGAAGCAATTAAGAAGATGGCAGAAGAAAACCAGAAGGAACTTGAGGCTATGAAAACTCAAATCAAGGACGAGAAGCAGTGTGACCATCTGTTAAAAATGCCAAAAGTAAGGGGAAAGGAACAGATACAGATACATCTAGGAGCAGCTAGAGAAACGGATAGTCAAAGACAGGATGAGGTCAGGACAGTATTTCAATCCAACCCCATAACTGTATTTAAGAATGTAGAAGATAAGCCTTCTAAATTTTCTGGGCGAGATTCTGTGACACCCGTGGAATTTTTGAGAGAAGCAGGGGATTACCTGAAAGATTCTAAGATCCCTAAAGAAAGACAGATCCGAGTGATAGGGAAGTTTTTGGAAGGTCCTGCACTTCTTTGGTTTAGAGCCTTTAGATCCACTCTAACCACTTTTGAGGAGTTTTCTCGTGGGCTATTGAAGAAGTTTTGGTCCCCGGAAACCCAACAGCAAGTCAGAGCAGAGTTATATTCGAAGAGATTTTATGTGCCCGTTTAGACCGGAGTCCGCACGACCACATATGCATTTTACCAATAATAAGTCAGCACGAGAATCAAAATATCCCGGGGCGCCAGATGGGTTAAAGCAAATCAATAAAACGACATCAAATTAAAAAATGCTTTACTGATTTTTGGCTCAATGCAACAATAAGGATAGAAGGAGATTCAATTGGGAGTAACACATCCTGTAAAATTATCTCAGTTTATTTTGAAGTTAAAATCTGACTGCAAAGATGCTCAAAGCAGCATCATCCACGTGTGGCGATCCACACACTTATTTACACACAATATACAGAAATTTTCCAAACACATTTGACAATCTTTTTGGAAACACAAGTCCGATTAATAGTCCTGTGGACTGTGTTCCAAAATTATTAATATTTAATTCCAGTTCAAAGTTAATTGTCTATACTGGAAATATCGTAGATCACTGTTTGAAATTTTACATAAATATTAACACTCGTAGAATAAATGTTCATAGAATTTTTAAACTTTCACTTGTTTTTCCAGTTTCAAAAATATATCGTCGAAAAATATTATCATCATTGAAGCAACACAAATTATTAACACATATTAATAACATCTGAAAAGTATTTGACCTTGAGCATAGCATCGAAGAACTATGCGAAGCACAACAACAATTAATTGTTCTTCTGACATTAAACATTCGAGAAGTGACTCGATTATGAACTTCAAGTTCCTAACAAAATACATGATTTCTGAATCATCAACTTGATCAATAAATTGTTGAACCATTCAACTATTCAATTTTCCACTTGGAATCATTATTATAAAAATATTGATATTTATGGCCATTCTTAGCAACTTTCACAACTTGAAATTCTTCGACAGAATGCGGAAATTAGAATTGTAGTTTTATAATGAATTCATTTAGTTCATGGCACTAGGATTGAAAATATCCTTCAAATTATTCGTGGTTAAAGAATTATTTTTAATTGGCAGTGGCCCATTCTATTATTTGTGTAAGAACACAATATTACAACAACAACGGCAAAGGTCTTCCTCTGAAGAAGAATAAACTACTATCATGACAAATCCGGGTTCTAGCAAAATCAAAGTCTAAATGGAATTCGTAAACAAGGTTGAAATAAGAACTGATGGTTTCAAGAAATAACCTTCGGGTCATTCATCCGACGAAATGTGTAGTTCCAATACTCCTACGATAAACCTGAGCCATCGAACCTGCTATTTGATTGATGCTCGAAAAAACCTTCATTCCTGCGACTTAAACATGCGCACCTGGGAATGGCATTTTAACTACTCCACACATATAAATTTTCTTCCCAAAATTTATACAATAAATCAAGCCTCTGCTTGTTATCAACACTGGAAGATTAATAAACTGACAAGTTTATTTTATTTTACCATTCAGTTCAACCCGTTAATTTACCATACTTATGAAAATCTTCATTTCACTTTCGAGTGTATTTACGTCATGATTTTATATAAATACAAAAATATCCTATTTGATACAAATATCATTTGCTTCCCGTTTCATGCCTCTCCGTGTTATCTGAAAAATATACTTTGCTCATTGCAAATATCAACTGTTCAACCAGAACTGAAATATTGGTTGAATGCGGGCTTGCGTTAACCACTCTCCTTCGGAAAATCTCCTGTTCCAAACTAGAAATGATTAAACTACTTCATAGGCTCTCTCTCAATACATATGATTATTAGAAAATATAATATCCAAGAATTATTTAGAAAAATTATAAAAATTATTATTATTATTATTAGTGGATTATTATTATTATTATTATTTATATTATTTTAAATATATTTAATTATCATCTCATTATGTGAGAATCCACATGTTCGAACCTTCGAATATGGAAAAAATATCCATTCCTCAACAAAAATAAATTATTAACTTTTACAGTTACATCGGCTGATTACCGTGATTTCCCAAAAATATGAAATATTCAAATAAATGCTCGAAATGCTCGGTCATCGATCCTAAACTGTTCTGAGTGCTGAAAATGCTCAGAATAACTCTAACAAGTCTTGCGTAAATCATTGCAAGCTTTAAATACGAAGAAAAAAATGTGTTGGTCATCTGCAGAAAAATAGTTTGTTCCAATTAGCTAGGCATAATATAATTCAAATGTGGCTTACATTTCTTGATGGTCTTGAAGTGTAGTAAACCTGGTCTGTACCAGATTTATCCATAGACATGCCCTGTCGGACAAGCATGTACAATCCTTGTATCCGCCGCCATCATATACCCACAATTCGTCTAGTCAAACATAGTGATAGTATCTTTTGACGTTTGAATAAACTGTGGTTCCATTTTAATATGGGCTTCTATCAAAGCCATAACAGTTTGTTTAAATAGGGTCAGATCTAAGTGATCTCTTCTTAGATATGTCAGTTGTAACATAACTCACTGTAATCTTATCAGTACAAGAAAAACACTGACAGTCTAAGCAATTAACGGCTGTTCTGAAGATCGTTCCCTGGGCATGGTTTGTTATATCACCATCTACCATGCGCTAAGCAACTTGCAGTTTCCCTTGCGTAGACTAATGAACGCCACCGTTATAGACTAGTCTTCAGTGTACTGACAGATCGAAGTGGTTAACTAGTTACAAAAATGAAAAACTGACTGAATGGATTTAAACATCCAAGTATTAAGTTATTACTGGACTGTGACAAAATACTATTTTCTAGACAAAGTCTAGCATATGTCCTTGTAGAAATATAAATATTTCCACCAATGTCTGTAGAAAAATCAATCACCTCAGTGATTCTCCTCACCAGAAGCTTACTAAGTTCCAACTCGTAGCGCAGAACTTTTCGTGACTATCACGACTTTCAAAAGAACTTTTGCGTAGATCCGGCAACCATGTGCCTTGGCTCAGCGTAGATGCAACTTGCTCGCCAAGTGCTTGTGTTAGAATGAGCTGAAGTTGCTTCGGCCAGCTGGCTTTTATTCAAAACTGTCAGGGTCACGCGTCATCACCTGATATCTGGAAATCCTCATATCTCTTGAATCCCTGGTCCGATTTACTTGATACTACTTGCATTCTCTTTCATTTGGCCG
This sequence comes from Meconema thalassinum, assembly GCA_946902985.2. Lineage (NCBI taxonomy): Eukaryota > Metazoa > Arthropoda > Insecta > Orthoptera > Tettigoniidae > Meconema > Meconema thalassinum. Next base: position 277,452,719 of record OX336388.2, read on the forward strand.
TGCCAGTAATCTGATCCCAGTCTCAAGTCTCTACTCCATAGTTAACTATTTCATCAATAAATAGCCTCCACCTCTGCTATTACTCGCTACGTCACTTGACATCCAAGTATCGGTAAATTCCTTCCAAATGCTTCGAGAAGCAATGTAGCGCGATATTCAAATATCTCAACTTTCAAAAGCGGCTACAGCCTTTCCCTTGATATCTAGGTGTCTGAAACTTGGAATACACATTCCTAGAGTTGGGCACATCCACCCCACACCTAGCAAAAAATAAAAATTGAAAAATTTTTATTTTTCCTATCTACACATTAAATCATCTGGTTCTTGAATAATAAATCTTCAAATTCGATGCGTTATAAGTTCCCACGATGTTACCAGTTCGTGTATTGGCTACTTCATACCTTCCATTATTGTTTACTTCCACAATACGATAGGGTCCAGCGTAAAGGCTTGCAAATTTCGAATACACTCGATTTTGCACGTCAGAGGGTGTAGGTCTTTTCACTAAAACAAGAGTTCCTACGCGCAAGGGTCTGCGAAAACGCTTTCCTCTCACTCTGCGCTCTCTTTTCTCAGCTTGGCTCCTTAACTTGTCTAAAGCTAGAGTTTCCCTCAACTGACGGCTTGGTTCAATCTCAGGTGGAATAGAGATGATTCGATCCCATAATCGTGTTGGTTTAATTCCATGATGAAGCAACATGGGAATCTGTCCAGTGCTCTCATGAATAGTAGAGTAGATGGATTCGGATGCTAAAGAAAGAACATCCATCCATTTCCAATGCTCATTTGGACAACAGAGGCGGCAAAATTTTGCTATCTCAGCCATCACGCGTTCCGCTGGATTGCTCTCTGGATGTCTAATAGAACAAAATAATTGTCTAATCCCAAGATTATTCATGATTGTTCGAAATTCCAAAGATGTAAATTGAGGTCCACGATCTGATAAAAGGAATTCCGGTTTGCCTGCTTCCGGAATCACGCTATCTCTAATTCTCTTCGCACAATACTTTGCGTTTGCCTTCTGAATTGGATGTAACATGGTGTATTTGCTGAATACATCCATAGTCACCAAAATATATCGGTTACCTCTTTTAGACTTTGGGAGAGGACCATATAAATCAGTCGCGAAGATTTCGCAAGGCTTAGAAGGAATAATAGGCCTTGGTAATTCTCTCAATAATCTAGAATTATGCTTACTCCTTTGGCATAAGTCGCATTCTCGAATAGTGTTTCTGACAGTTTGTCGCATTCGCTCCCACGAAAATTTCTCTTGAATCATGTTGACCGTCTTATCTACTCCAGCATGACCTGCGATTCGATGTGCCATCCAAATAATGGGTTTTTGCAATCGTGGAGGTATCACTACTCTCAGCTTCGTATGGTCGGGAACTGCAAACTTGTAGATTAAACCATCTAACATCATAAAATCTCTTGAAATTCTTTCAGTTTCCACAAAATCATCATCATTTGGATCCATGTCTCCCCGTAGAAAACGAAAAATGTTCCTAAGACGTCGGTCTCTCCCCTGGGATAAATGCAATAACCTTAACCTTCTCAAGGTATCTTCATCCTCCTGCGTCAGGTTAACTTGAAAAACCTTAGATGTAGACTCCACTGCTCTACTCAATAAATCAGCTCCCACGTTCAACTTTCCAGGAGTGTGTTCAATAACTAGGTTGAATTGCTGAATAAAAAGTGACCATCTAGTTATTCTATCGCTGGCAAAGTTTGTTCTCAAAATGAACTCCAATGCGTGGTGATCAGTCCTCACAATGACTGAATGTCCAATTAACATTTTCTTCCACGACTCCAATGCGAATATTACAGCAAGTGCTTCTAACTCTGTGGTGTAATAATTTCTCTCTGATGGACGAAGTTTCCTGCTAATGAACGCCAGGTAATGTCTCTTGTGGTCTTCATCTTCTTGAAGTAGAATAGCTCCAATCCCTACGGTGGATGCATCAGATTCTATGATGAAATTCTTGGTAAAGTCAGGATACTCCAATTTCACACTGTTTACCAATAACCTCTTGGCATCTTGAAATGATTGTTCACAATCTTTATCCCATTTCCATTTATTTCCTTTCTTTAACAATTCCTGCAATGGCGCAACTGTCTTGGTGAAGTTCGGACAATGCCCTGCAAAGAATTGGCATGTCCCGAGAAAACTGCGGACATTCTTCACTCTAGTAGGTCTAGGGAAATTTGCAATTGCTTGTATCTTCGTCTCATTGGGACGGTATCCTTCTCCATCCAAAATGTGACCCAAAAATTTTATTTCCTTTCGAAATAACTGACATTTTCGAAGGTTTACTTTGAAGTTCGCTTTTCTCAAATCTGCGAATAACATTTGAAGATGTAGCAAATGTTCCTCCTTAGTCTCAGATGCAATTAAGATATCATCAATATAACGAATTGCTATCTCTTTTACTTCAGGACTCAAATTTTGTTCCAGGGCTCTGATCAAAACGGATCCAGATGTTTTGACTCCAAATGGTAAACGGCGGAATACATATGTCTGCTGGTCAAACATAAATCCTGTAAACTTCTTGGAATCTTCACTAAGCCTAATATGATGGTAGGACAAAGTGAGATCAATATTAGAGAACCAGACCTTGCCTTGGAATTTCCTTAACAATTCCCTAATGATTGGTGGTCTGTCATACTCTGGCAGTAATCTTGAATTCAAATTTCGCACGTCTAAACATAGTCTCAGACTTCCATCTTGCTTAGACACTACTGCTAATGGATTGACATAAGATGTAGTATACTTTTCAATCACATTGTTGTTTTCCATTTCCTTGATAAGCATTTTTACTCTTTCTCGATGCTTTTCTGCTACTGGATACAATTTAGCATGAAAAGGTGCATCATCATTTACACGAATATGATATTCAAAATCCTTAATTTCACCAGGTTTAATATCAAAAATATCGTGATACTCTTCCAAAATTTTCCCTAGCTCTGGGGACTCCTTCTCAGTGTAGACTTCTCTTCCTTCAGCTTCATGAAAAATCAGAGACCATTGAGCATCTCCCTCGATGTCTTCCTCTTCTTTTCCCTCGAAGTTAATCTCTTCGGTATTCTTGAATCTAATCGTCTCTGTCTTCATATCTATCACTGCTTGATATTTCTGAATGAAATCTGCTCCCAATATCATGTCAAAAGCCATGTCCTTCATTACAACAAACACATGTCGGAAATCATGTCCTCCAATCGTAATACATAAGTATAATTGTGTTTTACACAGAGATATTTTCTTGGGTATTATTCCTTGGATCTTAATTCCTGATACTGGAATTTCCTCTAAATTCTCTCTGAGCTTCCACAGAATATAAAGCTTCTCACTCACCAGACAAAGCATAGCCCCAGTATCGATCAAAGTATCGACAGGCATACCGAATACTTCGCATGATATAATTGGCATTCTAATTCTTGTACCCATTTCTTTTCGTTCGTCATTCTGTTGAATTAAGTCATCATCCTCTGCTTGCCATTTAATAATTCTGGAAGTGAAAGTATTCAAAATTCTATCTTCTACTGTGAATTCGAAGTTTTTTTTTTCGTTACAATTCCCCCGGGATTGTTGTGTTCCCGATGGACCTGGATCATTGGGCCTCTGCTCCAAAAACTGCAAGTTATCTTGGTGTCTTGCTTCCAAATTTTTCCTCGTCTCCTTGTTAAACTCTTCATTGGACTGACGAGTATCCACATTCCCTCTGTTATTGTAGTTGTTTCGACCATAATATCTTCTTTCCTGGTACCTTCCTTGACTATCTCGTGGTCTTCTCCATCGAGTATTGTATCGATTTCCACCATCCGGTCTCGCATATGGTTTGTAACTGTATCTGTTACTATACTGGTTCCATCCTCCTTTATTTGGCATTTTCAACAGATGATCAGACTGTTTCTCATCCTTGATTTGAGTTTTCATAGCCTCAAGTTCCTTCTGGTTTTCTTCTGCCATCTTCTTAATTGCTTCAGTTTCTTTAAAATTCTCCTTAACATCAGTGGATATCTGGTTCATAACAGCCTCATGACTTTTCAATGACCCTGTCATATCTGATATGTCCTTCTGAGTTGCTTGGATATCTTTGGCAATTACTTCAATATGGGATGACAAAGATTCCCTAATCTCCTTGATTCCCTCTTGATTCTCCAGCTTGAGTGTGTCTTTAATTTCATTGACAACTGTGGTTTTGATTTCAGTTTGCAACTCACTAATCACACCTTCTCTTATTTCTCCCATGACAAGTTCTTTGAAGTGTTCCGTTAACCGTTGAACAACTAGAATACCCATCTCATTACTCTCCTTCTTCACTCTGACTTCCAGGTCGATCATGTCTTCACCAACTTTCCTAAGACCATGTTCTATCCTATCAGCTAAGCTTTGGGATCGAAGATCGGCATCGCGAAATTTTTCGTCCATTAAACTTGCGTTAGTAGCTAATGAAGTTTCGAGCTCATGTGTTTTATCGCATAATTTATTCATTTTACTCTTAAGTGTCATTTTCAAAATTTCAGAATTCTCTTTAAATTTACTTTCCATTGAATTAAATTTACTATTTAAATTTTCCTTTAAGTTATCTTTTAACCTGCTTTCTAACAAATCGGAATTTTCTTTGAGTTTATCCTCTAAACTTTCTTTTAAGTTACCTTTTAAAGAATCAGAACTTTCTTTAAGTTTATTTTCCAAAGAATCAGAATTTTCTTTAAGTTTATTTTCTAAAGAGTCAGAATTTTCTTTAAGTTTATTTTCTAAACAATCAGAATTTTCTTTAAGTTTATCATTTAAACTTTCTTTAAGTTTATTCTCTAAAGAATCAGAATTTTCTTTAAGTTTATTTTCTAAAGAATCAGAATTTTCTTTAAGTTTATTTTCTAAAGAATCAGAATTTTCTTTAAGTTTATCGTTTAAACTTTCTTTAAGTTTATCAGAATTTTCTTTAAGTTTCTTTTCCAAAGCCCCAGTATTTTCTTTCATAATGGCTGCTACACGCAGTCCAGCTTCCTTTGAACTCTCCTCCAAACTCCTCATCATCCTCATCATTTCTTCCATAATTTTCAATTATTATTCAAAACTTAGGGGTATACAACAGTGGCAAACACAAGCTTATAACTAGAACAAGAAATATGAATAGCTAATTGGAACACTCTAATAAAATGAGATTTGTCCTAATGTCGACGTGATGGAAAAACAGAATTCTTTACTTTTACGAATTACATTTACCACAATATCACAAGAAAAATATGCAAATTCCAAATATCCTCCACCTGGATTCTAATAATGTGTATGTCCAGTCATCGAACGTTTACTACTGAATTTACTTGACGCCCTAATGGTTAAGCCATTATCAAAAATAATCAAACCCATTCTAATTATTAACCAGTTAAATTTTTAATTTTCCCCACTAATTGGGTTTCCTACTAATTTATTCATCCAAACCAGACATCTCTCAACTCCCAAAATATTTCTATAAAAATTATCACAATTTCCAATCGGCATGCGATTGACCATGTCTAAAACGGGACCCACGTTCGAAGCTATTTCTCTCTCTATCTTATTTTATGTGCCCGTTTAGACCGGAGTCCGCACGACCACATATGCATTTTACCAATAATCAGTCAGCACGAGAATCAAAATATCCCGGGGCGCCAGATGGGTTAAAGCAAATCGCAAAAACGACATCAAATTAAAAAAATGCTTTTCTGATTTTTGGCTCAATGCAACAATTAGGATAGAAGGAGATTCAATTGGGAGTAACACATCCTGTAAAATTATCTCAGTTTATTTTGAAGTTAAAATCTGACTGCAAAGATGCTCAAAGCAGCATCATCCACGTGTGGCGATCCACACACTTATTTACACACAATATACAGAAATTTTCCAAACACATTTGACAATCTTTTTGGAAACACAAGTCCGATTAATAGTCCTGTGGACTGTGTTCCAAAATTATTAATATTTAATTCCAGTTCAAAGTTAATTGTCTATACTGGAAATATCGTAGATCACTGTTTGAAATTTTACATAAATATTAACACTCGTAGAATAAATGTTCATACAATTTTTAAACTTTCACTTGTTTTTCCAGTTTCAAAAATATGTCGTCGAAAAATATTATCATCATTGAAGCAACACAAATTATTAACACATATTAATAACATCTAAAAAGTATTTGACCTTGAGCATAGCATCGAAGAACTATGCGAAGCACAACAACAATTAATTGTTCTTCTGACATTAAACATTCGAGAAGTGACTCGATTATGAACTTCAAGTTCCTAACAAAATTCATGATTTCTGAATCATCAACTTGATCAATAAATTGTTGAACCATTCAACTATTCAATTTTCCACTTGGAATCATTATTATAAAAATATTGATATTTATGGCCATTCTTAGCAACTTTCACAACTTGCAATTCTTCGACAGAATGCGGAAATTAGAATTGTAGTTTTATAATGAATTCATTTAGTTCATGGCACTAGGATTGAAAATATCCTTCAAATTATTCGTGGTTAAAGAATTATTTTTAATTGGCAGTGGCCCATTCTATTATTTGTGTAAGAACACAATATTACAACAACAACGGCAAAGGTCTTCCTCTGAAGAAGAATAAACTACTATCATGACAAATCCGGGTTCTAGCAAAATCAAAGTCTAAATGGAATTCGTAAACAAGGTTGAAATAAGAACTGATGGTTTCAAGAAATAACCTTCGGGTCATTCATCCGACGAAATGTGTAGTTCCAATACTCCTACGATAAACCTGAGCCATCGAACCTGCTATTTGATTGATGCTCGAAAAAACCTTCATTCCTGCGACTTAAACATGCGCACCTGGGAATGGCATTTTAACTACTCCACACATATAAATTTTCTTCCCAAAATTTATACAATAAATCAAGCCTCTGCTTGTTATCAACACTGGAAGATTAATAAACTGACAAGTTTATTTTATTTTACCATTCAGTTCAACCCGTGAATTTACCATACTTATGAAAATCTTCATTTCACTTTCGAGTGTATTTACGTCATGATTTTATATAAATACAAAAATATCCTATTTGATACAAATATCATTTGCTTCCCGTTTCATGCCTCTCCGTGTTATCTGAAAAATATACTTTGCTCATTGCAAATATCAACTGTTCAACCAGAACTGAAATATTGGTTGAATGCGGGCTTGCGTTAACCACTCTCCTTCGGAAAATCTCCTGTTCCAAACTAGAAATGATTAAACTACTTCATAAGCTCTCTCTCAATACATATGATTATTAGAAAATATAATATCCAAGAATTATTTAGAAAAATTATAAAAATTATTATTATTATTATTAGTGGATTATTATTATTATTATTATTTATATTATTTTAAATATATTTAATTATCATCTCATTATGTGAGAATCCACATGTTCGAACCTTCGAATATGGAAAAAAATATCCATTCCTCAACAAAAATAAATTATTAACTTTTACAGTTACATCGGCTGATTACCGTGATTTCCCAAAAATATGAAATATTCAAATAAATGCTCGAAATGCTCGGTCATCGATCCTAAACTGTTCTGAGTGCTGAAAATGCTCAGAATAACTCTAACAAGTCTTGCGTAAATCATTGCAAGCTTTAAATACGAAGAAAAAAATGTGTTGGTCATCTGCAGAAAAATAGTTTGTTCCAATTAGCTAGGCATAATATAATTCAAATGTGGCTTACATTTCTTGATGGTCTTGAAGTGTAGTAAACCTGGTCTGTACCAGATTTATCCATAGACATGCCCTGTCGGACAAGCATGTACAATCCTTGTATCCGCCGCCATCATATACCCACAATTCGTCTAGTCAAACATAGTGGTAGTATCTTTTGACGTTTGAATAAACTGTGGTTCCATTTTAATATGGGCTTCTATCAAAGCCATAACAGTTTGTTTAAATAGGGTCAGATCTAAGTGATCTCTTCTTAGATATGTCAGTTGTAACATAACTCACTGTAATCTTATCAGTACAAGAAAAACACTGACAGTCTAAGCAATTAACGGCTGTTCTGAAGATCGTTCCCTGGGCATGGTTTGTTATATCACCATCTACCATGCGCTAAGCAACTTGCAGATTCCCTTGCGTAGACTAATGAACGCCACCGTTATAGACTAGTCTTCAGTGTACTGACAGATCGAAGTGGTTAACTAGTTACAAAAATGAAAAACTGACTGAATGGATTTAAACATCCAAGTATGAAGTTATTACTGGACTGTGACAAAATACTATTTTCTAGACAAAGTCTAGCATATGTCCTTGTAGAAATATAAATATTTCCACCAATGTCTGTAGAAATATCAATCACCTCAGTGATTCTCCTCACCAGAAACTTACTAAGTTCCAACTCGTAGCGCAGCACTTTTCGTGACTATCACGACTTGAAAAGAACTTCTGCGTAGATCCGGCAACCATGTGCCTTGGCTCAGCGTAGATGCAACTTGCTCGCCAAGTGCTTGTGTTAGAATGAGCTGAAGTTGCTTCGGCCAGCTGGCTTTTATTCAAAACTGTCAGGGTCACGCGTCATCACCTGATATCTGGAAATCCTCATATCTCTTGAATCCCTGGTCCGATTTACTTGATACTACTTGCATTCTCTTTCATTTGGCGAAAGGGAATCCGGTTCCTATTCCGGAACCCGGCAGCGGAACCGTAACAAGTCGGGCCCCACGTTGGGCGCCATTTCTCTCTCTATCTTATTTCATGTGCCCGTTTACACCGGAGTCCGCACGACCACATATGCATTTTACCAATAATCAGTCAGCACGAGAATCAAAATATCCCATTTCCATTTGTTTCCTTTCTTTAATAACTCCTGCAATGGCGCAACTGTCTTGGTGAAGTTTGGACAATGCCCTGCAAAGAATTGGCATGTCCCGAGAAAACTGCGGACATTCTTCACTCTAGTAGGTCTGGGGAAATTTGCAATTGCCTGTATCTTCGTCTCATTGGGACGGTATCCTTCTCCATCCAAAATGTGACCCAAAAATTTTATTTCCTTTCGAAAGAACTGACATTTTCGAAGGTTTACTTTGAAGTTCGCTTTTCTCAAATCTGCGAATAACATTTGAAGATGTAACAAATGTTCCTCCTTAGTCTCGGATGCAATTAAGATATCATCAATATAACGAATTGCTATCTCTTTTACTTCAGGACTCAAATTTTGTTCCAGGGCTCTGATCAAAACGGATCCAGATGTTTTGACTCCAAATGGTAAACGGCGGAATACATATGTCTGCTGGTCAAAAATAAATCCTGTAAACTTTTTGGAATCTTCACTAAGCCTAATATGATGGTAGGACGAAGTGAGATCAATATTAGAGAACCAGACCTTGCCTTGGAATTTCCTTAACAGTTCCCTAATGATTGGTGGTCTGTCATACTCTGGCAGTAATCTTGAATTCAAATTTCGCGCGTCTAAACATAGTCTCAGACTTCCATCTTGCTTAGACACTACTGCTAATGGATTGACATAAGATGTAGTGTACTTTTCAATCACATTGTTGCTTTCCATCTCCTTGATAAGTACTTTTACTTTTTCTCGATGCTTTTCTGTTACTGGATACAATTTAGCATGAAAAGGTGCATCATCATTTACACGAATATGATATTCAAAATCTTTAATTTCACCAGGCTTAATATCAAAAATGTCGTGATACTCTTCCAAAATCTTCCCTAGCTCTGGGGACTCCTTCTCAGTGTAGACTTCTCTTCCTTCGGCTTCATGAAAAATCAGAGACCATTGAGCATCTCCCTCGATGTCTTCCTCTTCTTTTCCCTCGAAGTTAATCTCTTCGGTATTCTTGAATCTAATCGTCTCTGTCTTCATATCTATCACTGCTTGATATTTCTGAATGAAATCTGCTCCCAATATCATGTCAAAAGCCATGTCCTTCATTACAACAAACACATGTCGGAAATCATGTCCTCCAATCGTAATACATAAGTATAATTGTGTTTTACACAGAGATATTTTATTGGGTATTATCCCTTGGATCTTAATCCCTGATACTGGAATTTCCTCTAAATTCTCTTTGAGCTTCCACAGAATATAAAGCTTCTCACTCACCAGACAAAGCATAGCCCCAGTATCGATCAAAGTATCGACAGGCATACCGAATACTTCGCATGATATAATTGGCATTCTAATTCTGGTACCCATTTCTTTTCGTTCGTCATTCTGTTGAATCAAGTCATCATCCTCTGCTTGCCATTTAATAATTCTGGAAGTGAAAGTATTCAAAATTCTATCTTCTACTGTGAATTGGAAGTTTTTTTTTTCATTACCATTCCCCCGGGATTGTTGTGTTCCCGATGGACCTGGATCATTGGGCCTCTGCTCCAAAAATTGCAAGTTATCTTGGTGTCTTGCTTCCAAATTTTTCCTTGTCTCCTTGTTGAACTCTTCATTGGACTGACGAGTATCCACATTCCCTCTGTTATTGTAATTGTTTCGACCATAGTATCTTCTTTCCTGGTACCTTCCTTGACTATCTCGTGGTCTTCTCCATCGAGTATTGTATCGATTACCACCATCCGGTCTTGCATATGGCTTGTAACTGTATCTGTTACTGTACTGGTTCCATCCTCTCTTATTTGGATCTTCCTTCGGCGTTTTCTCTTCTCGCCCCTCTCGAATCTCTCGAGGTGTTTGAGAATAACTATCAGCCATAACAGCATACACAGCGTTGTTATTCTTTCCTCCCTTCTGATGGAAGAATTGAGCGTTCCTATGATCCAGCTTCTGTAATACTTCATCAAATTGTTCCAAATTATAGATATCAGCAGCGATCAAAGTCCTCTGGACGTCTGCTGGAAACTGACGTATCAATGCAGTAATCAACTCGTTATCTGGCATCGGCGGATCTAAATGTTGAAGTTTAGACAGCTGTCCAGAAAAGTACGTAGAGTATCGAGTAGGTTGTGACGTCGAGAATCTCTTCGAATATAACTCTGCTCTGACTTGCTGTTGGGTTTCCGGGGACCAAAACTTCTTCAATAGCCCACGAGAAAACTCCTCAAAAGTGGTTAGAGTGGATCTAAATGCACTGAACCAAAGAAGTGCAGGACCTTCCAAAAACTTCCCTATCACTCGGATCTGTCTTTCTTTAGGGATCTTAGAATCTTTCAGGTAATCACCTGCTTCTCTCAAAAATTCCACGGGTGTCACAGAATCTCGCCCTGAAAATTTAGAAGGCTTATCTTCTACATTCTTAAATACAGTTATGGGGTTGGATTGAAATACTGTCCTGACCTCATCCTGTCTATCAGTCTCTCTAGCTGCTCCTAGATTTATCTGTATCTGTTCCTTTCCCCTTACATTTGGCATTTTCAACAGATGATCAGACTGTTTCTCATCCTTGATTTGAGTTTTCATAGCCTCAAGTTCCTTCTGGTTTTCTTCTGCCATTTTCTTAATTGCTTCAGTTTCTTTACAATTGTCTTTAACATCAATGGATATCTGGTTCATAACAGCTTCATGACTTTTCAATGACCCTGTCATATCTGATATGTCCTTCTGAGTTGCTTGGATATCTTTGGCAATTACTTCAATATGGGATGACAAAGATTCCCTAATCTCCTTGATTCCTTCTTGGTTCTCCAGCTTGAGTGTGTCTTTAATTTCATTGACAACTGTGGTTTTGATTTCAGTTTGCAACTCACTAATCACACCTTCTCTTATTTCTCCCATTACAAGTTCTTTGAATTGTTCCGTTAAACGTTGAACAACTAGAATTCCCATCTCGTTACTCTCCTTCTTCACTCTGACTTCCAGGTTGACCATGTCTTCACCAACTTTCCTAAGACCATGTTCTATCCTATCAGCTAAGCTTTGAGATCGAAGATCAGCATCGCGAAATTTTTCGTCCATTAAACTTGCGTTAGTAGCTAATGAAGTTTCGAGCTCATGTGTTTTATCGCATAATTTATTCATTTTACTTTCAAGTGTCATTTTCAAAATATCAGAATTTTCTTTAAATTTACTTTCCATTGAATTAAATTTACTATTTAAATTTTCCTTTAAGTTATCTTTTAACCTGCTTTCTAACAAATCGGAATTTTCTTTGAGTTTATCCTCTAAACTTTCTTTTAAGTTACCTTTTAAAGAATCAGAACTTTCTTTAAGTTTATTTTATAAAGATTCAGAATTTTCTTTAAGTTTTTCATCTAAACTTTCTTTCAAATTATCAGAAATTTCTTTAAGTTTACTTTCTAAAGAATCAGAATTTTCTTTAAGTTTATCGTTTAAACTTTCTTTAAGTTTATTTTCTAAAGACTCAGAATTTTCTTTAAGTTTCCTTTCCAAAGCCTCAGTATTTTCTTTCATAATGGCTGCTACACGCAGTCCAGCCTCTTTTGAACTCTCCTCCAAACTCCTCATCATCCTCATAATTTCTTCCATAATTTCAATTATTATTCAAAACTTAGGGGTATACAACAGTGGCAAACACAAGCTCATAACTAGAACAAGAAATATGAATAGCTAATTGGAACACTCTAATAAAATGAGATTTGTCCTAATGTCGACGTGATGGAAAAACAAAATTCTCTACTTTTACGAATTACATTTACCACAATATCACAAGAAAAATATGCAAGTTCTCAAATATCCTCCACCTGGATTCTAATAATGTGTATGTCCAGTCATCGAACGTTTACTACTGAATTTACTTGACGCCCTAATGGTTAAGCCATTATCAAAAATAATCAAACCCATTCTAATTATTAACCAAGTTAAATTATTTTCCCCACTAATTGGGTTTCCTACTAATTTATTCATCCAAACCAGACATCTCTCAACTCCCAAAATATTTCTATAAAAATTATCACAATTTCAAATCGGCATGCGATTGACCATGTCTAAATCGGGACCCACGTTCGAAGCCATTTCTCTCTCTATCTTATTTTATGTGCCCGTTTAGACCGGAGTCCGCACGACCACATATGCATTTTACCAATAATCAGTCAGGACGAGAATCAAAATATCCCGGGGCGCCAGATGGGTTAATGCAAATCGCAAAAACGACATCAAATAAAAAAAATGCTTTGCTGATTTTTGGCTCAATGCAACAATAAGGATAGAAGGAGATTTAATTGGGAGTAACACATCCTGTAAAATTATCTCAGTTTATTTTGAAGTTAAAATCTGACTGCAAGGATGCTCAAAGCAGCATCATCCACGTGTGGCGATCCACACTCTTATTTACACACAATATACAGAAATTTTCCAAACACATTTGACAATCTTTTTGGAAACACAAGTCCGATTAATAGTCCTGTGGACTGTGTTCCAAAATTATTAATATTTAATTCCAGTTCAAAGTTAATTGTCTATACTGGAAATATCGTAGATCACTGTTTGAATATTTACATGATATTAACACTCGTAGAATAAATGTTCATAGAATTTTTAAACTTTCACTTGTTTTTCCAGTTTCAAAAATATATCGTCGAAAATATTATTATCATAGAAGCAATACAAATTATTTACATATATTAATAACATCTGAAAAGTATTTGACCTTGAGCATAGCATCGAAGAACTGTGCGAAGCACAACAACAATTAATTGTTCTTCTGACATTAAACATTCGAGAAGTGACTCGATTATGAACTTCAAGTTCCTAACAAAATATATGATTTCTGAATCATCAACTTGATCAATAAATGGTTGAACCATTCAACTATTCAATTTTCCACTTGGGAACATTATTATAAAAATATTTATATTCATGGCCATTTTTAGCAATTTTCACAACTTGCAATTCTTCGACAGAATGCAGAAATAAGAATTGTAGTTTCATAATAAATTCATTTAGTTCATGGCACTAGGATTGAAAATATCCTTCAAATTATTCGTGGTTAAAGAATTATTTTTAATTGGCAGTGGCCCATTCTATTATTTGTGTAAGAACACAATATTACGACAACAACGGCAAAGGTCTTCCTCTGAAGAAGAATAAACTACTATCATGACAAATCCGGGTTCTAGCAAAATCAAAGTCTAAATGGAATTCGTAAACAAGGTTGAAATAAGAAGTGATGGTTTTAAAGAAATAACCTTCGGGTTATTCATACGACGAAATGTGTGGCTCCAATACTCCTACTATAAACCTGAGCCATCGAACCTGCTATTTGATTGATGCTCGAAAAAAACCTCTTCATTCCTGCGACTTAACATGCGCACCTGGGAATGGCATTTCAACTACTCCACACATATAAATTTTCTTCCCAAAATTTATACAATAAATCAAGCCTCTGCTTGTTATCAACACTGGAAGATTAATAAACGGACAAGTTTATTTTAATTTACCATTCAGTTCAACCCGTGAATTTACCATACTTATGAAAATCTTTATTTCACTTTCGAGTGTATTTACGTCATGATTTTATATAAATACAAAAATATCCTATTTGATACAAATATCAATTACTTCCCGTTTCATGCCTCTCCGTGTTATCTGAAAAATATACTTTGCTCAATGCAAATATCAACTGTTCAACCAGAACTGAAATGTTGGTTGAATGCGGGCTTGCGCTAACCACTCTCCTTCGGAAAATCTCCTGTTCCAGACTAGAAATGATTAAACTACTTCATAGGCTCTCTCTCAATACATATGATTATTAGAAAATATCATATCCAAGAATTATTTAGAAAATTATAAAAATTATTATTATTATTATTAGTGGATTATTATTATTATTATTCGTTATATCATTTTAAATATGTTTAATTATCATCTCATTATGTGAGAATCCACATGTTCGAACCTTCGAATATGGAAAAAATATCCATTCCTCAACAAAAATAAATTATTAACTTTTACAGTTACATCGGCTGATTACCGTGATTTCCCAAAAAATATGAAATATTCAAATAAATGCTCGAAATGCTCGGTCATCGATCCTAAACTGATCTGAGTGCTGAAAATACTCAGAATAACTCTAACAAGTCTTGCGTAAATCATTGCAAGCTTTAAATACGAAGAAAAAAAATGTGTTGGTCATCTGCAGAAAAATAGTTTGTTCCAATTAGCTAGGCATAATATAATTCAAATGTGGCTTACATTTCTTGATGGTCTTGAAGCGTAGTAAACCTGGTCTGTACCAGATTTATCCATAGACATGCCCTATCGGACAAGCATGTACAATACTTGTATCCGCCGCCATCATATACCCACAATTCGTCTAGTCAGACATAGTGGTAGTATCTTTCGACGTTTGAATTATCTGTGGTTCCATTTTAATATGGGCTTCTATCAAAGCCATAACAGTTTGTTTAAATAGGGTCAGATCTAAGTGATCTCTTCTTAGATATGTCAGTTGTAACATAACTCACTGTAATGTTATCAGTACAAGAAAAACATTGACAGTCTAAGCAATTAACGACTGTTCTGAAGATCGTTCCCTGGGCATGGTTTGTTATATCACCATCTGCCATGCGCTAAGCAACTTGCAGTTTCCCTTGCGTAGACTAATGAACGCCACCGTTATAGACTAGTCTTCAGTGTACTGACAGATCGAAGTGGTTAACTAGTTACAAATATGAAAACTGACTTGAAATGGATTTAAACATCCAAGTATTAAGTTATTACTGGACTGTGACAAAATACTATTTTCTAGACAAAGTCTAGCATATGTCCTTGTAGAAATATAAATATTTCCACCAATGTCTGTAGAAAAATCAATCACCTCAGTGATTCTCCTCACCAGAAACTTACTAAGTTCCAACTCGTAGCGCAGCACTTTTCGTGACTATCACGACTTGAAAAGAACTTCTGCGTAGATCCGGCAACCATGTGCCTTGGCTCAGCGTAGATGCAACTTGCTCGCCAAGTGCTTGCGTTAGAATGAGCTGAAGTTGCTTCGGCCAGCTGGCTTTTATTCATAACTGCCAGGGTCACGCGTCATCACCTGATATCTGGAAATCCTCATATCTCTTGAATCCCTGGTCCGATTTACTTGATACTAATTGCATTCTCTTTCATTTGGCAGTGCCAGTAATCTGATCCCAGTCTCAAGTCTCTTCTCCATGGTTACCTATTTAATCAATAAATAGCCTCGACCTCTGCTATTACTCGCTACGTCACTTGACATCCAAGTATCGGTAAATTATTTCCAAATGCTTCTCGAAGCAATGTAGCGCGATATTCAAATATCTGAACTTTCAAAAGTGGCTACAGCCTTTCCCTTGATATCTAGGTGCCTGAATCTTGGAATACCCATTCCTAGAGTTGGGCACAATATATCTAGAACAGACTTACAGGTAGTGTAAGAAACATATACCAACAAAGTGAAATCAGGAGATTACTGTTGGTGTTTGCGAAAATAGGAAGGGATGAACTAAAGCAAAGAGAAGCAAAAGCTTACTCTGTCTTACCGTGTATTCCAAAGAATACACCACCTCCAGCCTGAACATTTTGGCGCCCTACTATTCCGAAACTGACAAGTATTACGACGTGGCTTATCGTCGATATTGCCGAGTAGCCGGGTTGAGTGTTGCAACTGTAGGCTACTACTGAATGGACTATGATTCTTCCAGTATCCGCGCGGCGTGCCCTCGGCAAATGGGGGGAGAGGGGGTGGAAGGGAGGAACAAGACGTCTGCCAAAGCCGTCTCAATTTCGTCTGCGTGTTGCTACTTTCTGTCACTTACTAGTCAGTAAACTCACGCAGTCTGCCTGTTTGTGACTTGTGTAGTATTTTATTTTAAGTTATTCTGTGCTGTTACTGTTCTTCTCATGCATGTTTCAAATTCTTCATGATAAATGTAAGTATCGTTATTGTTCATATTAATCTTTGAAAACATAGTAAGGTAAGTGCACATGTATTCCACATGGCACCTAATTTCTACACGTTCCGAGAATTGTACACATAATAATTTTTTTTAGAAAGCCTTATCACCTATCATGCAATCTAAACATTTTAAGAACATGACAAATATGACAGTGAAAATCGTTGTTACCTGTATTATTAAAACAATATCAAACATAAAATCGATTATTCATGAAAAAGATTTTGAAAAAACTAAATATTTTAGGCCGAGTAGGCTTTTTGTGGATTTTCTTATTTTACATCGCTTTAATTTTATCTCGCATTACATTAAATAAACAAACGCGCATATAGTTTTAATTTTTATGTCGTTGTCGACTTACTTAACCTTTACACTGCTACGTAGTGGGGGACTAACTGTGCCTTGTGTGCTGGCCTCTAACAACCTCAACTTACCTCCGGTGCTACGTATTTTACGCCTCTCAGTTTCGTCTGAATTATTGTCACGTTTTCTTTTTCATCCAAACATTCATTGTTTCCATTGAAATATCACATATTGTAAATAATAATACTGAAATAATTTTATTTAGCGTAAATTCGATTCAAAAATATAATGAATCAATTTAATTAATTGTGTTATTTACCTAAATAAGTGAATTGTTTAATAATCTAAATAAATTTAGAATTTGTTTTTTGCAAGTACATAAATTAATTAGTCATATTTGTTTTAGCGAGCTAATAATGGACAAGAAAAAAAAGTGGATATGAATTTCGTCACGAAAAGAAGAACAAACTTCTACTCGAGTCTGCAAAATCATGTTCAAAAATAACAACTTTGTTTAAAAAACCTGACGGCCCAACCGAAGATAAAAATCTCGAATCACATACGCTAAACAAGACGTTTGAGGAAGCAGAATTTGTTAGCTTGTCTTCACTATCATACTCATCAAGTCTTGATTGTTCCAAAACGAAAGAGAATCAACAGACGGCCTCGTCGACGATGCATCAGTTTTCCGATTCCAGTTCGGATAAATTTCAAGGATTCACAGTAGTGGAAAAATCACAAATTCAAGAGGAAGACCTGATTAACCTTAGCCCACGTAAACTAGAAGAACCTTCATTCGACACAGGAAATTCTGCTCGAGGATGTAATCTTACAGTAGAAGAATCTCAAGATTCTACAATGAATTACTTCAAAATACCAAGGGAAAGAGATTTATCGGCATATTTTGATTATCATCCAATCCAACCTGATGGAAGAGAGTTGCTGGTGTATTTTTGGATTACACGGTACGAGAGATTATAATTTTCAATGCTTTTGCATGTTCTTTCCTTCCTCTTTGTCAAACACCAACAGTGATCTTCTGTTTTCTCTTAGGGGTTCAGGTCGCTTATATCTTTTATGAGTCTGTTCCAGATATATATTCTATGACCCACCTAGCGTCATATAGCAGCGAATATCTGAAGCTCTTCAACTCTTCCTCGTGCAAGAGGAATTACTTCTCTATCTGGCCACCAGACCCTGTTACCATCGCCAGCTATTTTCTCCTTGAGCAAGAGGACTACGTCTACTTCTTTACTCACCATGCTGCGCTAGCATCGCCTACTATCAACTCCTTGAAGACCATTAATCAAGAAGAACATTTATTTTTAATAAGTTGGTTATGTTTATATGTTCTCCTTTTGTTTCCTACCCCCCACTCTTTTTCCCTTCCTTGGACCCTCCGTGCTCCGTTGAGCAGGTCTCACTTCTCAGTCGGCAGTTGACTCGATCAGTTAAGGCTCCTCTCGAGCCAGCCTCCTCAAACCAAGAGGCATACTCTCTTCTACGCCATGTTGGCAAAGTAGTTATCGTCATACGGAACTACGCCTTCAACATGAAATCAATATAAGTACCATCTTAATGTTTTAACCTCATCTTCATGGTTTTAACTTTCACGTGCTTTTAACGATACTTTTATAGACAGTGTGAGATTATTTATTTTGGGGCAAAAATCATTCTTCGTGGGATTTGCCATGTTGAGCTTTTGTTCGTACAAGCCAACCTTACTAGAAAAGAGCTTTTCTTAAGCTATTTAAATGAGAAATCCTCTCGCTACGTGGGATATTATCTAATACCCGCTGTCTATAATTCACCAAGCTAGTTCCTCCGCTGGATTAATATTAGCCCCATTTTTCTACTAAGGTCGTTCTGGAACCTTCCAGATTCTGTATTTCATCTGCAAGTCCTGCCGTTATGAAATTTTCACTCACTTGTGAGAATGCTATTTAAAATTGAAGAATCTTACTTCTAAATTACTACAATAGTGAATTTTCGTCCACCGCTGGAATTTTCTATGGCGCATTTAATTGTAATTTACAACTTTCTCAAGAAATAGACTCTCGCCTACCTAGTGAAACCAGTTATCATTGCAATAACTTTCTTTCCCATAAACTTTGTGTTTCCACAGTGAACTTTTCATATATTTCAACCAACTATAGTGAAAACTAGTGCTTGCTCAACTTTTCTACCGCGTCGCGATCGTCCGTTTATATTTAAATAAGGCCATGAACATTTTTCCTCAATCCCCTATTTCTCTTTCCTAACCTCTTACTAACAATCCGTAATAAACTTTTAAATTTAGGTCTGTTTCAATAAGGTGTCACTCTATGAAGTGCCCTTCCATTTTGCTTGTTTATCATTAAGTAATTGCTGTATAATTACGTGTTTTATACACGTTTCAAACTCACATTGTTTCTCCCTTCAAATCAGGGAAAACAATTCTTTCAACTCTTGTGTGAGTTATTTTTAGGTCTCACTAAATGGAAACTGCCCCATTTGGCTCGTGATTCCTATCTAAAATATAGGAGGTCGAGAACCTTCCTTTTGATTATCTCTTCAGGTTTCACAGTAAGTGACCTGCCCTCTTTTGTATAATTCTCATATAGTAATTCTGTTTAAATATAAGAAGTTGTAGGAACTTCTATTTTATTCTTTATGTTTTCCTTATTGTTATTTTCGAAGTTGTTATTCTCTCTAGAATATTCGTTTAGAAATTTCCTATAGCACACTCCTTGTACTCAATTTAATGTTTAAACTTTAATCATTTCATTGCCTTTTTAAAATCTTACAATGATTTTAGTACCAGGTTTAAAACCTTAAGAATTATTATTTGCCTGGAGCAATTTCTAAATGTTGTCGGAGGTCTGCGACCCCAAATTGTTAATAAGATTGAAACATATTTAATTGTTAAATTTATCAACTTCTTTGCATTGTCAAATAAATTAAATATTTGTTTTTGGATTCATCATTTCTCTGATACTACAGTTAGGCAAGATCCTGGCTTTCCTAGCTCTTCCTAGGTTTATGCCCTCGTTCATACTCAATAAAGCTTTTACCATTTGTCTTGCCAGACTATCACCCTTCCCTATAGTACGTTCATGCATGCTTGGGAGGAAATACACTAAAGCCTTTCTCTGGCAAACCGCCAAAGTCTTAGCTGCGGTTCCCGTCAGCTTCGACCAAGCTCGTACCCACTTTAGGTATCCGAGAACGGATTTGCGGTGGCAACCACCTTAAAGTGTGTTTAAAGTTAAACTTATAAATTTTGTGGAACTCTCCTCCGATTTTTCTATCCTTTTTCTCCAATCCAAAATCTACTTCCTTCTCTTAATCATCTTCCCTTGGTGGGTGGGTTATTCCTCAGCCAATAAACTACCCAAAAATTGGTCCCAGAAACCCGGGAGAGTCCATTTTCCATTTTTCTTTTCAAAAAAGTGTCATTTGACAATACTTTGCAAATTATTAATATCTGCTTTGAATTTTTCAGCTATAACTACATCATGCAAAGCCTGTGAACGGGAAAGAGGCCGCTCCTGTCTCCTTTGGTGTGTCCTGTTCTTTCTACTTATTTGCTGCTGCCAGCTTGACAGCATTTCCAAGGTTCCACAGTTTCGTGAGTTACATTTCAATCTACCTTCTTTAACATGGCTCCTACTGATAAGGATAAGGATGAAAAACTTACTTCTAAACGAACATCCTATAAATGGCAAATTACCCGATTCAGAAAGTACATAAAAGAATTGGATCCCTCAGAAGCTCAATTAGACTTGTTGAAACATCGTGTAAGGGATTTTGAACGTTCTTATGAAAACTACTGCAACATTCAAACTGAAATAGAAACTTGCATGCTCAATCAAACAGAAGATCGAGTCGAAGTAGAAAACCAATATTACGAAGGCATAGGTGGTGCATTCTTGGAATACACGGTACCAGAGATTATAATTTTCAATGCTTTTGCATGTTATTTCCTTCCTCTTTGTCAAACACCAACAGTGATCTTTTGTTCTCTCTTAGGGGTTCAGGTCGCTTATATTTTGTATGAGTCTGTTCCAGATATATATTCTATGACCCACCTAGCGTCATATAACAGCGAATCTCTGAAGCTCTTCAACTCTTCCTCGCGCAAGAGGAATTCCTTCTCCATCTGGCCACCAGATTTTGTTACCATCGCCAGCTATTTTCTCCTTGAGCAAGAGGACTACGTCTACTTCTTTACTCACCATGCTGCGCTAGTATCATCTGTTGTCAACTCTTTGAAGACCGGCTCAGCAAGAGATCAATTTTTTGTTTTAAAGTTGGCAATGCTTATATGTTCTCCTTTTGTCTCCTACCCCCCACTCTTTTCCCCTTCCTTGGTCTCTCCGTGCTCCGTTGAGCAGGTCTCACTTCTCAGTCGGCAGTTGACTCGATCAGTCAAAGCTCCTCTCGAGCTAGCTTCCTCAAACCAAGAGGCCCACACTCTTCTACGCCATGTTGGCTAGGTAGTCATCAACGGAAACTTCGACTTCAACATGAAATCAAGATAAGTACCATTTTAAAAGTTTTAACCTCATCTTCATGGTTTTAACTTCCAAGTGCTTTTAATGATATTTTATAGACAGTGTGAAATTATATACTTTGGGGCAAAAATCATTCTTCGTGGGATTTGCCATGTTGAGCTTTTGCTTGTATAAGCCAACCTTACTAAAAAGAGCTTTTCTTAAGCTATTCAAATGAGAAATCCTCTCGCTACGTGGGATATTATCTAATACCCGCTGTCTATAATTATAAAGCTAGTTCCTCCGTTGGATTTTCTCAACCCCATTTTTCTGCTAAGGTCGTTCTGGAACCTTCGAGATCTTGTACTCTATCTGCGAGTCTTGCCGTCAAGTATTTTTCACGCACTTGTGAAAATACTAGTTAAAATGAGGAATCTTCCTTAAATTACTGCAATAGCTAACTTTCGTCCACCGTTGGGATGTTCTATGGCGCATTTAACTGTAATCCACCATTTTCTCCAGCAATAGACTCTCGCCTACCTAGTGCAACCAGTTCTTTCCAGCATTGTAAAAACTTTCTTTCTCATGAACTTTCGAGTTTCTACAGTGAACTTTGCATCAATCTTTACAGACTATAGTGATAACCAGTGCTTGCTCCACGTTTCTACCGCGTCGCGATCGTCCGGTTATATTAAATACGGCCATGAACATTGATCCTATATCCCAATGATCTTTCCTCAACCTTCTACTAACCACCATTATTAATAAAATTGTAACTTTCTATAAGGTGTCACTCACGAAGTGCCCTTCCAACTTTGCTAGTTTAACATTAATTAAATTCTGCATAATTGCTTGTGTGATACAAGTTTCAAATCACATTGTTCCTGTCCTATAATCAGGGAAAACATTTCTTTAAACTCTTGAGCGAGTCATGTTCAGGTTTCACGAAATGGAAACTGTCCCATTTGGCTAGTGATTCCTGCTCAAACTTGGGAAGTCTAGAACTTTCCTTTTCACTTTCTTCAGGTTTCACAGTAAGTGACCTGCCCTCTTTTGTATAATTCTCATATAATAATTCTGTATAAATATAAGAAGTTTTACGAACTTCTATCTTATTTTTCATGTTTTTATTATTGTTATATTCGAAGTTGTCATTTTCTCTAGAACATTCTCTCAAGAATTTCTTAAGGTACACTCTTTGTACTACAATTCACTTTCCAACTTTAATTACTTCATTGTTTATTTGTTTAAATCTTATAAAGATTTTAGAAACATGTAAGGTTTGAAACCTTGTAAATCGCCTGGAGCAAACATTTAATGTTGAGAGGTCTGCGACCCCATTTGTTAAAAAGTTCAAATGAACTATGTTTGTCCAAATTATATTACACGCTTGTTAATTTCCTCAAACTTCTTTGAATTGTTAAATAAATTAAATATTTGTTTTTGGATTCATCATTTCTCTGATACTACAGTTAGGCAAGATCCTGGCTTTCCTAGCTCTTCCTAGGTTTATGCCCTTGTTCATACTCAATAAAGCTTTTACTATTTGTCTGGCCAGACCATCACCCTTCCCTATAGTACTTTCATGCATGCTTGGGAGGAAATACACTAAAGCCTTTCTCTGGCAAACCGCCAAAGTCTTAGCTGCGGTTCCCGTCAGCTTCGACCAAGCTCGTACCCACTTTAGGTATCCGAGAACGGATTTGCGGTGGCAACCACCTTTAAGTGTATTGAAAGTCAAATTCATAACTTTTGTGGGACTCTCCTCCTATTTTTCTATCCTTCTTTACCAATCCCAAATCTACTCCCTTCTCTTAATCATCTTCCCTTGGTGGGTGGGTTATTCCTCAGCCAATAAACTACCCAATAGGTTCTGCTTTCAAAATAATACACCAACTGATCCCCAATATCTCAGAACCGGACACTAAGTTCATCAATCCGGCCCAGTTCGCACCCGCTTCAGTTCACAAGAACAAACCGAAAGCGTTACTTCCTAAGATAAGCCTACCGCACTTCTCAGGCCAGGAAGGTGAATGGTATTCTTTTTATGAACTTTACTGCTCCCTAATTCATGAAAATACTGAGATTCCCGGGATTCATAAATTCTACTTCCTCCGTACGTCTTTGGAATGCGAGGCCTTGGCCTTGGTGGAGTCACTGCCTTTAAGCGCAGACAACTACCACATCGCCTTTAATCTCCTTAAAGAGAGATATGGCAATTTACGTTTAAGTGTAGCTCGCCACATACGTTGTCTCTTCAACCTACCAGCCGTCAAACCTAATGACGTCACCTCTTTAAGAGACCTCTTAGATTCTATACAGTTGAATGTCAGAGCATTATACCAACTCAAGCAGCCTGTCCAAACATGGGACACCATACTCATTCATCTGGCTACATCAAGATTCGATTTTTCAACTTTAAAGGCTTGGGAAATTGAACTCGCTCGCAAGGAAGAATTTTCCTTCGAACACTTAATCTCGTTTCTTAACAGCCGATGCCAAGTCCTTACAGCACTCGCATTTCAGTGCGAAAAGGTCGAAACGAATCATCAGTCTCACATTTTTGAGAAAAACCTTGCTTTTTCAAAGGGTCATCAGCCCCCATCTGTCGAGAACAAGCAAACCCGTTCTGCCTCTTTCAATCATGCAAGAGAACATATCAGGCCGCTCAACAAATCGTTAAAATGCACGCTCTGTAAAAAGCTTCACACATTGTATTTGTGCAAATCCTTTAAAGAATTGTCTGTCGAAGATCGAAGGAAGTTTGTCTTCAATAGCAAACATTGCTTAAACTGCTTGTCACCTAAGCATTCTTCTTCAAACTGCACGTCATCCAACCTTTGTTTCCATTGTAAAAAACCGCACCATTCTTTATTGCACGTTCATAATAAATCGAGGTCATCAGTACCCGCTTCTTCAAGCTCCATGCAGAGCAGCTCCGAACAAACTAATGCTTCTTCCTGCATTTCTAACGCCGAAACTTCTCACAGTGCGCAAACCCTTTTGACCACTATACAATTCGAAATCCAAGATAAATTTGGAAATTGGTTTAGAACCCGCGGTCTTCTTGATTCCGCTTCAACTCATAATTTTGTTTCGCGATCGTTAATTAAAAAACTAGGTCTTTCGTAATCGCCGACATCTATCAATGTATCTGGCATTGACAATTTGAAAACTCAAGTCTTGCAGTCTTCAAAATTGAAAATCAGAGACGTTTGTCAAAGAAACACCAATCTCAACTTAAACTGTCTCGTTCCTACCAGTATTGGCAAGGATACTCCTAGCAGCTCTAGTAATACTTCCGGTTTAAACATTCCCTCGCACTTAAGGTTAGCTGATCCTCAGTTTAATGCTCAAGGTCCCATTGATGTACTTTTCGGTGCCAATGTTTTTTGGAAGTGCCTTCGCAAACAAACACGTAAGTTATCTTCAACCGTGGTCGCCAGAGACACCGATTTTGGTTGGGTTATTACTGGTGAAATCCAGCATCCCAGTGTTCAAATCAAATCGCAATGTCATTTCGTTACAGCTGACATAAATTCCAGTTCTGAAAAAGAGAACGCTCATGTTTTCGATCTCGATACTTTTGGAAAAGACTTGCCGAAACAATGTCTTATCGTAAACAACTACGCTACCTTTGTAAGTTGTTTAAATGATTTTGCTTTCTTCCCGCACAAGATGGCAATCAAAGTTCGTCTCGCCTTGTGTTACTTAGTGTACCTTTTCATGTCATTTTTATAGCAGGTAATTGCTTAAACTCTCTATTAAAAACTATCTTCCCCTTGTGTAAAACCATGGCTATCAGTCTCCATCACTTCGCTGTAAGCTATGTTTCACTTCTTTCGCTATTTAGAAGGATGGCCACGGCCGGCTCCCTCCTCCTTCCTCACAATTGGAAGCCGCTTTTGAAACCGCTTGAAAATCTGAATTCTCTAACTTCTAGAATAACTATTCTTATGCATAAACTCCTTCTCAATGTCCCGGCTTCCCTTCCTATTTCGGAAGAATCAAGCTTTTTTCTCTCGAAAATTGTCGGATTCCGTGATCCTCTCAATTATGCGAAATTGATTTCTTACTTTATTTCTTATGGCTTTCAATTGGTTTTTCACGTCCAAGTTACGATTGACTGCATGCCGTCCAACCTGAATATCTGCTTTAAGTTACAGCTGATTCAACAAGTGTTGTTTGTGTACTTTGAACTGCTTGCTTGTCAAACTTGTTTGTATACAAGTTTGAGGAAGGCCAAGTTATCGTTTATTTCCTGTATGCCTGCCAAAGGTCAGAGCAAGTTTCTCTTATCTCAACTCTGGCTGATTGCCAACCATTGTCTAGTGAGTCGCTCCTGCAAGTACAGAAGCCGTTCACCTACTTCCCAAAATAAACTTGTTCCAGTTAAGGACTCTTTCAGCTATTTATATGCCTTGTCTCGCTGTACTATGTGTGTCAAGGCCGTGCTTGCCTGTGTATCTCACTTACTTACGCTCGTATTCTACAATTGCTTCGATTCTTGTCTCGTAACATCGTCGCATATCCTTTACGCGCTTATGTATTGCAATTTGCTTATATATTTTGAAATCTTATTGTTCATTGATGAACAAACTTACTTTTTCTCGTCGTTACATTCGATGTGTTTTTGCATTCATACTTGTTATGTCACGTTTCTCGCTGACTTAAGTATTTTTCTGAGTAACCCCTTTGATACTCATTATAACTTGAGGTCATTGTTTATGGCTACTAGTTTGTTACCTATGGCGTTCTTGCTTTCTACTCGCATAGTTTCTTTGTTTATTTGGTATATTCTTATCCTGAATAGATGTACTTGTTTCTATACGCTTTGTTTAAACTTGTCAATTCTCCTTTCGCATCGTATCGTAATCTTTACTAGTGCTTTATTTCTCTCAGCTGCCAGCTATTTCGTGATTGAAGGTGTTGTTAATTCTCGTTTTTTAACTCCGCTTTCTAATGACCCTGATGACCTCCTTCCACTTACACCTGGTCACTTCCTTACACGCACTTCTCTCTCTGCCCATCTTCCCCTTCCTAATTCTTTCAGGGATTCTGATTTACCTATCACTTGGCGTAAACTTGAAGCCCTCCGTAATTCATTTTGGAAGAGGTGGAACTTGGAATATTTAACTTCCTTGCAACGGAGACAGAAGTGGTTTCTTTCCAGTCCCGACATTAAAGTGGGAGACTTGGTCTTAGTTAAGGAAGTTTCTCCCCCCCCCCTAGTCTGGACTTCCGGTAGAGTGACCTAGTGTTATCCTGGAAGAGATGGGAGAGTCAGGGTGGTCAGAGTTTTGACCACTAATGGTCAGATCATAAGACCACTTCTCTTCAATTACTTTATTACTCTTAAATGTTTAATTGCTTATTTGTTCCCTGTTGGTGTTTACCCCTCCCAGTATGGTGTATTTTTGGAATACACGGTACGAGAGATTATAATTTTCAATGCTTTTGCATGTTCTTTCCTTCCTCTTTGTCAAACACCAACAGTGATCTTCTGTTTTCTCTTAGGGGTTCAGGTCGCTTATATCTTTTATGAGTCTGTTCCAGATATATATTCTATGACCCACCTAGCGTCATATAGCAGCGAATATCTGAAGCTCTTCAACTCTTCCTCGTGCAAGGGGAATTCCTTCTCCATCTGGCCACCAGATCCTGTTACCATCGCCAGCTATTTTCTCCTTGAGCAAGAGGACTACGTCTACTTCTTTACTCACCATGCTGCGCTAGCATCGCCTACTATCAACTCCTTGAAGACCATTAATCAAGAAGAACATTTATTTTTGATAAGTTGGTTATGTTTATATGTTCTCCTTTTGTTTCCTACCCCCCACTCTTTTTCCCTTCCTTGGACCCTCCGTGCTCCGTTGAGCAGGTCTCACTTCTCAGTCGGCAGTTGACTCGATCAGTTAAGGCTCCTCTCGAGCCAGCCTCCTCAAACCAAGAGGCATACTCTCTTCTACGCCATGTTGGCAAAGTAGTTATCGTCATACGGAACTTCGCCTTCAACATGAAATCAAGATAAGTACCATCTTAAAGCTTTAACCTCATCTTCATGGTTTTAACTTTCACGTGCTTTTAACGATACTTTTATAGACAGTGTGAGATTATTTATTTTGGGGCAAAAATCATTCTTCGTGGGATTTGCCATGTTGAGCTTTTGTTCGTACAAGCCAACCTTACTAGAAAAGAGCTTTTCTTAAGCTATTTAAATGAGAAATCCTCTCGCTACGTGGGATATTATCTAATACCCGCTGTCTATAATTCACCAAGCTAGTTCCTCCGCTGGATTAATATTAGCCCCATTTTTCTACTAAGGTCGTTCTGGAACCTTCCAGATTCTGTATTTCATCTGCAAGTCCTGCCGTTATGAAATTTTCACTCACTTGTGAGAATGCTATTTAAAATTGAAGAATCTTACTTCTAAATTACTACAATAGTGAATTTTCGTCCACCGCTGGAATTTTCTATGGCGCATTTAATTGTAATTTACAACTTTCTCAAGAAATAGACTCTCGCCTACCAAGTGAAACCAGTTATCATTGCAATAACTTTCTTTCCCATAAACTTTGTGTTTCCACAGTGAACTTTTCATATATTTCAACCAACTATAGTGAAAACTAGTGCTTGCTCAACTTTTCTACCGCGTCGCGATCGTCCGTTTATATTTAAATAAGGCCATGAACATTTTTCCTCAATCCCCTATTTCTCTTTCCTAACCTCTTACTAACAATCCGTAATAAACTTTTAAATTTAGGTCCGTTTCAATAAGGTGTCACTCTATGAAGTGCCCTTCCATTTTGCTTGTTTATCATTAAGTAATTGCTGTATAATTACGTGTTTTATACACGTTTCAAACTTACATTTTTTCTCCCTTCAAATCAGGGAAAACAATTCTTTCAACTCTTGTGTGAGTTATTTTTAGGTCTCACTAAATGGAAACTGCCCCATTTGGCTCGTGATTCCTATCTAAAATATAGGAGGTCGAGAACCTTCCTTTTGATTATCTCTTCAGGTTTCACAGTAAGTGACTTGCCCTCTTTTGTATAATTCTCATATAGTAATTCTGTTTAAATATAAGAAGTTGTAGGAACTTCTATTTTATTCTTTATGTTTTCCTTATTGTTATTTTCGAAGTTGTTATTCTCTCTAGAATATTCGTTTAGAAATTTCCTATAGCACACTCCTTGTACTCAATTTAATGTTTAAACTTTAATCATTTCATTGCCTTTTTAAAATCTTACAAAGATTTTAGTACCAGGTTTAAAACCTTAAGAATTATTATTTGCCTGGAGCAATTTCTAAATGTTGTCGGAGGTCTGCGACCCCAAATTGTTAATAAGATTGAAACATATTTAATTGTTAAATTTATCAACTTCTTTGCATTGTCAAATAAATTAAATATTTGTTTTTGGATTCATCATTTCTCTGATACTACAGTTAGGCAAGATCCTGGCTTTCCTAGCTCTTCCTAGGTTTATGCCCTCGTTCATACTCAATAAAGCTTTTACCATTTGTCTTGCCAGACTATCACCCTTCCCTATAGTACTTTCATGCATGCTTGGGAGGAAATACACTAAAGCCTTTCTCTGGCAAACCGCCAAAGTCTTAGCTGCGGTTCCCGTCAGCTTCGACCAAGCTCGTACCCACTTTAGGTATCCGAGAACGGATTTCGGTGGCAACCACCTTTAAGTGTGTTTAAAGTTAAACTTATTAATTTTGTGGAACTCTCCTCCTATTTTTCTATCCTTTTTCTCCAATCCAATATCTACTTCCTTCTCTTAATCATCTTCCCTTGGTGGGTGGGTTATTCCTCAGCCAATAAACTACCCAGTTGCCTTTCAATGACAAAAAACCTTTACACATTGTAAACCGAAACGATGGAGAAACCCTTCAGAGGCATTGGATTTCATAAGAAGAAAATCCAAAGGAAATGTTCTGTTTTATTTGTATCGTTTACAGCAGCAACTCCAATTCAGCCTTTATTACAGTACAGGGTTTGAAGACTGGAAACATGTCCACCAAAGAGTTAAAGAACATTTTAAATCTGTCAAGGCTTTTATGTTAGCCTAACGTAAGAAAAGTACTCGTGACCTTCTTTTTAGTGATCAACTAAAGAAGAGGAAACAAGACGTTTTAGAAAGGAGACATGTCGTAGCAACTGTAATAGATGTATTGAAGCTTATAGGAAAGCACGGATTGGCTTTTCGTGCATAAAAGGAAGCTGCCTACTCTCTCAAAAATGGCACAATCAACCATGGCAACTTCTTAGAAATTATTCTATTAATGTCCAAGTATGATCCACGGTTAGAGAAACACTTGTAAAAGGCTATCGAAGAAAGTGATATGCGCATGTCTAGAAGGTTAGGAAAAGAAACTGACGTGGAACAAGTAGGAAAAGGCAAAAACATAAAGGTAGGCAGAGGAAGTACCGTGACACTTCTAAGTAACAACACAGTAGCGAAAATAATGACCTGCACGACAAAAGAAATACAATCTGTCGTGGCAAATGAAATCAAATCTGCCAGCAAATACTCAGTTTTGATGGACACGGAAATAGACATATGTATCAACGATCACAGTGCAATAGTAGCCAGGTATGTTAAAGGACATGAAGGGTGCGAGAGACTACTGGCATTAAAAAGTGTGGTTTCTACAACAGGAGAGGCATTATTTGACACTCTGGAGCATTGACAGACCTTGAAATACCTTTGAATGATTGCGTCGCAAATGCGTTTGATGGCACGTCTAACATGAGCGGCCAGTATAATGGTTTGACTGCACACATGGCCAGCAAATTCCCAAATCACATTCACACGTGGTGCTACGTGCACGTTTTAAATCTTGTAATATCTGATACAGCTGAGTGCCTCACTGTATCTGTCTCATTTTTCAGCATAATTCAAGAAACCCAGGTTTCGTTTTTAAGGATTCAATTAAAAGACTGGACAACTTCAGGGAGCAAATTCATGAGTACAAGTTGGAAGCCATTGGGGCTACTAGATGGCGAAGCCGCAGCAACGCAGAAAAAAAATATTCGGCAGAATAGATTAGTGGATCTTTTCTGAAGAACAGTCTTCAAACACAGCTAAACCTAAACACATTTATCTGGAGTTGATATTCGCTCTGTTCAAGATTTCACATTCAACTGATTTCAACGCCAAAGGGAGACATGAAGCAACTGCTTTACATAACAAACAATAGTTGTTGTCATGGTATTCTTGCAAGTGTTCAAAATCACTACGCCACTATCGGATTATCTCCAAACAAAGAATTTAGACTACGCCCAAACGTGGAGGAATATTGAGTCTTGTCTTAGTAGACTAAAACGCCTACGAGACAAGTTTTCTGAAATTTTGAAATCAGCACTACGCTTTGTTCTGAAAATGACGCAGAAACTTGAAGAAAGAGCAAAGACCGATGAAACTCTTAATGGCATCGTTATTGGCAAAGCAATACCTGAGAAAAGAAAGAAGGAAGTAAATCGCAAGAGAACTTGCTGAAGACGACAGTGCTGGAACTTCCCCCGAAGAAGAATTCAAAATAAAGATCTTCTTCGTAATTGTGGATACAGCTGTCCAAACTATGGAAAGCCGTTTTGTGCAGCACAAATCGCTCTATTTGGATCTGGCCTGTTTCGATCCAAAAAGATTCAAATCCCAGGAATCTCTTCCTCCTAAAGCATTGAAGAAAATAGAATTACTTTTGAACGTTGATGAAGAAAAGCTGAAAGAAGAACTTATCTCGTTCATGAATCTATGGCCCTAGATTTGAAATGCAAGTATGAATGCTGACTATGAGTATGAAGATGTCTCAGACGAGAAAATCGATGACCACAGTGATGATGACGATGATCAAGAATAAGATGATGATGAAGACCACGAGATCCAGTGCAAAGTGTCGGCATCATACTGAATCGTTTTTCTTTTCCACCTGTAGTCTTCCCCTTTTTCTCTTTTCTTCAGCGTGTCAATCATCGGAATTGTTCTCTTTTCTTCTGGGTTATTACTGGCCAGGTTAACCGAGCAGATCAGTGGACATTTCTATAATTGCTGATTAAGTTTCGTTATAGTGATTTCTTACTATGCCAAATCGTGATCAGTGACACCTCTTTCCTTTTACTTTCTCTTTTCCGTCACCTGTAACAACCCTTTGTTAATCTCTGGGCAGTCTTCTGTTTTTTTTTATCTCCCATGTGGGACTTGATATTTTGTGTTCCCACTCTCGTTTTCGAGATGCCTTGCTTTTCTGTCCGTTTTTTACCCGTTCGTTTGTGTTTATTATAAAGGTGTGCGTAGGTGCGTGAATTTAGTTTATTTTGTGTAATTCCGCGATGCCGGATTAAGCAGATCCATCAAGGTATGTTACGACTTACTATCCCTGTATGTGTGTGTGCGTATCGCCTATTCTAGTATGTCCATTGTGCGACTGTTATCTTTGTCCCCCTATCTTCGTATATTTTTGTGTAGGTATTTGGTACGGTTTACTGTATAGTGCGTTCTCCAGTAAGACCATTGCCATACCTCTTATATTTTGTTTGCCTATTATCTTAAGATTGCGTCTTCGTACGCAAGTCTATGAGTATGGCTTAATCCCTTTTCTAGCGTAACGTATTTTGATGGATATCTTTCATTTTGTGTAACGTAACATCTCTCGTGTTTATTTAATTTCGGTTAGTTGGCCCTCATTTTGTGTTTTTTTTCATTTACGTCATATCTACGCGCGCTTTTATTAATACTCCGTCCCTCTCGCACTCCCTCACCTCCTTCAGGGCTATTCGAGCTACCGTTCGCTTCTTTGGCGGTACACTCTCCTTTCCCGACTCTTTGTCTAGCCCATGTTATCTTTCTCTTTTCAAAATGTAATGTTACTCTTTATGAGCATTCTTCCCCCATACCTTTACCTCGTATCGCCCATAACCTTAATGTCACGGTCCCTTGAACTGTCAAATTATCATGTCAACCACATAACCTTACATTAGCGTGTTAAGCTTCCTCGTCATACCTTAGGAATATTTCCTTGCAGAATACATTACCGTTCCTTTGCTTTAGTGTTGAGTATGTGTACCTTATTTAATCCGTTATTTAGTCTTTATTTCTTTAGGCTAGGCTAAGCTAGGCCCATGGTTCTCAATGAATAGCGCATTCGAATAGAACTTGCATTCACATCGCAGTGAATGTACGTTCAATCCATCGCCTCTGATGCCTTCATAACCTTAGTCATGTTTAATGGACCCAGCGCCAGGCTAATTGGTACACACACACTCAAACTGCGACAACATCTGCGCAAGGCCAGAGGGCACAAAATGGTAGCAGAGCGTGGTTGAGAAGATAATCTGACAGTTCAAGGGACCGTGACATTAAGGTTATGGGCGATACGAGGTAAAGGTGTAGGGGAACGTATATGGGGAAAGAATGCTCATAAAGAATAAAATTACATTTTGAAAAGAGGAAGATAACAAGGGCTAGACAATGAGGCGGGAAAAGTAAGTGTACCGCCAAAGAAGCGGACGGTAGCTCAAATAGCACTGAAGGAGGTGAGGTAGTGCGAGAGGGACGGAGTATTAATAAAAGCGCGCGTAGATATGACGTAAATGAAAAAAAACACAAAATGAGGGCCAACTAACCGAAATTAAATAAACACGAGAGATGTTACGTTACACAAAATGAAAGATATCCATCAAAATACGTTACGCTAGAAGAGGGATTACGCCATACTCATAGACTTGCGTACGAAGACGCAATCTTAAGATAAGAGGCAAACAAAAGATAAGAGGTATGGCAATGGTCTTACTGGAGAACGCACTATACAGTAAACCGTACCAAATACCTACACAAAAAGATACGAAGATAGGGGGACAAAGATAACAGTTGCACAATGGGCATACTAGAATCGGCGATACGCCCTAGTATTCCATACGATAACCAAATACGCACACACACATACAGGGACAGTAAGTCGTAACATACCTTGATGAATCTGCTTAATCCGGCTTCGCGGAATTACACAAAATAAACTAAATTCACGCACCTACGCACACCATTATAATAAACACAAACGAACGGGTAAAAAACGGATAAAAAAGCAAGGCATCTCGAAAACGAGAGTGGGAACACAAAATATCAAGTCCCACATGGGAGATAAAAAAAACCGAAGACTGCCCAGAGAGTAACAAAGGGTTGTTACAGGTGACGGAAAAGAGAAAGTGAAAGGAAAGAGGTGTCACTGATCACGATTCGGAATAGTAAGAAATCACTATAACGAACCTTAATCAGCTATTATAGAAATGTCCACTGATCTGCTCGATTACCCTGGCCTGTAATAACCCAGAAGAAAATAGAACAATTCCGATAATTGACACGCCGAAGAAAAGAGAAAAAAGGGGAAGACTACAGGTAGAAAAGAAAAACGGTTCAATACAACAGTTGTATCAAGTGTGCATACAAAATTATGTATATTAGAACATGTACTGTTTACAATACCAAGAACTTACAAAAGTATATACATTTCTTCTAACCATCCCATTGACTCAAGTCACTTGCGAACGAGCTTTTTCTAAATTAAAACTTATCAAAACAGACCGAGATTGTCTTTGACAAACGAAAATTTAGAATATTTACTGTTAATGCACTCAGAAGTTGATATTTGAACTCCATAGATCCAGTCACCGTTATTGATTATCTTTGCCACTACAGCTCCGAATTAAAAAGACTTCTTCAGGTGTAGAACATTACATTTGTGAACATATTTGTATGTGTTACTTTCCTTAAGAAATTAAGTAGTAAATGCTGGTAACTTTTTTTGAAATGTATGTAATGTAAAATTGGCTCGTCTTTATTTTCTGTGAGTGTTAGTTTACCAAAATTACACTAATTATGTTTCAAATACTACCTTGTCTTTTATTTAGCCCTAAGACATTGCAAATATTTGAAATGGATCAAATGAACATTAGAATTTAGCAAACAATACATGGTCATTTTGTTTGACAAATACCGGTACGATATGTGCAAGATGATGGTCCGTTCGTACGGTGACCAGCTGCCAGAAAAACATATTGGACCCAGCGTCATGTGCGATTAACACTTTAGTTATTATATTCCAAATCCCCCCATTATTATATTCCAAATCCCCCCAGAACTCCCGGTGGTCCTCCCCCTGCATAGTTCTGGCGCCCTCTGGCCATGGCCACCCACCGCCCTAAGGAGGGGTCCTGCACGGGCCTGCTAACGACACCTTCTCCTTCCAGTTTATATATTTATCAACTGCAGCAGCAGCTTTGTAATCTTGTCTTCATTATTTGTGCCTTAGAAGGACCTTAACCTCCGTTTGTGATTGTGTATCAACACGTGATACCTTCTCTTGCCATGGCGGCCTGTAAATAGCATTGGCGAACCAAAGGAAACCAATTCCATCTTATAACACATCAACTTTACAACACGACATTACTTATGAGACACCCTAATAGTGATCTGCTTCAGACTTCAGTCTTCATGAACATGGCCCGTATCGGCTTTCTCGCTTTTACGAGTTTATCCATATTTTATCCTGCTTACGTCAAAATAATCCTGGCAAGGTTGCACTATTGCTGATTGGAACTAGAAAATCTACCCGCTTACTGCATTCGTCAAATAATCTGCTTTATTTTGTTCACAAACAAGGTATTGCTATTGATAATGAATAAAACAAAGAAAACATTCACAGCCTTCTATACTCGTTTATAGTTTATGTTCTCTTTGCCTGAAAAGATCACAACAGATAAAAAGGAAAGGAATAACCAATGCACATGGAGGCGTCTTTTGAGTTAGAAAACGTCACACCTTATCCCATATAACTTGAGAGTTTATGACAACGCGCCAGAGATCTTACCTCTTACTGACGTCAGTCGAGGCCAGGTTACGGTGTCTGTGACGGCTCCGGCATGTTGCCATTGACTCCAAGGGATACCTAAAGGTGGGGACGTGGCACACTAGGGCACTGTTACAATATGTAAGGATTTGACTCCAAGGGATACCTAAAGGTGGGGACTGACGTGGCACCCTAGGGCACTATTACAATATGTAAGGATTTGACTCCAAGGGATACCTAAAGGTGGGGACGTGGCACACTAGGGCACTGTTACAATATGTAAGGATTTGACTCCAAGAGATACCTAAAGGTGGGGACGTGGCACACTAGGGCACTATTACAATATGTAAGGATTTGACCCCAAAGGATACCTAAAGGTGGAGACGTGGCACACTAGGGCACTATTACAATATGTAAGGATTTGACTCCAAGGGATACCTAAAGGTGGGGACTGACGTGGCACCCTAGGGCACTATTACAATATGTAAGGGTTTGACTCCAAAGGATACCTAAAGGTGGGGACATGGCACACCAGGGCACTATTACAATATGTAAGGATTTGACTCCAAAGGATACCTAAAGGTGGGGACGTGGCACACCAGGGCACTATTACAATATGTAAGGATTTGACTCCAAGGGATACCTAAAGGAGGGGACATGGCACACCAGGGCACTATTACAATATGTAAGGATTTGATTCCAAGGGATATCTAAAGGTGGGGACGGACGTGGCACACTAGGGCAATATTACAATATGTAAGGATTTGACTCCAAGGGATACCTAAAGATGGGGATGTGGCACACCAGGGCACTATTACAATATGTAAGGATCTGACTCCAAGGGTTGCCTAAAGATGGGGACGAGGCACACTAGGGCACTATTACAATATGTAAGGATTTGATTCCAAGGGATACCTAAAGATGGGGACGAGGCACACTAGGGCACTATTACAATATGTAAGGATTTGACTCCAAGGGATACCTAAAGATGGGGACGGACGTGGCACACCAGGGCACTATTACAATATGTAAGGATTTGACTCCTAGGGATACCTAACGGTGGGGACGTGGCACACTAGGGCACTATTACAGTATGTAAGGATCTGACTCCAAGGGATACCTAAAGATGGGGACGGACGTGGCACACCAGGGCACTATTACAGTATGTAAGGATCTGACTCCAAGGGATACCTAAAGATGGGGACGGACGTGGCATTCCAGGGCACTATTACAGTATGTAAGGATTTGACTCCAAGGGATACCTAAAGATGGGGACGGACGTGGCACACCAGGGCAGTATTACAGTATGTAAGGATTTGTCTCCAAGGGATACCTAAAGATGGGGACGGACGTGGCACACCAGGGCACTATTACAATATGTAAGGATTTGACTCCTAGGGATACTTAAAGGTGGGGACGGACATGGCACACCAGGGCTGGGTAGATTATTGGCTGAGGAATAACCTAACCACCAAGGAAAGATGATAAAGAAAAGGAGATGGGTTTCGGACTGGAGAGAAAGGAGAGAGAAATAGGAGGAGAGTCCCACAAAAATTATAAATTTAACTTTACATACACTCAAAGACGGTTGCTACTGCAAATCCGTTCTCTGATACCTAAAGTGGGTAAGGACCTGGTCGAAGCTAACGGGAACCGCAGCTAAGACTTGGGTGGTCTGCCAGAGAATGGCATTAGCGTATTCCCTCTCAAGCATGCATATGCCTACTATGGGGAAGGGTGATGGTCTGACAAGAAAAATAGTAACAGATTTATTGCGTATTAACGAGGGCATGAACCTAGGAAGAGTTAGGAAAGCCAGGATCTTGCCTAACCGTTGTATTAGAGAAATGATGGGTCGAAAAGGAAAGTTTGAATTTATTTAACAATGCAAAAAAGTCTAATAAATTTGACAAGTATATAGTTTCAATTTTTAGTAACAATTTGGGGTCGCAGACCTCCTAACATTTAAAGTTTGTTCCAGACAATTAACAATTCTTTAGGTTTCAAACCTTATATATGTACTAAAATCTTTGTAAGATTTAAAAAAGACAAATGAAGTGATTAAAGTTTAAACATTAAATCGAGTACAATGTGTGTACTTTCAGAAATTCCCAAGTACCTATCTTAGAAAAAGTTTCAACTTCGAAAATAACAAAAAGGAAAGCAGGTAGAATGAAAGAGAAGTTCCTATAACTTCTTATATTTAAGCAGGATTACTTTTAGTAGTTACACAAATAGGGCAGGTCACTTACTGTGAAACCTGAAGAGAAAGTCAAAAGGAAGGTTCTAGACATCCTATGTTTAGATAGGAATCACAAGACAAATGGGGCAAGTTTCCCTTTCGTGAAACCTAGAAATAACTCACTTATAAGTTGAAAGAATTGTATCCCCTAAATTAGAAGGGAGAAACAAGATAAGTTGAACCGTGTACAAGACACGTAGTTATGCAGAAGTTAATTAATTACACATAAGAAAAAATGGGAGGGCACATCTTTAGATTGACACCTCGTTGAAATAGACCTAAATTAACAATTTATTATGGGTTGTTAGTAAGAGGTTTAGGAAAGAGCAATTGGGATGAAAGGTAAATGTTCATGGCCGTGTTTATAATAATCGGACGAGTGCGACGCGGAAGAAATACTGAAAGAACACTGTTTTTCACTATAGTTCGTTGAAATGGATGAAAAGTTCACTGTAGTAGCGCAAAAGTTTATGGCAAAGAAAGTTATTGCAATCGTGGAAAATGACTGGATGCACTAGATAGGCGAAAGTCTATTACTTGCGAAGGTTGTAGATTATCATTAAATACGCTTGAGCAAATCCAACGGAGGAAAGAAAATTATCTATTGAGCATTAATTTATAAGGAAGACTCCTTAGTTTGAAATGGCATTCCCACAAGTGAGTGGAAAGTACATGATGGCACGACTTGTAGATAAAGTGTAGATTCTGGAAGGTTCCAGAACGATCCTAATAGAAGAATGGGGCCAAAGTTATTCCAGCGGTGGAACGAGCTGATTATTTTATCGACAGTGGGTAATTCCCGCGTTGTGAGAAGATTTCTCATTTAATAAGCATAAGAAATGCTGTTTTTCACAAAGATCGGCTTAATTGGACAGAAGCCCAACATGGAAAATCCCACGAAGGATGATTATTGCCACAAATAAATATCTCACACTGCCTATAAAATAATCGTTAAAAGCATGAAGATAGTAAAACCGATGAAGATGAGGTTAAAACCTGAAGTATGTACGTATCTTTGTTGCATGGCGAAGGTGAAGTTCCCTTTGACGTATGAACTTAATGTGCCAACATGGCGTAGAATGTAGAGAGTGTCTCTTGGTTTGAGAAGACTGGCTCTAATTGAGCCTTGACTGACTGAGTCAACTGCCGACGTGCAAGTGAGAGCTGCTAGACGCAGAAAAGCACTAGCATAGACGGCATGACCAACAAGAAGTTGAGTGCACTTAAGAGAGTGAGTGAGCGGTTGCTCACGGCGCGGAGAAATGTAGAACTGAAGTGACAGAGCGAGCTGGCTGCGCGCGCGGAGAAGAGAGCAGTAGGAGGAGGGGAGAAGCGGCGAGAGAGGGGAGGAACAAAGAGGTTGCACATAAACATGTAACAACTTTACAAAAATAAATGTTTTTCTTGATGAATGGTCTTCAAAGAGTTGATAGCTGGCGATGGTGACGAGATCTGATGGCCAAATTGATAAGTAAGTCCTCTTGTACAGGGAAGAATTGAGGAACTTCTGAGATTCGCTGCTAGATGACGCTAGGTGGGTCATGAAAGATATATATCTAGAACAGACTCACAATGACATAAGAGATATGACCACCAAAGAGAAACTAGAAGATCGCTGTTGGTGTTTGATAAAAAGGAAAAAATGAACATGCAAAGAGCATTAA
The DNA here is from genome assembly GCA_946902985.2 of Meconema thalassinum. Classification (NCBI taxonomy): domain Eukaryota; kingdom Metazoa; phylum Arthropoda; class Insecta; order Orthoptera; family Tettigoniidae; genus Meconema; species Meconema thalassinum. The sequence goes on from OX336388.2 coordinate 277,492,089, forward strand.
AAATATACTCTATCATACCGTGTATTCCAAGAATACACCATACTGGGAGGGAAAAAACACCAACAGAGAGCAGGAAAAACAATTAAACATTTAAAGGTAATGAAGCAATTGAAGACAGTGGTCTTGTGATATGATCATTAGTGGTCAAGATTTTGGCCACCCTGACTCTCCCATCTCTTCCAGGATAACACTCGGTCACTCTACCAGAAATCCAGACCAGGGGAGGAGAGACATCCCTTACCAAGACCAAGTCCCCCACTTTAATGTCGGGACTGGAAAGAAACCACTTCTGTCTCCGTTGCAAAGAAGTTAAATATTCCACGTTCCACCTCTTCCAAAAAGAATTACGGAGGGCTTCAAGTTTACGCCAAACGATAGGTAAATTAGAATCCCTGTAAGAATTGGGAAGAGGAGGAGGGGCAGAAAGAGAAGTGCCGATAGCGAAGTGACCAGGTGAAAGTGGAAGCAGGTCATCAGGGTCATTAGAAAGCGGAATTAAAGGACGAGAATTAACAACACCTTCAATAACAAAGTAGCTAGAAGCTGCGAGAAGTGTAGCTCTAGGAGAGATTGCGATAAGATGCGAAAAAAGAATTAACAAGTTTAAACAAAGCGTATGGAAACAAGTACATCGATTAAGGATAAGAATATACCAAATAAACAAAGGAAATATGCGAGTAGGAGGTAAGAACGCCATAGGTAACAACAATCTAGTAGCCATAAACAATGACCTTAAGTTATAATAAGTATCAAAGGGGTTAATCAGAAAAATACTTGAGTCAGCGAGAAACGTGACATAACAAGCATAAATACAAAAACACATCGAATGTAACGACGCGAAAAAACAAGTTTGTTCCTCAATGAACAATAAGATTGCAAAATATGTAAGCAAGGAGCAATACATGAGCGCGTAAAAAATACGCAACGATGTTATGAAACAAGAATCGAAGCAGTTGTAGGATACGAGCGTAAGCAAGTGGGAGAGACAGGCAAACACGGCCTTGACCCACATAGTACAGCCTGATAAGGAATATAAATAGCTTAAAGAGTCCTTGACCGGAACAAGTTTATTTTGGTAATAAGGTGAGCAGCTTCTGAACTTACGGAAGCAACTCGCAAGACAATGGTTGGCAGTCAGCCAGAGTTGAGATAAGAAAAACTTGCTCTGACCTTTGGCAAGCATAAAGGAAATAAACAGCTTGGCGTTATTCGAGCTTGTATAAAAACAAGATTGACAAACAAGCAGTTCGAAATAAACAAACAACACAAGTGAAATCAGCTGAGACTTAAAGCAGATATTCGGGTTAGACGGCATGCAATCAATCGAAGCTTGGACGTGAAAAAACAATTTAGAGACATATGAAATAAAGTAAGATATCAATTTCGCCTAATTTTGAGGATCACGGAATCCGACAATTTTCAACAGAACAAAGAAGAAAAGCTGGGACATTGAGAAGGAGTTTATGCGTAAGAATAGTTATTCTAGATGCTAGAGAATTCAGATTTTCAAGCGGTTTCAAATGCGGCTTCCAATTGTGAGGAAGGGGGAAGGAGCCGGCCGTGGCCATCCTACTAAATAGCGAAAGAAGTGAAACATAGCTTACAGCGAAATGATGGTGACTGATAGCCATGGTTTTACACAAGGGAAAGATAGTTTTCGATAGAAAGTTTAAGCAATTACCTGCTATAAAAATAACATGAGAAAGTAAACTAAGTAACACAAGGCGAGGCGAACTTGAATTGCCATTTTATGCGGGAAGAAGGCAAAACCATTTAAACAACTTACAAAGGTGGCGTAGTTGTTCACGATGAGACATCGTTTCGGCAAGTGTTTTTCAAAAGTATCGAGATCGAAAACATGAGCGTTCTCTTTTTCAGAGAGGGGATTTATATCAGCAGTAACAAAATGACATTGCGATTTGGTTTGAAGACTGGGATGTTGGATTTCAACAGTAATAACCCAACCAAAATCGGTGTCTCTGGCGACCACGTTTGAAGATAACTTACGAACCTGTTTACGAAGGCAATTCCAGAAAATATTGGCACTGAAAAGTACATCAATGGGACCTTGAGCATTAAACTGAGGATCAGCTAACCTTAAGTGCGAAGGAATCATTAAACCGGAAGTATTAATAGAGCTGCTAGGAGTGTCCTTGCCAATACTGGTAAGAACGAGACAGTTTAAGTTAAGATTGGTGTTTCTTTGGCAAACGTCTCTGATTTTCAATATTGAAGACTGCAAGGCTTGAGTTCTCAAATTGTCAATGCCGGATACATTGATGGGAGTAGGCGATGACGAAAGACCTAGTTTTTTAATTAACGATTGCGAAACAAAGTTGTGAGTTGAAGCGGAATCGAGAAGACCGCGGGTTCGAAACCAATTTCCAAATTTATCTTGGATTTCGAATTGTACAGTGGACAAAAGGGCTTGCGCACTGTGAGAAGTTTCGGCGTTAGAAATACAAGAAGAAGCATTAGTTTGTTCGGAGCTGCTCTGCATGGAGTTTGAAGATACGGAAAGTCTCTGATGTTATGTGTGGCGGCTGGCGGAACGTGACTTTTCCCGTTGTCTGTATGTTGACATTGTGTGACATTCCGGGAGGGCCAATGTGTTAACCTGTCGTGTTTCCGTTATCAATGTTGTGTGGACATTTCTTCCGCAAGACCTTTGCCTTGTATAATTATCTGTAATTCATGTCTAGGAAGTCTATTGCCCCTGTTTGGGGTAGTCGAAATTTGCCATGGCTTTGGCCGTAGAAATGTGGTGTTACCTGTTTCGTGTCTGTGAGATTGGCGTCCCTTGTATTTATGTTAAAGAACCTTCCCGTGTTCAAGATTGTGTGGCTCAACCGTTTATGTGCTTGGCTGTACTCTATGGGGCACAGTGTCTGTATGGGACCCTATGGTCTTTTCTGTAGGGGATGGTGTATGGATGTTATTTGTGCGATGCTACTCGTGTAATTGTCTGTAAGTGATCTCTCGTCGGTCGACAATTCTTGTTTTCCACGGTGTCCGCTTTTATTGGGCATTCGGACCCGCGATCCCGTATAATGCTCCGTGTTTCATGTCTGCGTTGTCTGTTGGGATTTTGTGCGTCCCTAGTGTGGCCTCTGATTGTGTTTTCGCGCCTTGGTCTATGGCCTTGGTATTACAATTTCTGTACTGTATGTACCATGGCGCGCGTATTGTGTGTTTGAGACACGCGTATGAAAATATACGTTAGTGTGAGTATTTTATGCCATTCGGGACGACCCTCGTACCCTAATTTCGGGAGTTATCGGGCTTTGAGATTGGCGTGAATGATGGTGTATACTACGCCGGGGCAGAGCGCTGTTAGTCTGCCTGGCGCACGCGAAGACCGGATTCTCATGTATGTGTTATCGCTGACTTGGCGATAGTATTAAGTTTCAATTGTGTGGGCAGTACTTGCCTGCCTGTTTGGCGGCTCGCTGAACACATGTGTCAAGACAGTGTGTGTAGTTTTGCTGATGCGCCTTTCTAATGTCTGCATATACAGCGTGCCTTGGGTCCCTCGTAATGTAAAAGACCCTACCTCTGTGTATGTTTGTGTCCCCAAATTTTGTGTTATTGTGGGCCTGGGGTGAATATATTCCTGTTAGTGGTAGTTAGATGTCTTTATGTACGTGTGTCTCTGGGCCGCTAGTCGCGTGTTTGGTGACTAGGTGTCGGAGGTGGTTTTATTATTTTGTGCGTATGAATTCCTATTAGCGTGACTGTCCCTGATTGATCTATCCTCCAATTGGATAGTTACCCGCCCTTGCATTCCTGGTGTTCAGAAGGTCGCGGGTTCGAGACCGTCTTTGTCCAGGGTAATCATTCCTGGTGGCTTTTAGGCCTGTGTCTCCGGGACAGTTCTGCCAAGTGTATTGACTGTTTTGTATGGTATTTACGTTTAGTGTGTGACCTCCAAAAATAAATAATGGTATTTTCCCGTGGACTGTGAGTGTTACCCCATGGTGTTTATGCTTAGTTTGAGTGCTGTTATGGGGGACAAGAAAAATTCATGCTATAGGCAGTGTAATAAATAGCGTATACCTATGGATCAAATATATACAGTTCAACTTGGATAATTCGAACTTCAAGGGATTAGTAAAAAAATTGAGTTATCCAAAAATTCGAATTAAGAAAGTTCTTTGAAAAGAGTAGCGAAAATATATTGTATCACGTTTACATAATGATTTTCGTTCACCAAAGCAGATTAACAGACGACGGTACTTTATAAAGATTGTATCGTAAATAATCTCAAAAGTTTCAAATGAAAAATAAAACCTGAGTGTACTATTCACCTATTTGACGACGTTAGTAAGGCAGTAATCTAGGTATGTCTCAGAGAAATCTACTATTTTTCAAAAATAGTTTGAGATTCTTAACTGATTCTCACGATTAAGTCTCTCGGCCATCACAAAAGAATCTAGCAAATTGTAGGAACGGAAAACAGAACAACTTAGTCATTTCTACTTGGAAAGACCCGCCTAAGCTCTGTGCTGTGGTTTGTTGCTTCGGCTGCATTCGGAACAGTTCTTTCAGGACCTGAGCCGCATGACTCAACTGTTTGGCCTCCGATTGGCTTTGTACATTAAAACTTTAAATAATCCAAAATATAATTTGAATTACCCAGGATTATAAACCGTTGATGGCCTATAAAGTGCTAGGGGCCAAGAGAAAAATTCGAATTAAGAAACATTTCGAATTATATAATTTTGAATTAGCCACGTTCCCTGTATATACATGTAAAATGTACAGTTTTGTGCATGAGTCTTTGCGTGTCTGCCGTTTACAGGGGTGGAACCTGTCCTTTGTGTATCAATCGTAGTGTTTCCTGCATGTAAAAGAACCTACCCGTATGTATATTTGTGATGCAAGTGACATTAGTGTATGTTATATACAAACCCTGTTGTCTATTTAAGACATGTATGTCATGATCTGTAAGTACCTGTACATATAATATAAATTCTTCTGTGCATGCATGATCCTAATACATGTGGGAAAAATTGCGTCTATGGGAGCCTATGGTTGTGATTTATGTTGTTTATGAGGTGTCGTCCGTGGAATTGTCTATCATTGTGTCTACAGCCATGGCTTCAATTGTATTATGCCATGTGAGTTGCCTTTTTCCTAGGCCGCTTTCCATTATTGGATGAGTGGATCTTTTCATATTGAAAGTTGTTATCCACGTCCGAGCGTCATTGCTCGAGAAGGTGAATATTTTCGCCCTGTCACTAAGGCATAGGCCCCTGCTGCCCATTGGGGTGTTTCTTTACTATTTTCTAGAGGGGTTTGTAGTAAAGTAAGTCTGGGCCTACGTTCACCGTAGTGCCTCGATATCGGCCTGAGTGTGCTTGTGCCTGAAGGGCTGATTGCGTGCCGCGCTACCCTGGCAGTGTCGATAGGGGTGTGTGTCCTCCTGTCTGCCTGGCCTCGTGGGGTAGGTAATAAAACCTTTCTTATGCCCCTTGTATTGTGTGTCTGCGCCAGGGCAGTGTGCACAGGCGTGCGTTTTGCACCCTGAGGGGCTGAAGGCAACGCCCCCTTATGCACTTGTACTGGGGATGCGCATGTCAGTGTCCGCCTCTATTCTGGCAAAATTGCCTTCTGAACTAGCGATAAAGGTCGTGTATTTGTCTGTGATTGCCCTGTCAATGTATTGGAGGGTAGTCTGACCGATTTCTGGCCTATGGCCACGGTAGACTCCTGCCCTTGTGTTTGCCTATGTGTGTAGGTTTGTGCGGGCTTAATGTGCTGTGGAACGGGCTCTACGTCCTCAGCCCATGACATAGTTACCTCCCGGTTTCTCCCTGTGTTACGGTGTGTGCCTGATAGCCCTGGCGTCAAATCCCTCTCGTTCGTCCGTTCTGAGGGTGTTGGCGTAGGTTCTGCCCCTCGGTTTGGCAAAATTGCGTCCCGAACCGGAGCTGAGAGACGTGTGTTCATGTGATCTTGGCCCTGTAGTGTGTTGGAGCCTAACCTGGCCGTTTTTTTTTAGCTGATGGCCCTGCCGCGAACTCAAAAAAATGGCCTTGTTGGCTCGGAGTTCCCGGCACTTTTCCCAAATTTGGGCGTACTGCCTATTGAGGCATATGGTCCGTTGGCAAATTGCTGTGTTGACGTGTTTGCGTCCTATACAGTTCTGTGGCCGCCTGTTCGTGAATAAGCTCCCTGTATTGTGTAGTGCACCCCACTCTCTCTAGGGTTGTGTTATTTATTGTAGGGCCATGTGTAGTGATTAATCGGTTGTATATCCTGTTCCTTTGGACATGGCTCCTATTGAGGTGTTCATGTATGTGATTTAGGTGTTTGTGTGCGCGTCTCAAGCGCGCTGTCCTACCCTCTGACGGAGTGCATGGCTGTTTGCCCTGTATTGCCCCAACCATTGTTTGGAGTGCCCGTATTTGTGCCTGTCGCCTTTGTATATGCCTCTGGCACCTTAGTAATAATGTAAATAGTGTTGGTGTACCCCTATTGCCTCTATGGCTTACAATCCCTGTTGCTTCTGCATGTGGTGCCATTCTGAGTTAAGGGTGGGTATAAAAAGAAATGTGTGTGAGATTTCTGATTCTTTCCAGGGCTGGTGGGGTGGGTTGACAAAAATCTCCCTTGTGTTGCTAGGGTGAAGAGAAAAATAATGCTTTCTTTCACAAAAAAAATTAACTATCGCTTGGCTGTGTGCGGTACGGATCGTTTCTACCACGAGGGCTCGTTGTATGAGTCCTACCCTTATTGTGCGTGGTAGTAGCGCCTCCACCAAATATGTTTTAATCCCTTGGTTGGGTGGTAGTTGGGATAAAACACGGTTGTGTTACTGTGTTAATTTAGAAGACTGTACCTGGGTGAGAGTAGCTTCCCGTAGCTGGGAGAGCTTACTAGTGTAGTGTGTTGTTGTTTGGTGTCTAATCTATTGGGGGTGTCCCTGCAAGATGCCAGTATTTGCTTGGGGATGGATCTCTAAATACAGGCTACTATACTGGCCCGCCAGCTGGGCGGAATGAGTAATACAATGACGTGCTAAGTCAGTGGCTCGACGCTAGGCAGTCGAGTCGCGTGCTGTGAGTACAATGTAGTCTGACACAGCAATTACTGGCAACTACGGTCACGGGCAATTGTGACGAAGGTCAGATGGGGTATGAGGATGTGAAGTGGAGTGTAATTAGTAATGCAAGTGTAGCTTACTGACCATGTATTTATTGGTCAGTAGATGTAAATTGGTATGTCCCTCTTGGGGAATTTAAGCAAGTATGAAATACAATTTGTGTGTACAAGTTAGGGGTAGGAGTTTTACAATAATTAAAGGATTCTGAGCACATTGGACTCTCACCTGGTGATGAAACTGACGTCGGACCGGGCCGCTGGCGAAGCACAGAGTAGAACAGATAATGGCTCCAGTCTGTACTCCATTCTTATACCTCCCGGCGCTGCGTGGTCAGCATTGCGTAAATGTAGCTGCCCCAGTTAGTTGTAAGTGTAAATGTTTGTGTATGTTTTGCAAGTAGTTGGCTAACCTCCCAGGCTGGGTGGCCGCCGCTTGCTGTGTATAGATAATGTTCTGGTCTTATGGTGTTGCCAGTTGGGGTGGTTTTGGTAAAAGATGGAGGGTGGATCTCAGGGGGTACTGCCCCCCTCCCCCGGGCTGTACAGTATTTTGAAACACCGGTTGTTTCCAAAACCACCAGGCTAAAGCCCTTTTGCATTCCGCTCTCTTAGATCTAATTGTCGACTTCTCCCCTTAATAACTAATGTGTTTGTGTATGAAGGCCTGTGTAATTGCGTTGCTAAAAGTAGCAAACACTTTCGCGCGGATATCCATTATCATCTGCAGGTGCTGTGATAATTCATTTATATATACACCTATGTATGGCTTATAGCCGCCTTATTTATCATTCATATTTATTAATGGGTTGCCCACGCCCATGTGGGGGGTCGCTCCTCTCCCATGTACACCTCTGGGGGCTCGCTGCGCTTCCCATTTAAGCTCTGGGGGCCCGCTACCCTCCATTTACTTGGGCACGGAAAAATCGTTCGGGAAAAATCATCCGATAAAATAATATTCATCCGGGAATTTGGCGTCCGGGCATCCTCTTCACCCCATGTCCGGATGAGGTCTTGCGTGGTTAGGGTTGTCCCGCTGGACCCTTGGTGCACTATCTTCACTCCCACGAGTGGAAGACTTGTTCCCCGCCTTAGGAACGCTACTTAGGCTACAAATTAGCTAACAGTCTAGTCTTAATTGGTCGTCAGGGTCTGTTCAAACGTCCTCGGCTCTGCCTTTCATTGTCCCTTTACGTCGTCATGACGTAGTACCTGTCACCACCTGGTGTGACCTCAGATTCCTTTTACTGGGGGAAGTGTAATTTTGTATAGTGTAGTAACTAGTGTGATTTGTTAAAATTTTAGTGTCCTGGGGTTGTAGAGCATTCTAATCTCAGTGCCTGCTTCTGGCCTTCCATTTCCTTATCGGATCTCCAGCGCTGATGCTTTGTTATGTTTCTTGACTTGTTAATAGTTTTATGGCATGTAGGGTTCTTTGCTAGTAGGGTCCGATAGGGTGTTATTTGTTAAGTAAGGGTTGAAACGTGGTAGGGAAGGGTTACAGCATCGTTGGACTCTATGTTATTGTGGCCGAGAGTCGGTAATGCTATGAGAATGTTTTTAATGTGAGTGGATGGGGTGGGTTTTCCCCAGGTGTTCAAAATTGAAAATGTGTCATGCAGGTATGGTAAAAATACAACCCTTGGTGTTTGGGTGGGATGTCTCATGCATCGCGATGGATATGAGCGCATGTCTGCTGTCATTTGAGGAGAAGGGGTGTGTTAGGGTATAATAAGTTTATGTCTTCTGCATGCGGGATTATTTAATAAAATATTTATTAGTGTATTAATGCGGCCTCATCTCTACATAGAGATGCGCATACGGTGCTTAGTATTGGTGTCCGAACCACCTCGAATATTCAGGTGGGGGCGGTATGGCACAGGGTGCAGTAGACCCGTACTTGTGAAAAGCAGGAATGTCTAATCAACCCCTATGTATAATTTCAATGTAGTGTATGTGTTTGTATATGTATGTGTGTTTGTGCAAGTTTGTGTTAGGTATTAGGATGTATTGAAGGGAGGGTGTGAGGATGTTTGCCCGTAAGCTATGCTGTGGCCATTGTGAGTGCGTTATCCGCCTGTGCTCCTTTCATGGTGTGTCATTCTCTCTTGACTGTGCCACATTTTCCTCCGCTCTTCGATGGTGTTTAAATTCGCACTCGCTGAGCGTCTACATACCGTCGAGATGCCTTACGCATCTAGTGTATATCAAAATACAATTCTGTATAATGCCCGTGGGCCTGTTATCCCTTGCGTCCTCTAAAATATCTATAAAGTCCTATTGGACGCCCTTTGCTGTGCCTGTTCACTCTGGGTATGGTGACGGCTGTACCGTTCACGGTTTATCTCCTGTAGAATATTTATACTGTGGCGGTGTATTTGCGCCCTTTGGCCTGTCTATCTGGCTTTAAATATAGCCGTGTCCTTTATGTGTCTATTATATACTATCCTACGTCTCTGTTCATAATTAAAATGTTTACCATATCGTGGGAGTTCGTTTGTCCCTTTACGCGTGGGCTAGGACCTTAGCCCGTTCTATAATGCCTGTGGTACCTCCCTGCGTTGTATGCTGAAGCCTTCTAAAAAATGGGGTGTGTTATATATGTGCTAACCCGATGTCGCTATACTGTTTATGTGTCTTGTGATTATAGACAGATGTGGCGGAATTGCCTTTTTAATCTCGAAAGAAATTATTAGGGGGGGTTCCTTTATGGATTCTGTGTTTACCCGCCCTTAATTAGTCTGTGTGTTTGTGTGGAATTGCCTCGCTCCCCTAAGTGCTGGGCGCATGCGGGCGGGGACGGCCGCGGCTTTAGCGCGCGTCGTGCCTTACGCCTCGCTTCCGGCTGGACCGCTGCGTGACGCGTTTCCTGACATCGGAGTCGGCTTATCTGTGTCGCGTGGGCTGCTTGCCACACGCCGTCAGTGTTCACTATCACCGTTGTATGCTTGTTCAAAGTTTATCACTGGTCGGCTTGAAATAGTGTAGCCTCCAAATTTAAGTCTGTTCTTTCATACAAGTAGCAATGTTTTGAGGGAAAACCTAATGCAGTACTATCCTCTCTTCCTGTGAAAACACCCAGTGTTGCAAGTGCATGGCTTCCGCTATTGCTGTCAGCATGTTTATTTAATGTTGTACCGGTTCGCTGTTGCAAATTTGCTTGCGCATACGGTAGGTGTCGTCAGGCAAGAATGCGCCGTGTGTGCCACGCGCGATTTCCGGTGGTTTGGTCTACAGTATTTGTTTTGCTGGTTTCTTCATCCTCGTACGGGAATGACAACAAAACGTGCTGTGGACCCCCTGTCCGTGTGTCGCCATATGTTTGTTTAAAAGAGCAATGTGTTAATCTGTGGAATTTTAGTTACTAGGCCTGTTTTGGAATCTGCTTCCGTAATTTCTCTGTCCTAGTGCCATTATCTATTATCTACTTCTAGATAGCCTACTCGGCCTGTGTCCAGGGTAATTTTACTCCCCTTACTGAATATCCATAATTTTCATTCTGTGAAATGTGGTGTTACCACGTTTTGTGTTAGTGTATGTCTGGTTCGTTTATGGTCCCAGTGTGTCTAAAATGTGTCACGTACCTATCCATCTTTGTGTCGGCTGTTTGTGTGAATGTACGCTTTTGTTTTCCTGTGATCTGTGTACCTGCCTTGGTTGATCTTTAGTCGGTCAACCTCTCTCCCTGTTATCCGTTGGGTCGCCCGTACTTAGCTATAATGTGGACCCTAAATTATGTATACCTACTGTGTTTTACCGTGTGGCCTCTAGTATCGTAGTTTGCAACTAGCAGTCATTGGCTAACTTTTCGCTAGGTACGCTTACTCTATAGGAGGTTGTAGATTATCTACTATGTTAGCGTTGTGTGACTGCGTATTTCCCAGACATGTGGCCTTGACGCGACCCGCCAATGTATGGTACGGATCACTGTGCGTTCGCTAACGCCCTCTTTCGCCTAACCTAGCGATTATTGTGAAACAGGCATGTGTACGTAAAATATGCCCTGTGTATAGTGTTTGTGAGCGTTTTGGTTATGCGTGATTTTGATTTGTGGGCGTATTGCTGTGTTGAATCTGTCATGAATGAGTTTATCGACCGTAATGTTATTAAGACCGTGCTATGTTCTTGTTCTGCCGCCTTGTACAACGCGCGTTCGCGCTGACTTTGCAACAGTGTCGTGTTGCTTATGCGATAACACCTGCTGCTTGCTTCCTGGCCGTCTGACACCTCAAATGTAAAGAACGCATGTTTTGACTTTGCGTGAGTTGCTCTGCCATTTGTCCAACACTAATTGTAATAAGTTATTGCCCCGTGTAGTTTTGTTTATGTACCATCCTTGTCGTGGCTACGTGATGGGCTACGTGTACGGTGAGAGTTGTGTACTTTGTTCCAACCAATCTCCCGAATGCCTTAGAAAAGATGCTGCGTCTACTTACAATTTCCGCGTTCTCAATTTCTGTATCCTACTGTGTTTGATAAGTGTCTTCGCCTTGATTATGATGTCTCTGTCCGTGGAACTCATGCACCTGTGTATGTGTACGTCATGGCCTCTAGTCGCATGTCTGGCAACTAGGTGTAGGTGGCAGCTTTGTTATTTTGTGCTCATTAATCTGTGTTATATGGACTGTCTCTTATGTCTGCGCCCTCCATATCGATGGCTCCCGGACCTTGCGTTCCTGGTATGCAGAAGGTCGCGGGTTTGAGACCGTCTTTGTTCAGGATGATTATTCCTGTTGCCTCTTAGGCCTGTGCCTCTGTGATACCTTTGTTAGTTTTACTGACTTTTTGTGGCAATTGAGCTTACTGTGTGCCTTCCGAAAATATGTGGGTTTCCCCTAAGTCTGGGATTTCACCCTATGGTGTTCACACTTAGCTTAGCCACTGTCGAAGGGGATGAGAAAAAATTTCCTCTTCTGTGGCGCACATTTTGCGCAGTGTCTTATAATGTGACATAGTAATATAACATAGAATGTTCATGCCCTTCTTACATTTATAATGCATGCTTTCCCTTACTGTATACCTTGTCTAGGGCATCTGGGAAACATGTTTTATAGTGTGTCTCTGTGTGAATGAAAGCTAGTGTCTATGAAAAGTTTTATAATGATGTGTTCTCCATGCCGTGCGTGTAAATGTGTGTTGGTCCTCTCTGGGAGCCTGGGTTCGGTCTCATCCGAATCTTTACCCTTTTTGGCACATTCGGCCTCTTCACTAAGGGCTATATTCTACACGGATATCTCTGTTCTACCTTCAGTGTAGGCAATGTAAGGAATAATGTGCACATGTGAATCACATTTTGCATATACACACCGTACAATTTTGGGACATATATGCGCCCCTATTTTGTGAGGGCGTCTTAGTGTTTGAGTCTTTCTTATGAAAAATTTTGTGTGTATTGCCCTATATTGTGAGGGTTTGCGAGTATCTCAGTGGTTTTATTGTGATTTTTTTGGTGTAACTGGGCCTGGGAACATTTTGCTTTCTCCAGTGAATTTCACTGCCGACCGAGTGCCATTGCCCGTCGTGGCAAGTGACTTCACCCTATGACGAAGGCATAGGCTCTTGGTTCCCATTGGGGTGCCTTACTACCGTTTTCCTGGGTTGTTTTTAGTAAAGTGAGCCTGGGTCTATACTCACCCTGATGCTTCCTTATGGGCTTAACCGCGTTCGCGCCTGAAGGGCTAAATTCTTGTCTCGCTACCCTAGCAGTGTTTGTGGGAGTCAGTACCCTCCTGTCTACATGGCCTTGTGGGGTGCGTAATAAAACTTTCCTTACACCCCGTGTACTCTGTGTTTGGCCGTGGGCAGTGGGCAGTGTAACTCCCTTCTGTCTATTTGTCCTGAGGGGCTTAATATTATTTCCCGCCTCCGTTCTGGCCAAGTGGCCTTCTGATCTGGTGCTAGGGGTCGTGTGGACGCGTGTGAATGCCCCTGCAGTGTTTTGGAGCCTAAGCGGGCCGGTTTCCGACCTGTGGCCACAGCGGACTCCTTCCCCTGTGACATGTCAGGTGTATGTGTAGATGTTGGTGTGAATTGCCGAGGTAAACTCTCAATGTCGTCTGCCCATAGTGTGGGCTCCTCTATCTCCCTCTGTAGGGCTTCGGGCTGGTTAACTATCCTTTCCAACTGCATATTTTTGCCCTGCAGATTGGTGTGTCGCCTCCGTTCTGGCGGAATCGCTCTCTGAACTGGCGCTGTAAATCGTGTGAATGTGTGTTGGTGTGTGTTAATGGAGATCGGGTTGGCCGGCTCCTGTCTATGAGCCACGGCCTTCTCCTCCCCCCTCGTGTTGTGTGGTGTACTGATTGACATTCGAGCGAATTGTTGTGTGATTGCATCGATGTCATTGTTTCTCTGTGTGAGCCCTCCTGCCGCTAACTCGAATATCATGTTGCTGGCCTGGAGTTCGCGATATGCCTCCCAAATTTGGGCATATTCCCTGTTAAGGCGTATGGCCTGTTCAGCTAATTTTGTTCCGCTTGTCCCTATGTATAAATGTTGTTCCCGAAGGCTGTCATACTGCTGAAACATAACCTCATGCAACATGTGTAATCTCCAGTGCGACTTGTTAAGTTGTGTACGGAGGGTGGGGATTTTTGCCCTGGTCTTTTGATTCCTGTAGCTGCTCCGTGGCCGGACAAGTGCCCTTATTATTCTCATATACTGAGCGTGCAGGAGCTGCTGATACCTCCTGAGGTAGTCCTGCCTTGTCTCAAAGACCTTGTGCCATTTAATAAGGTTTTGATTCTCCCCAATTTTCTCTAAAACATTTACTCTGTGTGTTAGTGTCTATTGTTACTAAGTGACCGTATATAAGATGTATAAATATGTCCCATGGGGTTTGTGGGATACTTAGTGTTATTGATAAAAAGTGAATGTGAGCTTGTAGGGCTAATATATTTTTGATATGGCCGGTTAGTGGAGAAAAACAAAAACATTCTGGCCTCCGCACAATCCTTGCACCCAATGCCTTTCGAGAAGTACTGATAGCCTCTGGCCCCTTTTTCGAGCGGTGTATCTTCTAACTGCTTTTGAGGGAGGGTGGGTGGGTTCAATAATGCAAATCCCCGTGAAATAAAGATAAAATGTGGGGCGTATTCTGAAAAATTGTTCTACTTTTTCCTACTTTTGCTTGGCTGCTTTAGGGACTTCTACCGATCTTCCACGGGGGCTCGTTGTATGAGTCCCTACCCTTAATTTGCGTGGTACCCGGCCTCCACCAATTTGTTCAATCCCGGTGTTAGGGGCTGGGATCAACAAGTGAGTGTTGATGTCTAATTTAGGAGTGGTTTCCTAAAGGGTGAAAGTTTCCGCGTAATTGGGGGAAACTGCAAGTGTACGTGATTGTAAAAGGATGTAATGTAATGGGGGTGCAAATCAATGGGGATGTGATTACTTACCAGGGGATGTGCGACTATGAGGGAGCTATTAATTAAGAGTAGCGATTAAATATGAGCGAGTAAGAGCGAGCCTCTCTGCAGACTCGGCAGCTCGGCCGCTAGCTGACTTACTACTATGCTGAGCACAATGGAATACCTGACGTTGCACTTCCTAGTATTCACGGTCAGGGACAATTAGGAAAGAACAGGTTGGGCGTACAGGTGTAAAGTCAGTACGAAATGATGTACAGAGTGTAGGTTACTGATCAAGTATTTATTTGATCAGTTATGGTAAATGTGATGTCCCATTTAGTGAGGGATAACTGTAATACAATTGTGAGTGTAGGTGTGGATAAAGGATTACAAGTTAATGAGGAAGTCTGAGCACACTCTCTCACCTGGTGATGACGACGTGTCGGAGCTGGAAATAGATGCACAGAACCGTGGGCCGCAACAGATATTCGGTCTCCTCGGGGCCTTCCTCTTAAAGGTTCTCCAGTTGCTGAGTCGGCGTGTCGTCATTGTTGATGTCCCAAATACCGGCGATAGTGTCTTTGTGTGTGTGTGATGTAAGGTGTTGAGTAACCACCTCGTGTCAGGTGGCCGTCTCCTTACAGTGTAAAGAAAATGTATAGGCTTGTTATATTCCCATCCTGGGGCGGATTTTCGGTAGAAGAAGGTGTTAATGTGTTTTTGGTGCATTCTGGTGGACGTGGGTTTAGATGTTGATGTCCAGCGTGTGAGGTCAGTGGTGTAGGTCCTCTCTCCCTTTTAGGGTCGTAGGATCCTGAGCCCTAAGGGCTTGGCCCGTAAAAATATGTAAGGATTTGACTCCAAGAGATACCTAAAGATGGGGACATGGCACACCAGGGCACTATTACAATATGTAAGGATTTGACCCCAAGGGATACCTAAAGATGGGGACGGACGTGGCACACTAGTGTACTATTACAATATGTAAGGATTTGACTCCAAGGGATACCTAAAGATGGGGACGTGGCACACTAGGACACTATTACATAATGTAAGGGCTTGACTCCAAGGGATACCTAAAGATGTTGACGTGGTCACGTGGCACACTAGGGCACTATTACAATATGTAAGGATTTGACTCCAAGGGATACCTAAAGATGGGGACGGACGTGCCACACCAGGGAATTATTACAATATGTAAGGATTTGACTCCAAGAGATACCTAAAGTTGGGGACGGACGTGCCACATTAAGGCACTATTACAATATGTAAGGATTTGACTCCAAGGCATACCTAAATATGGCGACGGACGTGCCACACTAGGGCACTATTACAATATGTAAGGATTTGACTCCAAGGCATACCTAAAGATGGGGACGGACGTGCCACACCAGGGAATTATTACAATATGTAAGGATTTGACTCCAAGGGATACCTTAAGATGGGGACGGACGTGGCACACCAGGGCACTATTACAATATGTAAGGATTTGACTCCAAGGGATACCTAAAGGTGGGGACGGACGTGGCACATCAGGGCACTATTACAATATGTATGAATTTGACTCCAAGGGATACCTAAAGGTGGGGACATGGCACGCTAGGGCACTATTACAATATGTAAGGATTTGACTCCAAGGGATACCTAAAGGTGGGGACATGGCACACTAGGGCACTATTACAATATGTAAGAATTTGACTCCAAGGGATACCTATAGGTGGGGACGTGGCATACTAGGGCACTATTACAATATGTAAGGATTTGACTCCAAGGGATACCTAAAGATGGGGACGTACGTGGCACATCAGGGCACTATTACAATATGTATGAATTTGACTCCAAGGGATACCTAAAGGTGGGGACATGGCACACTAGGGCACTATTACAATATGTAAGGATTTGACTCCAAGGGATACGTAAAGGTGGGGACATGGCACACTAGGGCACTATTACAATATGTAAGGATTTGACTCCAAGGGATACCTAAAGATGGGGACGGACGTGGCACACTAGGGCACTATTACAATATGTATGGATTTGACTCCAAGGGATACCTAAAGATGGGGACGTGGCACACGAGGGCACTATTACAATATGTGAGGATTTGACTCCAAGGGATACCTAAAGATGGGGACGTGGCACACGAGGGCACTATTACAATATGTGAGGATTTGACTCCAAGGGATACCTAAAGGTGGTGATGTGTCACACGAGGGCACTATTACAATATGTATGGATTTGACTCCAAGGGATACCTAAAGGTGGGGACATGGCACACTAGGGCACTATTACAATATGTAAGGATTTGACTCCAAGGGATACTTAAAGGTGGGGACATGGCACACTAGGGCACTATTACAATATGTAAGGATTTGACTCCAAGGGATACCTATAGGTGGGGACGTGGCATACTAGGGCACTATTACAATATGTAAGGATTTGACTCCAAGGGATACCTAAAGATGGGGACGGACGTGGCACATCAGGGCACTATTACAATATGTATGGATTTGACTCCAAGGGATACCTAAAGATGGGGACGGACGTGGAACACTAGGGCACTATTACAATATGTATGGATTTGACTCCAAGGGATACCTAAAGATGGGGACGTGGCACACGAGGGCACTATTACAATATGTGAGGATTTGACTCCAAGGGATACCTAAAGGTGGTGATGTGTCACACTAGGGCACTATTACAATATGTAAGGATTTGACTGGATACCTAAAGGTGGGGACGGACGTGGCACACTAGGGCACTATTACAATATGTAAGGATTCGAAGCCATTCTCTTTCCGTGTTGCCAATAGAAATGCAGTCGGTCAACACGATTGTGCCCAATGACACGGTAGAAGTGTATTAGTTATTTATCACACTTAAATGGGCAAATTTAGAATTACGCGTTTTGTTTCTCAAGCGGCAATCGTCAGATCCTCTACGAGAAACTATTCAAGGGAAAGTTGAGGGCAGAAGGGGTCGAGGAAGAAGAAGGATCTCTTGGTTGGACAATCTAAAAAAATGGTTCATGTGTAGTTCCAGTGAACCTTTCAGTGCTGCCAGATCCCAAAACGGGGTTGCTCTGATGATTGCCATCCTTCTTAGAGGAGACGGCACATGAAGATGATTATAGTATGATGTAGAGTCCTGTTATACTTTAGTTTTGTGTTGTGAATAACGTGAATAGCGGTGTGTATGCACGTGTATGCTGGCGTTGTGAGGTCTGCATCTAGCCTAGCTCGCTTCTTCATCCTGCATGCTCTGTTGTTGGAAATGTTAACTGAATTATCGCTGTGAGGGGAACAACACCAAGTTAAGTGCACATTATAATTAGAGTTTTTTCTAGTGCATGCTAAATTTGTTAATTTATTTATTTAGTTATTCCCGGTCAATGCATGTGAGATTTTCGATGTGAAATGCCATGTCCTGTGGTTCGGATTCCACGTAAAACGGAGGTCCCGTGGCTTATGATCGCGAGATTAACGGTCACGTTAAACTACAAGCTTCCTTATTTATTTAGTTAGCACATGGCTGCATACATCACTAAAATATAAAAATGATTGCAAAATTACAAATGAATGTCCAGACCACGAATATAGTCTATTGGTCCCTCCGTCATCACCAGGAACTCTGTAGGATCGTCAGGGAAGGCTCTGCTAAATAGTGCCGCAGTCACAACATGGAGAATCTTTCGCGGTAATTCAAAGCCAGGTTATGCATGGCTTCTTCAGTTGTTCTGCTGTAGCCTTAATGCTTCCACCATTCATTCGTATTAAAACCTTTGCTGGTCAGCATCCTTGCAGTTTCCAGGGGCAGGTGACGAGAACGAAGCCTTCCTTTATTAATTTTATTTATTTATCGTATGGCGTTTAGTGCCGGGAGTGTCCGAGGACATGTTCGGCTCGCCTAAGTCTGTAGCTGCTTCCGGCGGACACCCTTAGGCTTAGCTACAAGTTCCGTTCAATTTCAAGTAGTTCCAACATTCGCTACCAGATATCGATGAAACCTAGTGGTGAACGTTGGAACTTTGATAGAGCGTTCCGACGAAATCTAACCTAACAATTTAGCTTCACAAGTTTAGTCTGTGGAAGGATCTTTTACATGCCATAAATCTATGACATGGGACCGCCGGCTTTACTTCCCCTCCGAAGGAAGGCATACTGAAGGATTTTTAACGCTCTTAAAAAATCCAACGACTTCAGCCGGGTTTGAACCCGCTATCTTCGGCACAGCAGTTCAGCAAGCTATCAACTACACCACCGAAGCTCCTTTATTAATGATTGAGATGTCTTCATGAACAGAGAGGTTAGGATTTGTCTGTAATGTCTTGTATTCACGGACAAGTGCCGCAGAGATGGAGGTGGTATATGGCTAGGTATGGGTAGCCAGAAGGTAGCTGTACCAGAGATAAGGTGCATGGTATGGTTGAGCTGAGTGTCAATACGTCTTGTGTAAGTAGGCTACTATTCATCCAAGCGGGGGAGCAATATTCCGCAACAGGGTAGACCAATCCCAGAGCTGAAATACGAAGTGTCGATGCTGAGGAGCCCCATGATGTGCCACATAGTTTCTGCACAATGTGATTTGTAGTTTTTATTTTTTTCAGCTGTTTTTAATAGTTGCTGTTTATAGCTGAGCGTTCTGTCAAGCGTTACCGCTAGATATTTCGGGTTTCTGTTATGATTGAGTAGCCTTCCTTCAAGGTAGACCTTGAGCTCTTTATTGGCCAACTTCTGTTTAGGTGAAACGATGAGACTTCTGTCTTAGCGACACTTGGCAGCAACCTCAATTTGCGGAAATATGCACCAATAATTGACAAATCATGGGTCAATGTGGACTCTGTAACTTCAAGATCCTTATGCCTCACTGCGGGTGCCCAGTCGTCAGCATACCCAAACTTTCTTGATGTGGTTTCACGCATATCTGATATGTATAAGCTGAACAGCAAAGGTGCAAGAACAGATCCTTGGGGCAGCCCAATATTTAGCTTCATTTGTGAACTCATTTTCTTGCCCATTAGCACTTGGAAACGTAGGTTACTGAGCATTTCATTGATGAGTTTGCCGATTGTTAGGCAATGAATGACTTGTAGAAGTTTCAATATGACACCCCGTCTCCAGACAGTATCATAAGCAGCTGTGAGGTCAATGAATGCAATTGAGGACTTTTCTTGATCCTGGAAGCCAGCTTCCATGAAGCTTGTTAGGGATAGGATTTGGTCTGTGCAACCTGAAACCTGCCTGTTCAACTGGTACATGTTCAAAGACCTTGAGACCTTGAGACACCATGCTAAGTAAAGCTA
This sequence comes from Meconema thalassinum, assembly GCA_946902985.2. Taxonomy (NCBI): domain Eukaryota; kingdom Metazoa; phylum Arthropoda; class Insecta; order Orthoptera; family Tettigoniidae; genus Meconema; species Meconema thalassinum. The sequence continues at coordinate 277,511,844 of OX336388.2, forward strand.
TGGGTCGGTAACTTTCTGGCTTGTCATTTGGCTTACCTGCTTTCAGTAAGGCTATTACTTTAGCTCGTTTCATTTCATGTGTTATGTTGCCCATTTGCAGAATGTCTGTGTAGAACATATCAAGCCACTTTTTCACATACTTGCCACAGTGCAAAAGGAATTCTGCATGAATACCATCAAATCCCGGGGGTTTCCCTGAGTTCATTTCTTTTATGGCAGTTGTTACTTCTTCAAAGCTGAATGTTAGGGAATATTCAGTTTCAGCTTTGCAAGCCGATTTGAGTGACTTAAGTTTCTTCTTAGCCGTAATGGTGTGTGCTCGGACTCGAGTTCTGGAAGGGGACACGATGTTGGCTGCAACTTGGTTGGGGTAACAGCGCCATATGTACGATCTCGTGGGATAGCAGCAGCTAGTTTTCTGAGCAATGACCGAGCTTTCCTACTTGATGTACAAAAGTCCAGGGATTCAACGGTCTCAGTCCATTTTAAACGTCTAACTGTGTCGATGTTACTCAGCAAGTCATCTGCTATTTCACGATCGTTACTTTCACAGAATTCTTTGTATAGCTTTTCGAATTCTCCTGTCGAGCCAGGAACATATGCCTTATGGGAACCTCTTGGAATACACTTCTTTGCTGTACCAATTATAGCTTCAATGAACCGCTGATAGTTTGAGCTTGTTGGTGGGATCCATCCTACACATTTATCCAGATTTTCTGAGAATGTGACCCAATCAGCCTTTTGAAAATTCCACCTGGGCCTAGGAAATGCTTTTATTAAAGGAATACTAATCCCAAATTCAAGATAAATTGGACGGTGTTGACTGTGTGGCAAGTCTTGAAGGACTTTTCATAAAACTGAAATTGATTGACTTTTACAATCAGACAAGACAAAACAAAGATCAGGATTATGGTCTGTGCTTGAAAAGTGCTCCGATCCTTAGCATCAAAGATGAGATGTACTGTATGTTCAATCCACCAAAGCTTTTCCATTTTCATTGCGGTGCATGTATTTCCACATCTCATGTCGCCCAGATATGTTGTAGGATGAGTGTGAGTATTAAGCACTTTAGAAGGCCAATTGTAAACATTAACAATCGTCATTTCACCAATCCTTGTGGCAACTTCTTGGATACCATCGGTATAGCTTACAGAAATTAGATGTGCAATTTCTATATTTTGTCTGACATATGTTGCCACACCATAGACAATTTCAAAAGTGGCACCAAGTAAGTCATATCCAAGTATTTTTCCTCTTGAATTAAGTCGAGTTTTATTTGCAGCGTGGGTTTCCTGGATTGCAACTAAGTCAATTTTGTTGTCCTGTAAGATCTTGACATTTCGCTCTACTGATGCCTTCAATATTCAACTGACAAATTCTTACACACTGTCCCAGCTTTCTGGAGGGATAGTCTTGTTCAACTCGTTCATGTTCTGTTATGTGATATAGTCTTTACCAGGAGAAGTCGAGGATTCTTGTTGCTCGTTTAGCACCACCCAGGGGACACGTGCAGGTATAACCTGCGGACATGTGATATTCTAAATTGTATACACATGCATACACACCGTTACGTAATTCACAAAACCTTGTAACACAAACATGATTCAATTGTGAATCATTCTATAATCATCCAACGACATCCTATTGAACCACAGTGATCAAGATCCACTTGAAACACGTAATCTTAAATTTGCCCATGTGATAACTAATACAAGAGTGTGTTTATATATTTGATTGGGCACCGACTGAGGAGCTGCACAAGACAACTATTACAATAGCTACTTTCGGCAACCATTGTTAATCTTCAAGAATCCAGGTTTCATCCTGGACTTGAGACAACAAACTCTCCTCTAAGGACCGGGTGGCCGCTGCTGGCGTCTGCACTCTCGTCTCTGTAGCGAAGAGGTGCCACTACAAGCAGCTGCAGTTCGTACTTCGATGCCAGTAATGCAGGGGCCGTGAACTGGAATTCTGAGAATATTTCGATTGTTCATTGCCACATCAGTTTATTTCATAAATTTAAGTTAGTGATTGTTAACTGATTTAGACGTCGAGATTCCACAGTTGTACTAAAATTAGTAACTTGCGATTATTTGAAAATATCTCCAGTTATTTAGAAAATCGGCGAACTGGATTAACATTACCATTTTAATGAACTGTTTGATTTGTATTTTTGTCGATACAACTACTGCTTACCAGTTTTTAAGAACTGAACATTGTGACTATGATTCACAAAGAAAAGCGAACTTTTATGGACAAAAACTCTGAACTGAAATAAACTATTCCTCCCATTCATGCCATAAAGATAATGTAGCCAACAGTTTCAGAGCAGCCAAATAATGAATATCACGAAGCAAGTAAAAAATGAAACAAAAATTGCGGGGTTGAGGGGGGCAGTCTCATCATCACCTAGTGATATGTATTGAAATCGAATGTACCCGAAGCAAAACATGATGTAAGTCTGTCCGTTTGAGCTAATATAGTTTAAAAAAACAAATTGCCAGCGTTTCGTCGTGGTGTACCATTGGGCTAATCAGTTGGTGTGGCGCACCTCATCAAGACTCATGGCTAGGCCACTGCAGGCCACAATATAACCTTACCTTGGTATAGATTTGAAATCGAATGTTCCTGTAGTTTGTCCGTTTCAGCTGAGCTAATATACTTTAACAAAATATTGCCGACGAGCCCAATGGTACACTGGGGCGAAACGCTGGCAATTTGCTTTGAGCTAGCCGGATCATATTATCATATTTTGTTAAAAAACAAATAGTGATATGCAGGTAATGAACTGAAAAATATTACTTGCTGCCTCCCCCCAGTAAAATATTACTTGCTGCCTCCCCCCAGTAAAATATTACTTGCCGCCTCCCCCTGTGAAATATTACTTGTCGCCTCACCAGTAAAATATTACTTACCGCCTCCCCCAGTAAAATATTACTTGCTGCCTCCCCCCAGTAAAATATTACTTGCTGCCTCCCCCCAGTAAAATATTACTTGCTGCCTCCCCCAGTAAAATATTACTTGTCGCCTCACCAGTAAAATATTACTTGTCGCCTCACCAGTAAAATATTACTTGCCGCCTCCCCCAGTAAAATATTACTTGTCGCCTCACCAGTAAAATATTACTTGCCGCCTCCCCCAGTAAAATATTACTTGCTGCCTCCCCCAGTGAAATTTTACTTGCTGCCTCCCCCAGCAAAATATTACTTGCTGCCTCTCCCCAGTAAAATATTACTTGCCGCCTCCCCCAGTAAAATAATACTTGCCGCCTCCCCCAGTGAAATATTACTTGCCGCCTCCCCCAGTAAAATATTACTTACCGCCTCCCCCAGTAAAATATTACTTGCCGCCTCCCCCAGTGAAATATTACTTGCCGCCTCCCCCAGTAAAATATTACTTACCGCCTCACCAGTAAAATATTACTTACCGCTTCCCCCAGTAAAATATTACTTACCGCCTCACCAGTAAAATATTACTTGCCGCCTCCCCCTGTAAAATATTACTTGCCGCCTCCCCCAGTAAAATATTACTTACCGCCTCCCCCAGTAAAATATTACTTGCCACCTCCCCCAGTAAAATATTACTTACCGCCTCACCAGTAAAATATTACTTGCCGCCTCCCCCAGTGAAATATTACTTGCTGCCTCCCCAGTAAAATATTACTTACCGCCTCACCAGTAAAATATTACTTGCCGCCTCCCCCAGTGAAATATTACTTGCTGCCTCCCCCAGTAAAATATTACTTGCCGCCTCCCCCAGTGAAATATTACTTGCTGCCTCCCCCAGTAAAATATTACTTGCCGCCTCCCCCAGTAAAATATTACTTACCGCCTCCCCAGTAAAATATTACTTGTCGACTCCCCCAGTGAAATATTACTTACCGCCTCACCAGTAAAATATTACTTGTCGCCTCCCCCAGTGAAATATTACTTGCTGCCTCCCCAGTGAAATATTACTTGTCGACTCCCCCAGTGAAATATTACTTGCTGTCTCTCCCAGTAAAATATTACTTACCTCCTCACCAGTAAAATATTACTTGCCGCCTCCCCCAGTAAAATATTACTTGTCGCGTCGCCTCCCCCAGTGAAATATTACTTGCTGCCTCCCCCAGTGAAATATTACTTGTCGCCTCCCCCAGTAAAATATTACTTACCGCCTCACCAGTGAAATATTACTTGCTGCCTCCCCCAGTGAAATATTTCTTGTCGCCTCCCCCAGTGAAATATTACTTGCTGCCTCCCCCAGTAAAATATTACTTACCGCCTCACCAGTAAAATATTACTTGCCGCCTCCCCCAGTAAAATATTACTTGTCGCCTCCCCCAGTAAAATATTACTTGCCGCCTCACCAGTAATATATTACTTGCCGCCTCCCCCAGTAAAATATTACTTACCGCCTCCCCCAGTAAAATATTACTTACCGCCTCCCCCAGTAAAATATTACTTGTCGCCTCCCCCAGTAATATATTACTTACCTCCTCACCAGTAAAATATTACTTACTGCCTCACCAGTAAAATATTACTTGCCGCCTCCCCCAGTGAAATATTACTTGCTGCCTCCCCCAGTAAAATATTACTTGCTGCGTCCCCCCAGTGAAATATTACTTGCCGCCTCCCCCAGTAAAATATTTCTTACCGCCTCACCAGTAAAATATTACTTGCCGCCTCCCCCAGTGAAATATTACTTGCTGCCTCCCCCAGTAAAATATTACTTGCTGCCTCCCCCAGTAAAATATTACTTGCTGCCTCACCAGTAAAATATTACTTGCCGCCTCCCCCAGTGAAATATTACTTGCTCCCTCCCCCAGTAAAATATTACTTGCCGCCTCCCCAGTAAAATATTACTTGTCGCCTCCCCAGTAAAATATTACTTGCTGCCTCCCCCAGTAAAATATTACTTGTCGCCTCCCCCAGTAAAATATTACTTGCTGCCTCCCCCAGTAAAATATTACTTGTCGCCTCCCCCAGTAAAATATTACTTGTCGCCTCCCCCAGTAAAATATTACTTGCTGCCTCCCCCAGTAAAATATTACTTGTCGCCTCCCCCAGTAAAATATTACTTGCCGCCTCACCTGTAAAATATTACTTGCCGCCTCCCCCAGTGAAATATTACTTGCTGCCTCCCCCAGTAAAATATTACTTGCCGCCTCCCCCAGTAAAATATTACTTGCCGCCTCCCCCAGTAAAATATTACTTGCTGCCTCCCCCAGTGAAATTTTACTTGCTGCCTCCCCCAGCAAAATATTACTTGCTGCCTCTCCCCAGTAAAATATTACTTGCCGCCTCCCCCAGTAAAATAATACTTGCCGCCTCCCCCAGTGAAATATTACTTGCCGCCTCCCCCAGTAAAATATTACTTACCGCCTTTCCCAGTAAAATATTACTTGCCGCCTCCCCCAGTGAAATATTACTTGCCGCCTCCCCCAGTAAAATATTACTTACCGCCTCACCAGTAAAATATTACTTACCGCTTCCCCCAGTAAAATATTACTTACCGCCTCACCAGTAAAATATTACTTGCCGCCTCCCCCTGTAAAATATTACTTGCCGCCTCCCCCAGTAAAATATTACTTACCGCCTCCCCCAGTAAAATATTACTTGCCACCTCCCCCAGTAAAATATTACTTACCGCCTCACCAGTAAAATATTACTTGCCGCCTCCCCCAGTGAAATATTACTTGCTGCCTCCCCAGTAAAATATTACTTACCGCCTCACCAGTAAAATATTACTTGCCGCCTCCCCCAGTGAAATATTACTTGCTGCCTCCCCCAGTAAAATATTACTTGCCGCCTCCCCCAGTGAAATATTACTTGCTGCCTCCCCCAGTAAAATATTACTTGCCGCCTCCCCCAGTAAAATATTACTTACCGCCTCCCCAGTAAAATATTACTAGTCGACTCCCCCAGTGAAATATTACTTACCGCCTCACCAGTAAAATATTACTTGTCGCCTCCCCCAGTGAAATATTACTTGCTGCCTCCCCAGTGAAATATTACTTGTCGACTCCCCCAGTGAAATATTACTTGCTGTCTCTCCCAGTAAAATATTACTTACCTCCTCACCAGTAAAATATTACTTGCCGCCTCCCCCAGTAAAATATTACTTGTCGCGTCGCCTCCCCCAGTGAAATATTACTTGCTGCCTCCCCCAGTGAAATATTACTTGTCGCCTCCCCCAGTAAAATATTACTTACCGCCTCACCAGTGAAATATTACTTGCTGCCTCCCCCAGTGAAATATTTCTTGTCGCCTCCCCCAGTGAAATATTACTTGCTGCCTCCCCCAGTAAAATATTACTTACCGCCTCACCAGTAAAATATTACTTGCCGCCTCCCCCAGTAAAATATTACTTGTCGCCTCCCCCAGTAAAATATTACTTGCCGCCTCACCAGTAATATATTACTTGCCGCCTCCCCCAGTAAAATATTACTTACCGCCTCCCCCAGTAAAATATTACTTACCGCCTCCCCCAGTAAAATATTACTTGTCGCCTCCCCCAGTAATATATTACTTACCTCCTCACCAGTAAAATATTACTTACTGCCTCACCAGTAAAATATTACTTGCCGCCTCCCCCAGTGAAATATTACTTGCTGCCTCCCCCAGTAAAATATTACTTGCTGCGTCCCCCCAGTGAAATATTACTTGCCGCCTCCCCCAGTAAAATATTTCTTACCGCCTCACCAGTAAAATATTACTTGCCGCCTCCCCCAGTGAAATATTACTTGCTGCCTCCCCCAGTAAAATATTACTTGCTGCCTCCCCCAGTAAAATATTACTTGCTGCCTCACCAGTAAAATATTACTTGCCGCCTCCCCCAGTGAAATATTACTTGCTCCCTCCCCCAGTAAAATATTACTTGCCGCCTCCCCAGTAAAATATTACTTGTCGCCTCCCCCAGTAAAATATTACTTGCTGCCTCCCCCAGTAAAATATTACTTGTCGCCTCCCCCAGTAAAATATTACTTGCTGCCTCCCCCAGTAAAATATCACTTGTCGCCTCCCCCAGTAAAATATTACTTGTCGCCTCCCCCAGTAAAATATTACTTGCTGCCTCCCCCAGTAAAATATTACTTGTCGCCTCCCCCAGTAAAATATTACTTGCCGCCTCACCTGTAAAATATTACTTGCCGCCTCCCCCAGTGAAATATTACTTGCTGCCTCCCCCAGTAAAATATTACTTGCCGCCTCCCCCAGTAAAATATTACTTGCTGCCTCCCCCAGTAAAATATTACTCGCTGCCTCCCCCACTAAAATATAGCTTGCCACCTTCCCCCAGTAAAATATTACTTGCCACCTCCCCCCAGTAAAATATTACTTGCTGCCTCCCCCAGTGAAATATTACTTGCCGCCTCCCCAGTAAAATATTACTTGCTGCCTCCCCCAGTGAAATATTACTTGCCGCCTCCCCAGTAAAATATTACTTGTCGCCTCCCCCAGTAAAATATTACTTGCCGCCTCCCCCACTAAAATATTACTTGCCACCTCCCCCCAGTAAAATATTACTTGCTGCCTCCCCCAGTGAAATATTACTTGCTGCCTCCCCAGTAAAATATTACTTGCTGCCTCCCCCAGTGAAATATTACTTGCCGCCTCCCCCACTAACATATTACTTGCCGCCTTCCCCACTAAAATATTACTTGCTGCCTCCCCCAGTGAAATATTACTTGCCGCCTCCCCCAGTAAAATATTACTTGCTGCCTCCCCCAGTGAAATATTACTTGCCGCCTCCCCCAGTAAAATATTACTTGCTGCCTCCCCCAGTAAAATATTACTTGCTGCCTCCCCCAGTAAAATATTACTTGCTGCCTTCCCCAGTGAAATATTACTTGCCGCCTCCCTAGTAAAATATTACTTGCTGCCTCCCCCAGTAAATATTACTTGCTGCCTCCCCAGTGAAATATTACTTGCCGCCTCCCCCAGTAAAATATTACTTGCCGCCTGCCCAGTAAAATATTACTTGCCGCCTCCCCCAGTAAAATATTACTTGCCGCCTCCCCCAGTGTAATATTACTTGCCGCCTCCCCAGTGAATTATTACTTGCCGCCTCCCCCAGTAAAATATTACTTGCCGCCTCCCCCAGTAAAATATTACTTGCTGCCTCCCCCAGTAAAATCCTGCAAGCAGTGCTGCACATTGAGCAGATTTTTTTAAATTTAAAAAATTAATACCGCAATAAGAACCGTTGAGCAATGAGCTTCTTTTACATGCATAGGAATTCATAGGTTTGTTCTTTAATAATTGGGGAAATCTTGTCGTACTTTGCACTGTGGTCGTTGCCGAGCTGGAGCACCGACCAATCTCAATAGAGGGTCGTCCCGCTGATTGCAACAAGGGAGAAGATTTTCCGTGCACTGCCGATACATTTCCACACGAGTGAAATACAAGTATTTGTGGTTCTTTCTGGATGATGTGTTAGCTTATGCTGATTTTTTCTCGTGAAATTATTCAAATATAATCCTGAGGTGAATATGATGTTGGACTGATGATGAATGAACTACATCAGAGCATACCGTCTTGACTGATATCAAGCAGTCGTCCCTAGTGAAACTATTGCAACATGAGTACATTTCAACCTGCTGGTGGATCTAGTCTCTCCTTCTCTGGCTCCACTATAACTGTAGCTCTTGTTCCCCTCCTACGACTCTGAGTTCGTTGCAGTCAATTGCTTCATGCTTCGTGCAACCTGCTAGCTGGGTTGTGCAGCGCTGACACTCCAATAACCTTTCAGTGGCTTCCAAGCCAAATGTGAATTGCAGGAAATGAGTTAGTGGATCAAGCTGCAGCTGTGGGATCACTACCACCTCGGCCAATGCTAGAGGTATTCGCTCTCAGTTACACCGCTGAGTCAGCAGCTAGCTGACCCACTGCCCAGTAAACTGAGAGCAATCAAGGGAACTACTCGCATGTAGCGGACCTCTTTCTGGTCACGGAGAGAGTCCATCATTTTGTGTAAACTGAGGATAGGTCATGCAAAATCGATAAATTCGTACCTAACGAAAAGCGAAGACCCCCCTCACTTTGTACCCGTGGAGCTGTTTTCACCGTGGCCCACATTTTAACCGAGTGTGTGGATCTCACTGATGTACGATGAAAAGCTTGGTTTGCAGAATACACTCGATCTTATATTAGCCAATGACGTGGTGGCTGCTGATTTGGTGATCCGCTTTACAAGTGAGTGTGTTAGGGTCAGCAAACTAAATTTTCAAGTGCATATTTACTCAAAGAACTTTTGAAATTCTGAAGTTTTGTTTTCTGAAGAATGGGAAACCTGACAAACCGTGAAATCTGTGAGCTATCAATAGCATATCACAAGCTACATAGTTAAGGAGTCCAAGGGGAAGCTATTGTTTGAAAATGAAAAGGTATGTGAGTGATGGAAGTGTTCTTATTTGCGATTGATTAACTGGTTAATTTTTGTAGGTTTTTGTTATGGCAAAAGTCAGACTAGTATTTGATTTCATAACCCCATTTTTCGTCACCACGTGTTAGTGACAAATATACTTTATTTCACTTTCTTGTTTAAATCAATTATATTTAAAATTATTTTCATACTCACCTGTTGTGTTACAATATATATCTCGCCTTTAAGACATTTTTCCAAGTGTTAATTAGGTCACCTTTCTCATACCTCGTGGTATCATGGACTGTCCTGCCGACCTCAGTTTGGTACGCGCTCATTGGCCGTCTCCATGACATGGCCGCTCTCTGCCAATCAGCACGCTTCTTCCTGGCCATCAGTTTGGGACAAGCCAATGGCCGGACATCGATGTTTCTCGACTCCTGTGCTGTCTGCTCTTTAAGCTGCAGACTGACCCATCTTCGATGTGATTTCTCCGTTGGTATTTCGCCAACCACCCGTCTTGAGCACCGGACGATAAACTTCATGATTGTAAAAGTTCGCATAGTAATTCCGCATCAAGAAGTGTTAACTTTAACCTTCGCTATGTCGTCAAGACATGTTTCAAATAATCCAACTTGGATTGAACTTTAACGTGTTCCTGCAACACGAACTCAAGTATACATCTTCGTGTACTAAGGAAATCTATTCCGACTTAAGTGAATATTGTCACTTCATCTTTCTAATAGCTAAGGTCAACCTTACTAATCTGCGAGTGTTCTTCAGCTCCGTCAAATACTTTTGTGAAAGAAGCCACAACTGGAAATGAACTTTCTCAAGTGATCTTCGCACACGTGTGGGATGTTAACCACACTCTTTCAAGTTAAGTACTTTTGTGCACGTAATCTCGAACTAGACATAACCTATGTCTTCTTTGTGCTACGCAAATGTGGATTGTCGCCAGCACTATCTTACAAAGTACTAAGATGTATCATGTATTTAATACTTTTTCATGTTTATTCTAAAGCAGACCTGTATCTGCCAATACGCTGTTCTTATACACTACGTATTTCATGTTCTTTCTGTTTTCATGTTAGTCTCATACAAGCATGGTTTAGAAGATTCCTCAATTTTGATATCTGTGTGATCTTCTCTCCCTTCCCTACTGGGCGGAATAACATACCGGCTTACTTTAGGCATTTTTTTGTTTTTTGTGAGAACAATCTCAGTATTGCTTATGCATATCTGTAATTTTCATTGCAGTTTGCCTGTGCACCTTCTCTTTCAGGGTTCACTTCCAGGTTATAGGCTACTTGCCCACCTGCTTCTGCCATTTCACCTTTTCAGTAAATCTTGTATGCAGTTCACATATTCTGTTTCTGCCAATTACATCATTTCATTTGCAAGTTATTCTGTTGCATCTTGGCAACTGCTCCAATATTACAATTCTTATAGGGTACTGCAGGACTGAGCCCCTGTCAGCTACTGGCTCCCTTAATAGGTCATGTCTTTTTTGGATAACTTCTTTAGTTTCCCCTTTTTTCTTTCCCGGTATGACAGGATTTGCTCCCTGTCAGCCAGACCAAAGTCGCGTCACTAATTCTCCTTTTTGCAAAGGCAACTTAATTCTTGTTCTCAGGCATTTACTCATGCTTAAGATTTGTAACTTTAATTTAGTTATGTTTAAGGCACTAACCTTGTTTATTGCTAAACGCAATCTTGTAAAGAAAATTATAACCATGTTTATTACATTGAATATATATTTATGTTAAAGCTACTTGCTCTCTCTCTTTCTTTGTTTTTGTCTTTTCTCTTATGTTCCATTCCACATACTTTAAAGCTCAACCTTTACTAATTCTGAACTCACTCAGAATTCTCTCTGAAAATGGAGACTTTTAATTGGTCGATCCAATGGTGCTATAATTACACCAGGAAGGAATACCTTGAAGATTTGTATGATGGACCAGATATTACTGACAATAGCGTTTATACAGGGTGTCCCACCTAACTTTGCAACCTCAAATATTATCGAAATGAAACAAGATTTGAAAAATCTACTTGCGCAGGAATGTAGCCACGTCAGGGGGTCACACAATGGGAGGATATGCACAATCCAGGAAATTATAACAATATCACATTCAACGCAAAGTTACCTTTTTTTTAAATGGAACATACATGTTTTTTCTAGCAAAATCAAGAGTAAACATACAATTAATTATAACAGAATTGGTTTCACATCTCTAAACCCCGTAACTTCTGAAGTAACTAACGTTGTAGAGGATGGCAATGGAGACACGTTTGTCAAGTTTAACAAATGTGTAGAACTGTAAACATAGTTCAAAATGTACAATTACCGATTTCCTAAACAAACTTGTGGCCTATAGCTTAAAGAAACGTCATGTTTTAAAATTACATCCAGCACGGAAGATACACTCACAAGTAAGCAGTAACATCTTAACTGATGAAACTGTGTCACTTCAGCGGATGTTCAATGTGACCACCGTTTGCATCAATGCACTTCTGTAGACGGTGAACAACAGAGCGTTGTACTGATCCCAGTGTTTCCACACATATTTCCGCACACGCCGAAGTAATACGCTGTTGCATATTCGCTATTGTAGTTGGGACTTCCTGATAGACTATCTTGCAATGTGCTCCAGAGAAAGTAGTCTAATGGCGTCAAGTCGAGGGACCATGGTGGCCATCTCACACGACCACCATGTCCTATCCACCGATTTGGAAACTTCTCATCCATTACATCTCTGGCAACATGTGCGAAATGTGCGGGGCACCCATCATGCTGGAACCTCATTGATACACGAGTTTCCAATCCCATGTCCTCCATGAGAAGGGGTAACGTGTCTTGAAGAAATGATGCATATCGCTGTTCGTTTAGTGTTCCCTGATAAAAATAGGGACCTACAATACGGTTGCCAGTGATACCGCACTAAACATTGATACTCCACTGTCGTTTGTTAGTAACCTACAACTTCAGTTATTTCAGAAGGTACGAGGTTTAGAGAAGTGAATCCAATTCTGTTATCAATAATTGTACGTTTACTATTGATTTTGCTAGAAAAAACATGTATGTTCCATTTAAAAAAAGGTAACTTTGCGTTGAAAATGATATTGTTATAATTTCCTGGATTGTGCATATCCTCCCATTGTGTGACCCCCTGACGTGGCTACATTCCTGTGCAAGTAGATTTTTCACATCTTGTTTCATTTCGATGATATTTGAGGTCGCAGAGTTAGGTGGGACACCCTGTATATAAAATGAAGAACTAATTGAAGAAGATGATAAAGGTCCAACTATAACTAAAGCAGAGTTTAATACAGCACTCACTAAACTGAAAGGAAATAAAGCAAATGGTGTAGATAATATCCCTGCAGAGCTCTTAAAATGTTGTGATGTAAGCATTAAGGAATGCCTTTTTCAAATCATTACTAAATGCTATGAGGACGGAATTGTACCTCCTGATTTTATCAAATGTCGAACAATCACACTACCCAAGAAAGGAAATGCTTGTGAATGTTCTAATTATAGAACTGTAGCCATTCCTTCACATGCATCAAAGATTTTATTGATCATCATCAAAGATAGACTAAGCAAGAAAATTGAACAACATCTGGATAGTGATCAGTATGGATTTAGAACAAGGAAAGGGACTAGGGAGGCTATCATAGCATTACGTCAGATTTTAGAAAGAAGACTGGAAGTTAATCGATATAGAAAAGGCATTTGATAATGTCAATTGGAAAACCTTATTTCTTAAAATGGCCGAAGTTGGGATTGACTGGAATGACAGGCGCCCGATTTATAATATAAAAATCAAACTACCTAAATAACTGTTAATAGCAATAAAAGAGAAGCAAAAATAGGAAGAGGTGTAAGGCACGGTTATTCTCTATCACCAAATCTTTTAAATATCTATATAGAAGTTGCAGTAAATGCAATAAAAGAAAAAGCAAAAAAATTAACGGAGTACAGGTTCATAGCATTCACTTTGCAGACGATGTTGCACTTTTAGCAAACTCTGCATGTGGAATGAATAGAATGTTGAAAATTTTTCAGAAATCCGTAGGAAAATTCGGGCCAAGAGTTAATTCTCGGAAGCCAAAATTAATGGTGGATGATAAAAAGAAACAACCAATTTTAGCTAATATAATGTTAAATGCTATTGAACAAGTAACGGAACTTAGTTATTTGAGGAGTGTGATTAATTATGACAACTGACAGATGTTTTGAACAGGTGCAACATCCTCCTGCTTGTGCTACAAGAAACAAGATTTATAGATGAAGATGCTTTTGAGTCTGAGGGTTACGGGATATATGAAGGAAAAACAGCTCAAAACAGTACGATACTTGGAACTGCTTTCATGATTAAACAAAATTTCACAGAATCATTAACAAACTTTAGGTCACCATCGGAACGAATCCCATTCTTATCTTTCAAATCAGGAAATAAAGGATACACTGACATAAATGCCCACACTCCTACCAATAAAGATAATGAGACCAATCCTGGAAAGGTTGAGGAATTTCGGGAAAAGTTAGAGCATGAATCTTCAAAGGTACTGTCCCCGTTATCCGGATAGTAGGCTGTCAGATGTCAATCGGATTGCCAATAATCAAACGCACCGGCACAGCTACATCAATGAAAATGGCACTGACAGATACTATCGAGATTAGAGCACAATAGTTAACAAGAAAATTATTGTGGAACACACCAAAATATACGGGGGTTCATACTTACCTTTACTTACCTCTTAAATTTATCTCGGGGACTGGGTTGTCAACTGGATCACTTAAAGCGTGCCCACACAATAACCTCCACCATGATATTTAAAATGAACCATAACGAAGACGAGAAACTTTAAACTGCACAATAATTTATTTCACATAAAGAATGAATTTAACAAAAATAAAACAACAAAATCCACGTGGCGATCAGAAGCCATCGACCACATAACCATGTCCTCCTGTAGGACTGGTATACTCTACATACAATGTTTCAGCTTTCTCAAGCTCAAAATAACGTAAAAATAATAATGCACTTGGAATGGAAACGGGATTTGGGACGAGACACATATAGCAATTGTTTTGCGTGTTTATACACATCACATTTTATTTATAGCCACAAGGCTATTATGTAAACGTCCTTGGCCTCTATCATACAGTTGTCCGGGCCAGCTGCAATGCACCTGCATCGTCAAAGTGGACTCACCCCTCCGTTCAACCCTAGCATATGCGAGTTACATCAGAGCTTAGCTCTCCTTTCAAAACACGTTAAATGTCCACTTCTCAACTGAAATGTTATCACGCAAATCTTTTAAATGCTCCATTCAAACACCAGTGGATTACTCCAACAATCCCAAATCATGTTTAATTGTTCAATCCACTTGCTTAATTAGCGTTGTTTAGAGTATAATAACAAAACTCCAAATGTTAATAACAAAAGTTCATTAATTATTTATAACAATAATAAATTGTTTATAACAATGTCAAACGACAATTGAAAATTTTATATACGCCTCTATTAATCCCTTTCATTACAAATTGTTATCAAAGATATTTACAAAATTATTTACAATATTAATATTGTTTATATTATTTATACAAGAAATACATTAAACCACACGTTTATCCGGTTGATAATTACTTAAATTGTGTTGATATAATCGACCAATGAAGGTTAGTTATATTTAAATGTCAAATTCAGGTTTAATAAGGTTTAATAATTATTATTAATATTTGTGACGGTAACCTCCATTCAAAATCTTCATCTCAAATTATTTAACACTCTTGTTAACTTTAACAGTATCTTCACATGAATAACTTTCAAAGAACCAGGACAATACATTCAGCGGAAAAATACTTCGCTCAAAACGCACAAAATTGCTCAACAATAGGCCCAGAATTCATCATATATCTTCATATATATGGCATCAAAATCTTCCAAATTACATACAAAAACCTCCACTCATAAATTCAACAACTTCATTTATTACTGTGGGAACCTCCTTCATTATTCAAGGGCATTACTCATCAGCGACTTTTACAGGTCCACTGAACTAACGATTATACATCCATTGTTCCTCTTCAAAAATTCTTATATTCAACAATTGTATTAATGTCTGTTATTATTTAACCTTCGTGGGTTTCATTCATGAATCGATATGAAGTAAAAATTTGCCAATCACAAATAAATTTAATAGCAAATACGATTAGACACTCCTCCCTGGTCTATCAAAATTGAGATTAATATCATCAAAGTAACGCAGTATAAAAATGCTATCTTCAATCAAAGTTCATCTAAACTGCATAAATAGTCGAATAGAATACAATTAGATTGTGGAATGCAAACATTATTGTTCCAATCTATAATTGAGAAAAATTCCTATCAAATGTTCATTACAATAGTGTATTCAATAAATCGTAATTAAAGTTCATATTTCATAAAATTGTCTATAATGCAATGATAAATGTCTATGTTGCAATCATGTTCATAAGACGACTAGTATTTCAAAGATCGTCGATAACGTATTAGATTTTAACGCTCTAAAATCATTTAATTATTCTTCTTTCTTGAGGATGACAGAAAATTGGTCAAAGTAATTTACTGAATAGAATTACTTTAATAAAATGACACGCTGTCTGAATTCAAATCTGCCATAGCAATCGTTAACTTTACAGTCAAATCGTGACTACAAAAATATGCAAATTACTGAAAGAATCTAAATTATCAGTCTCAACTGATCCAAAATTATTTAACTATGCCAATGACATAACAATGTCTCAACAAATCGTAGAAAAAGGCATAAATCATCGAAGTGTACTGAGTACAGAAATGTTAATCAAGAAAATGGGGCAAAAGATAGGACAACAAATATGGGAAAATGGTTGCTCAGATATCGCTACATGACTCAAATAATACAAGAAACGTTCACGACTACCTTATCTGTTGATTGAAGTTCTAGAGGAAAGTTTTCAAAGAAAACTGCTGTTGGTTCCATTTCACCAGCGTGAAGATGTGCTCCGACCTCGAACCTGGAATCAGCGTCCTCGGAGAATCGAACTGCTTCCTCCTCCGGAAATTGCACTGCTCCATGTATACGAAAGACATCCTTCTGGCAAAATTCTTCTTTGTGAGCCGGGTCCTCCCTGGCCTCTCTTGAAAGTTCCCTGAAGTTCCGGTCGCAATTCGCCATGAAGTTTATTGCAGTTATTTCCGCAGAAATATTCATAATCGTGGAGTATGATGATATTTTCACTGTCATTTGATATAATTCAGCGATGGATTCACGATGCATGAGTGTAGTTGGATGTTCACTACATGCTCGCTTTTGTAGAATGACCATTAACGAAGTTCCATGCTGTTACTTCACTCCATCGATATATGTCCCAATTGCATTAAAGCCTTAGCCTTCCATCTCAACTTCTGTTATAATCATTGAAAGCACTGCAAGAGTATAATGTTCCATAGTAAAATGTATCGTTGTATTACCAAACGTATTCTCCAATATCACGGTTGTAACACGTGTCAGCCGTAGTGTATACTGTGGAATTTTAAAAGTGCTTCTCAGGTGGCGAGAAAATCACTTTTGTCTGCAGTCTTAAAATGTCAATATCTTTCAAAGTATAACTGTGAAGTTGTTCAAATCTTCTACACACCTCAATGTTGTACTGCCCAATTGAATTATAATGAAGGCAGAAGTTAACTCTTGATATCTTATCTGGTAGAAACGTTAATGTGAGCGTTTCAACTTCACCTAGTTTCAAACAGCGTAAAATGGAACTGCTCCGTGTTCGTTCGATGCGCCGGGCTTTAACCACACGCTAAAGACAACTTGCTTCACTTATTCACTCGACAATGACTATCTGACATCAGAAATATATATGCGGTATCAGCGGTATGAGAGATATGAGAGCTCCTCTCGCCTGTGCACGACCTTTTATCAACTTCTTAAGGGGCGTATCCATCCCTTCCATAGTTCGTTCCTCCGTCATTGCTAGAAGTTTTAACTTTGGCTATACTTGACGGATTTTCAAATTTCAAAAACTCAAAATTAATTTCTTCAAAATTCCAAATCAATGCCATAACTGAAAATAGTTTTCCACAAATCTGCATGGCAAAAGTAATTAAATATCGTAGTTTCAGCAATCTCCGTCTTCCTTCCAAACTATCGTTCATTGGTTCGAGTCTCTCCTCCAATAGCGTAACTTCTTCCTTAGCACAATACCTTGTTTCCTGCGACTGCGTCGTAAATCTCAGATCTTTCTCGAACAAAATCATGACGTCACCAAGAATCTCAGCTCAACCAGCCTACTTGCATGAAATCTACGTCATCCGTGCCTACGTCATGAATATACACGTCACAACTATGACATCCATAACTTTATTCATATTTGCCAATACAGCCATCGTGGTCTCAATATAATTCAATTTACGGGGGCATTCTCCCTTCACCACGTTTTAAAAACAGTTGCAAATTGTTTTTAAACTCTGTGTTATAAATATCTCAATTCACTTGAACACGAAATTGAATTATTATTGGCTTACTCTTGGATAATATTTCTTCAAGTTCCCAGCATTGAACTTGCCATAAACGACATTATTCTCATCATCGTAGAGTTCATAACAGTTGTTTCCATAGGCATTCGTAATTCTGAACGGACCCATGAACACTATTCCAAACTTGGGATAGATTTTCTTACCCACGTCAGCCTTGACAGGTCTGCGTAATAATACCAGATTTCCAATTTCTAAGGGAGCACCAAAACGTTTTCCAGCTACTCTTTTCAGTCGTTTTTCTGCTGCTTTCTGGAGTTGTTCTTTCGCTCTGTCTATTCTCTGCTGCCTTCCTAGGTCGGGATCTCTAGGAACATGGTTAAAAAGATTGTCCCACGGCCTTTCTGGGTTTCTTCCTAGATGAAGTCTCATAGGCACCTCTCCTGTGCTCTCCTGCACTGTAGAATTTAGACATTCCTCAATAAGGGGTACAAATCTCACCCAACCAGAATGATCGTTTGGACAGAAAATTCGACAGAATTTCGAAAATTCAGCCATATATCTTTCTGAAGAATTCGATTCCGGATATCGCACGCTTGAAAATATGTGCTTAATACCAAGCCTTTCCATATCTGCAGCAAATTCTAAGGATATAAATTGAGCTCCATGATCCGAAAGTAGATATTCTGGTTTACCAGCTTTTGGAAATACAGCATGTTCCAGTCTGCTTACAACGTTCCTCGTGTTAGCTTTTTGCATGGGACTCATTGTTACAAATTTTGAGAAGACATCCACGGTAACCAACAGGTACTGATTACCCTGGTATCCCTTCGGACAAGGACCAAATATGTCTGTCGCCATGAGTTCATTAGGTTTAGAGGGAATCATAGCCTTAGGTTTTCCTTTTAATAGAGCGGAAGCATACTTTGCTCTTTGACATTTATCACATGAACGAATGACATTAGCAATGCTGGAACGCATGTTAGTCCAAATAAACCTCTCTTTAAGAGTATCAAGAGTTTTATCTAAACCCGCATGTCCAGTTGCGTGATGAGCTACCCACACTAAATTGACAACAAGTTTAGGTGGCACGACTATTCGAAGCTTTGTATGCGCAGAGTCAGCATACTTACATACGATGTCTCCACTCAAGACAAAGTGTCGTGAATCTCTCTGTGTAGCTGCATAGTCAACATCAGTATTGTCCATGTAACCCTTAAGAAACCTGTACATTTTCCTGATTGGAGCGTGTCTCTTCTGTGACACACCGATTCGGGCTAACCTCCTAACGGTCTCTTGATCTTGCTGCTCCAATTGTACATGGTGTATCTGCACATTTTTGATAGGGTTACGTGATAAAGCATCAGCCAGTAAGTTATCTTTCCCAGGCTGATGGACGATAGTGGCGTTAAACTGTTGGGTGAACAAAGCCCAACGTGTCAATCTATCACTAGACATGTCAGTTTGCAGCATAAACTGAAGTGCTTTGTGATCTGTAATAATGATAACCTTATGTCCCAGCAACATTTTTTTCCAAGCTTGCAAAGCTGTAACAAAAGCTAACGCTTCTAGTTCTGTCGTAAAGTAGTTTTCCTCGTGTTTCTTTAACTTTCGACTAGTGAACGCAATGTAGTGCTTGTTGCCTGCTTCGTCTTTTTGGTATAAGACTGCACTAATGCCTATTCTTGATGCATCAGACTCTATATAGAACACCTTCTCAAAGTCTGGGTACTCCAGTTTAACGTTGTTTCTGAGCATCTCCTTTGCTTTCTCAAAAGCCTCGTCTGCTGCGGTACTCCATTTCCATCTATTATTCTTCTTGAGTAAATCATACAGAGGAGCCATAATTTCAGAGTATCTCGGACAGTGGCTGCTAATGAATTGGCATGCGCCTACAAATTCTCTGACTTGTTTCACCTTAGTTGGCTTTGGGAATCTAGTGATCGCATCTACTTTCTGCATGTTTGGATGATATCCATCCTTATCAATAGTATGCCCCAAGTAATTGATCTCCTTCTTCAAGAATTGACATTTTCCAAAATTGACCTTGATATTGGCCTCCCTTAAATTTTCAAACAACTTTCTCAAGTGCACTAAATGTTCTGCAGCATTGGGTGAAGATACAATTAAATCGTCAATGTAGCAGATTACATTCTCCTTTACTTCGTCAGTGAGCTTGCTATCAAGTGCTCGAATAAGTGCTGGTCCACTGTTGACCATTCCAAAAGGCATTCTCACAAAGACCCAT
This sequence comes from Meconema thalassinum, assembly GCA_946902985.2. Classification (NCBI taxonomy): domain Eukaryota; kingdom Metazoa; phylum Arthropoda; class Insecta; order Orthoptera; family Tettigoniidae; genus Meconema; species Meconema thalassinum. The sequence continues at coordinate 277,531,944 of OX336388.2, forward strand.
GACGTCTGGTCAAATAGGAATCCGGTGTACTGCATACTTTCTTCCTCCAGTTGAACTTGGTAAAACGAAGATGTCAAGTCAAGAACACTGAAACATGCTCTCCCTTTGAACTTTCTAAGCAGATCTCTGATCTTAGGTGGTCGGTCATTTTCTGGAAGAATCTTCAAGTTGATGGTCCGAGCATCGAGACAAAGACGTATCTGACCATTACTTTTATTGACTACAGTGATGGGGTTTATGTAAGACGACGCCTGTTTTTTAATAATCCCGTCTACCTCCATTTTTCTGATCAACCCTCGTACTTCTTGATAGTATTTCTCAGGTATGGGGTATATTCTCTTTTGGTAAGGGGTTTCATCGGTCAGCCTTATCTTATACTTATAATCTTTAATCAATCCAGGCTTTTCATCAAAAATATCTTGGAATTCCTTTATCAAATCCTCAAATTCCCCCTGAATTTCTTCAAATCCTTCAGTTTTTCTACTGGGTATTTCTGTTATATTCTCCACTTCATTGATAATGGTATTTAAAATTTCTTCCCTAAGGTCTATCTCCAGACTGGTTGTCACGTCCTGTTCTTCGATCTCTTCTGTGATCATGTACCCATCATTAAAGCTAATACTTCTATTCTTCATATCAATAATGGCTCCAACTTTCGATATAAAATCGATTCCTAGCACAATATCGAAATGGATCTTGTTCACCACAATAAAGATCTGTTCATAATTCCTTCCATTAATTTCAAAGTTCAACAGCACTTGGATCTTGCATTTCACTGCCTTGTCTTGGAAAATTCCTCTCACTTTGACGGTAGAAACTGGTAAAACTGTCATGTTTTCTCCTTTTAATAGACTTTGATAGCATTCATCAGAAATGATCGAAATAATTGCACCAGTATCCATAAGAGCTTTATACTGTTGGCCATCTATCAGTACAGAGATAATAGGTAATGCACATGGTCTTTCCTCTTTGACGATTCCCCTCTCTTCTAATAAATCCTCATCAGTTACTTCGTAAATTTCATTAATGGTAATCATGTGTGGTGTGGCAATGTATTCATAGTTTCTCACTGTCGTTGAGAAATCGGCGTTTTTTTGTGTTACCAATCTCAAAGTTCCCCTGCTGACTTGTAGAAGGACCAGGATCGATCACTACATCCTGTCTTTTCTTTTGGTTTTCAGCTTCCTTTTCTCGTAATTCCTTCAGATACTGCTGACTTTCTTTCTCTCTTTCTTGATACTTGTCGGGTGTCATAACCTGACCTTGAGAATTCTGATTCTGGTACTGGTTATTTCTATTGTAGTTTCTATTATAACCATTGTTATAGTGTCTACCTCTTCCGTTGTTATAATTCCCTCTATTATTACTCCAGCCTCGTCTTTGCTGATATGGACGGTAACCTTGTGATCTGTTGTTGCGGAAATAATTATTCCTGTGAGGACCTACATTTTCAGTTTTTTCTTCATCAGGCTTATCAGTTTGCTGCACTTGATCCATGTAGACTGTATTAACGTCTTTGAATTCGTGCCTCTGACCTTTTTGTACCAAATTTGGCATTGGACTCGTGTAGTCAAGCCTTCTCAATAATTCGTCCATACTGGTCAAATCTCTGATATTTGACGATATGATCAGTCTTCTTACTTCCACAGGCAGCATACGTGAAATCGCATCTATCAACTGCTCTGTTGACAATGGGGGTTGCAAAAATCTCAAGCGTGATAGCTGGCTCGTGAAGAAATCAGCGTACCGTGTTGGAAGAGTACCTGAATACTTCCTCGAGTATACCTCAGCTCTTAGTGAATTCTGAGCTTCTATTGACCAGAATCGTTTTATCAGTGCCTCTGCAAATTCGTCAAAATTGCTGAAAGTGTACCGAAATGCTCTAAACCATTCAAGGGGTCCTCCAGCTAGAAATCTTTCTACGATTCTCATCTCTCTCTCTCTAGGAATGTGGGCTTCTATGAAATAGTCTTTAAGATTCCTGATATATTCGATCGGTGTGAGACTATCAGTGTTGCTAAATTTTTGAGGTTTGTCTTCAAAATTCCGGATGACTGTCACATTTCTCGGATATGAATCCATATAATGTTTCCCACTATCACGATACTTCCATTCAGGTTCAATATTTCTATCCTCTTCTTCTTCCCTGAATCTGGATATACGTTCCTCAGGACTAATATCTCTCTCTTCTGTAGCGAGGTTACATCTTCTTACGTAATTTCTATCCTCTTCACCAGTCAATCCTTCAGTATCCTTGTCTGTGATTTCCGTGATGACTTTCCTAATCAACTCTTCCTTATAGGTTTCCATCATGCTAGCTTCTCCTAGTTTCAAATTCTGCAGTTTGCTCGTAGTTTCATTAACATCAGAGACAACCTTATGAATCTGTTCCTCTAACGCAGTTTTTAATGCTTGCACGTCCTGACCTATTTGAGTTCTATCCTCTACCTGCTTTTCGGATAGCGAATCCATCCTTACATTCAAGTCTTTCCTAATCTGAACTACTTCATTATTTATGTCTACTTGTGTACTGGCAAGTTTTCTTTCAATTCGCTCCTGAATCTGATCGACATGTTCCCCACTTGACCTGTTCCATTCATCTTTCCACACCGTTACATTTGCAGTTAACATTTCCGCGATATCTACCTCAATGTCTTCCTTAAGTAAACGATTGTGATCTAATACTTGGGTTCTCATGACCTCTACATCGTATTTTAAACCAGCTAAAGAAGCTGTTGTCCTAACAGACTCGTCAACTAATCGAGTTGTTAATGCACTAATGTTACGAGTACAAAGCGTTTTTGAAGTTTCAATTTCTTCCCTAACTTTGTTAACATCAGTCTGAACTTTAGCAATGTCTACAAAAACAGTATTGACTTCTACTTGTATTTTATTGATATCGCTTTGCATATCATTAACATCTGAATGAATATTATTGATGTCAACTTGGACATTTGACACATCAGTTCGAGCATTTCTAACCTCTCTTTGAACTTCCTCTACTTTGTCTTGTACAGTAGCAACATCATTCCTAACAACAATTACTTCAGCTCTAGCACATGAAATATCACCCCGGACATTAGCAACATCAAGATTCAACATAGTAAGGTCTTTCTGTACCTTAGAAACATCAATTTTAACATCAGAAACATCTTTGTGAATGTCACTTACAGCATTCTCGATTCCTTGGGTACTGATCTGTAAACGCGACATATCATTTTCTAAGTTTGCAGAACTGGTCTGAAGAACTTTCAACCAGCCTAATAGACAAATTACTAGCATTCCTAGCTTCCATCTCCCTCATGCTTTCATTAATGCTAGCTTTCCTTTCTTCCAACATCATTCTCAGACTCTCATCTGCCATTTCAATAATATTTCAATAATAAACTGCTTTAGGGACATACATCAAACAGAGCAAAATAACAACATCTGAGCAACATTTTTCACCATATATAAGTTTTGAGCAATTTTCTGTCTTAAATCTAACTTATAATTACGTTATAATTAACCTTCGTAGACACTTCATGTTGAAATAAACTCAAGCACATGTTCAAGTTTCTTTGGTTCATTTTAAAATATCCTAACACAAATAATTTACATTTACAATCCAAATAGTTTAATTTTATCTTTAATATGACTACACATGTCATAAGCCGGTCAAATAAAATAAGATTCCAGATCATAGGCGATTTTTCCAAGTTTCCATCCTATTTAACCTCTCTCAAGTTGTATAAGATCTGATCTTTTCTGAGTGTAATTTTCCTAATACAACACAACATTTTATTCCTATATAATCACACTCTCAAATTCTACAATTGGCTAAGACATCTAACAAAGAATCAACCTCTTTATTTGAGTCTTCACAATCCCTTTGACATCGATAACTTGGTAATCCAATGTTATTCGAACACTCCACAAAATTGCGGTGTCAATTCTACTGCAATAACTTGGTAATCCAATGTTATTCAGTCGATCGAGCCCCACACGTTGATTGCGCCAATCCTACTGGCGTTCAACCTGGTAATCCAGTTTTGTTGAACATGCCCCACGTTATAGGTTCGCCAATCCTACTGTCCCCGTTATCTGGATAGTAGGCTGTCAGATATCCGCCCCCTCAATCGGATTGCCAATAATCAAACGCACCGGCACAGCTACATCAATGAAAATGGCACTGACAGATACTATCGAGATTAGAGCACAATAGTTAACAAGAAAATTATTGTGGAACACACCAAAATATACAGGGGTTCATACTTACCTTTACTTACCTCTTAAATTTATCTCGGGGACTGGGTTGTCAACTGGATCACTTAAAGCGTGCCCACACAATAACCTCCACCATGATATTTAAAATGAACCATAACGAAGACGAGAAACTTTAAACTGCACAATAATTTATTTCACATAAAGAATGAATTTAACAAAAATAAAACAACAAAATCCACGTGGCGATCAGAAGCCATCGACCACATAACCATGTCCTCCTGTAGGACTGGTATACTCTACATACAATGTTTCAGCTTTCTCAAGCTCAAAATAACGTAAAAATAATAATGCACTTGGAATGGAAACGGGATTTGGGACGAGACACATATAGCAATTGTTTTGCGTGTTTATACACATCACATTTTATTTATAGCCACAAGGCTATTATGTAAACGTCCTTGGCCTCTATCATACAGTTGTCCGGGCCAGCTGCAATGCACCTGCATCGTCAAAGTGGACTCACCCCTCCGTTCAACCCTAGCATATGCGAGTTACATCAGAGCTTAGCTCTCCTTTCAAAACACGTTAAATGTCCACTTCTCAACTGAAATGTTATCACGCAAATCTTTTAAATGCTCCATTCAAACACCAGTGGATTACTCCAACAATCCCAAATCATGTTTAATTGTTCAATCCACTTGCTTAATTAGCGTTGTTTAGAGTATAATAACAAAACTCCAAATGTTAATAACAAAAGTTCATTAATTATTTATAACAATAATAAATTGTTTATAACAATGTCAAACGACAATTGAAAATTTTATATACGCCTCTATTAATCCCTTTCATTACAAATTGTTATCAAAGATATTTACAAAATTATTTACAATATTAATATTGTTTATATTGTTTATACAAGAAATACATTAAACCACACATTTATCCGGTTGATAATTACTTAAATTGTGTTGATATAATCGACCAATGAAGGTTAGTTATATTTAAATGTCAAATTCAGGTTTAATAAGGTTTAATAATTATTATTAATATTTGTGACGGTAACCTCCATTCAAAATCTTCATCTCAAATTATTTAACACTCTTGTTAACTTTAACAGTATCTTCACATGAATAACTTTCAAAGAACCAGGACAATACATTCAGCGGAAAAATACTTCGCTCAAAACGCACAAAATTGCTCAACAATAGGCCCAGAATTCATCATATATCTTCATATATATGGCATCAAAATCTTCCAAATTACATACAAAAACCTCCACTCATAAATTCAACAACTTCATTTATTACTGTGGGAACCTCCTTCATTATTCAAGGGCATTACTCATCAGCGACTTTTACAGGTCCACTGAACTAACGATTATACATCCATTGTTCCTCTTCAAAAATTCTTATATTCATCAATTGTATTAATGTCTGTTATTATTTAACCTTCGTGGGTTTCATTCATGAATCGATATGAAGTAAAAATTTGCCAATCACAAATAAATTTAATAGCAAATACGATTAGACACTCCTCCCTGGTCTATCAAAATTGAGATTAATATCATCAAAGTAACGCAGTATAAAAATGCTATCTTCAATCAAAGTTCATCTAAACTGCATAAATAGTCGAATAGAATACAATTAGATTGTGGAATGCAAACATTATTGTTCCAATCTATAATTGAGAAAAATTCCTATCAAATGTTCATTACAATAGTGTATTCAATAAATCGTAATTAAAGTTCATATTTCATAAAATTGTCTATAATGCAATGATAAATGTCTATGTTGCAATCATGTTCATAAGACGACTAGTATTTCAAAGATCGTCGATAACGTATTAGATTTTAACGCTCTAAAATCATTTAATTATTCTTCTTTCTTGAGGATGACAGAAAATTGGTCAAAGTAATTTACTGAATAGAATTACTTTAATAAAATGACACGCTGTCTGAATTCAAATCTGCCATAGCAATCGTTAACTTTACAGTCAAATCGTGACTACAAAAATATGCAAATTACTGAAAGAATCTAAATTATCAGTCTCAACTGATCCAAAATTATTTAACTATGCCAATGACATAACAATGTCTCAACAAATCGTAGAAAAAGGCATAAATCATCGAAGTGTACTGAGTACAGAAATGTTAATCAAGAAAATGGGGCAAAAGATAGGACAACAAATATGGGAAAATGGTTGCTTAGATATCGCTACATGACTCAAATAATACAAGAAACGTTCACGACTACCTTATCTGTTGATTGAAGTTCTAGAGGAAAGTTTTCAAAGAAAACTGCTGTTGGTTCCATTTCACCAGCGTGAAGATGTGCTCCGACCTCGAACCTGGAATCAGCGTCCTCGGAGAATCGAACTGCTTCCTCCTCCGGAAATTGCACTGCTCCATGTATACGAAAGACATCCTTCTGGCAAAATTCTTCTTTGTGAGCCGGGTCCTCCCTGGCCTCTCTTGAAAGTTCCCTGAAGTTCCGGTCGCAATTCGCCATGAAGTTTATTGCAGTTATTTCCGCAGAAATATTCATAATCGTGGAGTATGATGATATTTTCACTGTCATTTGATATAATTCAGCGATGGATTCACGATGCATGAGTGTAGTTGGATGTTCACTACATGCTCGCTTTTGTAGAATGACCATTAACGAAGTTCCATGCTGTTACTTCACTCCATCGATATATGTCCCAATTGCATTAAAGCCTTAGCCTTCCATCTCAACTTCTGTTATAATCATTGAAAGCACTGCAAGATTATAATGTTCCATAGTAAAATGTATCGTTGTATTACCAAACGTATTCTCCAATATCACGGTTGTAACACGTGTCAGCCGTAGTGTATACTGTGGAATTTAAAAGTGCTTCTCAGGTGGCGAGAAAATCACTTTTGTCTGCAGTCTTAAAATGTCAATATCTTTCAAAGTATAACTGTGAAATTGTTCAAATCTTCTACACACCTCAATGTTGTACTGCCCAATTGAATTATAATGAAGGCAGAAGTTAACTCTTGATATCTTATCTGGTAGAAACGTTAATGTGAGCGTTTCAACTTCACCTAGTTTCAAACAGCGTAAAATGGAACTGCTCCGTGTTCGTTCGATGCGCCGGGCTTTAACCACACGCTAAAGACAACTTGCTTCACTTATTCACTCGACAATGACTATCTGACATCAGAAATATATATGCGGTATCAGCGGTATGAGAGATATGAGAGCTCCTCTCGCCTGTGCACGACCTTTTATCAACTTCTTAAGGGGCGTATCCATCCCTTCCATAGTTCGTTCCTCCGTCATTGCTAAAAGTTTTAACTTTGGCTATACTTGACGGATTTTCAAATTTCAAAAACTCAAAATTAATTTCTTCAAAATTCCAAATCAATGCCATAACTGAAAATAGTTTTCCACAAATCTGCATGCCAAAAGTAATTAAATATCGTAGTTTCAGCAATCTCCGTCTTCCTTCCAAACTATCGTTCATTGGTTTGAGTCTCTCCTCCAATAGCGTAACTTCTTCCTTAGCACAATACCTTGTTTCCTGCGACTGCGTCGTAAATCTCAGATCTTTCTCGAACAAAATCATGACGTCACCAAGAATCTCAGCTCAACCAGCCTACTTGCATGAAATCTACGTCATCCGTGCCTACGTCATGAATATACACGTCACAACTATGACATCCATAACTTTATTCATATTTGCCAATACAGCCATCGTGGTCTCAATATAATTCAATTTACGGGGGCAGTACCTCAACACCATGTTAAACTATTAATAAGTGACTTTAATGCACAGATTGGCAGAGAAAATAAATATAGACACATAGTTGGTAATTTTACAGCTCATTACCGCAACAATAAAAACGGGGAGACACTTATCGGCTTTTGCCGATCTAAAATTGATGTCAACCTTTTTTTTAGAAAATTACAGAGAATCCCAATCCACATTTAGGTTCCTACCAATTAGACCATGTTGCAATTACAAAACAGAACTTTAGAGAAACAATGAATGTTTTTTTGTCAGAGATCAAAATGAAATTTCAACCAAATAAATCCAAACCTAAATTTATGCAACTCCCTAAAATTGATACGAAGGCCTTAGCAGAAAATAGGTTACATTTATCAATAACCTAAATATTAAACCAATGAGTACCTGGGAAGAGATCAAAACTACAATGGTTGAATCGGCGAAAGTATTGGGTCAGCCCCCAAGGAAGAGAAAACATCGGTGGTGAAATGCAGTATGTGATGCGGCACTTGAATGTAGACAAAGAGCATGGCAGCAATGGAATTCAAGAAAGAAGGAAGATGATTGGACTAATTTTGTAGCGATCAGGAAATTTATGTCCAAAATCATTAGAGTTGAGAAACGTAACTATGATAAAAACCGATTGGAGAGTATTGATGAATTTAAAAAGAACAACTCAAGAATTCTCGTGAAGAGATTCATGGATATCAACCTCTGAACCTTCACCTCAAGGATACAGCAGGGGAATCAGTCACCAACAATAAAGAATTCTGTCAGTTGTTTGCCAAATATGTTGAGAAACTTCTAAATTGTGAAGAACCAATAGAAGGATTAAGTTTCAAAGCACCACAACAGGTGCACCACTGACATTACAGCAAGTTGAAGTGTATATTGACCACTCGGTGGTAGAGTGGCAGCTGCAGCCCTCCATCAGGTTATCAATGATTGTTGGGAGAAAGGGATAAAAAAAGGAAAAGGAAGAAAGGTTGTAGTTTAACGTGACCGTTAATCTTGAGACCATGAGCCACGGGAACTCCTTTTTACGTGGAATCCGAACCACAGGACATGGCATTTCACTTCGAAAATCTCACATGCATTGACCGGGAAACGAACCAGAAAGGGATAATACCAAATGATTGGAAAATAGCTATAATCCACCCCTTACATAAGAAAGGGGATATGCCAAATCCTAACAATTATAGGGAAATTTCCCTTCAGCCAATAGCTTACAAACTCTTTTCTAAGTCATTGCTAAGCATTTTAATTGAACAAGCGAGTATCAAGCCGGATTTTGGAAGGGTAGATCTTGTCCACAGCAAATTTTCCATCTTAAAACAATCCTTCGAATCAGAACGATACGTAATCTCGACACAGTGGTTACCTTCATTGATTTCCAAAAAGCTTATGATTCGATTGATCGTCAGACGCTTTTCTTAACACTATTGGATCTAGGGATTGATTGAAATTACTTGAAAGCTGATTGAACAAACACTCACTGATACATCCTCAAGAGTTAAGTTTTTGAATGAGATTTCAGACCCTTTCAGCATCAAAACTGGTCTGCGACAAGGTGATGTGCTTTCGCCAATGCTCTTTAATTTGCTATTAAACAAAGTTATGAGTGATCGGGAGACCATATTACGAGAGAAGAACATTGAAGGGATCCATTTGGGACAAGGCCGAGGGGGATTTGAAGTGAAATGTCTTGCCTTTGCTGATGATATAGCGATGATTTCAGAGAACAAACTTGAAGCACAAATATTGATTGAAACACTTCATGCAATAGCAATTAAAACTGGTCTTACCATTTCATATGGAAATACTAAATACAGACATAATAAGGTAAAGTATTTATGAACACAATATGATCAGATTCTAAGAGTTTATGAATTTAAGTATTTGGGTGAATGGATCCAGTCCAATGGACTTGATAACACAACGTGAAGAAGTGATTGAAGAAGGTGGAATTTACCTATAAGCTTACCCACACCCGTTACAACAAACAATCGATATCGTTCCAAGCAAAAATGAAACACTATGCAACTGTCATTAAGCCAGAGGTATTACAGTATATGGTTCTGAATGCCTAACATTGAATAAAATAGGAAACCAAGTTGAACTAGAGAAAAGAGAAGGAAAAATATTTGGTCCCCAAAAGAATAAACAAAATTGGTGGTTGAAGAGGAGAAATGCAGACCCTTACTGTCATATAGAAGAAATTACCGTTTCAATTAAAACGAGAAGACTAAAATGAACAGTAATCGGCTCTCGAAGAAAATGTTTGATATACAGTTGAACGTCGTTTATGCGGACTAATTGGGACCGAAAGAGTTCCGGATAACGATTTTTCTGGATAATCGAACATAGGGAGAACCACCAAGCTTCTCATTTAGGTGAAACAACACAGGTCCAGAAATGGGAAATTCCTTACTTCTTGGCTGTATAAACCATAGGGCTTGCAATTTTTCTTCCGTAGCTGATCTCATGGTTTTTCTTTTTTTTTTAGACCCTTCTTCACTATCTAACTTCGATGCATAATTCACCTTTTCGGTTCTTCAAATAATAAATATTGTGGATTTTCCGACACTGGAATTTTTTATTAGACACTGCACACTCCGACATTTATCCAGTTCATTAATGATCTCCGCCTTATTCTCAATTAATAAAACGGTAGGAGACAATTGAAAATGAAAACCGACTCACTTAGGCAGCGCGCACTTCCTGCGCATAACAACAGTATGTGCGCGCTGCTCCGAAGTTTTTTTTTTCTCGTCCGGATAATTGACGTTCCGGTCGTTTGACGTCCGGATAAACGACGTTCGACGTTCTACTGTAATATAATATCGTATGGCCTCGGTTGCCGGGTGCAAGCTCTGTTAGTTGACACCCAGAGGGTAGCTTGCATGTCGAATTTCGTTGTTCCTTGAAGCACTATGAAAGTCAAGGAGGTTAGATATCTTAGCTCCTTGAACACTATGGCGCTTTCGAGTAGAGAAATGAGCAACTTTGTGTTGGCGGAAACTCCCGAGATTAATTTTGCCATTATGAATACGGCCTACTGAATTCAAATGGGTTCTTTGATATGCCAACATCGTATGTCGTAATTTTTTCCGCCTTTCAAAAATCACTTACCATGGCCAGGAGCTAACCTGCAAGCTTGGGGTTGGTAGACTGACAAGTTAACCACTCACCCATATCTCTAAATTAAAAAACACTATAGGATGTCTTGAGGAGATACAATGGGAAGATCAGGGATGCTATAATCTCGGACAGGGAGGAATTTCAGTGACGGGTCCATTCAGTAGATGTTACACAAGTGAAACAGATTTAGAAAACGAGAATTGAAATGTTTAAGAGTGTGCCTGTGCTGAGAGATGATTGCATCATTTATAAGAAGATCTATAGATGTATCTGTATTGGTATCTTATTATCTACAATTTAAGCGGTAAGCAAGGAGTTAAGAAACTATGCAGAGGGTTTTGTAATGGATGCGCCACATGCAAGATGGCTGCTGTTATAGTGGGACTAGGAAATGTGGTGATACCTTGAACTACATAAACTCTACTTTGACATGCAAGATGGAAGTTGTTATTGAGGAATATTTGTGGTGGAGAAAGAGAACTAAAGTAGGAGGTTTTACCTTATAGCACAGAGACACGAGGTAGCGGTTGCTTTGAGATGAAAAATCACAATAAGGAATGCTGTAAATGTTGGAGTTTATGATTTGTTTAAGACAAGTAAACTGAAACTCTTGGTTGAATGGAAAGAAAGAAATATCATTATAAAATAGTGATTAGCCGTACATTTACTCAAGAACTGGAATCTGATCATTTACTTTGGATACTAGTCTTCTTCTTTTTGTAAGTTAACAATAAAAATGCAGTATTTCAGTATTGCCTCTGCCTGGTGTTCCTGGTTGGTGATTTGTTTTCATACCACGACCTGAGATTAGAGAGTGCTCTAACCCATATGATTTGTTTTTATTTTGTTCGTAAGCATTTGGCTTATGATCTGGCGTCCTCCCGTTTATATTCCGATTTTTAAAACTATTACATTTGTCACCACAACTGTGGGGATTGTTGTTGTTGATTACCCAGTCCTAAAATATTACAGTGACACATTTCAAGCCCAACGACGGCTTACGAGGGTGATGTCAGTGGAACAACGGCAAACGATTAGTCGCCGAATGAAAAAGTCCTGGGAAGAAAAGAAAAGGAAAAATAATATACCATTGTGTTAGATTCTAAGCAGCCTGTAATTTGCCAAATTTTTTATAGATGCATCTCAGAAATTAAGAAAAGAATAGTGTTGGCGAAGAAAGCCCCTTTCAAAATAAGAAGAATTTGCTGCTCAACTTGAAGATAAGGAAGACAGTGTGTTGACCTATGGTTGTGAAACTTGGACACTTGGGAAAAGAGAAGAAACAAAATTTGAGGCAGCTGAAATGTGGTTTTGGAGACGAATGACCTCAACAAGCTGGATGGAAAGAAAGACAAATGAGCTTGTTCTGAACCAAATTCAGGAGAATCGATGCCTGTTGAACACCAAGGAACACATACTCAGACATGACACTCTCCTCCAGGTAATCTTTGAAGGAAACATTTTTTAAGAAAAATGACCTAAAAATGATTATTTTAAAAAATTACCTAAAAATGATTAATTTCATGATTGTCTTGTACAAATAATGGTTCGAGTAACAAACATTCTTAGTATAATTAGTGTAAACTATTAATCAATAGATTAACAATACGTCATTTTCATTTCTACTACAAAGTGAAAAAATATATTGCTAACTAAACATACCTTACTTAGCATTGCAATACACCACCATCGTCATCCTCAAGTTATCAAAGGTGAAGGAACGGCGGTTGTCAGCTAATACTGTTTTATATTTCGAGAAACTTCTCTCCACTTCCACTGATGTAATAGGAGCATATTTGAGAAATACTATGTCACTGGCTGTTAAATCCTCTTCAAAAATGTCAATTCTGAAGTCTTCTCTTGACAAAATACTGGCTATTTGACACACTGTCTGATACCCTTTATTCTTGTCCAATACAAATTTTATTTTCGGTCTGACTGAGTCCCCAATCTCATCTTTTACATGTTTTATACAACCTTCAGCATTCCTGACTAACTCTATTGTCTTGGCCAATAGCATGCCACTTTCTTCTAGGCAGGTTATGGTTTCTGGCAAAAATGAAAAATTTGTTTTTATTCAAGCCAATTTACCTTCCATTTGAGGATCAGAAAACAGGTCCTGTACACTCCCAATATTCTTAGCATCTGTCCTATTAAAGCCATTCACTGCTTCTCTCACTATCTGAAAATCGTCACAATAGTATATGCATGCAGTCAACCAGGTACCCCAGCGTGTTAAAACTGGTGCGGGGGGCAAAGCTACATCAGGGGCCTTGTCTTTGAAATATTTAGTGTAAGGTGCTGCATCTGTTAGGAAGAGGAGCACATTCTCATGTTGTATTCCCCTAGGCCATATTAAACACATGGATTTATTGAACAGTTTGCATATCTGAGTGTGATTAACCACTTCCAAAACCTCTGAGGTCAGAAGAAAAGTTTGATTGGGACTGTTTGTTTCTAGGGTCCCTATCACTACATTTCCTACATAACGTCCCTCTGAATCTGTAGTCTCGACATTTGATACGTACATTTTTTCCCATTCACACGTTCACGTATTCGGTTTAACGTGTCTTCGTAACATTTTGATAGGTAGTTTTTACGCAATGTTGATTCGTCCGGAATAGTATGACCAGTGTGGCGTTCGAGGAAATCACTTAATTTAGGATTGCTTAGTTTTCCTAATAGAAGGGAAAAACACTAGAGGAAGACCACCACTTGCATACATCACACAGTTAATGACAGACACGAACACCAAATCATATCGTGAATTGAAGAGGATGGCGGAGAATAGAGAAGATTGGCGAGTTGCTGAAAACCAGCCCCAGGGCTGTTAACTTAAGAGAGAGTTTTCCTAGTGGAATATTAGCACTAACAAACACTTCACATAATTCTTTATAAAAGGAAGATGACTTTTTATTTGATGCCGAAGCAGTTTCTTTTAACAGTAATCGAGACACTTTCCTTTTTTCCCCATTTTCAAGACCTCGCAAATGTTTATCGCGCCCGATGTGTTGTTGTACTGTGAACAGTTTATCTGTAGCGACTTTGATTTCGCACACTTTACAGAACAAAATAGTTCCATCAGTTGAGAATATGTTTTTACCGAAATCTGACACATACTGTTTTAAACGGCTTGCAGTTGACTGCTTTTGTTTTGGCATTTCAATTGCACTGCACAACAAAACGTTACACTCCTACAACACAAACACAGTCCTATAGTTGCCGGGTAACTGAGTGAACGATCAGAGGCCAGACCCGGCCAGAGCTGCGTCAGAGCTGTCAACACTTGTAATAAAGATAAACTCGACACAAACCACATGGCGCTGAGGGGATTACCCCGTTTCTTTTCTCAAACTGACGCAATACTCACGTGCACGTGAAGAAATCGGTGACGCAAACTGTACACACAAATGCTTCGTCAAGAAAAATTAAATCAGCTGCGTAGATAAGAAACGGATATTGAAAAGAGATGAGCACTGCAGAACTACAGTATATGGGTCAGTCCAAGAATATTAACGCTGACATGTTTAGAAATACAGATACCGTACTAAAAACATAACTTTAAAATGAGCATTTAACCATATTCAATTTAAAGTAATTACCTATAAACGGTCTCCCACAAGTCCAACCCTTCCTCCACGTGGTGGGAGACGGGCAACGGCATGAAGTAGGGGATTGCCTGTAGGGGTGAAGTACAGTGGGGACTTTGTGTGCCCCGGGACCGCTACGGTAGCTGTGAAGGCTCTATGGGAACCCTGAAAAGTGACGGCTGACGGGGCTCTGGTGAAGCTACGATAGGCCTAGCAAGCCAGTAGTGGATATCATATTTGCTTTCAAACCAGGAACAGGCCTCGGAAAGGACGGATGCAAACGACGACGACCCGGATATGCTAATGGACTACGAGTTGGGACATTAAACATACAGACACTGACAGGAAAGGTGGAGGAGATTGTAGATGTGATGGAGAGAAGAAAACTGGATGTACTGGGCTTGGCAGAAACAAGATGGAAAGGAGAAGGTCGCAGAGAACTGAGGAAAGGGTACCGGTTGTATTGGAGTGGGAACAGTGAAGGAAGGAGCAGCGGAGTAGGAGTAGTTGTGAGAGATGGAATGAAGGAAGAGGTAAAGGGAATAAGTGACAGGATCATGAAGATCAGAGTAACTGTAAAGGGAAGAAGCCTGGAGATAGCCCAGGTATATGCCCCTCAAGTTGGATGTACAGCTCAAGAGAAGGAAGACTTTGAGGAGGAGCTACAACAGCAGTTGAATGGTCAGAGCATCATTGTCATGGGAGATTTGAATGCACATGTAGGAAGTGAAAGGCAAGGATATGAAAATGTATTGGGAGCAGAAGGATGGGAAAGCAGGAATGAAGAAGGGAGAAAGTTGCTGGATTTTTGCAAGGGAAACAGTTTAGTGGTAGGCAACTCCTGGTTCCGGAAGAAAGAAAGCCACAAGGTAACGTGGTACAGCAGTGATTTAACAAAGAAATCTTTGGTAGATTACATGCTGTACAACTGGGAAATGAAGAGAAGTGTCAGAGATATAAAGGTAATACCATCAGAGGCCTTAGATAGCGACCACAGAATACTTGTAATGAACCTGGGAGTTGTTAAGGATAGCAAGAGGACAGAGTACCAGGAAAGGAGAATCAAAGTATGGAAACTCAAGGAAAAGGAAGTCAAGGAAGAATTCCAGAAGATAATAAGGGAAAGGATGCCAACAGACAATCCTAAAACAGGGGAAGAGGAATGGAAGCAATTCAAAAACACAATGGTGGAAGCTGCAGTGGCAGTATGTGGAAGAACAAGCAACAGAAAGCGGTGTAAAGAGACACCATGGTGGAATGAGAAAGTAAAAGAAGCTGTAGGAAGGAAGAACAAGGCTTTCAGAGTGTGGTTCCAGGAAAGAACTGATCTGGCAAGGGA
Source organism: Meconema thalassinum (assembly GCA_946902985.2). Lineage (NCBI taxonomy): Eukaryota > Metazoa > Arthropoda > Insecta > Orthoptera > Tettigoniidae > Meconema > Meconema thalassinum. The sequence goes on from OX336388.2 coordinate 277,547,973, forward strand.
AGATTATAAGATAAAGAAGAAAGAAGCAAACAAGATTGTTGCAGAGGAGAGGAAGAAGTGGATGGTAAAGTGGACAGAGATGATGGAGGAAGACATCATAGGAAATAAGAAAGTACTTTATGGGATGGTCAAAAGTAAGAGAAGAGGTCTGCGAGAGGATGTGGTAATGATGGACAAAAACGGAAATGAGGTACACAACAAAGAGACACTCAAGACAGTGTGGAAAGAGTACTTTGAGGATTTGCTGAATCCAAATGGTCATAGGGAGGAAGACAATGTACAGTATTGGAAGATGGAGACGACAACACAGGAATAGAAAAGGACCTGACTTGGAGAGAACTGGAGATGGCTATAGACAAAATGAAAGGAGGAAGGGCACCAGGTGTGGATGAAGTGAGTGTTGAAATGGTGAAGGCAGCAGGGGAGGTTGGGAAACAGTGGCTGTACCGTGTGATGAGGGTGATATGGAAGGAGAAAAAAAACCCCAGAAGATTGGAAGAAAGGATTAATTGTCCCAATATTTAAGAAAGGAAGCAGAAAGGAGTGCAGAAATTACAGGGGAGTCACACTCATACCTCACTGTGCCAAGATATATGAAAAGATATTAGAAAGTAGAATACGAGCCAAAGTGGAGAGAAAATTGGGAGAGGAACAGTATGGATTCAGACCTGGGAGATCAACAGTGGATCTCATATTTTCAGTGAGACAGCTCCAGGAACACCACTACGAATTTGGAGAGGATCTGTTGATGGCCTTCCTGGACATCGAAAAGGCCTATGATAGTGTGTGTAGGGAGAAGGTTTGGAAAGCAATGGAAAACATGGGAGTGGAAAAAGAGACTGTAGGCAGAGTGAAGGAGATGTATTGTGGAAGTGTGAGTTGTGTGAAAGTTGGAGGGGAAAGAACAGACTGGTTCAGACAAATGAGTGGCCTCAAACAGGGTAGTGCACTGTCACCCCTTCTCTTTATTGTGGTTATGGACGAGGTAATGACACGGATAGCAGGAAAGATAGGAGAAGATAAGATGAAAGCAATGGTGTTTGCAGATGATCTCATGGTCTGGGGAAACAAGGAGGAGGAAATTCAGGAGCAACTGAAGGCTTGGGAAGAAACAGTGGGAGAGTATGGATGGAAGTTCAACATCAGTAAATGTGAGATCCTGTTAACGACCAGGAAAAAGGACAGACCAACGAGTGGGATAACACTTGGAGGTGGACAGCTGAAGAAGGTGGAAAGTCTCAAGTACTTGGGAAGTATAGTGGAGGAAAATGGGAGAAATGACAAAGAGATTACGGAACGTGGCAGACAGGCAGAAGCATTTCTGAGAAGCATTAGGAGCTTAGTGTGGAATAAAGATGTCCCACAAAAAAGCAAGGAAGTGTTATACAGAAGCTACTAGATCCCGATACTGACCTATGCTTCAGAAACGTGGACAATGAAGAAAAGAGACATAAGCAGAATACAGGCAGGAGAAATGAAGTTCCTGCGAAGTAGGAACGGAGTAACAAGAAGAGACAGGGTGAGGAATGAAAAGGTCAGGGAAATGGTGAAAGAGGAGCCCTTGCAAGGTAGGATTGAGACATCAAGACTGAGGTGGTATGGACACTTAAAGAGAATGGATGAGAAGAAGATTCCCAAGAGGATACATGAGATGCAGATGCAGAAGAAACGACCAAGGGGAAGACCAAGAGATAGATGGCTGAAAGGAGTGGAGGAATGTGTCAAGAAGAGAGGCGAGGACTGGACCAGAGTGACAGCGGAGAGGTGGTGGGAAGAAAGAACTAAGTGGCGAGGCTTATGTTCCAAACAGACCCAGCCTGGGGCTGGAAACTGTACAAGATGTTGATTGATTGACCTATAAACGTATAACACATGAAAAATGACCTAAAATGCATCTAAATGTTAGAAAATGACTTTATTCTGGATAATGTAGGAAAAATGCATTTTGATGACTTAAAAACCCCATTTATCTAACATATTGATTGTAGAATACACTTAATTACCACTAAGCATCGTCTCAGTGCTCTCAGAAAGAAAGATGACTTTTCATCAAAATCCGGGCCCTACTCATCAGATATCACATATTATTCTTCTTCTCCGTTAGGCTCTTCTGAGGACCACGAACCAATTTCAATGTTTAGTCCTTTGTTCTTCTTCCTCCAGTGCTCCTTCATCTGTGTCTTCTTTCTCTCTTCCGACCATTTTGAACCCGTTTTCATATATTGCGCTGGACAAAACGGAGGCAGACAGGTTTTTCTCCGGGTACTCCGGTTTTCCCTGTCAAAATTTCATTCCAGCAACACTCTCCACTATCATTTCATTTCATCTGTCATTCATTTATTCATTGCCCCAGAGGAGTGCGTCAGGCCTCGGCAGCCGGCACAGTTCATATCCTCGCCGCTAGATGGAGGCTTCATTCATTCCATTCCTGACCCGGTCGGAGACTGGAAGCAGGCTGTGGATTTTCATTTTTTTTTGCCTTCCTTGGAGTCCTTCCATTCCCAATACCTTTTTTTTTTGAAAATTTCTCTCTCTCTCGTGCATCTTCTTCTCTTACACTGTTTCTTTCTAAACCTTTCTTTACTTCTTGAAACCAGGCTGTTGTCGATTGCTTTTTCCAAAGATATTTAAAAATCTGTTTGGTTAACCCGCTATCATTCATTCTATATAAATTTCCGAAAAATAACAATCGCCGCCCCTTCTTTATTATCTCCGTTATGTTTTGAATGATCCAATATATTTCTTCGTTACGTCTTAATTTCCAAAACTCTGTAGTTCATAATGGACCGAGAATTTTGCGTATAATTTTTCTTTCTGATACTTCTAATTTTTCCAAATTATAATTTAGTATTAGACATTCACTGGCATATAAGCATTCTGGTTTAATTACTGTTCTATAGTGCTGCATTTTCAATTTCTTAGATACACATTTTTTGTTATAGATATTCCTGGTTATGCTCTTTGAATCTTGTGCACTCTTTCTTCTACAGCAGAGTTTTCTAAGCCCTTCTTCTGAATTATTTCCCCCAAATATTTGAACTTATCTACCCTAGTAATTTGACCAATTTTTGTTATTAGGGTTTCTGGAGCATTTTTAGTATTTGTCATAAATTTTGTTTTTTCTACAGAAATCTTCAAACCTGTTTTATTGGCCATCTCTTCTAATAGATTGATTTGTACTGTTGCATGAGCTACGTTTTCAGAAAGTATGGCAACATCATCAGCAAATGGGGGTCACGAAAGAAGCCTCCCAGAAGAATGCACTAATTACATGCATTCGGGCGTCCCCTGGGCAACGGGAAAAAACACTGTAAAATTTACCGGCTGATTCTTTCAATACAAAGGTGCTGCTACACAGCAACAAGTATGCAAGAGAACTTACCAATGATAAGTCCTTTTCAGGACCAACCATGCACAGAACACTCATCAATTCCTATTGGTAACAGCTTTTTTTTTTGAGTCGTTTCGGCCATCAATGGACCACGATGTTCTTCACTCATATGATCACTGTAAAGCTTGTTTTCTTGTCTGCCAGTAGATCTTCATTCTTGACGAATGTTCAGCTCTCCTTTCTTCTGTCCACTTGCAGTGAGGGCGAGGCATCACAGATGTTAAAGGGTGTAGATTACTGGTTGATTTAACCGCCTTTCTGAACAGGTTCCTATCCCAAACCAGAGCTTGATTGATTCGAGCTTCTGTTAGGTCCTTTTTAACTTGCATTGACCATTTACAATAGGAAATTTTTTTAGAGATTGATGAGTGGATTCGATATGAAAGTCGATGATGCTCCATCCGCTCCAAATGTCCAAAGAAAGACATTCTCCTTTCTCTCATCACACTCACCAAATCTTCTATATGTTCAAATAATTCATTGTTATGTCTTCTTCTGTAAGTACCATTATTATTATTATTAATCTTGATTGGTCACATTGGACCACTTGAGTCGTTCCACAATCACTTCTTCTTTGAAGGTAGTGCTGCTTGGTTCTTGCGCTCTTTCCAGTACTTTTTCATTCTTTCAGATCGGGATTTTCTCAACTCATCTGAAATCTCCATAGGCTTTCTGTGTGTCATTTCTGCAGAAAATTTGTGAGTTTTAAGAATGGTGTTAATTTTATTTTTCTCCTCGGCATCTGTTATCTTGAGTCCAACTGCTTTGAGATCTTGTTGGATTTCTTGGATCCATTTTCCTCCAGTTTTCTTTCCTAGATTTCTCATCACCAGTTGGCGTACAATTCTGTTTTCTGGAAGCCGTAAGATGTGAAAAAAATATGAAATTCTTTTCTTCTTCATTGTGCTGGTGATTGGATCAATCTCACGATAGACAGTTTCATTTGGGAGAATCCTCCAGACTCCCTCAACCTGATACTTTTTATTTATGCACGTTCTAATGATTCTTCTTTCCGTTTTGAGGAGCTGATCAGTTCTTTGTTCATTTTTAATTTGGAACAGTGTTTCACAAGCATAAGTTGCTTCAGGGAGAGTTACAGTTTTATAATGTTGGATCTTAGTAGCTATTGATAGGCATTTTTTATTATATGTTGACCAGGTTAGAGATTGTGCCTTTTTCATTTTATTTGTTCTATTTATCCAAGTTACTTTTTTGTTTAAGTTATGTGTTATAATTTCTCCAAGATACTTAAATTGAGGAACTAGGTTAATTTTATGATCATTTATATAGACTTCATTTATATCTAAGGGTTTCATAGGCATGATCTCAGTTTTTTCAAAGGATATCTGTAATCCTATCCCTTGAGCAATTTCTTGGAGACTAGTGATCTGAGTACAAACCTCTTCCTTGTCTAGTGCTAAAAGAGCCAAGTCATCTGCAAATCCTAAGCAGTTTATTTTTATTGATGGTTTTGTTCCAATTTTGATCTTAGGAGGGTTTTCCTTTTGCCAAACCTTCATGATATAATCAAGAGCCACATTGAAAAGCAGAGGGGATAATCCATCACCTTGTCTGAGACCAGTTTTTACTGTGAAAGCTGTTGATATTTCTCCCCTAAATTTAACTTTCGAATTTGTGTTTGTTAATGTTAATTGAATGATTTTTATCAATTTAGGATGGAGACCGTATGATCTGAGGATTTTTAGCAGTGTCAGTCTATGAATACTATCATAGGCTTTCTTGAAATCTATAAAAGAGATAAAGAGTTGCTTATTTCTGTTTTTGTAATATTCCATTATTAATTTCAGGCTAAGGATTTGGTCTGGACAACTTCTGTAAGGGCGAAATCCTACTTGATATTCTCCAAGTTGTGGTTCCAGAATGTTTTTGATCCTGTTGTAAATTATACGAGAGAAAATTTTATATGTGCAGTCCAGAAGGGTAATTCCTCTGTAGTTATCTGGGTTCGTTTTGTCTCCTTTCTTAAATAATGGATGGATTATTCCTGTGGTCCAGTGGGCAGGAATTTCTTCAGTAATCCACATTTTAACTAGATGTTGATGAAGATTTATAATCGCAGGTTTACCAGCATTTTTCCAGATTTCAGCAAAGACTAAGTCTTCACCACAAGTTTTGTAATTTTTTTGTTCTTTAATTGCGAGTTGTACTTCATTAATGTTTGGAGGATTTATTAAATCAGGTGAAGTTAAAATAGGTGTATCAGTGTTTACTTGCAGGGTTTCCAGTGGATCATCACAATTTAACAGTTTCTCGAATGCTTCTGCAAGGATCTCTGTATTTTCTTGGTTAGAATGTGCTAACTTTCCTGTTTGATTTTTCAACATTAATGTTGGAGCTTCAATTTTTTTTAGATATTTACCAAATGTTTTGTAATAATCTCGAGATTGCTTTTTCTTGAAATCGTCTTCTATCTTTTCCAGTGTATTTTTAAGATGATTACGTTTCATTTGTCTGATGATTTTATGGGTTAATTTTCTTTGTATAGTTAGTTCTAAATTTGATTCTTCTGACTTTAGAGCTTGATGTTTTATCCATGCTTGGTGTCTTTTCTCTATTGCTTGATCACAATCTACATTCCACCATTCATGTTTTTTCCTTGGATTTATTGGTGCTAACTCCTCTGCTATTGATTTTAATTTAGTGATTAATTCGTCCAATGTTTTAGTGTTGAGAGATTCTTCTCCTGTTCTTTCACAGTACTCTATATTTTTTATTAAGGTAGATGGATCAAATTTCCTCCTATTGTTATTATTAGGTTTTTTCTTGGCCATTGGAGTTAATTTTATTTTGATCTTTACCACATAGTGGTCTGATCCTGAGTCAACTCCCCTTAGAACCTTGACATTGTGAATTTCGCGATGGTGAAATTTATCCATGCAGACATGATCCAACTGCCATTCACCCCTTCTGAAGTCAGGATGTTTCCAAGTTTTCAATTTATGGGGCTGTCTTTTAAAACATGTTGATTTAGAGATTAGTTAGTGGTTTCTACAAATTTCGACTAATCTTTGACCATTTTTATTGGTTCGTTTATGTGCTGTCCATTTTCCAATTATATCTCTATATCTTCTTTCTTGTCCAAGTTGCGCATTGAAATCACCAAGGAGAATTTTGATGTTTGATGAAGGGATGTTTATTAAAGTTTGATCCAAAAGATCCCAGAATTTTTGTACTTCTTCTCGGTCCTTAATGGTGTTTTTTTGATTAGTAGGAGCATGTGCATTAATAATTGTATATGTTTTATTTGCCGATTTCAAAGTTAGGGTCGTAAGTCTGGAGGATTGAGATTTAAATTCTGTTATCGAGTCAATGATTCTGAGATCTATTAAGAATCCGTTACCAAATTGTGGACAATTTTTCATAACTCGTTTTCCTGGAATTCCTTTATATAATCTATATCCTTGTGATTCCAGATGGCCTTGATCACTATTTCTAATTTCCTGAAGGGCCATAATTAGAATTTTATGACTTCTCATGATATCCGTGATGATCTTCAATTTTCCAGTTTGAACCAGAGAGTTAACATTATGTGTAGAAAAGAATGAGACTTGTTTAGGTAAGTAGGCTACCATTATCATTAACAGGTCCTAATATTTTCTGTAGAATTTTCCAATCCTTAAGTTCTAATTTTCTCAATGGGCCTTTGTTTGTCATCTGTAAGCATTCTGCGGCATACAGTGCTGACGGCCTAATTACTGTATTATAATGACAAAGTTTGACATTCCGGGACAAGCTTTCACTTTTGTAAATGTTTTTGCAGGTTTGAAAGGCACCTTCCAATTTGTTACATCTGCTCTCAATGGCAGCTATTTCAGAATTATTAGGGATAATCCATTCGCCTAGGTATTTAAATTTTCGGACTTTTTTGATTTTTTGCAGACCAATCGTGATGAATTTTGAGGCATCTTTGACATTTGTGATAAAATTAGTTTTATGGAAGGCCACTTTAAGTCCAGTTTTAGCAGCTATGATTTGTAGTTTATTAAGTTGGTCAGTGGCCTCTTCCATTGAATTAGTGAACGAAGCAATGTCATCTGCAAAAGCGAGACAGTTTATATTCAGGTCTTCTTTTTTATAACCAATTCGAATACCATAATTATTTGGTAAGATTGTTAACCTTTCTCTTATAATTTTTTCCAAGACACAGTTGAACAGCATCGGTGATCCCAGATCACCTTGTCTACAGCCAGTCTTGATTGCAAAGGCTTCGGACAATTCACCACGAAATTTGACCTTAGAAATGGTGTTTTCTAAACTTGCTTTGAACAAATTAATTGATTTATTGTCTAGGCCAAACTCACGTAAGGTGTTAATTATTGTGTCTCTATGAATGCAATCATAAGCCTTTTGCAAGTCCACAAAAATCACAACATAAGGTTTAGATCGTACCGTACAGTAGGAAATTATGGTCTTAATGTTATGAATTTGTTCAGGACAGGATCTTGATTTCCTGAACCCAGCTTGATATTCCCCTAACTGACGGTCTAATATCGGTTCTGCTCTGTTCAGAAGAGCCCTTGCTTACGAATGTCACTTGAACATTGAATCGATTTCATCTGCTAAGAGTCAATACCTCTCACGTCTGATGCTGCAGAATGAAGTAGATGTTATTGCAATACAGGAGACTCACACCAAGGATGATGCTGATCTTTACAGAAGAGGTAGAATTTATGGATACGTTCTGGTTGGGGCCGTAAATGATGAACAGTATGGCATTGCAACATATGTCAGATCCCATCTCACTGACTACAAACTAACTTACCAAGACAGAACGACAGATATTTTTGTTTTGGCTGTAGAAGTTGCCGGCACCACGGTTGCAAATATTTACAAACCACTGCAAGTTAGCTGGCCAAATCCACCTGTAAGATCCTTCAGTCATCCAGTTGTATATGTTGGTGATTTCAACAGCCACAGTCATATCTGGGGATATCAGAATGAAGACCAAAATGAAGCTATTCTAAATGAATGGATGGATATGCACGATCTCCAGCTTGTCTACAATGCTAAAGATCCAGGAACGTTCCGATCTGGCAGATGGTTAAAAGATTATTCTCCTGATTTGTGCATCACATCTAGATTTGTAAATAATGAAATGACACAACGAAAAGTCATCAAGTCTTTCCCACACAGCCAGCATAGGCCAGTCATAATTCATTTTGGTACTGAAATTCCGTTAGTCACCTCCATACCTCAACCTCGATGGAATTTTCAACTTGCAAACTGGGAACTATTTCAGAAAGGTCTAGATAATACCGTTCAATGGATTCCTCCAGTCCCATCCAATTATGAACGATTTGTGGGCGCGATTAAAACAAATGCCAGAAAATATATCCCACGTGGATTTCGGAAGGAGTACATTCCTGGATGGTCCCAAGAATGCGATGAGTTATACGCCAAATATCAAGAATCTCACGACAAGGTAACAGCTGATGACCTATTGAGAGCTCTGAACAAGAACAGAAGAGAAAAATGGCATAAAACAACGGCAGGACTCAACTTCACAAATTCTAGTCGGAAAGCCTGGAATCTTATTAGAAAACTTGGTACAGATCCCAGGTTGTCAAGTACAGTTACACATGTGAATGCTAATGCTGTTGCATCCAGACTGATGAATATTTCAAAAACTAAAATAGACAAAGAACAGACACGAACTGTGAATAATGAACTGTACATAAAGAAGTCCAAACTAAAACCACACTACTCATGTGATTTCTGCATTGAGGAACTTGATAAAGCCTTGAGTATGCTAAAGGTAAACAAAGCCGCTGGCTTTGATGGCATATATCCAAAGTTTCTTAAAACCATCGGACCAAAAACAAAGTTGTGGCTTATTGAATTTTTCAGTGAGATTCTGAAAACTGGAAAATTACCAAAGCTGTTCAAACAGGCTAAGATAATTGCTATCCTGAAACCGGGAAAAGACGGATCTGATGCTTCTCACTACCGACCAATATCACTACTCAGCATGACCTATAAGCTACTAGAAAGGCTTATTCTAAATCGCATTCAAGAGGCCGTTGATCAAATCATCCCCATCGAACAAGGTGGCCTTAGGAAACAACGGAGTTGCTGCGACCAGGTCCTAACATTGACAACTATAGTAGAAGATGGATTTCAACGAGGTCTAAAATCAGCTGGGGCTTTTGTGGATCTCACAGCAGCTTACGACACTGTGTGGAGGGAGGGCTTGATGTCCAAGTTTATTGAAATCATCCCATGTCAAAAGTTGGCACTTTTAATGAACAACATGCTCTCTGATAGGCGTTTTAGGGTGTTCCTGAATGGGCAAACTAGCAGGTGGAGGACATTAAACAATGGCCTACCTCAAGGCTTAGTATTGGCCCCATTTTGTTTAATCTATATATTCATGACATGCCTCACACAGATTCCTTGAAAATCCAGTATGCAGACGACCTAGCATTAATTATCCAAAATAAAGACCTTATGAACTGTGAGAATACTCTAACTAGTGATCTGACGAAACTGAGTGATTACTTCCATAAATGGAGACTTCAACCCAACCCGAACAAGACTGAGGTTACTGCATTCCATCTAAATAATAAAGAAGCCCAAAGGAAGCTGCATGTTACTTTTGACGGAATCGAAGTACCCCATAACTACAATCCAATATATCTTGGAATCACACTGGATCGGTCCTTGGCATTCAAACAACAGTGCATCAAGTTATCGAAGAAACTTGGCTCGAGAGTGAATCTACTTCGCAAGATTGCCGGAAGCAGCTGGGGTGCAGACGCTAATACTCGACGTTCTGCTGCACTCGCTCTCGTGTATTCTGCTGGTGAATACTGTGCCCCTGTATGGGAAAACAGTGCTCATACCACCAGGATTGATGTGCAACTCAATGAGGCCATGAGATCTACTCCCACACAATGGCTACCAGTCCTAGCTAATATCGCTCCGCAAGATCTAAGGAGGAAAGCAGCTAAGGTAAGCTTGCTCAAGAAGACCACTTCTGATAAGAACTCTCTGTTGTATGTTGCCCTGCAAGATCCACCAACAACACGTCTGAAATCACGCAAGCCACCCTGGGTTGATTTAGAAGGTATCCATTCTTTCAACATGACCTCCAAGTGGCAACAACGTTGGAACGAGCATCCACCCAACAATGCTCACCTGGTTCAAGATCCTACAAAGAAGGTTGAGGGATTCCAACTTCCACGCCAAACCTGGTCGAAGCTGAACCGCATTAGAACAGGTCAAGGAAGGTGTGGTCACACTTTGAAGAAATGGGGTTTCCGTACATCTGCTGCCTGTGACTGTGGAGGACCAAACTATAAAACACATTGTTCAGGAGTGCCCACTCCGTGCATTTGATGGTGGTCTGAAGACTCTACACCAAGTGACACCAAGTGCTCTGGAATGGTTGTCAAATTTGGACATTTCAATTTAAATAATTGTAAACTTCTGTATACTTGTACAACCATACGATATATATATCAGCAAATGCCAGACAATTTACTTTAAAACCAGTGTTATAGGTGATATATTCTGCTCCTGCAATTTCTTATTCCAAATTCGTATTATTTTTTTCAGGATACAATTGAATAAGAGTGGAGATAAACCATCGCCTTGCCTTACACCCATATTTATTTTGAATGGTTTTGAAATTTCTCCCCGAAATTTTACGTTTGAAGTAGTATCCGTGAGCAGTGGCGGTTCGTAGATGAAAAATCAGGTGAAGAGCGAAACTCTAATTTCAGCAGTGCTTGATTGCTTTTGTGAATATTGTTTTTTTTCTTTTCGTATTTTAAAGCTAAAATATCTACTCGGTCGTCCTGAAAATGATTTTTGTGACTTCTCATTTTCACCACCAGGCATATGCTGGGATGGTTCCTTTCAATAGGTCCACGGCCGATTTCCTTCCAAAATCCCTTCCCTGACCCGCCCTGCAAAGAAAATGCATGGCCATTGCCTGCATTAATAGAATTAATATAATTCCTTAAAGTTCCCATAAGTTACAGTAAAGTTTAAAGTTCATAGGAACTCTCTTCCAGAGGTTATGTCGAGAGTGAGACCTCAAGTATAGAACAACTCCAATTACAAGCCTATTTAAAGTCACATTCTCATTATATCTAACTCCACATACAGTGCTTGCAGAAAGTTTAGGGACAGGCCTAAATTTCGTTTGATGCACATTTATTAGGTACAGCATTCATTTCAGGTTCCGTATTGACCGTATTTACAATTTAACACTTGGATTTTCCGCCAAATCAATACTTTTACTTATGTAAAAAATTTATAGGTACATGTTTCGGGGATCTTACTGTCCCCTTCTTCAGCCCTCCTTTGTTGTTACAAACATCGTGTCACATTCAACATCCCATAATAAAACAACAGAATACACAACATAAATTACACAACCACAACATATTAAAATTACTAGCTTAAAACTAACCTTAAAATTCAATAAACAATCAAAGATAAAACTTGTGATGCACTTCGTATTTTTTCAGTCCATCAGTTCAATTTTGAATTTGTGTCCTGGGACACATTAAAATATACTTAAGCACAGCATATGTTTTGTCCACTTCGTTTTCGAAGCATAAAATTCAAAGCGATTAATCTATGGAGGAACTTGCTGATTTGACTGAATCTAAGATTAGCCTATTGTCATTTTTACATATGTTGTTTCAGGTAGAACATCAGGTATTATTGTGTCCTATTCTATGATACTTAACAACATGTTATAGTAGAATGACTGTTGTTATGAATGACAGTCCAATAGAATTGATGCGGTTAATTCAAGGCTTCTTATTATGGCAATCTGACGGTCGGATGCTTCAATTAATAATTTCATTAATATTGTACTGGTCCGGACGTAAGTGGCCTAGTCATTATCACAGCCCTCATAGAGGTCCACTTCAACTGAGCTACACCTTGCTAAATGAAATTATTAATTGAAGCATCCGACCGTCAGATTGCCATAATAAGAAGCCTTGAATTAACCGCATCAATTCTATTGGACTGTCATTCATAACAACAGTCATTCTACTATAACATGTTGTTAAGTATCATAGAATAGGACACAATAATACCTGATGTTCTACCTGAAACAACATATGTAAAAATGACAATAGGCTAATCTTAGATTCAGTCAAATCAGCAAGTTCCTCCATAGATTAATCGCTTTGAATTTTATGCTTCGAAAACGAAGTGGACAAAACATATGCTGTGCTTAAGTATATTTTAATGTGTCCCAGGACACAAATTCAAAATTGAACTGATGGACTGAAAAAATACGAAGTGCATCACAAGTTTTATCTTTGATTATTTATTGAATTTTAAGGTTAGTTTTAAGCTAGTAATTTTAATATGTTGTGGTTGTGTAATTTATGTTGTGTATTCTGTTGTTTTATTATGGGATGTTGAATGTGACACGATGTTTGTAACAACAAAGGAGGGCTGAAGAAGGGGACAGTAAGATCCCCGAAACATGTACCTATAATTTTTTTACATAAGTAAAAGTATTGATTTGGCGGAAAATCCAAGTGTTAAATTGTGATGCACATTTGTCCCAAAAGTAACAGCATTTCAGTTATTGTTTTACATTATGTTATTAGACATCTATATGAGGGGTTTTCATTAAAAAGTTTGCTCTCTAGCTCTAATACTTTTGGAGATGGAATGTTTTACCTTTTTGTAAACAGGGCAAAAAAAACCTGTTTTTCCTACTAATGAAATGTTTTCGTTCTCAAAAACTGCTAATCCTACAACTATGAAATCTTTACTGCTGTTTTACTACAATATATCAATCATAAACATAAAAATACAACCTAGGTAAAGAAATTACTACTCATTTGATGGCCTCTCAAATAAACTTTCTTCCCCGGTAATTTTGGCGGCAAAATTGGTCAATTTCGTTCCATGATAACTTCCGATTGGCAACATTTCGAGAAAGTACCCACAGCCGATCCATCACAAACAAGACACGGAGAAAACAACTGCGTAGTCAGAATAGCTCGAAGTGTTTCCAATCGGAAGTTATCGCGAAACGAAATTGACCAATTTTGCCGCCAAAATTACCGTACTGGGGAAGAAAGTATGTTTGAGAGGCGACCAAATAAGTAGTATATTTTCCAAGGTTGTTATTTTTATGATTGCTATATAGTAGTAAAACAGCAGTAAAAATTTCATAGCAGTAGGAATAGCAGTTTTTGAGAAAGAAAACATTTTAGTAAGAAAAACAGTTTTTTTAGCCTTGTTTACAAAAAAACATTCCGCCTCCAAAAGTATTAGATATAGAGCAGCGAAATTGTAAACGAAAACCCCACATATAGATGACTAATAATATCAAGTAAAACAATGACTGAAATGGTGTTACTTTAGGGACAAATGTGCATCAAACGAAATTTAGACCTGTCCCTAAACTTTCTGCAAGCACTGTAGTCTTGCATTTTCCCTCAAGGCGTCAGATAACGTGGTAGTGTTTTTTTGAGTGTTCTAATCTGTAACTGGCACTTCAAATGTTCCTCTCTGTCTTTGTGTTTGTTCAACCCGCGCGTAGGCCTAATGTTTTGGAAATCACTGAAACTTGTAGATTCCATGCACCACATTTGTTACTAAAAAGTAAGCAAGGCTAACAGAACAGGTTGTTTTTAAGAATACAACTACTGCACAAGCATGTGAACTGTTCGAACCAAGATCCCTTGCAATGAAGGCTATAAGATTTGTCGGTTTTCTTGATATAATTTTAGTGCACAGTTCTATTAATTAATTTGGCCGTTCACAATTTAATAACTCCCCTTTGTCTTCGTCTTTCCACCTACTGAAGAGAATTTCTAATAAAAGTAATACTGTGTCTTTCACTGGAAATATTATTACACTAAAAGCCATCAACTTTCATCAACAAGAGGGTAAGTAACGTAATAAATAAATATTATTTATTGGGAAAATAAATACAAGCTTCAGCATAAAAGAAAAGAAGCCTGACGCAACGCCAACTTTCAACAACTGGACTTGACGTATTGGCTTGGAGACACAGCAAAGTCTTCACTCGACTGTCTAACGGCAGGTAATGACGTCACACCCGATGTCAGGTTGCCATGGCAACGAGACGAAGTGGCTGACGTAAACACGTTACTTCGTCTCCTGCAGATTCTCCTCCAAGTTACGACAGCACAATCTAGCGACAGGGAGTTCAACTGACACAAGGCCGTCATAGAGCCTCGCCAGTAGGTAATCTGTGAGCCTCGCTTGTGTACCTTCTAGCAACGGACTGTACAAATAACAGTACACTATAAAAAATACACGATAAAATAGCGCAAGACAACTGCAACATTTTCATTTAATTAAGAAAATATAATGTTTATCTTACGAGATGGCTTGTGAAGAGGCTCTTCACTCCCTTCACCTGAATAGCCGCTAATGTCCGTGAGAGTTTCACGGATTATTAAAATTACCGGTAGTTTTAGGGATTCTATTAAACAAATTATATTTAGGCATCCAGCTCTAAATTTTAAAATTCATTCAAATTTATAAAATTTAATCTTTGTTATTTATTTATCGCATGGCTTTTAGTGCCGGGAGTCTCCGAGGACATGTTCGGCTCGCTGCTTCGACCGGACACCCTAAGGGTGAGCTACAAGTTCAGCTCAATTTCAAGTATTTCCGACTTTCGCCACCAGTTATCAATGATATCTAGTGGTGAACGTTGGAACTTTTGATAGAGCGTTCTGACGAAATCTAACCTAACAATTTAGCTTCACACAAATTTAGTCTGTGGAAGGATCTTTTACATGCCATAAATCTATGACATGGGACCGCCCGCTTTACTTCCCCTCCGAAGGAAGGCATACTGAAGGATTTTTAACGCTCTTAAAAAATCCGACGACTTCGGCCGGGTTTGAACCCGCTATCTTGGGCACAGCAGTTCAGCATGCTACCAACTACGCCACCGAAACCGTTAAGAGGGGCAGATGACAGCAAGTGGAGCCGAGTGTTCATAGTGGAGTAGGAAAGGGTAAAATAAACATTGTGCCAACAGTAAAAATAAACATTTCATTTTTGATATCACAGTTTGTAACCAAACTCGTGGAGCCACTTCAAACCCGACACAGTATCAGTGGCCGGCTTGTACTCCAGCCCAATCCAACCATCGTAGCCGAGCTTATCAAGCATGGAGAGCACGTAGGAGTAGTTCACCTCGCCGGGAGTGTTGGGCTCGTTTCTCAGTGGGACCTGGGCGATCTGGATGTGGCCTATGGAACATACAAACAGTCTCATCAGCAGGCTCAGATATGATCCCAGAACACAACAGCAGATTAGTGATGGAAGATCATAACTAATTATTAGGCTACTTAGAGCAGCATACAGACACCCGGTCTGCTGGAGTGCAGAATCGATGATGAATCTTGTACAATGAGCGATTTCAGTGACATGTGTTTGGTGTCTCTACGTTCTACATTTTCGGACGCAGAAACTATTTTATCCTCTGATCTGGAAACCTTGGATGTATACTTCAAGAAATGGTGCCTCCACTTAAATCCCCAGAAAACAGTCATATCGGCATTACGCAACATGCAGTCTAATTATAAACCAGAAGTCGGAGCCAGAGGCCTTTTATTGCCATACAGTAGACCGCCTAAATATTTGGGAATAACATTGGATAGATCCATGACTTTCAAAATACATCTGTTAATTGTGGCTGCTAAAATCAAAACTAGAAATAATATCCTGCAGAAACTTGCTGGCACATCATGGGGAGCTAACGCTACTGCTGTTCAACCTGGATTCATAGTGCTCACAGCATAACCAAGCAATGCCTATAATTACAGGATGTAATTTGGCTGCCTGTCCTCTGCAACATTCCCCCTCCAGCCTCCACTCTTAAAATCATGGAAGAAAATCCAGCAGAATCCCTATTTGCCCATTTATCAAGATATTACACAAATAGTATACCAACGTTTGAAATCACCATGGCGCACAGCCATTAACCTTCAAGGATCCTCCTTTCTTCTTCTTCTTCTGCTTTTACGGCCTCATTGGACCACTTCAGTCAATCATTTCTTGGTCCTCTTCTTCAGTAAGTTTCCTATCCGAGTCGCCCAGTAGCTCTTCATTCGCTCTGATCTTTTCAGGCGTTCCTCATCTGTAAATACCCTTTTTACTGTATTAAGTTTGTCTATTTTAGCCTGAAATCAGTGATGGGCTCCAGATCATTTGGTACTATCCGCCACTGTCCATCTTTCTGATATTTTTTATTTATGCATGTTCTAGCAATTCTTCTTTCTATTTTTAAAATTTTGTCGATTCTGTTTTTCTGAGTAACTTTAAAAAGAGTTTCACTTCCATATGTCACCTCTGGTTGAACCACCGTCTTGTAATGTTTTAATTTTGTTGCGATTGATAGACATTTCCTTTTATATGTAGACCATGTTAATTTTTGGGCTTTTATCATTTTATTAGTTCTTACTTGCCATGCAGGTTTCTCATCCTAGTTGTAAGTTATAATTTCTCCTAAGTATTTAAATTGCTTCACTATTTTAACTTTCTTGTTATTTACTGTTATGTGATTGATTACAAGTGGATTTGCTACCATTATCTCTGTCTTTTCAAATGATATCTGAAGTCCAATTTTTTGTGCTATATTTCGTAGGCTTATTATTTGATTTCTGGCTTCTTGAATATTATTAGCCAGTAAGTCATCTGCGAATCCCAAGCAATTTAAGTCTATTTGATCTTTCTTGGTTCCAATTCTTATGTTCCTAGGATTTTCCCTGTAACATTCCCTCATTACATATTCCAAAGCACAATTGAAAAGTAGAGGCGATAAACCATCTCCTTGTCTTAATCCTGTTTTAATCGTAAACGGTTCAGATATTTGTCCTCTGAATTGTACTTTAGATTTGGGATGAAGTCCGAAATTCCTTAGTATTTTCAGCAATGAAGATCTATGTATACAATCATAAGCTTTTTTGAAGTCCACGAAGGTTATGACTTGCTGTTTTTGTCTACGTTTGTAGTAGTCCATTACTAATTTTAAGGTGATTATCTGTTCAGGGCAGCTTCGCCATGGCCGAAATCCACCTTGATATTCTCCTATTTCCAGTTCTAATTGATCTTTACAACGATTATATAGAATTCGTGACATGATTTTATATGTGATATCCAAAAGGGAAATTCCTCGATAGTTGTCAGGATTTGATTTTTCTCCTTTCTTGTGTAATGGATGTATTATAGCAGTAGTCCAATGGTCTGGCAGTTCTTCTTTGATCCAAATGTTCACTATGCATTGGTGTAATGAAATCTTTACTGGTTCTGCTGCATATTTCCACAATTCTGCAAATGTTTGATCTTCTCCACTCGCTTTGTAGTTTTTGAGCTCTCTCAGTGCTTTGTAGACTTCTTGGATTGTGGGTGGATTTATGTTTTCTGATGGTGTTTTAATAGTGGCGTCTGTATTTATTTGAAGCAGTTCTGGTGGATCTTCGCAATTTAGCAACTTGTTGAATGTTTCTGCTAAAATTTCTGTATTTCTTTCATTACTATGAGCTAACTCGCCATTTTTGTCTTTTAACATTAATGTTGGAGGTTCATATCTTTGTAGTTGTTTGCTAAAAATTTTGTAGTAATCTCTTGAGTTTGTTTTCGCGCTATTTGTTTCGATCATCAGAAGTATGTCCTTTTGGTATAGCCGTTTAACCCCTCGTATTATTTTTTGAGTCATCTTCCTTTGTTTTATGAGATCCAAGTGTGATTAATCTGTTTTTTGACTCTGATACCGTAACCAGGCTTGATGTCTATCTTCCACTGTATTATCACACTCATCGCTCCACCATTGGTGTTTCTTCCTTGGATTTATTGGGGCTACTTGTTCAGCTATTTGTTTCAATTTGGGAACTATTTCCTCTAGATCATCTGTTATTTTAATATATCTAGTTCGTTCTTTGTAACCCTTGTTATTTATTAGTTTATGAGGGCCGTATGTTCTCTTCTTTTTAGGTGAGTTTTTTTCTTTGTCAACGGCGTAAATTTAATTTTAATCTTTATCATGTAATGATCCGATCCAGTATCTGTTCCTCTCAGAACTTTCAAAGTGTAGATCTCCCTGTGATAGTTCTTATCCATACAAACATGATCTAGTTGCCATTCACCTGTTTTCCAATCTGGATGTTTCCAAGTTTTGAGTTTATTTGGTCTTCTCTTGAAGTAAGTTGATTTGGAGATCATATCATGGTTCCTGCAAAATTCCACCAGTCTTATGCCATTCCTGTTTGTTCTTCTCTGTGCTGGCCATTTTCCTATTATGTCTCTATATCTTTTTACCTTTCCTAACTGGGCATTAAAGTCTCCAATTAAAATTTTGGTGTGACTTTTATTTATGTTTGTTGCTGTCTGATCTAAAAGCTCCTAAATCCCTCCACATCATCTTTGTGTTCTTTCTTATTATTTTTATCATTAGTTGGGGCATGGGCATTTAGAATGGTATAGGTTCTATTTGTAGCTTTTAGAGTTAGTGTCGAGAGCCTAGGGGATAATGCTTTAAATTCTATGATGGATTCAATTATTTTGAGATTGACTACAAATTCTGTTCCGAATTGTGGACATTGTAACGTGTTTTTCGAGGGTTTTTTATGCAACTGGCATAAGTCAGTAGGAAGCCATTCTATATTTATTTACGCGGCAAATTGTTCAGCCAAGAGAATTTTTCATGTTAATTTATTATTATTAATTTATTATAATTATTATTAAGGTATTTTCGGAGCATTTTATAAAAATTATTAGCATTCAGATAGGTTTTCTATGTCTTAGAAAACGCTATCAAGCAAATTATTACGAACGACAATATCATAGAAAATTATGTGATTGCGGAATTTTACGGAGTTTTCGTCAGTTAGGGTATATCGAGAGACGTGACTCACTGGGAATTCAAGTACACGCTTAATCTTGTCGGGAAGCATGACGCAATCCTGGGTCGCAGCGTCCAGGAAAGGCGAATAGTTGGAACAGAAATCGACTTCATCATCGCCGCGCCGAGTGTAATGAACTAGAGGAGGGGAAGTAGCGGGGTGGCAGAGCCAATCAGTGGAGACCACGCAAGCTACAAGTCGGCTGAAGAGTGGGGGAGCCGACAGGTGCATATATCGTTCGACGCGCCGTGGAACCAGGACAATCTGTGAAATACTAGACGAGTATGGGTGCGCGTGCGAGTGGCTCCGATGTTCGGTGGAGTTAGCGACTATCTGGATAGAATTTAACGAGTACGGTTGTACGCGGGAATCGCTCCGATGTTCCGTGGATTGGAGGACTAACGTTTGCAAAACTTAACCAGTGCGGTTGTACGAGTGTTTGGGTCCGAGGTACGGACCATAGAATTATCTAATCTACCAGAATCTCATCAAATATCGACGAAGATGTCGACGTCCAGGAGACTGTGGGAAGCTCACAGCATCATCCAGTACGAGGGAAAGGCTTCGGCTATTTCCAGTGGTAAGCGTGAATGACGCAGAAATACGCAATCTCTCATTTCTCTTGGTTTTACATTTCATATTTCAGTAACTTCATAGCTTGGGAATAAGAGTAAAATCAATAATTTATCAGACTCCGTTTTCACGTAATTTTCTATCGGTAATATTCAAATCACAACGCTCCAATTTAAATTTTATACTTATTATTATTATTAATTTTGCTATACTTGTTTTATATAATAAATTCATTTCTTTTACAATGCAATCTTTGCTTTCAGTAGGTAGCATTAGATATAGACCAATTCCTTCTCCTGATACAATTGTTTGTTGGGTTAATGATCAAATCATACCACGATCTGAGTGAATAGAGTCTTGAATGTGTTCTGCCAGAGCTAGACGTTGTTAAATACAAATTTAGATTTCAACATTGCGTTGAGGTCTTGGCGCCCATTAAAACAACATAGCTTAGGCAAAGGTAAACAGTTACATTTTTCTCCCAACAGTTAGGGCCAGTCAAACTGCTACATTTGTCGCTACCAACATGGGGAAATAAATAACGTTACAACATTGCTTCATTACTATTTTTCCTGGCATTCCCTTGTAAATTCTATACTCTTGTCATTCTATTGGTTCCTGATCGGTGTTTCTCATTTCTTGAAGCCCGGTTATTAGAATCCCTTTGCGATCCATTTCGTCTGTCAAAATTTTGAGTTTTCCTGGCTGTATGATGGAATTTATATTGTGTGTTGCTATATAGTTTATCTGTCCGATCTTCAGTCTAAATTTGGGTTTTCTATCTGTCGGGCGTATTTTTAGATGCTCCGACTCATCTAGGGTACTCAGGGGCCGATAACCTAGATGTTAGGCCCCTTAAAACAACAATTATCATCATCATCATCTAGGGTATCTTTCAGGTGACTGCTCACCGTATCCGAATGCAGTCTAGGTGGATTATTCCTTAAAAGATTTCCTTCCATGTTTGACTTTCAAAGGTAGTCAACCTTTTATGGAGCAAGCTCCGAGTTACAACTGCGGTTGTTACCTGTAGAGGTTGTTGTGTGTTTGGTCCGCGAGAGCTATTTTATTTTGCTCAAGTCCGCCGGCAAGCCGGTGAGGACCCCCTATCTGCCACCTGGCACGCGCCACGTCGGAGTATCACCTCTCCGACACCGTAGTAGGTTCCTTTAATGTAAATAACTCATGGAAAATCCAGTGGGAGCATTCTTCAGTAACCAACAAACACCTAGTTGGGAACCCTTTTGAACGGTTACATGGATTTGATCTTCCCAGATGCCAATGGAGGATCATAAATGGGATACGCACAGGTCAAGGCAGATTGTGACTGTGGTGCCTCCTAGCAGTCAATCCAACACATTGTCGCTCACTGACCGCTCCGGACTTTCCATGGAACGTTGACGGATGTTCATCAAGCATCAGTTGAAGCAGTTGAATGAGTCAGATCTTGACCTAGAACTATGAAATTTTATGAACTTGTGTGTGCGCATATATTGTACATAGATTCATCACACGATAACCTGTAGATAGGATTTTGATTGCTTGAACGAATCGTGTCATCCTTGTGAACCCCACTTTTGCTATCCATGATGACGATGATGATATTAGGCTGCTTCAACTTAAGGTTTAAAGTAAAGTAACAAGCCTTTAGTTACTCAATTTAATTAATGATGCCATTAAAACTGTATCCACAAAAAGTAGCGTGATACTCTCTAACACCGTGGTAAACATAAATCCACCTTGATGGACTGACCCTGCCAGTACCACTGAGAAACACAAGCTTCCCAACCGTCATGGTGTGGTCTATGTATCAACCTCGATGTTACCGACATGGGTGGGCAATCTTAACCTCCAAATATTTGAACATTGCTTACTTATAGATTATCGTGATATACGGTATGTGCCCTTTCCACACCATGGCCAACTTGCGTAAGATGTTTCGTAACTATACTTCGGATGTCAAGAAAGAAGAGGATCAAACTCATTTTTCAGTCAGCTATCATAGTTATAACCTGCGTGGTGCTTTCTGTTATTTCAAAGACTTTGAACGAGAAGGGCTGCTGCCCCTCGGGGTTGGCATGTTTCTTTAATGATAATGATGGGAAGATGACCTCGTAACTCCGCCCCTTAAAACTATAATAACTCACTGAGTGGGAATATAAAGTGAGTGTGTTTGGGGGAAGATGACCTCGTAATTCCGCCCCTTAAAACTACAATAACTCACTGAGTGGGAATATAAAGTGTGTGTGTTTGGGGGAAGATAGCATCAAACCAGCCAGCACACTGAAGACTCCAACACACAACTAACTGGGAAGTGTGGTACATTTAGTGTTTTTAGCCTACTGTCCTCATTTTGCAAAAATGGAGAAAAAGTAGACTCACGAGATCGATCCGGGAAAATGTGTATGTCTGTCTGTTCCCACATATCAACTCCTAAAACTCTGCAGTTATCGAAACCAAATTTGGTATAAGTAAAGATCTATACCTGAATATCTCGTGGCCATATTTGAAAATGACGTCAGTTTTACTGAATCACAATTGAAATTTGAGCTCTATGTGGGATATCTCTGAAGTTATGCACTTGAACTGTTAAAATATGACTCACATATAGATAATAACATTCCAGATTAGTTTTAAGGAGCCCAGACATGACAGTGGTGCCAACATGATTCTAAGCCTGTCGATAAGTAACTTCTATACTATCGATTGGATTTCAACTAAATTTCGTATGTACTGTCTGATATAACTGCGTATTCTTAAGAGCCTCCAGGCTGCTTCTTCTTCATGTGCCGTCTCCTCTAAGAAGGTTGGCGATCGTCACAGCAATCCCGTTTTTGGATCTAGCAGCACTCTGGAACTACACTTGAACCATATTTTTAGATTGTCCAACCAAGAGATCCTTCTGCCCTCAACCTTCCCTTGAATAGTTTCTTGTAGAAGACGATACTTGTCCCCTCTCATTATATGGCCCTAATTTTGACACAGGTAATTATCTCCTATCCTACGCAATATCTCATGATTACTGATTCTATCCATCCAGCTTACTTGTAAGATCCTCAAACGCCTCTTGTCTGTTAATCATACCTTGTTTGAGTGTCCAAGCCTCCATACCGTAGAAGAGTACCGAGAACACATAACATTTTAGCAACCTTAGTTTTAAATTTATACTAAGGTCTCTATTGCACAATAAATGTCTCATTTGATTGAATGCACTTCTGGCTTGTCTTAATTTCTTGAGAGCAATCATTGGTCATCATCATCATCATCATCATCATCATCTCCCCTTATCCAGCTCCTGCCGGGTCGGGGTATTTATGGCACTTCTCCACTTTCCTCTTTCCTTCCACCATTCTTCTTCCACGATCTTGCCCCAGTCCAGATTTCTTTTTCTTACGCTGTTCTTCACTGAATCAATCCACCTTGTTCTAGGTCTTCCTCTTGCTCTCTTACCCTTGCACTTGGCCTCCAGCATCTGTCTTGGTATTCTATTTTCCTCCATCCTCTTTACATGTCCAAACCACCTTAGTTTATTCTTCTCAATTCTCTCATTTAGTTTTCCCATCCCAACTTCCTTCCTAACATCTTCATTCCTCACTCTGTCTTTCCTTATCTTTCCTATCATACTTCTTAGGAATTTCATTTCACTGGCTTGGATTCTACTCTCTTGCCTGCTTGTCAGGGTCCAAGTCTCAGCTGCATAAGTTAATATGGGAACATAGTACACTTTGCTTTTCCTTGGTACTTCCTTATCCCAAACAAGTTTTCTTACATTTTGATAGAATGCATTGCTCTGCTGTACTCTCCTGCCAATCTCCATGTCCAACCTAACAGTTTTCATCAATCCACTTCCTAGGTATTTGAACGTGTCCACAATTTCCAATTTTCACAGTGCCCTTTCCTTGGCTTTCCCCTCTTGTCATCACCATGGTCTTGCTTTTCTCTATACTGATTTTCAGGCCGTACTTCTGAATATTTTCGTTCAGTGCATCTAGTTGTTTTTGCACTTCTTCGGTGTTCCTTCCCCAGACCACAATATCATCTGCAAATAACAGTAACTTCATTTCTTTATGTCCATATGCTTCCTTTGTTTCCTTTACAATTTCATCCATTACCATTATGAACAAGAGAGGTGACACCACACTCCCCTGTCTTAGTCCAGTCTTGTTCCTAAACCAATCTGTCTTTCCAACTGGGGTCAGTACCCTGCTAACACAGTTGTTGTACATTGCTTGCACCATTTCCAACATTTCTCTTCCCAGTCTCTTCTTAACCATGGTTTCCCATACCTTCTCTCTGGGGACACTATCATATGCCTTTTCTAGATCTATGAAAGTCATGATCAAATCCTCTCCATATTCCCAGTTCTTTTCCATCACCTGCCTCAAGCTAAAGATTGGGTCCACTGTGGATCTTCCACTCCTGAAGCCATACTGTTCCTCTTGCAACTCTCCTTCCACCTTTCTTCTCATTCTTCTTTCTAATATCCTTTCCAGTATTTTTACTATCTGTGATATAAGGGTGATCCCTCTATAGTTATCACACACTTTCTTGTCCCCTTTCTTAAACACTGGTATTATCATTGGTATCATTTACTAAGGTTCCTAAATATCTGTATTTCTGAACTCTTTGAACTGCTTCACATTTGATTATCAAATTTCCTGGATTATTCTATTTCGAAATTACCGTGAAACTGGTTTTCTTAACAGTTAGAGTTAAACCACTTTTCTCGCTGGCTTCTACCACTCTTATCCGTCAACAGTTGTAGATCTTCAAGGCATCCAGCGATTAGTAGAGTATCGTCCGCAAATATTAAATTATTAAAAAGTTTAATACCTGATGTAACACCCAAAAGGGCAGTCTTCAGAGTAGGTGTTGAATAATAATGGAGACTGTACACATCCCTGTCTCACACCTCTTTCATTTGTTGCCTTGTCTTATTACTGAGGTTTGATTATAGTCAAGTTGGCTAATAAGTTTCATATCCCTTCTCTCTACATTTTTTCTTCTGAGCAACTGGAGTCAGTTGATCGTGTCAAACTTGATTATAATCCAGAAAACAAACATATATTGGCCGATTCATTTCCAGGCATCTTTGTGTGAGTACAATGCTTCTCGTGTTCCCAGAACATTCCTCAAGTTTCATCTATATCTTGTTCTAGTTCTAGTTATTAAAAATGCTCTCTCTATTTCTTTTAACCCTAATATCAGTATATCATAAAGTATGCAAGCCAACAGCTCTAAACTTTGCACACGTATATAGTGCCGCCATCGATACTTCCGACTTGACAGTTCACCGGCTGTCGATACGGTGTTGCCAGTCCACTAACGTGAATCAGCTGACGTAGGCTACATGATTTTAGCCGTAAAGTTTACAAAACACTCGTAATGTGAACACACATGTTTACACACATCATACTCGTGAATAAGTACATAGCAGCAGAAACTACACATATACTGTGGTTAATAGAATATTTCTGATAATGAAGCAGAAAAAACTGTAACAAATAACTTACTCACCATTACCGCTCGCGTTCGGAGTCGAAGATAATCAGAGTTCGAGAAAATGTATTATAAAACCAATAAAACCACTCATTTCGGAGTCATGTCGTCACGTAAAGGAATGTTGTGGCTCGTCAGCCACTCAATGAGTACATTCTTTCTTGCTGCCATTGTTGGAGCTTTGTCGTGATTGACACTATGATACGGGGCATTGTCCATAACAATTGCGCTCTTCTCAGGCAAGTTGTTCAGCAATATTTCTTCAAACCATTTCCTCTCTTGGCGCTTGTCTTCCTTGTGCTAGACCCCGACATGACTATCACACACACGCACGGCAGGAAAAAAACACTCACTGACCTAAAGCTAACCTACAACGACACGTAATTATACTACATTATGTCAAATGACAAATAAATACTAAGCTATTAAATTACAACAGACTAGAATAATATCAAAATGAAAAATATACGAGAATACACAAAGACTGACAAAAACTAACCGAGCACAATGCTGACAACAACATGTGAACGCAATATGTTAGCTAGCAACATCATCAGCGAAACTCGATTTATCTCGATATATCCATTTGAATGGCTGGTAGTGCTGAAACTTCAAGTCGGAAGTAAGGATGGCTCTAGTATAGTACTTGACATTCTACATTAGTTTGGAGTAACTAATGTACATCAGTGCTGCCAACATGATTCTAAGCTTGCTGATAGGTTCACATTTTAACTTCTATACTATATAATCCCTGGCTCTACAGCCCATGAAGGGCCTAGGCCTACCAAGCCACCGCTGCCCAGCCATTTGGCCTGCAGATATCGGGCTGACATGTGGTCAGCGCATCGGGTCCCCTCGGTCCTTAATCTTGGTTTTCGTGACTGGGGCACTGCCTCACTGTCGGACAGCTACTCAATTGTCCTCATGAGGCTGAGTGCACCCCGTTCCAGCACTCATGCCAGTTTCTAAAATCCCTGATGGAGCTGGGAATCAAACCCGGGGCCTCAGGGAGAGATGCAGGCGTGCTACCCCAACACCACGGGGCCCGCTAACTTGTATACTAAGGGCCGATGATCTCGTAGTTCCGCCCCTTAAAACAACAACAACTACTGCTACTAACTTCTATGCTAACAAATGGATTTCAACCAAATTTCGTATGAGCTTTATGTACCATAACAGCATTTTTAAAGGAGACCAAAACACAAAAGTCAACTTGCCTCAAAATCAAAGTATGTATCAGGCAGTGTTCAACTATATACGTATTTGCTTTTGCTCTATGCCGCTCCGCAGGCCGGTAAACGAAGGAAACACTAGTAGCAGTGACGTCACTGCGCCGTAAGCACTGAGTGAGCTATCCGCTCCATTCAGTCGATTGTTGCCACTCTTCCGTTGATTAGTGTTGCTTATTATACTCGAGTGTGACAGCTAGTTGGCGAAATGCCTTCGTGTAGTGTATACGGTTGTAACAACAGAAGGAGTAAAAACCGAAACTGTAGGGAAAAGGAAGTACATTTCCATAGATTTCCAAATCGAAGTAAGTCGCCACGTAGATTTAGCAGTTGGGTACAATTTTTGCAAGAGGAAACATTTTTCTCCCGGTAATGGGGCTACTGTGTGTTCAATGCATTTTAAAAAGACAGACTATGATGAAACGCAACTTTTAAAAATGAAGTTGATGCCTACGGAAAAGCTACAAGGTCCAAAATTGAATAAGGTGTCTGGCGCAGACACTTCTCATGTCATATGATGTTTCACACCAACATATGGGCTGAAGAAGGAAACATATCAAGTTTCCGAAACATGTACCTATAGTATTTTTTAGTTAAGTAAAGTATTGATTTGGCGAGTGTAAATTGTGTTATACATCTTGTAAACATGGTCAATACGGAACCTGGAACGAGTGCGGTTTACTTCTCATGGAGGAATGCTAATTCATACGCTAGCCGCTTCACAAAGTACACTGTGGGCGTAAGGCCAGGAACTGACCAGAGCAGGATGGAAAAGTATGAGACTAAAAGACGAAGGGAGTCTCTTGACACAGTATTAAGCAAAAGTGATAACATGTAATGGAAACAGATGTGTGTTAATTGCTAAATTTACGTCACTTTTGTACCACGTAAAAAATGAGCATAAGTGGTTAGAAAACGGTGAATGGAAATCCTGTGAGCACGATACTTTAACAGAGGAAGAAGAGAGAAAGAAAATGTGGATTAATGGAAATTGAAGCCTTGAAGAAAATAATTACAGATAAATCTTTCTTAAAAGATGTGGAACATATAAAACACTACGTTCACACCAGAAACCCAGAAAGTTATCACAATCTTCGTTTGAAATACTCTCCTAAAAGAGTTAATTACTCGTACAGCGGCTTAAAGCTCAGGTCAATGACTGCTGCACTGGACTATAATTGGAACATCAATAAATTGAAACATAATGTCGATTATTCAGGTCCAGATTAGCAAAAGAAGACAAAGAACCTTCCACATACGCAACGTTCACTTTTGTGAACCAATCCTCATACAATGTTACTAGTGTACTAAAAAAATATAAAATAAAAACAGCGTTCAGAACCAATAACACTAATCATAATAAATTTTTCAACTCGCATATTCTCAACAAAACCAACAAATACAGCAATTCAGGTGTCTACAAGATTAAATGTAACGAGTGTAATGCCGATTACGTGGGACAAACGGGGAGAGGGTTCAACACCAGATTTTTTGAATATTCGCCTCGGATCATCGGATGATTTACCGTGACGACGGTCCATTATCCGATTATCCCAGACACGTTAATAAACCCCATCCAAAATACATATTACATAAATGAAATCACCCTAAATTACAGATATATACACTCATATTTTTTCTTCACGCACTTTGCGTCAAAGTTTGTTGTCACTATGGATTGCACTTTGCAACCAGTCCAATGTTTTACATATGGAATAGTGTTCCACGGATATTTCCGCCTCTCAAATTTCTCTATGTTGGAGAAATAGACATAATTAATGTGTGAGCACTATGTATTTATGAGGTCATATCACACGCATTGAAGGTGTTCTGATATATTTATATCACCATAGAACTTCCTAATTTCACTGGAGGTTCCTTCCTTATGGTGAAATTTAATCTCACTTATCACTGAGCACACGATCACACTATTGTGGCAGCGCCTCGTGACCATAATACTTAATCTCTCTTTAAAGTAGATTAAATTAAGATTGACTTCTGAAAAAAAAATAGTAAGTGCGCATTACATATAACACCAAATATTTCTGTGCCGTAATCGCCCTGTCTTGTTAAGTTCCCGTAGACCATATTCTACTTAATACTAGTTCTCAACACTGACCATTTCTCCTCACAGAAATAATACCTTTGTACAAATTACCTTAAATTACACACTTACAAATCTTACATGGCGAGGCCGTAAACAGAAATCACGTGTGCTGATATGTATGAGTTTCATGAAGGACTGTCTCGCATTCTGATGGCCCATCTTTTATCTCGTGGACGCCTTAAGCTAACAAGCCCTATACAAGCGCTCCCCCATCTCTTGGAGATAAATGGGAACCCATCAGCGCTGCCAAAAATGGCCTTGGTGCATCGAGACAATTTAGTGCTCAACAGCATCCGACAATCCCGTCATATTTCCCTGTACCTTAAAAACTCTCATTTACTTACATACTACCCCCCTGTGTGACTTCTGATACGCCTGCCTTAAGACCAGATCTTCCACGCACCAGACACCACACTTACTCATTTGATAGGCTGGCTCGCCAGCTAAACACACTCACTTTATAACACATATTTTCGTAGACTATGTATATTATACGTCCCGTATAATCTGTTTCCCTCACTATTCTCCAGCACATATGCTGTTTTCCCAATACGTTTGGAAACTCTAAATGGGCCCTCGTAGAGATGAAAGAACTTGGACATGACTTTCTCTAGCTTATTTGACTGTTTCGGCACTCTAAGTAAGACTCTGTCTCCCGGCTCGAATAGGTCAAATTTAGTTTCTTTTTGTTGGCGAATTCTCTTTTGTGCTGACTTAGATAAATTCTGTTTCGCCAACTGGACAATGTAATCCATCCCCGGTTGCTTACCCTCATTTAATCCCAACACCCTCGCTAGTTCATTTTGTGGTCTTTTTCCGAAGTGAACTTCGTATGGCGTCAATTTCGTGCTCTCATGCTGGACAGAATTCAGCCAAGTCTCGACCTTGGGAAGATGTCCAAACCAGGCCGCATGCTTGTCATGCACTAGAGTCCGAAAAAGACGAGCCACTTCCCTTAATGGACGCTCTGCAGAATTACCCTGAGGGTACCTTACAGAGGAATGAACGTGTGTTATACCAGCTTCCTGCATACTGGTTCTCCATTTCTTTGCAGTAAACTGTGGTCCACTGTCAGATAGTATCCTGAGAGGAATGCCAAACTCAGGTATATACTTATTAATGATCAGACGGCTACACGCTAGTCCCGTGGCTTTCCTTAGCGGATATAGCTTGACATACTTACTAAAAGCGTCAATAACTATAAAAATGTACTCGTAGCCGTACTGTCCTTTAACGATCGGGCCAAATAAATCCACACACAGTAGTTCGCCGGGACTACTGGTGAGAACTGCAGATCTCTCCCCCACTAAATATTTAACTGGATATTTACTCCTTTGACAGGTGTCACACTTAGCTAAAATCCTCCTAACGTCCCTTCCCATTTTACTCCAAATGAAGTCACGACCAATTTCATAGAAGACCTTGGCAGCACCAAAGTGTCCTAATTCCCTATGAATGAACCAAATTAGCTCCTCCCGCAAAGTGGCAGGAACACATATTGCCCACCGATTATTCCTACATTTCCTTGCAAGAAGCCCATCCTGCATCTTGTACGTGAACCGTCCTACTTTCACATACTCTTCTTCACCTATTTCCAACCTAGCCAGTGGCTCCTTTAACTTAACGTCATCACGTTGCTCCACTAGCATATTTCTCAGTGTCTGTAATGATGCCCTGTTGCTACTGTCCACACATGCACATATTAAAATACCGTCCTCTGCTTTAACCACAGGATAATCCCTACATAAATTAGTGTCCCTCGATAGCATGTCTGCAAGAATGTTATCTTTACCTTTAATATATTTTACTGTGAATTCGTATTCCTGCAGAGCAAGAATCCACCTACTAACTCTGTTAGAACTGAGTTTACAAGTCCTCATATACAGTAATGCATGGTGATCTGTGTGGATCTCAAATTTCCCCCCTACTAAATACATTCTAAATTTCCCTAAACTGAAAACAATACCTAAAAGCTCTAACTCAGTAATCGTGTATCTTTTCTCAGCTGCTGTCAGTCCTCGCGAGGCTAAAGATACAATGCACAGATTACCCTCATCATCTTTCTGACATAATACTCCAGCAATGCCTATATGTGAAGCATCTGTCATAACCACATATTCCTTCTCTTTGAACGGATATTTCAGCACTACAGCTTTCTCAAATCCTTCCTTCAGCGCTCTAAAAGCCTGATCATGCTTGGACTCCCATCTCCACCGAGTCCCACTTTTAAGCAATTCCCTGAATGGTTCTACCAACCCTGAGTATTTAAGAACGAACCTCCTGAAAAAGTTGCAAATTCCCAGGTAAGTTTTTAACTGTTTAACATTCTGTGGCACCTCTGCGTTAAGTATCTTATTAACCCTACTTTCTTCTGGTGTTACACCTCTACTTGACACTCTATGACCTAAAAATGTCACTTCTGACTGACAGAATGACGACTTAGACAGCTTCAAAGTGAATCCTGCCTGATCTAACTTCTGAAAAATTATATCTAAATGAAGTAGATGCTCCTCAAAACTGCGTGAACTAATTACCATATCATCTATGTAAATGGTTACAAACTCTCCTGTGTCATCCCCTAATGCGATGTTTAAAGCCCTAATTAAAGCTGCTGAACTACTCTTTAACCCATAAGGTGTTCTACAAAATTGATAAAGGTTATATTTATGACTAAAAGCTGTAAATGGTCTATCTTCGTACATAAGTGGCACTTGCCAAAAACTGGAACTCAAATCTACACAAGTGAAATACTTCTTCCCCTCAAATGTTTGCATTAATTCCTCTATTGACATAGATTTCAGCTGATCTGAACTAATTCTACTGTTAACCAAACGAGCGTCTAAACAAATACGAACCGTGCCGTCGGTTTTGGGTACTGTGATCAAAGAATTAACATATGGACTGTTAGAGTGCTCAATAATCCCATCTTCAAGCATCTGGTTAATTTGTGCCTCAACTGCACTCTGATAAGCGAAAGGTACAGGATATCTATGTCCTGTGAATACTGACCTATCAATAACGTTCAATGAATGTGTATAGCAATTGGCCATACCAATGCGATCCTCAAAAACTCTCCTATTACACCATAACACATCATAGAGCCGAACACACTGTTCATCCTCTATATTTCCCTGAGATGCAGCCTCACGTAACGAGTCCTCTAGACTTCCGTTCGTAATCACACTGCCCACAAAACATGGAGAACCCCGCTCTACGGCTGGCGATATCTCATTTAAAGTACAAATCACACCTACAACACTACTTCTCTGAATTTGGTCATTGAACGCTACTTCTACTTCAGAATCTCCCCATTTAAATTTCAAACTCCCTACATCATAACATAAGTTACCAGACACTCTACTTAGCCACTCTGAACCCAAGATAACACTGAATACTAAATTTGGAATTACAAGGCAAATCTGCTTCTCTACATGATTATTAATTTTAATGTCTACTAAAACTTGCTTAGAAATTACTTTAGACCTCTTCCCAACAGCTGTGATAACAAAAGTGCTTTTAATTGGCATCTCCTCAAAATTTACTCCAGTTCCTTTCATTTTATCATAAAATGCACTACTTATGCAACTCTTCATACAACCACTATCAATTAAAACATCTGTGTACGCCTCGGACACGTTAAATTTAACTATGGGGCTCTTACTAACCACTTCCTGAATAGTACCTTCATCATTTAGTTCATGTAATAATTCATTTCTCACATTTAGGTCATAGGGTTTCTGTATAATTGTATGGACAGGGCATGCTACAGACTGAGATTCTGACCTTACTTCGCAGCCTGGTTCGCGTTTAAAGAACCGCTACAGCTGGCCGTAGTACTAGTTACTACTGCACTGGTCTGGTTGTTCTGAGTTGTGTTGTCATTGTTTGGCTGTATATTACTACCACTAGGCTGTCCTCTTCCTTGACCCCTATTCTGGTTGTAATTATTGTCATTATAATTTCTCCCTTGATTTCCCCTCTAATCATTGTTCCTCCCTTGATTTCCCCTGAAATCATTGTTCCTCCCTTGATACTGATTACCATAGCCATTTCCTCTGTTCTGATATAGCTGATTATTATTATTTCTATTTTGAGCGTTGGCCCCTTCGCCACCGTTCCCTTGAACTTCTTGATGCCTGGCTTCATTAGGTCTATTATTATTATTACCCTGGTTCCGATTGAAATTGTCCTCATAACCCCCTCTCCCTAGTGCATCAAATGTGCTTAACAAATTTTCTACTTGTGATATTGTCTTTACATTCTGGATACAAGCAGCCTCCTTGATCCTATAGGGAAAGTGCCTAAGTAGCAACCTTACCACATCACTTTCCTCCTTCAAGCCATCCAGATATTTACACACTAATACCTGCCCTAAAAAGTATTCGGTCATGGTGGAGCTTCCTTTAGGGTTATATTTACCACACACTACTCCCTCACGATGCTGCGACTGAATAACCTCATTCCAGAACTTTTCACAGAATTTCATTTTAAAATCATTAATATCAGTAAACTTGTCTCTGTAGACAGCAAACCAATTCCTCGTTTCCCCCACAAATACTTGTTCTAAAATTTCAACTACCTGGCACCACTCAATACTACCATTTTCCAACCTCTCCCCGAATTTATTTTCTATAGTGTTCATGAACTCCATTGGGCACCCCTGTCGATTGCTGAACTTACCCAGTTCTACCTCCCTGTGTGTGCTATTCACAAAAACTGGCCTATTCTGACTATTTTCTTGCCTGATCCTAGCTTTTAATTTTAATTCTAATTCTGCGATTTTCTCCTCAGCCTTCCTCTCAATACTGTTTACTGTTAATTTAATGTTTCCTTCTGATTCTTCTACTTTATCATATAGCTTTGCTTGTTTCTCCTCAATCTTGCTAATGCTCTCTCTATTACTCTCTCTTAAATCATTTACTTCTGCAAATATTTGCGAGTGGACTTTCTCAATTCTACCCCCCAGCTGTTCCTTAACCTCTTTAGTTGCTACCTGAATTTTGTCAATTTCTCCCCCCAATTGCTTTTTGACCTGCTGTGTTTCCAGTTGCACTAGTTCTTTTAAATTTTCAGCCTGTGTACTGATTCTAATTTCTAACTCCTCCTGTACTTTTCCTAATTTCTTGTCTACATCTGCAATGATCTCTTTAACCTTCTCTTCCATTACTCCTCTGATTTCTCCTCTAATCTGCTCCATTTTCACACTAATTTCCTTGTTGTTCTTATCTAATTTTGCATTATTCTGTTCTAATTTTGCATTTAAAGCTTCTGTACTTTCTTTATTTTCCCTACTGTTTTGTTCTAATTTTGCATTTAAGGCATCTGTACTTTCTTTATTTTCCCTACTGTTTTGTTCTAATTTAGCGTTGTTTTGTTCCAGTTTAGCATTTAAAGCGTCTGTACTTTCTTTATTTTCCCTACTGTTTTGTTCTAATTTGGCGTTTAAGGCATCTGTACTTTCTTTATTTTCCCTACTGTTTTGTTCTAATTTTGCATTTAAGGCATCACTACTAACTTTGTTCTGATACATGAACTCGAGAAGTAAAGTTTTTAATTCTGGTTGGCCGCCTATACTCCCTGTTTCAGTATCGGGATTTACCTCCGCTACCCCGGTACTACCATCACTCGACATACTGCTCGTATCATCACTCTCCAGTTGATGACCACTACGTAACCTCATCTGTCTTTCTTTCTCATCCCCCATAATGATATACACTGATAAAGACAAATAACCCTCAAAATACAGGCACAGAAATATATACCCTTCTCCTTCCACAAATGTTATTAGGTTTTCAGCCCCAAGTTGTCGGCGACAAATGTAATGGTTATTTAGTTAGTGCCCCACGTTGGGCGCCAAATGTAATGGTTTCCTTTGCCTAAGCTATGTTGTTTTAATGGGCGCCAAGACCTCAATGCAATGTTGAAATCTAAATTTGTATTTAACAACGTCTAGCTCTGGCAGAATACCTTCAAGACACTATTCACTCAGATCGTGGTATGATTTGATCATTAACCCAACAAACAATTGTATCAGGAGAAGGAATTGGTCTATATCTAATGCTACCTACTGAAAGCAAAGATTGCATTGTAAAAGAAATGAATTTATTATATAAAACAAGTATAGCAAAATTAATAATAATAATAAGTACAAAATTTAAATTGGAGCGTTGTGATTTGAATATTACCGATAGAAAATTACGTGAAAACGGAGTCTGATAAATTGATTTTACTCTTATTTCCAAGCTATGAAGTTACTGAAATATGAAATGTAAAACAAAGAAAAATGAGAGATTGCGTATTTCTGCGTCATTTGCGCTTACCATTGGAAATTGCCAAGGCATTTCCCTCGTACTTGCTTATGCTGTGAGCTTCCCACAGTCTCCTGGACGTCGTCATCTCCGTCGGAATTTGATGATATTCTGGTAGATTAGATAATTCTATGGTCCGTACCTCGGACCCAAACACTCGTACAACCGCACTGGTTAAGTTTTGCAAAAGTTAGTCTTCAACTCCACTGAACATCGGAGCGACACGCACTTGCAACCGTACTCCGCAAGTTCTACACAGATAGTCCTCGTCCCACGGAACATCGGAGCGACTCCCGCGTATATCCACACTCGGCAAGAACTATACAGATTGTCCTCGTTTCACGGCGCGTCGAACGATATATGCACACGTCGGCTCCCCCACTCTGGTACCGACTTGTAGCTCGCGTGGTCCTCACTGATTGGTTGACCCACCGCTAGTTCCCCTCCTCTGGTTTCTTTACACTCGGCGCGCGAGAGGGAGAAGTCGTTTTCCGTTCCAACAATTCGTCTTTTCTAGACCTTGCGACCCAGCCTTGCGTAATACTTCTCGACAGGAATCAGCTTGTATTCGAAATCCCAGTGAGTCACGTCTCTCGATATACCCTAACTGACAAAAACTCCGTAAAATTCCGTAATCACATAATTTTCTATTATATTGTCGCTCGTAATAATTTGCTTGATAGCGTTTTCTAAGACATAGAAAACCTATCTGAATGCTTATAATTTTTATAAAATGCTCCGAAAATATCTTAATAATAATTATAATAAATTAATAATAATAATAAATTAACATGAAAAATTATCTTGGCTGAACAATTTGCCGCGTAAATAAATATAGAATGGCTTCCTACTGACTTATGCCAGTTGCATAAAAACCCCTCGAAAAACACGTTACAACACTAATCATAATAAATTTTTCAACTCGCATATTCTCAACAAAACCAACAAATACAGCAATTCAGGTGTCTACAAGATTAAATGTAACGAGTGTAATGCCGATTACGTGGGACAAACGGGGAGAGGGTTCAACACCAGATTTTTTGAACATGTCAATGCCATCAAACATAATAAATTTTCAGCGATTGGCAACCACATGGCAGAAACTGGGCATAAATTCACAACCATAGACAATGACTTAGAAATTTTACATCAAGAAAATAAAGGCATGCTCATGAATATTTTGGAACAAATAGAAATTGATAAAGCACAGAGATTCAACCCTTCACACAATCTTAATGAAATAATATTTGAAACCAGCATTTTATACAGAACACTAATAGACGAATTATATTGTAATAGATAAAATTCCCGCTATATTCCACTATTCATACCCATCATTTATCATAACATACTAAAGATTGACAACTCGCATTCTACGTATTAATCAACCTCCATAACAGCGATACACGGCGCGTCAACAAACCTCACTCATTCTCATTTCCTTAGCCTCCCATCTCCCACAACCCCAACCGCCACCTTTTCCCAAGCATGTCACTAACACTCAGCTGTAAGAGACTTCGCAAGGCGCATCCGGTTTGTTTTTGTTCACGCCCTGCGCACTGCAGTTCTTGGCGGCGCGTGACTCGGCCTCAAATTTTCTCCGCCTTGACGTTTGCCAAGAGCAACAAGGAGACTAGAGTGGTCCCACGATGACGCTGTGGGGACAGCGGACCGCAGCACCGGCCCAATTCAGGAGTTCTGATGCGCCTAGGCCTTAGTGATCCAATAAGAATATCTTCTTTGGAGCATCGAGTGGGATTGTAAATAATTATTATTTCATTATTCTTTATTCTTCATGTGTTTTGTATGAGCTTATACATGGAAAGTTTTTCCTTTGTGAAGTTTTGTTGGATAGGCTGAGGAAGGGGGAGTATTAGCCCCCAAAACTAGTCCCTGTAAGTAATAGAAATAAACAGTATTGAAGGCGGAAAATCTATTATTCTTTCAAAGTTAATAAATTGAAAGTCGGTACCAAAACTCATTACTCAAAATCAACAGGAGCCTGGGTGATAAAACAGAAATACGAAGCGTCAAACGATGGATGGAAGAAGGCAATAATGAACAAAATTAACCTCTCACAAACTGATTATAGTAGAGCTTCACCTGAAGCTGAAGCAATGGATCTGTCACTGCCTACGAACATCGCTCCAATACCTCAACCTTCCAAGGATGACCTGATGAAGTACTTCTCACGATTTCACATGTAACAATAAATGATGTACCGTACTGCATATCAAAATAATATGTCTATATTTATCGTAAATTAAACAATCTTAGAACACTCTTACATAATTCCACTGTTCTAATTTACGGTGGCGCAGCGGTCAAGCTGTTGGTCTGTCACCAAGGTGGTCTGGGTTTCATCCCCGGTCAATGCATGTGAGATTTTCGAAGTGAAATGCCATGTCCTGTAGTTCAGAATCCACCTAAAAAGGAGGTCCCATGGCTTATAATCACACGATTCACGGTCACGTAAAACTACAATCTACCTTCCTTTGTTTGAATTTACAGCTTGAAGCCCACATAGGTGCCACTGGGTTCTGGAAATGTGTTTCTTATGATGTTGATAACACATGATGGCACGACAATTCTGTTATTTTTATCAATCGCAGTCCATGAATTTACCCAGGAAGTGAACTGCTTGTAACAAATAAATCGCCAAGTTCTGTTTGTTGGATTTAAAGCTGTCAGTAAACATTTCTTTGCCCTGTTCATTGTTTTTGAGCTCATGTTATGCCTTCACGGTCTAAAATAAGCCTTGAAAACGAGGGATTTCTTGTTATACATATAAATTCTTCAGATTTCACTGCTTTTACATTGTCTAATTCACAACAGCATACACTTTCTTCATTCGTATCCAAGATGGTACACTCATTACACTTACACCAATTTCTTATGCCGGCTCGGCCTGTAGTGTTTACTAGGATCCATTTCATGATCTCTATCTGAATGGACATCAGCAAATGCCGTTCGTTGTGGCTCAAACTGATACGGACGATGTTATCTACATCCATTATAAGTCTTTTGACTAACAGCAGCAGATGGAGTGCCCGAGCTTATGCACAGCAACAAGGCTGCTATGTAGACTCGAGAGCGCAGTGATGTCACGAGCCGTTACTAGTTTCGCACATAACTTGAGAACGGTTGGACGTAGAGGCACCGGATTAACAGCACTGTTATTAAATTTCCATGATGCATATTTAGCAATAAATAACGAAATACGTGTTTTTGTGTTGTGATCTCCTTTAAGAACCAGCAGGGCTGCCAAATGCTCTCTCTATTTGTTTAATGCCCGGGAATGTTCTCCCAGTGCCTACAAGCTGCTGCGAGAGATTACGTTGGCAGCACTGCTGTCACTCACCACAGCCATTCATAACTGATGCTAGTAGTGCGGATGACACACACACTGACAGCCCACATATGTGGCCTTCACCCTATCAAGGATACTGTGCTGCCAACTCAACTGATGACGCAACCACTCGCAGCTGCACGTAACCACTGCGGAAAACATTCCCGGGCACCCTGTATCAATATCAATTTAAAGGGATAGCGGATCTCCGCCCAATCAATACTCTTTGTATCAATATATCAGAAAGTATGCAAGCTAACAGCTCTAAACTTTGCACACGTATAGTACCGGAACCTGACATTCTAGATTAATTTGAAAAAATTAATATACCCCAGTGCTGCCAACATGATTTTAAGCTTTCTGGCTATATAGATATAATTTTATGTAAAAATATTTACGGGAAATTACGTTGTTACAAGGAAAAACTACCATAAACTTTGCATTATGCTAATTAATCTTTTTATATAATGGGTCGTATAGCAGCCGAAATAAAAAAAATCACATGGCAGTAATAGAAAAATTCATGAATGGACCCTCCAAATTCAATCTAAGTTAAACTTTCAATTACATGTAACTACTATACTAACAAATGGACTTTATCCAAAATTGGCACTATAATAGATCGTAATATTTCAGATTAATTCTGAGCAACAGATACATGACATTGTTGCCAACGTGATTTTACATGCACTGAAAGATCTAATATTTAACAGCATGTAACATCCATACTATCAATTAGACTTCAACCAAATTTTGTATGTGCATTTTATAAGAGATGGAACTAAGAATATATTCCGAGTTAACAGTGCTGCCAACTGTAGTACCGCTACTTAGAAATGTTAGTATTACCAACTTGATTTCATCATTATTATCATAGATCAATCAATGGCATGAATCTTAAATTTTAAGAAAAGTAGGCTCTTTAGTTCGTCACGGAAGTACTTGTTTTCTTGTGTTTTCTGTCAAGCTGGTAACCATGTGGTGATCTTGGCGAAAGATGCGCAATAATGTGTAGCTACGTTGTGCAGGGTATTGGGGGTGCACTCACGATCGTGTACATGTCTCTGAGATGTGCTTTGTCCAGGTGGTAGTTTTGTTTTCTTGGGGTTTTAAATGGGGCTGACACGTTTTCCTGGCTTCCACGAACACAGAGTTGTTACGAGATCCCTTTATTTTCCTTTTATTGCCATTTTCTTGGGTACATTTTACTTATTTTCAAACACAAGGTTGAGGGGGGGGGCCCTTGTAGCATCAATGGAAGGCGTTGCCCATCGTCGCCGAGGTGGGAACAGTGTTGCTCTAGACTCACGGTTGAGGGGGGGAGTCCCTTGCAGTGTCAATGGAAGGTGATGCCCATCATTGCCGAGGTGGGAACAGGGTTGCTCTAGACTCAAGGTTGAGGGGGGGGGTCCCTTGCAGTGTCAATGGAAGGTGATGCCCATCATTGCCGAGGTGGGAACAGTGTTGCTCTAGACTCAAGGTTGAGGGGGGGGAGTCCCTTGCAGTGCCAATGGAAGGCGATGCCCATCGTCGCCGAGGTGGGAACAGTGTTGCTCTAGACTCAAGGTTGAGGGGGGGGTGGGGGGGGTGGGGGTGGGGGGAAGAGTCCCTTGCAGTGTCAATGGAAGGTGATGCCCATCGTTGCCGAGGTGGGAACAGTGTTGTTCTAGACTCAAGGTTGAGGGGGGGGGGGGAGTCCCTTGCAGCGTCAATGGAAGGCGATGCCCATCGTCGCCGAGGTGGGAACAGTGTTGTTCTAGACTCAAGGTTGAAGGGGGGGGAGTCCCTTGCAGTATCAATGGAAGGCGATGCCCATCGTCGCTGAGGTGGGAACAGTGTAGTTCTAGACTCAAGGTTGAAGGGGGGGGGGGAGTCCCTTGCAGTATCAATGGAAGGCGATGCCCATCGTCGCCGAGGTGGGAACAGTGTTGTTCTAGACTCAAGGTTGAAAGGGGGGGGAGACCCTTGCAGTGTCAATGGAAGGCGATGCCCATCGTCGCCGAGGTGGGAGCAGTGTTGTTTTAGACTCAAGGTTGAAGGGGGGGGGGGGAGTCCCTTGCAGTGTCAATGGAAGGCGATGCCCATCGTCGCCGAGGTGGGAACAGTGTTGTTCTAGACTCAAGGTTGAAGGGGGGGGGGGAGACCCTTGCAGTGTCAATGGAAGGCGATGCCCATCGTCGCCGAGGTGGGAGCAGTGTTGTTCTAGACTCAAGGTTGAAGGGGGGGGGGGGGAGACCCTTGCAGTGTCAATGGAAGGTGATGCCCATCATTGCCGAGGTGGGAACAGTGTTGTTCTAGACTCAAGGTTGAGGGGGCGGAGTCCCTTGCAGTGTCAATGGAAGGCAATGCCCATCGTCGCCGAGGTGGGAACAGTGTTGCTCTAGACTCAAGGTTGAGGGGGGGGGGGAGTCCCCTGCAGTGTCAATGGAAGGCGATGCCCATCGTTGCCGAGGTGGGAACAGTGTTGTTCTAGACTCAAGGTTGAGGGGGGGGGAGTCCCCTGCAGTGTCAATGGAAGGCGATGCCCATTCTCGCCGAGGTGGGAACAGTGTGGTTCTAGACTCAAGGTTGAGGGGGGGGAGTCCCCTGCAGTGTCAACGGAAGGCGATGCCCATCGTCGCCGAGGTGGGAACAGTGTTGTTCTAGACTCAAGGTTGAGGGGGGAGGGAGTCCCCTGCAGTGTCAATGGAAGGCGATGCCCATCGTCGCCGAGGTGGGAACAGTGTTGTTCTAGACTCAAGGTTGAGGGGGGAGGGAGTCCCCTGCAGTGTCAATGGAAGGCGATGCCCATCGTCGCCGAGGTGGGAACAGTGTTGTTCTAGACTCAAGGTTGAGGGGGGGGAGTCCCTTGCAGTATCAATGAAAGGCGATGCCCATCGTCGCCGAGGTGGGAACAGGGTTGTTCTAGACTCAAGGTTGTGTGGGGGGAAGAGTCCCTTGCAGCGTCAATGGAAGGTGATGTCCATCGTCGCCGAGGCGGGAACAGTGTTGTTCTAGACTCAAGGTTGAGGGGGGGGAGTCCCTTGCAGTATCAATGAAAGGCGATGCCCATCGTCGCCGAGGTGGGAACAGGGTTGTTCTAGACTCAAGGTTGTGTGGGGGGAAGAGTCCCTTGCAGCGTCAATGGAAGGTGATGTCCATCGTCGCCGAGGCGGGAACAGTGTTGTTCTAGACTCAAGGTTGAGGGGGGGGAGTCCCTTGCAGTATCAATGAAAGGCGATGCCCATCGTCGCCGAGGTGGGAACAGGGTTGTTCTAGACTCAAGGTTGTGTGGGGGGAAGAGTCCCTTGCAGCGTCAATGGAAGGTGATGTCCATCGTCGCCGAGGCGGGACAGTGTTGTTCTAGACTCAAGGTTGAGGGGGAGAGTCCCTTGCAGCGTCAATGGAAGGCGATGCCGAGGTGGGAACAGTGTTGTTCTAGACTCAAGGTTGAGGGGGAGAGTCCCTCGCAGTGTCAATGAAAGGCGATGCCCATCGTCGCCGAAGTGGGAACAGTGTTGTTCTAGACTCAAGGTTGAAGGGGGGGGAGACCCTTGCAGTGTCAATGGAAGGCGATGCCCATCGTCGCCGAGGTGGGAGCAGTGTTGTTCTAGACTCAAGGTTGAAGGGGGGGGGGGGGGGAGACCCTTGCAGTGTCAATGGAAGGTGATGCCCATCATTGCCGAGGTGGGAACAGTGTTGTTCTAGACTCAAGGTTGAGGGGGCGGAGTCCCTTGCAGTGTCAATGGAAGGCAATGCCCATCGTCGCCGAGGTGGGAACAGTGTTGCTCTAGACTCAAGGTTGAGGGGGGGGGGGGGGGAGTCCCCTGCAGTGTCAATGGAAGGCGATGCCCATCGTTGCCGAGGTGGGAACAGTGTTGTTCTAGACTCAAGGTTGAGGGGGGAGGGAGTCCCCTGCAGTGTCAATGGAAGGCGATGCCCATTCTCGCCGAGGTGGGAACAGTGTGGTTCTAGACTCAAGGTTGAGGGGGGGAGTCCCCTGCAGTGTCAACGGAAGGCGATGCCCATCGTCGCCGAGGTGGGAACAGTGTTGTTCTAGACTCAAGGTTGAGGGGGGAGGGAGTCCCCTGCAGTGTCAATGGAAGGCGATGCCCATCGTCGCCGAGGTGGGAACAGTGTTGTTCTAGACTCAAGGTTGAGGGGGGAGGGAGTCCCCTGCAGTGTCAATGGAAGGCGATGCCCATCGTCGCCGAGGTGGGAACAGTGTTGTTCTAGACTCAAGGTTGAGGGGGGGGAGTCCCTTGCAGTATCAATGAAAGGCGATGCCCATCGTCGCCGAGGTGGGAACAGGGTTGTTCTAGACTCAAGGTTGTGTGGGGGGAAGAGTCCCTTGCAGCGTCAATGGAAGGTGATGTCCATCGTCGCCGAGGCGGGAACAGTGTTGTTCTAGACTCAAGGTTGAGGGGGGGGAGTCCCTTGCAGTATCAATGAAAGGCGATGCCCATCGTCGCCGAGGTGGGAACAGGGTTGTTCTAGACTCAAGGTTGTGTGGGGGGAAGAGTCCCTTGCAGCGTCAATGGAAGGTGATGTCCATCGTCGCCGAGGCGGGACAGTGTTGTTCTAGACTCAAGGTTGAGGGGGAGAGTCCCTTGCAGCGTCAATGGAAGGCGATGCCCATTGTTGCCGAGGTGGGAACAGTGTTGTTCTAGACTCAAGGTTGAGGGGGAGAGTCCCTCGCAGTGTCAATGAAAGGCGATGCCCATCGTCGCCGAGGTGGGAACAGGGTTGTTCTAGACTCAAGGTTGTGGGGAGGGACGAGTCCTTTGCAGCATCAATGGAAGGTGATGTCCATCGTCGCCGAGGCGGGACAGTGTTGTTCTAGACTCAAGGTTGAGGGGGAGAGTCCCTGGCAGCGTCAATGGAAGGTGATGCCCATCGTCGGCGAGGCGGGAACAGTGTTGTTCTAGACTCAAGGTTGAGGGGGAGAGTCCCTTGCAGTGTCAATTGAACGGCCGGAACTTGCTGCGATCCGCTAAAGAGAAGTGCCACCCACACTCCACTGCAGGTGTCTACAGAATCCCGTGTTCCTGTGGGCAGGTGTACATAGGAACGACGAAGAGGAGCGTGACCACCAGACTCGAGGAACATAACAGACAGCCGCCTGGGTCAAACTGAGAAATCGTCAGTCGCTGAGCATTCTCTCTTGCCTGGTCACGATGTTCAGTACGGGGACACGGAGATACTCTCCACGACCACACACTACCATGCCAGGCTGCAACGGGAAGCCATAGAAATATTCAAACACCCCGACAATTTCAATTGAAAGGAAGAAATTGAACGTGTGCTTAATACATGGATCCCGGCCCTTAGGAACACCAAGGCCAAGATATCACGCACACGTCAACCTGAAGAACCTTCCAGCTACAGCCCGGCAGTCGCCCAGGGAACACCTGACCCTCACAAGCTCGGTCGCCGAAGCCGGAGCACGCACTGCACCCCGCAACATGTATGCGAGACCAGACGATCCAGCCGGAATGCGAAGAGAACGCTCGCCCCACCATGCTAATTTGAAGCTCCAAAGCTACCTTTCAGCCGTTAATTCTCCGCCAAGATCCACCCAGCCAACAGTCATATTCAAGCAACAATACCCCACTACAAACCGTTACCCATTATTTCAAGCCTCTTCCTCATTCCACTGCTGACCAAGGAAAGGAGCGGGACCTTTGATAATGCCGGACACAGTTTCCGGTGAAACGTCGGGAGATATCCTGTCTGGACCACGGCCTTCAAGTCTGAAAAACTTGTACTTAATTATAATCAATTGGATCGCCAACCTTCGGAGGGAGACGGCGTCATAAGAAGAAGAAATTTATTTTATTTCTCTCTCTTTGAACGTAAAAGGAAAGGCAGCAGAACTCTTGATTTTCCCAAGGACAGTGGCCAGGTGAATTATGTTCACATGGCATGATTTGTGCAAAAAATTAGGCCTAAAATATAAGTTGATTTGTAGGCCTAAAAGTTAACTTACATGGTGAAATGTTTTGTACGTTTTATTTTAATATCAAACCAACAGTTCAAGTAATGGTCTTATCGTCTTAAGGACATCTTACTCCACATCTTAGTAAGCTTTTTCTGGAGATGTGAGATGATGAGCCTAAAAGTAAT
The DNA here is from genome assembly GCA_946902985.2 of Meconema thalassinum. NCBI lineage: Eukaryota > Metazoa > Arthropoda > Insecta > Orthoptera > Tettigoniidae > Meconema > Meconema thalassinum. The sequence continues at coordinate 277,592,427 of OX336388.2, forward strand.
TCCACTCGTGTAACATTTAAGTTCTCCGCTGCTGAGTCATAGCGCGCCCAATGATGTAACATTCTGTCAGCGAGCCGTCAGTGGGTTTCAGGTGAGTTGTTAGAACGATTATTTAATAAATGCCACAAAGAAATGCAAGTTTCCTTTAAAAAGGGCAATGAATTGATAATGCGAGATGAATGTAGGTTTAGGCAACTAATAACAGCTGTTCACCCCTTGACGGAATGCACGCGGCCATTGCTGGCTGCCATGTGGTTGATGGCTCATTGGCTGCATTGCACTTGGTAGTGGCGGATTGATCCGTCTAGTAGGACTATTTATTCCTGCGAGAACTGTCAAAAAAGTGCAAAGTTACAGTAAACGAACTATATCAGTTACAGCATGGTCGGTGAGCGATATAGGGAGAGTTTGGTCGCTACACCAACTCATATCTTAAGTTCTAACATGTTAGCTTGCAAGCGTTCGACGGAGCTTACCTCGTTCCCACCTAATTAAATCCCACCCAGCCAGTTTATGGCCCTCAGCAAAGGTTTCTGAATACACTTGTTATATCTGTGTTCCTTATTGTACCCTCTAGAATACCTTCTGGGTCTACTGCCATCTGAGTGAACAACCCACTTGCCTCTATGGGACATTAACAACCTACCCACATAAGGCAGGAGATCCGTCATATTGTTGGTCAGGTTGCCTTTCAGATGTTGTAGATGAAACAAATCCATCATGAGCTTCAAGTTCCGACTATTGACCTTCTTCACCAATTCTAGGCCTGAAAAAAAAAAAAAAAATGCAGATATGTGACAATTTAGTTGAAATTTGTAGATTTCAGGGAGAAATCACTGGCAATAATGTGTGAATCTTTGGTGGGAAAATATTTCTCTTCCACAAATTAAAAACCAACGAATACATGAGGATCACATACATAATCTGAACACTGTGCTGTGATTGGAACTCAAGCTCACCCTTATCATAGGAGTTCATGAAGTACTTGGGAACGGAGTAGGGGTTGATGGGCTCAATAAGACCCACAATATTCTCTTTGGCCAGCAGCCGAGCAGCGTACCTCATGTTGCTCTCGTACGCTTCGTCACACTCCCTGGTCACATTCTCCACCCGCCCCGACATGATGTGGATTCTGTAACAATGTATATTATTATTATTATTATCACAATGTGTACAAAAAGAAAGACACATAATTTTAGAATTAATAAGAAAACACTCTTTAGCAAATATGTTGATCGTTCCAAGATTGTACCGGGAGCATAGGCGACATGGAAACCACGTGCAGCATAACTTGAAGTTTGGTCCTTTGCATTCGTGATTCTTTAGTGCTTTTGTATCAAAAAATTATTTTTGAATTTGACATGCTTTTTTTTTTCCTCTCCAGCAAGACCGCATCCAAGACAGCTGTGTTGGATAGCTTGAAGAGTGATTTGATATCTTCCAGAAAGAATGTTTCATTGTCAAGAAGATATGCTATTCGATTTTCCAAAAACTTGGAGATCGAATGCGTTAAGTACCGTTTTCTAGTGGTTTTAAGTTTGCTTCTGAAAGATTATTCCATATGACATGGGTACCGTATGTGGCCACTTTAAGTGCTAGTGATAGACTACATACATTGCTTTGATGGCTGCAGCTGTATTTACTTTAATATGTGTTCCTGTTGTTTGCAGGCGATTCCCAGGTAACGATTTCAAGCTGGTCTTCACCACCGGTGAACTTGTCCGATGCACACAGTTTCCCACCCTTTCTAAATTTCATTACTTTTGTTTTCTCGCTGTTACTGCTCAAGGAGTTATCCTTCGCCCAGCACCGGAGTCAGTCTAGGCAATTCTGCAGGACGACAGGATCCACCATCATCTGCATACATTATAAGCTTTACATTGATTTCATGAAGTATTTGTACGATGTCTGCTGTCGTCACATTAAAAAGTAAAGGACTCGTAGGATCCCCCTGCAATACTCCTTTTGATTGAATTATGGGTGATGTATAAGTGATTCCATCAAAAATCTTCACAAAGTTAACGTTCAAGATTAGTTTCAATATCATGATCCATTATGCCTGGGATTGTCTCAAGTTTGTGGATTAGTTATCAAATGCTTTGGCATAGCCAATGAAAATGGTATATAGAGGTGTAGTTGGTTTGGCTAGGGCTTCGGCGATTTCCCGGAGGACTTCTCCAACTGCTTTCAAATCTACCTTCCACAAAACCATATTGATTTGGAGGTATTAGCTTTACCCATGACAAGAGTTTAGACAATATCTGAAAAATATTGTTTTCCAGCGCTATCGCTAGGATCGTCCTTGCTGCCTTTACCTTTGGTTGATTCCCTCCGTGAATTGGGGACTTCTTTCTTTTCATACATCCATTGTTCTGTGATATCCTGTTCCGACGCTCTTAAAATCTCGTTATAGATTCCATCTGCGACTGCGCCTGCCACTTTTCCACTCTATGCAATTCCTTACTTCCTCCGTTGTGAAAGGTTGGAATGGTGGCTCCTTTATATCAAAATTGTTTGAAGCTGGATTTCCAAAGAGGTCTTGAAAATATTCCATCCATTGCTCTGTGTTAATAATGGAGGTTTGTGTTTGAGGCTTCTTAATTCTTAAAATTCTATATGGTTTCTCCTCCGCTTCTGATATTAACTTCTGTTCTTGGTTTGGATCAAACTCTACCTTCTTTGCTTTAAATCTTTATAGCATTTCCTCTTTTCAGCATTAAGTTCACAGCTAGGTGTAGTTGACGGTATCATTTGATAGCAAAAGTACGAACTACTTGAAATTGATAGTCTGCAGTCCTTACCTGAACTACAGATATGTCTAACACAAAATTAACACCGGTTATGAGACAGATTCTACCCACACCCAAAGTACACGGAGCTACATGACTGAAATGAGTGTTTTTTTATCTGCTCTGTAAATACTATGAGTATATCGCTCTGGTGTAACAAATATGTGTATTTTCTTTCGCACAACTGTGGTTTTGACAATGGTTACAGCCTGCTGATGCGCCCAGATCAATGGTTTTGTGTCAACCGTGCCCCCCTAGTGGTGCATGGCCAAGGCCGCACCTACACCCGACCATTCTAACCTTCGTTTTGTCCAATCCAATGGTTTTTAACAATGGTTCCAGCCTAACACGCCCAGATGAATGGTTTTGTGTCAACAGTGCCCCGCTAGCTGTGCATGGCCAAGGCCGCACCTACACCCGACCATTCTAACCTTCGATTTGTCCAATCCAATGTTTTTTGACAATGGTTACAAACTAACGCGTTCCAATGATTTTTTTTGATCAACAGTGATTTTGTTTCCCACTTCTTTTTTTAACAGTGATTTTGTATTTCACATGTTGGCAACAATGTGTGCGCCTCGGTCCGTGCCGCTAGAGTGCGCCTTGTTGACAATTGAACGAAATGCAGCGCTGTCGAAACATGGCAGTCTTTTTTAAAACAGCAATAAAGAAAAACACATATTTACGTACTTTAGCACATATGAGATGGTTCAGTAGTGACCGGGGTTCCTCATTTCAATACGTAATATCGCCCTGAAGATGAAACAAGGACACAAGGTATGTGCAAGTCACATTCATGTTTGCTGCTTATATTCAGAATTAATAAACATTTAGGGTATATTATGAACTTCCGATATGTTTTGAAATTCAGACCTTGAGCAATTGAGAGCCTTCGCGTACTTCACTGCGAGGTCCAAACTCTTCTTAAACTCTGCCTCCTTTCCAGGCAGAGCAGCGAACCCCAACTCGCCCTTAGCAACATCACCTGGAACATGGAGTGGAAGATGGGATCACAGGTATATACAGAAAAGGTTCGAAATGCATGACGGCGAACTAAAAATGAATAATTCATATAGGCTAGTTTTAATACTTACCTACGAATACATTAATCAAAACTTGTTCTACTCCAGCCTTTTCTTTAGTGTTTCTTACGTCTTCCACAGGATGATCGTAAGGAAAAGCACACTCTACAGCACGGAATCCTGCCCTTTTCGCGAGATCATATCGTTCAAGCAGCGACTTCGTTTCTTGAAACATAAACGATAAATTAGCACAAAATTTGAGAGGCATTTTAATGAATTGCTATCAGTACTGTTATGTAACAACTTCTCTGTTATACTAGACTATCTTTATCTACCGTACCATCCCACTTCAACCTCTTCAAATTGTCGTCAGCTGATTGCAGCCGGCTCATCCACGTGACGCGAACTGTCACGATCGTAATGGTAGTAACACATTCCTAATACCTGTTTCTCTTTTAGGCATTTCATTCGGGTAACCTTGATTAAATAAAAAGCAACAACATCTGCCACCGTAACAATCTTTGCCAACAACAACAAATGACCCGAACAAATATTTTAAGTGAGATTTCATGTTCACGTTCACATGGATTCTCTGGTTCAAATTCTTGTCATGGTAGGTTATGTTCATTAGATGGAGTGCTTTCTGTACGAATTTCTATAGGTGATCGGTATTGGAATCAGCCATTGCTTGTAGACATTTATTATACATATAGAAAAAGCATGCCTATTAGACATAACGAATTTTCGCGCAGGTTGTACCTCAACCAGATTCGCCGATTCTGGTGTATACGGTACTGGTCTGATACTGTACGCCGAAAATCATTGAATGGCAGGTTAGGTTTCGATCCACTGAATCTAGGGCACAGCTAGGTTAGGCCTTGTTAGATTTTTCACCGTACGATAATGACGGCTATGCTGAAAATTTGAAGTGTATGTCTGTATCACACTCATACCTTTATTTTATCCATTCCAAATAATCAGTTGATGGCAATGCTTACCTTTACAAACAGCATTTCTGAGGCTTTAACACTCCACCAAAATTGGAATACTGTTTCCTGAAGGATCCAGGATATTTCTCACCCCAAATGAGTGTAATAACACATTATCAAATATTTTTTTAAAAAAATGACGTGGTTTCCTCAATTGCCAGCATTTTGCCGCAGTGTAGCCTACCATTGGGCTTCTCAGTTGGTATGGTACACCTCACCAAGGCGCTTGGCTAGTACACACTGTTATTTCCCCACAGTTGCCACAAATGGGCTGTTGGCTGAACTAGTAGCCCTTAGGCCATAGGAAGGGATATATTATGGGGAATAGTACTGTACTGTATGTTTGTACATGTGTTAAGGGGATGGAAAAAATAGGGTAACACTAACGACCAGTGCGGAAACACACCCCCTGACCCAACCAGCTAGTCTATTTATTGATGAAAACAAAATACAATGAAATTATTATAGGCTATAAGGAGAAAAATACCAATAGAATAAATAAGAATGAGAAATCCATTGATGGATGTTTTGTTATTTAAATAATGCATGTTTTTTGGGCTAATGCCGTGTGTATTTAGATTAGAACCATACGTTTCGGAGAAACCTTGCCTCCTTTTTCAATGGAAATCAAACAATGTGGCCAAAGAAAGTATATCAATGAGATTACAAAAATTACAAAAAATATAGATAAATTCCTCGGTTCATCACCAGAGAGCAGCTGCCAGAAATTACTGTATGGACCATGGTAGAACGGCGGACAGAGTAGTAAGTAAGGAGAAGGTAAAGGGGGCGGGGTGAAAATATATAGAGACTCCTCGAAGAATGAGGATGTCCAAAAGAAAAGGGTGGCGGGGGAGGGTTAGATGGATATAAGGAAACATAAACAAAAGGGAAGTGTAGCTGAACGATACCAAACGTCATACAGTCAACGGCGAAAAAACAGATGGAAACTCCTCCAGTGACGAGCAAAGGAAATCAAATCCAGGCTCTGTAGCCATAGAGGACAAAAGTACAATTTGAAATAGGTGAAGAACAGAGAGACTGAGGGGAACTATCTTCCTAGATCCTTAATAACTGGTAGCCAAGTGTCACTTAGCTGATATCCAGTGTCTCTGTCTCAGTCTCTCTGTTCTTCACCTATTTCAAATTGTACTTTTGTCCTCTATGGCTACAGAGCCTGGATTTGATCTCCTTTGCTCGTCACTGGAGGAGTTTCCATCTGTTTTTTCGCCGTTGACTGTATGACGTTAGGTATCATTCAGCTACACTTCCCTTTTGTTTATGTTTCCTTATATCCATCTAACCCTCCCCCACCACCCTTTTCTTTTGGACATCCTCATTCTTCGAGGAGTCTCTATATTTTCACCCCGCCCCCTTTACCTTCCCCTTACTTACTACTCTGTCCGCCGTTCTACCATGGTCCATACAGTAATTTCTGGCAGCTGCTCTCTGGTGACAAACCGAGGAATTTATCTATATTTTTTGTAATTTTTGTAATCTCATTGATATACTTTCTTTGGCCACATTGTTTGATTTCCATTGAAAAAGGAGGCAAGGTTTCTCCGAAACGTATGGTTCTAATCTAAATACACACGGCATTAGCCCAAAAAACATGCATTATTTAAATAATCCGGGCCGTGAAAGCCTTAATATACACATTAGTTAGTTATTGTTGTTTTGAGGGGCGGAACTACAAGGTGATCTGCCCCTTGATGGATTAGGGGATGACAAAGGGTGAAATAAGGGAATATATGCCCAGTTGGAGGGATATAGAAGGGAAGAGTGAGGAGGGGTAGGGGTGGGGCTAAGTAAACAATACATGTTGTTATAGAGTTGGTGATCACTCTTGGTCGACCAATAGAAAATGGAAGAAGCAGAAGGGGTGGGGAGGTCCTGGGATAACGCATAGGGAGGAGAGCAATTAAAGGAAAAAGCATTTTACGCACTTCTCACATCTGATGCGTTTGGGTGCCGATGCTTGAGACAGCTGTGCTTGCTGGCGCCGCACAGACAGCACAACACTGTCCCGCAGAAGAATATCCGGCGATGTGGTGTTCCTCGGCAGAATGCGGACTGAAGATGTTGGGCTGTACGCATTCTGGATCCTGGTGACCCGAAAATGTTGATGGCCATGTTGAGTCAGCTGATGTCATGGTAAAGGAAGGAAGGATCATGAGCCACGGCAGGTGGGACCAAATGCTCACTTGGTATGGGATGGGCCACTGCCAAATTCTTATGAACCACCAGCATGGCTGTTTGATCTGCTAGGTAGGCACTGCTCATGATGACACCAATGCTAAACCAGGGTGAAATGATGGCAAACAAACTTCAACTAACTGGATCAGTTTTTTTTTTTTCAATTTTCTTTGAAATTAGATGCATATTTTATCATTCTACTCAAACGGACAAGGGGATGGTCTTTCACCAATACTAATTAATATCGTTCTGGAGAAAATCATGAGAAATTGGGATAAGGCTTTGGAAGCAGAAGGAATTCAGGGCATACATCTTGGGAGGAAAGGACAAAACCTGGGAATTAAATGTTTGGCTTTTGCTGATGACCTTGCCCTCTTAGCTTATAGCAAAGATGATGCACGAAAGATGCTGGACACTTTGCACGAAATAGCTGAGAAAACAGGTCTTAAGGTATCATATGAAAAGACTGAGTACATGGAATACAGACACCGGGAAGAGAGTATCTTGGGGAATGGATACAACCCAATGGACTGGATAAAGAGGCAAACAAGGCAAGAGCAAGAAAATTGGACCTGACCTATAGATTAACTCAGAACAGGTATAACAAACGAGCGATATCATGCAAAACAAAACTCAGACATTACAGTACAATGGTAAAGCCAGAGGGTCTGTATGCCTCAGAGTGTCTAACCCTGAACAAAAAAGGGGAGCTGAAGGAACTTGAGATAAAGGAAAGGAGGTTCCTGAGGAAAATTCTGAGACCACGGAAAGATGATGACGGAAGATGGAAAAATGAAGATGTGTATATGCAGACCGAAACCATTGTGGTCACAATGCGTAAAAGAAGGCTGAAATTTGACGGGCATTTGATGCGAATGGACAGGAACACATCACAGGGTTGAAAGCCACTACAAAATGGGTAGAAGAGGTCAAAAGAGACGCCATTGAAGTTGGACTAACTGAACTTGATAGGAAAACGTTTCGAAGCTGAGTTCACAATATCAAGATGTTCAAAGATAAACCACCACAACACAGTCCAAATTTGGTAATAACAGTGGAGCCGAGAAAGATTAGAAGTGAAAGAGAATTAAGAGGTTCTGCGGAGAAAAGAAGAAAAAAATTACCAGAAAGCCTTAGGTTCCATGCGGTCGAAAGTTGGCCAAAGTAAAAAAAAAAACTCAAACGGACTGCGAAAATATCCTGGATCTTTCGGGGAAATAATTTATATCAATATTTCAATTATTAAAAAGAAGAGGTGATGTGTTTTAATTTTTATATGTGTTTTCATTTTATTTTAATGTTTGCTTTTTCCAAGCAAATTGACCACTTAGGATCACTTTTCCTTGGCCTGGAGTCTCCTTCCACTGGCATGTTTCCTTTGATCTTCTGTCCAAGCTTAGCTTCCAATAATATAAAGCCTACTCAATCGTGGCGTTCTCTGCATCAACACCGTCCCTCTAGCACTCACCACCACTGCAGCGCTCAGTACCCACTTAAAATTTACATGTAATAGCATTGCTATTGCAAGCCAAAACCAGCAAAAATATACCTATACACTATATTTACAGTACACGACTACACAGTCGTTGTTGAGTAGAATGAAGTAAAATATAAGATAGGTTCTTCTTTTACTACTAGCAGTTCGTTTCCCTTATTAGATAGCACGCGCAACAGTCTGGTACCGGTATTTAGGCCTACCAGAGTAAGGTCTACTGACAGTAGATGGTTGCACTGAATATTTTTACCAGTGTACCGTAGAGTTTCAGTGAAAAGGAACGACTTTTTTTTTTTGATTCTTTCTTTTCATAATTTGTTTTTCTACTCAAGGCATAGTCTCGTGTCACTGGTGTAGTTAGAGACAGACGGGCGCAGAAACATTTGCAATATTATCCTGCGCTGTTCCTCAGGATGATCACTGACTCCACACTGTAGAATATGATTTTTAGCAACATGTGGCAACAGTACTCTAGTTAATGTTTGTGCTATTCCTGCTCTGCTCAGCGTAACCGATAGCATTTCGTCTGTTACTTCTTCCAGGGAACAAAACCTGGCTTACGATACCGGAGACCACCTCTCCCTCTGTCTTTCAACTTTAAATTAGTGACATTACTACAACTACTACTAACTAACGGAGTAGAAATATGCACCCTGTCCAGAAGAGAAGAAAGTGGGATTCAGGCATCCGAAATGAAGTTTATAAGAACAATACTTCAAAGGACAAGTAGAGACAAAGTAAGGAACGAAACAAACAGGATAGAGGCTAGCATAGATATCAATGCTACAAAATATTTGCACAAGCAACGATTAGAATGGTATGGGCATCTTCAAAGAATGGGAGATGAGAGGACACCAAAAGCTTATTTCAACAAGATTATCCCAGGAAAAAGACCAGTAGGAAGACCAAAGAAGAAATGGTTGGACCAAATCAAGGATGATCTTGAAGACAAAGGGCTAGACTGGAGAAGGACCCATGAAGACAGGAAAAGGTGGCGAGGGCTCGTTAACAGCACCCGGGCGACTGAAGCTGGAATTTGATGATGATGATGACTGGAGATGGACTCTTGACACCGAGGGGCAGTTGACCTCGCTGTTCCGTCACTTAAAACAATAACTAACTCGGGATACTACTAATTTTATGAAGCACTCTTGACATGATATAGGGAGGCTATGGTCTTCAACTCTTTGTTATTGTTGTTTCTTTAGGGACGTTGCAACATCTTGGTCATGTAGCCCCGTGTTCTTGAGTGTGTGTAGAATTTGTCCAAGTTTCAACATTCACCACTAGGTATCATTGATATCTGGTAGCGAAAGTTGGAACTACTTGAAATTGAACGGAACTTGTAGCTCACCCTAATAAGGGTGTCCACTGGAAGCAGCTACAGACTCAGGCGAGCCGAACATGTCCTCGGACACTCCCGGCACTAAAAGCCATACGATAAATAAATAAATTGTCTGATAACCTGTGTCACTGTAATGTCTGTAATAGTGTGTGTATTTGTAATTGAGGTAAAATTTGTGTAGGAAGCGGCCGTGGCCTTAAATTAGGTACCGGTACCATCCTGGCATTTGCCTGGCGTAGAAGTGGGAAACGCTTCCAGAATACCTGAGGTACGAATCGAACCTACCTCTTCTCAGGTTTGCCTAATGAGGCTCAGTGCACCCCGTTCCAGCCCTCAGAACCAGGAATCGAACTCGGGCTTCCGCAGTGACAGCCAAGAATGCTAGCCACTACGCAACGAGGTGGACTCGATAGCTCGTATCAAATACCCTCCAATATAGGCCATTGTAGCTCTTGTTATAGAAATTTGTTCATTTAGCCCCGTGTCTGCTACCCTGCGTCATTGCAGCGTGTGCATTTGTAATTCCTGTGATGATTTGGAAGGTGACCGTAAGTTAGGAACCATCCCGCCATTTGCCTGGAGTAGAAGTGGGAAACTACGGAAAACCTGTCCAGGAAGGATGAGATGGGAATCTAACCCACCTCTTCTCAGTTTTACCTCATGAAGCTGAGTGTACCCCGATCCAGCCCTCAGACCAGAATTAAATTTCTTGGCAGAGCCTGGATTCTAGCATGGATCTCTGGGGGCGACAACCAAGAATGCTAGCCACTACAAGACGAAGTCAGGTATGATCATCATCATCAGAACTGGAGCAATAATACAAGATCAGTCGCAGGGTCAGTGTAGGCTGCACACCTTGTCTTATTGCTTTAATCTATGATTTCCTAGTTGGCTCTGGACTAGGAAATTCATGAACACTAGTTCCAGTAACATTATTTCTAGAGTCTTGTTTACAAAACGGCACGCAACAGTATAACATCGTAATACAATAGCCTAATTTCAGTAACATAACTTGATTTGTGCGTACACAATGTGTATAAATACCGCCAACTGAACTGACCATGTAGCGCCTCTAGCGGCAAACGTAGCATCTGCCTGGCGGACAGCTCCCAGAGGCTATTGGGTAGGCTAAGGTCCAAGTTCGTCCACTTGTCTTATGTCTTCCTATCTTGAAACCCTTCCAGATTTTTCACTTTTCTCTTAAATGCACTTCTTTCTAGCATTTGAGACTGCGATGTTCAAATCTTTCCTAACTTCCTTAGTCCACGTTGTAGTGGTCTTCTTCTTCCAGAGATGTCGAATATTTCTTTGGTCAATCTATGTCTGTTCATTCTGTATAGATGTCCTCTTCCACATAGTCTCTGAGATTCTTTCCACGTTCTGGTAGACTTCTCTTCTTCTTTTATTCGTTTCACCCAGCTTTGGAGTCCATTAAATCACTGTGCTTTCCGTGTAGCCCAGTATTGTGATCTTGATCTTTCTCTTGGGTTTGACCGTGCCTTGGAACCGTTGTTTGTTGTCTTTGGATATGGTTTTGGCTGTTTAATCCATGGCCATATTTCCTGTGATTTGGAGTATTAGTCTTTCTCCATTTCCTTAACCCAAAGTAGTTTGGTTCTTCTGTTACGAAAGTAGTCAAAGATTTTTTTTGGTTAGTCTATTTAAGTTCATTCTGAGGATGTGTCCATAAAAACATTAATTCTTCTTTTTTTGATTGCCTCAGAGTTTTTGTGTACTTTGGTGAAGTAGAAATAACAGAGTTACTAATGTGATTGTTTTGATTGTTCAATGTTCTGTGACACAATTAAGTAAATCCCTCTGTGGCTGTTTTGGACCCTTTCCTATCAAGTGGATGTATGAGGGCTGTCTTCCAATCATCTGGTTTTCTTTCATTTATCCAAATTTCTTCAAACATGGTGTCCACAGGCAGGAAGAGTCAGGAAAAGTCACGAATTTTGTTTTTGGTCAGGAAATAGTGTGAAAATATAGCGTGAGTCAGGAAAAATGGCGGAAAGTATTAGAAAGTCAGTAATTTTATATTAACCATATTAACTCCTTCACGTTCTACTTCAGGAACTGTGACATCTGTAGAATCTTTCTGTTATAAAGATGAAGTCACAAGTATATTTTATTCAATTAATTCCAAAGAGCCATAGGCTCGTACAGAGGAATTGTACAGTAATATGTGTGTTTACACACCAAGGAAGAAAATTCTGAAGGTAACACAAATTGATGAATAAGGACATAGGCCTATTATAAGGTTGATACCATATCTAAGATTGTTTAGACCAAGGTCCCTTAAAATGATAAGCACTTAGGATTTTTAATCTTATACATAACTTAACTTATTTGATGTATTAAGATGCATCGAATTTTTCCCACAATACTTCCATAGTTTTCCTCTTAAATACCGACAAAGTTGGTGCACATTTTACTTCATCAGGAAGTTTATTATATGACTGTGATGCAGAGAACTTGAAACTATTTCTACCATATTTAGAAGAGTGAATGATATATAAGGCTACGTCCTTCGCATGCCTAGTTCCATAAGAATGATTGTCTGAGTTCAAGATGTAGGGAGAGCTATAGAGTATTGTGTTGTGTTTAATCTTGTATATTAGCATAGCTGCTCGGAGTTCTGCACTTATGCTGAGGGGTAGAATTTTACTTTTGATGTACAGATCTTTTACTGGAGTGCAGTAAGGAAGGTTAAATATGTTTCTAATAGCCCTATTCTGAATAGTCATTAAATCATTCAGTGTGGATTTCCTGCAGTGAGCCCAAATAACATTTAAATATTGGAGCTTGCTATGTACAAGTGAATAGTAGATTTGTTTTACAAGGTTTAGGGGAATAAGATACCGAAGTTTCCTTAGAATCCCCACTACAGGTGAGAGTTTCTTAGCAATTCGTTCAACGTGTTCAATCCAGGTCAGGTGTTTGTCGATGATTAGACCTAAATACTTTGCCTGATTAACCTCTTTTATTTCAATATTATTTATATATATTTTGTCATGTGTGATTTCTTTCATGCTTTGTTTTGAAATTACCATGTAATTGGTCTTCTGTAGGTTCATTGTTAATTTATTGGCCTGGAACCATTGTGAGAGAGTATTTATATCTTGTTGCACATTTTGTATGATTTCAATTATGTCTTTCCCAGTGTAGAAGATATTTGTATCATCTGCATACAATTTGATATGCCCTCTCAAATTACATTCCACAATATCATTTATATACATTAAGAATAATGTAGGTCCAAGTATAGATCCTTGTGGAACGCCATGAGTTATATATTTTCCTGAACTTATGCATTTATTCAAAGCTACATGCTGCTTTCTTCCATGAAGGTAGCTTTGGAACCATTTTAGAGCTATACCTCGGACACCAGCATTTTCTAATTTTGACAACAGTATTTTATGATCTACTGTATCAAAGGCTTTTGTGAGATCAATAAATAACCCAACTGCCATATTATTTTTGTCAATAGTTTCTTGTAGCATTGTTATTAGGTCAATAGTTGCTGCCTCAGTACTAGATTTTTCCCTGAATCCATATTGCATATTATGAAAGAATGTATTCTTGTTCAGAAATGAAAGCAATCTTGTTTTTACCACTTCTTCCAGAATTTTTGAAACTACCGATAAAATAGAAACAGGTCTATAATTATTTGGATTTCTTTTGTCACCACCCTTATATATAGGAACTACTTTGGCCACTTTTAAGTCATCTGGTATCATGCCAGTAACTAAGGACTCATTAATCATTTCAACCAAGATTTTAATAAATGATTGCATATTGTTTTTAATGAAATTTGTCTTGATCCTATCTAAGCCACAGCTCTTTTTATTCTTTAAATTTGTGATGATGGACTTGACCTCTGCTTCATCTGTTGGATATAAGTAGAAGGAATTTGACTGCTTGTGGTCCTTACTGAGGATTTCCTTCTGTTCAGGAATAGCTTTTGCTAGACTTCCAGCAATGTTTGTGAAGAACAAGTTGAATGATTCGCATAGCTCTTGATTGTCTGTGATAATTTTGTTGTTTATTTCAAGTGAAGTGCATGTCTCAACTGTTGGTTTTTTGTTGTGTATGATTTCTTTGATAGTCTCCCAAGTTTTTTTGGAATTGTTTCCATATGTTCTGAATTTTTCTGAGTAGTAATTTGACTTTAGTCTTCTTTTTAAGTTTGTTACACTATTCCTGCATCTACAGTATTCTTGGTTCATATCATTATTATTTTTGTGAAGGGGATTTTTGAGCTTTGCATGCAGACTGTCTCGTTGTTTTATAAGTGTAAGGAGTTCAGCTGTGACCCATGGTAAGTTAGTAGTCTGTCTTTTATTGTTAGTTTTGTTTGTTATTTTTCTTTGACTATGCCTGTTCCTTAGATTCAATTGTTTGATGAAAGAGTTATATAGAGAGTTAACAGTACTGTTTGCATCATTATGGGAATCAGCGTTTATAGATATATTAGTTTCAGGAGTGTGTTGCCTATCCCAAGAGTCCTCGTGTGTTGTTGATTTTGTCGAGTTATGTGACTGAGTGTACGTGCTATAATTGGTCTTGGAAATATCAAGAATTAATATACTGTGATCACTAATATCATTGCTGACATTTGATATTTTATAACTTAATTCTGAATTGTTTAGTGACACGTGATCTATTAAGGTAGCTGCAGTGTCACAAAGTCGTGTAGCATATTTAGTGTTGCACTGTTTAAACCCATAGCATGCTATTAGATTTAGATATTTCCTTCTTAATTGATCATCAGCTAGGATATCAATGTTGGTATCTCCGAGGAAGATGCATAATTTATTGTTTATCTGGCTAAGAAAACTTTCAAATGAATTTAAGAAGGGTATGGCATTGCTTCTATTGGGGTTATATGCTGCAATAATATCAATGCTTTTATATGTTGGCCTATTACTTTTAACACCATCTCTGAATACCTCAATCCACATCAAACTATGATTCATTTCACACTTTCTTTTAACATTCACTTTCCATTTGTGTGATACATAAATACCCAGACCCCCACCAACTTTGTCATCTCTATGAGCAAACACACTTGTGAAATTGTTGAAGTTATAAAAATCTGCCTCATTACTTTTCACCCAGGTTTCTGTAACTACCAATACATCTATCTGGCCTATCATTTGCAAGAGAATTTCAATGTCATCAAGCTTATTCCGAATACTTCTGCTATTAATGTACAAACACCTAACCTCTCCACCTAATTCTAATGAGTTTATGCATGCACTTATATTACAGTCCTGTTGCATGAACTCATTCAAAGAGTTGTACTTATGTTCACTGCACTGTACATCACCTAGGTGTCCACTTGTAGTCAGCGCTTTCTTCTCTCTAAACAATAAGATATCATCACTCGTTCTAGCAATTAGTTTTCCGAGAGTAAAAACTTGGCAACTCTGTTTAAAAGTTTTCCAAATTTCATTGTTCCTCTTCTATTGAGGTGGAGACCATCATAAGCAAGGTCCCTGTCTTGTAACCAAGAGTTCCCTTCTAAAAAATAATGTTTTTTTCACTACACAACCAATCCAGTGTTGAATTCACGGCATTAATGTACCGTGAGTCTATGTCACGTCTTTGTAATACACCACTAACACACACTTTCGAACTCGGAAAGGCACTCTTCACTTCGTCCACGAGCTTGTCCATGTCATTCATAATGTGAGTTGGTGTTGGAGAACTGTTCAAGCAATTGGTCCCTACATGAATCATTACCACCTCAGGGTCTTCTCGAACCTCGTTTGCCCATACCTTTCTAGTTAATTGATCAGTTCTTATTCCTGGATAGCAATAGACTGCGGCATCATCAACTACTGGGCCTACATTTCGCAGAATTGAGTCACCCATGACAAGTACACGGGGACGTCTCCTTTTCTTAGGGTTATGGGTAGGTTTGTCGCGTCTGGATGTCTCGTTTTCAATACCGGTATTTTGTCTTTCTTCTACTTGGGAATCGGAACGGCTGAGGATTTCAAACGGATTCTGGGAGATAAAGTCGTTAGGAATATTCCCAGATTTCACCAAGTTAGGCCTACTTCTTGGAAAGCGTGCATTGGTTTTAGACCTAACCTCTAAATAGTCTGCCTGAGTAGGCCTATCTTCTTCTGCTTGTAGTCGTTCTTTAAGGAGACATATTTGTGACTGTGCATTTTTTAAATCAACCACAAGCATTTTGATTATTTCCTCTTTGGAGGCCAATTCTAATTTGAGGAGTTCAGCTTCATTCGCCGCTCGCGGCAACTCGTACTTGTTTTCCTGTTGATTTCGTTCACATCTCAAAAGTTTTTCGCCACTACATGATTTGTCTTCACAATTAAGACACACCTCTTCAAGAAATAAAGAATTGTTATCACATTGAACACTTACATCACCCGATTGGGAACAATTTTCAAGAGATAACCGTTTGTGACTTACATTTAACATCGCCATCTTGATTTGGCTGCCGAAATAAAGTGGGCCCTTAATGTCGTCCAAAATAAACTCTCTGAATTCTTGTGAAAATATTTCAGAAACCTTCAGGGAAATGTTTCCTGATATTGCAATTGCAACAAAATTTCAATTGGGGAAGACGAAATGTTCATATGTCATCAATTATGGATTAGCTCCATACTTTCATAATTTACTGCAAGATGAAATTCTTTCATGTGATAATGTTATCTGTTTTGATGAGGCATTGAACAAAGTTGTTCAGCGAGGTCAGATGCTATTTGTGCGTTAACTTGACATCAACAGCAATAAAGTTAACACCAGATATTTCAACAGCATCTTTATGGGACATGCAACAGCTCAAGACATTTTAGAGGCTTTTAACCAGGGAATCTCTCCTCTTGCTAGAAAGAGTACCGTATGTCTATGGATGGGCCGAGTGTAAATTTGAGTTTCATGAAAAAGTTCAGTGGCCAAATAATAGAAGATAATGCAGATGGCAAACAACTCGTTAACCTTGGTGTTTGCGGCCTTCATGTTGTCTATGGAGCCCTACAAACAGGAATGCATTCGGTAAAGTAGGACCTTCAATTATTTTTGAGAGACATGTATTATGTATTGAACGACTGTCCTGCACACCAAGCAGAGTACTTGGATTTATGTATTATTGCAATATAATTTACTTTATTTTGAATGAATAAAGAGGCGAGTGTTGGGCAGCTATGGGGATGGTGGAGGCTGTAAATAAAAAATAATATTTGTTTGCTCAATAAACCTTTTTTCCGATATTACGATGACTTCATGAGTCAGGAATTTTGTTGAAAAATGGTCAGGAAATGTCAGGAAAAGTCAGGAAAATTGACATTGAAAATTCTGTGGACACCATGTCAAAGATGTTTCTGAGAGACTCTATACCATTTTTGTTAACATTTTTCCAAAGTTCTGCTGTGATTTGATTTTCTCCCGAGGCTTTATAATTCTTGAGATTTGATATTATTGTTTGGAGTTCCTCGATGGTCGGAGGTTCTGTGTCAGGTTTGGTTGATGTGGATACCGTATATGAAAGTCCATCTTTTCTATTGTTTCCACACAGTTAGCAGCTTTCCAAAATATTCTGCTAATAATTTGCAATTATCTTTGTTATGGGCAACATTTCTGTTTTTGTCCTAAAGTTGTCGAGTTGCTGGATTGGACTTAGTCAATTTCTTCTTAAAATTCTTATAAAAGTTCCTTGTATTGCTTTTGTTCAAGTCTTCGTTAATCTGCACAAGTAATTGAGCTTTTTTGATTCTTTAAAGATTTTCAGTCACTAATTTTCTAACGTTTAAGAAGTTTTGTCTGTTATGTTCGTTTTTCTGTGATTGCCAGCATTGCAAACTTTACTTCTGAGTTCAATGAGACTGTCACATTCTTCCGTCCACCACACATGGGTTTTGATTTTAGTCAGTGCTTTTTTTTTTTTTCTGAAAGAAGTTTAAAGGGTACTCACAGTTGTAGTCGACAAAACATCACGATCTTGCAAATTCCGGTCATTGTTTGTGTTTGAATCATTAACTTTCAGCTTTTTCGATGCCTGGGCGGATGTTAAATAGTTGGTTATTTTCTTCATCCTTCAAAACTAACCTCACACACAAAATAACAACCTACCCCACCTCCAAACTTACGCCTGCGTGCTTATAAGAACGGAGTGCTGAGTTGCCGACCAAAAGAAACAGATTCAATAGATCGATTTAAATTGAGGATTACTCCAAATCTCTTCCGGCTGTTGTGATAAGCACATTGACGCCAGCTGATCGATTAACTTTCAAGTCGGAAGTTATATTTGCCGGACTAGATACAAATGTACCAATATATTGTCTTAAATATTTTCCAATGTTTAAGGGGTATGCGTGCCCCATGCAAAAAGCACTGATTTTAGTTAACTTAGTGGAGCAAATTGTTCAGCTTTATTTTTCTTTTATTTGATCACAGCCTTGATTTGTAAAATCTTCAGTAGCGTGGGAAAAACTCTTGAGCTTATTATCTTTACTGGATCATAATTTCTATGTTTTAGTCTGTTGGTGCAACTTTTCTTATTGGGGATGATTGTGAATTTTATTTTAGAAAGGTAATGATCAGCATCCCTGAGTACGTTGACATTTTGATATTCTTTATGGAATTTCCTTTTAATTGCCACATGGTCTAGTTGAAATTCATCAGGAGCGGGTTTGGTGAGATCCACGTTTTGTGTTTCCTAGCTAACTTCTTGAAAGCTGTGGATTTTAAGATCATGTCATGTGCTTGGCAAAGCTCTACAAGTCCAATGCCTTTTATATGCTGCGTAATTCCCGATAATACCGTATTGTTGTGTTTCCCTACCTGGGCATTGAAGTCCCCCATAAGTATGACATTATTTCCCTACCTGGGCATTGAAGTCCCCCATAAGTATGACATTATTTCCCTACCTGGGCATTGAAGTCCCCCATAAGTATGACATTATTTCCCTACCTGGGCATTGAAGTCCCCCATAAGTATGACATTATTTCCCTACCTGGGCATTGAAGTCCCCCATAAGTATGACATTATTTCCCTACCTGGGCGTTGAAGTATGACATTATTTCCCTACCTGGGCATTGAAGTCCCCCATAAGTATGACATTATTTCCCTACCTGGGCATTGAAGTCCCCCATAAGTATGACATTATTTCCCTACCTGGGCGTTGAAGTATGACATTATTTCTCTCTCGAATTTTTAGATAACATCATCTTATTGGTCCCAAAGGAGTTGCACTTTTTCTCTGTTCTTTTTAGTGTCTTCGTTTGTGGGAGTATGTGCATTTACAACTTTCTATTAGCAGATTTGTTAGTGTGGAAAGTCTTTCAGATTGCGATTCAAAGTTCAGTTGATAATAGAGTTCAAAATGTTTTTGGCTATTATGAAACTAGTTCGAAGGTGTGGTGTGTTTTTCATAATTATTTTGCCTACTTTTCCTTTGTAAATTCTGAATCCATCAGAATCAAAACTTTTTTCATCCAAGTATCTTGTTTCTTGGAGAGCTGTTGTGATACTCTTCACACGATTGATAACTTGTTGGGGGTGACTTCTAGAGCCGCTAATTGAGCCCTGGAGGTTATTCTCAGCCGCCCCTAACCTGGAGAACAGACACTGACCAAAGGCCGCCGAATCTGGGAACAAGCGCCTTTGGATTTGGAATTTTGTGGTAGTGGTGAAACTACCATCCACCGTTGGGAATGCAAGATTCCTCTTCTGCGTCAGGACTGTTTCACCTAGTAACCCTAGGCAGGGGCCCTTAAAGGGTGCTAACATCCGGAGCCAGATGGACCCAGCAGGTGTTACTCTTCCCCCTCCTCCTTCCTCGTCAGTTGCGAGATGAGGGACCGGGCTTGGCAGAGTTATTTATAATCGTAATATTAATTTTTATATTTTTATCGTTATTTTTACATAATGTCATTTTATACTTCATTTCATCACACTAACTTTTGATGAAACAAGGCGCTGAAGACAGAGAAGTTGATGATGATTATTTATTTCTTTATATAATTTTATAATTTTGGGAAAGCTTGATAAATTGGGGGATAGGCAAGGAACTGAGAGACATGATAAAAGGAATGTGCATGGAGTGCTACAGTAGTGTGAAGACTAGAGTCGGGACATCTGAATGGCTTAAAATTGAGACTGGACTAAAGCAAGGAAGTGTGTTGTCACCCTTATTGTTCGTAATGGTGACGGATGACATCATGAAGGCTGCAATGAAAGACTATAGTAGGGCAGAGATGAAGGTAATGTTGTTTGCAGACGACGTTGTGATCTGGGGCGAGGATGAGATGGAGGTACAAGAACAGTTAGACGTAACAAATGAAAAGACTGAGCAATGGGGATTGAAGATAAATGTGGAGAAGAGTAAAACAGGGGTGATGAGTAGAGATAAGAAAGAAGGAAAAGGAGTAATCAAAGTCGGAGATAAGGAATTGTAAGTGGTGAAACACTTCAAATACTTGGGAAGTGAACTGGCTGAAGATGGAAGACTAGATTTGGAAATTAGCAGAAGAATACAACTCGGGAGTGCTTTCTACCAACAGGTACGGGGACCAATTAAGGCTAAAGAAGTTCTGTACAAAACATATTATGTTCCTACAATGACATGTGCAGCAGAAACTTGGACAATGACTAAGAGAGATGAGAGCAGAGTACAAGCAGTAGAGATGAGATTCCTGAGAAGTATGGTCCAGAAAACGAGGCGGGACAGAGTGAGAAATGAAGATATACGGAAAGAACTGGGAGTGAAAATGAAAATCCACAGCCTGCTTCCAGTCTCCGACCGGGTCAGGAATGGAATGAATGAAGCCCCCATCTAGCGGCGAGGATATGAACTGTGCCGGCTGCCGAGGCCTGACGCACTCCTCTGGGGCAATGATTAAATGAATGACAGATGAAATGAAATGATAGTGGAGAGTGTTGCTGGAATGAAATTTTGACAGGGAAAACTGGAGTACCCGGAGAAAAACCTGTCTGCCTTTGTTTTGTCCAGCACAGATCTCACATGGAGTGATCGGGATTTGAACCACGGACCCAGCGGTGAGAGGCCGGCGTGCTGCCGCCTAAACCACGGAGGCTTCCTAAAGAACTGGGAGTACAGAAACTAAATGACAAACTGGAGCAAAACAGAATGAGATGGTTTGGACATGTCAAACGGATGAATGAAGTAAGGCTACCAAGACTAGCACTGGAACGACTGATGACAGGGAAGAGAGGACGAGGAAGACCAAGAATGGTTGGATGGACTCGGTGGAGAATAGTATTAGAAAACGGAACGTGGATTGGAACACAGTGTCGGAAGAGGAATGGTGGAACGACAGAACAAAGTGGAGAGGAACCATATTTGCCCCCACCCAGTGTCAACTGGAAAAGGGGAAATGAAGATGATGATGAATTTTTAATTTTAATTTCTATAGTTAGTGGCTTGGAATAGTTTACAGACAAACACGACCAAGTCTTACCATGGCTTTAGTGCAACCTTTCAATTAAATTGAACAACAAAAAGACCATGTCTGCCCAAAGCTCTGTGGTGGGGGAGGAGAAGGACTGTAGTGGTGAATAAGCCGACCTTGAAGTGATTAATAATCTTAACATGTTTCAGGAGAGATGTGAATGACTAAAGATGGCCATCATAACAAGGATCTTAAGGCAGTTGTGGTCACTGAGAGCACAGAGCCGTGCTGTGTCCAGCAAGACAACTAGACAAACGTTTATTGAGTACTTCGTTGAAGAGCATGAGCACAAATTTATTCGCTCCAGCCCTGTGGTGCCCTTGTGCGACCCCACAGTTCCTTTTGTCAACGCTGGTATGAACCAGGTGAGTGCCCTGTGCTTTCAGGTCAATTGGTAAATCAAAACAGAACTCAACCCAGTACTGTTATAAGTTCTGTCAGTTCTTTCAATGCATATAATTACTGAGAAGAATTACGCAAACCCATTAACTTAATATACATGAGTCGTCTAGTATCAAAACCGGCCAAGTCACTGAAGGCATATTTTTCAGTATGGATGAAAAACCTCTAGAGACAAAGCAATGGTGGTCACAAAAGATTTTATTGCATAGTTATATCCATAATGGTTTAATATTTAAGTTCTGCTATTTTGAGAAATCTGATTCATAATGAACCCTTCTTTTTTGCTAATATTAATTTTGACTTGGCCGTTTTTGTTGCAATTTGGTATAATTTTAGTCCTTTTTTGTAAAACTTTTCTTTTTAAATTCCAAATTCCAGTGAAAAAAGGCAACAAAATTAAAATAAATTGACATTTTAATTACCTGTTTTTATTGCAATAAAAACGAAAGCATTCTGCTTAAATTGGATAGTAGCCTAATATATGAAGATGAACATCAGAAAGCTGAGGAGAATACAAAATAGGTATTATATCATTAAAAGTTAGTAGTTCACTAGATCTTGAACACTGTAAAAGAAAATGAGTCACTTATGTTAATAGCATCATTATTAAAATAGGAACAATATACACTACACAATAATGACAAAATACGAGCACACAGGAAATATGATTGCTTTCGCGCCAGTGCGGTAAGAAGCCCGCGAATACGGAAGTCAGTGTTGCAAACGAACAAAATACAAATTATTATGACTTCGAAGAGTAAACAAAATAAGGAACAATGTTGCCTACTGATATTATCACATTCTTGCATAATCTAACAACGCTAGTTTCCAGACAATAATGCTGCGACATGAAGATTGCTACTCGTTCTTTGACATGGCCGGTTTTGAAAGCACTGCCTGCATGACTTGGCCCATTCTGTTAGCACGACCAAGAATTCAGTGCTCTGTAACATGAAGACATGGACGATTTTGAAGCATATTCTTGTTTCGCCTGATAGTGCTGTACTTCTACTTCAAATTGATAACCATAACTCATTTTCGTAAATTTTGTGTCTTGGCCGGTTTTGATACTAGACGACTCACATATATTCTGAAACAACAACAATAATGCTACAGAATGAACATACTCTTATCCGTAATGATCACCATGTGTGGCAACACAGCGGCAACTCATGAATATCTGCACAAATCGTGTCCAGTGGAATTGCTCAATATTGCGATGCCTTTTTTGACAAGCTATCGTCTCGAGCTTCTGCCAATGGATTGGGGTCCGGACTTCCCCTAGGCCAGTCAGCAGCAGTGTTGAACCATGGACACTGGGTGCCAACCAGTGCTGTGTGGTTTTGGCGATGTCGCTTCAAACAACTTGGAACTGATACGTGATATCACCTTTTCCAACATTGTCTGATATCCACTTTCGCAAAAAAGCACCTCCGATTCTACCCGCCCGGAAATCGCAGGGTGATGTTGGCGCTGCATATATGGAACTTTCTCCTTGCACAAAAAGCATTCACAACTTCTTTTCTGCGTACACACCTAGGAGTGCCCGATCTGACATGATCAACAGTTGCACCCGTTTGTTTAAACCGTGCTATTGGCTGCCGAGAGATTTCCTTAACTCGCTTTCCGCAACGAAATAACGCCAATACAGTGATACGATTCCCATACACTCCCCACACCATCTTTCACTGCTGCCTACTACTGGTGGAGTCATGAAGATGACCTTGTGACGCTTCTTCATTCACAATTACCATACTACAACTCGTTCAGAACTTATGGCAGTACTCTGTGTACGAACGTTAACAGCAAGGGACCAAGCAGTGAGGCCATCTCAGAAGTTTATGGAGAAACATTCATTTGCGAAGAATGTTTTGTTGTATAATATGATTCCCAGAACTTTAGAGAAATAATGAATGTTAGGGTGACAAGAGGATTGAATATTGACTCCAACCTTTTTTTTTTGTCAGAGATCAAAACAAAATTTCAACAAAATAAATCCAATCCTAAATTTATGAAACTCACTAAAATTGATACGAAGTTCATAGCAGAAAATAAGGTTCTAATAACCCCTGGCTCTACAGCCCGTGAAGGGCCTAGGCCTACCAAGCGACCGCTGTCCAGCCATTTGGCCTGCAGATATTGGGGTGACGCGTGATCAGCGCATCGGGACCCTCGGCAATTAATCTTGTTTTTTGTGATCGGGGCGCTGCCTCACTGTCGGACAGCTACTCTATTGTCCTTACGAAGCTGAGTGCACCCCGTTCCAACCCTCACGTCAGTTTCTAAAATCCCTGACGGAGCCGGGAATTGAACCCGGGGCCTCTGGGTGAGAGGCAGGCGCGATACCCCAACAACACTGGGCCGGCAGAAAATAAGATTACATTTATCAATAACCTAAATATAAAACCAATGAGTACCTGGGAAGAGATCAAAACTACAATGGTTGAATCGGCGAAATGATTGGGTCAGCCACCAAGGAAGAGAAAACATCGGTGGTGAAATGCAGTATATGATGCGGCACTTGAATGTAGACAAAGAGCATGGCAGCAATGGAATTTAAGAAAGAAGGAAGATGATTGGACTAATTTTGTAGCGATCAGGAAATTTATGTCCAAAATCATTAGAGTTGAGAAACGTAACTATGATAAGAACCGATTAGAGAGTATTGATGAATTTAAAAAGAACAACTCGAAAGAATTCTCGTGAAGAGATTCATGGATATCAACCTCTGAACCTTCACTTCAAGGATACGGCAGGGGAATCAGTCAGTTGTTTGCCAAATATTTTGAGAAATTTCTAAATTGTGAAGAACCAATAGAAAGATTAAGTTTCAAAGCACCACAACTCCACCGACATTACAGCAAGTTGAAGTGTATATTGAACAACTTGAAAACAAAAAGGCATCAGGTGAGGATGGGATACTTCCTGAAATGTGGAATCTCGGTGGTAGAGTGGCAGCTGCAGCCCTCCATCAGGTTATCAATGATTGTTGGGAGAAAGGAATAATACCAAATGATTGGAAAATAGCTATAATCCACCCTTTACATAAGAAAGGGGATATGACAAATCCTAACAATTATAGGGGTATTTCCCTTCAGCCAGTGGCTTACAAAATCTTTTCCAAGTCATTGTTAAGCATTTTAATTGAACAAGCGAGTATCAAGGAAGGGTAGATCTTGTCCAGAGCAAATGTTTCATCTTAAAACAATCCTGCGAATCAGAACGATACATAATCTCAACACAGTGGTTACGATTATTGATTTCCAATAAGCTTATGATTCGATTGACCGTCGGACGCTTTTCTTAACATTATTTGAACTAGGGATTGATGAAATTACTCGAAAGCTGATTGAACAAACACTCGCTGATACATCCTCAAGAGTTGAATGAGATTTCAGACCCTTTCAGTATCAAAACTGATGTGCGGTAAGGCGATGTGCTTTCGCCAATGCTCTTTAATTTGCTATTAAACAAAGTTATGAGTGATTGGGAGACCATATTACGAGAGAAGAACGTTGAAGGGATCCATTTGGGACAAGGCCGAGGGGGATTTGAAGTGAAATGTCTTGCCTTTGCTGATGATAGCGATGATTTCAGAGAACAAACTTGAAGCACAAATAATGATTGAAACACTTCATGCAATAGCAATTAAAACTGGTCTTACCATTTCATATGGAAATACTAAATACAGACATAATAAGGTCAAGTATTTACCAACACAATATGATCAGATTCTAAGAGTTGATGAATTTAAGTATTTGGGTGAATGGATCCAGTCCAATGGACTTGATAACACAACGTGAAGGAGAGATTGAAGAAGGTGGAATTTACCTATAAGCTTACCCGTTACAACAAACAATCGATATTGTTCCAAGCAAAAATGAAACACTATGCAACTGTCATTAAGCCAGAGGTATTACAGTATATGGTTCTGAATGCCTAACATTGAATAAAATAGGAAACCAAATTTTAACTAGAGAAAAAAGAAAGAAAAATACTTCGAAAAATATTTGGTCCCTAAAAGAATAAAGAAAATTGGTGGTTGAAGAGGAGAAATGCAGACCCTTACTGTCATATAGAAGAAATTACCGTTTCAATTAAAAAGAGAAGACATCTTTACAGGATGAACAGTAATCGGCTCTCGAAGAAAATGTTTGATTACATCTCTCTGGAGGAGATACGATGGGAAATGCATCAACTGAAGATCATGGATGCTATCATCTCGGACAGGGAGGAATTTTGGCGATGGGTCCATTCAGCAGATGTTACACGTATCAAAGTCCAACGACGGCGATGTCAGTGGAACAACGGCAAACGATTAGTCATCGATTGAAAAAGTTCTGAGAAGAAAAGAAAAGGAAAAATAATATACCATTGTGTTAGATTGTATGCGGTCTTTAATTGAAGATGTATTTACTTGTTCTGTCTTGCAGTGCAAAGACGTGCTTCTCGGCCAGTGCAGACCCCCATGTGGTCGGGCTGCCAACAGTCAGAATTGCATTCTGTTAGATTGTAAGCGGTCTATAACTGTATTGAGGATGTATTCACTTGTTCTGTCTTGCAGTTCAAAGACGTGCTTCTCGGCCAGCGCAGACCCCCATGTGGTCGGGCTGCCAACAGTCAGAATTGCATTCTGTTAGATTGTAAGCGGTCTATAACTGTATTGAGGATGTATTCACTTGTTCTGTCTTGCAGTTCAAAGACGTGCTTCTCGGCCAGCGCAGACCCCCATGTGGTCGGGCTGCCAACAGTCAGAATTGCATTCTGTTAGATTGTAAGCGGTCTATAACTGTATTGAGGATGTATTCACTTGTTCTGTCTTGCAGTTCAAAGACGTGCTTCTCGGCCAGCGCAGACCCCCATGTGGTCGAGCTGCCAACAGTCAGAAGTGCATTCGTGTTGGTGGCAAGCACAATGACCTGGATGTGGTGGGGACTGATGGATATCATCATACGTTCTTTGAGATGCTTGGCAGTTGGTCCTTTGGAGACTATTTTAAGGTGAGTAGGCCCACTTGCTGGCAGTCCTGTTTGGTGTTTCTGCGTCTGGAAGCTGTGCAGAATATGAGTGGGAGGTGTTAGGAAATACAAGACTCTTCTGGTAGGTATTTCCCCAAGGATCCAGGATATTTTATACTCCGATTGAGTGTAATGACATTCCATCAAATTGCAAAGAAAATTGAAAAAGTGATCTGGTCATGGTTCATTAGAACATTGAAATAGTCACGTACTGCTCAGTCGTAGGCTGCGCGATTATTTGCTGTGCGAAATTAGCTTTCGATGATGAAGAATGTCTGAGAGTGAATTCAAAGTACTCTTGTAATCTCTTGTTAATGCCAAAGTTAGTACGACAGTTGCAAATTTCTGCAGAGCAATTATTGCCCGAGAGAAAGACTGTTGATAACATTGAAGATTTTTGGCGAGAGTAAATTCCTATACCAGTATTCAATATTTATATCGTGTTTCAAATCAAAGGATATCAACAATTGTTCCCGAGGTTTGTGACACAATCATGTAAATTAAAGGACTGTTTTAAGGTACATACAATTAAAATGGGATTTAATTTGCCTCTGCGATTGTTCATTATCGCTATGCTGTACTTGGTGACAAACAGTTGGCAAGCCGTAAGACAGGTGTACGTGCGAGCCCAAGTTATACTATAGCTTCACTTCAGTGAAGGGAGATAAGGTAGAGATTCTGTCTTTGGTAGTCGGCAATGAACTGGCGCAATCTTATTTAGGGGAAATCGGGGAAGGCCTGATATTAAAGGGGCTGATGGGAGATGTAGGAAAGCAGCAAGCGAGCAGTGCCTGAGGCTCTGGGGGCCCTCATATGTGCAAGATAACATGTGAGGATTGCTTGGGAATTTCAATGAGCTTCTTTTCAGCAAGATGAATATAAGGGGAAAGGTCAACTGCATAGCCATTGATCTATCTAAGGCTTGTGATTGGGTAAATGG
Source organism: Meconema thalassinum (assembly GCA_946902985.2). NCBI lineage: Eukaryota > Metazoa > Arthropoda > Insecta > Orthoptera > Tettigoniidae > Meconema > Meconema thalassinum. The sequence continues at coordinate 277,620,070 of OX336388.2, forward strand.
AGGGACTATAGAGCATCCAGCGTTTAGAAAAGACTGGAGCCTTATGGCGACAATGTTGCTAACTCTAGGCAGAGTCATACGTTACGTCCACCTGCTCCGATTACTGCCCTTTCATAAGTTAGTGACACAACACAACCCCTGCAGCTACCCGAGATAGAACACACCCAGGAAGGAGCGGTTTTGCAGGTGTTAACGGATTGGACCAGTATTAAGGATACGCGAAGACAACCAATAACAAAATTCATTTGTTGTGATATTACGCATTACTGATTGACAGGTATTGAGAGCACAACCCTTCCTTCTCGGATGTATGCTGACGATGTTAACAACTTTTACGTAAGCAACACTGTTGATCATCACCTTTTTTGTTATTAGTTAGGCTATAATTTAGTTTCTTTCAATTTTATACTTGTTGTTTTGTTTAGATTAATACTTGTAATATTGTAGCGAGTTAGCCTTGCGGTTAGGGCACGCAGCAGTGAGCTTGCATTCAGGAGATAGTGGGTTCGAACCCCACTGTCGGCAGCCCTGTTTCAATCGAACAGAAAATAAAACACACAAAACGGTAACACCAATGCCAGATAGTGCTTCAGAACTCATGTTGCCGGTGGAACTGAGCACGTGTTCCACTCAGGGCGAGCATGCAGCACAGGACGAGGCTCTTCTTTCCTCGACAATTTTTAAATTACTAAGACGTATTATATACGATACTTGTATGCAATAAGAAAGGTAATCAATTGGCAGATAATTGGAGGAAGCTATTATGACAAAAATATATATATGTTCAGAGGGTTCAATTAAACATTGCGATGCACGCGAGTTTAGGGGAATTTTCAGTTACCTAGGTGATGTCACGGCTGATGTATTGATATATTGATGTTCTTTGGTTGCCGGGAGTTGCTCCACAAGCTTGTCAGCTGATTATTACGTCAGTGTGCCGCACGATTTAGTCGGTGGATGTTCGCCATTTTTGTAAATGTAATTTTGATAATAAATATTCCTGTGAATAACCTATAGACCGAGATTTAGATATTAGCAGTGATGTGTGCGCGTATTGTGTTAACGATTTGTAATAAAATTGTTGAGTTTCTGTAGTTAACTGTAACTTTAACTGTAAAGCCATTGATTTTCACGAAAATATTACGTGAGGCACTGTGTGGTCGAAAGTTACTGCTTCTTCTTCTACATGTGCAATAATACGGCCTGTGGGATTTATCGGTGGGTTGTATTAAAGTTGTTATATATTTCTTTTGGTTGTTGCATTTAATTGAAAAGTTGCACTGTACCGTACTCTTCTACAGCTTTAGACCAAGCCATTTGTCTAGACGAAAATATTACGTTAGGCACGGTGTGTGGGAATACTCCTGGTAAAATAGTAATGGGTGGGTGAAATTTAGACAAATTGGCATTTACATGAACACTTGAAAAAGTGATATGACAGTGTTTTGCATTAGACCCATCGGCCTATAGGTCTTGTTTTTGACGTTTCATATATGTATTATGTCTGTGAGGCGTTATTAAACAGTATGTTAAGGATTGTGATTTCTAATTGAGATACAAGTATTTGCAGCCAATATTGGAAAACATAAAAATACCAACCTAGCGGGGAGGGGGTGTGGGGAGGGAAGGGGGGGGGGGGGGGCGCAGCTCCCCCATCATAAACATCATTATTGACCACAATGTTTTATAATGAAATTATAATGTTTTGGTGCTTCGGTGGCGTAGTTGGTAGCATGCTGAACTGCTATGCCCAAGATAGCGGGTTCAAACCCGGCCGAAGTCGTCGGATTTTTTAAGAGCGTTAAAAATCCTTCAGTATGCCTTCCTTCGGAGGGGAAGTAAAGCCGGCGGTCCCATGTCATAGATTTATGGCATGTAAAAGATCCTTTCACAGACTAAACTTGTGTAAAGCAAAATTTGTTAGGTTAGATTTCGTCAGAACACTCTATCAAAGTTCCAACGTTCACCACTAGGTATCATTGATATCTGGTGGTGAAAGTTGGAACTACTTGAAATTGAACGGAACTTGTAGCTCACCCTTTAGGGTGTCCGCTGGAAGCAGCTACAGACTCAGGCGAGCCGAACATGTCCTCGGACACTCCCGGCACTAAAAGCCATACGATAAATAATAAATAATGTTTTGGTTTTTGGTTGTTTTTGCGGATGTCATTGTGTTTGTGTTTGCGTATTTGCAGCCAACTTTGGAGAAAAAAAAAAACGAAACTACACAAAACCATTTCTTGCTATGTGGGGGGGGGATCGATAACATTATTGACCACCATATGTTATAAGAATATTACAATGGGTTAGCGATAGGTTGTATTTGTGTTTGTGGTTTTGATGGAAATTAATGCATCTGCCAGCAGCTAGGTTAGGTTTATGTATGCGTGGGAAATGTGTTAATGTATTGATGCCAACCGGCGATTATTTCAGACCGCGATCGTTTGTGCATAACTTTTTATAAAAACAAATTGGCTGCTTTTGTGATGTTATCAACCACTTGACGAAATGCTTCTCTGGCAAGATTATGGGAAAAGCCTTGGTTATAGGTTATTTAGGGTGGTGTCAACTCAATAACAGAAATGAGGATTAAAAAACCGCATTGTGTTTCGTCGTCTGTAATTGATTTATTGGCCTACCTCAATTTGATATGCCTTACATAGGAAAATGTTTTAATTTAGGGTTACATTTATAAGATTTTGTATTGGAATGGGTAATTGGTCTACTTACCTAAATTATTGTCGGTGATACTTACGAAAATATTCCTATTTTAGGTTATATTTTTAAAGTTTTGTATCTGTATCTGTAATTTGCCTATATAGTAGAATTACAGATGACGATAAACATCGTAATTTATTTTAATTTTAGAATTATAAGACATTATATCGAAAGCTGTAATTGACCTATATAGCTCAATTAAAGATTTCTATGCAATGTTTTATTATTATGAAATTAAAATAATTACGATGTGTATCGTCATCTGTAATTCTACTATATAGGACAATTATAGATTTAGATACGCTTTTCTTAAAATCTAACCTGAAATTGCGAAATTTGTTTATGCATCGGAATCTTTAATTGAGCTATGTAGGTCAATTACAGATTTCGATGCACACTTCGTTTTGAAGGTTTTTGTTTAATGCAGCTTTGTTTTTTGTTTTTTCCCCACCCAAAAAACCCCTATTACCCAGGCTTTTCCCATAAGCTTGCTAGAGGAGTATTTCGTGACATCGTTGATGACGTCACGGAAGTCGCCATTTTGTTTTAGGGGAATTTTATAAGCGGATGCATCGCAATGTATAATAGTCCCTGTTCAGAGTTCCTTCATGATAAAAGGTGAGGTAACAAAACCAGTTTAGGGGGGTGTTTCCGTTAAAAGTAAAAGCCCATAAGACCCACAGTCTTTTCTAAATGCTGGATGCTCTATAGGTATGGACAAGAAGGATAAAACCTTTCTTGGAGGGTAGAAGTCAAAGGGCTCATGTTCGAGAATCATTATCAGAACAGATTAGGATGGAAGAGGCATACCTCATGGCAGTAAATTTATATATCTATATTTATAAATTCAAAAGGAAGATCCTGTACTCAACAGATTTGGAACCTTAAAACCATACTACACATCACACGATGCCGAAATACTACAGTCACATGTGTGGATTTCAATAAAGCCTACGATCTGTTGACAAACACTTTTTAATATCTTGGAAAAATTTGGAGTTGATAGGAAGACCAGGTCCTTCATCCAGGAAACACTATCTCAAACCAATTTGAAAGTAAAATCTCAAACTCATTCGAAATTCACAGAGGAGTCCGACATGGAGATGGTTTGTTCAATATCATATTGGACAAAATAATCAGAAAATGGGAAAGGCATGTCGAAAGTTCATGAACCATTCCTCATTCCCAATCCTTCTTCACCAGGTCTGCCAACTGGTCTCCTCCCTCCCAGGTCTCTTCCATGCTCCCTTCTTGCAGTTTTATCGGCACTCATTCTCTTCACGTGGCCGACCACTTCATTCTAGCCTTCTGGATCTTTTGTAGTATAGAGTCTTCTATTCTCACCTCTTCTCTGATTTTATCATTGCTGATCTTCTGGATCATAGTACGCAGGAACTTCATTTCTGCTGCTTGGAGTTTTGAATTGTCCTTCCTGGTTAGTGTGTTTTCTTACTTGGTGGTAAAAGTGCATTGCTTTGCTGACTCATGAAAGATCTCAGTATATGGACACAAAATGAACAGGGAAACTCACTTTGCAGACACAGTCCAACCCACAGGACTGAACACATCTCCAATATTCAAACTGCAAAAGGCATACAAACTGACATGGAAAGGGCTGTGTCTCGTAATGCAAAACTACAAGAAACATACTACAACAGAAGCCTTGTATGCACCAGAAACAACATTAATTGGAGGGATGTCAAGAATTCATGACATCGAGAAACAAGAATGGAAAATTCTTAGAAAGATGCCCGCGCTGTTCTCGGAGATGGAACTTGGATCAGCGTAACTCTACATAAACACAGACACCTACAGTTCTATGGAGAGCTGTGGAGGATGGATGAAAACAGACTTGCCAAGAAAAATGTTAACATCATTAAAACAAGTAAATTAAAGACCAGTTGGATGAGAGAAACACAGGAAGACTTGGGGACGATATTCAGGATAGGAATCAATTCAGAAATACAATCAGAAACAAGAAATTTGAACATGTCTCGAGAAAAGAAACAATAAGGAAAATATGGACAGAGGAAAGGAAGAAAGAACACAGTGAATTAATGACGAGGTTTTGGGAAGATCAGAGAAGAGGGACGCTCTAATGAACTCGTGGGAAGCATTAGATCGCAACAAATGGCGTGCATTGATCCATAAAGCTGACCCCGTTCGTACGGGATAGCGCTAAGAAGAAGAAAAGTGAGTTTGTTTGTTTACACCAAGGTGCACGAGGTTATATTGTCAAATTCATATTTGAAATCCAAGTTTTAACGGGGTACAAGATAAAATATGCCATAGATCGGCAAAATTTGAATGTTGTCGTAGAATGATTTGAATTGCTGCAATAAACAACTTGGCAAGTCTCAATGGAACACCGAAAATCACATTTTAAGGCCCTAGAGTTTCAGAGATTTTTCCAAAATATTTGCCGCTATTGGGAACTGATGATTAGTTTTACGTGACGATCATGAGCCATGGACCAAATGAAGATAAATCCCAAGGTATTACTGTGGGAAGGGGAAAGCACAGCAGAGCATTGGGGGTTTGAACATTGTAGTCATGTGTAGGTACGACGGCAGATCGGAAAGTAACACACAATCATTTTTTTCTCCCCTGGTATTGCAGCTGGAATGTTGGATAGTTTGAACTTTGCACTACAGAGAGTATATTGTTTTCATGTGCAGCTCTAGCGAGAGAAGCCTGAACTACGTATGTTACTGATATCAACTTGTGAAGAGCAGCGAACTGCAGTTCGATTTGTGGGCCAAAGAGCATAAACCAAGTAAACATCACAGGGACATTCGTGGCGTGTACCACTACAAGCTGGCCTCTATGGAGTGAAAACGTGCTGGTTCCCCAAAGTGACTCAAATTGTTAGGAAAGTACCGTATTTACTAGCCCCCCCCCCATCCCCCCCTCAATTTTCTACTATTATTGAGGAGGAAAAAAATTGCAAAAACAAAAAAAAAAAAGAATGGAAATGGGAAGGAGAAATAACCAGCCAAATGTAGCAAATAGGCCTACAACATTCCCGTTGACAGTAAAACCCGCGCTTTTGCCAGAACCACCTGTGCATTGATGACATCGACAATGGCTACTCACTCCCCTTACGAGTTCCGTGTCTTACTCTTGGTGTGTAGGGTGTATGAGCACTGGCTGCCAGTGGTATCAGACTCCCTCCCCCAGGTCTGCTCAGGTTATTACACCTGGTGTGTAGAGTGTATGAGCACTGGCTGCCAGTGGTATCAGACTCCCTCCCCCTAGTCTGGTCAGGTTATTACACCTGGTGTGTAGAGTGTATGAGCACTGGCTGCCAGTGGTATCAGACTCCCTCCCCCTAGTCTGGTCAGGTTATTACACCTGGTGTGTAGGGTGTATGAGCACTGGCTGCCAGTGGTACCAGACTCCCTCCCCCTAGTCTGGTCAGGTTATTACACCTGGTGTGAACAGTGTATGAGCACTGGCTGCCAGTGGTATCAGACTCCCTCCCCCAGGTCTGGTCAGGTTATTACACCTGGTGTGTAGAGTGTATGAGCACTGGCTGCCAGTGGTATCAGACTCCCTCCCCCTAGTCTGGTCAGGTTATTACACCTGGTGTGTAGGGTGTATGAGCACTGGCTGTCAGTGGTATCAGACTCCCTCCCCCTAGTCTAGTCAGGTTATTACACCTGGTGTGTAGAGTGTATAAGCACTGGCTGCCAGTGGTACCAGACTCCCTCCCCCTAGTCTGGTCAGGTTATTACACCTGGTGTGTAGAGTGTATGAGCACTGGCTGCCAGTGGTATCAGACTCCCTCCCCCTAGTCTGGTCAGGTTATTACACCTGGTGTGTAGAGTGTATGAGCACTGGCTGCCAGTGGTATCAGACTCCCTCCCCCTAGTCTGGTCAGGTTATTACACCTGGTGTGTAGAGTGTATGAGCACTGGCTGCCAGTGGTATCAGACTCCCTCCCCCTCGTCTGGTCAGGTTATTACACATGTTGTGTAGAGTGTATGAGCACTGACTGCCAGTGGTATCAGACTCCCTCCCCCTAGTCTGGTCGGGTTATTACACCTGGTGTGTAGAGTGTATGAGCACTGACTGCCAGTGGTATCAGACTCCCTCCCCCTAGTCTGGTCGGGTTATTACACCTGGTGTGTAGAGTGTATGAGCACTGACTGCCAGTGGTATCAGACTCCCTCCGCCTAGTCTGGTCAAGTTATTACACATGTTGTGTAGAGTGTATGAGCACTGACTGCCAGTGGTATCAGACTCCCTCTGCCTAGTCTGGTCAGGTTATTACACCTGGTGTATAGGGTGTATGAGCTCTGGCTGCCAGTGCTATCAGACTCCCTCTGCCTAGTCTGGTCAGGTTATTACACCTGGTGTGTAGAGTGTATGAACACTGGCTGCCTGTGGTATCAGACTCCCTCTGCCTAGTATGGTCAGGTTATTACACCTGTTGTGTAGGGTGTATGAGCACAGGCTGCCAGTGGTATCAGACTCCCTCCCCCTAGTCTGGTCAGGTTATTACACCTGGTGTGAAGAGTGTATGAGCACTGGCTGCCTGTGGAATCAGACTCCCTCCCCCTAGTCTGGTCAGGTTATTACACCTAGTGTGTAGAGTGTATGAGCACTGGCTGCCAGTGGTATCAGACTCCCTCCCCTTAGTCTGGTCAGGTTATTACACCTGGTGTGTAGGGTGTATGAGCACTGGCTGCCAGTGCTATCAGACTCCCTCCCCCTAGTCTGGTCAGGTTATTACACTTGGTGTGTAGGGTGTATGAGCTCTGGCTGCCAGTGCTATCAGACTCCCTCCCCCTAGTCTGGTCAGGTTATTACACCTGGTGTGTAGAGTGTATGAGCACTGGCTGCCAGTGGTATCAGACTCCCTCCCCCTAGTCTGGTCAGGTTATTACACCTGGTGTGTAGAGTGTATGAGCACTGGCTGCCAGTGGTATCAGATTCCCTCCCCCTGGTCTGGTCAGGTTATTATACCTGGTGTGTAGAGTGTATGAGCACTGGCTGCCAGTGGAATCATACTCCCTCCCCCTGGTCTGGTCAGGTTATTACACCTGGTGTGTAGAGTGTATTTGCACTGGCTGCCAGTGGTATCAGACTCCCTCCCCCTAGTCTGGTCAGGTTATTACACCTGGTGTGAACAGTGTATGAGCACTGGCTGCCAGTGGTATCAGACTCCCTCCCCCTGGTCTGGTCAGGTTATTGCACCTGGTGTGTAGAGTGTATGAGCACTGGCTGCCAGTGCTATCAGACTCCCTCCCCCTAGTCTGGTCAGGTTATTACACCTGGGGTGTAGAGTGTATGAGCACTGGCTGCCAGTGGTATCAGACTCCCTCCCCCTTGTCTGGTCAGGTTATTACACCTGGTGTGTAGAGTGTATTTGCACTGGCTGCCAGTGGTATCAGACTCCCTCCCCCTTGTCTGGTCAGGTTATTACACCTGGTGTGTAGAGTGTATGAGCACTGGCTGCCAGTGGTATCATACTCCCTCCCCCTAGTCTGGTCAGGTTATTACACCTGATGTGTAGAGTGTATGAGCACTGGCTGCCAGTGGTATCAGACTCCCTCCGCCTAGTCTGGTTAGGTTATTACACCTGGTGTGTAGAGTGTATGAGCACTGGCTGCCAGTGGTATCATACTCCCTCCGCCTAGTCTGGTCAGGTTATTACACCTGTTGTGTAGGGTGTATGAGCACTGGCTGCCAGTGGTATCAGACTCCCTCCCCCTAGTCTGGTCAGGTTATTACACCTGGTGTGTAGAGTGTATGAGCACTGGCTGCCAGTGGTATCATACTCCCTCCCCCTAGTCTGGTCAGGTTATTGCACCTGGTGTGTAGAGTGTATGAACACTGGCTGCCAGTGGTATCAGACTCCCTCCGCCTAGTGTGGTCAGGTTATTACACGTGGTGTGTAGAGTGTATGAGCACTGGCTGCCTGTGGTATCAGACTCTCTCTGCCTAGTATGGTCAGGTTATTACACCTGTTGTGTAGGGTGTATGAGCACTGGCTGCCAGTGGTATCAGACTCCCTCCCCCTAGTCTGGTCAGGTTATTACACCTGGTGTGTAGAGTGTATGAGCACTGGCTGCCAGTGGTATCATACTCCCTCCCCCTAGTCTGATCAGGTTATTGCACCTGGTGTGTAGAGTGTATGAAAACTGGCTGCCAGTGGTATCAGACTCCCTCCGCCTAGTCTGGTTAGGTTCTTACACCTGGTGTGTAGAGTGTATGATCACTGGCTGCCAGTGGTATCAGACTCCCTCCGCCTAGTCTGGTCAGGTTATTACACCTGGTGTGTAGAGTGTATGAGCACTGGCTGCCAGTGGTATCAGACTCCCTCCCCCTAGTCTGGTCAGGTTATTACACATGTTGTGTAGATTGTATGAGCACTGGCTGCCAGTGATATCAGACTCCCTCCCCTTAGTCTGGTCAGATTATTACACCTGGTGTGTAGAGTGTATGAACACTGGCTGCCAGTGGTATCAGACTCCCTCCGCCTAGTCTGGTCAGGTTATTACACCTGGTGTGTAGAGTGTATGAGCACTGGCTGCCAGTGGTATCAGACTCCCTCCGCCTAGTCTGGTTAGGTTATTACACCTGTTGTGTAGGGTGTATGAGCACTGGCTGCCAGTGGTATCAGACTCCCTCCCCCTAGTCTGGTCAGGTTATTACACCTGGTGTGTAGAGTGTATGAGCACTGGCTGCCAGTGGTATCATACTCCCTCCCCCTAGTCTGGGCAGGTTATTGCACCTGGTATGTAGAGTGTATGAACACTGGCTGCCAGTGGTATCAGACTCCCTCCTTCTAGTCTGGTCAGGTTATTACACCTGGTGTGTAGAGTGTATGAGCACTGGCTGCCAGTGGTATCAGATTCCCTCCGCCTAGTCTGGTCAAGTTATTACACCTGGTGTGTAGAGTGTATGAGCACTGGCTGCCAGTGGTATCAGACTCCCTCCCCCAGGTCTGGTCAGGTTATTACACCTGGTGTGCAGAGGGTATGAGCACTGGCTGCCAGTGCTATCAGACTCCCTCCCCCTAGTCTGGTCAGTTTATTACACCTGGTGTGTAGAGTGTATGAGCACTGGATGCCAGTGGTATCAGACTCCCTCCACCTAGTCTGGTCAAGTTATTACACCTGGTGTGTAGAGTGTATGAGCACTGGCTGCCAGTGGTATCAGACTCCCTCCCCCAGGTCTGGTCAGGTTATTACACCTGGTGTGCAGAGGGTATGAGCACTGGCTGCCAGTGCTATCAGACTCCCTCCCCCTAGTCTGGTCAGTTTATTACACCTGGTGTGTAGAGTGTATGAGCACTGGCTGCCTGTGGTATCAGACTCCCTCCCCCTAGTCTGGTCAGTTTATTACACGTGGTGTGTAGAGTGTATGAGCACTGACTGCCAGTGGTATCAGACTCCCTCCCCCTACTCTGGTCAGTTTATTACACCTGGTGTGTAGAGTGTATGAGCACTGACTGCCAGTGGTATCAGACTCCCTCCCCCTAGTCTGGTCAGGTTATTACACCTGTTGTGTAGGGTGTATGAGCACTGGCTGCCAGTGGTATCAGACTCCCTCCACCTCGTCTGGTCAGGTTATTACACCTGGTGTTTAGAGTGTATGAGCATTGGCTGCCAGTGGTATCATACTCCCTCCCCCTAGTCTGGTCAGGTTATTGCACCTGGTGTGTAGAGTGTATGAACACTGGCTGCCAGTGGTATCAGACTCCCTCCGCCTAGTCTGGTCAGGTTATTACACCTGGTGTGTAGAGTGTATGAGCACATGCTGCCAGTGGTATCAGACTCCCACCGCCTAGTCTGGTCAGGTTATTACACCTGGTGTGTAGAGTGTATGAGCACTGGCTGCCTGTGCTATCAGACTCCCTCCCCCAGGTCTGGTCAGGTTATTACACCTGGTGTGCAGAGGGTATGAGCACTGGCTGCCAGTGCTATCAGATTCCCTCCGCCTAGTCTGGTCAGGTTATTACACCTCGTGTGTAGGGTGTATGAGCACTGGCTGCCAGTGGTATCATACTCCCTCCCCCTAGTCTGGTCAGGTTATTACACCTGTTGTGTAGGGTGTATGAGCACTGGCTGTCAGTGGTATCAGACTCCCTCCCCCTCGTCTGGTCAGGTTATTACACCTGGTGTGTAGAGTGTATGAGCACGGGCTGCCAGTGGAATCAGACTCCCTCCCCCTAGTCTGGTCAGGTTATTACACCTGTTGTGTAGAGTGTATGAGCACTGACTGCCAGTGGTATCAGGCTCCCATCCCCTCGTCTGGTCAGGTTATTACACCTGGTGTTTAGAGTGTATGAGCATTGGCTGCCAGTGGTATCATACTCCATCCCCCTAGTCTGGTCAGGTTATTGCACCTGGTGTGTAGAGTGTATGAACACTGGCTGCCAGTGGTATCAGACTCCCTCCGCCTAGTCTGGTCAGGTTATTACACCTGGTGTGTAGAGTGTATGAGCACATGCTGCCAGTGGTATCAGACTCCCTCCGCCTAGTCTGGTCAGGTTATTACACCTGGTGTGTAGAGTGAATGATCACTGGCTGCCAGTGCTATCAGACTCCCTCCCCCAGGTCTGGTCAGGTTATTACACCTGGTGTGCAGAGGGTATGAGCACTGGCTGCCAGTGCTATCAGACTCCCTCCCCCTTGTCTGGTCAGTTTATTACACCTGGTGTGTAGAGTGTTTGAGCACTGGATGCCAGTGGTATCAGACTCCCTCCGCCTAGTCTGGTCAAGTTATTACACCTCGTGTGTAGAGTGTATGAGCACTGGCTGCCAGTGGTATCAGACTCCCTCCCCCAGGTCTGGTCAGGTTATTACACCTGGTGTGCAGAGGGTATGAGCACTGGCTGCCAGTGCTATCAGACTCCCTCCCCCTAGTCTGGTCAGTTTATTACACCTGGTGTGTAGAGTGTATGAGCACTGGCTGCCAGTGGTATCAGACTCCCTCCCCCTAGTCTGGTCAGTTTATTACACGTGGTGTGTAGAGTGTATGAGCACTGACTGCCAGTGGTATCAGACTCCCTCCCCCTACTCTGGTCAGTTTATTACACCTGGTGTGTAGAGTGTATGAGCACTGACTGCCAGTGGTATCAGACTCCCTCCCCCTAGTCTGGTCAGGTTATTACACCTGTTGTGTAGGGTGTATGAGCACTGGCTGCCAGTGGTATCAGACTCCCTCCCCCTCGTCTGTTCAGGTTATTACACCTGGTGTTTAGAGTGTATGAGCATTGGCTGCCAGTGGTATCATACTCCCTCCCCCTAGTCTGGTCAGGTTATTGCACCTGGTGTGTAGAGTGTATGAACACTGGCTGCCAGTGGTATCAGACTCCCTCCGCCTAGTCTGGTCAGGTTATTACACCTGGTGTGTCGAGTGTATGAGCACATCCTGCCAGTGGTATCAGACTCCCTCCGCCTAGTCTGGTCAGGTTATTACACCTGGTGTGTAGAGTGTATGAGTACTGGCTGCCAGTGCTATCAGACTCCCTCCCCCAGGTCTGGTCAGGTTATTACACCTGGTGTGCAGAGGGTATGAGCACTGGCTGCCAGTGCTATCAGAATCCCTCCACATAGTCTGGTCAGGTTATTACACCTCGTGTGTAGGGTGTATGAGCACTGGCTACCAGTGGTATCATACTCCCTCCCCCTAGTCTGGTCAGGTTATTACACCTGTTGTGTAGGGTGTATGAGCACTGGCTGTCAGTGGAATCAGACTCCCTCCCCCTAGTCTGGTCAGGTTATTACACCTGTTGTGTAGAGTGTATGAACACTGACTGCCAGTGGTATCAGACTCCCTCCCCCTAGTCTGGTCAGGTTATTTCACCTGTTGTGTAGAGTGTATGAGCACTGACTGCCAGTGGTATCAGACTCCCTCCCCCTGGTCTGGTCAGGTTATTACACCTGGTGTGTAGGGTTATGAGCACTGGCTGTCAGTGGTATCATACTCCCTCCCCCTGGTCTGGTCAGGTTATTACACCTGGTGTGTAGGGTTATGAGCACTGGCTGTCAGTGGTATCATACTCCCTCCCCCAAGTCTGGTCAGGTTATTATACCTGGTGTGTAGAGTGTATGAGCACTGGCTGCCAGTGGAATCATACTCCCTCCACTTGGTCTGGTCAGGTTATTTCACCTGGTGTGTAGAATGTATGAGCACTGGCTGCCAGTGGAATCACGACTCCCTCCCCCTAGTCTGGTCAGGTTATTACACCTGGTGTGTAGAGTGTATGAGCACTGACTGCCGGTGGTATCAGACTCCCTCCCCCTAGTCTGGTCAGGTTATTACACCTGGTGTGTAGAGTGTATGAGCACTGACTGCCAGTGGTATCAGACTCCCTCCCCCTAGTCTGGTCAGGTTATTACACCTGGTGTGTAGAGTGTATGAGCACTGGCTGCCGGTGGTATCAGACTCCCCTCCCTCCCTCTAGTCTGGTCAGATTATTACACCTGGTGTGGAGAGTGTATGAGCACTGGCTGCCAGTGCTATCAGACTCCCTCCCCCTAGTCTGGTCAGATTATTACACCTGGTGTGTAGAGTGTATGAGCACTGGCTGCCAGTGCTATCAGACTCCCTCCCCCTAGTCTGGTCAGGTTATTACACCTGGTGTGTAGAGTGTATGAGCAATGGCTGCCAGTGGTATCAGACTCCCTCCCCCTAGTCTGGTCAGGTTATTACACCTGGTGTGTAGGGTGTATGAGCACTGACTGCCAGTGGTATCAGAGTCCCTCCCCCTAGTCTGGTCAGGTTATTACTCATGTTGTGTAGAGTGTATGAGCACTGGCTGCCAGTGATATCAGACTCCCTCCCCTTAGTCTGGTCAGATTATTACACCTGGTGTGTAGAGTGTAGGAACACTGGCTGCCAGTGGTATCAGACTCCCTCCTCCTAGTCTGGTCAGGTTATTACACCTGGTGTGTAGAGTGTATGAGCACTGGCTGCCAGCGGTATCAGACTCCCTCCGCCTAGTCTGGTTAGGTTATTACACCTGTTGTGTAGGGTGTATGAGCACTGGCTGCCAGTGGTATCAGACTCCATCCCCCTAGTCTGGTCAGGTTATTACACCTGGTGTGTAGAGTGTATGAGCACTTGCTGCCAGTGGTATCATACTCCCTCCCCCTAGTCTGGGCAGGTTATTGCACCTGGTGTGTAGAGTGTATGAACACTGGCTGCCAGTGGTATCAGACTCCCTCCGCCTAGTCTGGTCAGGTTATTACACCTGGTGTGTAGAGTGTATGAGCACTGGCTGCCAGTGGTATCAGACTCCCTCCGCCTAGTCTGGTCAAGTTATTACACCTGGTGTGTAGAGTGTATGAGCACTGGCTGCCAGTGGTATCAGACTCCCTCCCCCAGGTCTGGTCAGGTTATTACACCTGGTGTGCAGAGGGTATGAGCACTGGCTGCCAGTTCTATCAGACTCCCTCCCCCTAGTCTGGTCAGTTGATTACACCTGGTGTGTAGAGTGTATGAGCACTGGCTGCCAGTGGTATCAGACTCCCTCCGCCTAGTCTGGTCAGATTATTACACCTGGTGTGTAGAGTGTATGAGCACTGGCTGCCAGTGCTATCAGACTCCCTCCCCCTATTCTGGTCAGGTTATTACACCTGGTGTGTAGAGTGTATGAGCACTGGCTGCCAGTGGTATCATACTCCCTCCCCCTAGTCTGGTCAGGTTATTGCACCTGGTGTGTAGAGTGTATGAACACTGGCTGCCAGTGGTATCAAACTCCCTCCGCCTAGTCTGGTCAGGTTATTACACCTGGTGTGTAGAGTGTATGAGCACATGCTGCCAGTGGTATCAGACTCCCTCCCCCTAGTCTGGTCAGGTTATTACACCTGGTGTGTAGAGTGTATGAGCACTGGCTGCCAGTGCTATCAGACTCCCTCCCCCAGGTCTGGTCAGGTTATTACACCTCGTGTGTAGGGTGTATGAGCACTGGCTGCCAGTGGTATCATACTCCCTCCCCCTAGTCTGGTGGTCAGGTTATTACACCTGTTGTGTAGGGTGTATGAGCACTGGCTGCCAGTGGTATCAGACTCCCTCCCCCTCGTCTGGTCAGGTTATTACACCTGGTGTGTAGAGTGTATGAGCACTGGCTGCCAGTGGAATCAGACTCCCTCCCCCTAGTCTGGTCAGGTTATTACACCTGTTGTGTAGAGTGTATAAGCACTGACTGCCAGTGGTATCAGACTCCCTGCCCCTAGTCTGGTCAGGTTATTACACCTGTTGTGTAGAGTGTATGAGCACTGACTGCCAGTGGTATCAGACTCCCTCCCCCTGGTCTGGTCAGGTTATTACACCTGGTGTGTAGGGTGTATGAGCACTGGCTGCCAGTGTTATCATACTCCCTCCCCCTAGTCTGGTCAGGTTATTATACCTGGTGTGTAGAGTGTATGAGCACTGGCTGCCAGTGGAATCATACTCCCTCCCCCTGGTCTGGTCAGGTTATTACACCTGGTGTGTAGAGTGTATGAGCACTGGCTGCCAGTGGAATCAGACTCCCTCCCCCTAGTCTGGTCAGGTTATTACACCTGGTGTGTAGAGTGTATGAGCACTGACTACCGGTGGTATCAGACTCCCTCCCCCTAGTCTGGTCAGGTTATTACACCTGGTGTGTAGAGTGTATGAGCACTGACTGCCAGTGGTATCAGACTCCCTCCCCCTAGTCTGGTCAGGTTATTACACCTGGTGTGTAGAGTGTATGAGCACTGACTGCCAGTGGTATCAGACTCCCTCCCCCTCCCTCTAGTCTGGTCAGATTATTACACCTGGTGTGTAGACTGTATGAGCACTGGCTGCCGGTGGTATCAGACTCCCCTCCCTCCCTCTAGTCTGGTCAGATTATTACACCTGGTGTGGAGAGTGTATGAGCACTGGCTGCCAGTGCTATCAGACTCCCTCTCCCTCCCTCTAGTCTGGTCAGATTATTACACCTGGTGTGGAGAGTGTATGAGCACTGGCTGCCAGTGGTATCAGACTCCCTCCCCCTAGTCTGGTCAGATTATTACACCTGGTGTGTAGAGTGTATGAGCACCTGCTGCCAGTGCTATCAGACTCCCTCCCCCTAGTCTGGTCAGATTATTACACCTGGTGTGTAGAGTGTATGAGCACTGGCTGCCAGTGGTATCAGACTCCCTCCGCCTAGTCTGGTCAAGTTATTACACCTGGTGTGTAGAGTGTATGAGCACTGGCTGCCAGTGGTATCAGACTCCCTCCCCCAGGTCTGGTCAGGTTATTACACCTGGTTTGCAGAGGGTATGTGCACTGGCTGCCAGTGCTATCAGACTCCCTCCCCCTAGTCTGGTCAGTTTATTACACCTGGTGTGTAGAGTGTATGAGCACTGGCTGCCAGTGGTATCAGACTCCCTCCGCCTAGTCTGGTCAAGTTATTACACCTGGTGTGTAGAGTGTATGAGCACTGGCTGCCAGTGGTATCAGACTCCCTCCCCCAGGTCTGGTCAGATTATTACACCTGGTGTGCAGAGGGTATGAGCACTGGCTGCCAGTGCTATCAGAGTCCCTCCCCCTAGTCTGGTCAGTTTATTACACCTGGTGTGTAGAGTGTATGAGCACTGACTGCCAGTGGTATCAGACTCCCTCCCCCTAGTCTGGTCAGGTTATTACACCTGTTGTGTAGGGTGTATGAGCACTGGCTGCCAGTGGTATCAGACTCCCTCCCCCTCGTCTGGTCAGGTTATTACACCTGGCGTTTAGAGTGTATGAGCACTGGCTGCCAGTGGTATCATACTCCCTCCCCCTAGACTGGTCAGGTTATTGCACCTGGTGTGTAGAGTGTATGAACACTGGCTGCCAGTGGTATCAAACTCCCTCCGCCTAGTCTGGTCAGGTTATTACACCTGGTGTGTAGAGTGTATGAGCACATGCTGCCAGTGGTATCAGACTCCCTCCCCCTAGTCTGGTCAGGTTATTACACCTGGTGTGTAGAATGTATGAGCACTGGCAGCCAGTGCTATCAGACTCCCTCCCCCAGGTCTGGTCAGGTTATTACACCTGGTGTGCAGAGGGTATGAGCACTGGCTGCCAGTGCTATCAGACTCCCTCCGCCTTGTCTGGTCAGGTTATTACACCTCGTGTGTAGGGTGTATGAGCACTGGCTGCCAGTGGTATCATACTCCCTCCCCCTAGTCTGGTCAGGTTATTACACCTGTTGTGTAGGGTTTATGAGCACTGGCTGTCAGTGGTATCAGACTCCCTCCCCCTCGTCTGGTCAGGTTATTACACCTGGTGTGTAGAGTGTATGAGCACTGGCTGCCAGTGGAATCAGACTCCCTCCCCCTTGTCTGGTCAGGTTATTACACCTGGTGTGTAGAGTGTATGAACACTGGCTGCCAGTGGTATCAGACTCCCTCCCCCTAGTCTGGTCAGGTTATTACACCTGGTGTGAAGAGTGTATGAGCACTGGCTGCCAGTGGTATCAGACTCCCTCCCCCTAGTCTGGTCAGGTTATTACACCTGGTGTGAACAGTGTATGAGCACTGGCTGCCAGTGCTATCAGACTCCCTCCCCCTAGTCTGGTCAGGTTATTACACCTGGTGTGTAGAGTGTATGAACACTGGCTGCCAGTGGTATCATACTCCCTCCGCCTAGTCTGGTCAGGTTATTACACCTGGTGTGTAGAGTGTATGAGCACTGGCTGCCTGTGGTATCAGACTCCCTCCGCCTAGTCTGGTCAGGTTATTACACCTGTTGTGTAGGGTGTATGAGCACTGGCTGCCAGTGGTATCAGACTCCCTCCCCCTAGTCTGGTCAGGTTATTACACCTGGTGTGTAGAGTGTATGAGCACTGGCTGCCAGTGGTATCGTACTCCCTCCCCCTAGTCTGGTCAGGTTATTGCACCTGGTGTGTAGAGTGTATGAAAACTGGCTGCCAGTGGTATCAGACTCCCTCCGCCTAGTCTGGTTAGGTTATTACACCTGGTGTGTAGAGTGTATGATCACTGGCTGCCAGTGGTATCAGACTCCCTCCGCCTAGTCTGGTCAGGTTATTACACCTGGTGTGTAGAGTGTATGAGCACTGGCTGCCAGTGGTATCAGACTCCCTCTGCCTAGTCTGGTCAGGTTATTACACCTGGTGTGTAGAGTGTATGAGCACTGGCTGCCAGTGCTATCAGACTCCCTCCCCCTAGTCTGGTCAGGTTATTACACCTGGTGTGTAGGGTGTATGAGCACTGGCTGCCAGTGGAATCAGACTCCCTCCCCCTAGTCTGGTCAGGTTATTACACCTGGTGTGTAGAGTGTATGAGCACTGGTTGCCGGTGGTATCAGACCCCCTCCCCTTAGTCTGGTCAGGTTATTACACTTGGTGTGTAGGGTGTATGAGCTCTGGCTGCCAGTGCTATCAGACTCCCTCCCCCTAGTCTGGTCAGGTTATTACACCTGGTGTGTAGAGTGTATGAGCACTGGCTGCCAGTGGTATCAGACACCCTCCCCCTAGTCTGGTCAGGTTATTACACTTGGTGTGTAGAGTGTATGAGCACTGGCTGCCAGTGGTATCAGATTCCCTCCCCCTGGTCTGGTCAGGTTATTATACCTGGTGTGTAGAGTGTATGAGCACTGGCTGCCAGTGGAAACATACTCCCTCCCCCTGGTCTGGTCAGGTTATTACACCTGGTGTGTAGAGTGTATTTGCACTGGCTGCCAGTGGTATCAGACTCCCTCCCCCTAGTCTGGTCAGGTTATTACACCTGGTGTGAACAGTGTATGAGCACTGGCTGCCAGTGGTATCAGACTCCCTCCCCCTGGTCTGGTCAGGTTATTACACCTGGTGTGTAGAGTGTATGAGCACTGGCTGCCAGTGCTATCAGACTCCCTCCCCCTAGTCTGGTCAGGTTATTACACTTGAGGTGTAGCGTGTATGAGCACTGGCTGCCAGTGGTATCAGACTCCCTCCCCGTTGTCTGGTCAGGTTATTACACCTGGTGTGTAGAGTGTATTTGCACTGGCTGCCAGTGGTATCAGACTCCCTCCCCCTTGTCTGGTCAGGTTATTACACCTGGTGTGTAGAGTGTATGAGCACTGGCTGCCAGTGGTATCATACTCCCTCCCCCTAGTCTGGTCAGGTTATTACACCTGGTGTGTAGAGTGTATGAACACTGGCTGCCAGTGGTATCATACTCCCTCCGCCTAGTCTGGTCAGGTTATTACATCTGTTGTGTAGGGTGTATGAGCACTGGCTGCCAGTGGTATCAGACTCCCTCCCCCTAGTCTGGTCAGGTTATTACACCTGGTGTGTAGAGTGTATGAGCACTGGCTGCCAGTGGTATCATACTCCCTCCCCCTAGTCTGGTCAGGTTATTGCACCTGGTGTGTAGAGTGTATGAACACTGGCTGCCAGTGGTATCAGACTCCCTCCGCCTAGTCTGGTCAGGTTATTACACGTGGTGTGTAGAGTGTATGAGCACTGGCTGCCTGTGGTATCAGACTCCCTCCCCCTTGTCTGGTCAGGTTATTACACCTGGTGTGTAGAGTGTATGAACACTGGCTGCCAGTGGTATCAGACTCCCTCCCCCTAGTCTGGTCAGGTTATTACACCTGGTGTGAAGAGTGTATGAGCACTGGCTGCCAGTGGAATCAGACTCCCTCCCCCTAGTCTGGTCAGGTTATTACACCTGGTGTGTAGAGTGTATGAGCACTGGCTGCCAGTGGTATCAGACTCCCTCCCCTTAGTCTGGTCAGGTTATTACACCTGGTGTGTAGGGTGTATGAGCACTGGCTGCCAGTGCTATCAGACTCCCTCCCCCTAGTCTGGTCAGGTTATTACACCTGGTGTGTAGGGTGTATGAGCACTGGCTGCCAGTGGAATCAGACTCCCTCCCCCTAGTCTGGTCAGGTTATTACACCTGGTGTGTAGAGTGTATGAGCACTGGCTGCCAGTGGTATCAGACTCCCTCCCCTTAGTCTGGTCAGGTTATTACACTTGGTGTGTAGGGTGTATGAGCTCTGGCTGCCAGTGCTATCAGACTCCCTCCCCCTAGTCTGGTCAGGTTATTACACCTGGTGTGTAGAGTGTATGAGCACTGGCTGCCAGTGGTGTCAGACTCCCTCCCCCTAGTCTGGTCAGGTTATTACACCTGGTGTGTAGAGTGTATGAGCACTGGCTGCCAGTGGTATCAGATTCCCTCCCCCTGGTCTGGTCAGGTTATTATACCTGGTGTGTAGAGTGTATGAGCACTGGCTGCCAGTGGAATCATACTCCCTCCCCCTGGTCTGGTCAGGTTATTACACCTGGTGTGTAGAGTGTATTTGCACTGGCTGCCAGTGGTATCAGACTCCCTCCCCCTAGTCTGGTCAGGTTATTACACCTGGTGTGAACAGTGTATGAGCACTGGCTGCCAGTGGTATCAGACTCCCTCCCCCTGGTCTGGTCAGGTTATTACACCTGGTGTGTAGAGTGTATGAGCACTGGCTGCCAGTGCTATCAGACTCCCTCCCCCTAGTCTGGTCAGGTTATTACACCTGAGGTGTAGAGTGTATGAGCACTGGCTGCCAGTGGTATCAGACTCCCTTCCCCTTGTCTGGTCAGGTTATTACACCTGGTGTGTAGAGTGTATTTGCACTGGCTGCCAGCGGTATCAGACTCCCTCCGCCTAGTCTGGTTAGGTTATTACGCCTGGTGTGTAGAGTGTATGAGCACTGGCTGCCAGTGGTATCATACTCCCTCCCCCTAGTCTGGTCAGGTTATTACACCTGGTGTGTAGAGTGTATGAACACTGGCTGCCAGTGGTATCATACTCCCTCCGCCTAGTCTGGTCAGGTTATTACACCTGGTGTGTAGAGTGTATGAGCACTGGCTGCCTGTGGTATCAGACTCCCTCCGCCTAGTCTGGTCAGGTTATTACACCTGTTGTGTAGGGTGTATGAGCACTGGCTGCCAGTGGTATCAGACTCCCTCCCCCTAGTCTGGTCAGGTTATTACACGTGGTGTGTAGAGTGTATGAGCACTGGCTGCCAGTGGTATCATACTCCCTCCCCCTAGTCTGGTCAGGTTATTGCACCTGGTGTGTAGAGTGTATGAACACTGGCTGCCAGTGGTATCAGACTCCCTCCGCCTAGTCTGGTCAGGTTATTACACGTGGTGTGTAGAGTGTATGAGCACTGGCTGCCTGTGGTATCAGACTCCCTCTGCCTAGTATGGTCAGGTTATTACACCTGTTGTGTAGGGTGTATGAGCACTGGCTGCCAGTGGTATCAGACTCCCTCCCCCTAGTCTGGTCAGGTTATTACACCTGGTGTGTAGAGTGTATGAGCACTGGCTGCCAGTGGTATCATACTCCCTCCCCCTAGTCTGATCAGGTTATTGCACCTGGTGTGTAGTGTGTATGAAAACTGGCTGCCAGTGGTATCAGACTCCCTCCGCCTAGTCTGGTTAGGTTATTACACCTGGTGTGTAGAGTGTATGATCACTGGCTGCCAGTGGTATCAGACTCCCTCCGCCTAGTCTGGTCAGGTTATTACACCTGGTGTGTAGAGTGTATGAGCACTGGCTGCCAGTGGTATCAGACTCCCTCTGCCTAGTCTGGTCAGGTTATTACACCTGGTGTGTAGAGTGTATGAGCACTGGCTGCCAGTGCTATCAGACTCCCTCCCCCTAGTCTGGTCAGGTTATTACACCTGTTGTGTAGGGTGTATGAGCACTGGCTGCCAGTGGTATCAGGCTCCCTCCCCCTCGTCTGGTCAGGTTATTACACCTGGTGTTTAGAGTGTATGAGCATTGGCTGCCAGTGGTATCATACTCCCTCCCCCTAGTCTGGTCAGGTTATTACACCTGGTGTGTAGAGTGTATGAACACTGGCTGCCAGTGGTATCATACTCCCTCCGCCTAGTCTGGTCAGGTTATTACATCTGTTGTGTAGGGTGTATGAGCACTGGCTGCCAGTGGTATCAGACTCCTTCCCCCTAGTCTGGTCAGGTTATTACACCTGGTGTGTAGAGTGTATGAGCACTGGCTGCCAGTGGTATCATACTCCCTCCCCCTAGTCTGGTCAGGTTATTGCACCTGGTGTGTAGAGTGTATGAACACTGGCTGCCAGTGGTATCAGACTCCCTCCGCCTAGTCTGGTCAGGTTATTACACGTGGTGTGTAGAGTGTATGAGCACTGGCTGCCTGTGGTATCAGACTCCCTCTGCCTAGTATGGTCAGGTTATTACACCTGTTGTGTAGGGTGTATGAGCACTGGCTGCCAGTGGTATCAGACTCCCTCCCCCTAGTCTGGTCAGGTTATTACACCTGGTGTGTAGAGTGTATGAGCACTGGCTGCCAGTGGTATCATACTCCCTCCCCCTAGTCTGATCAGGTTATTGCACCTGGTGTGTAGAGTGTATGAAAACTGGCTGCCAGTGGTATCAGACTCCCTCCGCCTAGTCTGGTTAGGTTATTACACCTGGTGTGTAGAGTGTATGATCACTGGCTGCCAGTGGTATCAGACTCCCTCCGCCTAGTCTGGTCAGATTATTACACCTGGTGTGTAGAGTGTATGAACACTGGCTGCCAGTGGTATCAGACTCCCTCCGCCTAGTCTGGTCAGGTTATTACACCTGGTGTGTAGAGTGTATGAGCACTGGCTGCCAGTGGTATCAGACTCCCTCCGCCTAGTCTGGTTAGGTTATTACACCTGTTGTGTAGGGTGTATGAGCACTGGCTGCCAGTGGTATCAGACTCCCTCCCCCTAGTCTGGTCAGGTTATTACACCTGGTGTGTAGAGTGTATGAGCACTGGCTGCCAGTGGTATCATACTCCCTCCCCCTAGTCTGGGCAGGTTATTGCAGCTGGTATGTAGAGTGTATGAACACTGGCTGCCAGTGGTATCAGACTCCCTCCCCCAGGTCTGGTCAGGTTATTACACCTGGTGTGCAGAGGGTATGAGCACTGGCTGCCAGTGCTATCAGACTCCCTCCCCCTAGTCTGGTCAGTTTATTACACCTGGTGTGTAGAGTGTATGAGCACTGGATGCCAGTGGTATCAGACTCCCTCCGCCTAGTCTGGTCAAGTTATTACACCTGGTGTGTAGAGTGTATGAGCACTGGCTGCCAGTGGTATCAGACTCCCTCCCCCAGGTCTGGTCAGGTTATTACACCTGGTGTGCAGTGGGTATGAGCACTGGCTGCCAGTGCTATCACACTCCCTCCCCCTAGTCTGGTCAGTTTATTACACCTGGTGTGTAGATTGTATGAGCACTGGCTGCCAGTGGTATCAGACTCCCTCCCCCTAGTCTGGTCAGTTTATTACACCTGGTGTGTAGAGTGTATGAGCACTGGCTGCCAGTGGTATCAGACTCCCTCCCCCTAGTCCGGTCAGTTTATTACACCTGGTGTGTAGAGTGTATGAGCACTGACTGCCAGTGGTATCAGACTCCCTCCACCTAGTCTGGTCAGGTTATTACACCTGTTGTGTAGGGTGTATGAGCACTGGCTGCCAGTGGTATCAGGCTCCCTCCCCCTCGTCTGGTCAGGTTATTACACCTGGTGTTTAGAGTGTATGAGCATTGGCTGCCAGTGGTATCATACTCCCTCCCCCTAGTCTGGTCAGGTTATTGCACCTGGTGTGTAGAGTGTATGAACACTGGCTGCCAGTGGTATCAGACTCCCTCCGCCTAGTCTGGTCAGGTTATTACACCTGGTGTGTAGAGTGTATGAGCACATGCTGCCAGTGGTATCAGACTCCCTCCGCCTAGTCTGGTCAGGTTATTACACCTGGTGTGTAGAGTGAATGATCACTGGCTGCCAGTGCTATCAGACTCCCTCCCCCAGGTCTGGTCAGGTTATTACACCTGGTGTGCAGAGGGTATGAGCACTGGCTGCCAGTGCTATCAGACTCCCTCCCCCTTGTCTGGTCAGTTTATTACACCTGGTGTGTAGAGTGTATGAGCACTGGATGCCAGTGGTATCAGACTCCCTCCGCCTAGTCTGGTCAAGTTATTACACCTCGTGTGTAGAGTGTATGAGCACTGGCTGCCAGTGGTATCAGACTCCCTCCCCCAGGTCTGGTCAGGTTATTACACCTGGTGTGCAGAGGGTATGAGCACTGGCTGCCAGTGCTATCAGACTCCCTCCCCCTAGTCTGGTCAGTTTATTACACCTGGTGTGTAGAGTGTATGAGCACTGGCTGCCAGTGGTATCAGACTCCCTCCCCCTAGTCTGGTCAGTTTATTACACGTGGTGTGTAGAGTGTATGAGCACTGACTGCCAGTGGTATCAGACTCCCTCCCCCTACTCTGGTCAGTTTATTACACCTGGTGTGTAGAGTGTATGAGCACTGACTGCCAGTGGTATCAGACTCCCTCCCCCTAGTCTGGTCAGGTTATTACACCTGTTGTGTATGGTGTATGAGCACTGGCTGCCAGTGGTATCAGACTCCCTCCCCCTCGTCTGGTCAGGTTATTACACCTGGTGTTTAGAGTGTATGAGCATTGGCTGCCAGTGGTATCATACTCCCTCCCCCTAGTCTGGTCAGGTTATTGCACCTGGTGTGTAGTGTGTATGAACACTGGCTGCCAGTGGTATCAGACTCCCTCCGCCTAGTCTGGTCAGGTTATTACACCTGGTGTGTCGAGTGTATGAGCACATCCTGCCAGTGGTATCAGACTCCCTCCGCCTAGTCTGGTCAGGTTATTACACCTGGTGTGTAGAGTGTATGAGTACTGGCTGCCAGTGCTATCAGACTCCCTCCCCCAGGTCTGGTCAGGTTATTACACCTGGTGTGCAGAGGGTATGAGCACTGGCTGCCAGTGCTATCAGATTCCCTCCACATAGTCTGGTCAGGTTATTACACCTCGTGTGTAGGGTGTATGAGCACTGGCTGCCAGTGGTATCATACTCCCTCCCCCTAGTCTGGTCAGGTTATTACACCTGTTGTGTAGGGTGTATGAGCACTGGCTGTCAGTGGTATCAGACTCCCTCCCCCTCGTGTGGTCAGGTTATTACACCTGGTGTGTAGAGTTTATGATCACTGGCTGCCAGTGGAATCAGACTCCCTCCCCCTAGTCTGGTCAGGTTATTACACCTGTTGTGTAGAGTGTATGAACACTGACTGCCAGTGGTATCAGACTCCCTCCCCCTAGTCTGGTCAGGTTATTTCACCTGTTGTGTAGAGTGTATGAGCACTGACTGCCAGTGGTATCAGACTCCCTCCCCCTGGTCTGGTCAGGTTATTACACCTGGTGTGTAGGGTTATGAGCACTGGCTGTCAGTGGTATCATACTCCCTCCCCCTGGTCTGGTCAGGTTATTACACCTGGTGTGTAGGGTTATGAGCACTGGCTGTCAGTGGAATCATACTCCCTCCCCCAAGTCTGGTCAGGTTATTATACCTGGTGTGTAGAGTGTATGAGCACTGGCTGCCAGTGGAATCATACTCCCTCCCCTTGGTCTGGTCAGGTTATTTCACCTGGTGTGTAGAATGTATGAGCACTGGCTGCCAGTGGAATCACGACTCCCTCCCCCTAGTCTGGTCAGGTTATTACACCTGGTGTGTAGAGTGTATGAGCACTGACTGCCGGTGGTATCAGACTCCCTCCCCCTAGTCTGGTCAGGTTATTACACCTGGTGTGTAGAGTGTATGAGCACTGACTGCCAGTGGTATCAGACTCCCTCCCCCTAGTCTGGTCAGGTTATTACACCTGGTGTGTAGAGTGTATGAGCACTGGCTGCCGGTGGTATCAGACTCCCCTCCCTCCCTCTAGTCTGGTCAGATTATTACACCTGGTGTGGAGAGTGTATGAGCACTGGCTGCCAGTGCTATCAGACTCCCTCCCCCTAGTCTGGTCAGATTATTACACCTGGTGTGTAGAGTGTATGAGCACTGGCTGCCAGTGGTATCAGACTCCCTCCCCTTAGTCTGTTCAGATTATTACACCTGGTGTGTAGAGTGTAAGAACACTGGCTGCCAGTGGTATCAGACTCCCTTCCCCCTAGTCTGGTCAGGTTATTACACCTGGTGTGTAGAGTGCATGAGCACTGGCTGCCAGCGGTATCAGACTCCCTCCGCCTAGTCTGGTTAGGTTATTACACCTGTTGTGTAGGGTGTATGAGCACTGGCTGCCAGTGGTATCAGACTCCATCCCCCTAGTCTGGTCAGGTTATTACACCTGGTGTGTAGAGTGTATGAGCACTTGCTGCCAGTGGTATCATACTCCCTCCCCCTAGTCTGGGCAGGTTATTGCACCTGGTGTGTAGAGTGTATGAACACTGGCTGCCAGTGGTATCAGACTCCCTCCGCCTAGTCTGGTCAGGTTATTACACCTGGTGTGTAGAGTGTATGAGCACTGGCTGCCAGTGGTATCAGACTCCCTCCGCCTAGTCTGGTCAGGTTATTGCACCTGGTGTGTAGAGTGTATGAACACTGGCTGCCAGTGGTATCAAACTCCCTCCGCCTAGTCTGGTCAGGTTATTACACCTGGTGTGTAGAGTGTATGAGCACATGCTGCCAGTGGTATCAGACTCCCTCCCCCTAGTCTGGTCAGGTTATTACACCTGGTGTGTAGAGTGTATGAGCACTGGCTGCCAGTGCTATCAGACTCCCTCCCCCTAGTCTGGTCAGGTTATTACACTTGAGGTGTAGCGTGTATGAGCACTGGCTGCCAGTGGTATCAGACTCCCTCCCCGTTGTCTGGTCAGGTTATTACACCTGGTGTGTAGAGTGTATTTGCACTGGCTGCCAGTGGTATCAGACTCCCTCCCCCTTGTCTGGTCAGGTTATTACACCTGGTGTGTAGAGTGTATGAGCACTGGCTGCCAGTGGTATCATACTCCCTCCCCCTAGTCTGGTCAGGTTATTACACCTGGTGTGTAGAGTGTATGAACACTGGCTGCCAGTGGTATCATACTCCCTCCGCCTAGTCTGGTCAGGTTATTACATCTGTTGTGTAGGGTGTATGAGCACTGGCTGCCAGTGGTATCAGACTCCCTCCCCCTAGTCTGGTCAGGTTATTACACCTGGTGTGTAGAGTGTATGAGCACTGGCTGCCAGTGGTATCATACTCCCTCCCCCTAGTCTGGTCAGGTTATTGCACCTGGTGTGTAGAGTGTATGAACACTGGCTGCCAGTGGTATCAGACTCCCTCCGCCTAGTCTGGTCAGGTTATTACACGTGGTGTGTAGAGTGTATGAGCACTGGCTGCCTGTGGTATCAGACTCCCTCCCCCTTGTCTGGTCAGGTTATTACACCTGGTGTGTAGAGTGTATGAACACTGGCTGCCAGTGGTATCAGACTCCCTCCCCCTAGTCTGGTCAGGTTATTACACCTGGTGTGAAGAGTGTATGAGCACTGGCTGCCAGTGGAATCAGACTCCCTCCCCCTAGTCTGGTCAGGTTATTACACCTGGTGTGTAGAGTGTATGAGCACTGGCTGCCAGTGGTATCAGACTCCCTCCCCTTAGTCTGGTCAGGTTATTACACCTGGTGTGTAGGGTGTATGAGCACTGGCTGCCAGTGCTATCAGACTCCCTCCCCCTAGTCTGGTCAGGTTATTACACCTGGTGTGTAGGGTGTATGAGCACTGGCTGCCAGTGGAATCAGACTCCCTCCCCCTAGTCTGGTCAGGTTATTACACCTGGTGTGTAGAGTGTATGAGCACTGGCTGCCAGTGGTATCAGACTCCCTCCCCTTAGTCTGGTCAGGTTATTACACTTGGTGTGTAGGGTGTATGAGCTCTGGCTGCCAGTGCTATCAGACTCCCTCCCCCTAGTCTGGTCAGGTTATTACACCTGGTGTGTAGAGTGTATGAGCACTGGCTGCCAGTGGTGTCAGACTCCCTCCCCCTAGTCTGGTCAGGTTATTACACCTGGTGTGTAGAGTGTATGAGCACTGGCTGCCAGTGGTATCAGATTCCCTCCCCCTGGTCTGGTCAGGTTATTATACCTGGTGTGTAGAGTGTATGAGCACTGGCTGCCAGTGGAATCATACTCCCTCCCCCTGGTCTGGTCAGGTTATTACACCTGGTGTGTAGAGTGTATTTGCACTGGCTGCCAGTGGTATCAGACTCCCTCCCCCTAGTCTGGTCAGGTTATTACACCTGGTGTGAACAGTGTATGAGCACTGGCTGCCAGTGGTATCAGACTCCCTCCCCCTGGTCTGGTCAGGTTATTACACCTGGTGTGTAGAGTGTATGAGCACTGGCTGCCAGTGCTATCAGACTCCCTCCCCCTAGTCTGGTCAGGTTATTACACCTGAGGTGTAGAGTGTATGAGCACTGGCTGCCAGTGGTATCAGACTCCCTTCCCCTTGTCTGGTCAGGTTATTACACCTGGTGTGTAGAGTGTATTTGCACTGGCTGCCAGCGGTATCAGACTCCCTCCGCCTAGTCTGGTTAGGTTATTACGCCTGGTGTGTAGAGTGTATGAGCACTGGCTGCCAGTGGTATCATACTCCCTCCCCCTAGTCTGGTCAGGTTATTACACCTGGTGTGTAGAGTGTATGAACACTGGCTGCCAGTGGTATCATACTCCCTCCGCCTAGTCTGGTCAGGTTATTACACCTGGTGTGTAGAGTGTATGAGCACTGGCTGCCTGTGGTATCAGACTCCCTCCGCCTAGTCTGGTCAGGTTATTACACCTGTTGTGTAGGGTGTATGAGCACTGGCTGCCAGTGGTATCAGACTCCCTCCCCCTAGTCTGGTCAGGTTATTACACGTGGTGTGTAGAGTGTATGAGCACTGGCTGCCAGTGGTATCATACTCCCTCCCCCTAGTCTGGTCAGGTTATTGCACCTGGTGTGTAGAGTGTATGAACACTGGCTGCCAGTGGTATCAGACTCCCTCCGCCTAGTCTGGTCAGGTTATTACACGTGGTGTGTAGAGTGTATGAGCACTGGCTGCCTGTGGTATCAGACTCCCTCTGCCTAGTATGGTCAGGTTATTACACCTGTTGTGTAGGGTGTATGAGCACTGGCTGCCAGTGGTATCAGACTCCCTCCCCCTAGTCTGGTCAGGTTATTACACCTGGTGTGTAGAGTGTATGAGCACTGGCTGCCAGTGGTATCATACTCCCTCCCCCTAGTCTGATCAGGTTATTGCACCTGGTGTGTAGTGTGTATGAAAACTGGCTGCCAGTGGTATCAGACTCCCTCCGCCTAGTCTGGTTAGGTTATTACACCTGGTGTGTAGAGTGTATGATCACTGGCTGCCAGTGGTATCAGACTCCCTCCGCCTAGTCTGGTCAGGTTATTACACCTGGTGTGTAGAGTGTATGAGCACTGGCTGCCAGTGGTATCAGACTCCCTCTGCCTAGTCTGGTCAGGTTATTACACCTGGTGTGTAGAGTGTATGAGCACTGGCTGCCAGTGCTATCAGACTCCCTCCCCCTAGTCTGGTCAGGTTATTACACCTGTTGTGTAGGGTGTATGAGCACTGGCTGCCAGTGGTATCAGGCTCCCTCCCCCTCGTCTGGTCAGGTTATTACACCTGGTGTTTAGAGTGTATGAGCATTGGCTGCCAGTGGTATCATACTCCCTCCCCCTAGTCTGGTCAGGTTATTACACCTGGTGTGTAGAGTGTATGAACACTGGCTGCCAGTGGTATCATACTCCCTCCGCCTAGTCTGGTCAGGTTATTACATCTGTTGTGTAGGGTGTATGAGCACTGGCTGCCAGTGGTATCAGACTCCTTCCCCCTAGTCTGGTCAGGTTATTACACCTGGTGTGTAGAGTGTATGAGCACTGGCTGCCAGTGGTATCATACTCCCTCCCCCTAGTCTGGTCAGGTTATTGCACCTGGTGTGTAGAGTGTATGAACACTGGCTGCCAGTGGTATCAGACTCCCTCCGCCTAGTCTGGTCAGGTTATTACACGTGGTGTGTAGAGTGTATGAGCACTGGCTGCCTGTGGTATCAGACTCCCTCTGCCTAGTATGGTCAGGTTATTACACCTGTTGTGTAGGGTGTATGAGCACTGGCTGCCAGTGGTATCAGACTCCCTCCCCCTAGTCTGGTCAGGTTATTACACCTGGTGTGTAGAGTGTATGAGCACTGGCTGCCAGTGGTATCATACTCCCTCCCCCTAGTCTGATCAGGTTATTGCACCTGGTGTGTAGAGTGTATGAAAACTGGCTGCCAGTGGTATCAGACTCCCTCCGCCTAGTCTGGTTAGGTTATTACACCTGGTGTGTAGAGTGTATGATCACTGGCTGCCAGTGGTATCAGACTCCCTCCGCCTAGTCTGGTCAGATTATTACACCTGGTGTGTAGAGTGTATGAACACTGGCTGCCAGTGGTATCAGACTCCCTCCGCCTAGTCTGGTCAGGTTATTACACCTGGTGTGTAGAGTGTATGAGCACTGGCTGCCAGTGGTATCAGACTCCCTCCGCCTAGTCTGGTTAGGTTATTACACCTGTTGTGTAGGGTGTATGAGCACTGGCTGCCAGTGGTATCAGACTCCCTCCCCCTAGTCTGGTCAGGTTATTACACCTGGTGTGTAGAGTGTATGAGCACTGGCTGCCAGTGGTATCATACTCCCTCCCCCTAGTCTGGGCAGGTTATTGCAGCTGGTATGTAGAGTGTATGAACACTGGCTGCCAGTGGTATCAGACTCCCTCCCCCAGGTCTGGTCAGGTTATTACACCTGGTGTGCAGAGGGTATGAGCACTGGCTGCCAGTGCTATCAGACTCCCTCCCCCTAGTCTGGTCAGTTTATTACACCTGGTGTGTAGAGTGTATGAGCACTGGATGCCAGTGGTATCAGACTCCCTCCGCCTAGTCTGGTCAAGTTATTACACCTGGTGTGTAGAGTGTATGAGCACTGGCTGCCAGTGGTATCAGACTCCCTCCCCCAGGTCTGGTCAGGTTATTACACCTGGTGTGCAGTGGGTATGAGCACTGGCTGCCAGTGCTATCACACTCCCTCCCCCTAGTCTGGTCAGTTTATTACACCTGGTGTGTAGATTGTATGAGCACTGGCTGCCAGTGGTATCAGACTCCCTCCCCCTAGTCTGGTCAGTTTATTACACCTGGTGTGTAGAGTGTATGAGCACTGGCTGCCAGTGGTATCAGACTCCCTCCCCCTAGTCCGGTCAGTTTATTACACCTGGTGTGTAGAGTGTATGAGCACTGACTGCCAGTGGTATCAGACTCCCTCCACCTAGTCTGGTCAGGTTATTACACCTGTTGTGTAGGGTGTATGAGCACTGGCTGCCAGTGGTATCAGGCTCCCTCCCCCTCGTCTGGTCAGGTTATTACACCTGGTGTTTAGAGTGTATGAGCATTGGCTGCCAGTGGTATCATACTCCCTCCCCCTAGTCTGGTCAGGTTATTGCACCTGGTGTGTAGAGTGTATGAACACTGGCTGCCAGTGGTATCAGACTCCCTCCGCCTAGTCTGGTCAGGTTATTACACCTGGTGTGTAGAGTGTATGAGCACATGCTGCCAGTGGTATCAGACTCCCTCCGCCTAGTCTGGTCAGGTTATTACACCTGGTGTGTAGAGTGAATGATCACTGGCTGCCAGTGCTATCAGACTCCCTCCCCCAGGTCTGGTCAGGTTATTACACCTGGTGTGCAGAGGGTATGAGCACTGGCTGCCAGTGCTATCAGACTCCCTCCCCCTTGTCTGGTCAGTTTATTACACCTGGTGTGTAGAGTGTATGAGCACTGGATGCCAGTGGTATCAGACTCCCTCCGCCTAGTCTGGTCAAGTTATTACACCTCGTGTGTAGAGTGTATGAGCACTGGCTGCCAGTGGTATCAGACTCCCTCCCCCAGGTCTGGTCAGGTTATTACACCTGGTGTGCAGAGGGTATGAGCACTGGCTGCCAGTGCTATCAGACTCCCTCCCCCTAGTCTGGTCAGTTTATTACACCTGGTGTGTAGAGTGTATGAGCACTGGCTGCCAGTGGTATCAGACTCCCTCCCCCTAGTCTGGTCAGTTTATTACACGTGGTGTGTAGAGTGTATGAGCACTGACTGCCAGTGGTATCAGACTCCCTCCCCCTACTCTGGTCAGTTTATTACACCTGGTGTGTAGAGTGTATGAGCACTGACTGCCAGTGGTATCAGACTCCCTCCCCCTAGTCTGGTCAGGTTATTACACCTGTTGTGTATGGTGTATGAGCACTGGCTGCCAGTGGTATCAGACTCCCTCCCCCTCGTCTGGTCAGGTTATTACACCTGGTGTTTAGAGTGTATGAGCATTGGCTGCCAGTGGTATCATACTCCCTCCCCCTAGTCTGGTCAGGTTATTGCACCTGGTGTGTAGTGTGTATGAACACTGGCTGCCAGTGGTATCAGACTCCCTCCGCCTAGTCTGGTCAGGTTATTACACCTGGTGTGTCGAGTGTATGAGCACATCCTGCCAGTGGTATCAGACTCCCTCCGCCTAGTCTGGTCAGGTTATTACACCTGGTGTGTAGAGTGTATGAGTACTGGCTGCCAGTGCTATCAGACTCCCTCCCCCAGGTCTGGTCAGGTTATTACACCTGGTGTGCAGAGGGTATGAGCACTGGCTGCCAGTGCTATCAGATTCCCTCCACATAGTCTGGTCAGGTTATTACACCTCGTGTGTAGGGTGTATGAGCACTGGCTGCCAGTGGTATCATACTCCCTCCCCCTAGTCTGGTCAGGTTATTACACCTGTTGTGTAGGGTGTATGAGCACTGGCTGTCAGTGGTATCAGACTCCCTCCCCCTCGTGTGGTCAGGTTATTACACCTGGTGTGTAGAGTTTATGATCACTGGCTGCCAGTGGAATCAGACTCCCTCCCCCTAGTCTGGTCAGGTTATTACACCTGTTGTGTAGAGTGTATGAACACTGACTGCCAGTGGTATCAGACTCCCTCCCCCTAGTCTGGTCAGGTTATTTCACCTGTTGTGTAGAGTGTATGAGCACTGACTGCCAGTGGTATCAGACTCCCTCCCCCTGGTCTGGTCAGGTTATTACACCTGGTGTGTAGGGTTATGAGCACTGGCTGTCAGTGGTATCATACTCCCTCCCCCTGGTCTGGTCAGGTTATTACACCTGGTGTGTAGGGTTATGAGCACTGGCTGTCAGTGGAATCATACTCCCTCCCCCAAGTCTGGTCAGGTTATTATACCTGGTGTGTAGAGTGTATGAGCACTGGCTGCCAGTGGAATCATACTCCCTCCCCTTGGTCTGGTCAGGTTATTTCACCTGGTGTGTAGAATGTATGAGCACTGGCTGCCAGTGGAATCACGACTCCCTCCCCCTAGTCTGGTCAGGTTATTACACCTGGTGTGTAGAGTGTATGAGCACTGACTGCCGGTGGTATCAGACTCCCTCCCCCTAGTCTGGTCAGGTTATTACACCTGGTGTGTAGAGTGTATGAGCACTGACTGCCAGTGGTATCAGACTCCCTCCCCCTAGTCTGGTCAGGTTATTACACCTGGTGTGTAGAGTGTATGAGCACTGGCTGCCGGTGGTATCAGACTCCCCTCCCTCCCTCTAGTCTGGTCAGATTATTACACCTGGTGTGGAGAGTGTATGAGCACTGGCTGCCAGTGCTATCAGACTCCCTCCCCCTAGTCTGGTCAGATTATTACACCTGGTGTGTAGAGTGTATGAGCACTGGCTGCCAGTGGTATCAGACTCCCTCCCCTTAGTCTGTTCAGATTATTACACCTGGTGTGTAGAGTGTAAGAACACTGGCTGCCAGTGGTATCAGACTCCCTTCCCCCTAGTCTGGTCAGGTTATTACACCTGGTGTGTAGAGTGCATGAGCACTGGCTGCCAGCGGTATCAGACTCCCTCCGCCTAGTCTGGTTAGGTTATTACACCTGTTGTGTAGGGTGTATGAGCACTGGCTGCCAGTGGTATCAGACTCCATCCCCCTAGTCTGGTCAGGTTATTACACCTGGTGTGTAGAGTGTATGAGCACTTGCTGCCAGTGGTATCATACTCCCTCCCCCTAGTCTGGGCAGGTTATTGCACCTGGTGTGTAGAGTGTATGAACACTGGCTGCCAGTGGTATCAGACTCCCTCCGCCTAGTCTGGTCAGGTTATTACACCTGGTGTGTAGAGTGTATGAGCACTGGCTGCCAGTGGTATCAGACTCCCTCCGCCTAGTCTGGTCAGGTTATTGCACCTGGTGTGTAGAGTGTATGAACACTGGCTGCCAGTGGTATCAAACTCCCTCCGCCTAGTCTGGTCAGGTTATTACACCTGGTGTGTAGAGTGTATGAGCACATGCTGCCAGTGGTATCAGACTCCCTCCCCCTAGTCTGGTCAGGTTATTACACCTGGTGTGTAGAGTGTATGAGCACTGGCTGCCAGTGCTATCAGACTCCCTCCCCCAGGTCTGGTCAGGTTATTACACCTCGTGTGTAGGGTGTATGAGCACTGGCTGCCAGTGGTATCATACTCCCTCCCCCTAGTCTGGTGGTCAGGTTATTACACCTGTTGTGTAGGGTGTATGAGCACTGGCTGCCAGTGGTATCAGACTCCCTCCCCCTCGTCTGGTCAGGTTATTACACCTGGTGTGTAGAGTGTATGAGCACTGGCTGCCAGTGGAATCAGACTCCCTCCCCCTAGTCTGGTCAGGTTATTACACCTGTTGTGTAGAGTGTATAAGCACTGACTGCCAGTGGTATCAGACTCCCTCCCCCTAGTCTGGTCAGGTTATTACACCTGTTGTGTAGAGTGTATGAGCACTGACTGCCAGTGGTATCAGACTCCCTCCCCCTGGTCTGGTCAGGTTATTACACCTGGTGTGTAGGGTGTATGAGCACTGGCTGCCAGTGTTATCATACTCCCTCCCCCTAGTCTGGTCAGGTTATTATACCTGGTGTGTAGAGTGTATGAGCACTGGCTGCCAGTGGAATCATACTCCCTCCCCCTGGTCTGGTCAGGTTATTACACCTGGTGTGTAGAGTGTATGAGCACTGGCTGCCAGTGGAATCAGACTCCCTCCCCCTAGTCTGGTCAGGTTATTACACCTGGTGTGTAGAGTGTATGAGCACTGACTACCGGTGGTATCAGACTCCCTCCCCCTAGTCTGGTCAGGTTATTACACCTGGTGTGTAGAGTGTATGAGCACTGACTGCCAGTGGTATCAGACTCCCTCCCCCTAGTCTGGTCAGGTTATTACACCTGGTGTGTAGAGTGTATGAGCACTGACTGCCAGTGGTATCAGACTCCCTCCCCCTCCCTCTAGTCTGGTCAGATTATTACACCTGGTGTGTAGACTGTATGAGCACTGGCTGCCGGTGGTATCAGACTCCCCTCCCTCCCTCTAGTCTGGTCAGATTATTACACCTGGTGTGGAGAGTGTATGAGCACTGGCTGCCAGTGCTATCAGACTCCCTCTCCCTCCCTCTAGTCTGGTCAGATTATTACACCTGGTGTGGAGAGTGTATGAGCACTGGCTGCCAGTGGTATCAGACTCCCTCCCCCTAGTCTGGTCAGATTATTACACCTGGTGTGTAGAGTGTATGAGCACCTGCTGCCAGTGCTATCAGACTCCCTCCCCCTAGTCTGGTCAGATTATTACACCTGGTGTGTAGAGTGTATGAGCACTGGCTGCCAGTGGTATCAGACTCCCTCCGCCTAGTCTGGTCAAGTTATTACACCTGGTGTGTAGAGTGTATGAGCACTGGCTGCCAGTGGTATCAGACTCCCTCCCCCAGGTCTGGTCAGGTTATTACACCTGGTTTGCAGAGGGTATGTGCACTGGCTGCCAGTGCTATCAGACTCCCTCCCCCTAGTCTGGTCAGTTTATTACACCTGGTGTGTAGAGTGTATGAGCACTGGCTGCCAGTGGTATCAGACTCCCTCCGCCTAGTCTGGTCAAGTTATTACACCTGGTGTGTAGAGTGTATGAGCACTGGCTGCCAGTGGTATCAGACTCCCTCCCCCAGGTCTGGTCAGATTATTACACCTGGTGTGCAGAGGGTATGAGCACTGGCTGCCAGTGCTATCAGAGTCCCTCCCCCTAGTCTGGTCAGTTTATTACACCTGGTGTGTAGAGTGTATGAGCACTGACTGCCAGTGGTATCAGACTCCCTCCCCCTAGTCTGGTCAGGTTATTACACCTGTTGTGTAGGGTGTATGAGCACTGGCTGCCAGTGGTATCAGACTCCCTCCCCCTCGTCTGGTCAGGTTATTACACCTGGCGTTTAGAGTGTATGAGCACTGGCTGCCAGTGGTATCATACTCCCTCCCCCTAGACTGGTCAGGTTATTGCACCTGGTGTGTAGAGTGTATGAACACTGGCTGCCAGTGGTATCAAACTCCCTCCGCCTAGTCTGGTCAGGTTATTACACCTGGTGTGTAGAGTGTATGAGCACATGCTGCCAGTGGTATCAGACTCCCTCCCCCTAGTCTGGTCAGGTTATTACACCTGGTGTGTAGAATGTATGAGCACTGGCAGCCAGTGCTATCAGACTCCCTCCCCCAGGTCTGGTCAGGTTATTACACCTGGTGTGCAGAGGGTATGAGCACTGGCTGCCAGTGCTATCAGACTCCCTCCGCCTTGTCTGGTCAGGTTATTACACCTCGTGTGTAGGGTGTATGAGCACTGGCTGCCAGTGGTATCATACTCCCTCCCCCTAGTCTGGTCAGGTTATTACACCTGTTGTGTAGGGTGTATGAGCACTGGCTGTCAGTGGTATCAGACTCCCTCCCCCTCGTCTGGTCAGGTTATTACACCTGGTGTGTAGAGTGTATGAGCACTGGCTGCCAGTGGAATCAGACTCCCTCCCCCTTGTCTGGTCAGGTTATTACACCTGGTGTGTAGAGTGTATGAACACTGGCTGCCAGTGGTATCAGACTCCCTCCCCCTAGTCTGGTCAGGTTATTACACCTGGTGTGAAGAGTGTATGAGCACTGGCTGCCAGTGGTATCAGACTCCCTCCCCCTAGTCTGGTCAGGTTATTACACCTGGTGTGAACAGTGTATGAGCACTGGCTGCCAGTGCTATCAGACTCCCTCCCCCTAGTCTGGTCAGGTTATTACACCTGGTGTGTAGAGTGTATGAACACTGGCTGCCAGTGGTATCATACTCCCTCCGCCTAGTCTGGTCAGGTTATTACACCTGGTGTGTAGAGTGTATGAGCACTGGCTGCCTGTGGTATCAGACTCCCTCCGCCTAGTCTGGTCAGGTTATTACACCTGTTGTGTAGGGTGTATGAGCACTGGCTGCCAGTGGTATCAGACTCCCTCCCCCTAGTCTGGTCAGGTTATTACACCTGGTGTGTAGAGTGTATGAGCACTGGCTGCCAGTGGTATCGTACTCCCTCCCCCTAGTCTGGTCAGGTTATTGCACCTGGTGTGTAGAGTGTATGAAAACTGGCTGCCAGTGGTATCAGACTCCCTCCGCCTAGTCTGGTTAGGTTATTACACCTGGTGTGTAGAGTGTATGATCACTGGCTGCCAGTGGTATCAGACTCCCTCCGCCTAGTCTGGTCAGGTTATTACACCTGGTGTGTAGAGTGTATGAGCACTGGCTGCCAGTGGTATCAGACTCCCTCTGCCTAGTCTGGTCAGGTTATTACACCTGGTGTGTAGAGTGTATGAGCACTGGCTGCCAGTGCTATCAGACTCCCTCCCCCTAGTCTGGTCAGGTTATTACACCTGGTGTGTAGGGTGTATGAGCACTGGCTGCCAGTGGAATCAGACTCCCTCCCCCTAGTCTGGTCAGGTTATTACACCTGGTGTGTAGAGTGTATGAGCACTGGCTGCCGGTGGTATCAGACTCCCTCCCCTTAGTCTGGTCAGGTTATTACACTTGGTGTGTAGGGTGTATGAGCTCTGGCTGCCAGTGCTATCAGACTCCCTCCCCCTAGTCTGGTCAGGTTATTACACCTGGTGTGTAGAGTGTATGAGCACTGGCTGCCAGTGGTATCAGACACCCTCCCCCTAGTCTGGTCAGGTTATTACACTTGGTGTGTAGAGTGTATGAGCACTGGCTGCCAGTGGTATCAGATTCCCTCCCCCTGGTCTGGTCAGGTTATTATACCTGGTGTGTAGAGTGTATGAGCACTGGCTGCCAGTGGAAACATACTCCCTCCCCCTGGTCTGGTCAGGTTATTACACCTGGTGTGTAGAGTGTATTTGCACTGGCTGCCAGTGGTATCAGACTCCCTCCCCCTAGTCTGGTCAGGTTATTACACCTGGTGTGAACAGTGTATGAGCACTGGCTGCCAGTGGTATCAGACTCCCTCCCCCTGGTCTGGTCAGGTTATTACACCTGGTGTGTAGAGTGTATGAGCACTGGCTGCCAGTGCTATCAGACTCCCTCCCCCTAGTCTGGTCAGGTTATTACACTTGAGGTGTAGCGTGTATGAGCACTGGCTGCCAGTGGTATCAGACTCCCTCCCCGTTGTCTGGTCAGGTTATTACACCTGGTGTGTAGAGTGTATTTGCACTGGCTGCCAGTGGTATCAGACTCCCTCCCCCTTGTCTGGTCAGGTTATTACACCTGGTGTGTAGAGTGTATGAGCACTGGCTGCCAGTGGTATCATACTCCCTCCCCCTAGTCTGGTCAGGTTATTACACCTGGTGTGTAGATTGTATGAACACTGGCTGCCAGTGGTATCATACTCCCTCCGCCTAGTCTGGTCAGGTTATTACATCTGTTGTGTAGGGTGTATGAGCACTGGCTGCCAGTGGTATCAGACTCCCTCCCCCTAGTCTGGTCAGGTTATTACACCTGGTGTGTAGAGTGTATGAGCACTGGCTGCCAGTGGTATCATACTCCCTCCCCCTAGTCTGGTCAGGTTATTGCACCTGGTGTGTAGAGTGTATGAACACTGGCTGCCAGTGGTATCAGACTCCCTCCGCCTAGTCTGGTCAGGTTATTACACGTGGTGTGTAGAGTGTATGAGCACTGGCTGCCTGTGGTATCAGACTCCCTCCCCCTTGTCTGGTCAGGTTATTACACCTGGTGTGTAGAGTGTATGAACACTGGCTGCCAGTGGTATCAGACTCCCTCCCCCTAGTCTGGTCAGGTTATTACACCTGGTGTGAAGAGTGTATGAGCACTGGCTGCCAGTGGAATCAGACTCCCTCCCCCTAGTCTGGTCAGGTTATTACACCTGGTGTGTAGAGTGTATGAGCACTGGCTGCCAGTGGTATCAGACTCCCTCCCCTTAGTCTGGTCAGGTTATTACACCTGGTGTGTAGGGTGTATGAGCACTGGCTGCCAGTGCTATCAGACTCCCTCCCCCTAGTCTGGTCAGGTTATTACACCTGGTGTGTAGGGTGTATGAGCACTGGCTGCCAGTGGAATCAGACTCCCTCCCCCTAGTCTGGTCAGGTTATTACACCTGGTGTGTAGAGTGTATGAGCACTGGCTGCCAGTGGTATCAGACTCCCTCCCCTTAGTCTGGTCAGGTTATTACACTTGGTGTGTAGGGTGTATGAGCTCTGGCTGCCAGTGCTATCAGACTCCCTCCCCCTAGTCTGGTCAGGTTATTACACCTGGTGTGTAGAGTGTATGAGCACTGGCTGCCAGTGGTGTCAGACTCCCTCCCCCTAGTCTGGTCAGGTTATTACACCTGGTGTGTAGAGTGTATGAGCACTGGCTGCCAGTGGTATCAGATTCCCTCCCCCTGGTCTGGTCAGGTTATTATACCTGGTGTGTAGAGTGTATGAGCACTGGCTGCCAGTGGAATCATACTCCCTCCCCCTGGTCTGGTCAGGTTATTACACCTGGTGTGTAGAGTGTATTTGCACTGGCTGCCAGTGGTATCAGACTCCCTCCCCCTAGTCTGGTCAGGTTATTACACCTGGTGTGAACAGTGTATGAGCACTGGCTGCCAGTGGTATCAGACTCCCTCCCCCTGGTCTGGTCAGGTTATTACACCTGGTGTGTAGAGTGTATGAGCACTGGCTGCCAGTGCTATCAGACTCCCTCCCCCTAGTCTGGTCAGGTTATTACACCTGAGGTGTAGAGTGTATGAGCACTGGCTGCCAGTGGTATCAGACTCCCTTCCCCTTGTCTGGTCAGGTTATTACACCTGGTGTGTAGAGTGTATTTGCACTGGCTGCCAGCGGTATCAGACTCCCTCCGCCTAGTCTGGTTAGGTTATTACGCCTGGTGTGTAGAGTGTATGAGCACTGGCTGCCAGTGGTATCATACTCCCTCCCCCTAGTCTGGTCAGGTTATTACACCTGGTGTGTAGAGTGTATGAACACTGGCTGCCAGTGGTATCATACTCCCTCCGCCTAGTCTGGTCAGGTTATTACACCTGGTGTGTAGAGTGTATGAGCACTGGCTGCCTGTGGTATCAGACTCCCTCCGCCTAGTCTGGTCAGGTTATTACACCTGTTGTGTAGGGTGTATGAGCACTGGCTGCCAGTGGTATCAGACTCCCTCCCCCTAGTCTGGTCAGGTTATTACACGTGGTGTGTAGAGTGTATGAGCACTGGCTGCCAGTGGTATCATACTCCCTCCCCCTAGTCTGGTCAGGTTATTGCACCTGGTGTGTAGAGTGTATGAACACTGGCTGCCAGTGGTATCAGACTCCCTCCGCCTAGTCTGGTCAGGTTATTACACGTGGTGTGTAGAGTGTATGAGCACTGGCTGCCTGTGGTATCAGACTCCCTCTGCCTAGTATGGTCAGGTTATTACACCTGTTGTGTAGGGTGTATGAGCACTGGCTGCCAGTGGTATCAGACTCCCTCCCCCTAGTCTGGTCAGGTTATTACACCTGGTGTGTAGAGTGTATGAGCACTGGCTGCCAGTGGTATCATACTCCCTCCCCCTAGTCTGATCAGGTTATTGCACCTGGTGTGTAGTGTGTATGAAAACTGGCTGCCAGTGGTATCAGACTCCCTCCGCCTAGTCTGGTTAGGTTATTACACCTGGTGTGTAGAGTGTATGATCACTGGCTGCCAGTGGTATCAGACTCCCTCCGCCTAGTCTGGTCAGGTTATTACACCTGGTGTGTAGAGTGTATGAGCACTGGCTGCCAGTGGTATCAGACTCCCTCTGCCTAGTCTGGTCAGGTTATTACACCTGGTGTGTAGAGTGTATGAGCACTGGCTGCCAGTGCTATCAGACTCCCTCCCCCTAGTCTGGTCAGGTTATTACACCTGTTGTGTAGGGTGTATGAGCACTGGCTGCCAGTGGTATCAGGCTCCCTCCCCCTCGTCTGGTCAGGTTATTACACCTGGTGTTTAGAGTGTATGAGCATTGGCTGCCAGTGGTATCATACTCCCTCCCCCTAGTCTGGTCAGGTTATTACACCTGGTGTGTAGAGTGTATGAACACTGGCTGCCAGTGGTATCATACTCCCTCCGCCTAGTCTGGTCAGGTTATTACATCTGTTGTGTAGGGTGTATGAGCACTGGCTGCCAGTGGTATCAGACTCCTTCCCCCTAGTCTGGTCAGGTTATTACACCTGGTGTGTAGAGTGTATGAGCACTGGCTGCCAGTGGTATCATACTCCCTCCCCCTAGTCTGGTCAGGTTATTGCACCTGGTGTGTAGAGTGTATGAACACTGGCTGCCAGTGGTATCAGACTCCCTCCGCCTAGTCTGGTCAGGTTATTACACGTGGTGTGTAGAGTGTATGAGCACTGGCTGCCTGTGGTATCAGACTCCCTCTGCCTAGTATGGTCAGGTTATTACACCTGTTGTGTAGGGTGTATGAGCACTGGCTGCCAGTGGTATCAGACTCCCTCCCCCTAGTCTGGTCAGGTTATTACACCTGGTGTGTAGAGTGTATGAGCACTGGCTGCCAGTGGTATCATACTCCCTCCCCCTAGTCTGATCAGGTTATTGCACCTGGTGTGTAGAGTGTATGAAAACTGGCTGCCAGTGGTATCAGACTCCCTCCGCCTAGTCTGGTTAGGTTATTACACCTGGTGTGTAGAGTGTATGATCACTGGCTGCCAGTGGTATCAGACTCCCTCCGCCTAGTCTGGTCAGATTATTACACCTGGTGTGTAGAGTGTATGAACACTGGCTGCCAGTGGTATCAGACTCC
Source organism: Meconema thalassinum (assembly GCA_946902985.2). Lineage (NCBI taxonomy): Eukaryota > Metazoa > Arthropoda > Insecta > Orthoptera > Tettigoniidae > Meconema > Meconema thalassinum. The sequence continues at coordinate 277,661,664 of OX336388.2, forward strand.
CTCCGCCTAGTCTGGTCAGGTTATTACACCTGGTGTGTAGAGTGTATGAGCACTGGCTGCCAGTGGTATCAGACTCCCTCCGCCTAGTCTGGTTAGGTTATTACACCTGTTGTGTAGGGTGTATGAGCACTGGCTGCCAGTGGTATCAGACTCCCTCCCCCTAGTCTGGTCAGGTTATTACACCTGGTGTGTAGAGTGTATGAGCACTGGCTGCCAGTGGTATCATACTCCCTCCCCCTAGTCTGGGCAGGTTATTGCAGCTGGTATGTAGAGTGTATGAACACTGGCTGCCAGTGGTATCAGACTCCCTCCCCCAGGTCTGGTCAGGTTATTACACCTGGTGTGCAGAGGGTATGAGCACTGGCTGCCAGTGCTATCAGACTCCCTCCCCCTAGTCTGGTCAGTTTATTACACCTGGTGTGTAGAGTGTATGAGCACTGGATGCCAGTGGTATCAGACTCCCTCCGCCTAGTCTGGTCAAGTTATTACACCTGGTGTGTAGAGTGTATGAGCACTGGCTGCCAGTGGTATCAGACTCCCTCCCCCAGGTCTGGTCAGGTTATTACACCTGGTGTGCAGTGGGTATGAGCACTGGCTGCCAGTGCTATCACACTCCCTCCCCCTAGTCTGGTCAGTTTATTACACCTGGTGTGTAGATTGTATGAGCACTGGCTGCCAGTGGTATCAGACTCCCTCCCCCTAGTCTGGTCAGTTTATTACACCTGGTGTGTAGAGTGTATGAGCACTGGCTGCCAGTGGTATCAGACTCCCTCCCCCTAGTCCGGTCAGTTTATTACACCTGGTGTGTAGAGTGTATGAGCACTGACTGCCAGTGGTATCAGACTCCCTCCACCTAGTCTGGTCAGGTTATTACACCTGTTGTGTAGGGTGTATGAGCACTGGCTGCCAGTGGTATCAGGCTCCCTCCCCCTCGTCTGGTCAGGTTATTACACCTGGTGTTTAGAGTGTATGAGCATTGGCTGCCAGTGGTATCATACTCCCTCCCCCTAGTCTGGTCAGGTTATTGCACCTGGTGTGTAGAGTGTATGAACACTGGCTGCCAGTGGTATCAGACTCCCTCCGCCTAGTCTGGTCAGGTTATTACACCTGGTGTGTAGAGTGTATGAGCACATGCTGCCAGTGGTATCAGACTCCCTCCGCCTAGTCTGGTCAGGTTATTACACCTGGTGTGTAGAGTGAATGATCACTGGCTGCCAGTGCTATCAGACTCCCTCCCCCAGGTCTGGTCAGGTTATTACACCTGGTGTGCAGAGGGTATGAGCACTGGCTGCCAGTGCTATCAGACTCCCTCCCCCTTGTCTGGTCAGTTTATTACACCTGGTGTGTAGAGTGTATGAGCACTGGATGCCAGTGGTATCAGACTCCCTCCGCCTAGTCTGGTCAAGTTATTACACCTCGTGTGTAGAGTGTATGAGCACTGGCTGCCAGTGGTATCAGACTCCCTCCCCCAGGTCTGGTCAGGTTATTACACCTGGTGTGCAGAGGGTATGAGCACTGGCTGCCAGTGCTATCAGACTCCCTCCCCCTAGTCTGGTCAGTTTATTACACCTGGTGTGTAGAGTGTATGAGCACTGGCTGCCAGTGGTATCAGACTCCCTCCCCCTAGTCTGGTCAGTTTATTACACGTGGTGTGTAGAGTGTATGAGCACTGACTGCCAGTGGTATCAGACTCCCTCCCCCTACTCTGGTCAGTTTATTACACCTGGTGTGTAGAGTGTATGAGCACTGACTGCCAGTGGTATCAGACTCCCTCCCCCTAGTCTGGTCAGGTTATTACACCTGTTGTGTATGGTGTATGAGCACTGGCTGCCAGTGGTATCAGACTCCCTCCCCCTCGTCTGGTCAGGTTATTACACCTGGTGTTTAGAGTGTATGAGCATTGGCTGCCAGTGGTATCATACTCCCTCCCCCTAGTCTGGTCAGGTTATTGCACCTGGTGTGTAGTGTGTATGAACACTGGCTGCCAGTGGTATCAGACTCCCTCCGCCTAGTCTGGTCAGGTTATTACACCTGGTGTGTCGAGTGTATGAGCACATCCTGCCAGTGGTATCAGACTCCCTCCGCCTAGTCTGGTCAGGTTATTACACCTGGTGTGTAGAGTGTATGAGTACTGGCTGCCAGTGCTATCAGACTCCCTCCCCCAGGTCTGGTCAGGTTATTACACCTGGTGTGCAGAGGGTATGAGCACTGGCTGCCAGTGCTATCAGATTCCCTCCACATAGTCTGGTCAGGTTATTACACCTCGTGTGTAGGGTGTATGAGCACTGGCTGCCAGTGGTATCATACTCCCTCCCCCTAGTCTGGTCAGGTTATTACACCTGTTGTGTAGGGTGTATGAGCACTGGCTGTCAGTGGTATCAGACTCCCTCCCCCTCGTGTGGTCAGGTTATTACACCTGGTGTGTAGAGTTTATGATCACTGGCTGCCAGTGGAATCAGACTCCCTCCCCCTAGTCTGGTCAGGTTATTACACCTGTTGTGTAGAGTGTATGAACACTGACTGCCAGTGGTATCAGACTCCCTCCCCCTAGTCTGGTCAGGTTATTTCACCTGTTGTGTAGAGTGTATGAGCACTGACTGCCAGTGGTATCAGACTCCCTCCCCCTGGTCTGGTCAGGTTATTACACCTGGTGTGTAGGGTTATGAGCACTGGCTGTCAGTGGTATCATACTCCCTCCCCCTGGTCTGGTCAGGTTATTACACCTGGTGTGTAGGGTTATGAGCACTGGCTGTCAGTGGAATCATACTCCCTCCCCCAAGTCTGGTCAGGTTATTATACCTGGTGTGTAGAGTGTATGAGCACTGGCTGCCAGTGGAATCATACTCCCTCCCCTTGGTCTGGTCAGGTTATTTCACCTGGTGTGTAGAATGTATGAGCACTGGCTGCCAGTGGAATCACGACTCCCTCCCCCTAGTCTGGTCAGGTTATTACACCTGGTGTGTAGAGTGTATGAGCACTGACTGCCGGTGGTATCAGACTCCCTCCCCCTAGTCTGGTCAGGTTATTACACCTGGTGTGTAGAGTGTATGAGCACTGACTGCCAGTGGTATCAGACTCCCTCCCCCTAGTCTGGTCAGGTTATTACACCTGGTGTGTAGAGTGTATGAGCACTGGCTGCCGGTGGTATCAGACTCCCCTCCCTCCCTCTAGTCTGGTCAGATTATTACACCTGGTGTGGAGAGTGTATGAGCACTGGCTGCCAGTGCTATCAGACTCCCTCCCCCTAGTCTGGTCAGATTATTACACCTGGTGTGTAGAGTGTATGAGCACTGGCTGCCAGTGGTATCAGACTCCCTCCCCTTAGTCTGTTCAGATTATTACACCTGGTGTGTAGAGTGTAAGAACACTGGCTGCCAGTGGTATCAGACTCCCTTCCCCCTAGTCTGGTCAGGTTATTACACCTGGTGTGTAGAGTGCATGAGCACTGGCTGCCAGCGGTATCAGACTCCCTCCGCCTAGTCTGGTTAGGTTATTACACCTGTTGTGTAGGGTGTATGAGCACTGGCTGCCAGTGGTATCAGACTCCATCCCCCTAGTCTGGTCAGGTTATTACACCTGGTGTGTAGAGTGTATGAGCACTTGCTGCCAGTGGTATCATACTCCCTCCCCCTAGTCTGGGCAGGTTATTGCACCTGGTGTGTAGAGTGTATGAACACTGGCTGCCAGTGGTATCAGACTCCCTCCGCCTAGTCTGGTCAGGTTATTACACCTGGTGTGTAGAGTGTATGAGCACTGGCTGCCAGTGGTATCAGACTCCCTCCGCCTAGTCTGGTCAAGTTATTACACCTGGTGTGTAGAGTGTATGAGCACTGGCTGCCAGTGGTATCAGACTCCCTCCCCCAGGTCTGGTCAGGTTATTACACCTGGTGTGCAGAGGGTATGAGCACTGGCTGCCAGTTCTATCAGACTCCCTCCCCCTAGTCTGGTCAGTTGATTACACCTGGTGTGTAGAGTGTATGAGCACTGGCTGCCAGTGGTATCAGAGTCCCTCCCCCTAGTCTGGTCAGGTTATTACTCATGTTGTGTAGAGTGTATGAGCACTGGCTGCCAGTGATATCAGACTCCCTCCCCTTAGTCTGGTCAGATTATTACACCTGGTGTGTAGAGTGTAGGAACACTGGCTGCCAGTGGTATCAGACTCCCTCCTCCTAGTCTGGTCAGGTTATTACACCTGGTGTGTAGAGTGTATGAGCACTGGCTGCCAGCGGTATCAGACTCCCTCCGCCTAGTCTGGTTAGGTTATTACACCTGTTGTGTAGGGTGTATGAGCACTGGCTGCCAGTGGTATCAGACTCCATCCCCCTAGTCTGGTCAGGTTATTACACCTGGTGTGTAGAGTGTATGAGCACTTGCTGCCAGTGGTATCATACTCCCTCCCCCTAGTCTGGGCAGGTTATTGCACCTGGTGTGTAGAGTGTATGAACACTGGCTGCCAGTGGTATCAGACTCCCTCCGCCTAGTCTGGTCAGGTTATTACACCTGGTGTGTAGAGTGTATGAGCACTGGCTGCCAGTGGTATCAGACTCCCTCCGCCTAGTCTGGTCAAGTTATTACACCTGGTGTGTAGAGTGTATGAGCACTGGCTGCCAGTGGTATCAGACTCCCTCCCCCAGGTCTGGTCAGGTTATTACACCTGGTGTGCAGAGGGTATGAGCACTGGCTGCCAGTTCTATCAGACTCCCTCCCCCTAGTCTGGTCAGTTGATTACACCTGGTGTGTAGAGTGTATGAGCACTGGCTGCCAGTGGTATCAGACTCCCTCCGCCTAGTCTGGTCAGATTATTACACCTGGTGTGTAGAGTGTATGAGCACTGGCTGCCAGTGCTATCAGACTCCCTCCCCCTATTCTGGTCAGGTTATTACACCTGGTGTGTAGAGTGTATGAGCACTGGCTGCCAGTGGTATCATACTCCCTCCCCCTAGTCTGGTCAGGTTATTGCACCTGGTGTGTAGAGTGTATGAACACTGGCTGCCAGTGGTATCAAACTCCCTCCGCCTAGTCTGGTCAGGTTATTACACCTGGTGTGTAGAGTGTATGAGCACATGCTGCCAGTGGTATCAGACTCCCTCCCCCTAGTCTGGTCAGGTTATTACACCTGGTGTGTAGAGTGTATGAGCACTGGCTGCCAGTGCTATCAGACTCCCTCCCCCAGGTCTGGTCAGGTTATTACACCTCGTGTGTAGGGTGTATGAGCACTGGCTGCCAGTGGTATCATACTCCCTCCCCCTAGTCTGGTGGTCAGGTTATTACACCTGTTGTGTAGGGTGTATGAGCACTGGCTGCCAGTGGTATCAGACTCCCTCCCCCTCGTCTGGTCAGGTTATTACACCTGGTGTGTAGAGTGTATGAGCACTGGCTGCCAGTGGAATCAGACTCCCTCCCCCTAGTCTGGTCAGGTTATTACACCTGTTGTGTAGAGTGTATAAGCACTGACTGCCAGTGGTATCAGACTCCCTCCCCCTAGTCTGGTCAGGTTATTACACCTGTTGTGTAGAGTGTATGAGCACTGACTGCCAGTGGTATCAGACTCCCTCCCCCTGGTCTGGTCAGGTTATTACACCTGGTGTGTAGGGTGTATGAGCACTGGCTGCCAGTGTTATCATACTCCCTCCCCCTAGTCTGGTCAGGTTATTATACCTGGTGTGTAGAGTGTATGAGCACTGGCTGCCAGTGGAATCATACTCCCTCCCCCTGGTCTGGTCAGGTTATTACACCTGGTGTGTAGAGTGTATGAGCACTGGCTGCCAGTGGAATCAGACTCCCTCCCCCTAGTCTGGTCAGGTTATTACACCTGGTGTGTAGAGTGTATGAGCACTGACTACCGGTGGTATCAGACTCCCTCCCCCTAGTCTGGTCAGGTTATTACACCTGGTGTGTAGAGTGTATGAGCACTGACTGCCAGTGGTATCAGACTCCCTCCCCCTAGTCTGGTCAGGTTATTACACCTGGTGTGTAGAGTGTATGAGCACTGACTGCCAGTGGTATCAGACTCCCTCCCCCTCCCTCTAGTCTGGTCAGATTATTACACCTGGTGTGTAGACTGTATGAGCACTGGCTGCCGGTGGTATCAGACTCCCCTCCCTCCCTCTAGTCTGGTCAGATTATTACACCTGGTGTGGAGAGTGTATGAGCACTGGCTGCCAGTGCTATCAGACTCCCTCTCCCTCCCTCTAGTCTGGTCAGATTATTACACCTGGTGTGGAGAGTGTATGAGCACTGGCTGCCAGTGGTATCAGACTCCCTCCCCCTAGTCTGGTCAGATTATTACACCTGGTGTGTAGAGTGTATGAGCACCTGCTGCCAGTGCTATCAGACTCCCTCCCCCTAGTCTGGTCAGATTATTACACCTGGTGTGTAGAGTGTATGAGCACTGGCTGCCAGTGGTATCAGACTCCCTCCGCCTAGTCTGGTCAAGTTATTACACCTGGTGTGTAGAGTGTATGAGCACTGGCTGCCAGTGGTATCAGACTCCCTCCCCCAGGTCTGGTCAGGTTATTACACCTGGTTTGCAGAGGGTATGTGCACTGGCTGCCAGTGCTATCAGACTCCCTCCCCCTAGTCTGGTCAGTTTATTACACCTGGTGTGTAGAGTGTATGAGCACTGGCTGCCAGTGGTATCAGACTCCCTCCGCCTAGTCTGGTCAAGTTATTACACCTGGTGTGTAGAGTGTATGAGCACTGGCTGCCAGTGGTATCAGACTCCCTCCCCCAGGTCTGGTCAGATTATTACACCTGGTGTGCAGAGGGTATGAGCACTGGCTGCCAGTGCTATCAGAGTCCCTCCCCCTAGTCTGGTCAGTTTATTACACCTGGTGTGTAGAGTGTATGAGCACTGACTGCCAGTGGTATCAGACTCCCTCCCCCTAGTCTGGTCAGGTTATTACACCTGTTGTGTAGGGTGTATGAGCACTGGCTGCCAGTGGTATCAGACTCCCTCCCCCTCGTCTGGTCAGGTTATTACACCTGGCGTTTAGAGTGTATGAGCACTGGCTGCCAGTGGTATCATACTCCCTCCCCCTAGACTGGTCAGGTTATTGCACCTGGTGTGTAGAGTGTATGAACACTGGCTGCCAGTGGTATCAAACTCCCTCCGCCTAGTCTGGTCAGGTTATTACACCTGGTGTGTAGAGTGTATGAGCACATGCTGCCAGTGGTATCAGACTCCCTCCCCCTAGTCTGGTCAGGTTATTACACCTGGTGTGTAGAATGTATGAGCACTGGCAGCCAGTGCTATCAGACTCCCTCCCCCAGGTCTGGTCAGGTTATTACACCTGGTGTGCAGAGGGTATGAGCACTGGCTGCCAGTGCTATCAGACTCCCTCCGCCTTGTCTGGTCAGGTTATTACACCTCGTGTGTAGGGTGTATGAGCACTGGCTGCCAGTGGTATCATACTCCCTCCCCCTAGTCTGGTCAGGTTATTACACCTGTTGTGTAGGGTGTATGAGCACTGGCTGTCAGTGGTATCAGACTCCCTCCCCCTCGTCTGGTCAGGTTATTACACCTGGTGTGTAGAGTGTATGAGCACTGGCTGCCAGTGGAATCAGACTCCCTCCCCCTTGTCTGGTCAGGTTATTACACCTGGTGTGTAGAGTGTATGAACACTGGCTGCCAGTGGTATCAGACTCCCTCCCCCTAGTCTGGTCAGGTTATTACACCTGGTGTGAAGAGTGTATGAGCACTGGCTGCCAGTGGTATCAGACTCCCTCCCCCTAGTCTGGTCAGGTTATTACACCTGGTGTGAACAGTGTATGAGCACTGGCTGCCAGTGCTATCAGACTCCCTCCCCCTAGTCTGGTCAGGTTATTACACCTGGTGTGTAGAGTGTATGAACACTGGCTGCCAGTGGTATCATACTCCCTCCGCCTAGTCTGGTCAGGTTATTACACCTGGTGTGTAGAGTGTATGAGCACTGGCTGCCTGTGGTATCAGACTCCCTCCGCCTAGTCTGGTCAGGTTATTACACCTGTTGTGTAGGGTGTATGAGCACTGGCTGCCAGTGGTATCAGACTCCCTCCCCCTAGTCTGGTCAGGTTATTACACCTGGTGTGTAGAGTGTATGAGCACTGGCTGCCAGTGGTATCGTACTCCCTCCCCCTAGTCTGGTCAGGTTATTGCACCTGGTGTGTAGAGTGTATGAAAACTGGCTGCCAGTGGTATCAGACTCCCTCCGCCTAGTCTGGTTAGGTTATTACACCTGGTGTGTAGAGTGTATGATCACTGGCTGCCAGTGGTATCAGACTCCCTCCGCCTAGTCTGGTCAGGTTATTACACCTGGTGTGTAGAGTGTATGAGCACTGGCTGCCAGTGGTATCAGACTCCCTCTGCCTAGTCTGGTCAGGTTATTACACCTGGTGTGTAGAGTGTATGAGCACTGGCTGCCAGTGCTATCAGACTCCCTCCCCCTAGTCTGGTCAGGTTATTACACCTGGTGTGTAGGGTGTATGAGCACTGGCTGCCAGTGGAATCAGACTCCCTCCCCCTAGTCTGGTCAGGTTATTACACCTGGTGTGTAGAGTGTATGAGCACTGGCTGCCGGTGGTATCAGACTCCCTCCCCTTAGTCTGGTCAGGTTATTACACTTGGTGTGTAGGGTGTATGAGCTCTGGCTGCCAGTGCTATCAGACTCCCTCCCCCTAGTCTGGTCAGGTTATTACACCTGGTGTGTAGAGTGTATGAGCACTGGCTGCCAGTGGTATCAGACACCCTCCCCCTAGTCTGGTCAGGTTATTACACTTGGTGTGTAGAGTGTATGAGCACTGGCTGCCAGTGGTATCAGATTCCCTCCCCCTGGTCTGGTCAGGTTATTATACCTGGTGTGTAGAGTGTATGAGCACTGGCTGCCAGTGGAAACATACTCCCTCCCCCTGGTCTGGTCAGGTTATTACACCTGGTGTGTAGAGTGTATTTGCACTGGCTGCCAGTGGTATCAGACTCCCTCCCCCTAGTCTGGTCAGGTTATTACACCTGGTGTGAACAGTGTATGAGCACTGGCTGCCAGTGGTATCAGACTCCCTCCCCCTGGTCTGGTCAGGTTATTACACCTGGTGTGTAGAGTGTATGAGCACTGGCTGCCAGTGCTATCAGACTCCCTCCCCCTAGTCTGGTCAGGTTATTACACTTGAGGTGTAGCGTGTATGAGCACTGGCTGCCAGTGGTATCAGACTCCCTCCCCGTTGTCTGGTCAGGTTATTACACCTGGTGTGTAGAGTGTATTTGCACTGGCTGCCAGTGGTATCAGACTCCCTCCCCCTTGTCTGGTCAGGTTATTACACCTGGTGTGTAGAGTGTATGAGCACTGGCTGCCAGTGGTATCATACTCCCTCCCCCTAGTCTGGTCAGGTTATTACACCTGGTGTGTAGAGTGTATGAACACTGGCTGCCAGTGGTATCATACTCCCTCCGCCTAGTCTGGTCAGGTTATTACATCTGTTGTGTAGGGTGTATGAGCACTGGCTGCCAGTGGTATCAGACTCCCTCCCCCTAGTCTGGTCAGGTTATTACACCTGGTGTGTAGAGTGTATGAGCACTGGCTGCCAGTGGTATCATACTCCCTCCCCCTAGTCTGGTCAGGTTATTGCACCTGGTGTGTAGAGTGTATGAACACTGGCTGCCAGTGGTATCAGACTCCCTCCGCCTAGTCTGGTCAGGTTATTACACGTGGTGTGTAGAGTGTATGAGCACTGGCTGCCTGTGGTATCAGACTCCCTCCCCCTTGTCTGGTCAGGTTATTACACCTGGTGTGTAGAGTGTATGAACACTGGCTGCCAGTGGTATCAGACTCCCTCCCCCTAGTCTGGTCAGGTTATTACACCTGGTGTGAAGAGTGTATGAGCACTGGCTGCCAGTGGAATCAGACTCCCTCCCCCTAGTCTGGTCAGGTTATTACACCTGGTGTGTAGAGTGTATGAGCACTGGCTGCCAGTGGTATCAGACTCCCTCCCCTTAGTCTGGTCAGGTTATTACACCTGGTGTGTAGGGTGTATGAGCACTGGCTGCCAGTGCTATCAGACTCCCTCCCCCTAGTCTGGTCAGGTTATTACACCTGGTGTGTAGGGTGTATGAGCACTGGCTGCCAGTGGAATCAGACTCCCTCCCCCTAGTCTGGTCAGGTTATTACACCTGGTGTGTAGAGTGTATGAGCACTGGCTGCCAGTGGTATCAGACTCCCTCCCCTTAGTCTGGTCAGGTTATTACACTTGGTGTGTAGGGTGTATGAGCTCTGGCTGCCAGTGCTATCAGACTCCCTCCCCCTAGTCTGGTCAGGTTATAACACCTGGTGTGTAGAGTGTATGAGCACTGGCTGCCAGTGGTGTCAGACTCCCTCCCCCTAGTCTGGTCAGGTTATTACACCTGGTGTGTAGAGTGTATGAGCACTGGCTGCCAGTGGTATCAGATTCCCTCCCCCTGGTCTGGTCAGGTTATTATACCTGGTGTGTAGAGTGTATGAGCACTGGCTGCCAGTGGAATCATACTCCCTCCCCCTGGTCTGGTCAGGTTATTACACCTGGTGTGTAGAGTGTATTTGCACTGGCTGCCAGTGGTATCAGACTCCCTCCCCCTAGTCTGGTCAGGTTATTACACCTGGTGTGAACAGTGTATGAGCACTGGCTGCCAGTGGTATCAGACTCCCTCCCCCTGGTCTGGTCAGGTTATTACACCTGGTGTGTAGAGTGTATGAGCACTGGCTGCCAGTGCTATCAGACTCCCTCCCCCTAGTCTGGTCAGGTTATTACACCTGAGGTGTAGAGTGTATGAGCACTGGCTGCCAGTGGTATCAGACTCCCTTCCCCTTGTCTGGTCAGGTTATTACACCTGGTGTGTAGAGTGTATTTGCACTGGCTGCCAGCGGTATCAGACTCCCTCCGCCTAGTCTGGTTAGGTTATTACGCCTGGTGTGTAGAGTGTATGAGCACTGGCTGCCAGTGGTATCATACTCCCTCCCCCTAGTCTGGTCAGGTTATTACACCTGGTGTGTAGAGTGTATGAACACTGGCTGCCAGTGGTATCATACTCCCTCCGCCTAGTCTGGTCAGGTTATTACACCTGGTGTGTAGAGTGTATGAGCACTGGCTGCCTGTGGTATCAGACTCCCTCCGCCTATTCTGGTCAGGTTATTACACCTGTTGTGTAGGGTGTATGAGCACTGGCTGCCAGTGGTATCAGACTCCCTCCCCCTAGTCTGGTCAGGTTATTACACGTGGTGTGTAGAGTGTATGAGCACTGGCTGCCAGTGGTATCATACTCCCTCCCCCTAGTCTGGTCAGGTTATTGCACCTGGTGTGTAGAGTGTATGAACACTGGCTGCCAGTGGTATCAGACTCCCTCCGCCTAGTCTGGTCAGGTTATTACACGTGGTGTGTAGAGTGTATGAGCACTGGCTGCCTGTGGTATCAGACTCCCTCTGCCTAGTATGGTCAGGTTATTACACCTGTTGTGTAGGGTGTATGAGCACTGGCTGCCAGTGGTATCAGACTCCCTCCCCCTAGTCTGGTCAGGTTATTACACCTGGTGTGTAGAGTGTATGAGCACTGGCTGCCAGTGGTATCATACTCCCTCCCCCTAGTCTGATCAGGTTATTGCACCTGGTGTGTAGTGTGTATGAAAACTGGCTGCCAGTGGTATCAGACTCCCTCCGCCTAGTCTGGTTAGGTTATTACACCTGGTGTGTAGAGTGTATGATCACTGGCTGCCAGTGGTATCAGACTCCCTCCGCCTAGTCTGGTCAGGTTATTACACCTGGTGTGTAGAGTGTATGAGCACTGGCTGCCAGTGGTATCAGACTCCCTCTGCCTAGTCTGGTCAGGTTATTACACCTGGTGTGTAGAGTGTATGAGCACTGGCTGCCAGTGCTATCAGACTCCCTCCCCCTAGTCTGGTCAGGTTATTACACCTGTTGTGTAGGGTGTATGAGCACTGGCTGCCAGTGGTATCAGGCTCCCTCCCCCTCGTCTGGTCAGGTTATTACACCTGGTGTTTAGAGTGTATGAGCATTGGCTGCCAGTGGTATCATACTCCCTCCCCCTAGTCTGGTCAGGTTATTACACCTGGTGTGTAGAGTGTATGAACACTGGCTGCCAGTGGTATCATACTCCCTCCGCCTAGTCTGGTCAGGTTATTACATCTGTTGTGTAGGGTGTATGAGCACTGGCTGCCAGTGGTATCAGACTCCTTCCCCCTAGTCTGGTCAGGTTATTACACCTGGTGTGTAGAGTGTATGAGCACTGGCTGCCAGTGGTATCATACTCCCTCCCCCTAGTCTGGTCAGGTTATTGCACCTGGTGTGTAGAGTGTATGAACACTGGCTGCCAGTGGTATCAGACTCCCTCCGCCTAGTCTGGTCAGGTTATTACACGTGGTGTGTAGAGTGTATGAGCACTGGCTGCCTGTGGTATCAGACTCCCTCTGCCTAGTATGGTCAGGTTATTACACCTGTTGTGTAGGGTGTATGAGCACTGGCTGCCAGTGGTATCAGACTCCCTCCCCCTAGTCTGGTCAGGTTATTACACCTGGTGTGTAGAGTGTATGAGCACTGGCTGCCAGTGGTATCATACTCCCTCCCCCTAGTCTGATCAGGTTATTGCACCTGGTGTGTAGAGTGTATGAAAACTGGCTGCCAGTGGTATCAGACTCCCTCCGCCTAGTCTGGTTAGGTTATTACACCTGGTGTGTAGAGTGTATGATCACTGGCTGCCAGTGGTATCAGACTCCCTCCGCCTAGTCTGGTCAGATTATTACACCTGGTGTGTAGAGTGTATGAACACTGGCTGCCAGTGGTATCAGACTCCCTCCGCCTAGTCTGGTCAGGTTATTACACCTGGTGTGTAGAGTGTATGAGCACTGGCTGCCAGTGGTATCAGACTCCCTCCGCCTAGTCTGGTTAGGTTATTACACCTGTTGTGTAGGGTGTATGAGCACTGGCTGCCAGTGGTATCAGACTCCCTCCCCCTAGTCTGGTCAGGTTATTACACCTGGTGTGTAGAGTGTATGAGCACTGGCTGCCAGTGGTATCATACTCCCTCCCCCTAGTCTGGGCAGGTTATTGCAGCTGGTATGTAGAGTGTATGAACACTGGCTGCCAGTGGTATCAGACTCCCTCCCCCAGGTCTGGTCAGGTTATTACACCTGGTGTGCAGAGGGTATGAGCACTGGCTGCCAGTGCTATCAGACTCCCTCCCCCTAGTCTGGTCAGTTTATTACACCTGGTGTGTAGAGTGTATGAGCACTGGATGCCAGTGGTATCAGACTCCCTCCGCCTAGTCTGGTCAAGTTATTACACCTGGTGTGTAGAGTGTATGAGCACTGGCTGCCAGTGGTATCAGACTCCCTCCCCCAGGTCTGGTCAGGTTATTACACCTGGTGTGCAGTGGGTATGAGCACTGGCTGCCAGTGCTATCACACTCCCTCCCCCTAGTCTGGTCAGTTTATTACACCTGGTGTGTAGATTGTATGAGCACTGGCTGCCAGTGGTATCAGACTCCCTCCCCCTAGTCTGGTCAGTTTATTACACCTGGTGTGTAGAGTGTATGAGCACTGGCTGCCAGTGGTATCAGACTCCCTCCCCCTAGTCCGGTCAGTTTATTACACCTGGTGTGTAGAGTGTATGAGCACTGACTGCCAGTGGTATCAGACTCCCTCCACCTAGTCTGGTCAGGTTATTACACCTGTTGTGTAGGGTGTATGAGCACTGGCTGCCAGTGGTATCAGGCTCCCTCCCCCTCGTCTGGTCAGGTTATTACACCTGGTGTTTAGAGTGTATGAGCATTGGCTGCCAGTGGTATCATACTCCCTCCCCCTAGTCTGGTCAGGTTATTGCACCTGGTGTGTAGAGTGTATGAACACTGGCTGCCAGTGGTATCAGACTCCCTCCGCCTAGTCTGGTCAGGTTATTACACCTGGTGTGTAGAGTGTATGAGCACATGCTGCCAGTGGTATCAGACTCCCTCCGCCTAGTCTGGTCAGGTTATTACACCTGGTGTGTAGAGTGAATGATCACTGGCTGCCAGTGCTATCAGACTCCCTCCCCCAGGTCTGGTCAGGTTATTACACCTGGTGTGCAGAGGGTATGAGCACTGGCTGCCAGTGCTATCAGACTCCCTCCCCCTTGTCTGGTCAGTTTATTACACCTGGTGTGTAGAGTGTATGAGCACTGGATGCCAGTGGTATCAGACTCCCTCCGCCTAGTCTGGTCAAGTTATTACACCTCGTGTGTAGAGTGTATGAGCACTGGCTGCCAGTGGTATCAGACTCCCTCCCCCAGGTCTGGTCAGGTTATTACACCTGGTGTGCAGAGGGTATGAGCACTGGCTGCCAGTGCTATCAGACTCCCTCCCCCTAGTCTGGTCAGTTTATTACACCTGGTGTGTAGAGTGTATGAGCACTGGCTGCCAGTGGTATCAGACTCCCTCCCCCTAGTCTGGTCAGTTTATTACACGTGGTGTGTAGAGTGTATGAGCACTGACTGCCAGTGGTATCAGACTCCCTCCCCCTACTCTGGTCAGTTTATTACACCTGGTGTGTAGAGTGTATGAGCACTGACTGCCAGTGGTATCAGACTCCCTCCCCCTAGTCTGGTCAGGTTATTACACCTGTTGTGTATGGTGTATGAGCACTGGCTGCCAGTGGTATCAGACTCCCTCCCCCTCGTCTGGTCAGGTTATTACACCTGGTGTTTAGAGTGTATGAGCATTGGCTGCCGGTGGTATCATACTCCCTCCCCCTAGTCTGGTCAGGTTATTGCACCTGGTGTGTAGAGTGTATGAACACTGGCTGCCAGTGGTATCAGACTCCCTCCGCCTAGTCTGGTCAGGTTATTACACCTGGTGTGTCGAGTGTATGAGCACATCCTGCCAGTGGTATCAGACTCCCTCCGCCTAGTCTGGTCAGGTTATTACACCTGGTGTGTAGAGTGTATGAGTACTGGCTGCCAGTGCTATCAGACTCCCTCCCCCAGGTCTGGTCAGGTTATTACACCTGGTGTGCAGAGGGTATGAGCACTGGCTGCCAGTGCTATCAGATTCCCTCCACATAGTCTGGTCAGGTTATTACACCTCGTGTGTAGGGTGTATGAGCACTGGCTGCCAGTGGTATCATACTCCCTCCCCCTAGTCTGGTCAGGTTATTACACCTGTTGTGTAGGGTGTATGAGCACTGGCTGTCAGTGGTATCAGACTCCCTCCCCCTCGTGTGGTCAGGTTATTACACCTGGTGTGTAGAGTTTATGATCACTGGCTGCCAGTGGAATCAGACTCCCTCCCCCTAGTCTGGTCAGGTTATTACACCTGTTGTGTAGAGTGTATGAACACTGACTGCCAGTGGTATCAGACTCCCTCCCCCTAGTCTGGTCAGGTTATTTCACCTGTTGTGTAGAGTGTATGAGCACTGACTGCCAGTGGTATCAGACTCCCTCCCCCTGGTCTGGTCAGGTTATTACACCTGGTGTGTAGGGTTATGAGCACTGGCTGTCAGTGGTATCATACTCCCTCCCCCTGGTCTGGTCAGGTTATTACACCTGGTGTGTAGGGTTATGAGCACTGGCTGTCAGTGGAATCATACTCCCTCCCCCAAGTCTGGTCAGGTTATTATACCTGGTGTGTAGAGTGTATGAGCACTGGCTGCCAGTGGAATCATACTCCCTCCCCTTGGTCTGGTCAGGTTATTTCACCTGGTGTGTAGAATGTATGAGCACTGGCTGCCAGTGGAATCACGACTCCCTCCCCCTAGTCTGGTCAGGTTATTACACCTGGTGTGTAGAGTGTATGAGCACTGACTGCCGGTGGTATCAGACTCCCTCCCCCTAGTCTGGTCAGGTTATTACACCTGGTGTGTAGAGTGTATGAGCACTGACTGCCAGTGGTATCAGACTCCCTCCCCCTAGTCTGGTCAGGTTATTACACCTGGTGTGTAGAGTGTATGAGCACTGGCTGCCGGTGGTATCAGACTCCCCTCCCTCCCTCTAGTCTGGTCAGATTATTACACCTGGTGTGGAGAGTGTATGAGCACTGGCTGCCAGTGCTATCAGACTCCCTCCCCCTAGTCTGGTCAGATTATTACACCTGGTGTGTAGAGTGTATGAGCACTGGCTGCCAGTGGTATCAGACTCCCTCCCCTTAGTCTGTTCAGATTATTACACCTGGTGTGTAGAGTGTAAGAACACTGGCTGCCAGTGGTATCAGACTCCCTCCGCCTAGTCTGGTCAGGTTATTACACCTGGTGTGTAGAGTGTATGAGCACTGGCTGCCAGTGGTATCAGACTCCCTCCGCCTAGTCTGGTCAAGTTATTACACCTGGTGTGTAGAGTGTATGAGCACTGGCTGCCAGTGGTATCAGACTCCCTCCCCCAGGTCTGGTCAGGTTATTACACCTGGTGTGCAGAGGGTATGAGCACTGGCTGCCAGTTCTATCAGACTCCCTCCCCCTAGTCAGGTCAGTTGATTACACCTGGTGTGTAGAGTGTATGAGCACTGGCTGCCAGTGGTATCAGACTCCCTCCGCCTAGTCTGGTCAGATTATTACACCTGGTGTGTAGAGTGTATTTGCACTGGCTGCCAGTGGTATCAGACTCCCTCCCCCTTGTCTGGTCAGGTTATTACACCTGGTGTGTAGAGTGTATGAGCACTGGCTGCCAGTGGTATCATACTCCCTTCCCCTAGTCTGGTCAGGTTATTACACCTGGTGTGTAGAGTGTATGAGCACTGGCTGCCAGCGGTATCAGACTCCCTCCGCCTAGTCTGGTTAGGTTATTACACCTGGTGTGTAGAGTGTATGAGCACTGGCTGCCAGTGGTATCATACTCCCTCCCCCTAGTCTGGTCAGGTTATTACACCTGGTGTGTAGAGTGTATGAACACTGGCTGCCAGTGGTATCATACTCCCTCCGCCTAGTCTGGTCAGGTTATTACACCTGGTGTGTAGAGTGTATGAGCACTGGCTGCCTGTGGTATCAGACTCCCTCCGCCTAGTCTGGTCAGGTTATTACACCTGTTGTGTAGGGTGTATGAGCACTGGCTGCCAGTGGTATCAGACTCCCTCCCCCTAGTCTGGTCAGGTTATTACACGTGGTGTGTAGAGTGTATGAGCACTGGCTGCCAGTGGTATCATACTCCCTCCCCCTAGTCTGGTCAGGTTATTGCACCTGGTGTGTAGAGTGTATGAACACTGGCTGCCAGTGGTATCAGACTCCCTCCGCCTAGTCTGGTCAGGTTATTACACGTGGTGTGTAGAGTGTATGAGCACTGGCTGCCTGTGGTATCAGACTCCCTCTGCCTAGTATGGTCAGGTTATTACACCTGTTGTGTAGGGTGTATGAGCACTGGCTGCCAGTGGTATCAGACTCCCTCCCCCTAGTCTGGTCAGGTTATTACACCTGGTGTGTAGAGTGTATGAGCACTGGCTGCCAGTGGTATCATACTCCCTCCCCCTAGTCTGATCAGGTTATTGCACCTGGTGTGTAGAGTGTATGAAAACTGGCTGCCAGTGGTATCAGACTCCCTCCGCCTAGTCTGGTTAGGTTATTACACCTGGTGTGTAGAGTGTATGATCACTGGCTGCCAGTGGTATCAGACTCCCTCCGCCTAGTCTGGTCAGGTTATTACACCTGGTGTGTAGAGTGTATGAGCACTGGCTGCCAGTGGTATCAGACTCCCTCTGCCTAGTCTGGTCAGGTTATTACACCTGGTGTGTAGAGTGTATGAGCACTGGCTGCCAGTGCTATCAGACTCCCTCCCCCTAGTCTGGTCAGGTTATTACACCTGTTGTGTAGGGTGTATGAGCACTGGCTGCCAGTGGTATCAGGCTCCCTCCCCCTCGTCTGGTCAGGTTATTACACCTGGTGTTTAGAGTGTATGAGCATTGGCTGCCAGTGGTATCATACTCCCTCCCCCTAGTCTGGTCAGGTTATTACACCTGGTGTGTAGAGTGTATGAACACTGGCTGCCAGTGGTATCATACTCCCTCCGCCTAGTCTGGTCAGGTTATTACATCTGTTGTGTAGGGTGTATGAGCACTGGCTGCCAGTGGTATCAGACTCCTTCCCCCTAGTCTGGTCAGGTTATTACACCTGGTCTGTAGAGTGTATGAGCACTGGCTGCCAGTGGTATCATACTCCCTCCCCCTAGTCTGGTCAGGTTATTGCACCTGGTGTGTAGAGTGTATGAACACTGGCTGCCAGTGGTATCAGACTCCCTCCGCCTAGTCTGGTCAGGTTATTACACGTGGTGTGTAGAGTGTATGAGCACTGGCTGCCTGTGGTATCAGACTCCCTCTGCCTAGTATGGTCAGGTTATTACACCTGTTGTGTAGGGTGTATGAGCACTGGCTGCCAGTGGTATCAGACTCCCTCCCCCTAGTCTGGTCAGGTTATTACACCTGGTGTGTAGAGTGTATGAGCACTGGCTGCCGGTGGTATCATACTCCCTCCCCCTAGTCTGATCAGGTTATTGCACCTGGTGTGTAGAGTGTATGAAAACTGGCTGCCAGTGGTATCAGACTCCCTCCGCCTAGTCTGGTTAGGTTATTACACCTGGTGTGTAGAGTGTATGATCACTGGCTGCCAGTGGTATCAGACTCCCTCCGCCTAGTCTGGTCAGATTATTACACCTGGTGTGTAGAGTGTATGAACACTGGCTGCCAGTGGTATCAGACTCCCTCCGCCTAGTCTGGTCAGGTTATTACACCTGGTGTGTAGAGTGTATGAGCACTGGCTGCCAGTGGTATCAGACTCCCTCCGCCTAGTCTGGTTAGGTTATTACACCTGTTGTGTAGGGTGTATGAGCACTGGCTGCCAGTGGTATCAGACTCCCTCCCCCTAGTCTGGTCAGGTTATTACACCTGGTGTGTAGAGTGTATGAGCACTGGCTGCCAGTGGTATCATACTCCCTCCCCCTAGTCTGGGCAGGTTATTGCAGCTGGTATGTAGAGTGTATGAACACTGGCTGCCAGTGGTATCAGACTCCCTCCCCCAGGTCTGGTCAGGTTATTACACCTGGTGTGCAGAGGGTATGAGCACTGGCTGCCAGTGCTATCAGACTCCCTCCCCCTAGTCTGGTCAGTTTATTACACCTGGTGTGTAGAGTGTATGAGCACTGGATGCCAGTGGTATCAGACTCCCTCCGCCTAGTCTGGTCAAGTTATTACACCTGGTGTGTAGAGTGTATGAGCACTGGCTGCCAGTGGTATCAGACTCCCTCCCCCAGGTCTGGTCAGGTTATTACACCTGGTGTGCAGTGGGTATGAGCACTGGCTGCCAGTGCTATCAGACTCCCTCCCCCTAGTCTGGTCAGTTTATTACACCTGGTGTGTAGATTGTATGAGCACTGGCTGCCAGTGGTATCAGACTCCCTCCCCCTAGTCTGGTCAGTTTATTACACCTGGTGTGTAGAGTGTATGAGCACTGGCTGCCAGTGGTATCAGACTCCCTCCCCCTAGTCCGGTCAGTTTATTACACCTGGTGTGTAGAGTGTATGAGCACTGACTGCCAGTGGTATCAGACTCCCTCCACCTAGTCTGGTCAGGTTATTACACCTGTTGTGTAGGGTGTATGAGCACTGGCTGCCAGTGGTATCAGGCTCCCTCCCCCTCGTCTGGTCAGGTTATTACACCTGGTGTTTAGAGTGTATGAGCATTGGCTGCCAGTGGTATCATACTCCCTCCCCCTAGTCTGGTCAGGTTATTGCACCTGGTGTGTAGAGTGTATGAACACTGGCTGCCAGTGGTATCAGACTCCCTCCGCCTAGTCTGGTCAGGTTATTACACCTGGTGTGTAGAGTGTATGAGCACATGCTGCCAGTGGTATCAGACTCCCTCCGCCTAGTCTGGTCAGGTTATTACACCTGGTGTGTAGAGTGAATGATCACTGGCTGCCAGTGCTATCAGACTCCCTCCCCCAGGTCTGGTCAGGTTATTACACCTGGTGTGCAGAGGGTATGAGCACTGGCTGCCAGTGCTATCAGACTCCCTCCCCCTTGTCTGGTCAGTTTATTACACCTGGTGTGTAGAGTGTATGAGCACTGGATGCCAGTGGTATCAGACTCCCTCCGCCTAGTCTGGTCAAGTTATTACACCTCGTGTGTAGAGTGTATGAGCACTGGCTGCCAGTGGTATCAGACTCCCTCCCCCAGGTCTGGTCAGGTTATTACACCTGGTGTGCAGAGGGTATGAGCACTGGCTGCCAGTGCTATCAGACTCCCTCCCCCTAGTCTGGTCAGTTTATTACACCTGGTGTGTAGAGTGTATGAGCACTGGCTGCCAGTGGTATCAGACTCCCTCCCCCTAGTCTGGTCAGTTTATTACACGTGGTGTGTAGAGTGTATGAGCACTGACTGCCAGTGGTATCAGACTCCCTCCCCCTACTCTGGTCAGTTTATTACACCTGGTGTGTAGAGTGTATGAGCACTGACTGCCAGTGGTATCAGACTCCCTCCCCCTAGTCTGGTCAGGTTATTACACCTGTTGTGTATGGTGTATGAGCACTGGCTGCCAGTGGTATCAGACTCCCTCCCCCTCGTCTGGTCAGGTTATTACACCTGGTGTTTAGAGTGTATGAGCATTGGCTGCCAGTGGTATCATACTCCCTCCCCCTAGTCTGGTCAGGTTATTGCACCTGGTGTGTAGAGTGTATGAACACTGGCTGCCAGTGGTATCAGACTCCCTCCGCCTAGTCTGGTCAGGTTATTACACCTGGTGTGTCGAGTGTATGAGCACATCCTGCCAGTGGTATCAGACTCCCTCCGCCTAGTCTGGTCAGGTTATTACACCTGGTGTGTAGAGTGTATGAGTACTGGCTGCCAGTGCTATCAGACTCCCTCCCCCAGGTCTGGTCAGGTTATTACACCTGGTGTGCAGAGGGTATGAGCACTGGCTGCCAGTGCTATCAGATTCCCTCCACATAGTCTGGTCAGGTTATTACACCTCGTGTGTAGGGTGTATGAGCACTGGCTGCCAGTGGTATCATACTCCCTCCCCCTAGTCTGGTCAGGTTATTACACCTGTTGTGTAGGGTGTATGAGCACTGGCTGTCAGTGGTATCAGACTCCCTCCCCCTCGTGTGGTCAGGTTATTACACCTGGTGTGTAGAGTTTATGATCACTGGCTGCCAGTGGAATCAGACTCCCTCCCCCTAGTCTGGTCAGGTTATTACACCTGTTGTGTAGAGTGTATGAACACTGACTGCCAGTGGTATCAGACTCCCTCCCCCTAGTCTGGTCAGGTTATTTCACCTGTTGTGTAGAGTGTATGAGCACTGACTGCCAGTGGTATCAGACTCCCTCCCCCTGGTCTGGTCAGGTTATTACACCTGGTGTGTAGGGTTATGAGCACTGGCTGTCAGTGGTATCATACTCCCTCCCCCTGGTCTGGTCAGGTTATTACACCTGGTGTGTAGGGTTATGAGCACTGGCTGTCAGTGGTATCATACTCCCTCCCCCAAGTCTGGTCAGGTTATTATACCTGGTGTGTAGAGTGTATGAGCACTGGCTGCCAGTGGAATCATACTCCCTCCCCTTGGTCTGGTCAGGTTATTTCACCTGGTGTGTAGAATGTATGAGCACTGGCTGCCAGTGGAATCACGACTCCCTCCCCCTAGTCTGGTCAGGTTATTACACCTGGTGTGTAGAGTGTATGAGCACTGACTGCCGGTGGTATCAGACTCCCTCCCCCTAGTCTGGTCAGGTTATTACACCTGGTGTGTAGAGTGTATGAGCACTGACTGCCAGTGGTATCAGACTCCCTCCCCCTAGTCTGGTCAGGTTATTACACCTGGTGTGTAGAGTGTATGAGCACTGGCTGCCGGTGGTATCAGACTCCCCTCCCTCCCTCTAGTCTGGTCAGATTATTACACCTGGTGTGGAGAGTGTATGAGCACTGGCTGCCAGTGCTATCAGACTCCCTCCCCCTAGTCTGGTCAGATTATTACACCTGGTGTGTAGAGTGTATGAGCACTGGCTGCCAGTGGTATCAGACTCCCTCCCCTTAGTCTGTTCAGATTATTACACCTGGTGTGTAGAGTGTAAGAACACTGGCTGCCAGTGGTATCAGACTCCCTTCCCCCTAGTCTGGTCAGGTTATTACACCTGGTGTGTAGAGTGCATGAGCACTGGCTGCCAGCGGTATCAGACTCCCTCCGCCTAGTCTGGTTAGGTTATTACACCTGTTGTGTAGGGTGTATGAGCACTGGCTGCCAGTGGTATCAGACTCCATCCCCCTAGTCTGGTCAGGTTATTACACCTGGTGTGTAGAGTGTATGAGCACTTGCTGCCAGTGGTATCATACTCCCTCCCCCTAGTCTGGGCAGGTTATTGCACCTGGTGTGTAGAGTGTATGAACACTGGCTGCCAGTGGTATCAGACTCCCTCCGCCTAGTCTGGTCAGGTTATTACACCTGGTGTGTAGAGTGTATGAGCACTGGCTGCCAGTGGTATCAGACTCCCTCCGCCTAGTCTGGTCAAGTTATTACACCTGGTGTGTAGAGTGTATGAGCACTGGCTGCCAGTGGTATCAGACTCCCTCCCCCAGGTCTGGTCAGGTTATTACACCTGGTGTGCAGAGGGTATGAGCACTGGCTGCCAGTTCTATCAGACTCCCTCCCCCTAGTCTGGTCAGTTGATTACACCTGGTGTGTAGAGTGTATGAGCACTGGCTGCCAGTGGTATCAGACTCCCTCCGCCTAGTCTGGTCAGATTATTACACCTGGTGTGTAGAGTGTATGAGCACTGGCTGCCAGTGCTATCAGACTCCCTCCCCCTAGTCTGGTCAGGTTATTACACCTGGTGTGTAGAGTGTATGAGCACTGGCTGCCAGTGGTATCATACTCCCTCCCCCTAGTCTGGTCAGGTTATTGCACCTGGTGTGTAGAGTGTATGAACACTGGCTGCCAGTGGTATCAAACTCCCTCCGCCTAGTCTGGTCAGGTTATTACACCTGGTGTGTAGATTGTATGAGCACATGCTGCCAGTGGTATCAGACTCCCTCCCCCTAGTCTGGTCAGGTTATTACACCTGGTGTGTAGAGTGTATGAGCACTGGCTGCCAGTGCTATCAGACTCCCTCCCCCAGGTCTGGTCAGGTTATTACACCTGGTGTGCAGAGGGTATGAGCACTGGCTGCCAGTGCTATCAGACTCCCTCCGCCTTGTCTGGTCAGGTTATTACACCTCGTGTGTAGGGTGTATGAGCACTGGCTGCCAGTGGTATCATACTCCCTCCCCCTAGTCTGGTCAGGTTATTACACCTGTTGTGTAGGGTGTATGAGCACTGGCTGCCAGTGGTATCAGACTCCCTCCCCCTCGTCTGGTCAGGTTATTACACCTGGTGTGTTGAGTGTATGAGCACTGGCTGCCAGTGGAATCAGACTCCCTCCCCCTAGTCTGGTCAGGTTATTACACCTGTTGTGTAGAGTGTATAAGCCCTGACTGCCAGTGGTATCAGACTCCCTCCCCCTAGTCTGGTCAGGTTATTACACCTGTTGTGTAGAGTGTATGAGCACTGACTGCCAGTGGTATCAGACTCCCTCCCCCTGGTCTGGTCAGGTTATTACACCTGGTGTGTAGGGTGTATGAGCACTGGCTGCCAGTGTTATCGTACTCCCTCCCCCTAGTCTGGTCAGGTTATTATACCTGGTGTGTAGAGTGTATGAGCACTGGCTGCCAGTGGAATCATACTCCCTCCCCCTGGTCTGGTCAGGTTATTACACCTGGTGTGTAGAGTGTATGAGCACTGGCTGCCAGTGGAATCAGACTCCCTCCCCCTAGTCTGGTCAGGTTATTACACCTGGTGTGTAGAGTGTATGAGCACTGACTACCGGTGGTATCAGACTCCCTCCCCCTAGTCTGGTCAGGTTATTACACCTGGTGTGTAGAGTGTATGAGCACTGACTGCCAGTGGTATCAGACTCCCTCCCCCTAGTCTGGTCAGGTTATTACACCTGGTGTGTAGAGTGTATGAGCACTGACTGCCAGTGGTATCAGACTCCCTCCCCCTCCCTCTAGTCTGGTCAGATTATTACACCTGGTGTGTAGACTGTATGAGCACTGGCTGCCGGTGGTATCAGACTCCCCTCCCTCCCTCTAGTCTGGTCAGATTATTACACCTGGTGTGGAGAGTGTATGAGCACTGGCTGCCAGTGCTATCAGACTCCCTCTCCCTCCCTCTAGTCTGGTCAGATTATTACACCTGGTGTGGAGAGTGTATGAGCACTGGCTGCCAGTGGTATCAGACTCCCTCCCCCTAGTCTGGTCAGATTATTACACCTGGTGTGTAGAGTGTATGAGCACCTGCTGCCAGTGCTATCAGACTCCCTCCCCCTAGTCTGGTCAGATTATTACACCTGGTGTGTAGAGTGTATGAGCACTGGCTGCCAG
The DNA here is from genome assembly GCA_946902985.2 of Meconema thalassinum. Classification (NCBI taxonomy): domain Eukaryota; kingdom Metazoa; phylum Arthropoda; class Insecta; order Orthoptera; family Tettigoniidae; genus Meconema; species Meconema thalassinum. The sequence continues at coordinate 277,686,033 of OX336388.2, forward strand.
TGCTATCAGACTCCCTCCCCCTAGTCTGGTCAGATTATTACGCCTGGTGTGTAGAGTGTATGAGCACTGGCTGCCAGTGCTATCAGACTCCCTCCCCCTAGTCTGGTCAGATTATTACACCTGGTGTGTAGAGTGTATGAGCACTGGCTGCCAGTGGTATCAGACTCCCTCCCCCTAGTCTGGTCAGATTATTACACCTGGTGTGTAGAGTGTATGAGCACTGGCTGCCAGTGCTATCAGACTCCCTCCCCCTAGTCTAGTCAGGTTATTACACCTGGTGTGTAGAGTGTATGAGTAATGGCTGCCAGTGGTATCAGACTCCCTCCCCCTAGTCTGGTCAGATTATTACACCTGGTGTGTAGAGTGTATGAGCACTGGCTGCCAGTGGTATCAGACTCCCTCCCCCTAGTCTAGTCAGGTTATTACACCTGGTGTGTAGAGTGTATGAGCACTGGCTAGCAGTGGTATCAGACTCCCTCCCCCTAGTCTGGTCAGGTTATTACACCTGCTGTGTAGAGTGTATGAGCACTGGCTGCCAGTGGTATCAGACTCCCTCCCCCTAGTCTGGTCAGGTTATTACACCTGGTGTGTAGAGTGTATGAACAGTGGTATCAGACACCCTCCCCCTAGTCTGGTCAGGTTATTACACCTGGTGTGTAGAGTGTATGAGCACTGGCTGCCAGTGCTATCAGACTCCCTCCCCCTAGTCTGGTCAGGTTATTACACCTGGTGTGTAGAGTGTATGAGCACTGGCTGCCAGTGCTATCAGACTCCCTCCCCCTGGTCTGGTCAGATTATTACACCTGGTGTGTAGAGTGTATGAACACAGGCCGCCAGTGGTATCGGACTGGCTCCTCCTGCAGTCCCAACTTTTTCTCACCTTGCCATTTGACCACACCCAAAGATTTGCCATCGTAACCAAACTTGTGTTAGTGTTAGTTGCTCTCCTTGCTGGTAGAGTGCATCTGAAAACTCGTGAGGACACGTCAGAAGTCGCCCGCCTTGTAACTTACGTTTCCCTTTCTATCCCCAACACGCAATGTCCTGAAGCAAAGGGACGCAGTCAGCCTGAGTCTTATTGCCGAGAGACAGAGAGCGCATCGATTATATTTTCAAGTACCATAACATGGAATTGCGGGAACTTGACGAAGCGTTGTGTTTGGCTCTTTGAGCTTAGCAGAAGAAATGGGCTTAAAATACAGCGGTCATACAGTGATAGTATTGAATATAACGTGGGTTGAAGGTTGAAGCATCTATATGTGAAAATGAAATAACTAGACGTCACTTTCCTTCTTGTGGGAAGATTTGTTGAGTTGTTGTTGTTGTTTCCTATGGCTAGCCCGGATTCCAATCCATCAGCTTTCTTGCGTTCCAATAGAGAGGAAGATTTAACATTGCTGAAAGTTTAAGCAGTGAGGCTATTCATGCTCATAATGAATAGAGAGGTTCGGTCCAGAATAATTGATACACTGAAATTGTGTGTTGCATCTTCGTGGTCACGTTGAATCGGCGGCTTCTTTGCATAATAAAGGTGTATTTTTGGAGTTAATAGAATACAGCAAGAATCTTGATCCACCAGTGCAATGGTTTCTAAGGGCACATCGAAAACAATACAAAAGGAGCTTTTGGAATTTGTGTTTCAAGTTTGTAGAGAATTCTTATTAAACGAAACCAGGCAGACGGTTCATGGTACTACAGACGTATCAACGCGCACCCAGACAGTGATTGTGTTTCGATACGAATTGAACGGAACGGTACACGACCGTTTCTGGGTTCAATCCAGACAACAGAAAAAGAAACATTACCAAAAAGACGATGTGGAAGCTCCGCCCAAGATTTACATGCCGCATGTGATTTCATGCTTGCTCAAGTAAAATATCGATTTGAGTTCAGAAATCATGTTTCAGGGGCCAAATTGTTCGTATGAATATACAGGAGACGGCTGCCTCTTGAAGATGTAAACCGTTTTTGTGATTGACAGAGATGATTTCATACAGAAATTGGGTGTTTGCTACTCATGGGCAGAGTTCTCTCCGAATAGCAACATTTGATTTCCTATTTCATTCGGACCAGACACATCTTTTAAGGCATTAAACATATCAGTGACAATGTTACTGACAATATGTCAAACGGACTCTGAAGTTGATAAATCATATATACGTAATTCTAAGGGGAAGGACAGGTTAACAGCACTAGGGATGCTGTGAATCGAAAAAAAAAATGGTGAAGGAAATTCCAAACTTTAACAACAAAGTGATAGAGAAGTTCATTAGTGATACTGGTAAGTCGAGCAGAATGTAAATGAGTGATCTGGTGAGGTGCAGTAAATAAAATGATATTGAAATGTGTCTATTTTATACAGTTGAGTCCCCCCTCAGAGGAATTCATGAACCACCACTGCAGGTGAGGTGCCGTCTGATTTCAAGAAGAATGTTATCATCCCTATACTGAAGAAAACATGAGCTGACAGCTTGATCACTCATGCTTCAAACATCCTGACTAGAATAATTTACAAGAGGATGGAAAGCCAGATAGAAACAGAGTTGGGTCAAGACCAGTTTGGCTTCAGGAGAAACTTAGGAACGAGGGAAACTGTAATAAGTCTTAGGCTGATCTTGGAAGGTAGAATAAGGAAGGATAAGAGAACGTTCATGGCATTTGTAGACTTAGAAAAGGCTTTTGATAACGTTGATTGGAGTAAGTAGTTTGACATTCTGAAACGATTGGAATAAAGTATAGGGATAGGAGGGTGATCTACAATCTATACAGAAACCAGACAGCAGTCATTCGAGCTGAAGGACATGAGAGAGAAGCTGGTATTCAGAAAGGTGTGAGGCAAGGCTGCAACTTATCACTCATACTTTTCAATGTTTACATTGAACAAGTAATGAAGGAAATTGGAGAAAATTTCAAAGTAGGAGTAATGATTCGAGGAGAAATAATTTCAACTCTGAGATTTTCTGATAACGTCATCTTAGGCAACACACCAGAGGGTTTGAATGACTTTTTGAATGGTATGGATTCTGTCTTGAGGAAGGAATTCATGGTCAAAATTAATAAATGTAAAACAAAAATATTGCAATGCAGTCAAAAGAAATCAGAAACCCCTTTGGGCATCAAATTGGCAGGTGAAAAGCTGAAGGATGTATGAGACTTGTGTTAATTAGGAAGCAAAATAACCAGTGATGGACAAAGCAAAGAGGATACAAAATGCACGTTGGCTCAGGCTAGGAAAGCATTTCTATAGAAAAGGAATCTGTTGACTTTGAAAATAGATTTAGGTATTAGGAAGTCATTTTTGAAAGCCTTTGTCAGGAGCATGGTGCTCTATGGAAGTGAAACTTGGACTGTTAGAGCAGCAGAAAAGAGGAGAATTGCAGTATTTGAAATTGCAGGAGAATGATGAACATCAGATGGGTAGATAGGGTGACAAACGAAGAGGTATGGGAGAGGAGAGATGTTTCTGGCGACTGCTAATGAAGAGAAGAGGACATGTACTAAAACACCCGGAAATAGCAAAGTTAGTTATGGAAGGAAGGGTTGAGGACAAGAACTGTAGGGGTAGACCAACAGATTGCATCGGATGTAGCGTGTGGTAGCTATGAGGAGATGGAACGACTAGCTTCGGACAGGGAGGCCTGGAGAGCTGCATCGAACCAGTCAAAAGACTTAACACTCAAACAACACTATCTAATGTGGCTAAGTCCCGTAATCAAATGTATTCGATATGTTAAAATGGGAACTTTGTATTCGTGTATTACGTGATTGTTGTATGCAGCTGTAGGATGTACAGGTTGGTTGGTTCCTCAGTGATGTAGCTCCGTGTACTTTGGGTGTGTCAGATAACCGGTGTTAATTGTGATGACTGTGTTAGTGTGTATTATCTGGATTCAATTCAAGTAAGGACTGCAGACATTGAATTTTTTCAAGTAGTTCCTACCTTTGCCGCCAAACGCCACCGTCAACAACTACTATTTCAGAATTTCGTTAACAGATGCCACCGCAGTCGGCTCCTGGTGACAAACGTTGGAACCGAAGAGCGTTTGTCGAATGTTTAACCTATAATTAAGCTTCACACAGGTGTAATTAGTGGAAGGTTCTTTAACATGCCGTAAGTATGACATGGGACTGCCGGCTTTACTGAGGGATTTTTACGCTCTTAAAAATCAGATGACTTCGGCCGGGTTTGAACCCGCGATCTTGGGCATAGAAGCTCAGCATGCTAGCAACTACGCCACCGAAGTCGCTTTTCTTGAAGTCTATCCTGATGTTTTAACATTGAACTCCATTTTGTTCCTTTAAGCCCCCTCTGCAGATGACCCTCTGCTTACATGTTTGATTGCAGGCACAGGCTTGCGGGCTGGCGTGGGACCTCTTGACAGGACCGTATAGACTGGACCCTCAGAGGCTGTATGTTTGATTGCAGGCTGGCGTGGGACCTCTTGACAGGACCGTATAGACTGGACCCTCAGAGGCTGTATGTTTGATTGCAGGCTGGCGTGGGACCTCTTGACAGGACCGTATAGACTGGACCCTCAGAGGCTGTATGTTTGATTGCAGGCACAGGCTTGCGGGCTGGTGTGGGACCTCTTGACAGGACCATATAGACTGGACCCTCAGAGGCTGTATGTTTGATTGCAGGCACAGGCTTGCAGGCTGGCGTGGGACCTCTTGACAGGACCGTATAGACTGGACCCTCAGAGGCTGTATGCTTGATTGCAGGCACAGGCTTGCGGGCTGGCGTGGGACCTCTTGACAGGACCATATACACTGGACCCTCAGAGGCTGTATGTTTGATTGCAGGCACAGGCTTGCGGGCTGGCGTGGGACCTCTTGACAGGACCGTATAGACTGGACCCTCAGAGGCTGTATGTTTGATTGCAGGCACAGGCTTGCGGGCTGGCGTGGGACCTCTTGACAGGACCATATAGACTGGACCCTCAGAGGCTGTATGCTTGATTGCAGGCTGGCGTGGGACCTCTTGACAGGACCGTATAGACTGGACCCTCAGAGGCTGTATGTTTGATTGCAGGCTGGCGTGGGACCTCTTGACAGGACCGTATAGACTGGACCCTCAGAGGCTGTATGTTTGATTGCAGGCTGGCGTGGGACCTCTTGACAGGACCGTATAGACTGGACCCTCAGAGGCTGTATGATTGCAGGCTGGCGTGGGACCTCTTGACAGGACCGTATAGACTGGACCCTCAGAGGCTGTATGTTTGATTGCAGGCTGGCGTGGGACCTCTTGACAGGACCGTATAGACTGGACCCTCAGAGGCTGTATGTTTGATTGCAGGCACAGGCTTGCGGGCTGGCGTGGGACCTCGTGACAGGACCGTATAGACTGGACCCTCAGAGGCTGTATGTTTGATTGCAGGCACAGGCTTGCAGGCTAGCGTGGGACCTCTTGACAGGACCGTATAGACTGGACCCTCAGAGGCTGTATGTTTGATTGCAGGCACAGGCTTGCGGGCTGGTGTGGGAACTCTTGACAGAACCGTATAGACTGGACCCTCAGAGGCTGTATGTTTGATTGCAGGCACAGGCTTGCGGGCTGGTGTGGGACCTCTTGACAGGACCGTATAGACTGGACCCTCAGAGGCTGTAAGTTTGATTGCAGGCTGGCGTGGGACCTCTTGACAGGACCGTATAGACTGGACCCTCAGAGGCTGTATGTTTGATTGCAGGCACAGGCTTGCAGGCTGGCGTGGGACCTCTTGACAGGACCGTATAGACTGGACCCTCAGAGGCTGTATGTTTGATTGCAGGCACAGGCTTGCGGGCTGGCGTGGGACCTCTTGACAGGACCGTATAGACTGGACCCTCAGAGGCTGTATGTTTGATTGCAGGCACAGGCTTGCAGGCTAGCGTGGGACCTCTTGACAGGACCGTATAGACTGGACCCTCAGAGGCTGTATGTCACTTACTTCGGGGGGGACGAAGCCCTCAACATGGAGCCTGACCTCGAGACCAAGGACATATGGAGAGACATTGGGTTAGTAAGACATTTCTTCCATGGAAAATTACCAAATATTTCATATATATTATTCTTATTTTCTCAATTGGCTGCAATAATGATAAATTGAAATTTTGTCTATACACTAGATCAGTGGTCGCCAAACTTTTAAGTGACTGAGCTACCTTACAGCTCATAAACCTTACCGTGAGCTACCCTACAAAGTAGGAAAAAATACATGCTTTTGTTTAAATCACACAGTTGTTTATTACCTATAAAAATATACATTTCTAGTTTATATTAAAAATCTAATTAAATGCAATTTCTAACATTGCAATTAATAGCATAAGAATATAAATAACTAAATATTTGCATTAGAGAAACATAGTTTAATGTAAGGGGAGGCATGCTCTTCTGTCATCAACAATTTTTTAAATATCAGGCTCATATGTCGTAGCAGCCATTCGAATGCAGTTGTCCAAATGTTCATCCGTCAACCTGTTCCTGTACTTGTTTTTAATAAAATTCGTACTGGAAAATGAAATCTCACACAGATATGTTAAGCTGAACATTGCCTTCACCCGCAAACCAACGTGAACCAAAATTGGATATTTTAGTTTGAATGGAGTGATTTTAATGACAGGTCACTTTGAAAATCAATCAGTTCCATCTCCACCACAGCATTGTCTTCTTCAAAATATTGCATGACACGTAGAGAATTCTTCTGCATCAATCTCTACAGGAGGGGATGTGACGAACTGTGCTACAGTGGAAATGTTTCTGAAGTCTTGAAAGCGTTGATTAAATTGAATTTTCAAGTATATATATTGTTAGTTATTGTTGTTTTAAGGGTCAGAACTACGAGTTCATCTGCACCTTTTCAAGTCGGAAAGAGCTGCAACACCATGTTCTTTGTTGTTGTAAGGTGGCTGTGAAGGGCCTTGCTTGTCAAACAGGCAAAGTGCTTGTGTTCACCCTGGTTAAGATTCCCCCTCCCCCCATAGCTCCAGCTCTTTTGTGAACGAGACCACATCTGAAATGGTTCCACCAAATTCTTTATCTTTGCCTTGAAGCTGCAAGTTAAGGGTTAGCTTTTCGGCTATGTCTACAAGAAGTGCAAAATCTCGCAGCCAAACCGGATCTTCTAGCTCAGGTAATGATTCACCTCGTTCTTTTGAAAATTCCACCAAAGCAGGAAGTAACTCTTTGAAACGTTGCAAAACCCAGCCTCTGCAAAGCCAACGAACTTCTGTATGAAGCAATAGATCACCATACTGGTATTCTAACTCTTCAGTCAGTGTTCTGAACAAACATCTTTGAAGTGCATGAGCTATCACTTTAATTACTGGTAAGACAGAAATTTTGGAAGCCTGTTGTCTTTACGACACAAGGCAATGAATCCCTTGTCGCTACCTACCATCGCCACGGTGGGTGAGTGGTTATAGTGTCGGACTACCAACCCCAAGATTTCAGGTTCGCCCCTGGCCATGGTAAGTGATTTTTGAAGGCGACAAAAATCACGATACTCATGTCATACGTTGTTGGCATGTTAAAGAACCCATTTGAATTCAGTAGGCCGTGTTCAATGGCAAAATTAATCTCGGGATTTTCCGCCAACACAAAGTTCCTCCATTCTCTACTTGAAAGCGCTGTAGTGTCAAGGAGTTTAGATATTTCACCTCCTTGACTTTCATAGCGTTCAAAGGAACGACGAAATTCGACATGCAAGCTACCCTCTGGGTGTCAATTAACAAAGCTTGCACCAGGCACCCGAGGCCATACGATATTACTATTATCATGACGAATGAAAGAGAAAGTGAGAGGACTCCTCAAGTTCAAGCGCGCCCCGCCCGGCAGCGCTAGTGTGGGCAAGTTCCACGCTGCCGGACAGCTGGTCTTAGGGATAATGCCAAGGGAAACGAATTACCGTACTTTGTAACTGATACTCTTTTAAAATGTAATTAGCGATCACAATTAAAATAACACGGCAGGGCACAATGGAAAATATAATTCACGGAAATAAGTACTACGGTCTCCATTCATCATCATCATCATCATCATCATCATCGGCTTTAACTCGAATCCGAGTATAAATCTTCTTCCTTCAGTCCAGCTTGTGGATGTGTTTACGGTGACTAAAGAGTCCAATCCTGCCATGGAACAAGCGACCACACAAGTCGCATAGTATTGCTGGAGGAGGACGTGGTTGGGCTGCTCGAAGTTTCCTAGCTTGACGCTTGGCCTCTTCATGTATGCGTCGATCCCTTTCAAACGTCTTTACAGAATCCGAGATGGTACGTCGCCAAGTTGAGCGGTTTTCAGCCAGCATGTCCCAGGTTTGTGGATCAAGACCTGTCAATTTCAGGGTCTGCTTAAATTGGTCCTTGTAGCGCCTCTTAGGACCACCATGAGGTCTGGTGCCATAGCATAACTCACCATATAGCATTTGACGAGGTAATCTCACATCATCCATCCGATGGACATGACCAATCCATCTAAATTGGTGACCTATTATGGATGATTCTATGCTGTTGATTTGAGCCTTTTCCAGAACAGCAATATTGGTAATGCGGTCTTCCCATTTAATCCTCAGGATTGATCGAAGTTTTTGTAGGTGAAAACGCTCAAGCTTCCTAAGATCACGTCGGTAAAGGGTCCACGTTTCACAGCCATACAACAATGTAGAAATGACTACTGCTTTGTACACCATAAGCTTTGTACTCATGGATAGATCTTTATTCATGAAGACCCGGTGCGCTAATCGTCCATATGCTGCATGGGCTGCGCCAATTCTCTTATCCACATCCTGCTCACAGGTACAGCTCACAGAAATGGTACTGCCCAGGTACGAGAAGTGGTCAACCTGTTCTAATGGCAAATTTGAAATGGAGATATTGAACTGAGGAAGAGGTGTGCCTGGTGAAGGTTGTGCCAAGACTTTAGTCTTATTGACATTTATGGTAAGACCAAAGCGATCACATGCACTTTTGTAACAGTTAACTGACTCTTGCAGCTCTTCTGGTGTGAGAGTTGGTGACGCAGCATCATCTGCATACAACATGTTAGTAACCTTAGTAACCTGAGTTTTCCTCAAGGAGCGGAGACGAGTTAGGTTGAAAAGCCCTCCATCAAAACGATACTTGATCTCCACACCTGGGATGTTTGTGGGTGAATCATAAAGCATTGCAGCCAAGTACAGCGCAAAAAGCGTTGGAGCCAGTACGGTCTCCATTACATGTTACGGAAAGCACAGATTCCTGAAGTACCGGTAGGCTATACAGACTGTTACTTTTGTTGTTTCTTGTTGTGGCATTTTAGTTTCCTCAGATTGAGAGACTAAAGAAGGTGAATTTGTGGTCTGAATCTAATTAATGAAAATGGGGGAATGGCAGAGCGGCTCTTGAGAACACTAGTGACAGAGTTGAGATGGCTATTCTCAGAAGGAGTGATGCCTATGTGGTGATTACCTAATTCCTCAATGAGGGAAATAAATTGGGCTATGGGATTGAGCGCGTTAATTACTGTTTGCCTGACTGATTTACAAAGGCTAATACCAATAGGTGGGTGGATAAGGACCATCGTGCTCTGAAGGTTACTGCCATTGGGTGAAGCGTACCACAGCTCTTTCTCGAAATCAAATGTCGGGAATGAGATGTGACCCGGTGAGGGAGGAGGTGAGCTAGAGAGTGAGGAATCTGATTTTGGTGAAGCTGGTTTAAGTGGAACGAGTGTACCATCTCCTTTGTGGGTAGGCCCACTCGGAATTAGTGTTTTTGGATTAACAGGGGTATAATTTTGGCTTTTAGAGTCATCAGGGTCCTGAGTTATCAGGAATGTTATGCCCTGGTACGTTAATGTGCGAGGTTTAGTGTCAGTGCGCGACATGTTTGTGTTCGTGAGTGTAGACTATAAGCGCGTGTAATGAGTAAGAGGTGATGAGAGATAGTGGTCAAATACCTTGGTCGACCAGAGAATAAGGAAAGAGAAAAACAAATTTACCAGTCACTCAAAATTATCCAGTTTAAATACAGTTGGAGCTATGACGTTGAGTGCGCTGATGAAATTTGAAGTTAATTAAATAATTAATTATTTATTAATCATTAAATAAATAATTAATCATTAAATTATTAAATAATTAATTATTGGCTGCTTAGTAGGAAGAGGGGATGAGCTAAACTTGTATTAAAACTTGAGGGAGACAGGAGTTGCTTGACTAGGATGGTTACATGGTGGGTATGGTGTTGGATATTTGAATGGTAGAGGAGTGACTTAATCTGCACTGTTACTAAGGGGGATGCAAATTAAGCCTATAGGAACATAGTGGAATGGCTTGAAATATATAAGTCGAGGCGGGTAGCGAGGCCTAGGCTTGGTAGAAAGACCGGCAAATCATCGATTTCATCAATTGGCGTTAGAAGACGGAGTTTGGAGCAGTGGCGTGCATTTGGTTGGATGCTGGACTCGGAATGAGATAATCAAGCTTGCATGCATGCGTGCATTGCCTGATAGAATGGGAACCTGGTGCTCTCAATGAGCTCCTTACGCCCCTTTATATAGTGAAATTTTTGATTTTGATGAATTGTTTTAGGTGAAATTTGTTGTTTTACGTGATTTTACACCGTACCGATTTGATAGGTCGGCAGTGGGTGCAATGATTGATTGGATATATTTGTTTGAAATGATATATATAATTTAATTAATTATATATATACATATATATATGAATAAGATTATCTCCCAACAGTAATTTGCCATGGCTTTGCTCCTCAGTTCCTGGACATATGAGTCAAGGTAGACCGTCCATTCGCTGAGGGACAAGCACAAAACAGTAATATTAACAAAGAAATAGCCTATGTTTGAAGTAGGCCCACACAAAACATAGAACGCTGATGTACACAAGACACAATGAACAGAATTTAAGAACTGAAATCAAAGACAATTCAATTTAATTCACACAAATATCTCACACAGTAGCTTCCCCCGCACTTTTCTATGACCCGGTTCGACGGAACAACAGGACACGTGTTGGACACAATCGCTTGCAGTGCCTGTAGCGGCGGGACCACGAACTACCGTTCTATAATGGCGGAGTACTCACACTAGGTCCTTCTATTCGTCATGCTATTATTATTATCGCAGGAGTTCCATTGGTTGCCAAGCCCATCAACTTTTGTACAGAAATTTGAGGCGTCTGGTATCAAAACAACACACATTACTTCAACAAAATATTTCAGGAGACACATAAAACTGAATAAGTCCTTTGTTTAGTGAGAAATAAATATGCCTCTTTTTTGGAAGTTGTAAGCGATATAGAGAAATATATCCCGAAAGTTTCATAACTCATGCTGTCTTATTTTCTATTTTATACGCGTTTTAATATTTGATGTCTTATTTTGTTTTAAAACTTGCTGATTATCTTGTTTTGCAACTCAGTGATTGGATGTATCATATTTAGAAAATAAAGTAACCACTCTTCACAAGTATAAAGTCGATTTAACAATACAAATGTAAAGAATTGCAGCATACAGAGAGCGCTGATCCCAAGATGTGTCTTATTTTGAAACGTTCAGCATTTGTCCTTTCTCTTCCCACATGTAAAGAGGGCATTTAGGACTTGATAATCAGCCGTAATCTCAATAGTGATACCAGACGACTCATTTTCAGAGGCGACAAGGTTTTTGAAAGCTGAATATGTGTCCTGCCCCGTAAGTAGTAAAACTTTTACCAGCTCTTCTTTTGCTTGGAAATCATCAGAAACAATTCTTAAAAAAAAATGGCCAACTGAGCTGTATCAACTATATCGGTTGATTCGTCAAGTAGCAGCGGTGTAAGTCAGTTTTAAGTTGTGAAACTACATCAGAACTCATTGATTCAACTCTGATAACAGTTGAATAGATTAAATAGCAGAGATTATCTCAACTTTGTTTTTAAAATTGCTAAGCAATGTATCAGCAGCTTCTAAAAATACTCTTTGATTAATTCATCATATCCGTAAGGTTTTATTTTTATTTTGAGCAATACTTTTGAAAAAATGAAAAGATGCCTCAGTTGCTGCTTTGTTGTATAATTTCTTGAAAAAAGTAAACTGTTGAGCATTTAATTGAGATTTCAGTTGTAGCCTATTCTTCACTTTCTTTACGGAAGAATTCTGAGGGAAATCCTTTTCAATACTGGAGTGAACGGTATTGTAATGACTAGGGCTCGGATTCGAGCATATTTGCATATTTTTTCCCTGAATAGTACACATTGAAAGAAGCCTTTCGGTGGTACTTTCACCTCTCTGGGACCAACAGAATTGAAATTTATCGAGCATATAAATGCATAAGCATATAAATGCATATTCTTGTGGTTTTCGTCTAAGTAGTTTGTTTTTCTTTCAAATTCCCCCCCGAATTCGGGCCCTGACAATCCTTAAGGTTCGAAAACAGAATAAATTATTGAAAAGCCTATCTGGTGCGAATAATAGAACCGCAGGTTTTTAACCTTTAGTGAGGTCGTTCTCGTCATTGAAACTTTTATTGACTGATTTAAGAAAATCATGTAACCCCGTGTATTTTGGGTGAGTGTAGAATCTGTCTGATAAACGGTGTGAATTTTGATGACTGTATTAGTCTGTAATTCAGGTAAGGACTGGAGACGGTCAATTTCAAGCAGTAGTTCCTAATGTTGCTACCAGATACTACCGTCAACGACACCTAGCTGTGATCTTGGCTACTAGATGCCACTGCAACCAGGAACTCTCAACGAACGTTGGAACTTCCCCTACAAAGAAATGCATACTGAGGGATTTTTAGCGCTCTTAGAAAATCCGACGACTTCGGCTGGCTTTGAACCCGCGACCTTGGGCATAGAAGTTCAGCATGCTACCAGTTACGTCACCGAGGACGCTTCACACTTAGTCAGATGGAAATCTAAATGTGATCTCGTGCAAGTGCGTTGTCATGGCAACGTCTGATGGCTCATCCGTCATCAATTTAGTAGTGTTGCCATGGCAACCACTGATAGCTCTTGGCATTTTCTTATAATTCCGAAATCATTTTGTTCATCCCTTGGTGTAATGGTGGGTCATATCAAAAATTCTTTCAGACAAAAGTTTTAGGTAATTGTTAGAGGAATATTGTCCATTTTGTACGGTTTTGATATTGTGCCTATTAAGAGAGATATGATTAATGTTTCCCAAAAAAAAAAAACACTTTTCCCCACCCCTTTGGTCAATGGTTGGTGCTATCAAAAAACGTTTCAAACATAAATTTTTGGGCCTTATCCGACACAAATATTAAGAGAGTTATAGCGATATTTCACTTTTTCGTAAAAAGCCCCCCATTTTCACCCCCTTTGACCGATTGTGCTCATTAACAAACTCGACCGAGATTTTATAGGGATACATATTCTGTAAAAATTTCAAAGTGATTGGTGCAAAATTGCGGTACTTATCGTGTCCACAAGAAAGTGATATATACAGAGTGTTACAAAAAGGTACGGCCAAACTTTCAGGAAACATTCCTCACACACAAAGAAATAAAATATGTTATGTGGACATGTGTCCGGAAACGCCTAATTTCCATGTTAGAGCTCATTTTAGTTTCGTTAGTATGTACTGTACTTCCTCGATTCACCGCCAGTTGGCCCATTTGAAGGAAGGTAATGTTGACGTAATGTTAGAGCTCATTTTAGTTTCGTTGGTATGTACTGTACTTCCTCGATTCACCGCCAGTTGGCCCATTTGAAGGAAGGTAATGTTGACGTAATGTTAGAGCTCATTTTAGTTTCGTTAGTATGTACTGTACTTCCTCGATTCACCGCCAGTTGGCCCATTTGAAGGAAGGTAATGTTGACGTCAGTGCTTGTGTTGACATGCGACTCATTGCTCTACAGTACGAGCATCAAGCACAAAAGTACGTAGCATCAACTGGTTAGTGTTCATCACGAACGTGGTTTTGCAGTCAGTGCAATGTTTACAAATGCGGAGTTGTCAGATGCCCATTTGATGTATGGATTAGCACGAGGCAATAGCCGTGGCGCAGTACGTTTGTATCGAGACAGATTTCCAGAACGAAGGTGTCCCGACAGGAAGACGTTCGAAGCAATTGATCGGCGTCTTAGGGAGCACGGAACATTCCAGCCTATGACTCGCGACTGGGGAGGACCTAGAACGACGAGGACACCTGCAATGGACGAGGCAATTCTTCGTGCAGTTGACGATAACCCTCATGTCAGCGTCAGAGAAGTTGCTGCTGTACAAGGTAACGTTGACCACGTCACTGTATGGAGAGTGCTACGGGAGAACCTGTTGTTCCCGTACCATGTACAGCGTGTGCAGGCACTATCAGCAGCTGATTGGCCTCCACGGGTACACTTCTGCGAATGGTTCATCCAACAATGTGTCAATCCTCATTTCAGTGCAAATGTTCTCTTTACGGATGAGGCGTCATTCCAACGTGATCAAATTGTAAATTTTCACAATCAACATGTGTGGGCTGACGAGAATCCGCACGCAATTGTGCAATCACGTCATCAACACAGATTTTCTGTGAACGTTTGGGCAGGAATTGTTGATGTCTTGATTGGGCCCCATGTTCTTCCACCTACGCTCAATGGAGCACATTATCATGATTTCATACGGGATACTCTACCTGTGCTGCTAGAACATGTGCCTTTACAAGTACGACACAACATGTGGTTCATGCACGATGGAGCTCCTGCACATTTCAGTCGAAGTGTTCGTACGCTTCTCAACAACAGATTCGGTGACCGATGGATTGGTAGAGGCGGACCAATTCCATGGCCTCCACGCTCTCCTGACCTCAACCCAGGGCTGGCATGCGAAATTAAATTCATGGTTGTGGGGACGAAAATAATTTAATTTCGCCGTAAGCGCGATATTCGGGAGCGAAATGATAATGATTGTCGGCGCGTAATTAAATCAAAGCGAAACTCAATTCGAAGCGAAATTAATTTCGTTCCAGACTTTTAATTTCGCTTCCGGCGCGAAATTAATTTAGTTCCAGACTTATAATTTCGCTCCCGGCGCGAAATTAATTTCGTTCCACACTTTTAATTTCGCTCCCGGCGCGAAATTAATTTCGTTCCACACTTTTAATTTCGCTCCAGGCGCGATATTAATTTCGTTCCAGACTTATAATTTCGCTCCCGGCGCGAAATTAATTTCGTTCCACACTTTTAATTTCGCTCCAGGCGCGATATTAATTTCGTTCCAGACTTATAATTTCGTTCCCGGCGCGAAATTTATTTAGTTCCAGATTTATAATTTCGCTCCCGGCGCGAAATAAAATTCGTTACAGACTTTTAATTTCGCTCCCGAGGCGAAATAAAATTCCCAAACGGCATTAAGTTTCGCTCTCCGACGTGTATTTAAAATGCATGAAACATTTAATTTCGTTGTTGAAATTAAAATACAGTATATTCGTTTCGAGAGTTAAATAATGTTCTGTATGATGTTCAAAGTCCTGACGTCTGTCTGTTAGGTAGTCAGCCCGAAGGCTGGTTGGATCCTCAAAAAGTACCGCCGGTAGGTTATGTGGGTAGATACCCACAAAAACTCAAGGCAGCGCTATAGTGAGGCGTACTAGACAAGATGGGGGGTGAGGTAGTTTGCCATTGCTTTCCTCACTGAGTCAGAACAGCAGTACTAACCCTATGAGTAGAACCCTTCACAGCATTCACAGACACTGACTGTACCCTGAATGTCATTACTCAGCACCACCCATACCTCAGTAGCTTCCATATAATCACAGCCATGTGTAAGACTGAGACATCGGTGAAAAGCCACATTTTACTCTAGCCCGTGCCAACAGTCAAATGCAAATGAGTCGTCAAGTCACAAAACTCGTTTAATCCACTTGTGAATAGAGAAACGTTTCTCTGGACTTTGCCTCACGTATCTTTTGTGTTTGTTGTTTTCTACTTTTGGTTGGTGTTTTTGTGTTTGCTTTGTGCTTTTGCTTTTGAATTTGACTTATTGCTTTTCTTTCTTGGTTTTGTGTTTGTGCTCTGCTTTTGCTTTTTTGAATTTTGCTTTATGTTATTTGTTTTTTGTTTTCTGCTTTTGCTTTTGTTTTTGAATTTTGCTTTTTGCTTCGTCTTTTTTGTTTTGGTTTTGTGTTTGTTTTCTGCTTTTGCTTTTATGAATTTTGCTTTTTGCTTTATGTTTCTTGTTTTCTGATTTTGCTTTTTTTGTTCTGCTTTTGCTTTCTGCTTCGTCTTTTTTGTTTTGGTTTTGTGTTTGTTTTCTACTTTTGCTGTTTTTGAATTTTGCTTTTTGGTTTGTGTTTCTTTTTTATTCTGCTTTTGCTTTTGTGTTTGAATTTAGCATTTTACTTCGTGTTTTGTGTTTTTGGTTTTGCATTTGTTTTCTGGGAAATCAAAATAAAACAAAATCAACAAAACAAAATAAAAACAAAAACAAAATAAAACAAATAAAACAAGACAATTTAAAACAAAATAAAACGTAATAAAGTAAAACAAAAAATAAACAAAACAAAATAAAGCAAAATAAAATAAAACAAAATAAAATGAGGTAAAATAAATAAAATAATTAAATAAATAATTTTACGACATGATCCTTATTCACAAGTGGATTAAACGATTTTTGCAACTGGACGATTCAAATGTAGTGCACGGGGTCGTTGGGATGAGGGAGATGGCTACCTGGGAGGCTTGTCGTAGTATAGTATCTATGTGTGCAGTATATGCGTCGACCGTCGTCTGGTTATCCAGTGGGAGATGGTCCGCACGGAGGTGATTGTTGACGTAGGCGCGGTATTCCTGCCAGTTTGCCGTGCAGAAATTCTGGACCATCCTGGGAGGTGGTAGTGGGGGAAGAGGGAAGTTGAGTAAAACGGGGGCATGATCACCTCCTTTGAGTGGCAGGACAGACACGTCAAACAGATGAAGGAGGGAGTTAGGAGCAATGACTGCGTCGGGGTGGTATTGGAGGAAGGACGGGTAGATTCTGGGAGATGGACGAGGGTGGCGTCGATGTGACGTAGGTAGATGTCTAGGCTATGAAGTTCTAGAGCCGAACGGGAATGAAGGTTGAGGTCGGCCATTAGAATTAAATGGGGGAAGACTTCAGACACGTGGGTAATGCAGTCTTTGGGGATGGGGTGGTAGGGACGAATGTAGATGGTGGCTAGGTGTAGGACGCGGGAACAAATAAGGCTTTCGGGGAAGAAAAGAAACAGATTTCATTTCAGAAACAAAATGAAATGTTCCATGCATTTTCATTTCAGGCCGGAGGGGGGGGGGGGGGGACTAAATGCCGGGAACGAAATTGATGGTCGTTAACAAATTTTATTTCGCGCCAGGAGCGAAATTAAAAGTCTGTAATGAATTTAATTTCGCGCCAGGAGCGAAATGAAAAGTCTGTAACGAATTTCATTTCGCGCCGGGAGCTAAATTAAAAGTCCGTAATGAATTTAATTCCGCGCCAGGAGCGAAATTAAAAGTCTGTAACAACTTTCATTTAGCGCCGGGAGCTAAATTAAAAGACCGTAATGAATTTCATTTCGCGCCGGGAGCTAAATTAAAAGTCCGTAATGAATATAATTTCGCGCCAGGAGCGAAATTAAAAGTCTGTAACAAATATCATTTCGCGCCGGGAGCTAAATTAAAAGTCTGTAATGAATATAATTTCGCGCCAGGAGCGAAATTAAAAGTCTGTAACAAATATCATTTCGCGCCAGGAGCGAAATGTTATTCCATTGAACAATTTCATTTCGCGACGCTAAATTAAATTGATAATGCATTTCGTTTCGCATGCCAGCCCTGCCTCAACCCTCTTGACTTTCATTTATGGGGGCATTTGAAGGCTCTTGTCTACGCAACCCCGGTACCAAATGTAGAGACTCTTCGTGCTCGTATTGTGGACGGCTGTGATACAATACGCCATTCTCCAGGGCTGCATCAGCGCATCAGGGATTCTATGCGACGGAGGGTGGATGCATGTATCCTCGCTAACGGAGGACATTTTGAACATTTCCTGTAACAAAGTGTTTGAAGTCACGCTGGTACGTTCTGTTGCTGTGTGTTTCCATTCCATGATTAATGTGATTTGAAGAGAAGTAATAAAATGAGCTCTAACATGGAAATTAAGCGTTTCCGGACACATGTCCACATATCATATTTTCTTTCTTTGTGTGTGAGGAATGTTTCCTGAAAGTTTGGCCGCACCTTTTTGTAACACCCTGTATATACAGTGTGGTCCGCCAGCCCCTTATTTTTTTTTGGAGGAAGGCAACCCAACTAACGCGTATATCACAGTCATCCTAAAAACATTAGTACCTGTTCCTTTACGTCCATTGTACAACTTTACCGTTGAGTACATCCTCGCGAATATAGTAGAAATTAATAGTGGCAGTTTTCTTTCAATGACCTCAAATATAATGCATGATTGAAACGATTAGAGCTCCGAATAACACATGCTTACGTTTTGACAGGAAGTGTCTACGAATAGATTCAAAGCGTGCCAGCAATATACCATGGTTCTCGGTAGCTATGGTGGCTAAATCAAGAGTAGCGTTAACGAAGTCGCATTGTAGTAGGTTCGAATCTTGAACTAGTACTTTTTTTTTTTGCTTAATGTCGTTTATTGTGGATGTATTATGGACGCATATCTATCTGTTCCAACGAGTGATTTATTATTTGGTCCTCAAAAGGACCGTACTTATCCGATGGTACGCAGCCAGATTGGACGACGACATAATGATCTGTAGAACGAAAGCAAGGTATCCTGTATATTCAAGGTAGCAAGTGTTCGAAATTTTGACCACCTTTGTTTGAAGGAAAACTCCGACTCACTCAGACGACCCACATAACAAATAAATAAATACATCAGACCGAAACTATAATTTCTTTCAACGGCGTCTGTGCGAAAAGCGCTTGCTATACACTTACAGTAATAGTTAGTTAGTTAGTTAGTGAGGTTTTAAGGGGCGGAACTACGAGGTCATCTGCCCCAAACCTACAGTAAATACAGATAATTATGACATAATTGGTTTTACGTCCCTTTTAACTGCTCTGGCTTTTAGATACGCCGGGGTGCTGGAATTTTGCTCGGAAGGGGATCTTCAACGTGCCAGTAAATATAGTGACACGGCTCCCTCGCATTTGCGCACCCTCAAATGCCAGCTGACTGCGCCAGGATACGAACCTGCAACCTTAGGCACAGCAAGCGAGAACGTTACCGCTGAGCCTCGCAGCAAGCCAGTAATTACAGAACGTGTCATATTATTATAAATATTGAACTATTAAAATTCTAATTATCACGAATAGAGTCGCCTCCGTTGCGTAGTAGTCAGCGTGATTAGCTGCCACCCCGGACGTCCTGGGTTCGATTCCCGGCTTTGCCATGAAATTTGAAAAGTGGTGTGAGGACTGGGACGGGGTCTACTCAGTCTCGGGTGGTCCAGATAAATAGAGGGGGTTCGATTCCCACCTCAGCCATCCTCAAAGTGGTTTTCCGTGGTTTCCGACTTCGCCTTCGGGCAAATGCCGGGATGTTACCTACCGTACGGCCACGACCTCTTCCTTGCCTATCCCTCCCTATCCTCCCCACCTTTCCCATCCCTCAAGATGTCCCTGTTCGCTTTGCAGGTGAGGCCACCTGGGCGAGGTGCTGATCCCACCTCCACAGTTGTATCCCCAGACGAGATGTTTCAAGCTCCAGGTCACTGCCCGTAGAGGCGGTAATGATGGGATCCCTCGCTGAGTCCGTGAGAAAACCTAACCTGGAGGGTAAAATTGACTAAAACAAGTAGTTCCGTGAAGAACTATACAGCCTATTTTCATATATCCTGCTCATGTTAATTGCCTCTATCAACATACAAAATTTCAGTTTAATTGCTGTAACAGATTCGTAGATATTGAGAACTGTCTAAATATTTCAGATGGTCGCCAGGTTGAGTTTTTGTTTTTGTACTATTACATTAAGATTATTGTGTACGTGTGGTATTCAAACTTCAATCGCATGATTAGAACACAAGAAGTAAAAACGAGATTTTAAAATTACGCACAGCAGCCATCTTGTGATTATGCAAACAATTGAAATAAATTACATGCCAGTGGATCAACATTTGTATAAGCATTTAACGTGCAACGTTTCACGGCACTCGGATTCATAATTCGCGAGAAACGTCCATTTAAATATATATACTTCGCGTCGCCGCCATGTTGGATTTGTGCTCACCAGGTTACTGAAAGTCCTATAGGTGAACATATGTGCATAGTTTCTATGAACATAAAAAAATCAGTTTGGTTGCTGTAAAAGATTCATAGATATTGAGAACCGTCTAAATATTTCGAAAGCTCGCCATTTAGGATTGTTATATGTATAGGCCATAGAGTTATGTACCATTCAAGGACAATTATTGCCTAGGTTCATTATTCAAACTTTCACTTCGATCGCATGATTACGACACAAGAAATAAAAACTTAATTTTAAAATTTCGCACAGCCGCCATCTTGAGGTTATGTAAACAATTGAATTAAATTAGATGGCAGTGCATTACAAGCTGCAAATTCATTTACTGTACCACATTTCACTGCGCTCAGAGAGTTAAATCACGAGGAAAGTCTATTAAAATATTTTAAATTCGCTTGGTCGCCATGTTCGTTGTGTACTTTACAGGTTTATGAAATGTACATAGGTAAACTTGTATCAGTACCCTTTATCACCATTCAAAATTGCAGGGCGATATCTGTAATAGTTTCGGAGATATAGAATGTCAGTGAAATATTTCGCACAGCCGCCATTTTGAGGTTATGTAATCAGTTGAACTACATTAGACTCCAGTGCATTACAATGTGTATAAACATTTACTTTACCAAGTTTCATTACATTTGGATAGTTAAATCGCGAGGAAAGTCTATTTAAAAGTTTCAACTTCGCTTGGCCGCCATGTTGGTTTTGTAGTTACCAGGTTTTCAAAAGTCACATAAGTGAACTTGTAATAGTTTCCTCTATCACCATAGAAAATGTCAGGGTAATATCGGTAATAGTTTCGGAGATATTGAATGCTGGTGAAATATTTCGCACAGCCGCCATGTTGGATTGGTGAGTCGTAACAAAATTTGAAGGGCACGGTCGAGGTCGCCGGGAGTAGTGCTATGAACTTTCCGAGTTTCATTGAAATCGCTCCAGCCGTTTAGATTTTATTAGGGGGGGACACACACACGAATCACACACACGCACACACACACACACACACACGCACACACACACGGACAAAAGGTGATCTCATAAGCCTATTTTTTCAAAATTGAAAATAGGCTAAAAATATTAATTATAACAAATAGTATCCATCCATGGTTTAGAACAGTTTTTTTTTAAATTTTATCTAGTCAATTTACCCTCTAGGTTGGTGGTTCCCACGGACTCAGCGAGGGAACTCACCACTACCGCCTCGATGGGCAGTGTCCTGGAGCTTGGAACATCTGGTAGGGAGGGATACAACTGGGGAGGTGTGATCAGTACTTCGCCCAGGCGGCCTCACCTGCAAAGCGAACAGGGGCCTCATGAGGGATGGGAAGGGATGGAAGATTGGGATGGATAGGCTAGGAAGAGGGAAGGAGGTGGCCGTGGCCTTACAGTAGGTACTGTCCCCGTTTACCTGGATAGTAGGCTGTCAGATATCCGCCCCCTCAATCGGATTGCCAATTATCAATCGCACCGGCACAGTTACATCAATGAAAATGGCACTGACAGATACTATCGAGATAAGAGCACAGAAGTTCACAGGAAATCATTGTGGAACACACCAAAATAGACGGGGGTTCATACTTACCGTTACTTACCTCTTAATTATCTCGGGGTTTGAGTTGACAACAGGATCACTAAAAGTCTGTTCACACAATAACCTCCACCATGACATTTAAAAATGAGCCAAGACGAAGACGAGAACTTTGAACTGTACAAAAGCTTTATTTCTAATAAAGGGTATGATTTTACTAACACAACAAAATCAACGTGGCTATCAGAAGCACAAGTCAATCTGACTACGTCCTCAGTAGGACTTGCAAAAATTATCATACAACATGATATAAAACATTTTAGCTCCCAAGAGCTCCAAATAACGTAATATTCATAACACTATTGGATTGGAAAAGGACGTCAGGGTGTGACATATATAGAGCATTTGGTTTCCTTTTAATAAACATGAGAATGGTATTTATAGTCGCAAGGCCAGAGTGTGGACGACCTCACTCTGATAACCAGATGTTGGCCCAGCTGCGAGCTACCCTCGAACCTGTTGCATACTGGTCAAATGCACTCCCTTCTCACATGCTATGTTACGTAAGAATACAGCTTGCTCTCTCAAACTTTTATCTGTCTACAAGACAACTCACATTATATTTACGCAAATCTTTCAAGTACTTTGCTCACATCCTATTGGATCATTATGTTAATTCCTTAAACTTGTTAAGTTCAATCCAAATGTTTAATTAGCTCTTAAATGTTTATAACAAAATCACATAAATTATTTATAACAATTAGAAATTGTTTATAATATTTGTCAAAGACAATAAAAATATTATAAGCACGCCTTTAACATCACTCTCGTTTCACATTATTTTCAAAAAATATTTACAGCAATTATTTACAATATTAACATTTAAATTGTTTAAATTATTAATTTAATAAATACATTAACCACATGTTCATTCGGTTGGTAATTTTCATAATCGTGTTTAATATAATCGACCAATGAAGGTTAGTTATACATGTTAATGTCACAATCTGGTTTAATAAAGGTTTTAATAATGATTTGTGACGGCAACCTTCATTCAAAATCTTATCTCAAATTCTTTCAAAACTCGTGTTAATTCTAACAGTAAATCACTTGATTAATTTTCAACGAACTATGACAATCTTACTCCAGCGGAAAATCCTTCGCTAACAAGTTAATGCACAAACTGCATTAAAAATATGCCCAAAATCATCATATATTAATCTATATGGTATTAAACTTCCACATAACTTACAAAACTTCCACAAATAATTCTTTAACATTTATTCCTGTGGGAACTTCCTTCATATTCAAGGGCATTATATCTCAGCGACTTTCAACACGCGCTGCACTAGCGATTATACATTCATAGTTCCACTTAAAAATTCTAATAATCATTAATTGTTTCAAAACTGTTTTTCTATTTAACCTTCGTGGATTTCATTCATGAACCGAAATGAAGTCAAAACTTGCCAATCACAAACAAATTTAATAGTGAATACGCTTATATACGCCTGTCTGGTCTATCAAAATTTAAGATTAACATCTTAAAAGAAATTGTAGTATAAAAATACTATCTTCAAATAAAGTGCGACTAAAATGCAAAGTAGTCGAATAGAATCCATTTAGACTGGGGAATGCAAACATCGTTATATAAATCTCTAATTGAGAAAAACTCCTAACAAAAGTACTTGACTTTAATGCATTCAATAATTCATTATTAAAGTTACTCTTTCACAAAAGTGTCTATGATGCAATGTTCATTCATAACTGACGATAAATGTCTGTGTTGCAATCAATTCAAATAACGACTAGTATTTCCAAGATCGTCGACAACGTAAGAGATTTTAACGCTCTAAAATCATTTAAATGTTCTTCCTTCTTGATGATGACAGAAAATTGGTCAAAGTAATTAAACTGGGGTAGAATTACTTTAATAAAATGACACGCTGTCTGAATTTAAATCTGCCATAAAAATCATTAACTTACAGTCAAATCGTGACTACAAAAATATTAATTACTGAAAATTCTAAATATCAGTCTCAACTGATTCAAAATCATTAACTATGCCCATGACATAACAATGTCTTAATAAATCGTCGAAAAATGCAAAACTCATCAAGGTGTACTGAGAATAAGAATCTCAAACAAGAAAATAGGGCAAAAAACATGAGGATAAAAATATGGGAAAATGGTTGCTCAAACATCATTACTAAACTCAAACACAATAAACGTTCACGACTACCTTATCTGCCGATTGACGTTCCAGAGGAAAATTCCCCAAAGAAGACTGCTGATGGATCCATTTCACCAAGTTAAAGTTGAGCTCCATCCTCGAAATAGGAAATAGCACCCTCGGAGAATCGAACTGCTTCCTTCTCCGGAAATCGCTCTGCTCCTCGAAGACGAATAGACATCCTTCCGGCAATAATCTTCTTTGTGAGTCGGGACACCCCTGACCTCTCTTGAAAAATTCCCTGAAGTTCCAGTAGACAATCGCCATGAAGTTTTGTAGAAATTTCCGAAGAAATTATTCATATTCAGAGTATGAAATTGTTTCTATGGCTGTTCGATGGTATTCAGCCTTTAATTACGAAACATGGGTGTAGATGGTATTCACCGCATGTTCGCTTGTGTGGAATAGCAATTAGCGAAGTTCCATGTCGCTATCTTACTCCGTTGAAGTATGTCCCAATTGCAATAAGCCCTTTAGCCTTGCATCGGCTCTTCGGTTGTAGTGTTAGAAGAACAAACTGCCGTATTTAATTGCTCCATTATACTGTATCGTTCTGTAACCAAGCAATCTGAAGTCTTTCTATTCCACTCGCAGCGTCAGCCGTTGCGTTGATTCTGGCTATACAAAAGTGCTTCTCTTGTGGCGAGATAATCACTTTTCTCAGTCGTATAAAACTGCTAATATCTTTCGAACTAATCGGTCGAAATTGTTCAGCTTTTCTCTATAACTGCATGTAGCACTGCACAATACAATTAGCTTATCGGTGACCGCTAACTGTTCGAAGCTAAACTTGTAGAAGCGTTCTAATGTCCGTTTCAACTTCACCTAGTTTGACCTGGATCTCGTTAATATAGTGGCCTCGCCACGCGTTATAAAGACGATTCTTTTCACTGCTGTTCACTTCGACGTTTCACTATAATGAATGTATAAGAAAAGAACTTTCACAAATATACTTCGATGATCTGAGAATGAGATCTCAGAATGATCAGAGAACGAAAGAGGCTCCTCTCTTCTGCGCAAGCCCTTTTATTAACTTCACGAGGGGCGTTTCCATCCCTTCCAAAGCGTGATACTGCGTCATCGCTAGAAGTTCCAACTTCGTTAATACATGACGGATTTTCAAAATTCAAAAACTGAAAATAAATTTCACCAAAATTCCAAATCAATGCTTTTACTGCAAATGGATTTCCACAATTCTGCATTCCAAAAGTAATAAAAATACCATAGTTTCAGCAATCTCCGTCTTCCTTTAAACTATCGTTGATTGGTTCATGCCTCTCCTCCAATAGCATAGTTTCTTCCTCAGCAGAATTCCTCGTTTCCTGCGACTGCGTCATAAATCTTGGAACATTTTCGACTAAATGCTGACGTCACTGAGAATCTCAGCTCAAGTAGCCTGCTGGTATAACATATACGTCATCCGTGCTTACGTCATGACTACCCACGTCATAACTATGACAGCCATAACTCTCCTTATAATTTCAAATATAGCCACCGTGGTCTCTACATAATTCAATTACGGGGGCATTCTCCTCTCACCACGTTTTAAAAACAGTTGCAAATTGTTTTTAAACTCAGTGTTACAAGTATCTCAACTCTCTTGAACACGAAATTGAATTATTACTGGCTTACTCTAGTATGATATTTCCTCTATGTTCCTTAATCATATATCTCTTCTACTCTGGGTTGTGTGTGGTTAATGTATTCTTTCCTCTCTAATTCCTCTTCTGACCAGTATTTCTATTTTCTAAGATCTGCTGGCTCGTAGAAGGTCCAGGATCGATTACAACCTCCTGCCTTTTCTTTTGATTGTCAGCTTCTTTATCCCTTAATTCTTTTAAGTATTGCTGGCTTTCCTTCTCTCTTTGCTGATACTGATCAGGTGTCATAACCTGACCTTGAGTATTCTGGTTTCTATTTTGGTTTTGGTTATTCCTATTATAGTTACGGTTATACCCATTATTGTTGTAATATCTGCCTCTTCCATTGTAGTTTCCTCGGTTGTAGTTCCAACCTCTTCTCTGTTGATACGGTCGGTAACCTTGTGATCTGTAATTTCTAAACTGATTATTCCTGTGAGGACCTACATTATCAGTTTTCTCCTGCTCTGGCTTGTCAGTTTGTTGGACTTGGTCCATGTATACCGTATTGATTTCTTTAAACTCCTGCCTTTGACCTTTCTGGACTACGTTAGGCATTGGGCTTGTGTAGTCTAACCTTCTCAGTAATTCATCCATGCTGGATAAATCCCTGATGTTGGACGAAATTATAAGTCTCCTCACCTCAACTGGCAGCATACGAGATATCGCATCTGTTAGTTGCTCCGTGGACAATGGGGGTTGCAAAATTCTCAAGCGGGACAACTGACTCGTAAAGAAATCAGCGTACCTCGTTGGAAGAGTACCTGAGTATTTTCTTGAATACACCTCCGCTCTTAACGAATTCTGCGCTTCTATAGACCAAAATCGCTTGATTAATGCCTCTGCAAACTCGTCAAAGTTACTGAATGTGTATCTAAATGCGCGAAACCATTCAAGGGGTCCTCCAATCAGATATCTCTCTACTATCTTCATCTCTCTCTCTCTGGGAATGTGAGCTTCGATGAAATAATCTTTGAGATTCCTTACATACTCTATAGGTGTCAAACTATCAGTGTTACTGAATTTTTGTGGTTTGTCTTCGAAATTCCTGATGACCGTCACGTTCCTCGGATATGAATCCGGATAGTTTTTCCCACTATCTCGGTAGTTCCACTCAGGTTCCATATTCCTCTCGTCATCCTCCTCTCTGAATCTGGATACACGTTCTTCAGGAGTCACGTCTCTCTCTTCTGGCTCTAGGTTATGTCTTCTAGCATAATTCCTATTCAATTCGCAAGCTAAGCCTTCTGTATCCTTGTCGGTGATTTCTGTTAAGACTTTCTTGATTATCTCTTCTTTGTAGTCCTCCATTAAACTAGCCTCTCCTAACTTCAAATTTTTCAGTTTACTCGCCGTTTCATTTACATCCGAGACAACTTTATGCATCTGTTCCTCTAATGTAGATTTTAAAGTTTGCATATCCTGATCTAGTTGTGTTCTATCGTCAACTTGTTTTTCGGATAACGAATTTATCCTGACGCTTAAATCTTTCCTAATCTGTACTACTTCATTGTTAATTTCTATCTGCGTACGGGCAAGTTTTCTTTCAATCCTTTCCTGAATTTGGGTTACATGTTCCCCACTTGACTTATTCCACTCGTCTTTCCATACCGCTACGTTTGCTGTTAACATTTCGGCTATGTCTACTTCGATATCCTCTTTTAATACTCTATTGTGGTCTAATACCTGGGTTCTCATGACCTCTACATCATACTTCAACTCTGCTAAAGACGTTGTTGTTCTAACTGATTCATCGACTAGTCTAGTCGCTAATGCAGTTATATTACGCGTACAAAGAGTTTTTGAGTTTTCGATTTCTTCCCTGACTTTATTTACATCAGTTTGGACTTTAGTAATATCTACGAAAACTGTGTTGACCTCTACCTGAATCTTAGTTATGTCACTTTGCACCTCAGTTATATCCGCATGAATGTTATTAATGTCTACCTGAACATTGGATACATCAGTTCTAGCTTTTTGAATTTCTTTTTGGACTTCCTCGACCTTGTCTTGGACAGTCGCAACATCGTTTTTGACAACAACTACTTCGGCTCTAGCACAAGAAATATCCCCTCGGACATTAGCTACATCTAGATTTAACATTGTAAGGTCTCTCTGTACCTTAGACACATCAAATTTAACATCATCAACACTTTTATGCACAATAGACACATCTTTATGGACATTAGACACCTCTGTGCGCATGTCACTTACAGTATTCTCAATTCCTAGGGTATTAATCTGTAAACGCGACATATTATCCTCCAAATTAGCAGCGCTAGTTTGGATACCCTTCAAATTAGCAGACATATTACTAGCATTCTCCTCCATTCTTGCATTCAAATTACTAGCATTCTCCTCCATTCGACTATTATTCCTAACTTCCATCTCCTTTATACTTTCATTCAGCATCTGCTTCATACTACTAGTCATGCTTGCTTTCAAATTAGCAGACATCTCCCTCGCACTTTCATTCATGCTAGCTTTCAATTCTTCTAACATCAACCTCATACTTTCCTCTGCCATTACAATATTATTCAAAAATGGACTGCTGTAGGGACATACATCAAAAGAGCAAAATAACAACATTTGAGCAACACTTTTCACCATATATAATTTTGATCAATTTTCTGTCTTAAATCTAACTTATAACTACCTTATAATTAACCTTCAAAGATACTTCATGTTGAAACAAACTCAAGCACATGTTCAACTTTCCCTGGCTCATTTTAAAATATCCTAACACAAATAATTTACATTTACAATCTAAATAATTTAATTTTATCTTTAACATGACTAAAATGTCATAAGCCGGTCAAATAAAATAAGATTCCAGATCATAGGCGATTTTTCTAAGTTTCCTGCCCATTTAACCTTTCTCAAGTTGTATAAGATCTGATCTTTTCTGAGTGTAATTTTCCTAATACAATACAACATTTAATTCCTATATAATCACACTCTCAAATACTACAATTGGCCTAGACATCTAACAAAGAATCAACCTCTTTATTTGAGTCTAATCGAACCTCACGTTTTAGGTTTGCCACTCTTACTGGCGTTCAACCTGGTAATCCAGTTATGTTGAATCGAGCCCCAACGTTTTAGGTGCGCCAATCTTTCTATTGACTCAGCCCCACGTTCGGCGCCAATCTTTCTGTCCCCGTTTACCTGGATAGTAGGCTGTCAGATATCCGCCCCCTCAATCGGATTGCCAATTATCAATCGCACCGGCACAGTTACATCAATGAAAATGGCACTGACAGATACTATCGAGATAAGAGCACAGAAGTTCACAGGAAATCATTGTGGAACACACCAAAATAGACGGGGGTTCATACTTACCGTTACTTACCTCTTAATTATCTCGGGGTTTGAGTTGACAACAGGATCACTAAAAGTCTGTTCACACAATAACCTCCACCATGACATTTAAAAATGAGCCAAGACGAAGACGAGAACTTTGAACTGTACAAAAGCTTTATTTCTAATAAAGGGTATGATTTTACTAACACAACAAAATCAACGTGGCTATCAGAAGCACAAGTCAATCTGACTACGTCCTCAGTAGGACTTGCAAAAATTATCATACAACATGATATAAAACATTTTAGCTCCCAAGAGCTCCAAATAACGTAATATTCATAACACTATTGGATTGGAAAAGGACGTCAGGGTGTGACATATATAGAGCATTTGGTTTCCTTTTAATAAACATGAGAATGGTATTTATAGTCGCAAGGCCAGAGTGTGGACGACCTCACTCTGATAACCAGATGTTGGCCCAGCTGCGAGCTACCCTCGAACCTGTTGCATACTGGTCAAATGCACTCCCTTCTCACATGCTATGTTACGTAAGAATACAGCTTGCTCTCTCAAACTTTTATCTGTCTACAAGACAACTCACATTATATTTACGCAAATCTTTCAAGTACTTTGCTCACATCCTATTGGATCATTATGTTAATTCCTTAAACTTGTTAAGTTCAATCCAAATGTTTAATTAGCTCTTAAATGTTTATAACAAAATCACATAAATTATTTATAACAATTAGAAATTGTTTATAATATTTGTCAAAGACAATAAAAATATTATAAGCACGCCTTTAACATCACTCTCGTTTCACATTATTTTCAAAAAATATTTACAGCAATTATTTACAATATTAACATTTAAATTGTTTAAATTATTAATTTAATAAATACATTAACCACATGTTCATTCGGTTGGTAATTTTCATAATCGTGTTTAATATAATCGACCAATGAAGGTTAGTTATACATGTTAATGTCACAATCTGGTTTAATAAAGGTTTTAATAATGATTTGTGACGGCAACCTTCATTCAAAATCTTATCTCAAATTCTTTCAAAACTCGTGTTAATTCTAACAGTAAATCACTTGATTAATTTTCAACGAACTATGACAATCTTACTCCAGCGGAAAATCCTTCGCTAACAAGTTAATGCACAAACTGCATTAAAAATATGCCCAAAATCATCATATATTAATCTATATGGTATTAAACTTCCACATAACTTACAAAACTTCCACAAATAATTCTTTAACATTTATTCCTGTGGGAACTTCCTTCATATTCAAGGGCATTATATCTCAGCGACTTTCAACACGCGCTGCACTAGCGATTATACATTCATAGTTCCACTTAAAAATTCTAATAATCATTAATTGTTTCAAAACTGTTTTTCTATTTAACCTTCGTGGATTTCATTCATGAACCGAAATGAAGTCAAAACTTGCCAATCACAAACAAATTTAATAGTGAATACGCTTATATACGCCTGTCTGGTCTATCAAAATTTAAGATTAACATCTTAAAAGAAATTGTAGTATAAAAATACTATCTTCAAATAAAGTGCGACTAAAATGCAAAGTAGTCGAATAGAATCCATTTAGACTGGGGATTGCAAACATCGTTATATAAATCTCTAATTGAGAAAAACTCCTAACAAAAGTACTTGACTTTAATGCATTCAATAATTCATTATTAAAGTTACTCTTTCACAAAAGTGTCTATGATGCAATGTTCATTCATAACTGACGATAAATGTCTGTGTTGCAATCAATTCAAATAACGACTAGTATTTCCAAGATCGTCGACAACGTAAGAGATTTTAACGCTCTAAAATCATTTAAATGTTCTTCCTTCTTGATGATGACAGAAAATTGGTCAAAGTAATTAAACTGGGGTAGAATTACTTTAATAAAATGACACGCTGTCTGAATTTAAATCTGCCATAAAAATCATTAACTTACAGTCAAATCGTGACTACAAAAATATTAATTACTGAAAATTCTAAATATCAGTCTCAACTGATTCAAAATCATTAACTATGCCCATGACATAACAATGTCTTAATAAATCGTCGAAAAATGCAAAACTCATCAAGGTGTACTGAGAATAAGAATCTCAAACAAGAAAATAGGGCAAAAAACATGAGGATAAAAATATGGGAAAATGGTTGCTCAAACATCATTACTAAACTCAAATACAATAAACGTTCACGACTACCTTATCTGCCGATTGACGTTCCAGAGGAAAATTCCCCAAAGAAGACTGCTGATGGATCCATTTCACCAAGTTAAAGTTGAGCTCCATCCTCGAAATAGGAAATAGCACCCTCGGAGAATCGAACTGCTTCCTTCTCCGGAAATCGCTCTGCTCCTCGAAGACGAATAGACATCCTTCCGGCAATAATCTTCTTTGTGAGTCGGGACACCCCTGACCTCTCTTGAAAAATTCCCTGAAGTTCCAGTAGACAATCGCCATGAAGTTTTGTAGAAATTTCCGAAGAAATTATTCATATTCAGAGTATGAAATTGTTTCTATGGCTGTTCGATGGTATTCAGCCTTTAATTACGAAACATGGGTGTAGATGGTATTCACCGCATGTTCGCTTGTGTGGAATAGCAATTAGCGAAGTTCCATGTCGCTATCTTACTCCGTTGAAGTATGTCCCAATTGCAATAAGCCCTTTAGCCTTGCATCGGCTCTTCGGTTGTAGTGTTAGAAGAACAAACTGCCGTATTTAATTGCTCCATTATACTGTATCGTTCTGTAACCAAGCAATCTGAAGTCTTTCTATTCCACTCGCAGCGTCAGTCGTTGCGTTGATTCTGGCTATACAAAAGTGCTTCTCTTGTGGCGAGATAATCACTTTTCTCAGTCGTATAAAACTGCTAATATCTTTCGAACTAATCGGTCGAAATTGTTCAGCTTTTCTCTATAACTGCATGTAGCACTGCACAATACAATTAGCTTATCGGTGACCGCTAACTGTTCGAAGCTAAACTTGTAGAAGCGTTCTAAGGTCCGTTTCAACTTCACCTAGTTTGACCTGGATCTCGTTAATATAGTGGCCTCGCCACGCGTTATAAAGACGATTCTTTTCACTGCTGTTCACTTCGACGTTTCACTATAATGAATGTATAAGAAAAGAACTTTCACAAATATACTTCGATGATCTGAGAATGAGATCTCAGAATGATCAGAGAACGAAAGAGGCTCCTCTCTTCTGCGCAAGCCCTTTTATTAACTTCACGAGGGGCGTTTCCATCCCTTCCAAAGCGTGATACTGCGTCATCGCTAGAAGTTCCAACTTCGTTAATACATGACGGATTTTCAAAATTCAAAAACTGAAAATAAATTTCACCAAAATTCCAAATCAATGCTTTTACTGCAAATGGATTTCCACAATTCTGCATTCCAAAAGTAATAAAAATACCATAGTTTCAGCAATCTCCGTCTTCCTTTAAACTATCGTTGATTGGTTCATGCCTCTCCTCCAATAGCATAGTTTCTTCCTCAGCAGAATTCCTCGTTTCCTGCGACTGCGTCATAAATCTTGGAACATTCTCGACTAAATGCTGACGTCACTGAGAATCTCAGCTCAAGTAGCCTGCTGGTATAACATATACGTCATCCGTGCTTACGTCATGACTACCCACGTCATAACTATGACAGCCATAACTCTCCTTATAATTTCAAATATAGCCACCGTGGTCTCTACATAATTCAATTACGGGGGCAGTACCATCCCCGCAATTGCCCGAAGACGAAGTGGGAAACCACGGAAAACCACTTCGAGGATGGCTGAGGTGGGAATCGAAACCCCTCTACTCATTTGGGCCACCCGAGGCTGAGTAGACCCCGTTCCAGTCCTCATACCACTTTTCAAATTTCGTGGCAGAGCCGGGAATCGAACCCAGGACCTCCGGGGCGGCAGCTAACCATGCTGACCGCTACGCTACGGAGGCGACATGGTTTAGAACAGTATTTAGGGAAAATAACCATTTAAATGAGACAAGAAAATAACTTTCCCTATCGTCTTCGTAGATAATGTGAACAAAACCAAGTTGAAATCTTGCTGTACGAGGTAGGGAGGGTATAATAAAATAGTTAAAAAGAATTTTAAAAATCTGCCGTTGGATTGTCTTGAACCCGGGATCTTCGAAAGAGCGAGCGGGCGCAATAACACTTGCACACATTTCCAACACACTCGGGAGGTTTTTGTTGCGCTTCTTATTAACGCGTATGGTAAAATATTCAATTATTACAGTTAGATCTTAAATATTGATTGGAATGCATTCGTTCAGTACCTGGCAGGTTTTCTAATTTACTTAAAGCAATTTTCGCGACCGCTTTGCGTTAATAAGGCGAAAGAACAGCAACTAATGCCCTCAAACGACAGCCCTTCGGTTTTATTTCATACAACTTAGCGTCCAAAATGCTAGCGTGTGATACACTTCGGTCATACAAGCAGGTGTACTGACGAAGAGAACAGAATTATACAGGATTTTGTACCAGCGATCACACCAGCTTCCTTGCCAGCGAGTGTCGTGTGATACGGGTCTTAAGATATGCTAAGACTTTTTGTTAAAATTTAATAACAAAACAAGATGTTCGGTAAAGAACGTATAGCCTACTTTCTCCTAAATACATGGGTATGGTTATAACCCTTTGTCCTTTTCAAGGAGAATAATTGAATGTTGGTTGTAGTAGCTTCTTGAAATACAACGTGCTTTACGGATATTATACATGAATATGATGTGCCCTTTGCTAGTGCTACCTCTGTAAAAAAAATCATTCAATTCGGTTTCACCGTGTTTGAATTGATAGGGGGAATCGATTTTCACAAAAACATGGCCGCTATCTGCACATTATTGGTCTGATGACCTTGTAGTGTGGTCAACAGATTCTCTATACATAAAGGTATGTCGTTGCAAAATTTGGTAGGGATCAGATTATTAGGTTGGTCATAATTTGATTCAAGCTCTTAACATTATGATGGCCGCCATTACGTTTTCGTCAATATGGCGGCGATATAAAACATGACACTGGAGTGCCCATTGCTAGTGCTACCTCTGTACCAAATTTCGTTCAATTCGGTTACACCGTGTTTAATTGATAGGGGAATCAATTTGCACACATACATGACCGCCATCTGCAAACTAATTGGCTGATGACCTTGTAGTTCAGTCAAACGATGCTCGCCATACAAGTATACGTTGTTGCAAAATTTGGTAGAGATAGGATGAATAAGTTAGTCATAATTTGATTTAAGCTTTGAACATTTTGGTGGCCACCATTACGTTTCCGTCAAGATGGTGGCGATATAAAACATGACGTTGAGGTGTTCTGCGCTAGTGCTGCCTCTGTACCAAATTTCGTTCAATTCGGTTTCACCGTGTTTGAATTGATAGGGGGAATCGATTTGCATACATACTTGGCCGCCATATGCAAACTGTTGGGCTGATGATCTTGTAGTTTGGTCAAGATATGCTTCCCACATAAAGGTATGTTGTTGCAAGATTTGGTAGAGATAAGATTATTAGGTTGGTCGTAATTTGAATCACTCTTAACAATAGGATGGCCGCCA
Source organism: Meconema thalassinum (assembly GCA_946902985.2). NCBI lineage: Eukaryota > Metazoa > Arthropoda > Insecta > Orthoptera > Tettigoniidae > Meconema > Meconema thalassinum. Next base: position 277,720,508 of record OX336388.2, read on the forward strand.
TTACGTTTTCGTCAAGATGTCGGCAATATAAAACATTACACTGAGGTGTCCTTTACTAGTGCTACCCCTGTACCAAATATCGTTCAATTCGGTATCACCGTGTTTGAATTGATAGGGGGAATCGATTTGCAGACATACATGGCCGCCATCTGCAAACTATTGGTCTGATTACCTTGTAGTGTAGTCAAAAGACGCTCGCCATATAAATAAATGTTGTTGCAAAATTTGGTAGAGATCGGATGATTAGGTTATTCGTAATTTGATTTAAGCTTTGAACATTTGGGTGGCCGCCATTACGTTTTCGTCAAGATGGCTGCGATATAAAACATGACACTGAGGTGCCCTTTGCTAGTTCTACCTCTGTACCAAATTTCGTTCAATTCGGTTTCACCGTGTTCGAATTGATAGGGGGGGGGAAGGGAGGGGCAGACATTCAGAGTACACACACTCACACACACACACACGTCACACACACATAGACAGACACACGATTTTTTGCTAATAATACAATGGGAATTTCTACGGAATACGTATACTTCGATGCAAGCACTGGCCATCAGAATATCCTTCGATATGTTGTTGTTTTGTTTCATTTGAGGGCCTAGAACATTTAGCCATGTTTCCTTGGTGTGTGTGTGTGTAGAATTTGTCTGATAACCTGAGTTATTGCGGGTTTGTAATGATGTGTGTATTTGCAATTAAGGATTGGGAAGGAGGCGGCCGTGGCCTTAAGATAGAATCCGTCCCGGAATTTGGAAACCACGGAAAACCATTTCCAGGGTGGCTGAGGTGGGAATCGAACCCACTTCTTCTCATATTTGCTTCACGAGGCTATGTGTAGCCAATTTCAGCCCTCAGACAAGTATTACATTTCTTGGCAGAGCTGGTAATCGAACCCGGACTTCCGGAGCAACGCTTCGAGATGTTATGTTAATATTCATGCCAGTTTTTAAATTTTCTGCCATAACAGGTCACGTGGCATAACGTACCAATTCGATCGTGTTCTCTTTATAAATCATCAAAATTCAACGAACTCGTCACAAAAATTCGTCGTAAGGCAATAAATGTGGCAATGTAGTTACATCCCGACTAAATGTAATGTGGGCTTTCGTTCAAAAAAAGTATGCCTACTACTGGATTCGAAGCAACATTCTACCCGCTCGCGTCCACTAAGTACGATCAGGCATTAAACCTCGCAGCCACCAAGACATGGTAAATTTTGCACGCTAAACGTGCTTTTGTTACTGTAGCCGTCCCACCTCAAACGTTTAAGTCCATCTCAAAGTCTTCAATCACGGTTTGTGGTGTTGATTTAACTTTCTACTATTACAGATCACGTGGCGTAAGCTATTAATTCAATTGTATTACGTGTATGTGTGTTATTTCAAGGAGCAGAAAGTCATATGTTAGTAGAATGGGCCGTAGTATTTGGCGCGGAAAAGTTTAAGGTCGGTTTTTCTTTGCTAGACCCATGACCCAATTACACTGCTGTCACACAGTCAGAGCGCAGAGCAATATCGACCATCGGGAGAAATGCTATGTTAGTTGGGTTTCATAAAACTAAATAATAAGGGGTGGGTGGACCACACTGTATATATATATATATATATATAGATATATATATACATAAATTATATATAAACTTTTGAACTGATGGTGGTTTTGGGGTCTAGGGGATGTGAAACGCGAAGATATGCCAAATTTTCCAGAAGTCGAAACATGGTACCCGTTGCAATAGTTAGCTTTCTAATGAAATCTACCTAAAACTTATCATTTTCATGTTGAATAGGTAACTAATTACTTTTTATCCACGTAAAGGACAAATGAATGTGCTTACCTTGTAATGCAAGTGTAGCAGATGGGAAGAAAGCAAACGTGAACATCATAACTAGGGCTCGGATCGATATGCTCGATAAAATCTCCATACATGCTCGAAAACCATGTGTTTTATGCTCGATAGATATGCTCGAAAAACCCATTATATGCGGTTAAATATGCAGAATATGCTCGAAATACACTGTTAAAAACTATAGAAAAGAATGTGAATCGAAAAAAACAGTAACATACCTTTATATACGAGCTTTATTATCTAATTGTATGTATGACGTTCACGTTTGCTTTCTTCCCAACTGCTACACTTGCATTACAAGGTAAGCACATTCATTTGTCCTTTACGTGGATAAAAAGTAATTAGTTACCTATTCAACATGAAAATGATAAGTTTTTTGTTTTATACTGGAACTCGCCATAATTAGAACAGTCTGTAGTCCGCAGTATGCATAAAATGCAAGAAAAATAAAATAACCTGCACTGACGATCACACACCAGACACTGACTGACAGACCCGCGGGAGGCGTAGTGGGAATGAGTAGTGCAGATTAGCCAACTGAAGCGCTGCGCCTGGAATTTCCCCGCGAGCTACGGTTTGGCGACCACTGCACTAGATTATGCTTTTAACACCTTCATTTTCCAATCAGGTAACTAAACATTAATTACTTTCAAGTTTTTATTTCTTTCTTCCAAATGGCAAGAAACACCAAGTACAGTAATAACATCTGAAAGTTTAGCTCTAGATATGCAAATTAGCAAAATGAGACCAATAAGCCCCACAGAACTGGTCCAGTGACCATATGGAGAGTACAAGACTCTGAAATCAACTGCAAAACAAGCTGCTACCAGAAGATGAGATCCCATGATGCATTGGACATGTCGTCATCGAGGTCCGATATCGATGAAGAGTTTCTGCACCTATCTATATCGAGAAAGCGACCGAGCCAGATCACGTACAGTCTGAAATCTGGAAGTTATGTGGACAATGAACCACCAAAATTCTTACGGCTCTTTTCAACTCTGTCCTTGATGATGGATCTGGCGAACCAGTCGGACCATACCAATTTGGAAAGGTGAAAGGCTCCAATTCATCTACTCTGCCACATGGTATTAGTGCGCAGATGTGGTTGACGTAGCACCTTCCTTGAGTTTGGTGACAGTGCGGATCATTTGAACATAGGAAACATAGTCCATTTACGACAAACACTATTTTCCTACACTGGTGAATCCAATTTTCTCTGTGAATTGCTTAAGCTTATTTTCCCGTCTAAGTAACGCAACCTTTATAATTACGTTCGGGTTCAAGCTATGCAATATTAATATGAGGCAATTTTCTCAATATCTTGCTGGTTCATTGAATGCAGAAGCTGACAGATGTGAAGATTACCGTACAATCAGCTCGATTACTCATGCTTCATAGATCTTGACTAAAATAATTTACAAGAGGATCGAAAGCCAGATAGAAACGGAGTTGGGTGAAGACCAGTTTGGTTTCAGGAGAAATGTAGGAACAAGGGAAGCTGTACTCAGTCTTAGGCTGATTTTGGAAGGTAGAATAAGGAAAGATAAGAGAACGTTCATGGCATTTGTAGACTTAGAAAAGGCTTTTGATAATGTTGATTGAGCTAAATTGTTTGACATTTTGAAATCTATTGGAATAAAGCACAGGGGTAGAAGGGTGATCTACAATCTGTACAGAAAGCAGACAGCAGTCATTCGAGCTGAAGGACATGAGAGAGAAGCTGGTATTCAGAAAGGTGTGAGGCAAGGCTGCAATTTATCACCCTTACTTTTCAATCTGTTCATTGAACCAGCAATGAAGGAAATTGGAGGAAAGTTCGAAGTAAGAGTGAACAATCAAGGAGAAATAATTTCAACTCGAAGATTTGCTGATGATAACGTCATCTTAGCCGAAGTATCGGAGGATTTGATGAATTTTTAAATGGTATGGATTCTGTCTTGAGGAAGGGATTCATGGTCAAAATCAATAAATGTAAAACAAAAATATTGGAATGCATCCAAAAACCCTCATTGATGTCGAATGGTCAGGTTAAGGTAGTGGGAAGTAAATAGCCAGTGTTGGACGAAGAAAAGTAGGTTAGTTCAGGCAAGAAAAGTATTTCTATAGAAGAGCAATTTGTTGACATCGAATATAGATTTAAGTATTAGAAAGTAATTTTTGGAAACCCTTGTCTGGAGCATGGTACTGTATGGAAGTGAAACTTGGACTGTTGGCGCAGCAGAAAAGAGGTGAATAGAAGCGTATTACAGGAGAATGATGGTTGAGAGAGTAACAAATGAAAAGGTATTTAGACGAGTGGAAGAGGAGAGATGCTTCTAGCGACTGATGATCAGGAGACGAGATAGGTTGGTAGGACACATACTAGACACCCAGGAATAGCAAACTTAGTTATGGAAGGAAGGAAAAGGAAGGAAGGAAGCTTGTAGTTTAACGTGACCGTTAATCTTGAGATCATGAGCCACGGGACCTCCTTTTTACGTGGAATCCGAACCACAGGACATGGCATTTCACTTCGAAAATCTCACATGCATTGACCGGGAATCGAACCCGGACCGCCTTGGTGAGAGGCATACAGCTAGACCGCTGAGCCACCACGCCCCTATGGAAGGAAGGGTTGAGGACAAGAATTGTAGGGGTAGACCAAGGTTAGAATGTAGTAAACAGATTACCACGGAAATAGGGGGTGGTAGCTATGTAGAGATGAAACTATTAGCTCAGGACAGGGAGGCATGGAGTGCTGCATCAAACCGGTCAAGAGACTGAGGACTCGAACAACCTTAGATAGCAACTTGCTATGAATGTCTAGTGTGGTTGCAAATTCCATGAGTTCATTAGAGGACACATAAGATTTCCCCTTGAAATGAACTTGAGCCAATCTGAGTTCAACTTCTTGAATCACCTCGTGATGAGCGGCTAGCGTTCTTGACTGTCGGGTTCAATTCCCGGATCTGCCAAGACATTTTAAGGCCCAGAGGTAAATGTTCAGCCTCTTGAGTTGAACACTTCATCAAAAATAAAAAATAAATCAAAACATTGATCGGATTAGCTCAATTTCATTTGCCAGTGTTTGACCCCGGTGTACCATAGGGCTCGTCAGTTGGTATGGTACTTGGCTAGTACACACTGATGCCACGGGCAGTGCCAATGTACTATGAGAGACCAGCTTCCTTTTTCAAAAATTAGCCTTACGAAGGCTATCCAATACAGAAAATGTTCTCCGAATGAGCGTGATAACACATTATCAAATTTCAAAAACACAGACTTTTCTTAGCGACTTTTTCACCTTTCGTGCTGAGAGTCTTTAATGAAACTTTGGCTGCAAAACCTGCAGATTTTTGAAATTATGAATGGCATTTGGATAGAACTTAAAGAGATTTTGAATATGGAAATATTTTAGTTTCAAGGTTGTTTGTTACGAAAAAAAACTATTAAAAAAACAGAACACATATAAATGGTTAGTTAAGTGAACAAACAAAGCAATTATTTTGTAAACTGAAACACCAATGGAGGTCAAATTAACCAGCAAATAGTCAAAATGTGCGTGAATTGTACGAACATGAAAAAAAGAAAATTATCTGAAAAATAAATTACATTAACATAGAAAATTGTACTGTTCTTTGTATTTGGAACTTCCACAATATTATTAGCATAACTGCTTCAATTAAATCCACAATATCACTCTTGAAATGCCAGCAAACAAGAAACCGGCGTATTTCGACAGGACAGCGTGTTACTGTTGCATACATTGGTACGGTACTTGTATTACCAGCTGGACCTGGCAAGGAAGACGCCACATGTATGGAACTTGGCGGTCTTTGCAGTTGTGGAGCATTAAACTGGCTTTGCATTTAGCAGTTTTTGCAAACAAACGCGATTTTTGCTGGCCATTTTCAACGGCTTTGAGCTGGTTTTCCACCCTGAAAGTAATTCCATCCTGTAGCTACTTAAAAGACGAACGTGATGGGGTGATCAACTCAAAATTGAAAAGAAGTGCACTTCGCGGCCTCTGCATCTGGGCTGCTCATTTTAAAGCTTTGTGATTCATTCCTTTAAAATCTGTGAGATCAAATTTATTTAACACTCATTCTGTTGATTGGCCATTTCTATACAACTTATGTCCATTTCCATAATTTCATAATTTGGTTCAACTAATAAACTAGAAACTAGTTTTTCTTCGTCAGGAGCATCCACAATATCGGGAATATGTTTAGTAACATTCATTAATGCAGTCACCTTCCAAAACCTAATGCTTACGTCTATTTGAAAATTACTAAAACCACAGACACAATCCGCATGAAAAGGATCCAATTCATCGGACATTTGGACGGAATGGACCCAAGTTGGTTAACACATAAAATCTATACGAAAAAGGACTTGGCTGAATTAGGTTTTCCCAATCTCAAGGATCAAGAGGAAATTAGGAAAATTGCTCATACACGTGGTTTTGTGGGAGAAGAGAGAAGACCTATCAGACACGTTTGGTCACAGCAACGAAGACTCGCTCAAGCGTTGCGCATGAAGAGTTATTGGGCAAACATCAAGGCCGCGTGGTCCTAGGAGACCCCTTCGCACAGAAGAAGAATGCAGTCTGTGAGAAACGCGTCTCAGTTTCTGTTTTCATTGGTCTGTAATTGGTATAACATTTAAATTATTACCAGAAAAGCTTTCCGCCTAGTCAATATTTTAAACGTTATATCAATAAATTAAGGTGTCAATAGAGAACGTTCCACAATTCATTGGTTTAATCAAATTATCTTCCTCTATATATCTATTGACAATAAAAACCCTGAAGCAGTGTGCTTGCCCAAAATGTATCGTCTCCAATGTTTCAACTTTCATGTGTCATGTGACACAGTTCCTCGGTCTTACTACTGTATATTATCTTGGTTTGGTTCTTACATCACATATTATACTGTCACTAGCAATGCACACACCTGTTCCGCCACGTAGCCGTGCGGGCAGCTGCAGCTGCAGCGCTCTCAGTGGCTATCCTGAGTGTGGTTTTACACATTCCCTCCAGGCAAATGCCGGGATAGTACCTTACTACAAATCCCGGCGCACCTACCTAATCCCTCTCCCTAATATGGTTACACACACTATTACAGACCACACATAAATGAGGAGCAATGCCATTGTATTGTGCAACTAGCCCTGTCCCATGTGGTCCAGATGCCATCGTGGTCTGTATTGACATTTAAGTTCCATACACAAGAACATCACGGGCATCAAGGTTATACCATCGGAGAACCTGGATAGCAACCATCGATTGCTGGTAATGAACCTGAGAGGGAGTAAGGAGAAGAAAGGGACTGAGAACCAGGAAAGATGTATAAGGATATGGAAACTGAAAGAAGGGGATAGAAGGGTCGAGTACTTCAAAATGGTAAAGGAAGGAATTCCAACAGATGAAGAAAGAGGGCTAGAAGAGGAATGGGCTAGATTTAAGAAGACACTAGTAGGTGCAGCAGAAGCAGTATGTGGGAGGACAAGTAGTAAGAAGAGGTGGAAGGAAACACCATGGTGGAATGAGAAGACAAAAGATATAGTAAGGGAAAAGAATAGAGCCTTTAGGAGGTGGTATCAAAATAGGACGGTAGAGACAAGGGAAGAGTACCAGGAAAAGGAGGCGAAGAGAGTAGTGGCTGAGGAGAGAAGAAAGTGGATGGAAGAGTGGACAAAGATGATGAAGGAGGATAGTGAAGGTACAAAAAAGGTCCTGTATGGGATGGTAAAGAATAAGAGGTGGAAGGATCCTACGGATTATGTTAGAATGGTGAACAAAAGGGGACAAGAGATAGAAAATAGGAAAAAACTGAAGAAAATTTGGAAAGAATATTTTGAAGAACTCCTGAACCCAAATGGAAACGATGGTGAGGAGGAAGAAATCGGGGAAGAGGAAGATGAACTGCAAACAGAAAAGGACTTAACGTGGAAAGAAGTGGAAGATGCAGTGAGGAAGATGAAAGGAGGGAAGGCACCGGGTGTGGGTGAGTTGAGTGTGGAGATGGTGAGAGCAGCAGGAGAGGTGGGGATACAATGGTTGTACAGAGTGATGAGGACAGCATGGAAGGAAGGAAGGGAATAATTGTCCCGATCTTCGAGAAAGGTAGTAGAACAAAATGCAGAAACTACGAGTCGTTGTGCAAAGATGTTTGAGAAAGTTTTGGAAAGGAGAATTAGGACAAGGATAGAAGGAGGGATGAGGGAAGAGCAACATGGCTTCAGAGCAGGAAGGTCCACAGTGGAATTGATTTTTGCTGTAAGGCAGTTACAAGAACAGCACTATGAGTATGGAACAGATCTACTGATGGCCTTCTTGGACATTGAGAAAGCATATGGCAGTCTATGCAGAAACAAAGTATGGAAGTCCCTGGAGGACAGAGGAGTAGAGAGATGGACTATAAATAGGATAAAGGAGATGTACAAGGGAAGCGTGAGCTGTGTGAAAGTGGGAGGAGAGAGATCGGACTGGTTGGAACAGAGAAACGGCCTGAAACAAGGAAGTGCACTGTCACTTTTCATTGTGGTGATGGATGACATAATGACCCGAGTGGCACAAGTAATTGGGGAAGGAAAGATGAAAGCAATGGTGTTTGCAGATGATTTGATGATTTGGGGAAACAAGGAGGAGGAGGTACAGGAACAGTTGGACGTGTGGGAAAGAATAATACAAGGATATGGGATGAAATTTAGCATAAATAAGAGTGAGATGGTGATCACAACAAGGAAGAAGGAAAGAACCACAACGGGAATAACAATTGGTGGGGAACAGCTGAAGAAAGTGGAGAGTTTCAAGTATCTGGGAAGCCTGATACAAGATAATGGAAGAAACGATAGAGAAATAAATGAGCGGGGGAGGCAGGCAGAAGCATTTCGGAGGAGTGTGAGAAGCATGTTATGGAGCAAGGATGTCCCTCAGAACAGCAAAAAGATCATATATCGGACGTACTATGTCCCTATCTTGACGTATGCCTCGGAGACCTGGGTTATGAAAGGAGAATACAGGCCAGTGAGATGAGGTTCTTGAGAAGCAGTATTGGAGCTACAAAGATGGACAGAATAAGAAATGAGAGGACCAGAGAATTAATGAAGGAGGAACCATTACAGGATGGTATAGAGAAATCTAGACGTAGATGGTATGGACATGTAAAACGAATGGAGGAGAAGAGGATACGCAGGAGGATACACGAGACGAAGTGGGAAGGAAAGAGACTGAGAGACAGGTGGCTGAAGGGGGTGGAAGAAGAGAGGAGAAGACCGGACAAGGGTGGAGGCTGAGAGATGGTGGGAAGACAGAAGACGTTGGAGAGGCTTGTGTTCCAAACAGACCCGGCCAGTGGCTGGGAACTGTGCAAGATGATGATGATGATGACACAAGTGTAATGAAATTTCCGTCTTTCAATACTCAAACATAAAACAAATGCCACTTACATTAAGTGGTTTCCGGGCTTCACTGTTCCCTGCATCTCAAATATGTTGTCGTCCATGTTCAAAAATTGCATTACACACAAAAGAACATAGTTGTTAAATTAAAATGTGTTCTTACATTCACACTGACTTTAAAAAGCAAACATTTAAAACAATACCGTATGTCAATGTCCTAGTTAAAACATGGTGTGATAACATTGGTCTGTTAAGCTGGTGTTGCTTCCTATTGTTTCACCAATAATCTTGTGTGTACGGACCATGGTCGGATAATAAGATCGCTGAAACGAAACTGTTGGCACTGGAAGAACTCTGTTGTTGTTTGTTGTTTGAGTCTTCAGTCTTTTGACTGGTTTGATGCAGCCATCCATGTCTCCCTGTCTTGAGCTAATCGTTTCATCTCTACATAGCTACCACACCCTACATCCGAAGCAATCTGTTTACGTATTCTAACCTTGGTCTACCCCTACAGTTCTTGTCCTCGACCTTTCCTTCCATAACTAAGCTTGCTATTCCTGGGTGTCTTAGTATGTGTTCTACCAACCTATCTCTTCTCTTCATTAGCAGTCGCCAGAAACATCTCTCCTCTCCCACTTGTCTTAATACCTCTTCGTTTGTCACCCTATCTACCCATCTGATGTTCATCATTCTCCTGTATCACCACATTTCAAACGCTTCAATTCTCCTCTTTTCTGCTGCACCAATAATCCAAGTTTCACTTCCATAGAGCGCCACGCTCCAGACAAAGGTTTTCAAAAAATGACTTCCTAATACCTAAATCTATATTCGATGTCAACAGATTCCTCTTTTGTGGAAATGCTTTCTTTGCCTGAGCCAACCTACTTTTTATATCCTCTTTGCTTCGTCCATCACCGGTTATTTTGCTTCCTAAGTAACAGAAGTCTCCTACTTTCTTCAGCTTTTCACCTGCCAATTGGATGTCCATAAAGGTTTCTGATTTATTTCGGCTGCATTCCAGTATTTTTGTTTCCATTTATTAATTTTCATCATGTATTCATTCCGTAAGACGGAGTCCATACCATTCAAATCCTCAGGCGTGTCGGCCAAGATGACGATGTCATCAGCAAATCTCAGTGTTGGAATTATTTCTCCTTGAATCTTCACTCCCACTTTAAATTTTTCTCCAATTTCCTTCATTGCTTGCTCAATTTAAAAATTGAAAAGTATGGGTGATAAGTTGCAGCCTTGCCTCACACCTTTCTGAATACCAGCTTCTCTCTCATGTCCTACAGCTCGAATGACTGCCGTCTGGTTTCTGTATAGATTGTATATCACCCTCCTATCCCTGTACTTTATTCCAATCGATTTCAAAATGTCAAACAATTTAGTCCAATCAACGTTATCAAAAGTCTTTTCTAAGTCTACAAATGCCATGAAGGTTCTCTTATCTTTCCTTATTCTACCTTCCAAAATCAGCCTAAGACTTAGTACAGCTTCCCTTGTTCCTACATTTCTCCTGAAACCAAACTGGTCTTCACCCAACTTGGTTTCTATCTGGCTTTCCATCCTCTTGTAAATTATTCTAGACAGGATCTTTGAAGCATGAGTAATCAAGCTGATTGTACGGTAATCTTCACATCTGTCAGCTCCCACTTTCTTTGGTATAGGGATGATAACATTCTTCTTGAAATCAGGGGGTACGTCACCTGTCTCATAAATCCTACACACCAAGTGAAATAACCTGATCAGACCTTCATCTCCTATGCAGCGTAGCAACTCAATCAGTATACCATCTATGCCTGGTGCTTTGTTCCTGCTTAAGTCTTCCAAAGCTCTATCAAATTCTGATCTCAATATTAAATCTCCTATTGCATCCTCATCAATTTCCTCCTCCCTTTCCATTACATGATTCTCAATCTCCTTTCCCTTATACAAACACTGAATGTAAGTAAAAATTTAGACTTTCACGACCGGCGTTGAAATAGGAATCTCTGTTTCGCGGGCTTATAGGTCGTGTTCCAAGGACATTTTGTCGTCCTGACGTTTCGCTGAAAACTGCGTTCAGCATGTTCACAGGTTACATTAAGCGAGGTAAAACAAGTAAACAAGTGAACATGCTGAACGCAGTTTTCAGCGAAATGTCAGGACGACAAAATGTCCTTGGAACACGACCTATAAGCCCGCGAAACAGAGATTCCTACTGTATGTAAGCTTTCCATCTCTCAACCTTTTCTTCCCTATCTGTTACAGGCTTTTCCATTTGTGTCCTTAATATTACAGCACTTAGTCTTCTTTTCCCCAAAAGTACTCCTAATCCTTCGATAAGCTGTGTCTACTTTTCCTAATTTCAGACAATTTTCTATACCTGCACATTTCTCTTTCAACCATTCTTCTTTCGCTTCCTTGCACTTCTTGTCAACCTCATTTCTCAGACGTCTGTATTCTGCTTTCCCCTTTTCATCTCTTACATTCTTGTGTTTCCGCCTTTCATCCATCAATTCTAGTATATCCTGAGTGAGCCACGGTTTTTTGCCTATTCTTTCTTTCCTACCAATGTTTTCTTCTGCAGATTTTGTTATTTCATTCTTCAAAAGTGCCCATTCGTCCGCAATTGAAGTTGGTTTAGGGTTTTTCATTAGTCCTTCCTGTATACTCTTCTTGAATCTTTCGTTTACATTCTTCACTTTCAGTCTGTCTATTGCCCACCTTTTTGGCTTTTGGATTTCTTCAGTTTCTTCAACTTTAATCTGCATTTCATTACAACCAGATTGTGGTCAGAGTTTATGTCAGCACCAGGATATGTTTTGCAATCCAAAATCTGGTTTCGAAACCTCTGCTTGACCATAAGACCTCTGATGTGAAACATAAGAAAAAGAAAACCCATGTCAATCTCCAATAAAAATACAATATAATAACCTAATTGTGTGAAAGCACTCACTCTAGTCCAAACTGAGAGAAAGTCGAAACCCGGTCCCAATACCTGGTCCGTGGAAACGGAGACTAAAGCGTGATAGTTCAAATCTGAGAAGTAAAACAAAGGTGCTAAGATGAGATATGCCCAATTATATAAGTCAGACGAGCAACAGATCTTACATCTTATCGCTAGTCCGCGTGCTAATGAAGCTATTGAATTGACTACAGATGCTATTGCGAGGTCATGTGTGCTTCGCTTAAGGCCGGGTGATGTAGGTAGGGGTGGGGAGGGGAGATGCTGTGGTTTGCAGAACTACAGGTCGGTAACGAGGGGGGGGAAGGAAGGGTAGGGGGCGGGGGATGGCTCCTAGGAGGATAGAAATGTTTATGGGGAAACACTTGTGTGACTATTGATTAACAATTCAAGGAGGTTTTCTTAACGACTTGTTTTTTTACGTGATCGGTCAGAATATCGTATAGTATGTTATTATCAAATTCCTGACCCGGTCGGAGACTGGAAGCAGGCTGTGGATTTTCATTTTCATGTTATTATCAAAATATATCTCATTCAAATTAAGGCCTGGGTTCAATTTTTGTGATAATTCAATTTCTATCTGTTCCAAACTGTTCATTAAGTGGCCCTTGCTGCCAGAATGTAGAATTTTCAAGGTTTCGTTAATGGTGGAAAATTTATGGCATGAGGTCGTCATGTGATTGCCCATTGCCGAAAATGTTTTGTGTTTCACAGCATTAACGTGTTCCCCATATCTTATCCTGAAACTCCTGCTGGTTTGTCCTGTGTATTCCACTTTACAATCTTTGCATTGAATTTCGTTTATTCCTGATCTATTGTGTTTATCATCCTTATTAATTTGTTTGGAATTGAATAGAAGTTTTTGGTTTGTTTTGGTCGTTTTGTACGCGATTTTCATGTCGTGTTTCTTTAATACGTTGGTGACGTTATGTGTTAATTCATTAGTGTATGTGAAAATCGTGTAAGCCTTGCTCTCTGCTTTCGGTTTGCTCTGGATTTTATTGATTATATTGTTAACATATGTTTTGTTGTAACCATTGGCCGCTGCGATTTGATGAATGGTGTTCAATTTTTTGTACCCTTGTTCCGAGAGTTGTATTTTTAGGGCCTTTTTAACGAAGGTGATGAAGGACGCTCGTTTTTGACCTTCTGGATGATTCGAATCTTTGCGTATTACGGTTACAGTTTGAGTTGGTTTCCTGTGTATGTTATATTGCAATTTGTTGTTAATCGTGGTTATGGTTAAGTCCAAATAGATTATGGTATTGTTGCGTTCATCTTCGGTTGTGGATTTAATGTTACTATGTTATCTATGTTGTTACGTTTATTAATTATTTGCTCCACGTCTTGTTTGGAGGTGTCTACGATGACCAATACATCGTCGACGTATCTACCCTAAATGACGATTCCTTCTATTTTGCCTATGATCCATGTAAATGTTGGCTAGTAACCCAGATATGGGGGATCCCATGGCCAAACCTTTTTGTGTGTAAAACTTTTGACTAAATTTGAACTGATTATTTCAATATTTCCATGAACTCGTTCATTTCCACATTCGATTATTTACTATGTTTTTTCAGATTGTTTCCTATTATTTTGATAGTGTACATATCTTTTACGTCCGCTGTGTGAAATGTGAAACTATTCTTTAATGTTAGATTCCTGGTTACTTCGCAAAATTGAACTGCATTCCTAAGTGAAACGTTTGCTTAAAATTTGTAATGCGTGTTAAGAAACTTCTGTGCCCATTGAGATAATTTGTATGTTTCTAAAGTTCACGATGGGTCTAATTGGGATCTCCTCATCTCATCAACATGAACCCTACATTAAGAGCTTTACTCTAAACACACAAAGTAGAGGTCCCAATTGACCCATCGTGAACTTTAGAAGCAGCCCCATATACAAATGATCCCAGCGGGCACAGCAAGAACATTAAAATTTTAAGCCAAAATCTGAAACAAATAGCTCCTTAGTGAGATATAAAAATGGGAAACTGTTAATAAATAATGACGAAATCGGTGCACAGAGGAAGGAATACATTGAAGAACTTACAGTATATTGAACCAGAACAAGAAGTGGATCAAGATGATAGAGGTCCTGCAATCACGCGGAAGGAGTTTGAATCAGCACTAAGGACAATAAAGCTACTGGTCCAGATAATATACCTGGAGAATTACTAAAGAATCTGGGAGAGGATATGGCATAATATGCCGATGTTACGATGATGACTTCTTCAAGAGTAGAACGGTTATGATACCCAAGAAAGGGAAGAGTATCTCATAAATCTAAAATACTACTATCAATAATAAATTACAGGATAAATAATAAGTTGAACTCGCAGATTGATCAAGATCAGTTTGGATTTCAAATAGGAACCGGAACAAGAGAAACAATTTTGGAAAGGAGGTTGGAGATGAATAGAAACATCGAAAAGGCTTTCAATAACGTTAGTTGGGACATACTATTCAAAATTCTTATAACTACAGGGTTGGACTGGAAAGAGCGGAGGATGATACTGAAACTCTATGGAAGACAAGATCACGTACCTCTTTAATGTATTCGTTGAGGAAGCCATAAAGAGAGGAAACATAAACGGGCATCATATTCAATGTGTTGGATTTGCTGATGACTCTGAGAAGATGTTGTCCAGAATGTTAAATGTATTGTCATCAGCAATGTTTGAACATTAATTCTAAGAAGACCAAGGTGTGAGTAAACATCGTGAGAGTATTCACACACTGACAAGTCACCAGTTTCTCTTATTTGGGAAGTCTAATCACCAATGACAACAGAGCGCTCGCAAAACAGGCATTCAATAATAAGAAAAATCTTTTGATTAATGCATATTTGGATATTGCAATTAAAAAGAAACTTGTCATGTCCTTGTGTGATGGATGTGAATCTTGGACGATCAAAGGCCAGGATTGGAAGCGACTTGAAGCGTTTGACAAGAGGACTAACATCAGCATCCTGCAAGAAATTCAAGGGAGAAGAGAACTGAGACCAACGGTCCATAAAAGAAAAGCTAAATTCACAGACCTCATGTTGCGACATAACTCCATGCTAACTAATCTCCTAGGAGGAAGAATCACAGGGAAGAAAGGCCAAGGTCGACCGAGATGGTTCCTACTGTGAGAGACCTTTAGAAGCGGATGATGATGAGCAGTACCACTGCAATAAAACGTACAATTCATCTGTACAAACATACTGTAAAGCACTTTCAAACAGTAGCAATATGAAGGTTCCTGTATGTCAGCAAGCGTGTTGATACTATAACTAAATGACATGCACGAAGAGGAAACCCCAATATTGCAATGAGGCTCTACCGTAGCTTATGTCGTGTGATGTTATTGGTGAACAGTATTATAATTCTCAAGATTGGCTAGTGCAGACATGAGCAAGAAAGTCGGTCTCTCTGCTCCCGATTAACAACAACTCACCAGGTTCGAGACTCTGTGGTATTTCTGCAGGATTGCCAGATGTGATGTGCCATTCCCATCAAAGGAGTTAATGGAATGGGGCAAGATGTTGCTTGAACTTAAAACCTGGGGAAACTGACGACTGGCACTCTTTTTACCAGTATCAACTTTTTACATGCGCTGTGCAGTAGATGGGTTGGTTCCTTAGTTTAGGGGCTGCGACAACGCGGCCATGTCGCCCCGTGTACTTAGGGTGTGTGTAGAATCTGTCTGATAACCGGTGTTAATTGTGATGGCTGCATTAGTGTGTGTATGTGTGTTTTAATTCAAGGAAGGACTGCAACTTTGAATTTATCAAATAGTTCCTACTTTTGCTGCCAAACGTCACCGACAACGACTACTAGGCCTAGTTCAGAACTTAGCTACTAGACGCCGCCGCAGTCGGCTCTTGGCAATGAACGTAGCAAACTAAGAGCGTTGTTTACATTCTTAACCAATACAATTTAGCTTCCCACAAGTGTAATTAGTGAAAGGTTCTTTAACATGCCATAAATCTAGGACATGGGACCGCCGGCTTTACTTACCCTCCAAAGGGAGGCATACTGAGGGATTTTTAACGCTCTTAAAAATCCGACGGCTTCGGACGGGTTTGAACTCGCTATCTTGGGCATAGAAGCTCAGCATGCTACCTACTACGCCACCAAAGCCGCTGTGCGGTGGAGTGAACATCCTCTGTAAGTGTTTTACTTGTGGAGGACATAAAGAATGATGGAGATATGTCTGCCATGTGTGCAGGGTTCCAGCAGACCACATCCTACCCTTTGGTTGTGCTGATAACTTCTGGGAAATGGGCACCACTGGACCGTGTGGTCCTTGCACCGAGATTCACTTTGATCACGTGGAAGGTCGCCGTGGAGCGGCGTCAAGAGTGAATCAAGGACACGACGACCTGTTGGAGATCTGGAACATTGTTTTCATACAACACAATCGGTAAGATACATGCTTACAACTAAATTATACCTCCTCTCGTTCAATTGTGGGATCCTTGATCCTCCTCTTCATTCACCCACTAAGTTGGCTTATTCTCAACGTGCCCTGTGCTCTGCTCGTCAGTTGGTTAACACGCTAGTGGGCCGGCTAGGACATCTAAATCTATGGTTATCTCTTGCCTCTCCGTACAAGATGTTCACCTGGTTTGATCAAACCAAGAGTCTCCTTCCACTGGGCCGGCTCGGACATCTAAATCTATTGTTATCTCTTGCCTTTCCATACAAGATGTTCACCTGGTTTGATCTAACCAAGAGTCTCCTTCCACTGGGCCGGCTCGGACATCTAAATCTATTGTTATCTCTTGCGTTTCTGTACAAGATGTTCACCTGGTTTGATCAAACCAAGAGTCTCCTTCCACTGGGCCGGCTTGGACATCTAAATCTATTGTTATCTCTTGCCTTTCCGTACAAGATGTTCACCTGGTTTGATCTAACCAAGAGTCTCCTTCCACTGGGCCGGCTCGGACATCTAAATCTATTGTTATCTCTTGCGTTTCTGTACAAGATGTTCACCTGGTTTGATCAAACCAAGAGTCTCCTTCCACTGGGCCGGCTCGGATATCTAAATCTATTGTTATCTCTTGCCTTTCCATACAAGATGTTCACCTGGTTTGATCAAACCAAGAGTCTCCTTCCACTGGGCCGGCTCGGACATCTAAATCTATTGTTATCTCTTGCCTTTCCATACAAGATGTTCACCTGGTTTGATCTAACCAAGAGTCTCCTTCCACTGGGCCGGCTCGGACATCTAAATCTATTGTTATCTCTTGCGTTTCTGTACAAGATGTTCACCTGGTTTGATCAAACCAAGAGTCTCCTTCCACTGGGCCGGCTCGGACATCTAAATCTATTGTTATCTCTTGCATTTCCGTACAAGATGTTCACCTGGTTTGATCAAACCAAGAGTCTCCTTCCACTGGGCCGGCTCGGATATCTAAATCTATTGTAGCCTTCTCTTGTTATATCTTGCCTTTCCCTACAAGATTTTCACCTGGTTTGATCAAACCATCTTCTTGTGGGATGTCTTAAGTGTCTCCTTTGAGAGATAGTAGAATTAATTAGTGTGGTCTTATTTCCCACACATTATTTTGTTGTTCAATTGAAAGGATTATCAACACAACACTGAAATATAGTTTCTGTGTTTCTCTCCATTATATATTTTCTCTCTGCCTTCTTCACGAATCATTAATGTTTCATTTAAGGGCTTGTACATTTTTGTGATATACTGTATTTCCTTGCATAATTGTTGCATATCTTCACCCAACACTTCATGGCAGAAAATCAGGATGTGGCGATTAGGTGAAAAATAATTAAGTTCTAAGATCCAAAAAACACACCATGTTTAAAAATAAATGTATCATTATTTGCTGCATGTTTGTGTGCTTTCTTAATATTATTATTATTATTATTTGCTTAATTAGTAATTCCATGTATTTCACTGTATATTTCTTGTATTTTATCATTGGGAACACCATATGCATAGTCTCTGTTGTGATGGTTCTATGAGAGTAGTTCCCACCAATAGCAGTGGCTCACAGAGCTTCCAAGGCCAACTCCCCTGGACTGGTGCTCTCCCACTCTAGTCTCTGTTGTGATGTTTCTATGGGAGTAGTTCGCACCAATAGCAGTGGCTCACAGAGCTTCCAAGGCCAACTCCCCTGGAATAGTGCTCTTCCACTGTAGTCTCTGTTGTGATGTTTCTATGGGAGTAGTTCCCACCAATAGCAGTGGCCCACAGAGCTTCCAAGGCCAACTCCCCTGGAATAGTGCTCTTCCACTGTGGTCTCTGTTGTGATGTTTCTATGGGAGTAGTTCCCACAAATAGCAGTGGCTCACAGAGCTTCCAAGGCCAACTCCCCTGGAATAGTGCTCTTCCACTGTAGTCTCTGTTGTGATGTTTCTATGGGAGTAGTTCCCACCAATAACAGTGGCTCACAGAGCTTCCAAGGCCAACTCCCCTGGACTGGTGCTCTACCACTGTGGTATCTGTTGTGATGTTTCTATGGGAGTAGTTCCCACCAATAGCAGTGGCTCACAGAGCTTCCAAGGCCAACTCCCCTGGACTAGTTCTCTTCCACTGTAGTCTCTGTTGTGATGTTTCTATGGGAGTAGTTCCCACCAATAGCAGTGGCCCACAGAGCTTCCAAGGCCAACTCCCCTGGACTAGTTCTCTTCCACTGTAGTCTCTGTTGTGATGTTTCTATGGGAGTAGTTCCCACCAATAGCAGTGGCTCACAGAGCTTCCAAGGCCAACTCCCCTGGAATAGTGCTCTTCCACTGTAGTCTCTGTTGTGATGTTTCTATGGGAGTAGTTCCCACCAATAGCAGTGGCTCACAGAGCTTCCAAGGCCAACTCCCCTGGACTGGTGCTCTATCACTGTAGTCTCTGTTGTGATGTTTCTATGGGAGTAGTTCCCACCAATAGCAGTGGCTCACAGAGCTTCCAGGGCCAACTCCCCTGGACTAGTGCTCTTCCACTGTAGACTCTGCTGTGATGTTTCTATGGGAGTAGTTCCCACCAATAGCAGTGGCTCACAGAGCTTCCAAGGCCAACTCCCCTGGACTAGTGCTCTTCCACTGTAGTCTCTGTTGTGATGTTTCTATGGGAGTAGTTCCCACCAATAGCAGTGGCTCACAGAGCTTCCAAGGCCAACTCCCCTGGACTGGTGCTCTATCACTGTAGTCTCTGTTGTGATGTTTCTATGGGAGTAGTTCCCACCAATAGCAGTGGCTCACAGAGCTTCCAAGGCCAACTCCCCTGAACTAGTGCTCTTCCACTGTGGTCTCTGTTGTGATGTTTCTATGGGAGTAGTTCCCACAAATAGCAGTGGCTCACAGAGCTTCCAGGGCCAACTCCCCTGGACTAGTGCTCTTCCACTGTAGACTCTGCTGTGATGTTTCTATGGGAGTAGTTCCCACCAATAGCAGTGGCTCACAGAGCTTCCAAGGCCAACTCCCCTGGACTAGTGCTCTTCCACTGTAGTCTCTGTTGTGATGTTTATATGGGAGTAGTTCCCACCAATAGCAGTGACTCGCAGAGCTTCCAAGGCCAACTCCCCTGGACTGGTGCTCTATCACTGTAGTCTCTGTTGTGATGTTTCTATGGGAGTAGTTCCCACCAATAGCAGTGGCTCACAGAGCTTCCAGGGCCAACTCTCCTGGACTAGTGCTCTTCCACTGTAGACTCTGCTGTGATGTGTCTATGGGAGTAGTTCCCACCAATAGCAGTGGCTCACAGAGCTTCCAAGGCCAACTCCCCTGGACTAGTGCTCTTCCACTGTAGTCTCTGTTGTGATGTTTCTATGGGAGTAGTTCCTACCAATAGCAGTGCCTCACAGAGCTTCCAAGGCCAACTCCCCTGGACTAGTGCTCTACCACTGTGGTCTCTCTTGTGATGTTTCTATGGGAGTAGTTCCCACCAATAGCAGTGGCTCACAGAGCTTCCAAGGCCAACTCCCCTGGACTGGTGCTCTTCCACTGTGGTCTCTGTTGTGATGTTTCTATGGGAGTAGTTCCCACCAATAGCAGTGGCTCACAGAGCTTCCAGGGCCAACTCCCCTGGACTAGTGCTCTTCCACTGTGGACTCTGTTGTGATGTTTCTATGGGAGTAGTTCCCACCAATAGCAGTGGCTCACAGAGCTTCCAAGGCCAACTCCCCTGGACTAGTTCTCTTCCACTGTAGTCTCTGTTGTGATGTTTCTATGGGAGTAGTTCCCACCAATAGCAGTGGCCCACAGAGCTTCCAAGGCCAACTCCCCTGGACTAGTTCTCTTCCACTGTAATCTCTGTTGTGATGTTTCTATGGGAGTAGTTCCCACAAATAGCAGTGGCTCACAGAGCTTCCAAGGCCAACTCCCCTGGAATAGTGCTCTTCCACTGTAGTCTCTGTTGTGATGTTTCTATGGGAGTAGTTCCCACCAATAGCAGTGGCTCACAGAGCTTTCAAGGCCAACTCCCCTGGAATAGTGCTCTTCCACTGTAGACTCTGTTGTGATGTTTCTATGGGAGTAGTTCCCACCAATAGCAGTGGCCCACAGAGCTTCCAAGGCCAACTCCCCTGGAATAGTGCTCTTCCACTGTAGTCTCTGTTGTGATGTTTCTATGGGAGTAGTTCCCACCAATAGCAGTGGCCCACAGAGCTTCCAAGGCCAACTCCCCTGGAATAGTGCTCTTCCACTGTAGACTCTGTTGTGATGTTTCTATGGGAGTAGTTCCCACCAATAGCAGTGGCTCACAGAGCTTCCAAGGCCAACTCCCCTGGAATAGTGCTCTTCCACTGTAGTCTCTGTCGTGATGTTTCTATGGGAGTAGTTCCCACCAATAGCAGTGGCTCACAGAGCTTCCAAGGCCAACTCCCCTGGACTAGTTCTCTTCCACTATAGACTCTGCTGTGATGTTTCTATGGGAGTAGTTACCACCAATAGCAGTGGCTCACAGAGTTTCCAGGGGCAACTCCCCTGGACTAGTGCTCTTCCACTGTAGACTCTGTTGTGATGTTTCTATGGGAGTAGTTCCCACCAATAGCAGTGGCTCACAGAGCTTCCATGGCCAACTCCCCTGGAATAGTGCTCTTCCACTGTAGTCTCTGTTGTGATGTTTCTATGGGAGTAGTTCCCACCAATAGCAGTGGCTCACAGAGCTTCCAAGGCCAACTCCCCTGGAATAGTGCTCTTCCACTCTGGTCTCTGTTGTGATGTTTCTATGGGAGTAGTTCCCACCAATAGCAGTGGCTCACAGAGCTTCCAGGGCCAACTCCCCTGGACTGGTGCTCTTCCACTGTGGTCTCTGTTGTGATGTTTCTATGGGAGTAGTTCCCACCAATAGCAGTGGCTCACAGAGCTTCCAAGGCCAACTCCCCTGGAATAGTGCTCTTCCACTGTAGTCTCTGTTGTGATGTTTCTATGGGAGTAGTTCCCACCAATAGCAGTGGCTCACAGAGCTTCCAAGGCCAACTCCCCTGGAATAGTGCTCTTCCACTGTAGACTCTGTTGTGATGTTTCTATGGGAGTAGTTCCCACCAATAGCAGTGGCTCACAGAGCTTCCAAGGCCAACTCCCCTGGACTGGTGCTCTTCCACTGTAGACTCTGTTGTGATGTTTCTATGGGAGTAGTTCCCACCAATAGCAGTGGCTCACAGAGCTTCCAAGGCCAACTCCCCTGGAATAGTGCTCTTCCACTGTGGTCTCTGTTGTGATGTTTCTATGGGAGTAGTTCCCACCAATAGCAGTGGCTCACAGAGCTTCCAAGGCCAACTCCCCTGGAATAGTGCTCTTCCACGGTAGTCTCTGTTGTGATGTTTCTATGGGAGTAGTTCCCACCAATAGCAGTGGCTCACAGAGCTTCCAAGGCCAACTCCCCTGGACTGGTGCTCTTCCACTGTAGTCTCTGTTGTGATGTTTCTATGGGAGTAGTTCCCACCAATAGCAGTGGCTCACAGAGCTTCCAAGGCCTACTCCCCTGGACTGGTGCTCTTCCACTGTGGTCTCTGTTGTGATGTTTCTATGGGAGTAGTTCCCACCAATAGCAGTGGCTCACAGAGCTTCCAAGGCCAACTCACCTGGACTAGTGCTCTTCCACTGTAGACTCTGTTGTGATGTTTCTATGGGAGTAGTTCCCACCAATAGCAGTGGCTCACAGAGCTTCCAAGGCCAACTCCCCTGGACTGGTGCTCTCCCACTCTAGTCTCTGTTGTGATGTTTCTATGGGAGTAGTTCCCACCAATAGCAGTGGCTCACAGAGCTTCCAAGGCCAACTCCCCTGGACTAGTGCTCTTCCACTGTGGTCTCTGTTGTGATGTTTCTATGAGAGTAGTTCCCACCAATAGCAGTGGCTCACAGAGCTTCCAGGGCCAACTCCCCTGGACTGGTGCTCTTCCACTGTGGTCTCTGTTGTGATGTTTCTATGGGAGTAGTTCCCACCAATAGCAGTGGCTCACAGAGCTTCCAAGGCCAACTCCCCTGGACTAGTGCTCTTCCACTGTAGACTCTGTTGTGATGTTTCTATGGGAGTAGTTCCCACCAATAGCAGTGGTTCACAGAGCTTCCAAGGCCAACTCCCCTGGACTAGTGCTCTACCACTGTAGTCTCTGTTGTGATGTTTCTATGGGAGTAGTTCCCACCAATAGCAGTGGCTCACAGAGCTTCCAGGGCCAACTCCCCTGGACTGGTGCTCTCCCACTCTAGTCTCTGTTGTGATGTTTCTATGGGAGTAGTTCCCACCAATAGCAGTGGCTCACAGAGCTTCCAAGGCCAACTCCCCTGGACTAGTGCTCTTCCACTGTGGTCTCTGTTGTGATGTTTCTATGGGAGTAGTTCCCACCAATAGCAGTGGCTCACAGAGCTTCCAAGGCCAACTCCCCTGGACTAGTGCTCTTCCACTGTAGACTCTGTTGTGATGTTTCTATGGGAGTAGTTCCCACCAATAGCAGTGGCTCACAGAGCTTTCAGGGCCAACTCCCCTGGACTAGTGCTCTTCCACTGTAGTCTCTGTTGTGATGTTTCTATGGGAGTAGTTCCCACCAATAGCAGTGGCTCACAGAGCTTCCAGGGCCAACTCCCCTGGACTGGTGCTCTCCCAGTCTAGTGTCTGTTGTGATGTTTCTATGGGAGTAGTTCCCACCAATAGCAGTGGCTCACAGAGCTTCCAAGGCCAACTCCCCTGAACTAGTGCTCTTCCACTGTGGTCTCTGTTGTGATGTTTCTATGGGAGTAGTTCCCACCAATAGCAGTGGCTCACAGAGCTTCCATGGCCAACTCCCCTGGACTGGTGCTCTTCCACTGTAGTCTCTGTTGTGATGTTTCTATGGGAGTAGTTCCCACCAATAGCAGAGGAGCATGGAATGGTTGCAGGTCATTAAGAGGAGGATGGAATGGTGGCAGGACAGAGTGGAGTATCAATGATGATGATTATTATTATTATTATTAGCAGTTAATTAATTGAAATGCTCCGCCAACCAAATCAAACTAGTAGCCTACATGTTTGGGTCCAACAATGGAGACAGAGCTCGGTGTTATAATACAAACTCTCACCATTGCGATTGAAGTCCTAATTGCTGATGCTGTTCTGATTTGGAGACACAATGAGAATGTGGTCCAAGTGTACTGAAGGAATTGATGATCAGTGTAGAGGAAAGTAAGACAATGGTAATGACAAGAGGAAAGAAAGAAGGAAAAGGGATTGTCCGACCATCCTGTGCACACTATATTCTTTAGGTTGTTCCAGGGTGAGGTTAGAGCCTTGGTGTCCTCCTGTGGCCTGGTCTTCTGGTACCGCTGATCATTCCTAGTATAAGTGCTTTTAGATTTCATTAGATGGCTAACTATTGCAATGGGTACCATGTTTCGACTTCCTGAAAATTTCGACATATCTTCGCGTTTCACATCCCACAGACCCCAAAACCACCCTCAGTTTATATATCATTTATGTGTGTATATATATATCAGTTTCTTGTGGGCACGATAACTGCCGTAATTTTGCACCAATCAATTTAAAGTTTTACCGAATATCTATACCTATAAAATCTCGGTCGAGTTCGTTTATGGGCAAAATCAGTCGAAGGGGGTGAAAATGGGGGGCATTATTCGAAAAAGTGAAATATTGCTATAACTCTCTTAATACGTGAAATATCGAATCCATTTCAAGTTCATACTACAGTTTGTATCGGATAAGTGCCAAAATTTATTTTTAAAATGTTCTTTGATAGCACTAACCATTGACCGAAGGGGTGGGAAAAAGTGCGTTTTCCGGGAAACATTAATCATATCTCTCTTAATAGGCACACTATCAAAACCATACAAAATGGAAAATATTCCCCTAATAATTACCTTAAACTTTTGTCTGAAAGAATTTTTATACAATTTTCATAAGAAAATATGCATTGTCCGTTGAGCCATAATATATTTAAACACAAATAGTGCTAAATGTTCCGGCATAACTCAACAAGATGACAGCGCCTCGCCCCGGTGTGCAATTGGTGTCTTGGTGAGGTGTGCTTTAACCAACTGAAGAGCCCAATGGCACACCGGGGTGAAACACTGTCATCTTGTTGAGTTATGCCGGAACATTTAGCACTATTTGTGTTTAAATAGAAAGAATTTTTGTTATGACTCAGCAATACGCCAAGGGATGAGAAAAATGATTTTGGAATTATAAGAAAATGCCAAGAGCTATCGGAGGTTGGCATGACAAAGCCATTGCACGAGATCACATTCAGTTTTCCATCTGACTCTGTGGGAAGCGGCTTCAGTGACGTAACTGGTAGCATGCTGAACTTCTATGCCCAAGGTTGCATGTTGAAAGCCGGACAAAGTTGTCGGATTTTCGAAGAGCGCTAAAAACACCTCAGTATGCTTTCCTTCAGACGGGAAGTTCCAATGTTCGTTGCGAGTTGATGGTTGTGGTGCCATCAAGTTGCCAAGTTCAAAGCTAGGTGTCATTGATGGTAGTATTTGGTACCAAAATTAGGAACTATGGTACTACTTGAAATTGACCGTCTGCAGTCCTTACCTGAATTACAGACTAATACAGCCATCACAATCAGACAGATTCTACACTCACCCAAAGTAAACAGGGTTACATGACCGCATTGTCGCAGCCCCTAAACTGAGGAACCAACCAAAATCTGTGCGGGAAATAAATTTTGCGTGAAGAAGTAACAGACCGTTAGATAGTTACACATCAGTGTCGTAACCTTGCATAAGGACAGTGTGACCACAAGTATAAAAGTGGACCCCAAATGACAAGAAGGTTTCCATCCCCATAAGACAATAAAACGTTAAAAATATGCATAGAAGGTGAAAAAAGTTAATTAAGCACCAATTGTAAAATACTTTCTCGCAATAAATGAGGTCTGTTCGTTCTTCGGTAACCTGCATATTTTGCCTATTATAGCCTATCCCCAAGTTTGCCGGTGAAATCTACCTCCGCCTTCCGGCGTGCCGAGAGGATCAGATCGCATAACGTGGCCAAAGTAGTATGGGAAATGCACCATTGGATATGCGGAGTTTAATTTGGGATCAAGGCTAAACAAGTGACGTATGGAGCAGAAACTTGGCCGATGACGAGGAGGAGGGGTGACCAAACTGGTGCATAGGGCGAGCTCCTTCTTCTTGGAATATTGAAAATTGTACTTTATTGTGTTGGAAGCCTCAGTAAATGAAATTTTAAAATGCTTTTCCATCAGTCAATTACATGAGGTAAGCTCCCCCAGGGGCTCACATCTAGTGGGACGTGGGTTGGCGATCATGGGACCCCAGCTGAGTCCGGCATTGCTTCCTCTTACGGTACTTGTGCCATGCTCCTCTCCGTCTTGTTTCCTGTTGACCTCCCTTGGTCAACGTTTGTTCTTTTCCGACCCCGACGGTATTGGGGTATCCGAGGCCTAGGGAGTCTTTCACTTTCCCGCCTTAATTGGCCCTTGTCTCGTGCTCCCTGATCCCTCCTTCTTCGAGGGGTCAGACCTCTTGTTTTCTTTTAATTATATTTCCTTTTCTTGTTAAGATCCCACACTGTTTTTGGTATTTAACTCCCCGTGATTCTAAATTCTCTTTAGCGATTTTTTTTGCATCTACACCACATTTTGTAGGTATTTTTGATCTACGTTGCATTTTGTAAGTCTTTTCGATATAAATTCCATTTTGTGAGTAACCTCAATTGCATTTTGTAAGGATTGACAACCTAAATTGCTTTTTAGTAAGTCTTTCAAATATAGGGGATGGTACTTTTGTGAGTATTTTGAATTTCAATTGCATTTTGTGTTTTCAACCTAAACCACTTTTTGCAAGTATTTTCAATCTAAATCACATTTTGTAGGGTGAGCATTTTGCAAGTATTTTGATTGCCAATTGCATTTTGTGGGTATTTTGAATTTTGTAAGCCTTTTCAATTTCAATTGCATTTTGTAAGTACACTGAAGAAAATGGAAATTGCAACACCCAGAAGGAGTGGTGCTACATTGCTGCAATTGAACATGCAGGACGAGTGTTCGGTTGTGATTCGATGATTACACTTTCAGGTCCCTCTGACCGCAAGTTTGGACAACAATCAATACAGGATGTGCCCACCACGAGCTGCAATACATTGATGAATTCTGCGGGGCATGGAGTCAATAAGGCCCTGGATCGCTTCCTGAGG
Source organism: Meconema thalassinum (assembly GCA_946902985.2). NCBI lineage: Eukaryota > Metazoa > Arthropoda > Insecta > Orthoptera > Tettigoniidae > Meconema > Meconema thalassinum. The sequence goes on from OX336388.2 coordinate 277,747,293, forward strand.
AATTGTGGCCCATGTTTGCTGCACTGCACGGGTCAGTTGTTCCAGAGTAGTGGGTGGCTGAGGATGGTTGGCCAGTTGTCGACCCATCATGTCCCGCACATGCTCAATAGGACTGAGGTCCGGGGATCTGGCGGGCCATTCTAAGGTTGTGATGTCGTGGAGAGCTTCTCTGGAGATGCGCCCAGTGTGAACCTGGACTTTGTCCTGCTGATACATCCCATTAGCAATGTTCGCCATCATAGGAACAACCACTGGATTGAGTACCCTATCAACGTACTGCCGAGCAGTCATAGTGCCCTCAACAAGCACTAATTGTGATTTCACAATAACGCCAATAGCTCCCCAGACCATAATGCTTGGTGTTGGTCCTGTGTGCCTCTCGAGAATAAGGTCTGGACGGCCCCTTTCCCCGGTACGTCGGCGCACACGATTCCGGTGATCACTGCGGGCAAGACAGATGCGCGATTCATCACTAAAGACGACCCTATGCCATTCGTCGACCCACGTGGATCGTTCTCGACACCAGGCCAGTCTTTTTGACTTTTAAAGTCGCCAGTCTTACACGTCGCTGTTGTCGGGTCAATGGAACACCTTCTGCAGGGACACGGGATCGTAAGCGATTACCAACTGTTTGTTGTGTAACGTGGGGTGCCACAGCTGCTCGAATGTACGCTGCTGTTGCATGGGGTTCCATCCTGGCCATCCGAATGATGCGGCGATTCTCTCTCACAGTTGTCTGTCCCGCTGGGCTTGTGCCAGGTCTACGAGTGTGGGTACCTTCATTTGACCACTGCTGCCATACACGTTGTACCGTAGATGCCTGTCGGCCAACACGTGCAGCGACAGTCCTTAGCGATAATCCAGCCTCACACAGCCCAATTATCCGAGCCCTCTCAAACGGCGACAGTTGTTGATAGCGTGCTCTTCTCTGTCGTCGAGGCATGTTTGACGGGGAACACTTCACTGCACAGACTGCAAGTCAACTACTCTACACCAGAGTCCGTATACTGGAGTTGATTCCTCCGCGACCAATCACGTGGGGAGACCTGTAGCAACAATCCAATGGGTCTGAAACGTTGATCGTTTACATACCTACACGGCAGCGTTCCATATCTTGAAAATCAACACAAACGACCAATGCCTTCATGGTGTTGCAATTTCCATTTTCTTCAGTGTATCTTCCTTCTCACTTACTTTTCGTTTTGGTTTCCACTTCATTGACATTTTCGCTGTCACCCAGACCATTAGGGGCCGATAACCTGGGTGTTAGACCCCTTAAAACAACAACTATCATCATCATCACCACAGGGAGTAAGAACATATCTACTAATGTGAAAGGGGTTGAAGCAGTTGGTAGATGATTAGCATGATATTTGTCGTCTTGATGTAGCGCACCAGATGGCAGCCTGAAGGACCTGCCCCAACACCACGTGGACACGGGAATGGGCCTGGAGCGACTGATTGCCGTGTTGCAGGGGAAACGCTCTAATTATGACACCGACCTCTTCCAGCCTCTGTTCTCAGCCATTCACAAGGTCAGTCAAACATCTGCCACATCACCCAGACCCCAAAACCATCGTCAGTTCAAAAGTTTATATATAATTCATGTATCTATATCACTATATCTACCACCATTTTGCACCAATCACTTTCAATTTTATACATAGTAATTTGCCTATAAGCTTACTCACACCCGTTACAACAAACGATCGATATTGTTCCAAGCAAAAATTAAACACTATGCAACTGTCATTATGTCAGAGGTGAAGAAATCCACAGCCTGCTTCCAGTCTCCGACCGGGTCAGGAATGGAATGAATGAAGCCCCCATCTAGCGGCGAGGATATGGACTGTGCCGGCTGCCGAGGCCTGACGCACTCCTCTGGGGCAATGATTAAATGAATGACAGATGGAATGAAATGATAGTGGAGAGTGTTGCTGGAATGACATTTTTGACAGGGAAAACCGGAGTACCCGGAGAAAAACCTGTCTGCCTCCGTTTTGTCCAGCACATATCTCACATGGAGTGACGGACCCAGCGGTGAGAGGCCGGCCACGGAGGCTCATTAAGCCAGAGGTATTACCGCATCTGGTTCTGAATGCCTAACATTGAATAACAAAGTAAACCAAGTTGAACTAGAGAAAAAAGAGAAATACTTCGAAAAATATTTGGTCCCAAAAGAATAAAGAAAATTGTTGGTTGAAGAGGAGAAATGCAGACCCTTACTGTCATATAGAAGAAATTACCGTTTCAATTAAAAAGAGAAGACATCTTTACAGGATGAACAGTAATTGGCTTCTCTAAAGTAGGCTAAAAACACTACAGGATGGCTGAAGGAGATACGATGGGTACTGCAACAACTGAAGATCACACATGCTATCATCTCGGACAGGGAGGAATTTCGGTGATGGGTACATTCAGCAGATGTTAAATATTTCAAATTCCAACAAAGGCCTACGAGGGTGATGTGAGGGGAACAATGGCAAACTATTAGCCGCCGAATGAAAAAGTTCTGTTTGAAATGGCCAACTCTCCTCTAATAATTACCTATACCTTTTGTGTGATATGACCCACCGTTACGCCAAGGGATGAGCAAAATGTTTTCGCAAATATAAGAAAATGTGAAATAGATGAGGCAAGAACTAGTGGATGTTACCATCTGTCTCTGTGGGAGATAAGAAGATAGACATCAGAACAGTATAAAAATAGAGCCCAAATGACGGAAACGTGACTGGCCCCATAAGACAATAAAATGTTAAAAATATGCATGAAAAACAAAGTTATTTAAGCTCCAATTTGTAAAATACTTTCTCACAATGAGGGGTATAAAATGAGATGTGTCTGGTCCTTCTACGCCAACATATCCATATTTCAGCCTGCCCAAGTACCAAAAATGGTGAAAATCAGAACCTATATTTAGAAACTGACATAGTCCTATGATTGATCTGATTCTTCCCGTTTCCAGTTCCTTGGGTCAAGTTGCGAATCAAGGACGTCCACAGTTGTCTATCCCTCCACCACTCATTTCCTTCTCTCAATACTTCTTTTTCTCCTCTTTTCTCTATGCTTTCCTTCACCATATCTATCCACCTGTTTCTCGGCCTTCCTCGTGGTCTTCTTTCTGGCATTTTCTCCAGAAATATTCTTTTTGGTACTCTATATTCTTCCATTCTCATCATATGTCCGTACCACTTCAGCTTACTGGCTGTTATCTTGTCTTCCCAATTATTCCTCTAAGGAACTTCATCTCGGCTGCTTGGATTCGGCTTTCATCGCGTTTTGTTGTGGTCCAAGTACCTGCTGCATATGTCAAAATTGGCGTGTAATACAGAGAGTACAGTTTGTATGTAACGGAGACCCTCGCATGCCCGCTCGCCAGCGTTGCGCGCCTGTCTCCCGCCAGGCACTTTGCCGTTATGCGGTGCTCGCGGCACTGAGTCATTGAGTATAGGAATTTGTACTTCAACGTGATCCTTGACCAATTTTTTTGACGAACTGACTTACGGAGAGTGATTGTCAAATTACTTTCAACTTTCTGCCACTGCTCACACTGCCGAAGCATCCATGACAGAATTGCGTCGCATTTTCGGTACGAGGATTATAAGTCGGAACGTGTTGCCCCCGCGAAGCCCTGACTTATCACCATGTGACTTTTATTTGTGGGGGACTCTTAAAAATACAGTGTATGCGAGAAACCCTCACACTATAAATGAGCTTAAAGACTATATTACAGCTGAAATACAGTCAATCGGCGCTGACGAACTTCAGAGAGTAAATGCCAGTTTCATAAAAAGGTGCCTTTGAAAGAATAATAAAATTTCCGCCTTTCAATACTGTTTATTGCTAATTACTTACAGGGACATGTTTCGGGGGCTAATACTCCCCCTTCATCAGCCTGTCCAACGAAACTTCACAAAGGAAAAACTTGCCTTGTATAAGCACATACAAATCACATGAAGAATAATGAATAATGAAATAATGATTATTTACAATTCCCGCTCAACGCTCCAAAGAAGATACTCTTATTGGATCACTAAGGCCTAGGCGCACCAGAACTTCTGAATTGGGCCGGTGCTGCGGTCCGCTGCCCCCACTGCGTCATCGTGGGACCACTCTAGTTCCCCTGTTGCTCCTGGCAAATGTCAAGGCGGAGAAAACTTGTGGCCGCGTCACGCGCCGCCAAAACTGCAGTGCGCTCGGGCGTGAAAAAAAACAAACCGAATGCGCCTTGCGAAGACTCTTACAGCTGAGTGTTAGTAACGTGCTTGGGAAAAGGTGGCGGTTAGGGTTGTGGGAGGTGGGAGGCTAAGGAAATGAGAAGGAGTGAGGTTTGTTGACGCGCCGTGTATCGCTGTTATGGAGATTGATTAATACGTAGAATGAGAGTTGTCAATCTTTAGTATGTTATGAAAAATGATGGGTATGAATAGTGGAATATAGCGGGAATTTTATCTATTACTATATAATTCGTCTATTAATGTTCTGTATAAAATGCTGGTTTCAAATATTATTTCATTAAGATTGTGTGAAGGGTTGAATCTCTGTGCCTTAGTCTCCTTGCTTCCCATTCTTCGCTTCACACTCTTGTGGATTTCATCCATGACAGTTATAAACAGTATAGGGGATAACACACTTCTTTGTCGAAGTCCTGTTTCAACACTGAACCAGTTTGTTTGTCCTAGCTTGGTCTTCACACTACTTACACACTTTTCATACATGGCTTTGATCATTTGTATTTCTGCTCTGCCTACCCTGGTTTTTATCAATGCGTCCCAGACCAATCTTCGTGGTACACTGTCGTATGCCTTCTCAATATCTAGAAATGTGATCACCATATCCTTTTTGAACTCCCATCTTTTCTCCATCATGTTTCTTAGAGCAAAGATTAGATCGAAGGTTGATCTATCTCTTCGGAATCCATGTTGTTCTTCCTCCATTTCTGCCTCACTCTTTTCTTAAATATCCTCTCAAAGATCTTTGCAACATGGGAAATAAGTGTGATTCCCTGATAATTGTTAACTTACATTCTTTCTTATCACCCTTCTTGAATACTGGAATTATCAGACCCTTCCTCCAATCTTCTGGTACTCGTTTCTCCTTCCATATCACTCGAAATAGTCTATACATCCAATGTAACCCTACTGGTCCAGCTGCCTTTATCATCTCTGTAGTCACTTCATCCACTCCTGGTGCTTTCCCATTCTTCATCTTCCTTAGGGCTTCTTCTATTTCCAACATTGCTATGTCTTCATTTCGGTTTTCTTCCACCTTTTCTTCTTCATGTTCTTCCTCTTCAGCCAGTTCCTTGAATTTTACATTAAGTAATTTAGCGAAATACTCTTCCCATCGCTGAAGTATATCCTCTGTCCCCTGTCCGTCTTCACAAATTTTGTTTCTTCTCTATTTCTCACTTTGTTTCTAACCAATCCATACAGAAGTTTCTTACTTCCTTTTACATCCTCCTGTAGGGTTTCTGTGAAGCTTTCCCAGCACTTCCGTTTTTCTTCCTGTATGGTTTTCTTTGCTTCGTGATATTTTTCCTTACTCTCTGAGTTTCTACCTCTGATCCAGCTCCTCCAAGCCTTCACTGCATCCTTGACTGTGTCATTCCACCAGGGTGTTCCCTTTCCCTGCTCTTTTCCTGAAACTCCACCACATGCATCCTCTGCAGATTTTACTATTCCTGGTTTGAACTTGGTCCATTCTTCTTCTACACTGCCAACCTCTCCTTTGGGAATTCCCCTGATCTTGGAAGTTTTGCTGCACCTCCTTTTCCTTTAATTTCCATACCTTTATTTTTCTCTCTTGTCTCTTTGAACCTAACTATTTTACCAAGTCTTAATTTAGCCTCCACAATTTGATGGTCTCCTTCAAAATCTGCTCTTGGCATAACCGTGACATCTTCCAACTGTTGGCGTTTCTCTCTCTCAACTAAAATCAGATCAGTCATTGATTTTGTTTTCTTTTGCTCCCGTCCATATCTTGTTATTTTCTGACTGTTCTTCTTTCGGAACCATGTATTGCCTACAATTAGTCCATTCCGCTCACAAACATCTAGTAGTATCTTTCCTTCAGTATTTTTATTGCCATAACTGAAAGGACTGATTATCTCTTCTTTACCTTGCCTTTCTGTTCCTATGTGTGCATTCATGTCTCCCATTACAATCACTTTACCAGTTCTTCCAGAAATGCCTGAAGGCTCTCTTCGAGATTACTGTCTGGGGGGCATAGACCTGAATAAAATCTTTCTGTCCACTCTCTAGGCCAAATCTAATTTTAATTATTCTATCATTTATTCGATACACCTCTTCTATATATTGTACCAGGTCCTCCCTCACAATGAAACCTACTCCATTTTTGTAGTGCACCCCTCCACTCCAAAACAACTGAAACCCTTTGTTCAAATTCTTCTGTCCCTTTCCCTTCCTCTTGGTTTCACTCTTTCCATATATTCTATAAGTTCCTCTATCTTGCCCTTGAGGGTCAAGACATTGATGGTAGCAATGTTCATCACTGGTTGCCTACTTTTCACAGCTCCCCCAGGACCAGAACTCCAGGAGCTGCGCATCGCTTGTGGGGGACGCCCTAACTGTTTCCGAGGCCTCGATTCACTTTCACTCATTTTATAATCATCATCATCATCATCATCATCATCATCATCATCATCAAAGTCCCACTCCAGTCAGCCAGGTGTGGTTTACAAGCCTCCTCCACTCTTTTCGGACCTTCCATTTTTCCTGTTCCATCACTTCTGCCACATCCAATCCAGCTTCTCCAATGTCCTTCAAAGTTATGTTCATGCAAAATTCCAGCTTAATCGGTTGGATAGTTTTTGCGTGAAAGAGTAACGGACAGTCACCGTAGATTTCATGAGAAATTGGGTACAATGTTGCAACACATCCCCCAGACCTGAAAACCACAGTCAGTTCAAAAGTTTATATACAGTGAGATTGTGTTGCTGGAGCTGGGCAGTGGATTGCATGGAGGCGAGCTAACCAGGGTCATTCAAGTCACTAAACCATCATCAACGAGGGTGTGAAGTGTCAGCGCACAGATAAGAAGGTAACATAAACAACATAACAATCTGTACTGTCTGTACTCTGGCAGCCAATGCTCGCGGTACAGCTATAACGGTACACACAATAGTAACGATACCAAACCACATCGGTCACGTGTAACGCAACGTAAAACTCAATGACGCTCATTTTGTATTTGTGTAGCTTTTTCCTGAAATAAGGTTGGTGTTGTGTCAGGTTGCAGGATCAGCCCCCTACTCAGGCAGGTTTGGAACCGAGGACTCTGATGGGCTGGACACTGGCTACAGGATGCTGGCCGACCACGCTCGCATGGCCACCGTCGCCATTTCCGATGGCATGTTTCCAGACCAGAGGTGACGCCATTTCTTCTATTTCTTTTTTGTATTTAAATAAATAAAATTAGAAATGGACCTTTCCTAGTAATTAATGCTAAGTTTGTTTGCTGAATTCAGTGTTTTGGCAGAGTTTCAGAGCACTAACACTTACGGAAGTGAAATGTTGAACATTCAGAGTTATTTTCTCGAAAGTTTAATTTTGGAGACAAAAAATGCAATATATGTGGAACTAATTGATAGTGTAGATATCGCTCTTGAAGAAACTATCTGTGCAAATACTTGGAAAATTAAAATTATGAAAGGCTGGTTTAAAGGTATTTAAAACTTATCTTTAATACATTTGTTAGAACATTACTTACTTATTTAATTCCTGCTGCTCCTTCCGGAGCATAGGGCCTTGGCGAAATTTCTCCACGCAGTACGGTTCCTAGCCATTCTCTTCACTTGACTCCAGTTCTTGTCCACCTCTGCAATTTCATTTTCGATCGTCCTCTTCCAGGTCTTCTTAGGTCGACCTCGCTTCCTGGCGCCTTGAGGATTCCAGTCTAGCGCCGCCCTCTCAATAGCTCCGTCCGGCTTCCTTAGTGTATGACCAATCCAGCGCCATTTCCTCTCCTTGATCTGGATGCTAATCGGTTGTTGATTGGTGATGGTCCAAAGATCTTCATTTGAGATTATGTCCGGCCACCTCACATTCATGATGCGATACAGACATCTGTTAATGAACACCTGTATCTGGTTGTTGATCGGTTTTGTGACTTTCCGTGTTTCACAGCCGTAGAGAAGAATCGACTTTACGTTGCTATTGAAAAGGCGGAGCTTGGTCTTCCTGGAAATGTTTCTATTTCTCCAGATGGGGTAGAGCTGGACAAAGGCACCATTTGCCTTCCTGATACAGCTTCGAACATCTTCCTCTGCTCCCCCATCTTTTGTGACTATACTTTCAAGGTAGAGGAAGGACTCAACTCGCTCAATGTCCTTTCCGTTGACTGTCAAACTAGTCGTGATGTCAGAATTTATCCTCATCTCTTTGGTCTTGGTGTTGATCATCAGTCCTGCACGTTCTGCTTCTCTCTGCAACCTCCCCAGCTTATCTTCTATGTCTCGGTACCGTTGTGCCATAAGACAAATGTCGTCTGCGAAATCCAGATCTTCAAGCCTGTCATTTATACCCCATTGAATACCCCTCTTCCATCCTCCCATTACCTTCTTCATCACACTATCCAGGACCAACAGGAACAGAGTGGGGGAAAGGACACACCCCTGTCTCACTCCGGAACTGACCTTTATCTTTTCTGTTAATTTGCCTTCGTGAAGAACCTGGCACTCATACCCTTCGTACATCTCTTCCATGATTCTGATGATCTTTGTTGGAATTTTATATTCCTCGAGGGTCTTCCACATGATTCTTTGATTTACGGAGTCGAAGGCTTTCTCGAAGTCAACAAATGTGAGGTAAAGGGTATTCCGCCACTCCACACTCTGCTCCAGGATGATTCGGAGGGTGTTGATGAGATCCACACAGCTGCGATGTTGTCGAAATCCAGTCTGTTCCTTCCGAAGTCTTTTTTCTACGCAGTCTTTTATACGATTCGGGATGTCTCTCGCCCGCACTTTGCTTGGAATGGACAGCAAGGTGATACCCCTCCAGTTGTTACAGTTTGTCGTGTCCCCTTTCTTCAGCAACTTGACTATCAACCCCTACTTCCAGTCGGTTGGTATTTTTTCCTCCTTCCAGATCTTCTCCAACAGCGGGTGCAGCAGATCGATTGTAATATCCAGGTCTGCTTTCAGTACTTCCGCTGGGATATTATCCAGACCTGGTGCCTTCCCGCATTTCATCTGCTTCAACGCTGTCCGTATTTCGCCCCGAGTTGGGGAGTCGAGGCTGATGCTTGGGTCACTTTCTGCTTCCTCTTCATCTTCTCCTCGCTGCTTACTTTCTGGTCCGCTATCTCTATTAAGAACCTCCGCAAAGTGTTCTCTCCATCTTGTCAGCTGCTGTTCACACGTCGTGAGGATCTCGCCCGTCTTGCTCTTCACAGGCCTAGTTTTATTAAAACCTTTCTTCGAAAGCATCTTTGTGATGCCATAGAGCTCCTTAACGTCCCCCCTTCTTGCCGCTTCTTCTGCTTTCTCCGCCTGCTCATCAATCCACCTCCTATGATCCTTCCGCACACTCCTCTTTACCTCCCTGTTTGCTGTTGAATACTTTGCTTGTGTGTGAGCTTTCTGCTGCCTAGTCTTGCAGGTGTTGAGCTTGGCCTTAATCTCCTTCCTATAATTTATCTTGTCCCAGGTCTGATCGGATATCCATTCTTTCTGCAGGTAGTTCTTGTACCCGAGCTGCATCTCACTGGTTTCCACGAAGATATTCTTTACCTCGCTCCACACAGTCTCCACATCCTCTGTCTCGGAGTCCAACACCTGGAATTTATTTCTGAGCTCGAGTTTAAATTGGTCCAATCTCTGCTGGTTCTTAAGCTTGCCCACATCAAACTTGTTGTGCCGAGTGTTAAACTTTCGGCGGACTGCGACGATCTTCATGCGGAAGTTGGAACCACAAGATGGTCACTACCAACGTCCGCTCCTCTCTTGTTCCTAACATCTTCCAAACTTCTTCTGAACCTCCTGCTCACCGCGATGTGATCAATTTGATTTTCTGTGACTTGATCAGGTGACACCCAGGTGACCTTGTGGCACCGCCTATGAGGAAATACCGTGCCACCCATCACCAAATCCTGACTGGCGCAATATTCCGTAAGTTTCTCCCCATTGTCATTCATCTCACCAAGGCCATGTTTACCCATGATCTGCTCCAACCCCTCATTGTTTGAGCCCACCTTCGCGTTGAAGTCTCCCATAACAATGAGAATGTCCTTCTTACTTGTTTGTCTTGTGACATCTCGCAGCATTTGGTAGAATTCTTCCTTCTTCTCTGGCTCCGATTGTTCTGTAGGCGCATAGCATTGGATGATGATCACATTCCTGATCTTTGTCTTGAACCTAGCAAACATGAGCCTACTAGAAATTGGCTTCCACTCCATAAGGCTTCTCTTTACATTTCTGTTGAGCAGCAACCCCACTCCATCCCTGTGTTCTTTATCATCGCCCCCAGAATAGAGAAATGTAATTCCTTCTGTTGTCTGTATTTCACCAAATCCTGGCCACCTCACTTCACTCAATCCTAGGATATCCAGCCCATAGTTCTTCATCTCCCGTGTCACTTGTTTCAGTCTGGTTTTTTCCATCAAGGTCCTCACATACCAGAAACCAATTTTCGTAGTCCTCTTCATGCCAAAAGTCGTCATCAGGTTATCCGCCCGGTTTTGTAATTTCGCTTCAGTTTCCGTAATCAGTTTATTTAAGAGGAGCGAGTGATTAACCCACTGCCTCCGAGTGCCTTGGAGGGGCTGCCACCTTAAGCCTGAAGCACCAGGCTGATTTTCTGTCAGGGTTTCTTCCCTTAGCCTTTGAAGAACCAACTCCAAACTACAAGGCAGCAGTTGTTTCACCAGAGCCCCGTTAGCCGTAATTTCTTCAGGGTTCCTGTAGGGCCTTCACAGCTACCGTAGCGGTCTTGAGGCACACAAAGTCCCCACTGTACTTCACCCCTACAGGCAATCCCCTACTTAATTACGTTGCCCATCTCCCACGACGAGGACGAGGGGTTGGATTTGTGGGAGACTGTTAGAACATTGCTGGTGGTTTTCCCTTGAGATTTTTATATTTTATTTACAGGAAGAAAGATATTCGATTTATTCAGAGCAGTAATTCATGACTATGGTATTTTAATAAGTTATGCAATTGTTTGTTTATCTCTATAAAAAAATACGGTAAGCTTTCTGTCTGAACATTTGGAATTTTTGCGAAACTTTGTATTTTTCATTCATGAAGTGTGTAGTGGCAACCCTGGGCTATAAACCATGTGATCTATCCTCATCATACCAAGACATGTGAAGGTCAAGAGCCAACAAATATGCTATTTCTAAATGTCTTTGTGTGCTGGTCTCTTTGTGAGCTGAATATAGTTTAGTGATGTTCCTTTCAGTACCTGGGTGCAAATTGCCAAATTAAATGGGTGTTGGCCAAGCAAGTTGTAACCCGTCACCAGTTATCGTTGCAACGTAAACCCGTCACTCATACACAAGCTATTAATCTTCTATTTACTCTGGCACAACTTAAGAACATTTGAGTGTGTGGCCTTCATCCAGACCTACAAGTAGGCACTCGGCAGGTGCAACAGCTATGTATTTAGTATATGTTCATAATTCTATGTCGCATAATTTTTATTTGTAGATATAAACTTTCAGTTTTGCTCCATGAATCCCCTTAAGTGAAGTTGTCCTGTTGAATTATTTCTAAGTATGTTTTATTTAACAATGCCGATGCCGTCTCATTATTGAGCAAGAGAGACAAGCCTAGGACCATTGGGGGCCACCTTGATCCTTCCTCCACCGCCAGTGCCTTTACTTTCTCCTTTACTATATTTTTCTATCCTATATGTGTTGGTTAAAAAAAATTGGGGGAGTCTTGTGAACTTTTATTCTTCTCATGATTTTTGTCATATTAAAAATAATGTTGGTCAATACAGGCTTTTGTTTTGCAGTGCTAAGCTTCGCCGAGTTCTTCGTAGAGCTTTGCATGTAGCTAAGAAAACTTTTAACCAAGAGAAAGGTCTTCTGCTGGAGTTAACAAATCATGTAGCAGAGTCTCTGGCAGACACATATCCTGAGATTGGATCGAAGCTCAAACAGGTACAGTCTGCTGCACTCTAGACTTTGATTTCTTCCAACATTTATGTTTTTTTCAGACATATAATTATTAAAATCCATCCCACCTTTCTGCTTGGTCATGACGAATAAAATAAGGATTGTCGTTCAGTGCATACGCTAGGGAATTTGTTTTTCAACATATTTTACGACTTGTGCAGTGCAATGAACTAGTGTTCTATTCCTTCGACAAATGTTGTAGTGTCTCGTTACTGTTGAGGGAAGAAAGAACAATGGTAGACATTTCATTCTGTCAAAAGAAAGACATCTGTTTTCGAAATGGGCAAGAGTTATTCAGCGATAAGATTGTCAGCCAAAAGTAGAATCTGTAGAACATGAAGTAGGAAGCAGAATGTAACTATGGAGGGAATGACAGCATAATAATCCAAATATGAAATTTGTTGACGTTGCTAATTTTGAATGAAACCAATGCTTGGATTGATGGTAAATGATTGGATTATGTAAGTTTCTACTTACTAATTTGAGAACGTCGTAACACTTACTGAATGAGCTGTATCATTTAATATCAACACAATTTATTTATTTATTTATTTATCGTATGGCTTTTAGTGCCGGGAGTGTCCGAGGACATGTTCGGCTCGCCTGAGTCTGTAGCTGCTTCCAGCGGACACCCTAAAGGGTGAGCTACAAGTTCCGTTCAATTTCAAGTAGTTTCAACTTTCGCCACCAGATATTAATGATACCCGGTGGTGAACGTTGGAACTTTGATAGAGCGTTCTGACGAAATCTAACCTAACAATTTTGCTTTACACAAGTTTAGTCTGTGAAAGGATCTTTTACATGCCATAAATCTATGACATGGGACCGCCTGCTTTACTTCCCCTCCGAAGGAAGGCATACTGAAGGATTTTTAACGCTCTTAAAAAATCCGACGACTTCGACCGGGTTTGAACCCGCTATCTTGGGCACAGCAGTTCAGCATGCTACCGACTACACCACCGAAGCCGCTATCAACACAATTGTTAATTTTGAAGGATTTGTACATTGATACAGTACAATGTACTGGATCGTATACCCCCCCCTCCTCCCTCTCTCAGCTCATCCCCCTCCAAAAAGCATCCACTGAGTATCGTGAGGACAGTTGCATCGGTCAAGCACAAATCGCCAAAATGGAGATATTATGCAGTATTTGGCATCTTCAATACCAGATGCATCATTCCAGTGAAAGAAGGCCACTATTCTGGAAAAGTTGTGTTTGTCGACTCAACATAAAAATTATGAACAAAATGCTTAAAGAAAAGCACCCGGAACTCAAAGTTGTTTATGAGACATTTTGGTACTTCTGACTGTCATTTGCGAGGCCGCAGGTCGACTGCTGCTGAGTTGCCTCATATTGATAGGCTATCACTCGCTGACGAGTATGATTGTCCTCCTCACATGTTATTTGTGAGTGTGCCTACATAGAAGAAGGTCTCCAGTCAATTGCATGAGGCAAAGCATAAACCATACATTCTACCTGTGCAAGACAAGTTCTAACCACATGCCAGGCAGGAAGCTTAAACCAAGTATTAGCAATGGCAAACTTCTCCTCTCTACAAAACTGCACTAAAGGATCCCCTCTGATGTTTCTTTGTCCGAGACCCCACTGGCCCACAATGTGTTCTTCAGAACCTTTCCCAACCTTTGCATTAAAATCTTCCATAACAAGGGTTACATCATGTTCTTTGGTGTCTTTGAAGACGGTCTGAATTTGGGCATAGAATTCCACAACATCTTCGTCGCTTTTGTCACTAGTAGGGACATTCACTTGAATGAGAGTAATGTGGAAAGGTTTACCACGTAACCTTACTGGATAACAGCAGACTGCAAACCTTTGTCAACTATAAAACTCACTCCGTGCACCACTGTAATATACGATGCAATCTCCTGTCCCCGGCCATCTCATCTCACTTATACCCATTATGGACACATTCATCCTCTTCATCTCATGAATTGTATTACGAATCTTTCCTGCTTCAAACATGCTCTGTACATTCCACGTTTCTATCTTCTTCGCACCCTCTGACCACTTAAGGTCTGCCCGGGACTAAGGGCCAATGCAATTGGGTTTTCAGTCATGAAGATTATCCTGGGGAAAAATAATTGAGGTGGTTTCCCGTTGCCTTCCTCAATGCCAATATGGCAAATTTTCAGCCATCCTTAACATAGGAAACCGACGCTGTTGTAACCGCCTCACTGAGGTACAGACGTTACGTTAAATATCTGCTCCCTGACAGAGGAACAGATACTTTTTACTTAAATACCCGAGCACTGGGTGCCCCTTCCGAAAATCCATTTTCTCCACTGTAGTTGCCGTTGAGGACTTCACTCATAACCCTGAGCTTGGGCCCTCCCCTGGAGAGAGGGCTTCCGAGTATTTTAAACCCCCAAGGAGTTGGGCTGCCTGTTGGTACCCGGGTTCATTTCCGAGGTGTCCGAACCAGCACACACAACAGTGGGCCCCCGATCCGCCACCATGGGACGCGCCCTCTAGGGGTTAACAGGCTCCCCCTAGGACTAGATAAAGAGGTCTTAAAACTTGACCCTTCTCCCGGGATGTATAGTAAATTTATTGAAATAGTCAATGTCATATCATGTAGATACATTCCTAGGGGCTGTAGAACAAATTACATACATGGGCTTGATAGTGATTCAAAGTCTCTCCTAAAAAAATACGCACAGTTATTTGATGAAGATCCATTCTCAGTGGAAACCATGTTTGCTATTTCAGCCTCCAAAAGAGATAAATGGTGCAATCTAATATCAGAGCTAGATATGAAACAGAACAGTCGTAAGGCTTGGAAATTACTGAAGAACCTCAGTAATGATGCCACTAGTGCTCCGTCTGCCCTCCTTAAAGTCAGCCCCGATCAAATAGCTCATCAATTGTTGCTGAACAGAAAGACTAACTGAAGATCCGAAAACCAAAATTGTAGCACTGCTGAAGCCTGGAAAAGAACCAACAGAGCCAAAAATCTTTCGTCCAGGCTCACTTCTCTGCCATTTATACAAAGTATTGGAGAGACTAATTCTCAACCGTATGCCACGATATGTTGAGAAAACTCTCATTAAGGAGCAATCTGGTTTCCGTCCAGGAAGATCATGTTGTGGACAAATCCTTAATCTGACATAGTGTATAGAGGACAAATTTGAAGGAGGGCAGGTTCATTGATCTCGCGGCAGCATATGATACGGTCAACCATAAGAAGTTGATTAAAAAGGTATATTCCACTACAAAAGACTACTGCCTAACTCAATTCGCCCAGTGTTTGCTGCAAAACAGGAGATTTTAGGTCACTCTAAACAACAAGAAGAGTCGCTGGAGGACTCAGGGTAGCATATTAGCTCCACTGTTGTACAATATATACACAAATGACCAAAGAACCAGATCATTCATTTATGCAGACGATACAGTGGTTGCTGCTCAAGACAACTTTTGAGGGGTTGGAGATGAAGATCCAGCCAAATATTATGATGACAATCACTTGAAGCCCAATCCTGGAAAGAGGCAGGTTTGTGCATTCCATCTGAAAAATAGGCAAGCCAGAAATATTCAGTGGAAGGGACAACAACTACCTCACTGTGGCACTCCGAAATATCTGGGAGTAAAGCTTGATCGTTCTCTCACATTCAAAGCCCATTGCGAAGATATGAAGCCGCCCGGAATAACATCATTCGCAAACTTCCTGGTACCACCACCTGGGGCGCTCCGTCCTTCTCCCTTGGCACCCCGCAGCAGAGTATGCAGCGCCAGTGTGGCGAAATTCTGCACATACAAGACAATTTGATGTAGCCTTGAATGAGACTGCGACCAACTCCTGTTAACAAAATGTACCAAATCATGGGTGTAGCACCACCAAATATTTGCAGAAGAACAGCTAGAGAAGTAGAGAAGGAGCAGGAAAGTGATCCTAGACATATAGCCTACATCACCCCACAAGCAAGTGCTTCCTACAGTCAACTGTAGCGATCCCATCATCGACTGGAACTTGCGGGATTCATTACCCGAAGTTCATTGGAACGATGTCAAGGAAGGGTGTGTGTCAACAGACTGAGAACCGGCGCGGAGTATCTCGATTGTGAATGTGGGGAACTGCAGAACCTGACAGGGCCATCAGGACGGCCAAATTCTGGTCTTTGAATTCAATTTGATTTCCTCTCATTTGTTATTATTAAGGGCCTTATTTTTTGGTGAAATAAAATCGTAGATTTCGGTGTTAAAACTGACGCTATTTCGGTGGTCATTTCTCGAAATAAATTGTTCTAATGATCGATGTTTCTTCTGAAATCTTCCTTATAGAATGGGGTAAATGTAACAAATTATGTGATAAGAGGATTTTTCAACTTCTTTGCGTTGTGTAGGGTATCGCCGAATGGTATTTGCCGCTTAGAATTGTGTTCATTTCCTTCTTTCTTCCTCTTTTTATGCGTTCCTGAATCCCTGCAGTGTTTATCGCACGTGTCTTTTCGTTCCCACTGAATACAAACATCGGAGTATTTACACATTAGAATCTTTCTTGCAGCATCAAATACAAATAACCCCCTCACTGTTGTATTCCTCGGCCCTCGAGAAAACTGTTGCGACTTTAGTTTTCGGCATTTTTATACGTAAATGCTGGATGATTGCCGATAGTTTTATCAGTCGCGAACTCGCACTGCTGTATCTACGACCACAACGTTATTTGATGCTATCGATAGCAGATATCGATTTTCATGGATAGCCTAAGAGATCGCGGAACTGAATACACATACTTCCGGCTTTGTAGGCAGTTGTGTAGAGAATACGCAGCACTTCGTGTTGACACTATCAAACGAGAAGGAAGCCACAATGGTCAACTTCTCAGAAGCATTTAAACGTTTATTGGACAGCTTTTTCGATACTATTTAGCATTTTCGTATCAAGTGGAGTATATTTCATGATTATTTGTGCAATTCGCGCAATAAATCAGATTTCGTGATATTTCGAGAGTTCATTTTGCTAAAATACGCTACTTTAAGTACCTACAAGGTCATATATAGGCAAGAAAGGAGATATGAAAAAATTTCGCTCGTATCGCTATTACCAAAAAATACGGCCCCTAGTTATTATAGTCTGTAAATTTGTTTGTATTGTTCCCTTTATATTTCCAGGATGCGTAAAATAAAATAAAGAAACCTCCTGTCATGATGAGCAGTAGGCTAAACCTAATTAAAATATGTGTTTTATGACGAAATCCATCCAAAATTCGAGAATTATCCCATAAAAATATGTTTGCAACACTCGTTTATTGCAGAAAACAGTTAAGTGGAAAATTTTCAGATTTGTTTACAGCAAAGTTAATGAGCACAAAATAGTTTTCCTTAGATAAAGAGTATTTTAAGATATACTACTTTCATGCTAAAGTATTAAAACCACTACCAAAACATTTCGTCTGATCCTAGACAGTTTTTTTCATTTTCCCACAATTGACATATTTGGTGCTTGACTGGTTTCTGAAATAATCGATTCAATTACAAAATTGTCATTTTCATTGGTGAGACTTGTTTTGTCTTCTCAAACCCTTCGTTGAGTGGATGTGGCCCTCAGTTACTTCTTCATCCCCAGATATGTCTCTTGTTTTGAGTTCTCAAACCCTTCGTTGAGTGGATGTGGCCCTCAGTTACTTCTTCATCCCCAGATATGTCTCTTGTTTTGAGTTCTCAAACCCATCGTTGAGTGGATGTGGTCCTCAGTTACTTCTTCATCCCCAGATATGTCTCTTGTTTTGAGTTCTCAAACCCTTCGTTGAGGGGATGTGGCCCTCAGTTACTTCTTCATCCTCAGATATTGTAACGTGTTTTTCGAGGGGCTTTTATGCAACTGGCATAAGTCAGTAGGAAGCCATTCTATATTTATCTACGCGGCAAATTGTTCAGCCAGGAGAATTTTTCATGTTAATTTATTATTATTATTAATTTATTATAATTATTATTAAGGTATTTTCGGAGCATTTTATAAAAATTATAAGCATTCAGATAGGTTTTCTATGTCTTAGAAAACGCTATCAAGCAAATTATTACGAACGACAATATCATAGAAAATTATGTGATTGCGGAATTTTACGGAGTTTTCGTCAATTAGGATATTTTGAGAGACTTGAGTCACTGGAAATTCATATACAGGATTAATCTTGTCGGGAAGCATGACGCAATCCTGCGTTGAAGCTTAACGAAAAGGCGGATGTATGGAACGGAATACGACTTCACCCTACCGCCGAGTGTAATGAGCCAGAGGAGGGGAATATAGCGGCGTGCTCAGCCAATCAGTGGACACCACGCAAGCTAGAAGTCGGATGAAGAGTGGGGATGCGACGGGTGCATATATCGTTCTACGCGCCATGGAACGAGGACAATCTGTGTAGAACTTGCCGAGTATGTTTCACGCGGGAGTCCGTGGAGTGGGGGACTATCTGTATAGAACTTCACGAGTATGGTTCACGCGGGAGTCGCTCCGATGTTCCGTGGAGTGGAGGACTATCTGTATAGAACTTAACGAGTACGGTTGTATGCGGGAGTCGCTCCGATGTTCCGTGGAGTGGAGGACTAACTTTTGTAAAACTTAACCAGTGTGGTTGTACGAGTGTTTGGGTCCGATGTACGGACCATAGAATTATCTAATCTACCAGAATCTCATCAAATATCGACAAAGATGTCGACGTCCAGGAGACTGTGGGAAGCTCACAGCATCATCCAGTACGAGGGAAATGTTTCGGCAATTTCCAGTGGTAAGCGCGAATGACGCAGAAATACGCAATCTCTCATTTCTCTTTGTTTTATATTTCATATTTCAGTAACTTCATAGCTTGGGAATAAGAGTAAAATCAATAATTTATCAGACTCCGTTTTCACGTAATTTTCTATCGGTAATATTAAAATCGCAACGCTCCAATTTAAATTTTAAACTTATTATTATTATTAATTTTGCTATACTTGTTTTATATAATAAATTCATTTCTTTTACAATGCAATCTTTGCTTTCAGTAGGTAGCATTAGATATAGACCAATTCCTTCTCCTGATACAATTGTTTGTTGGGTTAATGATCAAATCATACCACGATCTGAGTGAATAGAGTCTTGAAGGTGTTCTGCCAGAGCTAGACGTTGTTAAATACAAATTTAGATTTCAACATTGCGTTGAGGTCTTGGCGCCCATTAAAACAACATAGCTTAGGCAAAGGTAAACAGTTACATTTATCTCCCAACAGTTAGGGGCAGTCAAACCGTTACAATTGTCGCTACCAACATCATCATCATCATCATCAATGTCCCACTCCAGTCGCCCGGGTGTGGTTTCGCTACCAACATGGGGCATTAATAACCGCTACACTTGTCGCTCAAAGTGTGGGCAAGCAAAACTGGTACAATATGTCTCCAGTTTTGAGTTCTCAAACCCTTCGTTGAGTGGATGTGGCCCTCAGTTACTTCTCAATCCCCAGATATGTCTCTTGTTTTGAGTTCTCAAACCCTTCGTTGAGTGGATGTGGCCCTCAGTTACTTCTTCATCCCCAGATATGTCTCTTGTTTTGTCTTCCCAAACCATTCGTTGAGGGGATGTGGCCCTCAGTTACTTCTCCATCCCCAGATATGTCTCTTGTTTTGAGTTCTCAAACCCTTCGTTGAGTGGATGTGGCCCTCAGTTACTTCTTCATCCTCAGATATGTCTCTTGTAATGAGTTCTCAAGCCCTTCGTCAAGGGGATGTGGCCCTCAGTTACTTCTCCATCCCCAGATATGTCTCTTGTTTTGTCTTCCCAAACCCTTCGTTGAGGGGATGTGGCCCTCAGTTACTTCTTCATCCTCAGATATGTCTCTTGTTTTGAGTTCTCAAGCCCTTCGTTGAGTGGATGTGGCCCTCAGTTACTTCTCCATCCCCAGATATGTCTCTTGTTTTGTCTTCCCAAACCATTCGTTGAGGGGATGTGGCCCTCAGTTACTTCTCCATCCCCAGATATGTCTCTTGTTTTGAGTTCTCAAACCCTTCGTTGAGTGGATGTGGCCCTCTGTTACTTCTTCATCCCCAGATATGTCTCTTGTTTTGAGTTCTCAAGCCCTTCGTTGAGGGGATGTGGCCCTCAGTTACTTCTTCATCCCCAGATATGTCTCTTGTTTAGAGTTCTCAAGCCCTTCGTTGAGGGGATGTGGCCCTCAGTTACTTCTTCATCCCCAGATATGTCTCTTGTTTTGAGTTCTCAAGCCCTTCGTTGAGGGGATGTGGCCCTCAGTTACTTCTCTATCCCCAGATATATCTCTTGTTTTGAGTTCTCAAACCCTTCGTTTAGTGGATGTTGCCCTCAGTTCCTTCTCCATCCCCAGATATGTCTCTTGTTTTGTCTTCCCAAACCATTCGTTGAGGGGATGTGGCCCTCAGTTACTTCTCTATCCCCAGATATATCTCTTGTTTTGAGTTCTCAAACCCTTCGTTTAGTGGATGTGGCCCTCAGTTACTTCTCTATCCCCAGATATATCTCTTGTTTTGAGTTCTCAAACCCTTCGTTTAGTGGATGTGGCCCTCAGTTACTTCTTCATCCTCAGATATGTCTCTTGTTTTGAGTTCTCAAACCCTTCGTTGAGTGGATGTGGCCCTCTGTTACTTCTTCATCCCCAGATATATCTCTTGTTTTGAGTTCTCAAACCCTTCGTTCAGTGGATGTGGCCCTCAGTTACTTCTTCATCCTCAGATATGTCTCTTGTTTTGAGTTCTCAAACCCTTCGTTGAGTGGATGTGGCCCTCTGTTACTTCTTCATCCCCAGATATGTCTCTTGTTTTGAGTTCTCAAGCCCTTCGTTGAGGGGATGTGGCCCTCAGTTACTTCTTCATCCCCAGATATGTCTCTTGTTTTGAGTTCTCAAGCCCTTCGTAGAGGGGATGTGGCCCTCAGTTACTTCTTCATCCCCAGATATGTCTCTTGTTTTGAGATTTCAATCCCCTCGTTGAGGGGATGTGGCCCTCCGTTACTTCTTCATCCCCAGATATGTCTCTTGTTTTGAGTTCTCAACCTTCGTTGAGGGGATCTGGCCCTCAGTTACTTCTTCACCCTGAGATATGTCTCTTGTTTTGAGTTCTCAAGCCCTTCGTTAAGGGGATGTGGCCCTCAGTTACTTCTCCATCCCCAGATATATCTATTGTTTTGTCTTCTCAAACCCTTTGTTGAGTGGGTGTGGCCCTCAGTTACTTCTTCATCCCCAGATATTTCTCTTGTTTTGTCTTCTCAAACCCTTCGTTAAGGGGATGTGGCCCTCATTTACTTCTCCATCCCCAGATATGTCTCTTGTTTTGTCTTCTCAAGCCCTTCGGTGAGGGGATGAGGCCCTCAGTTACTTTTTCATCCTCGATATGTCACTTGTAAGGAGTTCTCGAGCCCTTCGTCAAGGGGATGTGGCCCTTAGTTACATCTCCATCCCCAGATATATCTCTTGTTTTGTCTTCTCAAACCCTTCATTGAGGGCATGTGGCCCTCAGTTACTTCTTCATCCTCAGATATGTCTCTTGTTTTGTCTTCTCAAGCCCTTAGTTGAGGGGATGTGGCCCTCAGTTACTTCTTCATCCTCAGATATGTCTCTTGTTTTGAGTTCTCAAACCCTTCGTTGAGTGGATGTGGCCCTCAGTTACTTCTTCATCCTCAGATATCTCTTGTTTTGAATTCGCAAGCCCTTCGTTAAGGGTATGTGGCCCTCAGTTACTTCTCCATCGCCAGATATGTCTCTTGTTTTGTCTTCCCAAACCATTCGTTGAGGGGATGTGGCCCTCGGTTACTTCTCCATCACCAGATATGTCTCTTGTTTTGAGTTCTCAAACCCTTCGTTGAGTGGATGTGGCCCTCAGTTACTTCTTCATCCCCAGATATGTCTCTTGTTTTGAGTTTTCAACCTTCGTTGAGGGGATGTGGCCCTCAGTTACTTCTTCATCCTCAGATATGTCTCTTATTTGGAGTTCTCAAACCCTTCGTTGAGGGGATGTGCCCTCAGTTACTTCTTCATCCTCAGATATGTCTCTTGTTTTGAGTTCTCAAGCCCTTCGTTAAGGGGATGTGGCCCTCAGTTACTCCTCCATCCCCAGTTATGTCTATTGTTTTGTCTTCTCAAACCCTTTGTTGAGTGGGTGTGGCTCTCAGTTACTTCTTCATCCCCAGATAATTCTCTTGTTTTGTCTTCTCAAACCCTTTGTTAAGGGGATGTGGCCCTCAGTTACTTCTCCATCCCCAGATATGTCTCTTGTTTTGTCTTCTCAAGCCCTTCGGTGAGGGGATGAGGCCCTCAGTTACTTTTTTATCCTCGATATGTCTGTTGTAAGGAGTTCTCAAGCCCTTCGTCAAGGGTATGTGGCCCTCAGTTACATCTCCATCCCCAGATATATCTCTTGTTTTGTCTTCCCAAACCCTTCGTTGAGGGGATGTGGCCCTCAGTTACTTCTTCATCCTCAGATAGATCTCTTGTTTTGAGTTCTCAAACCCTTAGTTGAGGGGATGTGGCCCTCAGTTACTTCTTCATCCTCAGATATGTCTCTTGTTTTGTCTTCTCAAGCCCTTCGGTGAGGGGATGTGGCCCTCAGTTACTTCTTCATCCTCAGATATGTCTCTTGTTTTGAGTTCTCAAACCCTTCGGTGAGGGGATGTGGCCCTCGGTTACTTCTTCATCCTGAAACGTTTTGCTAGCCCCTAACTGTTGGGTGAGAAATGTAACTGTTTACCTTTGCCTAAGCTATG
The DNA here is from genome assembly GCA_946902985.2 of Meconema thalassinum. NCBI lineage: Eukaryota > Metazoa > Arthropoda > Insecta > Orthoptera > Tettigoniidae > Meconema > Meconema thalassinum. The sequence goes on from OX336388.2 coordinate 277,770,158, forward strand.
TTGTTTTAATGGGCGCCAAGACCTCAACGCAATGTTGAAATCTAAATTTGTATTTAACAACGTCTAGCTCTGGGAGAACACCTTTAAGAATCTATTCACTCAGATCGTGGTATGATTTGATCATTAACCCAACAAACAATTGTATCAGGAGAAGGAATTGGTCTATATCTAATGCTACCTACTGAAAGCAAAGATTGCATTGTAAAAGAAATGAATTTATTATATAAAACAAGTATAGCAAAATTAATAATAATAATAAGTTTAAAATTTAAATTGGAGCGTTGCGATTTTAATATTACCGATAGAAAATTACGTGAAAACGGAGTCTGATAAATTATTGATTTTACTCTTATTCCCAAGCTATGAAGTTACTGAAATATGAAATATAAAGCCAAGAGAAATGAGAGATTGCGTATTTCTGCGTCATTAGCGCTTACCACTGGAAATGCCCGAAGCCTTTCCCTCGTACTGGATGATGCTGTGAGCTTCCCACCGTCTCCTGGATGTCGTCATCTTCGTCGATGTTTGATGAGATTCTGGTAGATTAGATAATTCTATGGTCCGTACCTCGGACCCAAACACTCGTACAACCGCACTGGTTAAGTTTTACAAAAGTTAGTCCTCCAATCCACGGAACATCTGAGCGATTCCCGCGTACAACCGTACTCGTTAAATTCTATACAGATCGTCGCTAACTCCACCGAACATCGGAGCCACTCGCACGCGCACCCATACTCGTCAAGTATTTCACAGATTGTCCTGGTTCCACGGCGCGTCGAACGATATATGCACCTGTCGGCTCCCCCACTCTTCAGCCGACTTCTAGCTTACGTGGTCTCCACTGATTGGCTCTGCCACCCCGCTACTTCCCCTCCTCTAGTTCATTACACTCGGCGCGGCGATGATGAAGTCGATTTCCGTTCCAACTATTCGCCTTTCCTGGACGTTGCGACCCAGGATTGCGTCATGCTTTCCGACAAGATTAAGCGTGTACTTGAATTCCCAGTGAGTCACGTCTCTCGATATACCCTAACTGACGAAAACTCCGTAAAATTCCGCAATCACATAATTTTCTATGATATTGTCGTTCGTAATAATTTGCTTGATATCGTTTTCTAAGACATAGAAAACCTATCTGAATGCTAATAATTTTTATAAAATGCTCCGAAAATACCTTAATAATAATTATAATAAATTAATGAAAATAATAAATTAACAGGAAAAATTCTCTTGGCTGAACAATTTGCCGCGTAAATAAATATAGAATGGCTTCCTACTGACTTATGCCAGTTGCATAAAAACCCCTCGAAAAACACGTTACATATTCGCCTCGGATCATCGGATGATTTACCGTGACGACGGTCCATTATCCGATTATCCCAGACACGTTAATAAACCCCATCCAAAATACATATTACATAAATGAAATCTCCTTAAATTACAGATATATACACTCATAATTTTTCTTCATGCACTTTGCGTCAAAGTTTGTCGTCACTATGGATTGCACTTTGCAACCAGTCCAATGTTTCTCATATAAAATAGTGTTCCACGGATATTTCCGCCTCTCAAATTTCTCTATGTTGGAGAAATAGACATAATTAATGTGTGAGCACTATGTATTTATGATGTCATATCACACGCATTGAAGGTGTTCTGATATATTTATATCACCATAGAACTTCCTAATTTCACTGGAGGTCCCTTCCTTATGGTGAAATTTAATCTCACTTAGCACTGAACACACGATCACACTATTGTGGCAGCGCCTCGTGACCATAATACTTAATCTCTCTTTAAAGTAGATTAAATTAATATTGACTTCTGAAAAAAAAAAACAGTAAATGCGCATTACATATAACACCAAATATTTCTGTGCCGTAATCGCCCTGTCTTGTTAAGTTCCAGTAGACCATATTCTACTTAATACTAGTTCTCAACACAGAAATAATACCTTTGTACAAATTACCTTAAATTACACACTTACAAATCTTACATGGCGAGGCCGTAAACAGAAATCACGTGTGCTGATATGTATGAGTTTCATGAAGGACTGTCTCGCATTCTGATGGCCCATCTTTTATCTCGTGGACGCCTTAAGCTAACAAGCCCTATACAAGCGCTCCCCCATCTCTAGGAGGCAAATGGGAATTCACCAGCGCTACCAAATTCTGGCCTTGGTGTATCGAGACATTTTAGTGCTCAAGAGCATCCGACAATCCCGTCATATTTCCCTGTACCTTAAAAACTCTCATTTACTTACATACTACCCCCCTGTGTGACTTCTGATACACCTGCCTGGAAGACCATCTCTTCCACGCACCAGACACCACACTTACTCATTTGATAGGCTGGCTCGCCAGCTAAACACACTCACTTTATGACACATATTTTCGTAGACTATGTATATTATACGTTCCGTATAATCTTTTTCCTTCACTATTCTCCAGCACATATGCTGTTTTCCCAATACGTTTGGAAACTATAAATGGGCCCTCGTAGAGATAAAAGAACTTGGACATGACTTTCTCTAGCTTATTTGACTGTTTCGGCACTCTAAGTAAGACTCTGTCTCCCGGCTCGAATAGGTCAAATTTAGTTTCTTTTTGTTGGCGAATTCTCTTTTGTGCTGACAGATAAATTCTGTTTCGCCAACTGGACAATGTAATCCATCCCCGGTTGCTTACCCTCATTTAATCCCAACACCCTCGCTAGTTCATTTTGTGGTCTTTTTCCGAAGTGAACTTCGTATGGCGTCAATTTCGTGCTCTCATGCTGGACAGAATTCAGCCAAGTCTCGACCTTGGGAAGATGTCCAACCCAGGCCGCATGCTTGTCATGCACTAGAGTCCGAAAAAGACGAGCCACTTCCCTTAATGGACGCTCTGCAGAATTACCCTGAGGGTACCTTACAGAGGAATGAACGTGTGTTATACCAGCTTCCTGCATACTGGTTCTCCATTTCTTTGCAGTAAACTGTGAGAGGAATGCCAAACTCAGGTACATACTTATTAATGATCAGACGGCTACACGCTAGTCCTGTGGCTTTCCTTAGCAGATATAGCTTGACATACTTACTAAAAGCGTCAATAACTATAAAAATGTACTCGTAGCCGTACTGTCCTTTAACGATCGGGCCAAATAAATCCACACACAGTATTTCGCCGGGACTACTGGTGAAAACTGCAGATCTCTCCCCCACTAAATATTTAACTGGATATTTACTCCTTTGACAGGTGTCACACTTAGCTAAAATCCTCCTAACATCCCTTCCCATTTTACTCCAAATGAAGTCACGACCAATTTCATGGAAGACCTTGGCAGCACCAAAGTGTCCTAATTCCCTATGAATGAACCAAATTAGCTCCTCCCGCAAAGTGGCAGGAACACATATTGCCCACCGATTATTCCTACATTTCCTTGCAAGAAGCCCATCCTGCATCTTGTACGTGAACCGTCCTACTTTCACATACATTTCTTCACCTATTTCCAACCTAGCCAGTGGCTCCTTTAACTTAACGTCATCACGTTGCTCCACTAGCATATTTCTCAGTGTCCGTAACGATGCCATGTTGCTACTGTCCACACATGCACATATTAAAATACCGTCCTCTGCTTTAACCACAGGATAATCCCTACATAAATTAGTGTCCCTCGATAGCATGTCTGCAAGAATGTTATCTTTACCTTTAATATATTTTACTGTGAATTCGTATTCCTGCAGAGCAAGAATCCACCTACTAACTCTGTTAGAACTGAGTTTACAAGTTCTCATATACAGTAATGCATGGTGATCTGTGTGGATCTCAAATTTCCCCCCTACTAAATACATTCTAAATTTCCCTGAACTGAAAACGATACCTAAAAGCTCTAACTCAGTAATCGTGTATCTTTTCTCTGCTGCTGTCAGTCCTCGCGAGGCTAAAGATACAATGCACAGATTACCCTCATCATCTTTCTGACATAATACTCCAGCAATGCCTATATGTGAAGCATCTGTCATAACCACATATTCCTTATCTTTTAACGGATATTTCAGCACTACAGCTTTCTCAAAACCTTCCTTCAGCGCTCTAAAAGCCTGTTCATGCTTGGACTCCCATCTCCACCGAGTCCCACTTTTAAGCAATTCCCTGAATGGTTCTACCAACCCTGAGTATTTAAGAACGAACCTCCTGAAAAAGTTGCAAATTCCCAGGTATGTTTTTAACTGTTTAACATTCTGTGGCACCTCTGCGTTAAGTATCTTATTAACCCTACTTTCTTCTGGTGTTACACCTCTACTCGACACTCTATGACCTAAAAATGTCACTTCTGACTGACAGAATGACGACTTAGACAGCTTCAAAGTGAACCCTGCCTGATCTAACTTCTGAAAAACTATATCTAAATGACGTAGATGCTCCTCAAAACTGCGTGAACTAATTACCATATCATCTATGTAAATGGTTACAAACTCTCCTGTGTCATCCCCTAATGCGATGTTTAAAGCCCTAATTAAAGCTGCTGAACTACTCTTTAACCCATAAGGTGTTCTACAAAATTGATAAAGGTTATATTTATGACTAAAAGCTGTAAATGGTCTATCTTCGTACATAAGTGGTACTTGCCAAAAACTGGAACTCAAATCTACACAAGTGAAATACTTCTTCCCCTCAAATGTTTGCATTAATTCCTCTATTGACATAGATTTCAGCTGATCTGAACTGATTCTACTATTAACCAAACGAGCGTCTAAACAAATACGAACAGTGCCGTCGGTCTTGGGTACCGTGATCAAAGAATTAACATATGGACTGTTAGAGTGCTCAATAATCCCATCTTCAAGCATCTGGTTAATTTGTGCCTCAACTGCACTCTGATAAGCGAAAGGTACAGGATATCTATGTCCTGTGAATACTGACCTATCAATAACGTTCAATGAATGGGTATAGCAATTGGCCATACCAATGCGATCCTCAAAAACTCTCCTATTACACAATAACACATCATAGAGCCGAACACATTGTTCCACCTCTATATTACCCTGAAATGCAGCCTCACGTAACGAGTCCTCTAGACTTCCGTTCGTAATCACACTGCCCACAAAACATGGAGAACCCCGCTCTACGGCTGGCGATATCTCATTTAAAGTACAAATCACACCTACAATACTACTCCTCTGAATATGGTCATTGAACGCTACTTCTACTTCAGAATCTCCCCATTTAAATTTCAAACTCCCTACATCATAACATAAGTTACCAGACACTCTACTTAGCCACTCTGAACCCAAGATAACACTGAATACTAAATTTGGAATTACAAGGCAAATCTGCTTCTCTACATGATTATTAATTTTAATGTCTACTAAAACTTGCTTAGAAATTACTTTAGACCTCTTCCCAACAGCTGTGATAACAAAAGTGCTTTTAATTGGCATCTCCTCAAAATTTACTCCAGTTCCTTTCATTTTATCATAAAATGCACTACTTATGCAACTCTTCATACAACCACTATCAATTAAAACATCTGTGTACGCCTCGGACACGTTAAATTTAACTATGGGGCTCTTACTAACCACTTCCTGAATAATACCTTCATCATTTAGTTCATGTAATAATTCATTTCTTACATTTAGGTCATAGGGTTCCTGTATAATTGTATGGACAGGGCATGCTACAGACTGAGATTCTGACCTTACTTCGCAGCCTGGTTCGCGTTTAAAGAACCGCTACAGCTGGCCGTAGTACTACTAACTACTAAACTGGTCTGGTTGTTCTGGGCTGTGTTGTCATTGTTTGGCTGTATATTACTACCACTAGGCTGTCCTCTTCCTTGACCCCTATTCTGGTTGTAATTATTGTCATTATAATTTCTCCCTTGATTTCCCCTGATATCATTGTTCCTTCCTTAATACTGATTACCATAGCCATTTCCTCTGTTCTGATTTAGCTGATTATTATTATTTCTATTTTGAGCGTTGGCCCCTTCGCCACCGTTCCCTTGAACTTCTTGATGCCTGGCTTCATTAGGTCTATTATTATTATTACCCTGGTTCCTATTGAAATTGTCCTCATAACCCCCTCTCCCTAGTGCATCAAATGTGCTTAACAAATTTTCTACTTGTGATATAGTCTTTACATTCTGGATACAAGCAGCCTCCTTGATCCTATAGGGAAAGTGCCTAAGTAGCAACCTCACCACATCACTTTCCTCCTTCAACCCATCCAGATATTTACACACTAATACCTGCCCTAAAAAGTATTCGGTCATGGTGGAGCTTCCTTTAGGGTTATATTTACCACACACTACTCCCTCACGATGCTGCGACTGAATAACCTCATTCCAGAACTTTTCACAGAATTTCATTTTAAAGTCATTAATATCAGTAAACTTGTCTCTGTAGACAGCAAACCAATTCCTCGTTTCCCCCACAAACACTTGTTCTAAAATTTCAACTACCTGACACCACTCAATACTACCATTTTCCAACCTCTCCCCGAATTTATTTTCTATAGTATTCATGAACTCCATTGGGCACCCCTGTCAATTGCTGAACTTACCCAGTTCTACCTCCCTGTGTGTGCTATTCACAAAAACTGGCCTATTCTGACTATTTTCTTGCCTGATCCTAGCTTTTAATTTTAACTCTAATTCTGCGATTTTCTCCTCAGCCTTCCTCTCAATACTGTTTACTGTTAATTTAATGTTTCCTTCTTATTCTTCTACTTTATCATATAGCTTTGCTTGTTTCTCCTCAATCTTGCTAATGCTCTCTCTATTACTCTCTCTTAAATCATTTACTTCTGCAACTATTTGTGAGTGGACTTTCTCAATTCTACCCCCCAGCTGTTCCTTAACACCTTTAGTAGCTACCTGAATTTTGTCAATTTCTCCCCCCAATTGCTTTTTGACCTGCTGTGTTTCCAGTTGCACTAGTTCTTTTAAAATTTCAGCCTGTGTACTGATTCTAATTTCCAACTCCTCCTGTACTTTTCCTAATTTCGTGTCTTCATCTGCAATGATCTCTTTAACCATCTCTTCCATTACTCCTCTGATTTCTCCTCTAATCTGCTCCATTTTCACACTAATTTCCTTGTTGTTCTTATCTAATTTTGCATTATTCTGTTCTAATTTTTTATTTAAAGCTTCTGTACTCTCTCTATTTTCCTTACTGTTTTGTTCTAATCTGGCGTTTAAAGTTTCATTACTCTCTCTATTTTCCCTACTGTTTTGTTCTAATTTAGCGTTGTTTTGTTCCAGTTTTGCGTTTAAAGCGTCTGTACTTTCTTTATTTTCCCTACTGTTTTGTTCTAATTTGGCGTTTAAGGCATCTGTACTTTCTTTATTTTCCCTACTGTTTTGTTCTAATTTTGCATTTAAGGCATCACTACTAACTTTGTTCGGATACATGAACTCGAGAAGTAAAGTTTTTAATTCTGGTTGGCCGCCTACACTCCCTGTTTCAGTATCGGGATTTACCTCCGCTACCCCGGTACTACCATCACTCGACATACTGCTCGTATCATCACTCTCCCGTTGATGACCACTACGTAACCTCATCTGTCTTTCTTTCTCATCACCCATAATGATATACACTGATACAGACAAATAACCCCCAAAATACAGGCACAGAAATATATACCCTTCTCCTTCCACAAATGTTATTAGGTTTTCAGCCCCAAGTTGTCGGCGACAAATGAAACGTTTTGCTAGCCCCTAACTGTTGGGTGAGAAATGTAACTGTTTACCTTTGCCTAAGCTATGTTGTTTTAATGGGCGCCAAGACCTCAACGCAATGTTGAAATCTAAATTTGTATTTAACAACGTCTAGCTCTGGGAGAACACCTTCAAGAATCTATTCACTCAGATCGTGGTATGATTTGATCATTAACCCAACAAACAATTGTATCAGGAGAAGGAATTGGTCTATATCTAATGCTACCTACTGAAAGCAAAGATTGCATTGTAAAAGAAATGAATTTATTATATAAAACAAGTATAGCAAAATTAATAATAATAATAAGTTTAAAATTTAAATTGGAGCGTTGCGATTTTAATATTACCGATAGAAAATTACGTGAAAACGGAGTCTGATAAATTATTGATTTTACTCTTATTCCCAAGCTATGAAGTTACTGAAATATGAAATATAAAACCAAGAGAAATGAGAGATTGCGTATTTCTGCGTCATTAGCGCTTACCACTGGAAATGCCCGAAGCCTTTCCCTCGTAGACCCAAACACTCGTACAACCGCACTGGTTAAGTTTTACAAAAGTTAGTCCTCCAATCCACGGAACATCGGAGCGATTCCCGCGTACAACCGTACTCGTTAAATTCTATACAGATCTTCGCTAACTCCACCGAACATCGGAGCCACTCGCACGCGCACCCATACTCGTCAAGTATTTCACAGATTGCCCTGGTTCCACGGCGCGTCGAACGATATATGCACCTGTCGGCTCCCCCACTCTTCAGCCGACTTCTAGCTTACGTGGTCTCCACTGATTGGCTCTGCCACCCCTCTACTTCCCCTCCTCTAGTTCATTACACTCGGCGCGGCGATGATGAAGTCGATTTCCGTTCCAACTATTCGCCTTTCCTGGACGTTGCGACCCAGGATTGCGTCATGCTTTCCGACAAGATTAAGCGTGTACTTGAATTCCCAGTGAGTCACGTCTCTCGATATACCCTAACTGACGAAAACTCCGTAAAATTCCGCAATCACATAATTTTCTATGATATTGTCGTTCGTAATAATTTGCTTGATAGCGTTTTCTAAGACATAGAAAACCTATCTGAATGCTAATAATTTTTATAAAATGCTCTGAAAATACCTTAATAATAATTATAATAAATTAATAATAATAATAAATTAACAGGAAAAATTCTCTTGGCTGAACAATTTGCCGCGTAAATAAATATAGAATGGCTTCCTACTGACTTATGCCAGTTGCATAAAAACCCCTCGAAAAACACGTTACAATCCTCCGATATGTCCCTTTTTTTTTTTCTCAAGCCCTTCTTTGAGGGGATGTGGCCCTAGTTACTTTCCATCTCCAGATATATCTCTTGTTTTGAGTTCTCAAGCCCTTCGTTAAGGGGATGTGGCCCTCGGTTACTTCTCCATCCCCAGATATGTCTCTTGTTTTGAGTTCTCAAGCCCCTCGTTGAGGGGATGTGGCCCTCAGTTACTTCTCCATCCCCAGATATGTCTCTTGTTTTGAGTTCTCAAGCCCCTCGTTGAGGGGATGTGGCCCTCAGTTACTTCTCCATCCCCAGATATGTCTCTTGTTTTGAGTTCTCAAACCCTTCGTTGAGTGGATGTGGCCCTCAGTTACTTCTTCATCCTCAGATATGTCTCTTGTTTTGAGTTCTCAAACCCTTCGTTGAGTGGATTTGGCCCTTAGTTACTTCTCCATCCCCAGATATGTCTCTTGTTTTGTCTTCTCAAGCCCTTAGTTGAGGGGATGTGGCCCTCAGTTACTTCTTCATCCTTATGATATGTCTCTTGTTTTGAGTTCTCAAACCCTTCGTTGAGGTTATGTGGCCCTCCGTTACTTCTTCATCCTGAGATATGTCTCTTGTTTTGTCTTCTCAAGCCCTTCATTGAGGGGATGTGGCCCTCAGTTACTTCTCCATCCCCAGATATGTCTCTTGTTTTGTCTTCTCAAGCCCTTCGTTGAGGGGATGTGGCCCTCAGTTACTTCTTCATCCTCAGATATGTCTCTTGTTTTGTCTTCTCAAGCCCTTTGTTGAGGGGATGGGCCCTCAGTTACTTCTCCATCCCCAGATATGTCTCTTGTTTTGTCTTCTCAAACCCTTCGTTGAGTGGATGTGGCCCTCAGTTACTTCTTCATCCTCAGATATGTCTCTTGTTTTGAGTTCTCAAACCCTTCGTCAAGGGGATGTGGCCCTCAGTTACTTCTCCATCCCCTGATATGTCTCTTGTATTGTCTTCCCTAACCCTTCGTTGAGGGGATGTGGCCCTCAATTACTTCTTCATCCTCAATATGTTCTTGTTTTGAGTTCTCAAACCCTTCGTTGAGTGGATGTGGCCCTCAGTTACTTCTTCATCCCCAGATATGTCTCTTGTTTTGTCTTCTCAAGCCCTTCGTTGAGGGGATGTGGCCCTCAGTTACTTCTTCATCCTCAGATATGTCTCTTGTTTTGTCTTCTCAAGCCCTTCATTGAGTGGATGTGGCCCTCAGTTACTTCTTCATCTCCAGATATATCTCTTGTTTTGAGTTCTCAAGCCCTTCGTTAAGTGGATGTGGCCCTCGGTTACTTCTCCATCCCCAGATATGTCTCTTGTTTTGAGTTCTCTAGCCCTTCGTTGAGGGGATGTGGCCCTCAGTTACTTCTCCATCCCCAGATATGTCTCTTGTTTTGAGTTCTCAAACCCTTCGTTGAGTGGATGTGGCCCTCGGTTACTTCTTCATCCTCAGGTATGTCTCGTGTTTTGTCTTCTCAAACCCTTCGTTGAGTGGATGAGGCCCTCATTTACTTCTCCATCCCCTGATATGTCTCTTGTTTTGTCTTCCCTAACCCTTCGTTGAGGGGATGTGGCCCTCAATTACTTCTTCATCCTTAGATATGTTCTTGTTTTGAGTTCTCAAACCCTTCGTTGAGTGGATGTGGCCCTCAGTTACTTCTTCATCCCCAGATATGTCTCTTGTTTTGTCTTCTCAAGCCCTTCGTTGAGGGGATGTGGCTCTCAGTTACTTCTTCATCCTCAGATATATCTCTTGTTTTGAGTTCGCAAACCCTTCGTTGATGGGATGTTGCCCTCAGTTACTTCTTCATCCTCAGATATGTCTCTTGTTTTGTCTTCTCAAGCCCTTCATTGAGTGGATGTGGCCCTCAGTTACTTCTTCATCTCCAGATATATCTCTTGTTTTGAGTTCTCAAGCCCTTCGTTAAGGGGATGTGGCCCTCGGTTACTTCTCCATCCCCGGATATGTCTCTTGTTTTGAGTTGTCAAGCCCTTCGTTGAGGGGATGTGGCCCTCAGTTACTTCTCCATCCCCAGATATGTCTCTTGTTTTGAGTTCTCAAACCCTTCGTTGAGTGGATGTGGCCCTCGGTTACTTCTTCATCCTCAGATATGTCTCGTGTTTTGTCTTCTCAAACCCTTCGTTGAGTGGATGAGGCCTCATTTACTTCTCCATCCCCAGATATGTCTCTTTTAGGAACAGATTCTTTCCCTTCTCAAAAATATCAAAATCTGAACCCTCATTTTCGTTGTTTATTAAAATTTTGGGAACTCTTTGATTGCTTGTGATGTACTGGGCCGTTGGTGTCCTTATGTCCCACATGAAGGGTGAGAGGGAACTGAACCAAGTACTAGAATTGGCTCACATTTATTAAATTACAAATGCCAACAAGCAGCGCATTCCTACGATCAATAGGGTCATTAAAAATACTAACTTAAAAAATACAATTTCTGGTAGGAAAAAGGTTAATAGTATATGAGTGTGGAACATAATACCACTCCTATAATTTAATGATAAAATGATTTTCATATTAGGGACTCATGTCCATTTCTTGCACATTCAACGACGGCAGCCATGTTTCTATTGACGTCATATTACGTAGCCACTGTTGCCAACATGTGGGATACAGAATACGTGTGCGTGACAAATCACAGGGGTACATGTGCCTACAGCAGCGTTAGCAATATGCTCCTCGTCCCACAATGGCAGACCCAGCTCTATATACGGTGCCCAACAGGGCTCAGTGCACAGTGCACCTACACAGTAAAATACATTTCTACATTAAGTATTAACGTCTAAATTTAATTCTTAAAACTAGGAAGTTCACACAGATCAAAATACATAGTATTAAAAATCTTTATCTAAATATACACTCACCGGAAAGAAAAAAAAAATGCTACACTTGTATTTTTCTATTATTCTCATAATTTATTGCACTGAAATTATTCTTATGTAAAAGTTATGCATAATTAATTATTTTCTGTACATTTGAAAGCCACTTCACATACAAAGAAATGCTTCAAATAAAAAATCTGTTTAATTTTCTTGAATAAGAAAAGAAAGTGAAAATGTCTTAAATTTTGAGTAAATTACAAAGTCGTTTAAAAATGTTAATCTGTGTTCCAAAATTTATCATTACAGAATTAATTCATTTCTCTGGGTACTGACACAAGAACTGAACACTTAAAACGGGTATTTCCACCCCTAGCACGAATCATCTCGCGTAACCTCTCTGCCGTACTTGCGATGATTTGTGAAATGCTTTCCTGCGGGATGCGTTCCCACTCCTCATGCAGCATCACCCGAATTTGCTGGAGAGTCTCAGGAGCACGTTCCCAAACATTTTCCAAACATGTTCAATTGGATTGAGGTCAGGGCTCCTAGCTGGCCAGTCCAGTGCGTAGATTCCAAACACATGCAGGTACTGCTGGACACATCGGGCAGCGTGTGCTCGTGCGTTGTCGTGCATCAGGCGAAATCCATCTCCGACAAATGGAGTAAATGGTTCAACATGGTTTTCAAGGACTTCCATGATGTACCGGTCAGCTATGAGAGTCCCATTCTCAATTACGTCAAGTTTAGTCCTGGCGTTCATACTGACCCCGGCCCAAGCCATGACAGAACCCCTGTTGAATGCAGTCCTGGAGGAAAATATTACAGGAGAAAACCTTTCTCCGATCCTCCTCCACACTCTTTCTCTTCCGTCAGGCGATCTGAGATCGAATCTCTTCTCCCCTGTGAAGAGGCCATTGCTGATGGAGGCGAGCGAAGTGAAGACGTGCCCTGCGATGTTGAGGTTCCAATCTGGGGCCGGTAGCAAGTCTTCTGGAGAAGATTTCCACACCTCTTAATCTTCTCCTTATTGTCCTCTCACTGTCGCCTGCTGAAGCCGATTTCTTGCTTCTACAGCCGTGGTGTGTCGGTCCCTCAGATACTGGTCATCTTTGTCTGATGTCGCCCCTCTGTGGCCTGACCCATGCCTCCTGGAGTATGTTCCAAGTTCCCTATACCGTTGGTATGTCTTTTGGATGGTCGAAACATTGACATTTAACTGTCGCATGCTTCTTCCATCTTCAATCAAGGCTACAGCTCTCGTGTAAGAAGCATGTTTCCTTTGCGAGATGAAGTTAAAAATAATGAGAAATCATTTGAAGAATACATTTTATCAAACAAAGCAAATTTGTTTTGTAGGGATGAGACTTATCACCCAAGCACTTTAAGTTTCTTGCAGGAAATGAACTAATGTAAATGGAGGCGTACGGTCTGCCTGGGGTAGATAGCGAACTGGGGTGTCATAAATCAAACTTTATATTGATAATTTAAAGGAAATGGATGGTAAACAAACACTCTGAACAGAGAAAGGTCTGATAATAGTACAAGCGACAGAATTGAGACTGTATGCTGCTAATACGCAAGTTTTTATGTTAAAAATCAAGTGTTGCGTTGTTTTGCCGGTGTGTGTAGTATAAAAACTAAATCTAAATTTGATCTAATATCAAATATAAACACTGGTTTAGTAATTATTACAAGGGAACCAAACTGTAACTCTAATAACTAGGGAACATACATTGTTGATTCTGTCTTGTGTCATAGATAATTCAGTGACTGGATTATAATTTCCAAGAACGGTCTAATGGACAGACGGAAATGTAGCTACCAATTTATACGAACTGCATCATATGCAAAGCCTCCATAACACGTGAGCATAAACTCAGGAACAGTAATAAAGCTTGACAAATAGTTTGACTACTTGTAGTTTGAATATACTGTACAATATAAAGAGAGAAAGTCTCATTAAACAAGCTGGGAGGAAGTCCCATTAAATGTTAATAACAAATAGCAAGTAGTAGGGGAGCAAATCCCATTAAACAAGCTGGGAAGAAGTCCCATTAATTGTTAATAACAAATAGCAAGTAGTAGGGGAGCAAATCCCATTAAACAAGCTGGGTGGATGTCCCATTAAATGTTAATAACAACTACCAATTAACTGGGGAGGAAATCCCATTAAACAAGCTGGGAGGAAGTCCCATTAAATGTTAAGAAATTAAGCAGCACTACATAGGCTGAAAACCCTTACACAAATTTGAGCGCCCAACTGACCTCAGAAGAAAAAATATTTATCTAGATTTAAAGGTATGTAATCTGAAGTTGACATTGATTGGAAGAAATGTACCTATCTTGGTTTCAGTATGCAGAAGTTGCACAACACTATTACGTAGCAACTAATTCTCGCCAGGAGAAAAAAAAACGTGAACTATAGTAGCTGAAACATCATCGAAACAATGATGTAAAAATCTTGTGGAAAGATTGACTAGTGAGTCGAGTTGACTATCACATTGTACCAGAGTTTAAGTCCAAAAACCATAATGATGGCTGGAGTCAGTGGAGCTCGTCTAGTTGATGAAGTAACTGAATGCTGGATAGCACTTCAGTTAGACGTAGTTAAAGTTCATATTGAACCTGTTGTCGAGCAGGAGTTCTTGTAAGCACTTACTGACGCGAAGAAAGACGGCGAAACTTGAAGAGAGGATGCGTAAACTGAAGCCGAAGAACTTTGCTTTAATAGACTACAGAATGTGGCGTAGATGACATCACAAAGCTTGAATGTGATTGGTTGTAGAAGGTGTCAGCCAATCACGGAGAAGATGACGAGATGGAATCTTCTTGAACACAACATGTCTGCCATTGAAAATATGCAGTGGAGTGAAAATAGTTGTCCCTCTCCATTACATGATTCTCCATCTCCGTACTGTGCCCGAAATTTACCTACCATTACCTGTTGAATCCCATGAAGACAGCCAGATAGTAGAACCTGAAAATCCCCAGCTAAAAAGAACCCAAGTCCTACCAACATGTGAATGGGATAAAAAGGACACAATTAAATCTAACAAGATGGCATTAGATAGATAGATAGATTTTTATTAATTCCATTTGATCAAATACATGTATACAATACATTTTTGATATAGGACACGTCAGAATTTACATCTATAAAATAAAACAACTGACCGGTATATATTACTAATATTATAACTATTAATAACTTAACAGATCTTAATAGATGCAATCTTATTGAACACACCTCACTCTATTATCATAATATGAAAACTTAATTCTATTGACGTCAGAAAAGTTGGATGGCGCAGCCACGCGGCAGAATGTTGAAGCTGTAACATTGTGATTGGTGAGATTTATTTAGATGGTGAAGCATTGACGTCGTGATGGAAACAGAAAGAAATTTGTCAAATTCGAGGAGGTACTGCTCTGTATAAGGTTGCAAAACGTATAAAACGGCTACGAAATATCTTCACTACTTTCCTGTACAAAAAGTTCAGAGAGAAAGATGGGTTTCGTCGCTGTCAATTGGAAAACGTGTTACATGTTACATGACAGTGTGCAGCCTGCATTTTTGTGAAGACGACTTCTTTCCACCGGTATTGTTGATTATTGATGGTTATTGTCTCTAATTTGTATTCACATGGATTTAGCTACATCAAAAATACTGATAAACTTATAGCCTATTACTTCTGTGCCGTACAAAGAATGTAATCCGCTCTTCGTAAACTTATTTAAGGGGTTCTTCCGATTGACAATAGCCGAATGGTTAGAAAACTTAAGAAAAATGCTGTTCCTAGCCTTAATTTGCCAGAGAATTTATATTCTTGCCTTTGAACTGCAAGTATGTAGGTCATTGAAGTATGATTTGGCTTAAATTGTGTTTTTCGCTATGATCTCCCTACTGTTGAATTTAGTTAATTAAAATGTAAAATCTTAGTTTTAAGTACCGGTTTGGTGACCCATCATCCCAGGCAGGCCGGTAACACCTATACTACTCAGGCAGATAGGTCACTTAGTCGTAATTTTAAAGTTATAGTGATGTTAAGTATAGGCTACATATGCGGTAATGTAGTGGGAGACCGGTTCGGCCTAGGCTATTCTAACTTTAATTAGTTCTCATTTCAGGGTTTTACAGTTTTGAGTGCGAATAGTTGGTTTGAAAGTTGTACAACAGTAAGGAGAGTATGTTTTGTATAGGTTTTAATTGGTATTATGGTTTATGTCGAGCTGAGGAGTGAATTTGGTTTGGCTTTTAGTGTAGTTTTTGATCTGTTCCGTTTGCTTATGACAAGTTCAAATGAAGACTCCAGCTTTGTTAAATATCTGTATTTTAAATATTTAATTAAATATATTGATAAAGAGGATGCCTCCATTTTAACTTGCCTGTGGCAAGAGATTAATAAATTAACATTCTTGCCTTTGAACAGCAAGTATGTAGGTCAATATTTGCAATATTGAAGTATGATTTGAGCATCCCAAGTAACGCTTCTTTGAACCCAAAACATTCATGCAAATTCAGGGTTGCTTGATTCAATTTATTATCAGGGAGTCATCCTTTGTGTTATGTGAGATATATATATATATTGTGAAATTAATTTTAAAAAAAACATCGATACCGCTAGGCTCCCAAGTACAGGCTTCATATATGTAACAGCAGACAGTAAATTAACTATCTACATGTGGGTAATATTTTTAACTGGTAGTAATTAGGCACTGCATTTAAATTGATTATAAAAATATTTCTATCAATGAAAGGAAATATGTAGTATTTTGTCATCATAAATTAGAAGCCATAACAAACGCACACCCAATTACTTCACGTCACCATATCGCCGCCATATTGCAAACAGCTGACCGTAAGCTCCTCCCCCGTTTCGGACGTCAATAAATACAACAACATACAGCTAGATATTACGATAATAATAATAATAATAATATCGTATGGCCCCGGGTGCCGGGTGCAAGCTTTGTAATTTGACACCCAGAGGGTAGAAAAGTAAAATATAATTATAGATTTCATTGCTCCTATATGCTAAGATATTCAACTACAGAGTAAAAACAATGGTTTTTATTTTTGTTTTTGGGGCCAGTTTTATATACTGGGGTAGTGTATTGTATAATTTAACTCCAGTGTGAAAATTTCCTTTTTGATATATGCTTGTGTGTGTGTGTGTGTGAAATACGAATGTTTTGATTTTGTCTTGTGTTATGCCTATGAACATCATTTTTGTTTTAAGAAAAACATCTTTATTCATTAAATTCTAAAAAAAAAAACCATAATACTTTCAAAGATATATATGCAGGGCAGTGGGAGAATGTTTAAATCTTTAAACAGAGGTCTACATGATTCTCTAGTGTTTACATTTGCCATAATTCTAATCCCCCTCTTTTGTATCCTAAACGTGCTTAGTATATCTGGCGACATACCCCAAAATATGACCCCATATCTTAAGTATGAATGGAAATAAGCAAAATAAGTATTTCTTAATGTGTGCATGCTAGTGCAGGTTTTCAAAATATGTAACGCAAAGCACATCGAGTTCAGTTTAGTATTCAGATATTGTATATGTTTATTCCATTTCAAGTCTTGTTGTAACCATAGTCCTAAAAACTTTGTTTCTGATTTATTTTCTAGTTGATGGCCATTTAATGTTATATTGGGCTTCGCAGGAAACCTATTCTGTATAGTGTGGAAATTTAGACATACTGTTTTTTATAGTTTATTATGAGGCGAATCTTGTGACCATTTGGTTAGCTCTCCTGTAACGGAGTCAGCAGACTGCTGTATGACCTGTTTAGTCTCGCCTTTTATTACGAGCGTTGTATCGTCCGCAAACAAAATTTCCTTATGTCAATGAACGTTCTGTGTTATATCATTGATATATAGAAGAAAGAGTAGTGGGCCCAAAACCGATCCCTGGGGTACTCCAAATTTAATAATTCCCTCATTGGACAATGTTTCATTAAGTACTTTGGTTCCATCATCCTTGTGTCTCAAGCTTACTATTTGTTTACGCCTTGTTAAGTAAGACTCTTATCCATTTATTAGCTAGACCTCTAATACCATATTGATTTAGTTTTGTAAGGAGGATTTTATGGTCAACAACATTAAATGCTTTCGATAAATCCAAGAATAGGCCAGTTACACGTTCCTTATTGTCAATTAATTTTAGTATACAATTACTACATTCGTAAATTGCTGTCTGTGTAGATTTTTCCGTTCTGAATCCATGTTGTGAGTTTGATAATATTTTATTTTATCGTATAAAACTTATCAGTCTCTTATACATGATTTTTCCCACAATTTTTGCTATACCAGTTGGTCAGGTAATAGGATGATAGTTATCTAATTCATATTTTGAACCGTTTTTGTGCACTGGAATTACTTTTGATAACTTCAAAATATCCGGGTAAGTTCCTGAGAGAATTGAACTGTTTATTAAGTGCGTAAGTGGATTTATTATATTTTCTGCACATTTCTTTAAAATTGCACCAGGGATGCCATCAATGCCAGCAAAGAATTTATTTTTAGCTCTTTTTTAACTATTCTTACCTCTTCACTTGTGACATGATTTTTAAATAAAGAATCACTGCATATATTTATTTTATTATTAGAATTTAATGTATTTACCTGTGATTTATTTAATAATTTTTGTGGAATTTCCAGAAAATAGTCATTAAAAGTGTTTGCTATTTCCTCTGGATTATTAATCACTTTATTATTTCTGGTCAGTGTAATGTTCCTTTGTATTTTAGCAGATTTTCCAGTTTCTTTCTTTATCACGGACCACATAGCCCTGTTTTTATTAGATGGTTGGGAAATAAAATTATCATTATGCATTTTCTTTGCTAGTCTTATTACCTTATTCAATATGCTAGTGTATTTTTGTAGTATAAATTGAATTCAGGTGTTGTGTGGTATTGTTTATATAATTTGTGTAGAAATTTCTTTCTTTGACATGAATTTATAATCCCTGTTGTTATCCAATTGCTAGTTTTGTTATTTTGAACAGTTCTTTGTTTAAAGGGGAATGCTATTTCAAAATAGTGTTTTAGGGTACTGTTAAATGCATTAAATTTATCATTTACATTTTCTAGTTTATACATTTCTGACCATGTTTCCTTATTTAATAAGTCATTGAAATATGTGACATTTGTTTCAGTGAATGACCTGAACTTTGATTTTACTCCATTATCATTATTATTGATTGTTTCGGGTACTTCAAAATTCAGTATTTGTCCATGGTGGTCACTAAAACCCGGACAATAGACTTCTATTCAATGGTGATATTTATCTGTATTTATAAAAATTTGATCAGGAGGGGTTTTACTAAATTTTGTTATTCTTGTTGGGGTATTTACTGTAGGTTTCAGTCCATAGATAATTAGTAACTGTGTTAATATTTCACAATTTCTATCATATTTTAGGTAACACCATGACCAAAATCGCATAATAGCTCAGAGAACAAGAGATTTCCACGAATGGAGCACCTCGGGAGGGTGGACTATTCCGAAATACCCGGCGATGGCCCTCCTAATACAACCTTCCAACACTTGTTTAAAGCATCACTCAGAAGAATTTTAAAATAAAATTCAATTTATTCAGAAAAAGCATGCCATAACATTCCTTCTAAGAGGTAGAATTGCCCCTCAAAACTAGGGTGAAAATACTGACTACCAGTAACAAAATACTAGTAGTACCTATGACTATGGAAAGAAATCAGGTGTCTATCTCGACACACACATCGAAAATGTATATATCAGAATGTTTGCTTGAAATTGGCCGTCGACGATGTTATAACTAAATCGACGTAATTATCATAATTATCATTTTTCAATGCTATCAATCAACAATAAATTAAATATTTACATTTTATACAAAACATCGATTTACACCTAATGTGTACATTATTTACAAAGAGAAAAATTTACAAGACTTGATTTGACCTTCCAATTCGAGATTCATTTGTCCTAGATCAGGCACAGTGTTCCTAATTTGTGATATAATCTAACAAACAACTAAGTTGATTAGAAGTGTGGATTTGTCTATCCATGTAGAAGAAAAATATTAATATAAATGACATCATACATCTGATAACAATTGTCAATTACTTTCTTGGGTCAATTTCAACCACATAATCATATTTATGACACCGTGCTTTACTCAGTTTATTTATCAGTGTGCTTATTATACTCAAACATCTGGTCCTAAGATTCCACGAAAGGATTGACCTTAATTAAGCTCGTTGTGTATTATCACACAATTTTAAACATGTGCTCTCACTAGCACGATACCATAACATTAATAACACTCAACAGTGTATCCATAAATCACTATAACAGCATTTTTCACAATATGCTCGACGATGGGTACACCTCTTTACTGGTGACCCTATACCAAATAGATCCTACAATGATCTTCATTGCACCTCAGTGCTGCACAAAATAATTCACTTACATCGTGAACATAAATACTGAAGTAAATTACACTTGTGTCGAAAATCAAAAAATCAAAGAAAATGACCCTATTAAGTTGTAAGCTTTGCCTCACATTATTCAATACAATTATATTTAATATTGATCGAGACTTTTTTGAAGTCTGGACTAGGATTTATTAATAACTGAGCATTGATGCTCGCCAATAAGCTCTTTCAAGAATCGTAGAATTATAAATATCAACTGCATATAAAATGCCACAAACTATCAAAAGTCACAAGAAATATGTGATCTGGATTAAAGTGAAAATTGATCAAATGCAACTAATTATGAAGACCCCCCCCCTCAGGTGAACCCGAGAATGATGTAGCAATACTACCTACAGCATGAATCTAGTAAATAGCTGAATATTTAAGACCTATTGATTCATTAGGCAGAATTGGTAATATCTCTCGCTCTATAGATAAGTATGAAGTGTTCCAGAAAGAATAATATATCATAGTTATCCACTAATCCATCCTCAGAAAAACTTCTATGTCTAAATGACATTTAAAATATTTTTATTAAGTAATTTCTTCAAACAGAAAATTTATTTCATCAACATAGCTCAGGTCTAAGTGTATCAAAGACACTTTCATAATCCTGACAAAATATCGAAGTGCACGAAAAATAAGAATGTGCATTAGGCACAAAATAGTTCCTATCTCTATCGAAAGTATAGATCTTCTCCTGTGATGAGTCTTCGCAACAATGAAAAAGTGCATTAATTAATCCAATAAAAACTACTAGAATCAAATATAGTTTCCAAAACTACACAATTGGATGCATTTGGTTATCCCAAATCAAAATCCAGGTTGGCCAGGAAATCAGAGACAACAGAGCATCGAACCTAAACTTCTGTCCAACCATGCTACAATTCAATGAACTATGGCAACTATGGCTACTTTCAAATACCCCACCAGCCACTACTAATACAGTTGAGAGTTCTCTACCTTCTGCCAGGCTTCTTAGCGATGATTAAAAAGGATATTATCACGTCGTGGTAATCCACTATGCACCTCACCAGGACATATAATACTCTCCCATGGGCGTTCCGGGTGTTGAACATACGATCTCCTTTCTCCGATCAGGCTCCAAGCTCCGTCCTCAAGGTCGCTTAACGCACGAAATGGCCTTGCGATCAGATTACACGCACTCGCGTCTCCCGACAGAAAATAGCCGTATGCGGCAACTGAGAGATATACGATAGCACCGGGGGGGTGGTGCTTTGGGGGTTTAAGCCCCCCCACCAAAACCTGGGAACACTTTAAAAACATTGATGATATCTTTCTAGAAAATTGATTGCATAACTGGAATGATAGGGAATCTTCATCAGGAGCTCTAATACTACTAAACTCCTTAAGGTGAATTTATAATTGATCTCATGGCATCAGAAAAACTGCTTGTTTACACAATAAACCCAAGCAAAAAGCTTCAGGGAACTGATTTAGATTGATCGTCTGCAATTACACACGCTGAAACTGTGATTGAAAGCTTAAAATCTCTAAGAATCTCACTCGTTTTTTGAAGAAGCTACCAAAATTCCTAATATCTGCGGTTCAATAATTTCGATGCCTTGAACAGTTGGAAGACAACTGAACAGAAGCCACATACCAGCAGAAACTCCAGAATTATACTATAAAGGATCTGTTTTCATCCCTTGGATTGACTCTTTCATTAATTAATTGGAATATCGATTCATCAAGCATAAAGACTTATTAAAGAGTTTTGAGTGCTTACTGCTTCAGCCAATGCATCACATACACATACAGAAACCTTCCAAGAAAAAAATGCAACTTGATTTCTTACAGCTGTATAATTTTTATAAGAATGACGTAATTGAAAGTGGAGGAAACAACAAAGGCCTGCTTTTGGCTGAGTTTGAACTGTGGTACAAGAGCTTGAAGACCCACGCTAATATCCCTAAAAACGCAATCGATGTGTTGAATCTATGTGACAAGGACTTGTTTCCTAATATCCACACATTGTTGAGAATTTTGTGTACGGTACCATCCCTGTGACTACAAGCACTGCTGAGGTGTCATTTTCTATACTACGTCGGTTGAAAATATATCTTAGGAATACCATGGGTGCAGACAGGCTGACTGGACTAGCAGCACTGAATATTCACCGGGAAATTGAAGTCACCAGTACAAAGGTAGTTTCCGTTTTGAAACAAGAAGTTCCGTGACGAACTAAGGAGCCTACTTTTCATGCCAATGATTATTCTACAGTATATGAACCTATCTAGAATAATGACGAAATTAAGTTGGTAATATCGAAATGTCTAATTAGTTCTAAATATTCCTGGTATAATGTAGCCTAATAGAGTACTACAGTTGGCAGCCCTGGTGACTGAATATATTATTAGTTCCATATCTTAAGGTACAGAATACAAAATTTGGTTGAAGTCCAATGGACGTTACATGCACTTAGACATTGGATCTATCAGCACGCGTAAAGGCATGTTGGCAACAATGTCATGCGTGTGCTGGTTAGAAATAATCTGAAATATTATGATATCTTGTTGTGCCAATTTTGGATGAAATCCATTTGTTAGTATAGAACTTACATGTTTTATAAAATTGGACCTATCAGCAAGCATAGAATCATGTTGGCAGCACTGACTTATATTAATTACTCCAAATTAATCTAGAGTGTCAGGTGCTATACGTGTGCAAAGTATAGAGCTGTTGGCTTGCATACTTTCTGATATAAATTATTGATATTAGGGTAAAAAAATATAGACAGCATTTATTAACAGTTTGCAGCCCTGATTGCTCTTAAGAATACTTATAGTCATTCTGTTATGTTACACATAGCACATACGAAATTTGGTTGAAATCCAACTGATAGTATAGAAGTTATATGTATTTAAAAATTGGTCCTATCAGCAGTCTTACAATTATGTTGGTAGAACTGAAGTATATAAGTTATTCCAAATTAATCTAAAATGTCAGGTACTATACGTGTACATAGTATAAAGCTGTCGGCTTGCATACTTTCAGTTATATTGGTATTTGGATGAAGAAAATAGAGAGAGCAATTATCAACAGTTGGCAGCCTTGGTGGCTCTTAAGAATACAGTCAGTCATATTTGTTTATGTACACATATTGCATTCAAAATTTGGTTGAAATCCAATTAATAGTGTAGAAGTTATATGCATTTAAAATTGGACCTATCAGAAGGCTTAAAATTATTTTGGCAACACTGTCATATATGGCCTCCTGGAAATTAAACTGAAATAGTATTATCTACATGTGTGCCAATTTTGGAATAGCTCCAATGCATACCTTCCATGATATCCAACATGGAGCTCAAATTTCTTGTGCATTTTTTCAGCAGTTGGTAGCACTGACATCAATTTCAAATATGGGCTTGAGATATTCCGGTATACATCTTTACTCATACTAAATTTAGTTTCGATTGTTGCAGCCGTTTAGGAGTTGATAGGGGGGGGGGGGGGGGGGGGACGGACACACACACACACAGACAGACAGTAGGACAGACAGACAGACACACATTTTCCCGTATCGATCTCATAAGTTTACTTTTTCCTCATTTTTGCAAAATGTGAAAAGTAGGCTAAAAATCTGCTAGGCGGCTGGATTTTGTTCTGTGAAATTTGAGTTTCCACTTTATTGAAACAACGTTAATGTTAATTTATTAATACATGATTTGTATCAACTATTTGTTTAAACTTGCATTCAGCCTGTGTAATTAAGTTCAACTTGGTATTCTAGAAATGTTTAAGATTTTTTATTATAATGTTAGTTATTAAGGAAAATTGAAATACATATTTTCACATACAGTACATAAAATATTTGTTACAATCCATAACACTAAGGTATACAATTACATCTCTTAATTTTTAAAATGTAATTTTTAGTTCCAATTAAATTTACATATACAAAATCAAAATGTTATTATTAATTTCCTAAAACCTATACTATTTCTTGGTATAAACAACTCAAAACTTAGTAAATGATTGCAGATAATTGATGTTACAAATCAATATGGCGATCCTGGTAGCTGGATATACTCGTAGTTATGATAATAGTGAGCAGAGCAATCCAGTCGTTATCACTCTGATCGTGATCAAAAGTTAATTCTTGATAAAAATCATGCAGTTCCTTTTTATTACTTGTATAACCTTAGCTCAATGGTACTGTAACTAAAATTTGTATAAAACCAATGCACATTTTATCTAAACAATCTCCAGTCCAATAGCATATTTTTATTTGTTTTAACAGAGCATTCTACAGTATGTTTGATCTTTTAGAATATCTTTTTATGCATATGATCTCAAATATACAGTACATATTTACATACAAGACTAATAATGGACACATTCTCTTTCCATAGCTGAAATCATGTTAATGAGGAAAGCCCCCTCCAAACCAAAAGTCTGGGTGCGCCCCTGATAGCAACCATACTATGTTAGGCCCATCTCGAATGGAGATGTGGACAACATGTTCTCAAAAGATTGCTCCATCTTATGCGAGAATAGCGTGTTCCTAAAACACATGCTGAATGTTGCTGTCTTTCGTAATCTCTACCATGCTATGAGTGCAGTGCCTATGTCATGAGTTAGCTTTGCATGTTAATTATCACTGAATACTGTTCGTTCCATCCCCCTTGCATGTGAAACATGTCACTTGAGAAAGGCGTAGTTCCTATACACATGCTGTGCACATCGTATAAACTCTCCGTTGCTTCAAACTACAGCAAAAGTTGAATATACTCTTGTTTAACACAAGCGATCCTTAATGGTGTCCCCGGCCTCGTGTCCATATATCACTCCTCTCTGGCACTGCAAATAGTAATGTCCTCGTTCACATGCTTAAGAGTCGAACACGACACTAACATTTTCGTACTGCATACTGGTTCAAAGTATAAAGCACAGTGTAGTGTTTTAACAGAGTCCGTTACTCCATGTATTTTACTATTTCACTTAGCTAACGACAAGCACTCCCGTGAAAAGATTTCTCGCACGGAAACATGTTGCGTTCTGATTACTGGTGGTGGGTTGCTCCCTCACGAGAGCTTCCTCCCCCACTCTAAGGTATCTGAGATCAAACACCATCGCTAGGACTGTCATGAATACACAGTTTTTATCATTTATTACTTCTTATAATGTTTTGAATACTTGCATACACTTTCTAGTATTCTGGCAAGTTGTTTGATATCTTTTTCAGTGCGTAAGTCACCCTAGTTTACTCTAAAACATTATAATAATTCTTTAAAAGTCTTGTGTCGTCATTGATGCCGTAAACCAATAGAATAATTTCTTGTTCATTACCTCCCAGCGTTCGTAGACGCTCGCGAGACATCGGCTACCCTCGGGTGACCCACATCTGAGGTGTTATGGCCGCCCACCATATGATATCAGGAGCAGTACCGTATGAGGGTTCTCAGCTCGTGGCGCACGGGCCATGAATTATTGGTACAGTACCCTTATACAAATGCTCTATGTAAGCTTTCCGTCTGTCAACCTATTCTTCCCCGTTAGAGGTTTTGCATCGGAGTCTTTAATATTACAGTACTTGGTCTTTCTTTTACAAAAACACTCTTAATTCTTTGATAACCTGTAACTACTTTTCCTACTTTCACACAATTTTTTATACCTTGACATTTCTCTTTCTCTTCTTTAGAAATGAACACACTTGGAGGGAGGAGAGTGTAAGAGCAATGATTAGATTCAGTGTTCAATGATTTCAAAGTGAGAGGTGTAGTGCAGTGCTAACTGCTGATAGGGGATAGAGGCTTCCATACTAGACTGGGCACTGAAAGGCAAAACAGGCTCAACTGGAAATGATTGAATGTAATGACAGTAGTGGCTTCAGTGGCGTAGCCCAACCCTCTTCCTTCGGAGAGGAAGCAAAGCAGGCGGGCCCATGTCCTAGATCTATGGCACGTAGTGCGTAGGTGTTAGTGATAGTAGCATCTGTTCTGTTTTCAGACCCAATTGATCATCAGGCATGAAGAGGAGCTGTTCTTGTCGGCTGGGAAGGACACTGCAGCCTGGCAGGCGGTGCTGACCATGAACCCTGATCTGCAGGGCCTGGATATCACTGAGTTGCCTGGTTTGTTGGGCGCATACCATGCAGTGGAGGCAGCAGGAGGCCGGCTGGTGTCGGCCCAGCTGGCGTTCAAGCTGTACGACACGTTTGGACTGAGCGAGGAGGTGGTGACTCGGCTGGCGGCAGCTCGAGGCATGGAGGTGGATATCGGTGGGTTTGGCCAGCTGTTGAGGAGGGCGAGAGTTCGCAGCAGGGACAGCCATAGTGTGGAGCAGCCGACTCCTAGTGTTGCGCACTTGCTAGTCGGTGTGAGTCCGACGGACGACAGTCTCAAGTACGCGTATCACAAGCGGCCGGACTACGTGTTTCCACCTGCCGAGTGTCGAGTGTGTGCCATCATCGTGGACGGGCACTGCGTGTTAGAGCTGGGTCCCGGGGCCGAGTGTGGAGTCGTCCTCGACCAAACCAACATGTACCACGAGTCGGGCGGCCAGGCAGGGGACACTGGTGTGCTGCGGCTCAATAAAGGGCTGGAGATGTTAGTGCACAACATTGTGGATGTGCAGGGTTTCCTCGTTCACCAAGGACAACTAGCAGGGAGCAATGGTGAGTTATGCTATGTGCAACAAATACTTTGTGGGTTAGTGTTAAGTGCCTGCCAGCGATGCTACAGAATCCCTAAATGATGCGAATACTGGTGGTATTTTACTTTTGCTTTCAAGCGAAAGTATCTTACACATTATAATGTCCGAGTTCCATATCCACAAAGGACGTATGTAACCCAAATAGAGCTCTCAGTTAACAGACATGTTGAGCCAGTATATGTCCTCTTATAACACGAGCCTGGGAGACCCCCAAACTACTATCGGTCTTTTATTATGGACACTCGAGTTTAGGTCTTAATTACAAACAAACCAGCAGACCTATTGAAAAATGAGTTATACCAATATTTTCCTTGTTTAATTCTCCGTTAGACCATATAAGCCAATTATTCTCAAGTTGAATAATATTTTTTTAAAAATTTGTGGTTGTATGAAAAATTGTCTGGGTTTTTGACGTCTTTTCTAGGAACCACTCACTTAAAACTATGTACATAGAAAACTTCTTGGCTGAGGGTAATGAAATTTTTATAAGTTATAGGCACAAGTATTGGTAGTGTAAATCTCAAGTTAGAATTTTTTTCAACTACCCAATAAAAAGTTCTTATACTTTTTCTCAAGTAACGTTTTCTCAGCCCAGGGTAAACGTCCAGCAGGAAACTTGGCCTTATTTTGAAGCTTTCATTCGTGAATATCGGAAACTATGACCACTGTAAACGTAGAGTGAGATGATGAATTTATGAAGAGTAATATTAATGGGAGGTCTTGTGCGTTCTGGCTCATGTGATTGTGCCAGTTTGGCTAGCCCACACTGTTGGGAGATAAATGTAACTGTTTACCTTTGCCTAAGCTATGTTGTTTTAATGGGCGCCAAGACCTCAATGCAATGTTGAAATCTAAATTTGTATTTAACAACGTCTAGCTCTGGCAGAACACATTCAAGACTCTATTCACTCAGATCGTGGTATGATTTGATCATTAACCCAACAAACAATTGTATCAGGAGAAGGAATTGGTCTATATCTAATGCTACCTACTGAAAGCAAAGATTGCATTGTAAAAGAAATAAATTTATTATATAAAACAAGTATAGCAAAATTAATAATAATTATAAAATTTAAATTGGAGCGTTGTGATTTGAATATTACCGATAGAAAATTACGTGAAAACGGAGTCTGATAAATTGATTTTACTCTTATTTCCAAGCTATGAAGTTACTGAAATATGAAATGTAAAACAAAGAAAATGAGAGATTGCGTATTTCTGCGTCATTTGCGCTTACCACTGGAAATTGCCAAAGCATTTCCCTCGTACTTGATGATGCTGTGAGCTTCCCACAGTCTCCTGGATGTCGTCATCTTCGTCGATGTTTGATGAGATTCTGGTAGATTAGATAATTCTATGGTCCGTACCTCGGACCCAAACACTCGTACAACCGCACTGGTTAAGTTTTACCAAAGTTAGTCTTCCACTCCACGGAACATCGGAGCGTCACGCACTTGCAACCGTACTCGGGCAAGTTCTACACAGATAGTTACTAACTCCACTGAACATCGGAGCGACTCGCACGCGCACCCATACTCCTCAAGTATTTCACAGATTGTCCTCGTTCGACGGTGCGTCGAACGATATATGCACCTGTTGCATCCCCTCTCCGGAGCCGTCTTCCAGCTTACGTGGTCCCCATTGATTGGCTGAGCACGCCGCGCTATCTTCCCCTTCTCTGGGTCATTACACTCGGCGGGAGAGTTCCGTTCCAACAATTCGCCTTTCCTGGACGATGCGAGCCCGCTTGCGTAATACTTTCCGACAAGATTAAGCGTGTACTTGAAATCCCAGTGAGTCACGTCTCTCGATATACCCTAACTGACAAAACTCCGTAAAATTCCGTAATCAGATAATTTTCTATGATATCGTCGTTCGTAATAATTTGCTTGATAGCGCTTTCTAAGACATAGAAAACCTATCTGTATGCTTATAATTTTTATAAAATGCTCCGAAAATATCTTAATAATAATTATAATAAATTAATAATAATAATAAATTAACATGAAAAATTCTCTTGGCTGAACAATTTGCCGCGTAAATAAATATAGAATGGCTTCCTACTGACTTATGCCAGTTGCATAAAAACCCCTCGATAAACACGTTACATATTCGCCTCGGATCATCGGATGATTTACCGTGACGACGGTCCATTATCCGATTATCCCAGACACGTTAATAAACCCCATCCAAAATACATATTACATAAATGAAATCACCCTAAATCATAGATATATATACACTCATAATTTTTCTTCACGCACTTTGCGTCAAAGTTTGTTGTCACTATGGATTGCACTTTGCAACCAGTCCAATGTTTCTCATATAAAATAGTGTTCCACGGATATTTCCGCCTCTCAAATTCCTCTATGTTGGAGAAATAGACATAATTAATGTGTGAGCACTATGTATTTATGATGTCATATCACACGCATTGAAGGTGTTCTGATATATTTATATCACCATAGAACTTCCTAATTTCACTGGAGGTCCCTTCCTTATGGTGAAATTTAATCTCACTTAGCACTGAGCACACGATCACACTATTGTGGCAGCGCCTCGTGACCATAATACTTAATCTCTCTTTAAAGTAGATTAAATTAATATTGACTTCTGAAAAAAAAAACAGTAAATGCGCATTACATATAACACCAAATATTTCTGTGCCGTAATCGCCCTGTCTTGTTAAGTTCCCGTAGACCATATTCTACTTAATACTAGTTCTCAACACAGACCATTTCTCCTCACACAAATAATACCTTTTTACAAATTACCTTAAATTACACACTTACAAATCTTACATGGCGAGGCCGTAAACAGAAATCACGTGTGCTGATATGTATGAGTTTCATGAAGGACTGTCTCGCATTCTGATGGCCCATCTTTTATCTCGTGGACGCCTTAAGCTAACAAGCCCTATACAAGCGCTCCCCCATCTCTAGGAGATAAATGGGAACCCATCAGCGCTGCCAAAATGGCCTTGGTGCATCGAGACAATTTAGTGCTCAACAGCATCCGACAATCCCGTCATATTTCCCTGTACCTTAAAAACTCTCATTTACTTACATACTACCCCCCTGTGTGACTTCTGATACGCCTGCCTGGAAGACCATCTCATCCCACGCACCAAATACCACACTTACTCATTTGATAGGCTGGCTCGCCAGCTAAACATCCTCACTTTATGACACATATTTTCGTAGACTATGTATATTATACGTCCCGTATAATCTGTTTCCCTCACTATTCTCCAGCACATATGCTGTTTTCCCAATACGTTTGGAAACTATAAATGGGCCCTCGTAGAGATAAAAGAACTTGGACATGACTTTCTCTAGCTTATTTGACTGTTTCGGCACTCTAAGTAAGACTCTGTCTCCCGGCTCGAATAGGTCAAATTTAGTTTCTTTTTGTTGGCGAATTCTCTTTTGTGCTGACTTAGATAAATTCTGTTTCGCCAACTGGACAATGTAATCCATCCCCGGTTGCTTACCCTCATTTAATCCCAACACCCTCGCTAGTTCATTTTGTGGTCTTTTTCCGAAGTGAACTTCGTATGGCGTCAATTTCGTGCTCTCATGCTGGACAGAATTCAGCCAAGTCTCGACCTTGGGAAGATGTCCAACCCAGGCCGCATGCTTGTCATGCACTAGAGTCCGAAAAAGACGAGCCACTTCCCTTAATGGACGCTCTGCAGAATTACCCTGAGGGTACCGTACAGAGGAATGAACGTGTGTTATACCAGTTTCCTGCATACTGGTTCTCCATTTCTTTGCAGTAAACTGTGGTCCACTGTCAGATAGTATCCTGAGAGGAATGCCAAACTCAGGTACATACTTATTAATGATCAGACGGCTACACGCTAGTCCCGTGGCTTTCCTTAGCGGATATAGCTTGACATACTTACTAAAAGCG
Organism: Meconema thalassinum; assembly: GCA_946902985.2. NCBI lineage: Eukaryota > Metazoa > Arthropoda > Insecta > Orthoptera > Tettigoniidae > Meconema > Meconema thalassinum. Next base: position 277,801,032 of record OX336388.2, read on the forward strand.
TCAATAACTATAAAAATGTACTCGTAGCCGTACTGTCCTTTAACGATCGGGCCAAATAAATCCACACACAGTAGTTCGCCGGGACTACTGGTGAGAACTGCAGATCTCTCCCCCACTAAATATTTAACTGGATATTTACTCCTTTGACAGGTGTCACACTTAGCTAAAATTCTCCTAACGTCCCTTCCCATTTTACTCCAAATGAAGTCACGACCAATTTCATAGAAGACCTTGGCAGCACCAAAGTGTCCTAATTCCCTATGAATGAACCAAATTAGCTCCTCCCGCAAAGTGGAAGGAACACATATTGCCCACCGATTATTCCTACATTTCCTTGCAAGAAGCCCATCCTGCATCTTGTACGTGAACCGTCCTACTTTCACATACTCTTCTTCACCTATTTCCAACCTAGCCAGTGGCTCCTTCAACTTAACGTCATCACGTTGCTCCACTAGCATATTTCTCAGTGTCTGTAACGATGCCCTGTTGCTACTGTCCACACATGCACATATTAAAATACCGTCCTCTGCTTTAACCACAGGATAATCCCTACATAAATTAGTGTCCCTCGATAGCATGTCTGCAAGAATGTTATCTTTACCTTTAATATATTTTACTGTGAATTCGTATTCCTGCAGAGCAAGAATCCACCTACTAACTCTGTTAGAACTGAGTTTACAAGTTCTCATATACAGTAATGCATGGTGATCTGTGTGGATCTCAAATTTCCCCCCTACTAAATACATTCTATATTTCCCTAAACTGAAAACGATACCTAAAAGCTCTAACTCAGTAATCGTGTATCTTTTCTCTGCTGCTGTCAGTCCTCGCGAGGCTAAAGATACAATGCACAGATTACCCTCATCATCTCTCTGACATAATACTCCAGCAATGCCTATATGTGAAGCATCTGTCATAACCACATATTCCTTATCATTTAACGGATATTTCAGCACTACAGCTTTCTCAAAACCTTCCTTCAGCGCTCTAAAAGCCTGATCATGCTTGGACTCCCATCTCCACCGAGTCCCACTTTTAAGCAATTCCCTGAATGGTTCTACCAACCCAGAGTATTTAAGAACGAACCTCCTGAAAAAGTTGCAAATTCCCAGGTAAGTTTTTAACTGTTTAACATTCTGTGGCACCTCTGCGTTAAGTATCTTATTAACCCTACTTTCTTCTGGTGTCACACCTCTACTTGACACTCTATGACCTAAAAATGTCACTTCTGACTGACTGACGACTTAGACAGCTTCAAAGTGAACCCTGCCTGATCTAACTTCTGAAAAACTATATTTAAATGACATAGATGCTCCTCAAAACTGCGTGAACTAATTACCATATCATCAATGTAAATGGTTACAAACTCTCCTGTGTCATCCCCTAATGCGATGTTTAAAGCCCTAATTAATGCTGCTGAACTACTCTTTAACCCATAAGGTGTTCTACAAAATTGTTAAAGGTTATATTTATGACAAAAAGCTGTTAATGGTCTATCTTCGTACATAAGTGGTACTTGCCAAAAACTGGAACTCAAATCTACACAAGTGAAATACTTCTTCCCCTCAAATGTTTGCATTAATTCCTCTATTGACATAGATTTCAGCTGATCTGAACTGATTCTACTATTAACCAAACGAGCGTCTAAACAAATACGAACAGTGCCGTCGGTCTTGGGTACCGTGATCAAAGAATTAACATATGGACTGTTAGAGTGCTCAATAATCCCATCTTCAAGCATCTGGTTAATTTGTGCCTCAACTGCACTCTGATAAGCGAAAGGTACAGGATATCTATGTCCTGTGAATACTGACCTATCAATAACGTTCAATGAATGGGTATAGCAATTGGCCATACCAATGCGATCCTCAAAAACTCTCCTATTACACAATAACACATCCTAGAGCCGAACACATTGTTCCACCTCTATATTTCCCAGAAATGCAGCATCACGTAACGAGTCCTCTAGACTCCCGTTCGTAATCACACTGCCCACAAAACATGGAGAACCCCGCTCTACGGCTGGCGATATCTCATTTAAAGTACAAATCACACCTACAATACTACTCCTCTGAATATGGTCATTGAACGCTACTTCTACTTCAGAATCTCCCCATTTAAATTTCAAACTCCCTACATCATAACATAAGTTACCAGACACTCTACTTAGCCACTCTGAACCCAAGATAACACTGAATACTAAATTTGGAATTACAAGGCAAATCTGCTTCTCTACATGATTATTAATTTTAATGTCTACTAAAACTTGCTTAGAAATTACTTTAGACCTCTTCCCAACAGCTGTGATAACAAAAGTGCTTTTAATTGGCATCTCCTCAAAATTTACTCCAGTTCCTTTCATTTTATCATAAAATGCACTACTTATGCAACTCTTCATACAACCACTATCAATTAAAACATCTGTGTACGCCTCGGACACGTTAAATTTAACTATGGGGCTCTTACTAACCACTTCCTGAATAATACCTTCATCATTTAGTTCATGTAATAATTCATTTCTTACATTTAGGTCATAGGGTTCCTGTATAATTGTATGGACAGGGCATGCTACAGACTGAGATTCTGACCTTACTTCGCAGCCTGGTTCGCGTTTAAAGAACCGCTACAGCTGGCCGTAGTACTACTAACTACTGAACTGGTCTGGTTGTTCTGGGCTGTGTTGTCATTGTTTGGCTGTATATTACTACCACTAGGCTGTCCTCTTCCTTGACCCCTATTCTGGTTGTAATTACTGTCATTATAATTTCTTCCTTGATTTCCCCTGAAATCATTGTTTCTCCCTTGATTTCCCCATGTAATCATTGTTCCTCCCTTGATTTCCCCTGAAATCATTGTTCCTCCCTTGATACTGATTACCATAGCCATTTCCTCTGTTCTGATTTAGCTGATTATTATTATTTCTATTTTGAGCGTTGGCCCCTTCGCCACCGTTCCCTTGAACTTCCTGATGCCTGGCTTCATTAGGTCTATTATTATTATTACCCTGGTTCCTATTGAAATTGTCCTCATAACCCCCTCTCCCTAGTGCATCAAATGTGCTTAACAAATTTTCTACTTGTGATATAGTCTTTACATTCTGGATACAAGCAGCCTCCTTGATCCTATAGGGAAAGTGCCTAAGTAGCAACCTTACCACATCACTTTCCTCCTTCAACCCATCCAGATATTTACACACTAATACCTGCCCTAAAAAGTATTCGGTCATGGTGGAGCTTCCTTTAGGGTTATATTTACCACACACTACTCCCTCACGATGCTGCGACTGAATAACCTCATTCCAGAACTTTTCACAGAATTTCATTTTAAAATCATTGATATCAGTAAACTTGTCTCTGTAGACAGCAAACCAATTCCTCGTTTCCCCCACAAACACTTGTTCTAAAATTTCAACTACCTGGCACCACTCAATACTACCATTTTCCAACCTTTCCCCGAATTTATTTTCTATAGTGTTCATGAACTCCATTGGGCACCCCTGTCGATTGCTGAACTTACCCAGTTCTACCTCCCTGTGTGTGCTATTCACAAAAACTGGCCTATTCTGACTATTTTCTTGCCTGATCCTAGCTTTTAATTTTAACTCTAATTCTGCGATTTTCTCCTCCGCCTTCCTCTCAATACTGTTTACTGTTAATTTAATGTTTCCTTCTGATTCTTCTACTTTATCATATAGCTTTGCTTGTTTCTCCTCAATCTTGCTAATGCTCTCTCTATTACTCTCTCTTAAATCATTTACTTCTGCAACTATTTGCGAGTGGACTTTCTCAATTCTACCCCCCAGCTGTTCCTTAACCTCTTTAGTAGCTACCTGAATTTTGTCAATTTCTCCCACAAATTGCTTTTTGACCTGCTGTGTTTCCAGTTGCACTAGTTCTTTTAAATTTTCAGCCTGTGTACTGATTCTAATTTCCAACTCCTCCTGTACTTTTCCTAATTTTCTGTCTACATCTGCAATAATCTCTTTAGCCTTTTCTTCCATCACCCCCCTGATCTCACCTCTAATCAGTTCGAATTTGTCACTCATTTCCCTACTGTTTTGTTCTAATTTAGCATTTAAAGTTTCAGTACTCTCTCTATTTTCCATACTGTTTTGTTCTAATCTGGCGTTTAAAGTTTCATTACTCTCTCTATTTTCCCTACTGTTTTGTTCTAATTTAGCATTTAAGGCATCTGTACTTTCTTTATTTTCCCTACTGTTTTGTTCTAATTTGGCGTTTAAGGCATCTGTACTTTCTTTATTTTCCCTACTGTTTTGTTCTAATTTTGCATTATTCTGTTCTAATTTTGCATTTAAGGCATCACTACTAACTTTGTTCTGATACATGAACTCGAGAAGTAAAGTTTTTAATTCTGGTTGGCCTCCTACACTCCCTGTTTCAGTATCGGGATATACCTCCGCTACCCCGGTACTACCATCACTCGACATACTGCTCGTATCATCACTCTCCCGTTGATGACCACTACGTAACCTCATCTGTTTTTCTTTCTCATCCCCCATAATGACATACACTGATACAGACAAATAACCCCCAAAATACAGGCACAGAAATATATACCCTTCTCCTTCCACAAATGTTATTAGGTTTTCAGCCCCAAGTTGTCGGCGACAAGTGTAATGGTTTCCTTTGCCCTCACGTTGAGCGACAAGTGTAACGTTTTGGCTGCCCCTTACTGTTGGGAGATAAATGTAACTGTTTACCTTTGCCTAAGCTATGTTGTTTTAATAGGCGCCAAGACCTCAATGCAATGTTGAAATCTAAATTTGTATTTAACAACGTCTAGCTCTGGCAGAACACATTCAAGACTCGATTCACTCAGATCGTGGTATGATTTGATCATTAACCCAACAAACAATTGTATCAGGAGAAGGAATTGGTCTATATCTAATGCTACCTACTGAAAGCAAAGATTGCATTGTAAAAGAAATGAATTTATTATATAAAACAAGTATAGCAAAATTAATAATAATAATAATTATAAAATTTAAATTGGAGCGTTGTGATTTGAATATTACCGATAGAAAATTACGTGAAAACGGAGTCTGATAAATTGATTTTACTCTTTTTTCCAAGCTATGAAGTTACTGAAATATGAAATGTAAAACAAAGAAAATGAGAGATTGCGTATTTCTGCGTCATTTGCGCTTACCACTGGAAATTGCCAAAGCATTTCCCTCGTACTTGATGATGCTGTGAGCTTCCCACAGTCTCCTGGATGTCGTCATCTTCGTCGATGTTTGATGAGATTCTGGTAGATTAGATAATTCTATGGTCCGTACCTCGGACCCAAACACTCGTACAACCGCACTGGTTAAGTTTTACCAAAGTTAGTCTTGCACTCCACGGAACATCGGAGCGTCACGCACTTGCAACCGTACTCGGGCAAGTTCTACACAGATAGTTACTAACTCCACTGAACATCGGAGCGACTCGCACGCGCACCCATACTCCTCAAGTATTTCACAGATTGTCCTCGTTCGACGGCGCGTCGAACGATATATGCACCTGTTGCATCCCCTCTCCGGAGCCGTCTTCCAGCTTACGTGGTCCCCATTGATTGGCTGAGCACGCCGCGCTATCTTCCCCTTCTCTGGGTCATTACACTCGGCGGGAGGGTTCCGTTCCAACAATTCGCCTTTCCTGGACGATGCGAGCCCGCTTGCGTAATACTTTCCGACAAGATTAAGCGTGTACTTGAAATCCCAGTGAGTCACGTCTCTCGATATACCCTAACTGACAAAACTCCGTAAAATTCCGTAATCAGATAATTTTCTATGATATCGTCGTTCGTAATAATTTGCTTGATAGCGTTTTCTAAGACATAGAAAACCTATCTGTATGCTTATAATTTTTATAAAATGCTCCGAAAATATCTTAATAATAATTATAATAAATTAATAATAATAATAAATTAACATGAAAAATTCTCTTGGCTGAACAATTTGCCGCGTAAATAAATATAGAATGGCTTCCTACTGACTTATGCCAGTTGCATAAAAACCCCTCGAAAAACACGTTACATGATTAAAAGCGGGTGAATTCAAGTGCAGTGTTGCCGGGTACCTACCCTCGTCCCGGGCAGTTGTGTAATGAAATGTGAGTGGCCTGGGTATGTTCGCATGCTATTTTCAGTCTTCCTGTTTACTGCATATTGGCCACATGACATCACTTCCAGATACCTCCGAGACCACCATTGTTTGAGGGTGAACTTGCGCTAGTTGTCAGGCCCATTTGTTTCCGGTCGATCCTGCATTTAAAACCCCGAACATGTCGTGGTTAAAACCTGACATTATAACCTGGATAACATCAAAGAATATATCGCTACCAATTGGAGTTGGCAATTACAACAAGCTGATTAAATCAGAGCTGATTGTCCTTGCCAGGCCTTATTTTCAAACTCCAGTGAAGAAGCTGGAACAACTAACCAAACGACTTCGACCGGATGTAAAGCTTGTTTGGTTACCAGTGGCTCATTGCGAGCTCTATCCAATCGAACTTATTTGGGCTTACGTTAAAGGAAAAATAGCAAAAACAAATATGGCTAATATAGTACAAAATGGTAGAAGTATGGAAGCAATAAATGTTTTATGCCAAGAAGCCTTACGTACTGTACCATTTATTTCATAGCTCGCGCGCCACTAGTTGATGAATTTCGAACGGTGGTCCGCGCAGGAACGGATGGTGCTTACCGCTATGGCAATGGCATGCTTATAGGGTAAAGCATATGGAAACAGGGAATGAAGTAGTCATGAATGCTGCCAATTTGAAAATTTATTACCCGCCAGAAGAGTTCGATGAACGAGAGGAGGTAACAGCACACACCCAAGTGCACGTGGAAAGCAATTGCAGGCAGGCAGAGAAGCAAGGGAGCGAGCCTCACAGAATGAAAGGAGGTCGAGAAAGGAAGTGGAGGAAGAAAGGAACAAGAATGTAGCTGTCAACTACAGTTTTACGAGGAACTTGTTATGCTAGCTAGGGAGGTAGAAGCCTTGAATGAAAGCCTTCGCAGAGAAAACGCTAGCCTAAGGGAGAACTGAGACTGGAAGGGGGAGAGGGAGAGACCTAGCCGCCAGACGAGTTGAACGACCGATTAGTGTAAACAAGCATGGTCCCAGGTCTAACACAGTCAGCTGTTGGTTTAAAGAAGTTCACTTGCTAATGAATTCTTTAAACTTAGCAAGGGGAATATGTACCCGAGGGCATTAGGCTGACTGGTGTCGAACCAGTCAATAGGCTTGTTTTCTCCTCCAACTCAATGTGGTGGAAACTTGCTGTGATATCAAGGTTTGTAAATACAGTTTTTCCCTTGATTCGCCTGAGAATCTCCTTTATGGGTGGTACTTGGTCGAATTCTGGTATGACTGGTATTTAAATTTCTCAGGTCTAGGCATACCCTGACGCTTCCGTCTGGTTTTGGTACAATTACCAGTGGACTTACATAAGGCGTGTCTGTTTTGGCAATAACACCCATCTCCAACATTTCCTGAATGGCTTCTTTGACCTTTAAATAATGCTTCTCAGTAACGGGATAAGGTTTCTGTTTAAATGGTGTCCAATCATTGACTTGGAATGCATATTGGAAGTTCTTGATTCGGCCAGGTCTTGAATCGAAGGCTTGTCTTTGTTCAGATAATAATTTCTGTAACATTTCTTTATGCTCTGGACCAATCTTAGCTTCGTTTAATTTTTCTTCAAGGCATGTTCCAAATTCAGGTTCGAGCTCTCTTTCGATGTCTATGGCTAGTGTTTCCAATTCTCCTTCAATGGCTTCTGTGGTCAACACTGCTTCCCCAGTCATATCTCCGTATGTATGCCATACGTGTTCTCCTGGCCTCGCTTCACTGCGTTTTAGTGAGATCTCTAAACTCTCGGCTTCATCATTCACACGAAACATAACAATGTCATGTGAGAGATCTATTATAAACTTGTATTCTCTTATGAAATCAGCCCCAATAATAATATTGTATGGTAGTTTGCTTACCAGTAGTAGAAAACTCTGGGAGAAGATAGTTTCCTATCTGTAAGTCTAAGAATACCTGATATTTATATATCATCATTTTGTCTGGGATAATACATTTGATCTTCACGTTTGATATGGGTATTTTCAAGATGTGTCCCTTTCTTTCAATTTCATCCAACAGTGCCTGAGTTATTAAGCATACCGTCGAACCAGTGTCCAGAAGACTTCTTATCTTCATGCCTTCAATGTTCACAGTGATAATGGGCAGTTCTCTCTTCACAATGACCGGTCCTTCATCTTTATCCTCAATTAATTCTTCAGGCGTGGCAATCCAGCTAACAACATTCACTGTATTCCATCCTGTATTTCTATTTCCTTCTTGGTCATCTAATTTCGAAGTTTTTTTTTTCTATGTCTCCGTTTTTCAGAGCTCTTCTGTCCATTTTCATGCTGTTGGAGTTCCAAACTTTTTGCTCCATCACTATTTTTATATATGTCGGGTGACCTTCTATTTCTAATAGCCTCATCCCAACGAACTTGTGACTTCTTATTGTCATCTCCACGCTCGTCCATATATCTTAGCGATGCCTGATATCTTTCTTCGACCTCCTCATCGAATCCACGGCTCTGTTCTTGGGGTTTCCATTGTCTGTTACTTCCATCTCGGTAATAAATTCTTCTATTGTCCGGCTGTCGTTCTCTCGTGCCATGTTGATTTCAAGGTTTCCGTCCCTGCTTACCGCGGTTCGAATTACCTCTGTATGCTGTCTGCCAACCTCGATTTCCCTTCTCTTCCTGCTGCCAGTCTGAATTCATAGTTTCTGTACTTGTAGACTTGTTCTTACTGGGGCCTTAGTTGGTTCGGCCTGTGCGCTTGTCACGTGGACATGTTCCGTAGTTCGACCCTGCCTCATATTATGAGATGTCGTGAGGTCTAACTGCCTTAGAACTGCCTCCATCTCGATCGCTGTTTTGGCATTCGCTGAATTTAACAGTCTTTGGATATCATAGGGTAGCTGTTTCGCTATAGCTATGCAAAAATCATCTTCTGACAGAGCTTGGTCCAGTTCCTTGAACTTACAAAGCTGTGATATAAAGAATTCAGCGTACTTCGTTGGGTTATTTGTACTGTATCGCCTGGAATACAAATCCAACCTTAAATTCTGCTGTACACTCGGGTCCCACTAACGCTTTAAAAATGCTTGGCGAAACTCCTCTACCGCATCGAACGTATAGCGAAAGCTTCTAAACCATAATGCATATTGACCTTCAGTGAGTTTCTCTATAACTCTTAATCTTCGCTCTTGTGGCACCTTAGTGTCATTTAAGTATTCGAAAACCTCTTTCAGCCAGTATTTGGGTGTCATATTGGAGTGACTTCCAGAGAATTTTCTTGGTTTTTCATCATTAGCCCTTATAACAGTGACTACTTGATTTTGTTTTCATGTGGAATCGACATTGCAATCGGTATACCTGGTGTGATGTACAGACTGTCGCTTGGCATGGCTGTATTCCTTGGTATGGGCTGTGTTTCTAATTCCGCCCATCTGTTCCTTCTAACTTCATCCACACTGCCCTCGCTGGATCTAGGGTTTTGCAACACGGATTCTTCCTGTGCGATCATCCTCATTTCCATCTGGCTGTGTCTCGCTTCTGCTCTCTCTAAGCGTGCCATTACTTCTCGTTCGATTCTTCCTTAGCGGTCACGGTTTTCTTCCACCATCGTAAATATTTTCTTTTTGTCATATTGAGGCTCTCTTTTATGTGGATAATTTCCCCAGCTAAGCCTTCTTTCATCTCAGCAAGCGTATTATCATTGGCTTCTGTCTTCAGCCCTTCCCGGACTTCCAATTCTTCTCGTAAGCCTGTGACTTCTTACTTAATGTAACCGTGTACGTTGGAGATTTCAGTTCTTATCTTCTTAATCTCTCCCCGGTTCTCATCTTGCCTTTTATGAATGACTGCCAAATCGTTCCGAGCTTGATCTAACTCTTTGTGGACCTTACCTACTTGCATCTTCATGTTTACTACCATTTCCTCATTTTCATTTACGGTAGTCATTATTACACTTATTTCTTGGCATTGATCAAGGATATTCTGATCCTGTTTTCTCAATTCTCCGTCGACCGTTCTTGCATAGTCTGCCAATCGCTTATCCCATTTGGCTTCACTTTCTTCCAGCCTTTGGTCTATGGTCTGAGTAAACGTATTAAATTTTTTCTCGTGCCGTTTGGTATTCACTTCGTTTTGATTCTGAATATCTTTTGAGTTCAACTGACATGTTGTTTAACCTATCGTTAATCTCACGTTGTGACTCCTTGCATGCTTGCAAGTTATTCTCAAGTTTTAACTCTATAGATTCAAAACGTTTGTCATTAGCTACCTGCATCTCCGAAACCACGCTAACGACGCTTTCAGTTACCTCTTGTTTAATAGAGACTTTAACATCATCAAATTTTTGATTTACCTCTAATTGATTAATTTCTAACTGAACATTTACCTCAGCCAACCTTTGGCTTATATCAGTTTGAAATGCCCTAGCACTTTCCTTACTTTCAACGTGAGTAGTATCAAAGTGCTCTCTCAGCTCTGTGATACACTTCAGTATCCCCTCAGTACCGGCCATCCTGTATCGTTCAGATGCTGGTGGGTCTGTGCTGTACATATTGGCAGTGTTCTATCGGGAAAAAATTCCGATGTTACGCAAATCGCAATATTTATCATAACAATGCATCGTGAATACAACTATGAAATAGGTTTAGTCGTACGTACCCGTCTGTGCCTTTTATTCGTCTGACAGTAATGTCTGATGTCTGAGTATTACCTAAAATACTCACAACCACTCAAACACAGTTTGAGGAAAAAGTTAATTATTATGGTTTCCTCCATGGAAACCATATTATGCTATGGGGTTTTCTGAATCCCATAAGCCTCATGTTCTATCGGCGCCATGATAATGTTTTAATGGGGGGGTCGTCATGGTTGCTCATTTGCAAGACATCGGCAAAGCCATGATAATGTTTTAATGCCGCTTGCCCCACACTGCATGAGCCATGATAATGTTTTAATGATGTCATGGTCATCCAGTGTGACATCAGCAAAACCATGATAAAGAAAACTGGGGATTATCAACATTTATTTTCAACGTGTTCGGCTTATATAAAATCTGGGATGCGGCCTTTCCTAATGTATTCTATTTGTTGCCTATTTATGCTTCTACCGACTTTAGTAGTACCTGTAGCTCAAATCCTTGTACAATAACATCTCCCCATGTACCCATCTGACATTATATGGAGAACATGTGTTCATATCCCGACAGCTCACGGTCTTTCGAGGTATGGTACGTCCTCCCACTGTACGAACACACATTCAGGATTTGATATCTACCAGGTGACTACATGGAAAAACAACATATTCCTAAATACTGACTTTAATCTTAATAAATCATGGCAAAAACACATCAAAAACACAAATTACATGTACATTTAACTTCCCACAACACAAATAAAATACGAGGAGCGCACAGATGATGATTACATACAGTCACACAAACCCTAATCTGATTCATCTGCACTCCGCAGCTCTGATTCACTAATTCAACAATTAGATCAACTTAATGCACTGACCTCATCAGGCATGCTGCAACACTTGTGAGTCTTTAATATGTGTGGCGCTTCACTGCACCCAAATCTATTCTACACTTCCTAAATTATACTCTTGACATTGACGAAATGTTCATAGCGTCTTTCACATAGCTTAATTAACATCAACACTCAAAATCAAAATACAACAAACACTAAACAAATTAGTTTTTAGCACACATATCATTGTTGATTTAATCACACTGTCCGTTATGCATCGGAACATTTATCTTCACATTTATGATTCAACAATATTATTTCTGATTGCTTTGCGTTTGCCTTTGTCCGGTCCCAAGTCCGGAATGCGAAAGGAGGAGGGTTAGCTGGTTTGGCAACCAGCTGTAAAAACAGCTAACGCCGAATGTTGGGCGGCGGTAAATAACTCGACCCCCTGAAGGGGCCAACGGCTTCTGGCGGATGAGCCCCTTTAGGTGGGGTGATGGCCCCTCAGTGTAGGAAATGACACTGAAACCCATTACGTATATATTGGCCCAACGGCAAAACGGACGGAGGAGGAACTTTCCTTGTGGTTCTCAACGGTCGTGGAGGTGGATGAGGTCATGCCAGATGGACTGGCTGTGAAGGCGCAACTCAATTATATTTAGAGTCTGCGGCAGTCCATTGCAGTCACGGTGCTAGAACCTGCACGTCTCATTTCTTTTGTGCCGCAGGGTATAGTTCCGAGATCATAGTGTGTGGGGTCACTTCCTTGCAAGCTGTGATCCACCTTAAACAAAATCTCGCTTGTGGCACCTTCTTCCTGCTGTCACATCTTTCAACAAGTCCAGCGGCGATGGGATAAGGATGGTGGAGGCAGGTTTTCGGGTTGAAACTGGAAGCCTCTAGTTCGGACCTGCACGCTGGCAGCAGATGTGTGATGGTCGTCTTTCTGAGACCTCGTGACTACTCAGGAGTTCGGTCCTGCATCTGTGTTTGGGCAGGCCTATTTAGGATCACCGCTGCCCACTCCGAATGGGGAAGGCCCTAGAAAATGTGGGCTAAACATCGGTAGTCACACCTTCAGCCGGCTGGGAGGCCGCACCCGGCGGGTCACCCCTTTTGCGGTCGAAAAACGAAAACAAAGAATATCCAAACATTAATGATAGGATCCTGGAATGTTCGTACGTTACTCGATTTGAAGGACAATAACAGGCCTGAGCGAAGAACAGCACTCGTTCGTTACCCATGAGCTTGGTCGAATGAACATAGATATTGCTGCCTGAAGTGAAACCAGATTGTCCAACGAAGGTAAAATTACAGAGTTCAGTTCAGGGTACACCATATTCTGGAAGGGAAAAGATGAGGGAGAGGCCGTATTCATGGTGTTGGTTTCGCTATAAAGACCACACTAGTGAATGATCACCAGCTAACTCCAACTGCTGTCAGTGAAAGAATTATGACTCTTCGAATCCCACTCTCCGGGGGTCACTTTATGACTCTTATCTCTGCATATGCTCCCACCTTGGATGCTGATATAGAAGTTAAAGATCAATTCTACAACCAGCTGAGCACAATCATCACCAAAGTACCATCTAGAGACAAACTCTTAATGCTTGGCGATTTCAACGCTAGAGTTGGTAAAGATCATCAATTATGGAACAATGTGATGGGAAAACAAGGACTTGGCAACTGCAATGCCAATGGCCTATTACTCCTTGGTCTATGTGCTGAACATGAACTCTTTATTACCAACACTCAGTTCCGCCTGCCGAATCGCTACAAAACCACTTGGATGCATCCTCGCTCGAAGCACTGGCACATCCTTGACTATATCATCACCAGGCAATGTGATAAAAAGGACATCCTTGTCACCAGGACCGCAAGATGTGTCGATGACTGTTGGACAGATCATAAGCTCCTTTTTTGCCGGTTGAGGATCTCAATCTGCCGCAAACCGAAACGATCCATCCACAACCTGTCGAGACGGAAATTTGACACTTCAAAACTCCAAGTAAAATCAATTGCTACAGATTACAGAAATGAAATCGCAAATATGCTGGCTAGTCATCCTGTTAGCACAAATAGTGTAGTACAGGAATGGACAATGCTTCAGAAGGTCATCACTCAGTAAGCTGAGGAAACAATTGGTTTTGTGAAGAACAAAAGACAAGACTGGTTTGATGAAAATAATGATGAAATTATGTGTCTCATCAATGCCAAACGGGAAGCCCATCTATCCTTTCTTCAAGATCCGTCTTCCAGTGTGAAAAAATCACAATTCGTGCAACTTAAGGGGAAATGTCAGGCACAAATCAGGGAAATAAAGAACAACTGGTGGCAGCGAAAAGCTGAAGAACTGCAAAGTCTATCTGATGCCCGTGACCTGCAAAACTTCTATGCAGGCATAAAGGAGATCTTCATCAGGTACATTGAAAACTGCTGACAATTCCGCCATTTTAACTGAACAAGGACAAATTTTGGAGCGTTGGAAGGAACATTTCTCTGCACTTCTAAATCGTGCCTCCAATGTTGCCGAGGACTTTCTTCGAAACATCCCTCAGCAGCCCCAACAGCCATGGATGGCGGTTCTGCCGACATTCCGAGATTTCACCAAAGCGCTCAATCAACTAAAGCCGAGAAAGGCTCCTGGTCCTGATAACATCCAGCTGGAGTTGTTACAAAGTGGAGGTATGGCCTTGAAGACTCTACTTTTTACACTTATCCTGTTAATTTGGGAAACTCGAGAAGTACCTGACGACTTGAAGAATGCTGCCATCATAACTATCTTCAAGAAAGGCGATCGTAGCGTGTGTGGGAACTACCGAGGTATATTGCTATTATCCATTGCAGGTAAAGTTCTAGCAAGAATTCTCCTAAACCGGCTCCAAAGTATCTCGGAGAGGATTTTGCCCGAGTCTCAATGTGGTTTCCGAACCTCCAGGGGCACAACAGACATGATATTCTGTGCCAGACAACTCCAGGAAAAGTGCAGAGAGCAACAGGAGCCCCTGTATTTAGTTTTCTATGACCTGGAAAAAGCCTTTGATTCTGTACCAAGACCTGCTATGTGGAAAGTATTAACGCACTTTGGATGTCCCGATCGCTATGTGGAATTAGTTAAAGCTCTTCATGATGGAATGTCTGGGAGGATTCTTCACGGTGACTCTGTATCCGATCCATTTCCAGTCACTCACGGTTTGAAACAGGGCTGTGTGCTTGCTCCAACACTCTTTGCATTGTACATGGCTGCCATGATGTATGAATCATCCAACAAACCAGGCATAGAGATTAAGTTTCGCTTCGATGGAGGTCTTTTCAATCTGGCAAGACTTCGTTCACAGAGACATACCCAAGTTACCCGGGTGACAGAACTGCAGTATGCCGATGACACCGCATCTCCTGCTCCGACAGCTGCAGAGCTTCAACAATCGGTCAATCGCTTTAGCACTGCGTGTGATCTCTTTGGTCTCACCATCAATGCAAAGAAAACAAAGGTGCTTGCACAACCTGCCCCAGGATTACCTCTTCCTGAGTTCAATATCTCCATCTTAGACTCAACACTGGAGCAGGTTGATCATTTTTCATATCTTGGCAGCATCTTGTCTAAACGGTGCACTTGCGAACAGGATGTTGACAAAAGAATTGGGGCTGCCCATGCAGCATTTGGCCGTTTAATGCACAGAGTCTTCATGAATAAAGACCTAAAGATGCATACCAAACTCATGGTGTACAAAGCTGTCGTCATCTCAACGCTACTGTATGGCTGTGAAACTTGGACACACTATCGCCGTGATATCAAGAAACTTGAGCGTTTCCACCAACAAAAGATGAGATACATCTTGAACATCAAGTGGGAGGACTACGTGACCAACACTGCAGTTCTCGAGAGAGCGCATCTCGATAGCATTGAGACAACTATAATCTCTCATCAACTGAAATGGTTAGGCCATGTTCACCGTATGAGTGATACCAGGCTTCCACGTCAATTCCTTTATGGTGAGCTTTGCTCCGGCACTAGACCTCATGGGGCCCCTTTGAAGCGTTTTAAAGACCAGTTAAAACACATCATGACGACGACTGGTATAGACATCCACTCATGGGAAACATCTGCTGCGGACCGTTTACTGTGGCGGAACACTACATCGACGGCTGTCAACTTCGTTGAAGAAGAACGTCGCAGACATGAAGAGGCCAAGCGACAAGCAAGAAAGCTTCGTCAATTGCAACCCCGCCCTCCCCCGACCATTGAGTGCAATTTATGTGGGCGCATGTTTTATGCCAGGATTGGCCTGTTTAGTCATCAGAAGCACATCCACAGGCTGGTCTGAAAAGCTCTATGCAGGAAGAAGTATGTTTACTCGGAATCGAGTTACAGCCGACGACGACGACGATTTTGTGTAACAATCGTTCTTCTTTCCCTTCTGTTTCAAACGCAATACGAGTACCGTCTCCCTTCATAACAATAATTAATGGTTAGCTTCACCATATGCCATTCCTTTGGTCGTTATTAAGTCGTTACAAGCGCTACGATTGTGTCAAGCCGTGTTTTAGTGCTACCCGTCCGCATAAATTAACATTAAGGGGAGTAAAAATTTTGTTGAAAAAGTTGTAAATTTTTGATTTTGATGCCAAAACATTATTTGGAATTTGCTGATTAATTTGGTGTATGATTTATTAAATTTGCATGATTAGAAATATTTTTAATTTAATTTAAGTAAATTAGTTGCACAGGGTATTTTCAGGATTTCATATACCATTTTTCAGTAAACACTTCATATCTCAAGAACCATAAGGTCTAGAAGCCTGTGGTTTGATTTAAATTCTAGAGGAAGTTTTGTTGCATAAGTTAGTGGGACTGGCATAACAGTTGTGTTTATTGTTTACGTTGTGCTTGCGATATTCTTGTTATAACGTGCATATTTTTTCATTTTTTGTGCTATTTATTTTGAGTACATCTGATCATGACAGGAGCAAAACGAGTGTTCAAGAAAGTAAATAACAAAGGAAATCGGCACTGCAGAACTTATCTAGGTGTAAACGAGGTTGTGAATGTGGTTAGGAATGAAAGTTCCCTAGTACGTCAGCTCTACACACCTTCAAGTTCCTCCTCGAAAAAGAAACATTGTTCCGGCGAGTAGTGTAAATACAAAAAAGCTGCTGCAGCTGGTATTTTATATAAGTTTACCCACAAGATCTCTATACCTGAGGCCGTTATGTTGGCTATAAAGCGAGTTTATAGAGATTTGGCAACTCCAGATCTGCTGAAGAAATGTCTGACAGGGAAAACACAAAACGTGAATTAGTCATTCAACAATGTAGTGATGTCAAGAGTACCTAAAAATGTATTTGTGGGGTACCATACAATGAAGCTTGGTGTCTATGATGCTGTCATCACTTTTAATGATGGCAATACTGGTAGACTGAAAGTCTTGGAGGAGCTGGGAGTGAAGACTGGAGGGAATACACGAGCCATACTGAAGGAACTGGACAAGGAGCGCGTCGACAAGGCAAAGATACTGGCCCAAAAAGTGTTCAAGGATGCAAGATCTTTGAGGAGGACGAAGAGGATGCACTCGGACAATGTAGGAGAAGATGAAGACTACACTGCCGGCGCATTTTAGCTGTTGTTTCCATTGAAAATTGAGGTACAATCTAAATTAATTTTTAATTGCAATTTCTGAAAAACTATTTTTTTTCCCCAGATAAATGACCCGTTATCTCTGGTTCTATAGAAGATATAAGTTACTCTTGATTTTTTCACTGTTCAGGTAGAATATTCTTGTAATACCACACCTATAGAATGGTAGAGATAGCTTGTATATTTGAAGAAAAATGCTGAATAATTTGATACAAAAAGGTGTAAAACAAGAAGTTCCGTGAAGAACTATACAGCCTACTTTTCATGCCAATGATTATTCTACAGAATATGAACCTATCTAGAATAATGACGAAATTAAGTTGGTAATATCGAAATATCTAATTAGTTCAAAATATACCTGGTATAATGTAGCCTAATAGAGCACTACAGTTGGCTGCCCTGGTGACTGAATATATTCCTAGTTCCATCTCTTAAGGTACAGAATACAAAATTTGTTTGAAGTCCAATGGACGTTACATGCATTTAGACACTGGATCTATCACGCGTAAAAGCATGTTGCCAACAATGTCATGCGTGTGCTGGTTAGAAATTATCTGAAATATTATGATATCTTGTTGTGCCAATTTTGGATGAAATCCATTTGTTAGTATAGAAGTTACATGTATTTTAAAATTGGACTTATCAGCAGGCATAGAATCATGTTGGCAGCACTGCCTTGTATTAATTACTCCAAATTAATCTAGAATGTCAGGTGCTATACGTGTGCAAAGTATAGAGCTGTTGGCTTGCATACTTTCTGATATATTGATATTAGGGTAAAAAAATATAGACAGCATTTATTAACAGTTGGCAGCCCTGATTGCTCTTAACAATACGTATAGTCATATCTGTTATGGTACACACAGCACATACAAAATTTTGTTGAAATGCAACTGATAGTATAGAAGTTACATGTATTTAAAAATTGGTACTATCAGCAGGCTTATAATCATGTTGGTAGAACTGACGTATATAAGTAACGCCAAATTAATCTAAAATGTCAGAATATACGTGTGCATAGTTTAAAGCTGTTGGCTTGCATACTTTCTGAAATATTGGTATTTGGATAAAACAATAGAGAGAGCAATTATTAACAGTTGGCAGCCCTGGTGGCTCTTAAGAATACGCTCAGTCATATCTGTTTATGTACAGATATTACATACAAAATTTGGTTGAAATCCAGTTGATAGTGTAGAAGTTATATGCATTTAAACATTGGACCTATCAGAAGGCTTAAAATTATTTTGGCAACACTGTCATGGTTGGCCTCCTGGAAATTAAACTGAAATAGTCTTATCTACATGTGCGCCAATTTTGGAATAGCTCCCATGCATACCTTGCAAGATATCCAACATGGAGCTCAAATTTCTAGTGCGTTTTTTCAGCAGTTGGTAGCACTGACATCATTTTCAAATATGGACGTGAGCTATTCCGGTGCACATCTTTACTCATACTAAATTTTGTTTTGATTGCTGCAGCCGTTTAGGAGTTGATAGGGGGGGCACACACACAGCCAGACAGACAGAAGGACAGACAGACAGACACACATTTGCCCGATCTCATAAGTCTACTTTTTCCTCATTTTTGCAAAATGTGAAAAGTAGGCTAAAAATGAAACAGAGAGAAAAATTATATCCCAACTCCTAGAATATGTATGTAAATAAAACTAGAGGAGTAAGTACATAAAGCTTATATAAATAATCTGCAAAAGTTTCACTACTTAGCATGAAGTAGTTCTTGAGAAAATGCGTCATGAAATTAGCAAATTTGACATTAGCGGGATAGGCCATTCATACTCCCTTTCGTGAGCAATTACTTCTTAAAAGTGCATCAACAAGATTTAGCAAAGTTAAAATGTCACAAGACATTAACTTGGCCAAATATTATGCGATTTTTACGATCCTTCGAAATTTCTGCATGTTCAAAAGGTGTACAATTCGTTTATGCAATAATATCAATCATTATTTAATTAGTTCAGGACATCAGGTTTAAATTGCAATAGCACAGTACCAATTTACCAAGGGTGGCGGTCGGTCAGCTCCCCCGTCGTGTGGACAATAGGTTTGTTAGACCACGCCTCTAAACAAGATGGCTGCCTTCTTACTCCACTCCAGCTGGTGTCTATGACCCAGTCTTCTCATTTGTAAACAAAGCCATCAAGCTTGCATACCTTTCACTTTCTGGGGTAAGGAATCTATGTAAATATTTACCTCCTACACTTTAGGCAATTATAATTGGCTCAACACGGCTCTCAATTAATATTCTTAGCAAGGGATGGATTTCTCATAGCTCTGCCGTCCTGGGGATTAATCTGTGGCTCTTAATGCGTGCGAGTAGGTTTTCCATTGTTATCCCTCTCCACGGTACGAAGATTTGGTAGGGTATCGCCATGCCCCTCCACGATACATTGTCTCACCTCCACGGGTGGATCAATTATTTAATTAGCTGACTTAGGGTGACACAGTTAATCCCTAGTCGCTACAAGGACGCTAAATATGGGCAAACAGGCACCTCACCTGTGCCAACGCTGTCGCTATGCATAGGTACGCACTACGGCTGTACATTACTTACCGCAGATTCGTAGAATGGCTCACAAGATTTCCTGACGTGCACGCTCATGGAATGATCCCTGCACTTATTTATGTAAAACTCAGGATGCTACGTTACACTTGCTCGCTTATAGCGGCTCAACAATATATCTGTTAGATAATTCGGCTCATAAGACACTCCTATAACCTCCCTGATTCGATTATTATTATTATACCATGGCTCTACATCACTGTAACAACTGGAGGGGTATCACCTTGCTGTCCATTCCAAGCAAAGTGCTGGTTAGAGTCATCCTGAATCGTATAAAAGACTGCGTAGAAAAAAGGCTTCGGAAGTAACAGGCTGGATTTCGACAACATCGCAGCTGTGTGGATCTCATCAACACCCTCCGAATCATCCTGGAGCAGAGTGTGGGGTGGCGGAATACCCTTTACCTCACATTTGTTGACTTCGAGAAAGCCTTCGACTCCGTAAATCAAAGAATCATGTGGAAGACCCTCGAGGAATATAAAATTCCAACAAAGATCATCAGAATCAAGGAAGAGATGTACGAAGGGTATGAGTGCCAGGTTCTTCACGAAGGCAAATTAACAGAAAAGATAAAGGTCAGTTCCGGAGTGAGACAGGGGTGTGTCCTTTCCCCCACTCTGTTCCTGTTGGTCCTGGATAGTGTGATGAAGAAGGTAATGGGAGGACGGAAGAGGGGTATTCAATGGGGTATAAATGACAGGCTTGAAGATCTGGATTTCGCAGACGACATTTGTCTTATGGCACAACGGTACCGAGACATAGAAGATAGCTGGGGAGGTTGCAGAGAGAAGCAGAACGTGCAGGACTGATGATCAACACCAACAAGACCAAAGAGATGAGGATAAATTCTGACATCACGACTAGTTTGACAGTCAACGGAAAGGACTGAGCGAGTTGAGTCCTTCCTCTACCTTGGAAGTATAGTCACAAATGATGGGGGAGCAGAGGAAGATGTTCGAAGCCGTATCAGGAAGGCAATTGGTGCCTTTGTCCAGCTCTACCCCATCTGGAGAAATAGAAACATTTCCAGGAAGACCAAGCTCCGCCTTTTCAATAGCAACGTAAAGTCGATTCTTCTCTACGGCTGTGAAACGTGGAAAGTCACAAAACCGATCAACAACCAGCTACAGGTGTTCATTAAAAGATGTCTGCATCGCATCATGAATGTGAGGTGGCCGGACATAATCTCAAATGAAGATCTTTGGACCATCACCAATCAACAACCGATTAGCATCCAGATCAAGGAGAGGAAATGGCGCTGGATTGGTCACACACTAAGGAAGCCGGACGGAGCTATTGAGAGGGTGGCGCTAGACTGGAATCCTCAAGGTGCCAGGAAGCGAGGTCGACCTAAGAAGACCTGGAAGAGGACGATCGAAAATGAAATTGCAGAGGAGGACAAGAACTGGAGTCAAGTGAGAGAATGGCCAGGAACCGTACTGCGTGGAGAAATTTCGCCAAGGCCCTATGCTCCGGAAGGAGCAGCAGGAATTAAGTAAGTAAGTAAGTAAGTATGGCTCTACATCGGCTCTCAATTACTGGTATTAGTTTACTGGCAATTATTATTAGCAATTATATTAATAGCAATTATTTTAATAGTCACAAATCTATTAACATCCTGATATATATCTCTTACTCTTCCACATACAATACCACTGTATTTTCTTATCGGACTTTACACAATTCAACGTTACATGTCATAAACATGCCGAATATCATATTTATTTCGACTTCGACCTCTTTATTATTATTATCAATTAACTTTATCGTTACACTGACCATTATCTTACGCAATTGCTGTCGTAAGTAATTCATTCTAGAATTCAAATTATTTACTGCAATATGAGGAATGCAAACTCATACAATTCTTACTGCAAATTCCCTATGGTACTTTTATAGAATGATATGGACCTATGGTGCGGTTATAAAATCATATTAACATATTGGAGTGTACTCACATTTTCTTCTTGCTGGAGTTATCCAATAGTACAGCATCGTACCCACCATGCTGCTTATTCTAGCACAACATCGCTGGCTTCACAATTAACACTTTTGGTGGTTTAAACACTTTGGTTATCACTTTAAATGGATACACTTTTCACTTTACACTATTGCACATTTTTCACACAATTAAAATATTTTACAATGTAACGCTTGAACATAAAACTTCTGTACACTGGATTTACACACAATGCCTCACTGGACTTCTCGTTACTGCACGATTTCAGAGTTGCAGGCGCTGCAGTATCCCTAACATATCCTCGTTTCCAGTGAAAGTTTATCCCTAGTAAACACGTACATCTCCTGTCTTCTAAGAGTGTGTTCTCTACTGTGTGTGTTCCTTTCTTCTTTCGAGATCGCCTAGCGTTAAAATCTAGCGTCTGTTCTATAACAATTAATCACAAAAACCTGTGACATCGTCCTTGCTACCATGATGTATCGCGTACTTTAATATTGTACTGTACGATATATTACAGATCATTTCTATCCTAGCGGATAAGTCCATTGTCTACGGCGACACTTCGCGACTTTTCTACGTTATAATACACTACACTTGTGTATAACAAACTGTTTATATGCATGTCGTTTACTGTGTGTGATTTTACTTTATCAACACTTGGAGTAGGCTGCAAAATGCACCTTCCATTGTTTTATTGTTCTGTTCTGGCATCGAACGAACTTGCGTGTTACCCGCATGGGTGGTTTCAACGAACTTGCGTGCTCTCCGCATGAGTGGTTTCCAAACGACTCACATGCCTCCCACATGAGTGGTTTACAACGAACTGACGCTTCCCAGCTCCTCAGACCTTATAAAGGATTCTAGCAAAAATATAGTTCCTTTTCGAAGCTAGAGCTTCTATTTCTCTCGTATCGCACTTACCGGCATGGTAATGCGTAATTCTGGAGCGTATTTACCTGGAGGTTTCAATTTTTCTTGCGCGCTGGCAATTCGCTCGCTCATTTAATTATAATTAATTGTTTTTCTCAACGGCATACCCACGCTTCCCTTCGGTTATTCCCCTGTGAACCTCCACTAATGGCCCTAAGACTGCTTTGGATTTGATCCTCCGCATCTTATTATTTAGGTGTTTAATCTTCCCTAAATTAGCTCCCTTGAATTTCATGAATGTGGATGTAACTCTCATCCCATATGAATGTCTCGTTTGTGAGTAATTAATTAATTTCTCTTGGCCTTCTCCCCACCCCTCACACTCTGCTTTGTTCCGAGGTGGTATTTTAGCTGCTGCTGGAGCTCCTCATTCCACTGGACGCGTGAAAATAGTACGACAGTGATGTATCTGGCGTCTGTCTGGACCTCCTTCTCTCCTAGCCGTATTTGTCAACTGTCAAACTGCTCCAAATTCTTGACTTTTGCTAGAGATTCTGTATGTTAGTTCACTGCTCATACAATATTCTTCCTTAAAATTGCTTATAATTCCTTTCCCAAACACGGAATTAAGCTTCAATTACCTCAGTAATTGTTATTTCAACTATATCTCGGGTTTCATGCGGCTTTTCCCCCTCAGAGATCTAGGGTTCGGTCCTCTGTAAAATCATAGACATGATTCCTCCTTCTCAGAGTCCCAGGTTCCACGCCAGTCAGCATCCATACCCTCGGGTAAAATACGTCATGTACGTATCTGCCCCAAAACGTTATACCTTGTATTTGGTTGGTTATGCTGGTGCCAGAATCTGGGGATCCCATGGCTTTGTTAATACATTTTATTGTTGAACATAAACGTTGTATTTTCTAATGAGCATGTTATCAATGCCATACTTCTTAAGATTAGTTTGAATTACGGATAAAGCTTTCTTTGTTGGAATACATGTCCTGGATGTCGAAGGAATGCATAGTGTGATTCATTATCTCCTATTGCTGAAGTCTATTGGATTTACAAAGTTGGTATTAGCTTCAAGTTTTGTGTGTTTTTTTAAAGGAATTTTTGAATGTATTTGGCTAATTTATATGTGGGTCTTTTCTTGAAATGTATTATGTAGACTATCCTGTTTCAGGCTGCAGGCTTCGTGTTGGTGACGTTGTGGTGTTGGAGCTGTGTCGTGAGCGTCGACTTGGCAACATGCGCAACCATACGGCCACACACCTCCTGAACGCTGCACTCCAGCAACAACTGACTATTACATGCCAGAAGTCTAGTCATGTCACCGATTCGCATCTCGTGTTCGACTTTGCTGTATATGGGGAGAGTTTCTCTGTATCAGACGTCATGGCTGTGGAGCGGACTGTCCAGCGCTGTATCGCCGCCAGCGTTCCTGTCCGCCGCAGGACTGTGTCTGCTCACTGCCTTTACAATGAGGAGCATGTGACTCTTGTACCAGGAGAGGTCTATCCTCAAGATGATGTTCACTTGGTGGAGATTGAGGTTGCTGATGTGCTCACTTCGAGGTTAGTTATATTACGAACACATCTCCTTGCATAAATATGTCCTTTGCATCTTAAAATACAAGACTAACGAAGAGGGAAATCGCCCTCAAAACATGTACTAAAAGTAAGATAGTGTCTTCATCATCATCATCATCATCATCGTCAAGTTTCCCGGGTGTGGTTTACGAGCACTCTGTACCACTGCTCCTTCAAGACTTCATCCCAGTTGATTCCCTTGGATGTGATATCTTCCTTCACTTGGTCCAGCCTTCTCCTCCTAGGTCTTCCAACAGGTCTCTTTCCAGTAATCTCAGTATGTAACCATTGTTTTGCAATTCTTCCTTCTGTCATACGTTTGATGTGCCCTAGTTATGGTCTCCTTCAGGGACTGATTTATTCCAGCTTGTTCTCTTATCTTCTCATTTCTTACTTTGTCTTTCCTAGTTTTTTGAAACATGCTTCTTAGAAACTTCATTTCTGAAGCCTGAAGTCTGCTGTCATCTATTTTGGTAGTTGTGCATGTTTCCAACCCATAAGTCAATATAGGGACAACGTATCTTAGTGGCACTTGCTTATTCCAGAGTAGATATCGAACTTGCTGATAGAATTGTCTTGATTTCTGAATACGGTTATTTAATTCAAGCTGTATTCTGTTGTCACTTGATATTAAGCATCCAAGGTACTGATCCTGGTTTACTGTTTCCAATTGTACACCCTCCAGCATTATATTATCTTTACTTCTCTGTCTGTTAACAGACATTGCAGCAGTTTTTGTAGCACTTACTTTCAGCCCATATTTTTTCAAATGATCATTCCAGACATTGAGCCTTTCCTGGACTTCCAGCTCACTATTTCCCCAGAGAACTATGTCATCTGCAAAAGCAAATACTTTAGGATCCATATTGGTGTTCTGCTTCACTTCCTTTATGATATCATCCATGATGGTGATGAATAGTAATGGTGCACTCCTCTAGATGTCTGGAACCAATCAGAATATCCATTTCCTACTTGAACACAGCTGTAGCAGTCATCGTAAAGCATTTTTACTCTCGGAATGAGTTCCAAGGTCACATTCTTCTTTTTAAGACAATCCCATATAGTTGTTCTTGGGACACTATCAAATACTTTTTCGATGTCTAGAAACACAAATGTCAAGTTACGATCTTTCTCCCAGTGCTTTTCCAATATAATTTTCAGTGCGAATATGAGGTCTATAGTTGATCTATCTTTCCTAAATCCATATTGTTCTTCTTGCAGTTGGGGTTCAATAATGTTCCTTAATCTTTTCTCAAGAATCATTTCAAATATTTTTAAACCATGGGACAGTAAAGTAATCCCTCTATAGTTGTTGCACTGTTTTCGACTTCCTTTCTTAAACAGGGGAACTTCTTCCAGTCATCTGGTATTATTTTGTCCTTCATATTGCCCTTATAGTCCTGTATAGCAATTGAATTCCTTGTGGGCCAGCAGCTTTAATCATGTCTGCAGCTCATCAAAGCCAGTAGCTCGTTCATTGCATATACTTTTAAGGGCTGATTCTACTTCACTCCAAATTGGTGGTCTTCAGATACATTATCACTTGACTCAATCTGTGCATTAGGACTGGAGTCCTTCTTTATACCATTGTATAAATTCTCAAAATATAATTTCATAATTTCTCTTATTTCTGTGTCTTCCCTAGTGATGCTCCCATCTGGTTTCTGTAAAGCTGTTATTTGCTCATAATTACTCCTGGTATTTTTAACAACACTATTCAGCAATTTGGAATTTGCTTTACTATCTTCTTACAATTTATTTGTAAAATCAATCCAAGACTTTTGCATTTCTTCTTCTACTATTAGTTTCACTCGCAGTCTACAATCTCAGTATGTCTGTTGTAATTCACTCATTTTTAATTCATCCTTCTCATCTCCTTTCTGAATTTCTTTATTTCGAGCCTTTCTTGCTTCATTTTTCTTCTAAACTGCACTCTTTACTTCATCATTCCACCTGGCTGTTTTTCTTTCTTTTACTTTACTACTAGTTTTGCTACATATTTCTTCAGCAGCTCTTTGAATCTGTTCCACTCTGTATTTCCTCCTTCTGTTCTGTCTCTAGGTATTTTGGAGGCCACCTTTTTTGTATCCATCAGTTTGTTTTCTACTTTTTCCAGTTCCCAGGTTTTCATATTTGGTTTTTTGGTTTTCCGCAGTGTGTGGATTGTTACATTTTTGATGATTGCAAGAAGCAGTCTGTGGTCTCACTTGGCACAACCTTAACATCACAGCTTCTCCATCAGATAGTATGTAGTCTATTAAGGATTTGGATGGTCCATCCCAACTATACCTTGTTATTTTGTGAGATAATCGTTTTTGAAGCCAGGTGTTATTTATTTTTAAGCCGTTTCTCACACACAAATCTAGAAGTAGTTCACCTTTCTGGTTCCTGGTACCAAAATCATGCAGGCTCAAGTCTTTTGCATTCAGATCTCCCATCACTAATACATTTTCCACTCCTTCAGTAGCTTCCTCCTGGTCAGATCGAAATTGCTCCTTTTCTTCATCACATCCAGACTGTTAACACCTCCTTATTGAAGGAGACATCCAGTTTGATAGATCACTTCGCTTACAGCATCTATATCTCCTCTCAATACAAATCAGACGCCATTCCTAGCTTCGGTTTTGTTACCCATCCTTTCGTCAGTTGTTTTGCTCCTGTGCCCACTGATGCCAAGGATGCCGAGTTTCCACCTCTCCATCAAATCCCCCGGTTCTTCACATTTACTTGTCAATGTAAGGAGGTTCAGTGTTCCAATCCTGTGTGTGATTTTCATGATTTAGGATTTCTTTGCATAACATTGTAAAAGATCAGCCTTTTGGTCATCAAACGTTACAAATGTTTGAGAAGATTTGTCAGGCCGGTATTTTCTTTTTGTTTCCGAGGCTCGTTTTAGTTTTGAAAGCAATCCTTGAGTTGGCTTGCTAAGCCTAACACTAGAGAGGAGACTTGCCACTTCTACAAGGCAGCAGCGTTGGTATCCCCTTGTAATTAGAGGATGGGTTGCCACATCCGCCATCTCTGCCATTCTGAAGGTCGCCTCCTCGGCCAAAGGGGCCGTTATGGACTTCACCCATAACCCTGGGCAAGGCTGGATGTAACCAATCAAACTTAAAAGTAATTAATGTTGATGATGATTGTAGTTTTACGTGACCGTTAATCTCGCGATCATGAGCCACCGTGCAATCCGAACCACAGGACAAGGCATTTCAATTTGAAAATCTTACATGTATTCTCGAACCCGGTCCTCCGTGGTGAGAGGCCAACAGCGTAATTAATATTAACAATAATATTAATAATAACTAGAAGACCCGCAACAATCCTACAGCACATGTCACATGTCTTCACTTTTAGCCTACCTTTCATATTTGGGAAAACTTAATGTGTGCGTGTCTCCCACCCTACTAAACAACTGCAACTATTTGGTGTGAGTGAAGATCAGTGTTACCAACTAGTGAAATTTGAACCTCAGAAGGGAACTGGCCCAGTTGGTAGCATGCTGAGCTTCTATGCCCAAGGTCACAGGTTCAAACCCGGCCGAAGACGTTGGATGTTTTAGGAGCGTTAATAATCCCTCAGTATGCCTTCCTTCGGAGGAGAAGTAAAGCCGGCGGTCCCATGCCATACATTTATGGCATGTAAAAGAACCTTCCACCAACTACACTTGCGTGAAGCCAAAATTTGTAGGTTACAATTGATAACGCTCTATTAGTTCCAACATTCGCTGCCAGGTGCTGACTGCGATGCCATCTAGTAGCCAAGCCCGCAAGCATGGTGTTGTGGACAGTAGCATTTGGTAGCAAAAGTAGGAACTACTTGAAATTATTGTCTGCAGTCCTTACTTGAATTAAAGCAGATAACACACACTAATACAACCATCACATTAACACCGGTTATCAGGCAGATTCTACACACACCCAAAGTACACGGGGCTACATGACCGCGTTGTTGCAGCCCCTAAACTCAGGAACCAAACAACCAACCGGACCATATTTCAGATTAGTTTTCAGGAACCAATGTATCACAGTGTTCAATGTTTAACTGCATGTACTGTCATCGTGTCAGGAGATGGCAGTTGAACACGCTGTGACGGGGCGCAGTACGTAGACCTAAATATATCGGCTTCCTGCATGCCAATCGTTGTTATCGCAGCCAGTCAAAGAAGGAATCTCTAACGTCTATGTTCACGCCTTTGCCATTTCTTCTGTGTTTCCTCTTAATTTCCTTATTGGCACACCATCTTCATTCTCTATTGTTTTCACAAATTCCTGATGCCCTCTCCTATTTCTGACTGTTTTATATAACAGCTATTTATTGCCTTTAGCATCTTGTTCTAATTTCATGGTAAAATCATGCCACATTTTGTTCATCTCTTTCTCTACTTTACGTTTAACATGAAGTTTATGTTCTCTGTATTCTTGCGCCATCCTCATCTCTTAACCTTGTTCCTCAGTTGTACATCATTCCACCTTATCCCAGACTTTACAGCTTGTCACACCACATATGGTACTTCCCTGGCCTCTCTGAAGTCCTCCCACTCATCATCACGACATTTGATTTCGCTTTTCGGAACTTTTCCTCAGATTCTCCAGTTCCCATACCTTAATTTTGGATTTTTTCCTCGACCTTTGCAGTGAATAATTTAATGCCTGATACCACCGCAATGACTAGTCTATGATCACTGCCTAAACTTTCGCTGGGAATGACTTGGACATCCATCCCACCTCCTCAGTTGTTATAACGAGGTCAATCATTGTTTTATATATGCCATTCCAGCTGTACCTCGTTATTTTGTGGCTATCTCTCTTCTTAAACCCTGTGTTTTGAATCTTTAGGTTATTTCGGCAGCATAAATGGATCAGTTCCTCTCCCTCCATGTTCCTGTTGCCGTATCCAGAAGGACCAACCACAGTTTCCACACCAGTCCTATCACAGCCTGGCTGGGCATTCAAATCATCCATTATCAGGGTGTTCTCCTTATTCAGTTGGTTGTCTAGATGTTCTAAAAATTTCTGCTTTACTTCGGATATACTTGCAGAAGGGATTGTACCATTAGACAATATTTCTGCTTTGATAATTCTGTCATTAATATGCATGACATCTGCAATCTCTTCCACCCTCTTACGATAAAGTCAACTCAATTTAGTGACTCCTTCCATTTTCCACTCCAATATAGGGTGTACCCATTTCTCAAAATTTTCTTTCCTGATCTCTTCCAGTTTGTTTCACATCGAGTTTTCTTCTTTCCATCAAATCTACAAGTTCTTCACCTTTTCCAGTTAATGACATATTTAAAGTCCCTATTCTCATCTTGGGTATTTTCCTCTTTTTTGTTTTTTTGTTCCACATCCTGGCATTGTCTAGCATTGGGCTTAACACCGTCATTTGTGTCAGTGGGAAGATGTGGAGGCTGTCTTGACCTGTCCGAGGCTCGTTTTAGCATTGAAAGCAAATGAATGTTTACTCTTATACCGACTTGCTAGGCCTAACATATCAGAGGGTTTACTCCCTTAGCCTTTGTGGATCGCTCCACATCCCACAAGGCAGTGCACTACCCCCTCTTCCGCCGTAATTGTCGCCTTCGCTGCCGTTAAGGTCTTCACCACACAAAACCCTATAGCTTCGACTATAGTACCGTTGCCCACCCCCGCGACATGGGCAGACACAAATTTCATGGACCGGGTTAAGGAGACTATCCAACACTAAATACCAACATAACAAATATAACATCTTTACCATTGAAAAATCAATACCAATAATGCATTTAGCTTATGGCTAGAGATACAGGAGATTTCTGGATATAGCCAATAGTCTCTGGAGTCATGAGAGCAAAGCCACTGTACTTTCTTTTGCTGCACTCGGTGATGATGTGCTGGATCGTCTGTTCTGTAGCACCACAGTCACACTCAGGCGTTGAAATTCTGTTCCATTCGTAGTGGAAGGCTGCACAGTTCCCATGGTTGGTTCGTATCCGGTTCAATATGGACCATAGTCTATGAGGGAGGTTGAAACCAGATGGTGGAGTCTTCTTCACAGGAGGCACTGTTGGACAACATTTGTTGTTGAGTCTCTTCTACCACTCAACGAAAGTTTGGTAGTTGCTGTTCCTCAAGTTCATGGCATCTCGTATTGATGGTTTTCTGGAACGCAGGCGACCAGTAATTGCATCGCTGATGTCATCATGTATCAGCAGTCCTGGATTGCTCATTATTTTATTGAATTCTCTTAGGAGAACATCTTAACGCCTGAGGTCTGGAGGTGGAATATGACTTGACACTGGTAGCCAATGTGTGGGAGTAGATTTGATTGTGCCAGTGATGAGACGCATTGTGTGTTCAGTTGGGTATCTACAATATTGAGCCAGACAGGAGCACAGTATGTACACCAAACCTAGAGCTGAGCATCGTAGAGTTGCAGCTGATGATCCCCAAGTTGTTCCACATAGCTTATCTGGGGGTCACATTGGATAGAACAACATCTCCAGAAGGTTGCTTCACAAACAGGAACCAATAATACAAACAAAGGGAGATGACTATTATTCAGTGTCGCAACCTCAGACATGATAAAACCAACAACACAAACATGATGATATGGCTATGTTGTTTGAGTCTTCAGTCTTTTGACTGGTTTGATGCAGCCCTCCATGCCTCCCTGTCCTGAGATAATTGTTTCATCTCTACATAGCTACCACACCCTACATCCTAGGCAATCAGTTTAACATATTCTAACCTTGGTCTACCCCTACAGTTCTTGTCCTCAACCCTTCCTTCCATAACTAAGCTTGCTATTCCTCGATGTCTTAGTATGTGTCCTACCAACCTATCTCTTCTCTTCATTAGCAGTCGCCAGAAACATCTCTCCTCTCCCACTCGTCTTAGTACCCCTTCGTTTGTAACCCTATCTACCCATCTGATCTTCATCATTCTCCTGTAACACCACATTTCAAATGCTTCAATTCTCCTCTTTTCTGCTGCAACAATAGTCCAAGTTTCACTTCCATAGAGCACCATGCTCCAGACAAAGGATTTCAAAAATGACTTCCTAACACCTAAATCTATATTCGATATATGGCTATATAGAGAATCTGTTAAGCAGCCTAAACAACCTAGCTAAGTGGGCAGAGGCAAACACCAAGAAGAGATGATATTCAGGAAAGGAGGAAGGGTTGCAGAGTAAGAGAAACTACAGCTCGGAAATGAGAAACTTGAATTATCTTGGAGTCACCTTTCAAACCTCAGGATATTCATTCAACAAACATGTAAAACAAAAAATAATAATTATAGCCATCACAGCAATGAGAGATATTAGACAAATTCAATCAATATCCCTGGTCACAGCAATGAAGATCATAGTGGCCATCCTGAGCTACGGGATACATATAATATGGGACCTGAAAGCATTAGCATACACACTCGCTACTGAGGCATGGAGGAAATGACTAAGCGCAAACTCTGCAATACCATAATTATACTATCATGCAAACCAAGCACCAAATCAATCATGGAACTAGGCACAACATTCATCGTGGTCTTTCCACTTTATTCATTCAGCAAAGTATTATTTAATTAATGTATGGTCATTTGACTGCAATAAAATTTTATAAAATTTCTTAGTGATATTTTTGAAGTTGACAGCATTTTTATCAGTTTTATGAGTTTGAAATTTTAACCTCAAGAAGTTCATCACATTCTGATGTCCACCATGCATGTTTCTTTTTTGGATTTGGGGGGCGTGGTGGCTCAGCGGTCTAGCTGTATGCCTCTCACCAAGGCGGTCCGGGTTCGATTCCCGGTCAATGCATGTGAGATTTTCGAAGTGAAATGCCATGTCCTGTGGTTCGGATTCCACGTAAAAAGGAGGTCCCGTTGCTCATGATCTCTCGATTAACGGTCACGTTAAACTACAAGCTTGCTTTTTTTTTTGGATTTAATGGAGCTAAATTTTCAGCTTGATTTTTTTTTTAGAATTCAAATCATCTGTATTTTTTATTGTGTGTGGGTTTCTTGTAAGTTTCATTATTTATTAACTGATGTGGATCATAATACCTCTTTCTTTATACTTAACGGTGTTCAGAAATTCAAATATCTTCGGGAAATAATAACATGGAACACAAATGAAAAAGAAGCTATAGAATACAGAACAACTAAATTTAAACAAGCACAAAGACTTACCTGGCCAACCTATAAAAAGAAATCTCTTTCGATAATTGCTAAGCTGAAACACTATAATTCCATAGTTAAACCAGAGGCAACTTATGCTAGTGAAACTTTATTCAATTTGAATGTAAAATCTACAACAGACAAATTACAGAAAACGGACAGAAGAATTATTAGAACAAGTATTATCAAAAACCACCAAGTTGATGGACAGTGGAGATTGTTGCCTAACAACATCGTGAATCAATAATAACTACAATGCGTAAAAGAAGAACTTCCTTTTTCTGTCACATATCAAGACTGTCAGAAACCTTGATATTGAAACAACTATTTGATTACTTTTTGAAAAATAAAATCAATAATAATTGGTTCAAAGAAGTTCAGGATGATTTGGAAGAATTGGGTATAACTCGGCAGCAAATCAAAGACAGAGAAGAGAAGAGGATTTTGAAGAACAAATGCATAAGTCTCAAACTAATAACAGTTGAACGGAAACAATATACTCTAAGGGCTTCCAGGTCGGAGAGGATGAGAAAGTTCTGGGAGGAGAAAAAGAAGAAATTTACTCAAATGTATTGATTTAAGTGCTCCAATGTGGGCGTAAAATATGTAAATAATAAATAATAATAATAACGGTGTGAATATAAGTTTAATTTTGACAATGTAGTGATCAGAACCAGTACTGTATCTCACATTATACATTTCCTTTGAAAACATGTATCCATACATACATATCCTTTTCTCCACTCAAGGTGATTCCAAGTTATGAATTTATGAGGTTTTCTTTAAAAATATGTTGATTTGGATATAAAGTACACAATTTCACAAGTCTTTGACCATTTCTGTTTGTAAATTTATGTGGAACTTATTTTCCAATTATGTCACTGTACTGTTTCGGTATATTGGGCGTTCATCTCCCGTGGCCCACCCATCAACCTGCAGGAGAGGTACGCCAGTGATGATGGAGTGGCGACAATGAGAAAAAATCCCTGTATTTATTTTGACGTTCTGGACTTTGGAAATATTAATCAAAGTTTGAAAAATAAACTTTTATGTATACAGTCGAAATTCAACAATTGCCATCAAGCTAACAATGACACATTTGAAAACAAAACTTTGAAAAGAGGCAGTGATAACTGTCGTCATTTGGCGCTAATTTTCAAATTATCATGGTGGTGGGAATCAGCACCAACGGAACTTTAAGAGGGACACAGGAAAATCCCATATGTATTTAAATCTGCCGCCAAATGTTGAGGCTTGTGGAAGGACGTTGTGCGGTAAGGTACAAGTCGCAAGGCTTAGTCGGATCCCTCTCCCTAAATGCAAGAGGATTTCAAGGTACGTGTGGACTGCTGATGAACTGGATGAGAAACTTTTGAATTTAGAAAGGTGGAAAATGATGACCGGATAGGGGTGATGCGAGAAACAGTTTAATTAAAAGGGGGCGGATGCACGCGGCTAAGTTATGATTGTTTGAAACTGAAGTTATTTTAAATTGTGTATTCACTTTAATAAACCTGGGTTATTGATCGCCTCGTGGCGCAGGTTTTTAGGGTTATGTTTGGCATTTGGCCGTGTGGATTTTTTACGAGGTACCAAGTTTATTTTCCTAATTGTTCTCAACCTTCAGTCCACCTTGTTCTATTTTGTGAGTATTTTCTGGTCCTCGATGGGTTTAATTTCATTTGGGAATAGGGTTACTGTTGTTTTCTTCGGCCTTGTATTTTGATGTACGGCATTGGCCTTCATTAGGTCAGTTTGTTCTCGGAGAGGGATTGTTGTGTCAAGATGGATTTGTGAGGGTAAGTTAGTTTGGTTGGTGGTTGGTTCCTCAGTTTAGGGGCTGCGACAACGCGGCCATGTAGCCCCGTGTACTTTGGGTGTGTGTAGAATCTGTCTGATAACCAGTGTTAATTGTGATGGCTGTATTAGTGTGTGTTATCTGTTTTAATTCAAGTAAGGACGGCAGGCAATGAATTTTTTCAGGTAGTTCCTACTTTTGCCGCCAAACGCCACTGTCAACGACCAACTAATTCAGAAATTAGTTACCAGATGCCACCGCAGTCGGCTCTTGGCGAACATAGGAACCTAACAATGTTAGTGAAATGTTTAACCTATATTAATTTAGCTTCACACAGGTGTAATTAATGGAAGGTTCTTTAACATGCCATAAATCTATGACATGGGACCACCGGCTTTACTTTCCCTCCGAAGGAAGGCATCCTGAGGGATTTTTAACGTTTGACTTCGGCTGGGTTTGAACTCGCGTTCTTGCGGTCTGACGGAGCTTAAGGTTTTTGTTGTGTGATTGGTTCCCTCACGGAGAGAAACTAATTTCCTGCCTGTTTCTGCTGGGCTTTGGGCGACTTTGACTTCTTGTTCTCTTTTCTCGCTAAATTTTGGGAGGGGGGAATTTGGTGCTGCCTTGTGGTTCTCTCATTGATGTAATTGTGCGCTACTTACGAAGGGTTTGTTGAAGGTCGCCCAGAGAAGGTTTGTTTTGATTTTCAGGGTAGGTTAAGCTTTGTGCCTTGCTTTGAAGTCATTCTGATAAATTTCCTTTGGGGGTCGACTTGTAAGATTAATCATTGTATCCTGGCAACTTGATTGTAAAACCCTTTTCTAAATGTAGATTGGTAAGACAATCATCTCGCTAGAAATGCTTTCCATAATTGATTATGGAAGGTTTGGAGCAAGATCTCAATTATAACTATGGATATTTACCGTAACTTAAATGATGCCTTTGGACACCTGCTACAACAGCGTAGTACGTCTATGGTTGTTATTTTTGTAATTAGGTTTACTTAATTTATTTTTGTTTCATTATATTTTTCTTTCATATTTAGGCATTCACATAAGGCGTAGGGATGTGGCGACCCCATCGCCCAGTGGGAAACCACTGCAATCAGCCTCCCGAGTATTGGCGGGAAAACCATATCTGTTTGGGGTAAGGAGGAAATGCCTACCCACAGCCAGATAACACCTCGAGGCAATTATTTCGGACTAAAAATCCGTTCTTCAGCTGCTGCCTTGCAGTGAGGCAGGAGACTGCCAAAGGCTAAGGGAGTAAACCCCGAAAGAAAATCCTCTCTAGCGTTAGGCCTAGCAAGTCAGCAAAGAGAGAAATGTTGTAATTGCTTTCAAAACTAAAAAGAGCCTCGGATACCAAACAACCCCTAAAGTGACTTCGTCTTTGCATAACTCAGCCAGGAATGAAGGCCAACAACCTGATGTTAGGCAGAGATATACAAAGACAAAAACCAGAACGAGACAGAACAAAACAAGGATTGGAACATTGAATATCGTGACCCTGACTGCTAAAGGTGAAGAACTCATTGACCTCATGGAAAGAAGAAAGATAGAGGTACTAGGCCTGAGTGAAACAAAGTGGAAAGGGAAAGGTGTAAAATCACTACGGAAAGGATACAAGCTCTACTGGCATGGAAATCCGGAAGAAGCCCGTAATGGTGTAGCGTTCCTCATCAGCAAGAATGTAGATGCAGTTTCAGACATAGAATACACCAATGAGAGGATAATTAAACTGCGTTGGAAAACAAACAAAAAGATTTTGACCATTGTACAAGTTTATGCTCCACAGTCTGGATGTTCTCAGGAGGAGAAAGATGCATTCCTTGAAGACCTAGAAGAACATGTAGAAGAGGATAATATAATTGTGATGGGGGATTTTAATGCACAAGTTGGGGTGGAAAGACAAAGGTATGAAAATGTGATTGGCCCCAACGGATTTGGAAACAGAAATGCAGAAGGAGAATACCTATTGGACTTCTGCCTCAGAAATAATCTCATGATTAAAAATACATTTTTCAAGAAACAACCCAGTCACATAATCACAAGGTACAGCTGGGATGGGAAAGTGAAATCCCTAATTGACTACATTATCTCTGACAAAGAAGCTGGAACCCTAATCACGGATGTAAAAGTCCTCCCAGGAGAGTGCTTAGAGAGTGATCATAGACTACTAACTGCCACACTAAGAAATGTCCCAAGGGAAAAGATAAAACCAAGACGCATATCCAAGATAAAAGTTTGGAATTTAGAAGAGCCGGAGAAACAGAAAAAGTATCAGAAGAAAATCAGTGACCACATCCCAAAAGATGAAATAAGAACAGGTCAAGAAGAGTGGAAAAGATTTAAAGAAACAATGGTTGGTGCTGCAGTAGAAATTGTTGGAAAAACAAGCACCAAAGTAAGGGAGAAAGAGACCCCCTGGTGGAACGATGCTGTTCAGAAAGCTATAAAAGAAAGAAATATAGCTAGGAAAGAACGGGACAAAGAAAACCAGAAGGATACAAACAAAAATGAAATCAGACTGGAACAATTGAACCAGAAATACAGAGATCTTAAACTGAAAGCGAAGAGATTAATACAATTGGAAAAAGAAAATAGTTGGACAGAATTCACTAAGAAATTAGAAGAGGACAGCAGAAACAATAGCAAGCTCTTGTACAGAATTTTGAAAAACAAAAGAAACCCGTATGTCCCAATAAAAGCATTAGAAATTGAAGATGGAAACATGGTATGGAAAGAGGAAGATGTAAGAAGGGAAATGAAGAAATATTTTCTCCAGCTATATAATGGTAAGGATGTAATGGAGGAGGAATGCAACACTCCAGAAAATCAGAGCAGCAGTACGGAATATGAGCCTCCTCTGACTTGGTCAGAGGTTGAAACCGCTTTGAACAGCATGAGTAGAGGCAAGTCACCTGGCATAGACCAAATGAGTGTAGAAATGATAAAGGCTGCAGGAATCCATGGACTTCATTGGTTGTTCAGAGTTATGAATGCTATCTGGAAGGAAGAAAAAATCCCAGATGATTGGACAAAGGGTATTATAGTCCCTCTCTTCAAAAAGGGAAGTAGACGTCATTGTGGCAACTACAGGGGAATCACCCTTTTATCACATGGACTTAAGCTAATGGAGAAGATTATTGCTAAACGGATAAGGAACATCCTTGAACCCCAGTTAGAAGAAGAGCAATATGGATTTAGAGGCCACAGAGCAACCACCGACCTCATATTTGCAGTAAGGATGATCATGGAAAAATACTGGGAGAAAGGAAGGGATATCATCTTTGTCTTCTTAGATATAGAAAAAGCCTATGATAGCTTGCCTAGAGAAAAGATATGGGAATGTCTATCAAACAGAAATATCCCACAAACTCTTATCAGGAAAGTGAAAATGCTGTACAGTTATTGCCAGAGCTGTGTGCAAATAGGAGATGGGTATTCAGATTGGTTTGCCACAACTAAGGGAGTGCAACAAGGCAGTGCGTTGTCACCACTGCTATTTATCTCTGTGATGGATGAAATTATGAAAAGGGTGAAACAGAATTCTGGATTTCAAGGCATTTGCTTTTGCAGATGATGTAGTGGTATGGGGTTGCACAGAAAATGAAGTACAGCAGAATCTAAATGCTTGGAACCACCAATTTAAGGAGTTTGGCCTCAAAATCAGTCATACAAAGACAGTAGCAATGGCAGTCAGCAGTCAGAGGTTGCATACAAGCATTGAGCTGGATGGAGCGAAATTAGAACAAGTCGATTATTTCCAATACCTCGGTAGCATTATGACTGAAGATAACAGATGTTCTGCTGAAGTCACCAACAGAATCCAAAAAGGAGCTCAGTTTTATCACCAGGTCAGGAACCTCCTTTGGGACCAACAAATTCCTTTAACATCCAAGAAAATGATGTATCAGGCCTACTTCTTACCTATAATGACGTATGGACTTGAAACTTGTACTATCAACAGAAGAGATAGTAGCAGACTTCAGGCTACAGAAATGAAGTTCCTGAGAACAATGCTTCAGAAGACCAGAAGAGACAAGATCCGAAATGTGAAGATTCGTGCAGAGATTCAAGTGAAACCACTTCATGAAGCAATAGCAACATCAAGGTTGAAATGGTTTGGTCATGTGAAGAGGATGAATCCAAGCAGAACGGCAAGAGTATGGCTTGAGCAAGATGTGGAGGGCAAGAGACCAAGAGGCAGACCACGGATACGCTGGATCTCCCAAATAAAAGAAGACCTGCAGGGAAGAGGTGTCGATTGGCACCAGGTAGAGGAGGAGGAAATATACCTGAATAGACAAACATGGAGAGCGCTCTTATACCGCACCCGGGAAGCTGGAGACGGTTAATGATAATGATGATAATGATGATTTAGGCATCCACCTTTAAATTTTCAATCTGAATTTGTATAATTTTATTTGTGGTATGAGGGGTAGATGACCTCGCAGTTCTGCTCCTTAAAGAATCACTAACTAACTTCTTGAATACTGTACTAGGCAAGAATCCTAACCCAGAGCTGAATTAACTAATAATAATGTGATACCAACTACATACATTATACTAATACTGGGGGCGGCTTCGGTGGCGTAGTTGGTAGCATGCTGAGCGTCTATGCCCAAGATCACGGGTTCAAACCCAGCAAAAGTTCTCAGAATTTTTAAGAGCGTTAAAAATCCCTCAGTATGCCTTACTTTGGAGAGGAAGTAAGGCCGGTCATAGATTTATGGCATGAAAAAGAACCTTCCACTAACTACACTAGTGTGAAGCCAAAATTTGTTGGTTAGAATGGATAACGCTCTATTAGCTCCAACGTTTGCCGCCAAGTGCTGACTGCAATGCCATCTAGTATCCAAGTCCGCAAGCTAGGTGTTGTGGATGGTAGCAGTTAGAGGCAAAAGTAGGAACTACTTGAAATTACTGTCTGCAGCTCTTACTTGAATTAAAACAGATAACACACACTAATACAGCCATCACAATTAACACCGGTTATCAGGCAGATTCTACACACACCCAAAGTACACGGTCCCTAAACTAAGGAACCAACGATACTAATACTGGAATCATCCACAATGTGGCACCCAGCCTCATAAAAACATCTAATATATAAAAGTGAAAGTCTGTATGTATGTATGTATGTATGTGGGTCTGTTCCATATACAAATCTACACCGTTCCACCAATCTCAACCAAATTTTGCATACACATAGTTTAGGACCCAGAAGGAATCGCTGGCTACATGAATTTTCGATAGTCTTTCTCATTCTTCAGATTTCAGCCCTTTTGCACTCAAGCACATGCTAATCAAATCATAAAATATACTCATGAAGGAATGGCAAGGCAGATAGTTTCCATGGCAACATAGCTCAAGTCGAGACACGGCCGACTGGATGCCAGTTCTGCTCTGCACTACCGGTATAGAAAATGAGGATCTTTACTTGAAGTCCCGTTAGTTACTCAACTGCTCACACAGCACTGTCAACCGAGTATAGCATAACAAAGACTTGACACTATCTTCTTTCTACTATATATTTGTCAAATACCACTCACTCACTCACTCACTCACTCACTCACTCACTCATTCATTTATTCATCATGAAATCTCAGAAACCACCGAACGGATTGGAACTAAATCTGGTATGCAGCTTCCTCAAGGGCTGCAACTGCCCACTAAGAGAGGATTTTTGGATATTCAGGTTCTAAAGCGGTGTTAAGGGGGTAGACCTGCATTTCATTGAATAACAATATCTCCCGATTGGTTTCATTGGGGGATGTGATACTCGGCATATAAACTCATCATAAAAAATAAGAAGACACGTGTCTGAGAGTTTTTCGATGTGGTGTATATTATGAGGTGAAAGGGGTCAAAAGTGGGGATTGAAAGATTCCTAACGGAGCGTGTATCTCTTAAACGACATAGGCGAGGAGTTTGAAACTCAGCGAAAAAAATCAACATAAAAAGGAAGTATATATGTGTTTGACCGTTTTCTCATAAATCCAATTTAAGGGGCCCATGGGGAGAGATGAAATTCTGTGGGGGGGAAACAGGAAAGAAAGTGTCCTAACTGACTCACTCATCAAACTCAGGAGGAAAAACTGCATTAAAGTAAGTAAATAGCTGTTCGACAGTTTTTATTTCATAAATCAAATTTAAGGGGTTCATGGGGAGGGGTGAAAATCTGAAAAAAGAAAATTGAAAGAAAATGTCCTGACTCACTCACTCACTCATCATCGCCCAGCCAAAATTATTGAAGTTAAAAACATGACAGTTTGGGGATATGCTCATTGTATGTCAAAACCGTCTACTAAGGGAGGATTTTCGGATATTCAGGTTCTAAAGGGGTGTTAAGGGGGTAGACCAGCATTTCATTGAATAACAATATCTCCCGATTGGTTTCATTGGGGGATGTGATACTCGGCATATAAACTCATCATTAAAAAGTAACAAGACACGTGTCTGAGGGTTTTTCGATGTGTTTATGAGGTGAAAGGGGTGAAAAGTGGGGATTGAAAGATTCCTAACGGAGCGTGTATCTCTTAAACGACATAGGCGAGGAGATTGAAACTCGGCGGAAAAAAATCAGCATAAAAAATAAGTAAATATGCGTTTGACCGTTTTTTCATAAATCCAATTTAAGGGGCCCATGGGGAGGGATGAAATTCTGGGGGAAACAGGAAAGAAAGTGTCCTAACTGATTGACTGACTCACTCGCTCATCAAACTCAGGGGGAGAAAGCTGCTTTAAAGTAAGTAAATAGCTTTTTTTTTTCAATCAAATTGAAGGGGTTCATCGGGAGGGGTGAAATTCTGTAGAAAAAAAATGAAAGAAAATGTCCTGACTCATTCACTCACTCATCATCGCCCAGCCAAAAATATTGAAGTTGGAAACATGGCATTTCGGGGATATGTTCGTTGTATGTCAAAACCGTACACTAAGGAAGGTTTCTTGGATATTCAGGTTCTAAAGGGTTCTTAAGGGGGTTAAACCTGCATTTCATTGAATAACAATATCTTATGAGTGGTTTCATTTGTGGATGTGATACTCGGCATATAAACTAATCATTAAAAATAAGCAGACATGTGTCGAAGGGTTTTTCGATGTGGTGTATTATTATGAGGTGAAAGGGGTGAAAAGTGGGGGTTGAAGGATTCCTAACGGAGCGTGTAGGTCTATCTCTTAAACGACATAGGCGAGAAATTTGAAACTCAGCGAAAAAAATCAGCTTAAAAAGTAAGTAAATCGGTGTTCGACTGTTTTTTCATAAATTAATTTAAGGGGCCAATGAGGTGGGGAGAAATTCTGGGGGGAAAAAAGGAGAGCAAGTGTCCTAACTGACTGACTAACCCACTCACTCATCAAACTCAGGGGAAGAAGACAGCTTAAAAAATAAGTTAATAGGTGTTCAAGCGTTTTTTCATCAATCCAATTTAAGGGGCCCATGGGGAGGGGTGAAATTCTGGTAAAAATAATTGAAAGAAAATGTCCTGTCTGACTCACTCACTCATCACGCCCAGCGAAAACTATTAAAGTTGGAAACATGAAATTTTGGGAATATGTTCGCTGTATGTCGAAAACGTCAACTAAGGAATGATTTTTGTTTATTCGGGTTTTAAAGAGATGTTAAGGGGGTAAACGTGCATTTCATTGAATAACGATATCTCATGAGTTGTTTCTTTGGGGATGTGATATTCGGTATATAAACTAATCATTAAAAATAAGCAGACATATGTCTAAGGGTTTATCGATGTGGTGTATATTATGAGATGGAAGAGGTGGAAATTGGGGGTTGAGGGATTCTTAACGGAGCGTGTATCACTGAAACGACATAGGCGAGAAGTTTGAAATTCGGCGGGGAAAAAACAGCTTAAAATACAAGTAAATAGGTGTTCGACCGTTTTTTCATAAATCCAATTTAAGGGGCCCTTGGATAGGGGTGAAATTCTGGGGGCGGGGGGGGGAAACAGGAAAGAAAGTGTCCTAACTGATTGACTCACTTACTCACTCATCAAACTCAGGGGGAAAACAGCTTTAAATAAGTAAATAGGTTTTCGACCGTTTGTTTCATAAATCCAATTTTAGGGGTTCATTGGGAGGGGTGAAATTATCAAAAATAAATGAAAGCAAATGTCCTGACTGACTCACTCACTCATCATCGCCCAGCCAAAATTATTGAAGTTAGAAACATGAAATTTTGGGGATATGTTCGTTATATGTCGGAAACGTCCACTAAGGAAAGAGTTTTGGATATTCAGGTTCTAAAGAGGTGTTAAGGGGGTAAATGTGCATTTCATTGAATAACAATAGCTCACGAGTGGT
Source organism: Meconema thalassinum (assembly GCA_946902985.2). Taxonomy (NCBI): domain Eukaryota; kingdom Metazoa; phylum Arthropoda; class Insecta; order Orthoptera; family Tettigoniidae; genus Meconema; species Meconema thalassinum. The sequence continues at coordinate 277,843,512 of OX336388.2, forward strand.
TTCATTTGGGGATGTGATACTTGGCACATATACTAATCATTAAAAATAAGCTGACACATGTCAGCAAGCTTAGAAAACACCATTTCTAAGGTCAAATTTCGCGGTGAATTGTCCGAAGCCTTTGCAATCAAGACTGGCTGTAGACAAGGTGATCTGGGATCACCGATGCTGTTCAACTGTGTCTTGGAAAAAATTATAAGAGAATGGTTAACAATCTTACCAAATAATTATGGTATTCGAATTGGTTATAAAAAAGAAGACCTGAATATAAACTGTCTCGCTTTTGCAGATGACATTGCTTTGTTCGCTAATTCAATGGAAGAGGCCACTGACCAACTTAATAAACTACAAATCATAGCTGCTATAACTGGACTTAAAGTGGCCTTCCATAAAACTAATTTTATCACAAATGTCAAAGATGCCTCAAAATTCATCACGATTGGTCTGCAAAAAATCAAAAAAGTCCAAAAATTTAAATACCTAGGCGAATGGATTACCCCTAATAATTCAGAAATAGCTGCCATTGAGAGCAGATGTAACAAATTGGAAGGTGCCTTTCAAACCTGCAAAAACATTTACAAAAGTAAAAGCTTGTCCTGGAATGTCAAACTTTGTCATTATAATACAGTAATTAGGCCGTCAGCACTGTATGCTGCAGAATGCTTACAGATGACAAACAAAGGCCCATTGAGAAAATTAGAACTTAAGGATCGGAAAATTCTAAGGAAAATATTAGGACCTGTTAATGATAATGGTACTTACAGAAGAAGACATAACAATGAATTATTTGAACATATAGAAGATTTGGTGAGTGTGATGAGAAAAAGGAGAATGTCTTTCTTTGGACATTTGGAGCGGATGGAGCATCATCGACTTTCATATCGAATCCACTCATCAATCTCTAAAAAAAATTCCTATTGTAAATGGTCGATGCAAGTTAAAAAGGACCTAACAGAAGCTCGAATCAATCAAGCTCTGGTTTGGGATAGGAACCTGTTCAGAAAGGCGGTTAAATCAACTAGTAATCTACACCCTTTGACATCTGTGATGCCTCGCCCTCACTGCAAGTGGACGGAAGAAAGGAGAGCTGAACATTCGTCAAGAATGAAGATCTACTGGCAGACAAGAAAACAAGCTTTACAGTGATCATATGAGTGAAGAACATCGTGGTCCATTGATGGCCGAAACGACTAAAAAAAAATAAAAAAAGCTGACACATGTCTAATGGTTTTTCGATGTAGTGTATATTATGCGGTGAAAGGGATGAAAAGTGGGGGTTGAAAGATTCCTAACGGAGCGTGTATCTCTTAAATGACATAAGCGAGGAGTTTGAAACTCGGAGGAAATCAATCAGCTTAAAAATAAATAAATAAATAAATAAATGAAATAAATAGGTGTTTGACCGTTTTTTCATAAATGCAATTTAAGGGGCCTATGGGGAGGGGTGAAATTCAAGAAGAAAAACGTCCACTAAGGAAGGATTTTTGGATGTTCACTCTCATCGACCAACCAAAACTATTAAAGTTAGAAGAATTATATTTTGGGGATATGTTTGTTGTGTGTCGAAAACGTCTACTAAGGAGGGATTTTTGGGTATTCAGGTTCTAAAGGGGTGTTAACGGGGTTAAACCTGCATTTCATTGAATAACATTATGACACGACTATGACGCGAGCGAAGTGAGGCTAAAAATGAGATGGTGTGTGTCTGTGTATTACTCAATCACGCAAGTACCACTGGTCCGATTTACATGAATTTACATGGAAGTAGCTGATTTACCTGGTTAACATATAGGTTAATTTTGATTTCAATACTTTGCACTATTTGAAGGTGGCAACCATTTTAGTGACGTCACTACACCCTTTGGTTTCAAACTTTCATATTTCCATTTCAAATAAAAAGAGAACGCTAAGAAATAGCAAACATTTGATGGCATGTACGAGGTTTAAAATTACATTTTCTATCCGAAAGGTATCTCCAACGGTTAGCGAGTAAAACCTAAATTTGTGCTATAAAACACGGTCAACGCCGAGCGGTGTAGTTGGACAAAATGTTCCATCCTTAATCTCCCTCTGCGCAGCACCTCACCTATCCCCTGTTTTAACTGTCACCTTCACATTTTAATTTATTTATGACGCGTAGCGAAGCACGGGTACTTCAGCTAGTAATATAATACAATCAATAAATCTGTACAGGAAAACACAACCAGTTGTAAAGAAAATAAACACAATCCCCACAATCAACACATTGCTGTCCGCAAAGGGGTGTGTGTTTTATTTATAAAAAAATATGCAGAATTCTAGTACATTTTCCACTAAAATTGAAAACTTTAACTCAAAAAAAAGATAGCATCCCTACATATTATTGTTACAGGGAAGCTTGCTGTGGAACACACGTCCTCAACACCAGCGATGTGGAGTGTTTCTGTATCACCAGTGATAGATGATGTTGTTACAGGGAAGCTCGTCCCCAACACCAGCGATGTGGAGTGTTTCTGTATCACCAGTGATAGATGATGTTGTTACAGGGAAGCTCGTCCCCAACACCAGATATATGGAGTGTTTCTGTATCACCAGTGATAGATGATGTTGTTACAGGGAAGCTCGTCCTCAACACCAGCGATGTGGAGTGTTTCTGTATCACCAGTGATAGATGATGTTGTTACAGGGAAGCTCGTCCCAAACACCAGTGATGTGGAGTGTTTCTGTATCACCAGTGATAGATGATGTTGTTACAGGGAAGCTTGTCCCCAACACCAGATATGTGGAGTGTTTCTGTATCACCAGTGATAGATGATGTTGTTACAGCGAATCTCGTCCCCAACACCAGCGATGTGGAGTGTTTCTGTATCACCAGTGATAGATGATGTTGTTACAGGGAAGCTCGTCCCCAACACCAGATATGTGGGGTGTTTCTGTATCACCAGTGTGAGATGTTGTTACAGGGAAGCTCGTCCCCAACACCAGCGATGTGGAGTGTTTCTGTATCACCAGTGATAGATGATGTTGTTACAGGGAAGCTCGTCCCCAACACCAGATATGTGGGGTGTTTCTGTATCACCAGTGTGAGATGTTGTTGTTACAGGGAAGCTCGTCCCGAACACCTGCGATGTGGAGTGTTTCTGTATCACCAGTGTGAGATGTTGTTGTTACAGGGAAGCTCGTCCCCAACACCAGATATGTGGAGTGTTTCTGTATCACCAGTGTGAGATGTTGTTGTTACAGGGAAGCTCGTCCCCAACACCTGCGATGTGGAGTGTTTCTGTATCACCAGTGTGAGATGTTGTTGTTACAGGGAAGCTCGTCCCCAACACCAGATATATGGAGTGTTTCTGTATCACCAGTGTGAGATGTTGTTGTTACAGGGAAGCTCGTCCCCAACACCAGATATGTGGAGTGTTTCTGTATCACCAGTGATAGATGATGTTGTTACAGGGAAGCTCGTCCCCAACACCTGGGATGTGGAGTGTTTCTGTATCACCAGTGTGAGATGTTGTTGTTACAGGGAAGCTCGTCCCCAACACCTGCGATGTGGAGTGTTTCTGTATCACCAGTGTGAGATGTTGTTGTTACAGGGAAGCTCGTCCCCAACACCTGCGATGTGGAGTGTTTCTGTATCACCAGTGATAGATGATGTTGTTACAGGGAAGCTCGTCCCCAACACCTGCGATGTGGAGTGTTTCTGTATCACCAGTGATAGATGATGTTGTTACAGGGAAGCTCGTCCCCAACACCTGCGATGTGGAGTGTTTCTGTATCACCAGTGATAGATGATGATGTTGTTACAGGGAAGCTCGTCCCCAACACCAGTGATGTGGAGTGTTTCTGTATCACCAGTGATAGATGACGTTGTTACAGGGAAGCTCGTCCCCAACACCTGCGATGTGGAGTGTTTCTGTATCACCAGTGATTGATGATGTTGTTACAGGGAAGCTCGTCCCCAACACCAGTGATGTGGAGTGTTTCTGTATCACCAGTGATAGATGTTGTTGTTACAGGGAAGCTCGTCCCCAACACCTGCGATGTGGAGTGTTTCTGTATCACCAGTGTGAGATGTTGTTGTTACAGGGAAGCTCGTCCCCAACACCTGCGATGTGGAGTGTTTCTGTATCACCAGTGTGAGATGTTGTTACAGGGAAGCTCGTCCTCAACACCAGTGATGTGGAGTGTTTCTGTATCACCAGTGATAGATGATGTTGTTACAGGGAAGCTCGTCCTCAACACCTGCGATGTGGAGTGTTTCTGTATCACCAGTGATAGATGATGTTGTTACAGGGAAGCTCGTCCTCAACACCTGCGATGTGGAGTGTTTCTGTATCACCAGTGTGAGATGATGTTGTTACAGGGAAGCTCGTCCCCAACACCTGCGATGTGGAGTGTTTCTGTATCACCAGTGATAGATGATGTTGTTACAGGGAAGCTCGTCCCCAACACCTGCGATGTGGAGTGTTTCTGTATCACCAGTGTGAGATGTTGTTACAGGGAAGCTCGTCCCCAACACCAGTTATGTGGAGTGTTTCTGTATCACTATTGTGAGATGTTGTTGTTACAGGGAAGCTCGTCCCCAACAGTAGTGATGTGGAGTGTTTCTGTATCACCAGTGTGAGATGTTGTTGTTACAGGGAAGCTCGTCCCCAACACCAGATATGTGGAGTGTTTCTGTATCACCAGTGTGAGATGTTGTTGTTACAGGGAAGCTCGTCCCCAACACCAGATATGTGGAGTGTTTCTGTATCACCAGTGATAGATGATGTTGTTACAGGGAAGCTCGTCCCCAACCCCAGCGATGTGGAGTGTCTGTATCACCAGTGATTGATGATGTTGTTACAGGGAAGCTTGTCCCCAACACCAGCGATGTGGAGTGTTTCTGTATCACCAGTGATAGATGATGTTGTTACAGGGAAGCTCGTCCCCAACACCTGCGATGTGGAGTGTTTCTGTATCACCAGTGATAGATGATGTTGTTACAGGGAAGCTCGTCCCCAACACCTGCGATGTGGAGTGTTTCTGTATCACCAGTCATAGATGTTGTTGTTACAGGGAAGCTCGTCCCCAACACCAGATATGTGGAGTGTTTCTGTATCACCAGTGATAGATGATGTTGTTACAGGGAAGCTCGTCCCCAACACCTGTGATGTGGAGTGTTTCTGTATCACCAGTGATAGATGATGTTGTTACAGGGAAGCTCGTCCCCAACACCTGCGATGTGGAGTGTTTCTGTATCACCAGTGATAGATGATGTTGTTACAGGGAAGCTCGTCCCCAACACCTGCGATGTGGAGTGTTTCTGTATCACCAGTGTGAGATGATGTTGTTACAGGGAAGCTTGTCCCCAACACCTGCGATGTGGAGTGTTTCTGTATCACCAGTGATAGATGATGTTGTTACAGGGAAGCTCGTCCCCAACACCTGCGATGTGGAGTGTTTCTGTATCACCAGTGATAGATGATGTTGTTACAGGGAAGCTCGTCCCCAACACCAGATATGTGGGGTGTTTCTGTATCACCAGTGTGAGATGTTGTTGTTACAGGGAAGCTCATCCCCAACACCAGATATGTGGAGTGTTTCTGTATCACCAGTGTGAGATGTTGTTGTTACAGGGAAGCTCGTCCCCAACACCAGTGATGTGGAGTGTTTCTGTATCACCAGTGAGATGTTGTTGTTACAGGGAAGCTCATCCCCAACACCAGATATGTGGAGTGTTTCTGTATCACCAGTGTGAGATGTTGTTGTTTCAGGGAAGCTCGTCCCCAACACCAGATATGTGGAGTGTTTCTGTATCACCAGTGATAGGTGATGTTGTTACAGGGAAGCTCGTCCCCAACACCAGTGATGTGGAGTGTTTCTGTATCACCAGTGATAGATGTTGTTGTTACAGGGAAGCTCGTCCCCAACACCAGATATGTGGAGTGTTTCTGTATCACCAGTGATAGATGATGTTGTTACAGGGAAGCTCGTCCCCAACACCAGTGATGTGGAGTGTTTCTGTATCACCAGTGTGAGATGTTGTTGTTACAGGGAAGCTCGTCCCCAACACCTGCGATGGGGAGTGTTTCTGTATCACCAGTGATAGATGATGTTGTTACGGGGAAGCTCGTCCCCAACACCTGCGATGTGGAGTGTTTCTGTATCACCAGTGATAGATGATGTTGTTACAGGGAAGCTCGTCCCCAACACCAGTGATGTGGAGTGTTTCTGTATCACCAGTGATAGATTTTGTTGTTACAGGGAAGCTCGTCCCCAACACCAGATATGTGGAGTGTTTCTGTATCACCAGTGATAGATGATGTTGTTACAGGGAAGCTCGTCCCCAACACCAGTGATGTGGAGTGTTTCTGTATCACCAGTGTGAGATGTTGTTGTTACAGGGAAGCTTGCTGTGGAACACACGTCCTCAACACCAGCGATGTGGAGTGTTTCTATATCACAAGTGTGAGAACCCTAAGCGCTGCTACTCGCAGCGTGAAAGCTGTGACCGGTGCTGCGGCTATGGAAGCTGCTCGTCTGGGAGACCTCATGGTCTGGAGAGTGAAGCAGTTGGCTGAACGAGCTCTTTCTGCCACGGGGAGTCTTCACCAGGTACTGTTTTCAGCTGTTGTTTCTTTCCATACCTCTGTGACAATCATATAATTATTGCAGAGAGTAATTTGATGATTTTACCATTGAACACTTTCTGCTTGTTTCTGTCATTAAACACTTTCTGCATAAGCTCAGAGTCTTTTCAATTTTTATTTGTCTTCAGTGAATTTTCTTTGATACTTCCGTCACTTTAATAGCTCCTCTATTTATTGTGCCAATCGCTTGTAGGACAGTGCTGGCACCTATCCTCTCTTATTGAGACATTTTGCCATCTATATTTGAAACTACAAACTGTCAATTATCGAAACTTTCACCACTAGATGTTACCTGCGCTTTAGAATATTGAAGTCTGTGCAATAATCATTAATTTGATTTGTTTTGTCTTTAAGAGTAGTTAGAAAACAGTTTTGAGAATGAAGGACTGAATTAAGAGGTCTTAACAAAGTTAGTTTAATCACTTGAATATTCACTTCTTGTCTTCTTCTCATCCCGCTTCAAACACGGTCGATGTTTCTGGTCGTTCTTTTCCACTTTTTCGTGTCCCATGTGTCCTCGAACATTTTCTCCCTCAGGTCTTCTCGGATATTGGCACTATTTCTTGTTCCATCCCTTCGCATAATATGCCCATACCACAACAGTCGCTATAATTGACACCACTTAGTCTCTGCCTCTCACTTGTATGTTGAGTCTCTTGTCACACAGAATGCCAGTAATGCCGACTGTACTCTGTCGTTGTTTTCCGCATTTACCAATGATCCTAAATACTTGAAGCTACCATAAGCTTGTTCCATCCATCTCCACCAATTCATTCGCCTCGCCTCCAAGGCAAAGGTACTCAGTTTTCTTCCTGCTGATTTTCAAGACTCTGTTTTCCAGCCTTTCTTCAAGCTCCCTGCTGCACAAAACATTATCATGCACCATGGCGTCAGAGGTTGAATATGTATGGGCTCTGTGCGGACCCTCATGGTATCCATTCGGTCAATCCTACGCTACTTCTTACTCTTGTTTTTGCTCCATCACACATATCCTGGATAATTCTTACATACTGCTCTGGTCCTCGGACATCGCCAGACTTCGTGTCCTGGAACTCTGTCATAAGCCTTCTCTAAGTCTATAAAGAACATATGCAGTTTTTTATTTTTCTCTCTGTGTCTTCTATAATCTGTCGAAGTGCAAACATTGCCTCTGTGGCACTTCTCCCGGGCATGAAACCAAACTGTTCTTCCCCAATTATTGTTTCATCTCGAAGCCTTTTCTCGATAATCTTCTCACAGATTTTCATGGTATGGGACATAAGCTTTATTCCCTTGTAGTTAGAGCAGTCCTGGAGGTCTCCCTTTACCTTGTAAATAGGGACCATCGTGGTCTCCCTCCACTCCATGGGCATTTTCTCTTCCTTTTAGATATGCTGCATGAGATCCCACAGCATATCTATCCCTGTCTTTCCAAGGGACCTCCATACTTCCACTGGAATTTCATCAGGCCCAGATGATTTATTTACAGCAACCATACTAATTCCTGTTGTTAAATCCTCAGTGGATTTACCTTTAACAATACTTGTTCCAGGTCTAAATCAGACCCTACCACAGCTGTTTGCCAATAACATCAAGAATTTCTGCATTAAAAATGTATTCCATATTACAGTACATGTCCAATTTTTTAAAGAAATATTAAAAACCTTTCTCTCTCTATATATATATTGAGCCCAATATCACCTCTTCGATAGTGACATCGATGGCTCATGTTGTTGCATGATTCCGTGAACAAACCGAGGACTTCCGAGAAGCTGTATTTTCTCTTTGGAAGTAGCTCTCAATTGATTTGTAATAAGTTGCCATGCTGAGAATTTTTATTTTCCTGAAGGCTGGGATTATTAAAGGATATTTTGCATTATTTGAACGACTGGACATTTCTATGAATTATTTGTGCATTGCTGATATGCGAACGCTAAATGATTGGTCGCGCTCTTGACTGGCGTGGTGCAGTCAAAAATTCCGCCATGTACATCAGTGGCGTAGCCAAAGGCCCCCCAAATAAATCCAGAAATTGGGGTGGGCATAAGTCTTCATATTTTCTTACGGCTCGAACAAATTTAGAACCAACAAGGAAATGTTAAATACAGTAAATTCATTGACAAAGAATGTACTCTCAATCTCAGCACGGCTTGGAGGAGCTGAACTATCGGGGCAGCTATGAGGATTGTGACGTGGGGGAATTTTCCAAGAACACTACTGGGGATACAACCAAGTCTACGAGACCACCAATTAGCAAGAGGGAGTCGCTTATAGCTTGTCAGTTTACATTCTCTCGTCAGCTGGAAATAGTAGTGTTAAAATGTCCCAGGCTACAAAACTGGCGCAGCCACTGTCGGGGCATAAGGTGGTTGTGTGTCTGTGTGAGAGGAGAGATACAGTTTGTAAGTGGTAGTATAGGGGATGATAGTTGCTCTTTTCTTTCTTCTTTTCGTCACATTAGCGAGTGTTTAGAATATCGATCGCTTTGTCATAAAGAAGGCAAAACTGGATACATCTTCGAAAAGTTTTTATTGTAGGTGTAGAAAATTGAGGCCCCCTTTTCATTGTATAGGCTAGGCACAGCTTTCACAAATAATATTCGATGCACGAGATAGACGCATTTCTCACTGATTGGATGTAAAGTTATTCGATTCTTTTGAAAGGTTCGTATTTATTTATTATTATTTAAAGGGTGTCACAGTTTCCTCTGAATAATAATGATAATAATAATAATAATAAACAAGAATGATGTCCATGGCGACCGTTAGGCTCACCTTTAAACAGCACTGTATAAATTAGACTAACAATAATAGACCTAGTGTACCAGTAAATGTTTTGCAATGTACCCACTTTGTGTGATGCCTTTATGGGTGTCCCTTCTTCCTGTTATCTACTCCTGATGTTTTTTTGGACACATTCATTCAATTGACTAAATACATTTCTGGTAAATAAACTATTTAAAAACACCAAGACATAGTGCGGTATTAATGTAAACGTGTGAATATGCCATAATAGTAGTATTCTGGGCGGCAGAGACAGATATAGACACTGGGACAGCTGTGAGCTGTCTCAAAACAAAGCAACGAAGGGCGGAATTCAGACAAGACATGAACTGACTGAAAAAATGAAGCCTAGAGAACAAATAGAATATTTGCTATTGGTCTGCCGCCTATGAAAAGGAACACCATGTTCGATTGTTCTGTATGCAGGCCATAGAGTTATGCACCATTAGATGAAGATTATTGCGTAGGTTCATTATTCAAACGTTCACTTCGAAATAAAAACTCAATTTTAAAATTTCGCACGGCCGCCATTTTGGGGTTATGAAACAATTGCATGTATTAGATGCCAGTATATTTTGTGTGGACATTTTCCGTACCAAGTTTCACTGCGCTCAGATAATTAAATCGCGAGTCAATTACATTTAAATGTTTTAATTTCTCTAAGCCGCCATGTTGGTATTGTGCTCACCAGATAAACTTATAGCCTCTATCAAATACAACATTTCAGTTTGATTGCTGCAATAAATTCGTAGATATTGAGAACCGTCTAAATATTTTGGATGGTCGCCATGTTTTATTGTTATATAAGCCATGCAGTTACGTACCATTAGATGGAAATAATTGCATAGGTTCTTTATTCGAACTTTCACTTGGATCGCGCTTGCCACGGTGGGTGAGTGGTTATAGTGTAGGACTACCAACACCCCAAGATTGCAGATTCGCCCCTGGCCATGGTAAGTGATTTTTGAAGGCGACAAAAATCACGACACTCATGTCATACGTTGTTGGCATATTAAAGAACCCATTTGAATTCAGTAGGCCGTGTTCAATGGCAAAATTAATCTCGGGATTTTCCGCCAACACAAAGTTCCTCCATTCTCTACTTGAAAGGGTTGTAGTGTCAAGGAGTTTAGATATCTAACCTCCTTGACTTTTATAGCGTTCAAAGGAACGACGAAATTCGACATGCAAGCTACCCTCTGGGTGTCAATTAACAAAGCTTGCACCAGGCACCCGAGGCCATACGATATTATTATTATTATTATTACTTGGATCGCATGATTAGGACAGAAGAAATAAAACTTAATTTTAAAATTTCACATAGCCGCCATCTTGAGGTTATGTAACAATTTTACGAAATTAGATATCAGTGGATTATAATTAGTATAAACATTTACTGTTTCGAGGTTCTGCTTTCGAATGGTTAAATCGCGTGAAATATCCGTTAAAATGTATCAAATTCGCTTAGCCACCATGTTCGTTTTGTACTTAACAGGTTTTATAAAGTCACATAGGTAAACTTGTAGTAGTACTCTTTAGCTCTGTACAAAATTTCAGGGTGATATCTGTTACCGTTGCGGAGATATAGAATGCCAGTGAAATATTTCCCGTGCCCCTCATCTTGAATTGGTCGAGGTCGGACGAGGTGCTTACCGAGTTTCATTGAAATTGCCCCGGCCGTTTATATTTTATTAGGGGGAGGGGCATACACACACACGCATCGACAAAAGGTGATCTCACGCGGCCACGCAATAACTCATCTCGAAGTGAGAAGTTGTTGAAAAGTGCAGTTTAATTGCCTGTGTGGCACTGATATAACATTAAACATCATTTTATCATATTTCTGACATTTCAAGTACGGTAAGTAGATTTGGGTCGTCGTGTACGTGAACCCAGGGCTTAGTGCGAAGCACATGGTCGCACACGGGCATTAGCAAACTGCTGAATTACGGACAATCTTTGCATAGAATTGAACAAGAAGTGTTTATTAAATTGTTGGACGAAAAACTGTACATGAATATAATTTTTGTATGAGTGGATTACTCAGATATGAACCGATAAAGTGTATAATTAACACTCCAGTTTTTAGTGTGTTTGTCGTCACACAACTGACGATTGTAAAGCCTGTGAGCGGAATTTATGGTCATTTTGGCTCAATACCGCTACCAGTGTAAAGTCAGTGAGCTTGAGGGATACCACAATAAATTTAACTTCAGTGAACACGCCAAATATTCTGCCATGATGTCGACTGAAAGTCAAACCCAACACCACGTGGAAATGATTCTTCAATTTGCTATGGAAGTTGTTATGGAGTAAATACCAATATGGCTGGGGAAAGCAGAGGATAGCACTTGCTTATGGAAGTATGATGAGATGGCATTCAACCCAAGTCATATAACTTGCCAAAATAACCCTTGACAAGATATGAACGCCGGACTCGAAATGGAAGCTACTGTATGTAAGTCTGTACGGTCAGATACGCGGGAGGATCTTAGTTTTAGAGACCTTACTCACGCACATTATGTTTTAGTTTAATATTAGACATTTGTTATACGTCGAATCATTTGCAAGAAGCCTGGAGTAAAAGCGCTTGCCACAGTTATTTGTAAATAATTTTTTGTGGCTATGAAACAATGCATATAGTCAAGCCAAGTTACGTAGTATAAAATGTGAACTACAGTTAGAAACACGTTCCATTGGTTATTGTGTCACCAAGCCGAACACATGTTTTCGAAGGTTCCTTTACTTACTTTGAGCGTTTTAGCACGCTGAATATGAAAGTTTAGGAGGCAGTGGAGTGATACTGCAGGCAGTGGAGAACCTGTTTTTGTTATGTTATGTTCTTTTGTTTGTGTTTTATTGAATTGACTGATGACTACTAATAAAATAATCAGATTTAAGACTTGAGCTAAGCAAGCTGTCGTTGGTTCGATGAAAGGGGCCACAGTACAATATTCATGTTCCCTGTAAATGAAAGCCTAGACGCTGATTAAAGGTACAACTATAGCCATAATGCTGCTCATCGTGGCCCGTATTGACGCAATATATTGTGCCCGTTTGACAAGGTTTTCGAGGAGACACAGATCTTAAATGACCCTTCCGAGACCCTTGCCCAACGAGAAGATATATAGGACGGGGAGGAATGCATTCTTGGACTGGGAAAACACAAGGAAACTTATCTCGGGGCTGTCGGGTATAATGAGAGATCTAAAGTTTCCAGTCCAGAGGAATACAAACCCAATCACACAATAAAGAGGCCAGGCCTACATTTAAATCGCACTGATTTTATTCACAAAGATGGCAGACCCCTAGCCTACTTCAGAGAGGTGAAAAATGGCTAGTCCGTGCTAATCTGCCCTAACAAGAAAATACTTATCTAAAAAAAATCCTAAATTAAGCCTCTCGAAGTCCATACATCATGGAAGAATATTGGCGTGTTCACACTGAAGTTAAATTTATTGTGGTTTCAGGGTGTCGAGTTATGACCTTTTTTCAAATTCTCGTATAATTCCCATATTTACCGTACGAAAATCCACCGAATTCCCGTATATTTTAGAATCCTCTAACACTAGAGTTCGCATACCGAATGGCTGAAAAATCATTTCCATGTGGTGTTGGGTTTGACTTCCAGTCGACCGTACTTGAAATGTCAGAAATTTGATAAAACGATGTCAAAATGAACATGAATATTCATTTTCATTAAAATAGTGTGCAATGCACATAATTTGTGTGTGGTGACTGAAAAACACTTCTTATTTATATGGAAAGTTAAAATATTTTCCGGGGAATATTGAAAGTTAGCTGTTTTTCATTAATTTCAGTGCTTGTTCCAAAGACGTTCTTCTTAATGGACTTGTTAGACCGTTTAAAAATTATGAATTGTGCCATGATTTGGCTTTCATAGTTAGAACTTAACGTGATATTATTTGGTAGCATCTAGACAGATGAAGTAAGCTGAGAAAACTATATGATAGTTGCATCTAAGAAAAACAAAGGGAAAAACATACCGTTTACATTGTGTTTGATTGTGAGAGAAAAAGATGTTGTTTATTTATGTGTGTTTAGGGCATGGAAAGTTTTTCCTAATGTGGTAGTCAAGCAGGTTGATGAAGGGCCCCCGAAACATGTACCTGTGAGTACCAATTTCTAAATAAATTGTATTGAAAAGGCGGGAATTTTAATATTTCACTCAACTATAGTCAGCCGAGAGCTTGTTAGTATTATTCTGAATGAATAGCTGGATGCACAGCAGGGACTGCTGTATAATTTAGATGACCACAACATTGTAATGTTATTTGGTGAGCACTACGCTGGTAGGAAGCAGTTACCCGTAGTTGCAATGTACGTTTCTGGTACAGAATTTGCTAGTGGCATGCTCAATTCTTGTCTTGTCAGCTAAGCCAATGACCGACGGGTCACGTGTTATTGTTGAGCACTAAAGAGTGCGTATTGAAGACTGTGAACAAAGTTTACATTATATTGAAGGTGATGTTAGATGGTTACAGACACTAATACGAGTTTATTGGTCACTAAACGTTACAGAGACACTGATAGGAATACAATGATAATCCTATTCTCCTCGCGGATGGGTCACTTAGGATCACGCGGAGCCTTCCTCCTTGCCCAATAGCCTTCATATGCATGGATTGTTGTAGTTTCTGTTCCTCCGACCATTCACGTCGTGTTGGTTTCTTCTGATCTTCCTCAAATCCTCTTGTGTGAACAATATTCCTGATAGCATTTCTATTCATCAGATCTGGTGATCCCATCTCCACTAGGTCCCTCTCCACCTGTTTGTACCACTTTGGTCTTGTACGTTTGTTCTGCAGAAATTTGTGGATTCGGTGAGTAAGTCTCGTATGATTCATTCTTTCCATATCGCCCAAAAATTGAATTCGTGTCATTCTCATGGTATCGGTTAGTTTAGAAATTTTCCTATATATTTCCGAGTTGGGTTTGGGATAGTGTGTGCCATTTTTAGCCTACTTTTCACATTTTGCAAAAATGAGGAAAAAGTAGTCTTATGAGATCAGGCAAATGTCTGTCTGTCTGGCTGTGTGTGTGTGTCCCCCCCTATCAACTCCTAAACGGCTGGAGCAATCGAAACAAAATTTGGTAGGGGTAAAGATCTATACCTGAATATCTCACGGCCATATTTGAAAATGGTGTCAGTGCTACCAACTGCTGAAAAATCACAATTGAAATTTGAGCTCCATGTTGGGTATCTTGGAAGGTATGAATGGGAGCTATTTCAAAATCGGCACACGTATAGATAATAATATTGCAGTTTAATTTCCAGGAGGCCATATATGGCAGTGTTGCCAAAATGATTATAAGCCTGCTGATAGGTCCAATTTTTAAATGCATATAACTTCTACACTATCAATTGGAATTCAACCAAATTTCGTATGTGCTATGAGTACATAAACAGATAAGACTGAGCGTATTATTAAGAGCAAGCAGGGCTGCCAACTGTTAATAAATTCTGTCTCTATTTTTTTACCCTAATATCAATATATAAATAAATATATAAATGGTGTGGGACTGATAACCTCGAAACAACTGGAGGAGTATGTTGAAGTGGTCGAGTGTGTGAGTGACAGAATAATGAAAATTAGAATGAAGATGATGAGTCTCCCACAAGTCCAACCCCTCCTCCACGTGGTGGGAGACGGGCAACGGCATGAAGTAGGGGATTGCCTGTAGGGGTGAAGTACAGTGGGGACTTTGTGTGCCCCGGGACCGCTACGGTAGCTGTGAAGGCTCTATGGGAACCCTGAAAAGTGATGGCTGACGGGGCTCTGGTGAAGCTACGATAGGCCTAGCAAGCCAGTAGTGGATATCATATTTGCTTTCAAACCAGGAACAGGCCTCGGAAAGGACGGATGCAAACGACGATGACCCAGATATGCTAATGGACTACGAGTTGGGACATTAAACATACAGACACTGACAGGAAAGGTGGAGGAGATTGTGGATGGGATGGAGAGAAGAAAACTGGATGTACTGGGCTTGGCAGAAACAAGATGGAAAGGAGAAGGTCGCAGAGAACTGAGGAAAGGGTACCGGTTGTACTGGAGTGGGAACAGTGAAGGAAGGAGCAGCGGAGTAGGAGTAGTTGTGAGAGATGGAATGAAGGAAGGGGTAAAGGGAATAAGTGACAGGATCATGAAGATCAGAGTAACTGTAAAGGGAAGAAGCCTGGAGATAGCCCAGGTATATGCCCCTCAAGTTGGATGTACAGCTCAAGAGAAGGAAGACTTTGAGGAGGAGCTACAACAGCAGTTGAATGGTCAGAGCATCATTGTCATGGGAGATTTGAATGCACATGTAGGAAATGAAAGGCAAGGATATAAAAATGTATTGGGAGCAGAAGGATGGGGTAGCAGGAATAAAGAAGGGAGAAAGTTGCTGGATTTTTGCAAGAGAAACGGTTTAGTGGTAGGCAACTCCTGGTTCCGGAAGAAAGAAAGCCACAAGGTAACGTGGTACAGCAGTGATTTAACAAAGAAATCTTTGGTAGATTACATGCTGTACGACTGGGAAATGAAGAGAAGTGTCAGAGATATAAAGGTAATACCATCAGAGGCCTTAGATAGCGACCACAGAATACTTGTAATGAACCTGGGAGTTGTTAAGGATAGCAAGAGGACAGAGTACCAGGAAAGGAGAGTCAAAGTATGGAAACTCAAGGAAAAGGAAGTCAAGGAAGAATTCCAGAAGATAATAAGGGAAAGGATGCCAACAGACAATCCTAAAACAGGGGAAGAGGAATGGAAGCAATTCAAAAACACAATGGTAGAAGCTGCAGTGGCAGTATGTGGAAGAACAAGCAACAGAAAGCGGTGTAAAGAGACACCATGGTGGAATGAGAGAGTAAAAGAAGCTGTGGGAAGGAAGAACAAGGCTTTCAGAGTGTGGTTCCAGGAAAGAACTGATCTGGCAAGGGAAGATTATAAGATAAAGAAGAAAGAAGCAAACAAGATTGTCGCAGAGGAGAGGAAGAAGTGGATGGTAAAGTGGACGGAGATGATGGAGGAAGACAGCAGAGGAAATAAGAAAGTTCTTTATGGGATGGTCAAAAGTAAGAGAAGAGGTCTGCGAGAGGATGTGGTAATGATGGACAAAAACGGAAATGAGGTACACAACAAAGAGACACTCAAGACAGTGTGGAAAGAGTACTTTGAGGATTTGCTGAATCCAAATGGTCATAGGGAGGAAGACAATGTATTGGAAGATGGAGAAGACAACACAGGAATGGAAAAGGACCTGACTTGGAGAGAACTGGAAATGGCTATAGACAAGATGAAAGGAGGAAAGGGTGTGGATGAAGTGAGTGTTGAAATGGTGAAGGCAGCAGGGGAGGTTGGTAAACAGTGGCTGTACCGTGTGATGAGGGTGATATGGAAGGAGAAAAAGACCCCAGAAGATTGGAAGAAAGGATTAATTGTCCCAATATTTAAGAAAGGAAGCAGAAAGGAGTGCAGAAATTACAGGGGTGTCACACTCATACCTCACTGTGCCAAGATATATGAAAAGATATTAGAAAGTAGAATACGAGCCAAAGTGGAGAGAAAATTGAGAGAGGAACAGTATGGATTCAGACCTGGGAGATCAACAGTGGATCTCATATTTTCAGTGAGACAGCTCCAGGAACACCACTACGAATTTGGAGAGGATCTGTTGATGGCCTTCCTGGACATCGAAAAGGCCTATGATAGTGTGTGTAGGGAGAAGGTTTGGAAAGCAATGGAAAACATGGGAGTGGAAAAAGAGACTGTAGGCAGAGTGAAGGAGATGTATTGTGGAAGTGTGAGTTGTGTGAAAGTTGGAGGGAAAAGAACAGACTGGTTCAGACAAATGAGTGGCCTGAAACAGGGTAGTGCGCTGTCACCCCTTCTCTTTATTGTGGTTATGGACGAGGTAATGACACGGATAGCAGGTAAGATAGGAGAAGATAAGATGAAAGCAATGGTGTTTGCAGATGATCTCATGGTCTGGGGAAACAAGGAGGAGGAAATTCAGGAGCAACTGAAGGCTCGGGAAGAAACAGTGGGAGAGTACGGATGGAAGTTCAACATCAGTAAATGTGAGATCCTGATAACGACCCGGAAAAAGGACAGACCAATGAGTGGGATAACACTTGGAGGTGGACAGCTGAAGAAGGTGGAAAGTCTCAAGTACTTGGGAAGTATAGTGGAGGAAAATGGGAGAAATAACAAAGAGATTACGGAACGTGGCAGACAGGCAGAAGCATTTCTGAGAAGCATTAGGAGCTTAGTGTGGAATAAAGATGTCCCACAAAAAAGCAAGGAAGTGTTATACAGAAGCTACTATATCCCGATACTGACCTATGCTTCAGAAACGTGGACAATGAAGAAAAGAGACATAAGCAGAATACAGGCAGGTGAAATGAAGTTCCTGTGAAGTAGGATCGGAATAACAAGAAGAGACAGGGTGAGGAATGAAAAGGTCAGGGAAATGGTGAAAGAGGAGCCCTTGCAAGGTAGGATTGAGACATCAAGACTGAGGTGGTATGGACACTTAAAGAGAATGGATGAGAAGAAGATTCCCAAGAGGATACATGAGATGCAGATGCAGAAGAAACGACCAAGGGGAAGACCAAGAGATAGGTGGCTGAAAGGAGTGGAGGAATGTGTCAAGAAGAGAGGCGAGGACTGGACCAGAGTGACAGCGGAGAGGTGGTGGGAAGAAAGAACTAAGTGGCGAGGCTTATGTTCCAAACAGACCCAGCCTGGGGCTGGAAACTGTACATGATGATGATGATGATGATGATGATGAGAATGAAGATGAAAAATGACGTGATGGACTTCATACAAGTGTATGCACCACAGATTGGAAACAGAGAAGAAGATATTGAAGTATTCCTGGAGGATGTAGAAAGAGTAATTTCAGATGTAGAAGTGGTGATCATGGGAGATATGAATGCACAAGTTGGAAACGAGAGACAAGGAAAGGAAGAAGTCATTGGACCATATGGATATGGGAAAAAGAACCGGGAAGGAGAGGAACTTGTAAACTTTTGTGAAAGGAATGGACTGATAGTGGGTAATTCATGGTTTCGGAAGAAAAACAGCAGGAAAATTACGAGATATGGTTGGGGCGATAGAAGAACAAAATCAGTAATTGACTACTTTCTGGTGGAAAGGACTAATCGCAGAAAGCTGATAGATGTGACAGCTTTACCAGGAGAAGCATTTGATGGGGACCATAGAGCTGTGGTGGCAAAATTTAGATGGGAAAAATTGGAAAACCTAAAGGAGATCAGAGAGAGTAAAATAAAAGTATGGAAATTGAAAGACAAAACTGTACAGGAAGATTTTCAGGAGAGATTGAAGCAACAAATCCCAGTTACCGAAGTGGAAAACATAGAAGAGGAATGGTCCCACTTTAGAAAGGCATTTGTTGGTGCAGCAGAGAGTGCTTGTGGTAGGACGTCAACAAGAGTGAAAGAGAAGGAGACACCGTGGTGGAATGAGGAAGTGAGGAAAGCAGTGAAAGAAAAGATGTCAGCATGGAAAGAATGGAACCGAGATCAAACAGAAGAAAGCAAAAGGAAGTATCACGACAGCAAACGTAGGTGTAAGAAAGTGGTAGGAGAAGAAAAGAAGAAAAGTTGGGAAGAATTTACACGAAGGATGGAAACAGATGTAAGTGGCAGTAAAAGGATGCTGTATGGGCTTCTAAGAAGTAAGAGGAAAGAAAGAGTTACCACAAACCGGTTAAAAAGGGAAGATGGAGAGTTGTTAACACACCTAGAAGAGATAAAGGGACGATGGAAGGAGTATTTCGATAATCTATTGGATGTGAGCAATTGTACTGGTGAGATGGAAGTGACACAACCTGACGACTCTATAACAGAAGATGATATAACAATGCTGGAGGTGGAATTAGCAGTACAGAAAATGAAGATGGGAAAAGCAACAGGGGTGGATGAAATCAGTGTAGAAATGATAAAGGCTGCTGGACCTGTTGGTATGCAATGGTTGTATCGACTGCTAAAGTGTGTGTGGAAACGGAAATGTGTACCAGAAGACTGGGAGAAAGGGCTAATAATACCAGTGTTTAAGAAGGGGGACAAGAAGGTGTGTGATAACTATAGAGGGGTCACCCTCTTATCACAGATAGTAAAAATACTGGAAAGGATATTAGAAAGAAGAATGAGAAGAAAGGTGGAAGGAGAGTTGCAAGAGGAACAGTATGGCTTCAGGAGTGGAAGATCCACAGTGGACCCAATCTTTAGCTTGAGGCAGGTGATGGAAAAGAACTGGGAATATGGACAGGATTTGATCATGACTTTCATAGATCTAGAAAAGGCTTATGATAGTGTCCCCAGAGAGAAGGTATGGGAAACCATGGTTAAGAAGAGACTGGGAAGAGAAATGTTGGAAATGGTGCAAGCAATGTACAACAACTGTGTTAGCAGGGTACTGACCCCAGTTGGAAAGACAGATTGGTTTAGGAACAAGACTGGACTAAGACAGGGGAGTGTGCTGTCACCTCTCTTGTTCATAATGGTGATGGATGAAATTGTAAAGGAAACAAAGGAAGCATATGGACATAAAGAAATGAAGCTACTGTTATTTGCAGATGATATTGTGGTCTGGGGAAGGAACACCGAAGAAGTGCAAAAACAACTAGATGCACTGAACGAAAATATTCAGAAGTATGGCCTGAAAATCAGTATAGAGAAAAGCAAGACCATGGTGATGACAAGAGGGGAAAGACAAGGAAAGGGCATTGTGAAAATTGGAAGTCAGAGTTTGGAAATTGTGGACACGTTCAAATACCTAGGAAGTGAATTGATGCAAACTGGTAGGTTGGACATGGAGATTGGCAGGAGGGTACAGCAGAGCAATGCATTCTATCAAAGTGTAAGAAAACTTGTTTGGGATAAGGAAGTACCAAGGAAAAGCAAGGAGGTAATGTATAAAGTGTACAATGTTCCCATATTAACTTATGCAGCTGAGACTTGGACCCTGACAAGCAGGCAAGAGAGTAGAATCCAAGCCAGTAAAATGAAATTCCTAAGAAGTATGATAGGAAAGACAAGGAAAGACAGAGTGAGGAATGAAGATGTTAGGAAGGAAGTTGGAATGGGAAAACTAAATGAGAGAATTGAGAAGAATAAACTAAGGTGGTTTGGACATGTAAAGAGGATGGAGGAAAATAGAATACCAAGACAGATGCTGGAGGCGAAGTGCAAGGGTAAGAGAGCAAGAGGAAGACGTAGAACAAGGTGGATTGATTCAGTGAAGAACAGCGTAAGAAAAAGAAATCTGGACTGGGACAAGATCGTGGAAGAAGAATGGTGGAAGGAAAGAGGAAAGTGGAGAAGTGCCATAAATGCCCCGACCCGGCAGGAGCTGGATAAGGGGAAATGATGATGATGATGATCAATATATCAGGAAGTATGCTAGCCAATAGCTCTAAACTTTGCACCCGTATAGTACCTGGCATTCTAGATTACTTTGGAGTAACTAATATACGTCAGTGCTGCCAACATGATTCTAAGCCTGCTGATAGGTCCAATTTTAAAATGCATGTAACTTCTATACTAACTAATGGATTTCATTCAAAATTGGCACAAGAATAGATCATATTATTTCAGATTATTTTTGACCAATACGTGCATGACATTGTTGCCAACATGATTTTACGCGCGCTGTTATATCCAATGTTTAACTGCATGTAACGTCCATGCTATCCATTGGACTTCAACCAAATTTTGTATTCTGTATCTTAAGAGATGGAACTAAGAATATATTCGGTCACCAGGGCTGCCAACTGTAGTGCTATATTAGGCTACATTATGCCAGGTATATTTCGAACTAATTAGAAATTTCGATATTACCAACTTAATTTCGTCATTATTCTAGATAGATCCATATAGATTAATCATTGGCTTGAATCTTAAATTTTAAGAAAAGTAGGCTCTTTAGTTCGTCACGGAACTTCTTGTTAATTCTGGGCCCTAAGATCTTTCGCATAACTTTCCTTTTCGTAATCTCTAATTGTTCCTTTAATGTTTTAAGTTGTAAATTGAGTGTTTCTGAAGCATAACGAGCTTCTGGTTTATTCACTGTTAAGTAAAGGCATTGCTTGTTATAAACATTTTTTGTGTGTTGAAAAGCAGCCTCCATTTTGTGGATTCTTGATGTTACAGATTTATTTTCATTGTCATTTTCTGTAACTCATTCGCCGAAGTATTTAAATTCCTTTACTCTAGCAATTTGGTTTGCGTTAATATCAATTTCATGTGGAGCACTTTTTATGTTAGTCATAAATTTAGTTTCTTCATAAGAAATATGAAGCCCTATTTTTGCTGCTTGTTCTTCCAAGATAGCGATCTGCTTCTGTGCATCAGATATATCTTCAGCAAACGCTCGACAGTCTATTTGAATACCCTTAATCTTTGGCCCTGGTCGGTGAGATGGTGCACCTGCTTTTCTCCATTCTCTAACAACTTTTTCCAGGGCACAATGGGGAAATTCCATCACCTTGACGGACGCCTGTATTTATTTCAATCTCTTCACTTAATTTTACTTTGTCTCCGTAAGCGTATCTTTGATAATATTTCTTGTTTTTCATGTGTAACATCTTTCCGCTCGGTTGCTGGATAGTTTTGTGGAAGTGATTTTGAAAATTGGGGACGGAAGTGGATCGGAACAATCGAGCTGGCAGTGGTGGATCGAATGGAACTATGCACTGCCCGCTCGATCCGAACAGAAGTGTACTAGCTGGCAGTGGTGGAAAACGGAAGTATGCACTGTCCGCTCGATCAATCGAACGGAAGTGTACTAGCTGGCAGTGGTGGAAAACGGAAGTATGCACTGCCCGCTCGATCAATCGAACGGAAGTGTACTAGCTGGCAGTGGTGGAAAACGGAAGTATGCACTGTCCGCTCGATCAATCGAACGGAAGTGTACTAGCTGGCAGTGGTGGAAAACGGAAGTATGCACTGTCCGCTCGATCAATCGAACGGAAGTGTACTAGCTGGCAGTGGTGGAAAACGGAAGTATGCACTGTCCGCTCGATCAATCGAACGGAAGTGTACTAGCTGGCAGTGGTGGAAAACGGAAGTATGCACTGTCCGCTCGATCAATCGAACGGAAGTGTACTAGCTGGCAGTGGTGGAAAACGGAAGTATGCACTGTCCGCTCGATCAATCGAACAGAAGTGTACTAGCTGGCAGTGGTGGAAAACGGAAGTATGCACTGTCCGCTCGATCAATCGAACGGAAGTGTACTAGCTGGCAGTGGTGGAAAACGGAAGTATGCACTGTCCGCTCGATCAATCGAACGGAAGTGTACTAGCTGGCAGTGGTGGAAAACGGAAGTATGCACTGTCCGCTCGATCAATCGAACGGAAGTGCAGTAGCTGGCAGTGGTGGAACAAACTGAAGTATAAGATGCACTGCCAACTCGATCGATCCAGCGGGCATTGGTAAGACCCAGCTGGCAGTGGTACGAGAAACAATGAGCTTGCGGTGTCGGCAATTGATACCATGACGTACTCTCGGCCATGTGGAATGTATAGACATACTGAACGCAAAACACTCATGCGAACTCTGGTGTCAAGTGATTGAAACAAATGACATGGTACATGTTCGAAGTCTTCGTATCAGTATTTAAATGGTAAAATGCCTTAATATCAAACATTGTAAGTAGTCGGCATTGCCGGTATTATGTTTCTGCACAATGGCTATTCAAATATTAACCCACATAACGGTAATGCAGTCATCAATATAATATAATCGTTGTGGTTATACAAAAATTGAGCAAGCCTTCATGAACCATTGCTGAATACATTCTCTTTTCTCACAAGAGGGCCTATTCATACGGCATTTTAAACTCAATTTCATGCAGGAACATTATCGAAACAAGCAAAATATAAATGAAACTTAATTCCGTAATGCAGTATTATTGGAACGTGGAAATAAGGCACCATCTTGTGCACAAAATTTGCGTAGTCTAAATAGTCGTGGGGTTAGTGCTTATGACTGTGAATCTAGAGATCTTTGGTTCGAATCCCGGACGGGGTAGATATTTTTGTTACCAGATTATCATTTTAAATGATATTTATCATATCAATATGACTCATTTTAACAGAATCCATATGAAATTACCTGTTGGTCTGTGAATGAAGAGGACCTGTTTATAAGGAATTTAAGGTTATGAGCGGTGTCGCGTCTATTAATCTAGTTGATCCATATCGTATTCTTTATTTAGGTTAGTGCTGGTGGAAGCTACAAATCATCTAATAAAATGAGTTCCGTATTATAAACTACGATATCTGCAAAACACTCCCTTTTACAATAGATTAATATTTGTGCCAATAATACCATAGTATAAAATACTAGATGTTAGGCCCCTTAAAACAACAATTATCATCATATTATTATTATAAAATACTGGTGTATCAACAATTTCACATGAGGTTTCGTCTACACACATCAAAAAAAGTTTTGCATCACCTCGGTTCCAAGAGTTCCGGAACCTTTAAATACAAAGGGAATAGAGATCAACACAAACAACATTTCAGCTCGTTTTATTGCTCATGAGACCCACACATTGCATGTTGTACCATCATACAGCTAGACTTTCAGCATTTGTGGTCCAGATTGCAGTACACACCACTACCTCTAATACCCAGTAGCACGTCCTCTTGCATTGATGCATGCCTGTATTCGTCGTGGCATACTATCCACAAGTTCATCAAGACACTGTTGGTCCAAATTGTCCCACTCCTCAATGACAATTCGGCGTAAATCTCTCAGAGTGGTTGGTGGGTCAAGACGTCCATAAACAGCCCTTTTCAACATATCCCAGGCATGTTCGATAGGGTTCATGTCTGGCGAACATGCTGGCCACTGTAGTCGAGCGATGTCGTTATCTTGAAGGAACGCATTCACAAGATGTGCACGATGAGGTCGAGAATTGTCGTCCATGAAGACAAATGCCTCTCCAATATTCTGCCGATATGGGTGCACTATGGGTCGGAGGATGTCATTCAGGTATCGTAAAGCCGTTTCGGAGCCTTCCATGACCACCAGTGGCGTACGTCGGCCCCACATAATGCCACCCCAAAACATCAGGGAACCACCACCTTGCTGCACTCGCTGGACAGTGTGTCTAAGACGTTCAGCCTGACCAGGGTGCCTCCAAACACGTCTCCGACGATTGTCTGGTTGAAGGCATATGCGACACTCATCGGTGAAGAGAACGTGATGCCAATTCTGTGGGGTCCATTCAGCATGTTGTTGGGCCCATCTGTACCGCGCTGCATGGTGTCGGGGTTGCAAAGCTGGACCTCGCCATGGACGTCGGGAGTGAAGTTGCGCATCATGCAGCCTATTGCGCACAGTTTGAGTTGAAACACGACGTCCTGTGGCTGAACGAAACGCATTATTCAACATGGTGGCATTGCTGTCAGGGTTCCTCCGAGCGGCAATCCGTAAGTAGCGGTCATCCACTACAGTAGTAGCCCTTGGGCGGCCTGAGCGAGGCCTGTCATCGACAGTTCCTGTATCTCTGTACCTCCTCCATGTCCGAACAACATCGCTTTGGTTCACTCTGAGACGCCTGGAAACTTCCCTTGTTGAGAGCCCTTCTTGACACAAAGTAACAATGCGGACGCGATCGAACTGCGGTATTGACCTTCTAGGCATGGTAGAACTACAGACAACATGAGCAGCGTACCTTCGTCCTGGTGGAATGACTGGAACTGATCGGCTGTCGTACCCCCTCCGTCTAATAGGCCCTGCTCATGCATGGTTGTTTACATCTTTGAGCAGTTTTAGTGACATCTATGAACAGTCAAAGGGACTGTATCTTTGATACAATATACACAGTCAACGTCTATATGCCGGAGATCTGGGAACCGAGGTGATGCAAAACTTTTTTTGATGTGTGTATATCAGATGTTACAATCATATGCGACTACTGTAAGGCTCGTAATTTTTTTGGTCAAGTCCAAATTCTTTTAAAACATTAAGGAGTGATAAGCAATCCGTACTGTCATGTTCTTTCCGGAAATCCACAAACGTTATGACATTTTTTGTTAGTTGTTTTGTGAAAATATTGTATGATGTTTCTCAAACTCAACATTTGCCCTGCACATGACCGTTCCTTCCTGAATCCACCTTGATTTTCACCGATTTGATTATCTACTTGAGGTTCTGCACGGTTTAGTAAAATGTTTGAAAGAATTTTGTATGTGACCTGAAGAAGGGATACACCTCGATAATTGTTTGAGGCTGTTTTACTTCCTTTTATCGTGTATGGGATGGATTATCGCCAACTTCCAATCCGGGGGGATTTTTTCCGCTTGCCAAATGTCCAACATAAATTCGTGCAATTTTATGATACAATTTTCTCCTGCATTTTTCCACAATTCTGCAGTTACCCTATTTGATCCTCCCCTGAGGCCTTGCTATTTTTTAGTGATCGAATGATTTCTTTAATCTCTTGTACATTCGGAGGGATTGAATCTTGATTAATTTTATAAGAATGGATGAACTTAAACTTTTCTTGTAGTAAGTCACTGTTAAGTAATTTAGAAAAGTATAGTGCAAGGATTGTACAGTTTGCATCTATTGTATAAGCCAATTCTCAGTTTTCATTAACAAAATGGAGTGATGGCGAAGAATACTTTGTCAACTTTTGCTTGAAAGCTCTATAACAGTTTAGTGATTTATGTTGCTTATAGTCCTCTTCTATTGATTGTAATTTAAACTCTTCACTTTGCTTACGAATTCTCCTTATTGATTTTGTGACTATCCTCCTAACGTTTTTAAGTTCTTGAACGATGGTTGGAGTTTTATTGCATGACCAATTATGGCAGGTTTGCTGCCTAAGTTGTATTAACTGGTCACATTCATCTGTCCACCACGGGTGCAGTGCTGGATTAACCATAAGGCAATTGCCTGGGGCCTCCCGCCTCAAAAGGGCCCCCCAAAAATTAAAAAATCTCACCTAAAATGAAAAAAAAAGAAAGGATTTTTTTTTGGGTGGGGGGAAGTCAAATAAATTCTTGAAACAGAAGGTCATACTGGCGAAAGTTTGAAAAGTCAAACAGTGAACTTCGTCACTGAAGATTGCGGTTTGGAAATTCAAGATTTTAGAGGACAGTCCTATGACAACGCACCAAACATGTCTGGAAAGTATCAGGATCTGCAAGCCAAAATATTAGAACTGAATAAATATGCGATTTATGTTGCTTGAGGTACACATTCCCTCGATTTAGTTGGACAATCTGCTGTTAAAAGCTGTTTTTACGCAGTTGATTTTTTCGATAATGCAATCATTGTATAACTTCTTTGCTGCAAACCCTCACATTGAAAAATTATATAAAAAACGCTAAAACTTCGAAATCATCGTCAGATACGCGCTGGGAAGCACATGCTAATGCAACGAACGCGGTTTATGATTCGTTTCATAATATTGTCGAGGCTTTAGAAAGCATTGAAGATGACGAGTCGGAAAATAATGACACTCAGCATGAAGCGGGGTGCATCGCAAACAGAATGCAGAAATTCGAATTCGGGTTCATGTTAATTTTGTGGGATTCAATTTTGACTTCTATCAGACATTTTAAGGAAAATCAACTTCGATGATGCTATTGAAACTTCTGCGAAAAAGAAAAAAGTTTTTCTTAAAATGTACATATGTATTGTATTCGTCATTCATTGTAAATTTGTGAATAAAATCTTTTTCAAAGTTATGATTGACTTTTTATGAAGGGGGGAGGGGGAGGCGGGTTGAAAAAAAGGAGAAAAGGGGCCTCAAATTAACAATTGCCTAGGGCCACTGTGAGTCTTAATCCGGCACTGACGGGTGTTTTCTTGTTCTTGTTAACGGGGCTATGTTTACAGCTGTTTGAAGAGTCCTGCTTGAAGTTGCGGCCAATTTTGTGGATATATTTCTTCAGTTCCTTTCGTGAAGTTTTCATTACCTTTAAAATTCTCTATATCATATTTACGTTGAGGAACTCGTTTTGTAAAGTTTCGTTTCTTAGGGATCACATCAAGGGAAAATTTTGTTGAATAATGATCAGAATCTAAGTCCAGGCCTTTCAGTACTTTTAGTTTCATGATTTCTGCAGTATACAAATGGGAAATTAGTACATGATCCAGTTGATACTCACCCAGTAAGGAATTAGGTGCGACCCAAGTCCTAGTTTTAGTAGGGAGTTTCTTAAACAAGGTTGATTTAAAAAATAAATCATGACTTCTGCATAACTCGATGGGTCTCGTGCCGTTCTTATTAGTTTGTTTATGACCAGACCATTTCCCGACCCAATATCGATATTTCCTCTCTTTGCCAATTTGTGCATTGAAGTCACTCATAAGAATTTTAACATGATGTTGTGGAATTCTTTGTAAAACATTATCTAATTTATTCCAAAATTGTTCCGTTTTCTCCGGTGCTTCCTTGTTAGTGATGTTAGTTGGTGCATGGCCATTAATTAGAGTATAGAGTTTGTTCCCTGGTTTTGGTGGAAGGACGTCTTGAGTAGGACTTGAATGTCACAACAGATTCAAGAATTGATTTATTGATTATTTGATAATAATAATAATAATTATTATTATAAAATAAAATGAAAGGATTTCCCCACTAAATTGTGATGTAAACAAACCATTAGGCTGGGATTCTAAATGTGTTAACTTAACTTACTTTTGATGACCAATGCTTGTACGCGACACAGTTGAAACAATTGCTGATTATTCCCGATTTGTGTGACGACGGTCAGTTAATGACATGTTTAAACATGGTTGTTAATTTGACATCGCGACTTAAGGCATGAAGTAAATTCTCGTAGTTGCCTACATAACTTTTCTCTCCCGTATACACTTATGACCATTTGTCACAAACAGTGAAAATGCGTACAGGCAGGCTCACACTTAGGAGGGTTCTCAAACTTGTTAATCATTTGTGTTGTAAATAGATGATTATTCTCTTCGCATATGTTAGGAAAGGAATGTGCATAGCTGTGCAAGTTTGGAGTAAACGCATCTCGTTTATATCGTTGCAGATTTAACTTCAAATAGGAACAGCTCAACGGTAAATGTTAGAGATGACACCATCTTAGCGTAGTCATCATTCTTATTGTGCAGTAAATAAAACTACATCTTTGCATTGTAAGCAAGTAAATATCTTTCTTTGCCGTTAATTCCGAAGTAATTTGACGTTACGTTACGTGTCATACTCTTAGCTTTACTATTTTGTTTTCGAGTCATTTTTATAGGTCTTAGAGAGGGTTAACTTATGTTATTTTGATTGGAGATGAGTAAAGTGATGTTAGGGCAGATTAGTACGGACTCTTTGTGAATAAACTCAGTGTGATTTAAATGTAAGCCTGGCCTCTTTATTGTATATTTGTATTCCTCTGGACTGGTAGTTTATAGTCTCTCACATACCCGACACCTCCGATATAAGTTTCCTTCTGCTTTCCCAGTCCAAGAATACATTCCTCCCCATCCTATCTATATGTATTCTCGTTGGAGGAGGGTCTCGGAAAGGTCTGTGGCTCCCTTGTCAAACGGGCATATACGTAACATCATTAAAACAAGTAAATTAAAGACCAGTTGGATGAGAGAAACACAGGAAGACTTGGGGACAATATTAGGGACAGAAATCAATTCAAAAATACAATCAGGAACAAGAAATGTGAACAAGTCTCAAGAAAAGAAACAATAGGGAAAATATGGACAAAGGAAAGGAAGCAAACAAGATGTTCAATAAAGAACATATAGCCTACTTTCTCCTAAATGCATGGGTATAGTTATAACTCGCTGTCCTTTTCAAGGAGTATAGTTGAATGTTGGTTGTAGTAGCTTGTTGAAATACAACGTGCTATACGGATATTAAACATGAATATGAGATGCCCTTTGCTAGCGCTACCTCTGTAAAAAATGTCATTCAGTTCGGTTTCACCGTGTTTGAATTGATACGGGGAATCTATTTGACACATACATGGCCGCTATGTGCAAACTATTGGGCTGATGACCTTGTAGTTCATTCAAAAGATGCTTCCCACAAAAAGGTATGTTGTTGCAAAATTTGGTAGAGATCAAATGATTAGGTTGGTCGTAATTTGATGTAAGCTTTTAATATTTGGGTGGCCGCCATTCTGTTTCCGTCAAGATGGTGGCGATAATAAATATGACACCGAGGTGCCCTTTGCTATTGCTACCTCTGTACCAAATTTCGTTGAATTCGGTGTTACCGTTTGAAAAGATAGGGGGAATCGATTTGCACACATACACGGCCGCCATCTGAAAATTATTGTGCTGATGACCTTGTAGTTTGGTCAAAAGATTCTTTATACATAAAGGTGTTATTGTTTGAGTCTTCAGTCTTTTGACTGGTTTGATGCAGCTCTCCATGCCTCCCCGTCCTGAGCTATTATTTTCATCTCTACATAGCTACCACACCCTACATCCGAGGCAATCTGTTTAACATATTCTAACCTAGGTCTACCCCTACAGTTCTTGTTCTCGACCCTTCCTTCCATAACTAAGCTTGCTATTCCTGGGTGTCTTAGTATGTGTCTTACCAACCTATCTCTTCTCTTCATTAGCAGTCGCCAGAAACATCTCTCCTCTCCCACTCGTCTTAATACCTCTTCGTTTTTAACCCTACCTACCCTTCTGATCTCCATCATTCTCCTGTAACACCACATTTCAAACGCTTCAATTCTCCTCTTTTCTGCTGCACCAATAATCCAAGTTTCACTTCTATAGAGCGCCACGCTCCAGACAAAGGTTTACAAAAATGTCTTCCTAATACCTAAATCTATATTCGATGTCAACAGATTCCTTTTCTGTAGAAATGCTTTCCTTGCCTGAGCCAACCTGCTTTTTATATCCTCTTTGCTTCGTCCATCACTGGTTATTTTGCATCCTAAGTAACAGAAGTCTCCTACTTCCTTTAGTTTTTCACCTGCCAATTTGATGTCCATAGAGGTTTCTGATTTATTGTGGCTGCATTCCAATATTTTTGTTTTACATTTATTAATTTTCATCATGAATTCTTTTCTCAAGACGGAGTCCATACCATTCAAAAACTCATTCAAATCCTGAGGCGTGTCGGCCAAGATGACGATGTCATCAGCAAATCTCAGAGTCGAAATTATTTCTCCTTGAATCTTCACTCCCACTTTAACTTTCTCTCTAATTTCCTTCATTGCTTGTTCAATGTAGAGATTGAAAAGTATGGGTGATAAGTTGCAGCCTTGCCTTACACCTTTCTGAATACCAGCTTCTTTCTCATATCCTTCAGCTCGAAGGACTGCTGTCTGCTTTCTGTACAGATTGTAGATCACCCTCCTATCCCTGTACTTTATTCCAATCATTTTCAAAATGTCAAACAATTTAGTCCAATCAACGTTATCAAAAGCCTTTTCTAAGTCCACAAATGCCATGAACGTTCTCTTATCTTTTCTTATTCTACCTTCCAAAATCAGCATAAGACTTAGTACAGCTTCCCTTGTTCCTACATTTCTCCTGATACCAAACTGGTCTTCACCCAACTCTGCTTCTATCTGGCTTTCCATCCTCTTGTAAATTATTCTAGACAGGATCTTTGAAGCATGAGTAATCAAGCTGATTGTACGGTAATCTTCACATCTGTCAGCTCCTACTTTCTTTGGTATAGGGATGATAACATTCTTCTTGAAATCAGAGGGTATCTCACCTGTCTCATAAATCCTACACACCAAGTGAAGCAACCTGATCAGACCTTCATCTCCTATGCAGCGTAGCAACTCAATCGGTATATCATCTATGCCTGGTGCTTTGTTCCTGCTTGAGTCTTCCAATGCTCTGTCAAATTCTGATCTCAATATTAAATCTCCTTTTGCATCCTCCTCAATTTCCTCCTCCCTTTCCATTACATGATTCTCAATCTCCTTTCCCTTACACAAACACTGTATGTAAGCTTTCCATCTCTCAACCTTTTCTTCCCTATCTGTTAGAGGCTTTCCATTTGTGTCGTTAATACTACAGCACTTAGTCTTCTTTTCCCCAAATGTATTCTTAATCCTTCGATAAGCTGTGTCTACTTTTCCTAATTTCAGACAATTTTCTATACCTGTACATTTCTCTTTCAACCATTCTTCTTTCGCTACCTTGCACTTCTTGTTAACCTCATTTCTCAGACGTCTGTATTCTGCTTTCCCCTTTTCATCTCTTACATTCCTGTTTTTCCGCTTTTCATCTATCAATTCTAGAATATCCTGAGTGATCCACGGTTTTCTGACTATTCTTTCTTTCCTACCAATGTTTTCTTCTGCGGATTTTGTTATTTCATTCTTCAAAAGTGTACATTCGTCTGCAATTGAAGTTTGTTTAGGGTTTTTCATTAGTCCTTCCTTTATACTCTTCTTGAATCTTTCGTTTACATCCTTCACTTTCAGTCTGTCTATTGCCCACCGATTTGGCTTTTGATTTATCTTCAGTTTCTTCAACTTTAATCTGCATTTCATAACAACCAGATTGTGTTCAGAGTTTATGTCAGCACCGGGATATGTTTTGCAATCCAAAATCTGGTTTCAAAACCTCTGCTTGACCATAATGAAGTCGATTTTTTAACGCCCTGTATCTCCTGGTCTCATCCATGTGTGTATTCTTCTATTGTGGTTATTGAATAAGGTGTTAGCTATGACCAACTCATGCTCGGTGCAGAATTCCATCAGCCTGCTTCCTCGATCATTCCTTTCACCTAATCCGAAATCTCCTACTATCTTCCCTTCTCTTCTTTTCCTACCACAGCACTCCAATCTAATGACCCTATAGTCTCCTGAACAAAAGTCCCGTTCTTCCTGCCAGCGCATTTCACTAATCCCAACCAAATCCAGCCTCAACCTATCCATTTCCCTTTCCATTTTCATCACCCTTGAGATACCTCAGAATTTCATCTATTTCTTCGTAGATCTATTCAACATCTTCATCATCATCTTGACTGGTAGGCATATGGACTTGTACCACTGTGGTGCATGTAGGTTTTGTATTGATTTTTGCTACAATAATCTGTTCACTATATTGCTCATAATATTACACCCGCTGTCCAAGTTTCCTACTCAATATGAGACCAACCCCTGCTTGGCCATTGTTTGATTTAGTGCTAATGACCCTATAGTCTCCTGACCAAAAGTCCTGTTCTTCCTGCCAGCGCATTTCACTAACCCCAAACAAATCCAGCCTCAACCTATCCATTTCCCTTTCCAAGTTTTCTAACCTTCCACTTCCTAGCAGACTTCTAACATTCCACGCTTTGATCCGTAGAATATCAGATTTCCTCTTCGTCACTTCTGTGATGTTAACCCCCTCTCGAGTAGTCCCCACCCGGAGATCCGAACGGGGGACTAGTTTACCTCCGGATTGGAATTTTACAAGGGAGGAGGTCATCATCACATGTAATTATGCATAGAGAGGTGCATATCCTCGGGAAGAGCGTTACGGTTGTAGTTTCCCGTTGCTTTCAGCCGTGCAGCAGAACGCAGTGTAGCCATTAGTTGGCTTATATTATCAATATTATAGCCGTCTATAAGACAAGTAAAGAATGATTTATTTTGAAAGGCTGCTTCTCCCTTTCAGAATAAGAACCGGATAGAGCATTTCTACTAACAAAAATACTAACCTTCTACTACCAATTAAATACCAAAATTCTACTAACGAAAAAATGCTAAAGTTCTACCAACAACAAAATAGTACCACTAAAACAGTCTGTCACCAGGCACACTCACATGCATCCTCACACATCACAGTCTAATGAAACAATGAACTATATCTAATAAACAATGCAGCTGCCACCAGACACATTCACACACCACAGTCTATTGGAACAATGAACTATATCTAATAAAAAAAATAACTACATACTTACAACTAAAACTAACTACATACAAAGAGTATACCTGTCGAGAATTACCAATGAGATTAGGTTCAAAATACATACAGAATGCAATGTAGAGTCGAAATGCATACAAAAGGCAACTGAAATTCAAAATACTTACAAAATGCAAATGAGATGGAAAATATGTACAAAATGCAATAGAGGTTCAAAATACTTACAAAGTACAATTGAAATTGAAAATACACAATTCAATTCCCCGTTTGTCCCGCTTGTATTTTGTGTGTGTTATGGTTATTGGCTTACTGTACCGTTTTCATCTTTCCGGGGTCAATTGGTCCCGCGTTCATGCGACGGGCTTGTTCCCAAGCTTGTTCGCTCAGGGACGTAATTATGACCAGTGATTTCACCAATCGCTATCTGTCTGACAGTGGGCTTGTGGTTGCGACCTCCCTATTGTACCCTGGTCCACTTGTGATCTGGTGGTTTCCTTGATTGCGTCCTTTCTCACGTAAGTCTTTGTGCCTACCTAATTCCCCTTATCATACGTATTTATGATTGCGTTCTTTCTCACGCAAGTCTTTGTGCCTACCTAATTCCCCTTTATCATACGTATTTTTATGATTGCGTCTTTTCTCATGCAAGTCTCTGTGCCTATTGTGGTGTTTGAAGCCATATTTTCAGTGTTGCCTTAGTAAACAAGAGTTTAGTGCTTTTCAGTCGGTCAACACGAATGTACCCAAAAGAGATGGGTTATGCCCTAATCCTGAAATAAATTACATGAGATTAATAAAACACTAGGATGACCAGTTTCGATCGTCAAGCGATCATCATCAGATCCATTACACTTAGGCTACAAAATCTATGTTTGAAATACAGGTGAAAATATTCGACGATCGAAACTGGTCATCCTAGTGTTTTATTAATCTCATGTAATTTATTTCAGGATTAGGGCATAACCCATCTCTTTTGGGTACATTCGTGTTGACCGACTGAAAAGCACTAAACTCTTGTCTTTGTGCCTACCTAATTCCCCTTTATCATACGTATTTTTATGATTGCGTCTTTTCTCATGCAAGTCTTTGTGTCTACCTAATTCCCCTTTATCGTACGTATTTTCCTCCACTGCACTCAGCTTGATTCCTATTTCCTTACCGTAACTTATCTTGGTGGATTTTACTTATTTATTGCTGTATGTTACCCTTCTGGTATTTATTTTAATAGTCGGTTGCTTTGTTGCCTCATGTTTAGTTCGCTTACGTCAGTCCTACGTGTACTTACTCTTTTAACCTTTGTCCCTCCTAAAACTCCCCACTTTCTCTGTATCTTCTGGGCTATACGGGATACTTTTCACTTCTTTGTCGGTATGCCCATTTTTCCAGACTCCCTTGTCTAGCCCCTTAATCTTTTATTTTCCCAATTTAACCTTGCACTGTACGGGCATACTCCTCCCTTAATGAATCCCTCTCTTCCTCTTATGTCCATGACATAAACGTCACGATCATTCATCCTTTATCTTACCGTAACTTCATGTGTTTTTCATTATGTTAACCTAACGTCTAGCTTATTGATCTATACACTATCTCTCTATTATATCTGCGCGGTGTCTGAGTACTTTCTTTCGTCTGATGTTTGGATCGTTATTCTATGCTATTTCCTTTGGTTCTAGGCTAGGCCCATGGTTCTTTATAAGTACGGCGTCGTATTGAACTTGCATTCACTGCCATGTGAATGTACGTTCAGTCCACGCCTCTGGTACATTTCTCTCCCTCTTGATCTACCATTATTCTGGTCATATTTCATCATCCGCTAGTCCTGTTACATGGGCCCAGCGCACGTTTCCACTGCTGCTACAACAACAACAAAGGTAAGACCGTTTCACCACCCACGGGGGGTTCCAATTCACAAACTAACTCAGAAGCCTGAAAGTATAGCCAAGTTCGCTCCTTTTAATCACCTCTTACGACAGGCAGGCGATACCGTGGGTGTATTCTAAACCCTCCACCCAAGCGGGGATGTGAAAAAAGAATTAATTGGCAAAACCATTGTCCTGGATAAGCCTAACTTAACAAAATTATCGTTGGTAGAGGTAATTTTCTTTTACCAAAGTCTACTTTTCATTATAACTATGTCTTCTTCTTCTTCATTTCCCTTTTTCCAGCTGACACTGGCTGGGGGCAAATATGGTTCCTCTCCACTTTGTTCTGTCGTTCCTCCATTCCTCTTCCGACACGGTGTTCCAATCCAGGTTCTGTTTTCTAATACTATTCTCCACCGAGTCCATCCAACACATTCTAGGTCTTCCTCGTCCTCTCTTGTCTGTCATCCGTCGTTCCAGTGCTCGTCTTGGTAGCCTTACTTCATTCATCCATTTGACATGTCCAAACCATCTCAATCTGTTTTGCTCCAGTTTGTCATTTAGATTCTGTACTCCCAGTTCTTTCCGTATATCTTCCTTTCTCACTCTGTCTCTCCTCGTTTTCTGGACCATACTTCTCAGGAATCTCATCTCAGCTGCCTGAACTCTGCTCTCTACTGTAACTATGTACTACCAATAAATGATGAAAAACGCCGTACCTAATCCAACAAACGAAGGAACTCTACTGTTACGTCAACTAAAGGCTAATATATAATGCAATATGATGATTATAAAGTGATGGTGAAAGTATAAAGTATAAACAGAAGTTACAGTGAAGTACTGTTTGAACAGAGAGAGTGGGTAAAGGTCCGGAGCGCAGACAACAATGACGTGCATGTTATGACAGTAAGCTCACTGCCTGCGAAGACTGGTAGGGGTGACGTGCTGCAGCCCGCATTGCTTCATTTAAACGCGGTTTTCGCGGTTTGACCGTGATCCCGAGTTAATTTTTTGAAAACATTTCTTAGCGAGCACCTATGGCCCTTGAGGAAGCTGCATACCAAATTTCATTCCAATCCGTTCGGTGGTTTTTGAGATTTCGTGATGAATGAGGGAGTGAGTGAGTGAGTGGTATTTGACAAATATATAGTAGATTTAACCGGGAGGGCGCCAGTTCATAAATAGGATACTATGAACGATATTTTGATAGAGAACACAAGAATACTTTGATCTCAAGCGCTGGTTTGTTTTGAACACCAACCAGGACACTTCAGTGAACAAGGCAGGTTTATATATGCTATAGCTTGCCACGGTGGGTGAGTGGATAGCGTGTCGGTTTACTAACCCCAAGATTGCAGGTTCGCTCCTGGCCGTGGTAAGCGATTTTTGTTAGGCGGAAAAAATACGATACGCATGTCATACGATGTTGGCATGTCAAAGAACCCATTTGAATTCAGTAGGCCGAGTTCATAATGGCAAAATTAATCTCGGGAGTTTCCGCCAACACAAAGTTCCTCCTTTCTCTACTAGAAAGAGCTATGGTGTTCAAGGAGATTAGATATCTAACCTCCTTGACTTTCATAGTGCTTCAAGGAACAAAGAAATTCGACATGCAAGCTACCTTCTGGGTGTCAAATTACACAGCTTGCACCCGGTACCGAGGCCATACAATATTATTACGGTATTATTATATGCTATAAAATAACTATAATTCATTGGAATACCACTTACTATTTTGTAGAATAAAGGGATGATATTTAGGTCGTAACTGTAACGCTGTCATAATAAGATATAATTTCCAATTTATAGCACCAATCGATTTCTCATTTATTCAAGTTTTACTTCTTTGGAGGAGCTATATAAGAAGCTGTAGTAAAGAAAACAGAATAACTGAAATTATATCTTTCTTCACGATTATGTCTCATACAATATCTTTTTATATGACCAAATAATCTGTAACCACTCCTTCCTTCTTTTTGCATCCATTTGTTGCCTCCTCTATTGTCTCATTTATCTGTCTGGAATCGTCAGAGTTGACCAGCTCCTCGTCCATGGAGCATCAAGACTAGCACTAGTTCAAGACTCCACCAGGCCGATTACTCTGACTCCAGCACCCAAGCGCTCCAAAGCACCCACGCAGCTTCATGAAGTGTTACAATGGTACTGTACTATGGAAACTGTAATTGAAAATGATTAGGATACATAAAGGAGAAACAAGTACTGAATCCAGTCTTTCGACTATGCTGCAGTTTATTGCGCTCCGAAGGTCACTTTGCTAGAGAATGAAGAGGGTGGCGAGATGACAGGGTGAAAGTGGTCAGGAAGGTATAATGTTGCAGAATTTGGTAGAGATCAGATGATAAGTTTCGTCGTAATTTGATTCAAGCTTTTTAACATTTGTGTGACCGCCATTACGTTTTTGTCTAGATGGCGGCGATATAAAACATGACACTGGAGTGTCCTTTGCTAGTGCTACCTCTGTACCAAATTTCGTTCAATTCGGATTCACCGTGTTCGAATTGATACGGGGAGGGGGGGCAGACATTGAGAGTACACAGACGGACATACAATTTTTGGCTCTGTGTAGATTTCATAAGTCTACTTTCATTTCTTGCAAAAATCGAAAGTAGGCTAAAACACAGTGAATTAATGAAGAGGTTTTGGGAAGAAAAGAGAAGCTGTGATTGGCTCAAGTTCGCAAATATATTGTAGGAAAGAAGTAGGATACACACACATCTAACTTCATTCAATTGTTTACTTAACCTCAAGATGGTGGCTGTGCTAAATATTTCACCGTCATTCTATATCTCTGAAACTATTACCGATATCACCCTGGAATTTTGGTCGGGGATAAAGGGCACTACTGGAAGTTCATCTATAAGACTTTCAAAAACCAGTTAACTACAAAACGAATATGGCAGCCAAGCGAAGTTGAAAATTTTAAATGGACTTTTCTCGCGATTTAATGTTCCAAACACAATGAAACTTGGTACAGGAAATGTTAATACACATTGTAATGCACTGGTATCTAATTTAGCTCAATTGTTTACATAACCTCAAGATGGCCGCTGTGCCAAATTTTAAAATTAAGTTTTTATTCCTTGTGTCGTAATCATGCGATCAAAGTGAAAGTTTGAATAATGAAGCTACGCAATAATTTGCCTTTAATGGTACATAACTCTATGGCCTATACATATAACAATCCAAAATGGCGAGCATCTGAAATATTTTGATGGTTCTCAATATCTACGAATCTACGAATCTTTTACAGCAATCAAATCTGAAACTTTTTATGTTCATAGAGGCTATGAACATATGTTCACCTATATGACTTTCAGAAACCTGGTGAGCACAAATCCAACATGGCGGCGACGCGAAGTATAAATATTTAAATAGACTTTTCTCGTGATTTAACCATTCGAGTGCAGTGAAACTTGGTACGGTAAATGCTTATACAAATGTTAATCCACTGGCATCTAATTTATTTCAATCGTTTTCATAACCACAAGATGGCAGCTGTGCGAAATTTTAAAATCTCGTTTTACTTCTTGTGTCCTAATCATGCGATTGAAGTGTGAATACCACACGTACACAATAATTTTGATGTAATAGTACATAAATAAAAATCCAACCTGGCGACCATCTGAAATATTTAGACGGTTCTCAATATCTACGAATCTATCACAACAATCAAACTGAAATTTTGTATATTGATAGAGGCAATGCAGGAATGAAGACTCCGTTGGTATGGGCACGTTGTCCGTGCACCACAAAGTTCAGTCATCAGCTCGGCCTACCATCTAACGGTCGACGGCCAGAGACAGCGTGGGAGACCAAAATTGCGGTGGCTCGACACCATTAACGCCAATTTACGATCAAGAAATTTGAAATCACGCGAAGCATTAGATCGCAAGAAATGGCGTGCATTGATCCAAAAAGCGGACCCCGTTCCTACGGGATAACGCTAAGAAGAAGAAGAAGAAGAAGATAGATGCAATTAACATGAGTAGGATATATGAGAATAGGCTGTATAGTTCTTCACGGAACTACTTGTTTAACGATATGCTGCTCATTACTATTACTACTGATAATAATTTATCTTAGGTCAATGTTAAAAGGGGCTAGATGACCGTGTTGTTGCAGCCCCTAAACTGAGGAACAAACAATCGATGTTAAAAATAATGCAAACAATTTATAGATATGGATGTTCCAAGGATTTTAGGAGCTAGGGGTTATTTGAACATATTTCAATGCAATTAGACTGGAATTTAAATAGAAGCTTGATGTTTTACACTTTAATAATTAAAGCATTATAGCTAAATATATACCGTAGTCAATAATTGATTTAATGGGAGTATTCAAATAATATCGCGCATTAGCACAATCGACATGATATTTAAAAGAGTGGTTTGAATGATCAGAGGTTCTGTTAGTTTGAGGAAATTGTTACAAGAATTTCGGTGACAATTAAAATTGCTATAAAAGAACTCAACGATGGGTGTGTAATAAGCTGGCTAGGATATTTGATATGAGGTTCTCGATGTGATTTAAATGAAATTGGATTACATCAGTGCACATGTTTACGATGTGAAGTTTCATTTCATTTTCAGATTGTTATGAAGTCAGTGAGAACAGATGAGATATATTGAATAGGAAATGTACAGGCCGTGATATGCTTTCCGATGTTCAGTTATGATTATTTGATGAGGCATGATCTAATGTAGACTTGTTTGTAAGGTTTTATTTTTGAAAAAAGGAGCTTGTCTCTCATAGTACTGTGGCATCATTTAGAGCCTTGTAGTGGCTTTCTCAGTGAGGTGTACCATAGCAACTGATGAGCCCAATGGTAATCTGGGGCAAAACGTTTCAGTTAGCCAGGCCATTTTTTCAAACTACCTTTTGAAGTTTTGTTGAAGTACAATAAGCTCATTTGTATCCTTGATCCAACTGGTACACCATGGTCACAAGGTGCATACCAGATTACGCAGTGAGGAACACGGTTTAGAGCAATATGCAGTGGTTGTTGTTTCTATCGATGCTTTTCAATGAGCATCCTGGCAGCGAAGATTGCATCGGCTGTTTCAGCACCCTTGACAAAGCCGCACTGGTTGTTGCTAATGCTGACGCCGATCAAGGATTCTCTCAAATATCCTGACAATCTTTATGTTACCTACTGATG
This sequence comes from Meconema thalassinum, assembly GCA_946902985.2. Taxonomy (NCBI): domain Eukaryota; kingdom Metazoa; phylum Arthropoda; class Insecta; order Orthoptera; family Tettigoniidae; genus Meconema; species Meconema thalassinum. The sequence goes on from OX336388.2 coordinate 277,883,798, forward strand.
CTAATGAAATACAATCAATTATAAACTCCCTAAAACACAAAAACAAAATAAGTGAGGACAACACTACTAATGTCATGCTACAATTGTGTCTTGAGGGCCTTACACCATATCTTGTCAAAATAATAAATCTTTCACTGATGACTGGTATATTCCCCGATGCCTGTAAAGTCTCTAGGGTGGTCCCGATCTACAAAAAAGGAGACAAAACCCACCCATCAAATTACAGACCCATTAATATTATATCTGCCATCAGCAAGGTTCTAGAAAGCGTTGTTAAACGAAGACTTATGAATTTCTTCATGAAAAATGATTACTTTGCAAACTGCCAATATGGGTTTATTCCAAATAGAGGAGCTGATAGTGCTATATTTGAATAGTAACTGATGTAGAAAAGGCATTAGATGAAAACAAACTAGCTGCTGGTGTACTAATTGACCTTCAAAAAGCCTTCGATCTGGTTAACCATAAGATTCTCCTTAATAAACTAGAATTTGCAGGCATCAGAGGAGTGGCACATGATTGATTCAAGAACTACCTCACTAACAGAAAGCAATATGTTGAAATCGTTAATGTAAAAGGATCTCAAATGAGAATTGACACAGGAGTACCTCAAGGTTCTGTCTTAGGACCAATTCTTTTCTTGGCCTATATTAATGATATAGTATTATTAGAATTGAAAGGCAAGCTTAAACTATTTGCAGATGATATTTTTATACTCTATCTGGGAACATCTGAACAGGAAATTATGCTAAATATCAATTATGATCTCAATAAGCTGGTGGATTGGTTGAGAGCACACAAAATGGTTATCAATATCACTAAAACAAAATATTTATTCTTCCATAAACCATCATACAAGATTGAGACCACAAACATAGTCAACATAGCCAACAAAGAAATAGAAAGGGTTAAATCGGCAACATACTTAGGTATCACACTAGATAGTACACTAACCTGGGAAAATCATGTAGAAAATGTAAAACATAAAATCAGCCCTTTAATTGGTATTATTTTCAGATTAAGATATAGCTGTCTTACTAGCCAACAATTGAAAAATATATACTTTGCTCTGATACATTCACATCTAATGTAGATGAATTTCATATTGGGGTATTGTAAGAAGGAGCTGATAAAAAAACTTGAGATACTCCAGAAACGTGCTATAAAATCTATCTTCGGATTTCCTTGGCTCACACCCTCAAATGAATTATACTCAAGAACTAAAATTATGCCACTGCAAAAACAAATAGCTATGTCAGCAACAGTATTTGTATACAAATTAGAAAACAAATTGTTACACACACACATCCATTTTACCCATGCAAATGACATTCAACATTATGCAACAAGAGGAGTAAATCAAATATTCACCAGCCATTCCCAATCCATTAAATTTGGAACTAAAGGAATTATGTCCTCTGTAATAAAAGAATACAACTCGCTACCATTAGGCATAAGGGAAAGTTTCTCTATAAAAACATTTAAGAGGAAAACAGAAGACTTCCTATTAAGGAATGAATAGCCCATGTACAATAGCCTTAAGCAATGCAATGTATCATACCGTATTATCTCTGTAAAGTTAGTCACTAGCAATCTAAGTTACTATTAAACTAAACAATAATGTTACAAAAATTATATATATGCCATGCTGTAACTATGTTACTTGATTGTCCCTAACACGAGCTCAGGCTCATTGGGACCTATGTAAATAAATAAATAAATAAATAAATAAATTGTGTGCGACAGTAGGTGAATTGGACGGTTTTGTGCACAGTCTGCCGGATCACCATTTTGCTTAAGGATAGGCTGGTAGCCCAATCACAGGGAACAAGAAGTACAAGAACCCGCCTGACCAAATAATTTAACGCCAGAGTCAACTATGGCGTTAAATTATTTGGTCAGGCGGGTTCTTGTACTTCTTGCAACTTCTAAAAGTCTGCTGGAAGGTCATCTGGTCCTGGCGCTTCATACTCTTGATGGCGTCGGTATATATTCGAATCAGAAACAAATACAATGTATGGTCTCATCATCATCATCATAATCATCATCATCTTGTACAGTTTCCAGCCCCAGGCTGGGTCTGTTTGGAACATAAGCCTTGCCACTTAGTCTTTTTTCCCACCACCTCTCCGCTGTCACTCTGGTCCAGTCCTCGCCTATCTTCTTGACACATTCTTCCACTCCTTTCAGCCACCTATCTCTTCTTGGTCTCCCCCTTTGTCGTTTCTTCTGCATCTGCATCCCATGTATCCTCTTGGGAATCTTCTTCTCTTCCATTCTCTTAAGTGTTCATACCACCTCAGCCTTGATGTCTCAATCCTACCTTGCAAGGGCTCCTCTTTCACTATTTCCCTGACCTTTCCATTCCTCTTCTTGTTACTGCGATCCTACTTTGCAGGAACTTCATTTCATTTGCCTGTATTCTGCTTATGTCTCTTTTCTTCATTGTCCACATTTCTGATGCATAGGTCAGTATCGGGATGTAGTAGCTCCTGTATAACGCTTCTGTGCTTTTTTGTGGGACATCTTTATTCCACACTAAGCTCCTAATGCTTCTCAGAAATGCTTCTGCCTGTCTGCCACGTTCGGTAACCTCTTTGTCATTTCTTTCATTTTCCTCCACTATACTTCCCAAGTACTTGAGACTTTCCACCTTCTTCAGCTGTCCACCTCGAAGTGTTATCCCACTCATTGGTCTGTCCTTTTTCCTGGTCGCTAACAATGTATGGTATCATTAAAGCAAAATTAAGTGAAAGACTTACAAGACTACACTAATCTTGACCAGCATCTCAGTACTACAATTGCACTCGGTGTCGCAAGATGCAGGGCATAGCTGACAATCCAGTAGGTGTTCCATGGTCTGCGGTACTCCGCAATCACAGTTGATAGAATCCACAGCGAAGTGCCACTTCTGGATCTTCCAACTCCAGAACGAAGCCAATTGAGTGCCCTCCACACGATCCAATTCAATTCATGGCCAGGTGGGAGGGTTTCCAAAGGGGGAGGCCAGGCAGAGCTATTTTTAAGTCGAGAGATCCACAATTGTTTCCTTGCTGTAGCTGGAGTTGTTGGCAAGACTGAAGTGGTCTTGAGGAAGCTTCTTCGGGACTGCAACCTTGGGGCTGCTGGAACGTGCCCTTTCTGATGGGTCTGATTTGTTCTCTTCACGTCGGCAGCTACTTTACGACGGATATCTGGCAACCCTATGCCAGCAAGTGGCGTAGGTTTCAAACAACCAGTAATACGCCTACACGTTTCATTGCGTGGGCACGCATACTCGGCAGCCCTGGAACATGTTGCTACTTCGCAGGGGTTGTGGTCGAGAGCTCCATGTACTACCACTGATCTGGCTTCCATCTTCATTCTCGTATTAGGGGGCGTGGTGGCTCAGCGGTCTAGCTGTATGCCTCTCACCAAGGCGGTCCGGGTTCGATTCCCGGTCAATGCATGTGAGATTTTCGAAGTGAAATGCCATGTCCTGTGGTTCGGATTCCACGTAAAAAGGAGGTCCCGTGGCTCATAATCACAAGATTCACGGTCACGTAAAACTACAATCTTCCTTCCTTCATTCTCGTATTGTTGCAATGCTGCTTGTAGGTCAGACTACGATCCAGAGTAACTCCCAGATATTTTGAATGGGTTGTATTTACTAACAGTGGCGGCGCGTGTATAAAACATCTGGGGGTTCACTACTTTGAAAAATAACGTGGCCAAATTTAATGTTACTTGATGGTTACATAGACGTAAAATAGTGACATTGCATGACTAGAAAGGTGACTTTCCTTTGAAGACACACGATTGCAGCTCGAAGTTACTAAAACTATGAGAAATGAATGACAGAGAATATAAGGTGTCATTACCTTAAGCTGATCCAGTTTCGTCTGATGTTGAAGACGTTGTTGGCGTTGGTATAACAACTGTCGTCTGTGTGTACAGGAAATCCATCCTCCTTTCCTTCCTGGCGGCGAATAAGTCAATTACCTTCTCATTAAAATAGACTAATTTATGAGTCTTCTCCTTCTTGCTGTACAACATAGTGAGAGCAGACAGTCTATCTTCATGCATTGTACTCCTCAGGAATGTCTTAATCCGCTTTAAAGTGGAGAAACATATTTCTGCTTCAGAAGTAGTCATGGAGACAGGAATAATTAATTTCAAAAGTTTCATCACTTCTCCGAAAGGTTCCTTGAGATTGTTCTCTATCAAAAAAGCAAGGAAGTCAGTTGCAACTTTCATTTCTTTAAAATCACTTCTTGAATAAATCACCTGCAGTTCGGTTTTCAGTTTATTTTTTATCAAGAAAAGGATAGGATTCTATAACATATGTAAGATTCTCCTGTGGAAAATTATTTTGGAAGGATGGGAAGAATTGGTGGTCAAAGAAGGTGGAGTTGAATCTCTCTTTGCTCTTTATAATCACGTCACACACATCCTTCGCCGCAATGTTCCTCGAGTAATAACTATTTTCGCATCTTCTTTTCCCTCTGTTGTATTCTACATTTTCCTCCACAACGATGCTGTCAACATTGTCCCTTACTTTCAAAATTGCAGTTTCGAAGGAGCTTACTGCACTTTGCACTGATACAGGGTTAGCAGAACGCTTTTGTAATTGGTTGTATAGAATGCCCACGTGAGGCATAACACTGTAAAAGAGCTCTAACCAAAAAGTAAACATTGGCTGTTGTATTTTCAGATGCAGTCCATGTGCTTGGTTCATAGTAGCTGTTTGTCTGCTCGTGGGAACTCAATGTTGGAGATCTCTTTGAAGTGTTGTTGCCAACGTTTGAGGATGTCCTGTTTGTCGTGTAATCGCTGACCATCTTTGTCTTGTATGCACACATAGTGATCAATATCCTGTGTTGATTTTGTTCTAGCTTTGGTCAGCCGAAAGATACTTTTCTCCCCAACCTTTGAGTCCAGTGTTGCATGCAGCTCATTATAATGTCTATGCCTAGTCTCAGCGACGGCTTTCTTAGCCTCTTCCCTGTTATCTGGAGTCTTTTGTGTGAGCCAGATTCCATATGCTTTATTCTGTTTACGCACGTTTCCCTGAGCTTGGTGTGACCATAACCACCTTATAGTGGGAACCAGCTATTGAAGTGTTGCCAACCCCATTCTGGTCAATGTATTCCTGCTGCTAGAATCTCCCTCTTGTCTTTAAGCTTCCACCACTTGATCTTCTCGGCGGCATATATCCTCCTCCTCCTCGACGATGCTTCTGCTGGGGGGCTACAGAAATTGGAAATCACGGCTTCAATGGTCACCACTGGTGTAGGTGATGAGGTGGTTGATGCGTTTTTGGAAAAACGTATTGACAATAACCAAGTCATTTGCCTCAGTGAAATACAAAATTTGAGTTCCATCATCATTCCGGATGCCGTGGACATTACCACCACAGCAGCTATAAACATCCTTGGTGTGACCAGTAAGTGGGGGCTCATCTCATTTTGTAACTACTCTTTCTCTAGGTCATCACAGCCATAGGCAGAGAACACCCGATGTGAATAGCGCTCAACTCAATCTCTGTTGGATGTACCATGGTAGATTAGTTTAGAGCCACAAGATTTCTTGCTCTCATGCTGCGAGTTCACGGCTGTGTCCCAATGTTGAGCATGTTCTCTATGATTGGGTAGCTTGCGCCCTTGTCCATTTATCATGGCGGGGCCCACACACATCGCTTCTCGGGGCGCCCTGCATTATTTAACTGTTCTGCCCTTGTCCATTTATCATGGCGGGGCCCACACACATCGCTTCTCGGGACGCCCAGCATTATTTAACTGTTCCGCCCTTGTCCATTTATCATGGCGGGGCCCACACACATCGCTTCTCGGGGCGCCCAGCATTATTTAACTGTTCCGCCCTTGTCCATTTATCATGGCGGGGCCCACACACATCGCTTCTCGGGGCGCCCAGCATTATTTAACTGTTCTGCCCTTGTCCATTTATCATGGCGGGGCCCACACACACATCGCTTCTCGGGGCGCCCAGCATTATTTAACTGTTCTGCCCTTGTCCATTTATCATGGCGGGGCCCACACACATCGCTTCTCGGGACGCCCAGCATTATTTAACTGTTCTGCCCTTGTCCATTTATCATGGCGGGGCCCACACACATCGCTTCTCGGGGCGCCCAGCATTATTTAACTGTTCCGCCCTTGTCCATTTATCATGGCGGGGCCCACACACATCGCTTCTCGGGACGCCCAGCATTATTTAACTGTTCTGCCCTTGTCCATTTATCATGGCGGGGCCCACACACATCGCTTCTCGGGGCGCCCAGGATTATTTAACTGTTCCGCCCTTGTCCATTTATCATGGCGGGGCCCACACACATCGCTTCTCGGGGCGCCCAGCATTATTTAACTGTTCTGCCCTTGTCCATTTATCATGGCGGGGCCCACACACATCGCTTCTCGGGACGCCCAGCATTATTTAACTGTTCCGCCCTTGTCCATTTATCATGGCGGGGCCCACACACATCGCTTCTCGGGGCGCCCAGCATTATTTAACTGTTCCGCCCTTGTCCATTTATCATGGCGGGGCCCACACACATCGCTTCTCGGGGCGCCCAGCATTATTTAACTGTTCTGCCCTTGTCCATTTATCATGGCGGGGCCCACACACATCGCTTCTCGGGGCGCCCAGCATTATTTAACTGTTCCACCCTTGTCCATTTATCATGGCGGGGCCCACACACATCGCTTCTCGGGACGCCCAGCATTATTTAACTGTTCTGCCCTTGTCCATTTATCATGGCGAGGCCCACACACATCGCTTCTCGGGGCGCCCAGGATTATTTAACTGTTCCGCCCTTGTCCATTTATCATGGCGGGGCCCACACACATCGCTTCTCGGGGCGCCCAGCATTATTTAACTGTTCTGCCCTTGTCCATTTATCATGGCGGGGCCCACACACATCGCTTCTCGGGACGCCCAGCATTATTTAACTGTTCCGCCCTTGTCCATTTATCATGGCGGGGCCCACACACATCGCTTCTCGGGGCACCAAGCATTATTTAACTGTTCCTCCCTTGTCCATTTATCATGGCGGGACCCACACACATCGCTTCTCGGGACGCCCAGCATTATTTACCTGTTCTCCCTTGTCCATTTATCATGGCGGGGCCCACACACATCGCTTCTCGGGACGCCCAGCATTATTTAACTGTTCCGCCCTTGTCCATTTATCATGGCGGGGCCCACACACATCGCTTCTCGGGGCGCCCAGCATTATTTGACTGTTCCGCCCTTGTCCATTTATCATGGCGGGGCCCACACACATCGCTTCTCGGGGCGCCCAGCATTATTTAACTGTTCCGCCCTTGTCCATTTATCATGGCGGGGCCCACACACATCGCTTCTGGGGGCGCCCAGCATTATTTAACTGTTCTCCCTTGTCCATTTATCATGGCGGGGCCCACACACATCGCTTCTCGGGGTGCCCAGCATTATTTAACTGTTCCGTTCTTGTCCATTTATCATGGCGGGGCCCACACACATCGCTTCTCGGGGCGCCCAGCATTATTTAACTGTTCTCCCTTGTCCATTTATCATGGCGGGGCCCACACACATCGCTTATCGGGGCGCCCAGCATTATTTAACTGTTCCGTTCTTGTCCATTTATCATGGCGGGGCCCACACACATCGCTTCTCGGGGCGCCCAGCATTATTTAACTGTTCTCCCTTGTCCATTTATCATGGCGGGGCCCACACACATCGCTTCTCGGGGCGCCCAGCATTATTTAACTGTTCCGTTCTTGTCCATTTATCATGGCGGGGCCCACACACATCGCTTCTCGGGGCGCCCAGCATTATTTAACTGTTCTCCCTTGTCCATTTATCATGGCGGGGCCCACACACATCGCTTCTCGGGGCGCCCAGCATTATTTAACTATTCTCCCTTGTCCATTTATCATGGCGGGGCCCACACATCGCTTCTCGGGGCGCCCAGCATTATTGAACTATTCTCCCTTGTCCATTTATCATGGCTGGGCCCACACATCGCTTCTCGGGGCGCCCAGCATTATTTAACTTTTCCGCCCTTGTCCATTTATCATGGCGGGGCCCACACACATCGCTTCTCGGGGCGCCCAGCATTATTTAACTGTTCCGCTCTTGTCCATTTATCATGGCGGGGCCCACACACATCGCTTCTCGGGGCGCCCAGCATTATTTAACTGTTCCCCTCTTGTCCATTTATCATGGCGGGGCCCGCACACATCGCTTCTCGGGGCGCCCAGCATTATTTAACTGTTCCGCCCTTGTCCATTTATCATGGCGGGGCCCACAAACATCGCTTCTCGGGGCGCCCAGCATTATTTAACTGTTCTCCCTTGTCCATTTTTCATGGCGGGGCCCACACACATCGCTTCTCGGGGCGCCCAGCATTATTTAACTGTTCTCCCTTGTCCATTTATCATGGCGGGGCCCACACACATCGCCTCTCGGGCCGCCCAGCATTATTTAACTGTTCCGCTCTTGTCCATTTATCATGGCGGGGCCCAGACATCGCTTCTCGGGGCGCCCAGCATTATTTAACCGTTCCGCCCTTGTCCATTTATAATGGCGGGGCCCACACATCGCCTCTCGGGGCGCCCAGCATTATTTAACTGTTCTCCCTTGTCCATTTATCATGGCGGGGCCCACACACATCGCTTCTCGGAGCGCCCAGCATTATTTAACTGTTCTCCCTTGTCCATTTATCATGGCGGGGCCCACCCACATCGCTTCTCGGGGCGCCCAGCATTATTTAACTGTTCCGCCCTTGTCCATTTATCACGGCGGGGCCCACACACATTGCTTCTCGGGGCGCGCAGCAATTATTCAACTGTTCCGCTCTTGTCCATTTATCATGGTGGGGCCCACACACATCGCCTCTCGGAGCGACCAGCATTATTCAACTGTTCCGCTCTTGTCCATTTATCATGGCGGGGCCCACACACATCGCTTCTCGGGGCACCCAGCATTATTTAACTGTTCCGCCCATGTCCATTTATCATGGTGGGGCCCACACACATCGCCTCTCGGAGCGATCAGCATTATTCAACTGTTCCGCTCTTGTCCATTTATCATGGCGGGGCCCACACACATCGCCTCTCGGGGCGCCCAGCATTATTTAACTGTTCTCCCTTGTCCATTTATCATGGTGGGGCCCACACACATCGCTTCTCGGGGCGCCCAGCATTATTTAACTGTTCTGCCCTTGTCCATTTATCATGGCGGGGCCCACACACATCGCTTCTCGGAACGCCCAGCATTATTTAACTGTTCCGCCCTTGTCCATTTATCATGGCGGGGCCCACACACATCGCTTCTCGGGGCACCCAGCATTATTTAACTGTTCCGCCCTTGTCCATTTATCATGGTGGGACCCACACACATCGCTTCTCGGGACGCCCAGCATTATTTACCTGTTCTCCCTTGTCCATTTATCATGGCGGGGCCCACACACATCGCTTCTCGGGACGCCCAGCATTATTAAACTGTTCCGCCCTTGTCCATTTATCATGGCGGGGCCCACACACATCGCTTCTCGGGGCGCCCAGCATTATTTGACTGTTCCGCCCTTGTCCATTTATCATGGCGGGGCCCACACACATCGCTTCTCGGGGCGCCCAGCATTATTTGACTGTTCCGCCCTTGTCCATTTATCATGGCGGGGCCCACACACATCGCTTCTCGGGGCGCCCAGCATTATTTCACTGTTCCGCCCTTGTCCAATTATCATGGCGGGGCCCACACACATCGCTTCTCGGGGCGCCCAGCATTATTTAACTGTTCCGTTCTTGTCCATTTATCATGGCGGGGCCCACACACATCGCTTCTCGGGGCGCCCAGCATTATTTAACTGTTCCGTTCTTGTCCATTTATCATGGCGGGGCCCACACACATCGCTTCTCGGGGCGCCCAGCATTATTTAACTATTCTCCCTTGTCCATTTATCATGGCGGGGCCCACACATCGCTTCTCGGGGCGCCCAGCATTATTGAACTATTCTCCCTTGTCCATTTATCATGGCTGGGCCCACACATCGCTTCTCGGGGCGCCCAGCATTATTTAACTGTTCCGCCCTTGCCCATTTATCATGGCGGGGCCCACACACATCGCTTCTCGGGGCGCCCAGCATTATTTAACTGTTCCGCTCTTGTCCATTTATCATGGCGGGGCCCACACACATCGCTTCTCGGGGCGCCCAGCATTATTTAACTGTTCCACTCTTGTCCATTTATCATGGCGGGGCCCACACACATCGCTTCTCGGGGCGCCCAGCATTATTTAACTGTTCCACCCTTGTCCATTTATCATGGCGGGGCCCACACACATCGCTTCTCGGGGAGCCCAGCATTATTTAACTGTTCCGCTCTTTTCCATTTATCATGGCGGGGCCCACACACATCGCTTCTCGGGGCGCCCAGCATTATTTAACTGTTCCGCCCTTGTCCATTTATCATGGCGGGGCCCACAAACATCGCTTCTCGGGGCGCCCAGCATTATTTAACTGTTCTCCCTTGTCCATTTATCATGGCGGGGCCCACACAAATCGCTTCTCGGGGCGCCCAGCATTATTTAACTGTTCTCTCTTGTCCATTTATCATGGCGGGGCCCACACACATCGCCTCTCGGGCCGCCCAGCATTATTTAACTGTTCCGCTCTTGTCCATTTATCATGGCGGGGCCCAGACATCGCTTCTCGGGGCGCCCAGCATTATTTAACCGTTCCGCCCTTGTCCATTTATAATGGCGGGGCCCACACATCGCCTCTCGGGGCGCCCAGCATTATTTAACTGTTCTCCCTTGTCCATTTATCATGGTGGGGCCCACACACATCGCTTCTCGGGGCGCCCAGCATTATTTAACTGTTCCGCTCTTGTCCATTTATCATGGCGGGGCCCACCCACATCGCTTCTCGGGGCGCCCAGCATTATTTAACTGTTCCGCCCTTGTCCATTTATCACGGCGGGGCCCACACACATTGCTTCTCGGGGCGCGCAGCAATTATTCAACTGTTCCGCTCTTGTCCATTTATCATGGTGGGGCGCACACACATCGCCTCTCGGAGCGACCAGCATTATTCAACTGTTCCGCTCTTGTCCATTTATCATGGCGGGGCCCACACACATCGCTTCTCGGGGCACCCAGCATTATTTAACTGTTCCGCCCTTGTCCATTTATCATGGTGGGGCCCACACACATCGCCTCTCGGAGCGATCAGCATTATTCAACTGTTCCGCTCTTGTCCATTTATCATGGCGGGGCCCACACACATCGCCTCTCGGGGCGCCCAGCATTATTTAACTGTTCTCCCTTGTCCATTTATCATGGTGGGGCCCACACACATCGCTTCTCGGGGCGCCCAGCATTATTTAACTGTTCCACTCTTTTCCATTTATCATGGCGGGGCCCACACACATCGCTTCTCTGGGCGCCCAGCATTATTTAACTGTTCTCCCTTGTCCATTTATCATGGCGGGGCCCACACATCGCTTCTCGGGGCGCCCAGCATTATTTAACTGTTCTCCCTTGTCCATTTATCATGGCGGGGCCCACACACATCGCTTCTAGGGGCGCCCAGCATTATTTAACTGTTCTCCCTTGTCCATTTATCATGGCGGGGCCCACACAAATCGCCTCTCGGGGCGCCCAGCATTATTTAACTGTTCTCCCTTGTTCATTTATCATGGCGGGGCCCACACACATCGCTTCTCGGGGCGCGCAGCATTATTTAACTGTTCTCCCTTGTCCATTTACCATGGCGGGGCCCACACACATCGCTTCTCGGGGCGCCCAGCATTATTTAACTGTTCCGCTCTTGTCCATTTATCATGGCGGGGCCCACACACATCGCTTCTCGGGACGCTTAGCATTATTTAACTGTTCCACCCTTGTCCATTTATCATGGCGGGGCCCACACACATTGCTTCTCGGGGCGCCCAGCATTATTTAACTGTTCTCCCTTGTCAATTTATCATGGCGGGGCCCACACACATCGCTTCTCGGGGCGTCCAACATTATATAACTGTTCCGCTCTTGTCAATTTATCATGGCGGGGCCCACACACATCGCTTCTCGGGGCGCCCAGCATTATTTAACTGTTCCGCCCTTGTCCATTTATCATGGCGGGGACGACACACATCGCTTCTCGGGGCGCCCAGCATTATTTAACTGTTCTCCCTTGTCCATTTATCATGGCGGGGCCCACACACATCGCTTCTCGGGGCGCCCAGTATTATTTAACTGGTCCACTCTTGCCCATTTATCATGGCGGGGCCCACACACATCGCTTCTCGGGACGCCCAGCATTATTTACCTGTTCTCCCTTGTCCATTTATCATGGCGGGGCCCACACACATCGCTTCTCGGGACGCCCAGCATTATTTAACTGTTCCGCCCTTGTCCATTTATCATGGCGGGGCCCACACACATCGCTTCTCGGGGCGCCCAGCATTATTTGACTGTTCCGCCCTTGTCCATTTATCATGGCGGGGCCCACACACATCGCTTCTCGGGGCGCCCAGCATTATTTAACTGTTCCGCCCTTGTCCATTTATCATGGCGGGGCCCACACACATCGCTTCTCGGGGCGCCCAGCATTATTTAACTGTTCTCCCTTGTCCATTTATCATGGCGGGGCCCACACACATCGCTTCTCGGGGCGCCCAGCATTATTTAACTGTTCTCCCTTGTCCATTTATCATGGCGGGGCCCACACACATCGCTTCTCGGGGCGCCCAGCATTATTTAACTGTTCTCCCTTGTCCATTTATCATGGCGGGGCCCACACACATCGCTTCTCGGGGCGCCCAGCATTATTTAACTGTTCTCCCTTGTCCATTTATCATGGCGGGGCCCACACACATCGCTTCTCGGGGCGCCCAGCATTATTTAACTGTTCTCCCTTGTCCATTTATCATGGCGGGGCCCACACACATCGCTTCTCGGGGCGCCCAGCATTATTTAACTGTTCCGCTCTTGTCCATTTATCATAGCGGGGCCCACACACATCGCTTCTCGGGGCGCCCAGCATTATTTAACTGTTTTCCCTTGTCCATTTATCATGGCGGGGCCCACACACATCGCCTCTCGGGACGCCCAGCATTATTTAACTGTTCCACTCTTGTCGATTTATCATGGCGGGGCCCACACACATCGCTTCTCAGGGCGCCCATCATTATTTAACTGTTCCGCCCGTGTCCATTTATCATGGCGGGGCCCACACACATCGCTTCTCGGGACGCCCAGCATTATTTAACTGTTCCGCCCTTGTCCATTTATCATGGCGGGGCCCACACACATCGCTTCTCGCGGCGCCCAGCATTAATCAACTGTTCTCCCTTGTCCATTTATCATGGCGGGGCCCACACACATCGCTTCTCGGGGCGCCCAGCGTTATTTAACTGTTCCGCCCTTGTCCATTTATCATGGCGGGGCCCACACACATCGCTTCTCGGGGCGCCCAGCATTATTTAACTGTTCCGCTCTTGTCTATTTATCATCGCGGGTCCCACACATATCGCTTCTCGGGGCACCCAGCATTATTTAACTGTTCCTCCCTTGTCCATTTATCATTGCGGGGCCCACACTCATCGCCTCTCGGGGCGCCCAGCATTATTTAACTGTTGCGCTCTTGTCCATTTATCATGGTGGGGCCCACACACATCGCTTCTCGGGACGCCCAGCATTATTTAACTGTTCCGCTCTTGTCTATTTATCATGGCGGGGCCCACACACATCGCTTCTGGGACGCCCAGCATTATTTAACTGTTCTCCCTTGTCCATTTATCATGGCGGTGCCCACACACATCGCTTCTCGGGGCGCCCAGCATTATTTAACTGTTCCACTCTTGTCCATTTATCATGGCGGGGCCCACACCCATCGCTTCTCGGGGCGCCCAGCAATTATTCAACTGTTCCGCTCTTGTCCATTTATCATGGCGGGGCCCACACACATCGCTTCTCGGGGTGCCCAGCATTATTTAACTGTTCTCCCTTGTCCATTTATCATGGCGGGGCCCACACATCGCTTCTCGGGGCGCCCAGCATTATTTTACTGTTCTCCCTTGTCCATTTATCATGGCGGGGCCCACATACATCGCTTCTCGGGGCGCCCAGGTTTATTTAACTGTTCTCCCTTGTCCATTTATCATGGCGGGGCCCACACACATCGCTTCTCGGGGCGCCCAGCATTATTTAACTGTTCTCCCTTGTCCATTTATCATGGCGGGGCCCACACACATCGCTTCTCGGGGCGCCCAGCATTATTTAACTGTTCCGCTCTTGTCCATTTATCATGGCGGGGCCCACACACATCGCTTCTCGGGGCACCCAGCATTATTTAACTGTTCCGCCCTTGTCCATTTATCATGGTGGGGCCCACACACATCGCCTCTCGGAGCGATCAGCATTATTCAACTGTTCCGCTCTTGTCCATTTATCATGGCGGGGCCCACACACATCGCCTCTCGGGGCGCCCAGCATTATTTAACTGTTCTCCCTTGTCCATTTATCATGGTGGGGCCGACACACATCGCTTCTCGGGGCGCCCAGCATTATTTAACTGTTCTGCCCTTGTCCATTTATCATGGCGGGGACCACACACATCGCTTCTCGGAACGCCCAGCATTATTTAACTGTTCCGCCCTTGTCCATTTATCATGGCGGGGCCCACACACATCGCTTCTCGGGGCACCCAGCATTATTTAACTGTTCCGCCCTTGTCCATTTATCATGGCGGGACCCACACACATCGCTTCTCGGGACGCCCAGTATTATTTACCTGTTCTCCCTTGTCCATTTATCATGGCGGGGCCCACACACATCGCTTCTCGGGACGCCCAGTATTATTTACCTGTTCTCCCTTGTCCATTTATCATGGCGGGGCCCACACACATCGCTTCTCGGGACGCCCAGCATTATTTAACTGTTCCGCCCTTGTCCATTTATCATGGCGGGGCCCACACACATCGCTTCTCGGGGCGCCCAGCATTATTTGACTGTTCCGCCCTTGTCCATTTATCATGGCGGGGCCCACACACATCGCTTCTCGGGGCGCCCAGCATTATTTGACTGTTCCGCCCTTGTCCATTTATCATGGCGGGGCCCACACACATCGCTTCTCGGGGCGCCCAGCATTATTTAACTGTTCCGCCCTTGTCCAATTATCATGGCGGGGCCCACACACATCGCTTCTCGGGGCGCCCAGCATTATTTAACTGTTCTCCCTTGTCCATTTATCATGGCGGGGCCCACACACATCGCTTCTCGGGGCGCCCAGCATTATTTAACTGTTCTCCCTTGTCCATTTATCATGGCGGGGCCCACACACATCGCTTCTCGGGGCGCCCAGCATTATTTAACTGTTCCGTTCTTGTCCATTTATCATGGCGGGGCCCACACACATCGCTTCTCGGGGCGCCCAGCATTATTTAACTGTTCCGTTCTTGTCCATTTATCATGGCGGGGCCCACACACATCGCTTCTCGGGGCGCCCAGCATTATTTAACTGTTCTCCCTGGTCCATTTATCATGGCGGGGCCCACACACATCGCTTCTCGGGGCGCCCAGCATTATTTAACTGTTCCGTTCTTGTCCATTTATCATGGCGGGGCCCACACACATCGCTTCTCGGGGCGCCCAGCATTATTTAACTATTCTCCCTTGTCCATTTATCATGGCGGGGCCCACACATCGCTTCTCGGGGCGCCAAGCATTATTGAACTATTCTCCCTTGTCCATTTATCATGGCTGGGCCCACACATCGCTTCTCGGGGCGCCCAGCATTATTTAACTGTTCCGCCCTTGCCCATTTATCATGGCGGGGCCCACACACATCGCTTCTCGGGGCGCCCAGCATTATTTAACTGTTCCGCTCTTGTCCATTTATCATGGCGGTGCCCACACACATCGCTTCTCGGGGCGCCCAGCATTATTTAACTGTTCCACTCTTGTCCATTTATCATGGCGGGGCCCACACACATCGCTTCTCGGGGCGCCCAGCATTATTTAACTGTTCCACCCTTGTCCATTTATCATGGCGGGGCCCACACACATCGCTTCTCGGGGCGCCCAGCATTATTTAACTGTTCCGCTCTTTTCCATTTATCATGGCGGGGCCCACACACATCGCTTCTCGGGGCGCCCAGCATTATTTAACTGTTCCGCCCTTGTCCATTTATCATGGCGGGGCCCACAAACATCGCTTCTCGGGGCGCCCAGCATTATTTAACTGTTCTCCCTTGTCCATTTATCATGGCGGGGCCCACACACATCGCTTCTCGGGGCGCCCAGCATTATTTAACTGTTCTCCCTTGTCCATTTATCATGGCGGGGCCCACACACATCGCCTCTCGGGCCGCCCAGCATTATTTAACTGTTCCGTTCTTGTCCATTTATAATGGCGGGGCCCACACATCGCCTCTCGGGGCGCCCAGCATTATTTAACTGTTCTCCCTTGTCCATTTATCATGGTGGGGCCCACACACATCGCTTCTCGGGGCGCCCAGCATTATTTAACTGTTCTCCCTTGTACATTTATCATGGCGGGGCCCACCCACATCGCTTCTCGGGGCGCCCAGCATTATTTAACTGTTCCGCCCTTGTCCATTTATCACGGCGGGGCCCACACACATTGCTTCTCGGGGCGCGCAGCAATTATTCAACTGTTCCGCTCTTGTCCATTTATCATGGTGGGGCGCACACACATCGCCTCTCGGAGCGACCAGCATTATTCAACTGTTCCGCTCTTGTCCATTTATCATGGCGGGGCCCACACACATCGCTTCTCGGGGCACCCAGCATTATTTAACTGTTCCGCCCTTGTCCATTTATCATGGTGGGGCCCACACACATCGCCTCTCGGAGCGATCAGCATTATTCAACTGTTCCGCTCTTGTCCATTTATCATGGCGGGGCCCACACACATCGCCTCTCGGGGCGCCCAGCATTATTTAACTGTTCTCCCTTGTCCATTTATCATGGTGGGGCCCACACACATCGCTTCTCGGGGCGCCCAGCATTATTTAACTGTTCCACTCTTTTCCATTTATCATGGCGGGGCCCACACACATCGCTTCTCTGGGCGCCCAGCATTATTTAACTGTTCTCCCTTGTCCATTTATCATGGCGGGGCCCACACATCGCTTCTCGGGGCGCCCATTATTATTTAACTGTTCTCCCTTGTCCATTTATCATGGCGGGGCCCACACACATCGCTTCTATGGGCGCCCAGCATTATTTAACTGTTCTCCCTTGTCCATTTATCATGGCGGGGCCCACACACATTGCCTCTCGGGGCGCCCAGCATTATTTAACTGTTCTCCCTTGTTCATTTATCATGGCGGGGACCACACACATCGCTTCTCGGGGCGCGCAGCATTATTTAACTGTTCTCCCTTGTCCATTTACCATGGCGGGGCCCACACACATCGCTTCTCGGGGCGCCCAGCATTATTTAACTGTTCCGCTCTTGTCCATTTATCATGGCGGGGCCCACACACATCGCTTCTCGGGACGCTTAGCATTATTTAACTGTTCCACCCTTGTCCATTTATCATGGCGGGGCCCACACACATTGCTTCTCGGGGCGCCCAGCATTATTTAACTGTTCTCCCTTGTCAATTTATCATGGCGGGGCCCACACACATCGCTTCTCGGGACGTCCAACATTATATAACTGTTCCGCTCTTGTCAATTTATCATGGCGGGGCCCACACACATCGCTTCTCGGGGCGCCCAGCATTATTTAACTGTTCCGCCCTTGTCCATTTATCATGGCGGGGACGACACACATCGCTTCTCGGGGCGCCCAGCATTATTTAACTGTTCTCCCTTGTCCATTTATCATGGCGGGGCCCACACACATCGCTTCTCGGGGCGCCAGGCATTATTTAACTGGTCCACTCTTGCCCATTTATCATGGCGGGGCCCACACACATCGCTTCTCGGGACGCCCAGCATTATTTACCTGTTCTCCCTTGTCCATTTATCATGGCGGGGCCCACACACATCGCTTCTCGGGACGCCCAGCATTATTTAACTGTTCCGCCCTTGTCCATTTATCATGGCGGGGCCCACACACATCGCTTCTCGGGGCGCCCAGCATTATTTGACTGTTCCGCCCTTGTCCATTTATCATGGCGGGGCCCACACACATCGCTTCTCGGGGCGCCCAGCATTATTTAACTGTTCCGCCCTTGTCCATTTATCATGGCGGGGCCCACACACATCGCTTCTCGGGGCGCCCAGCATTATTTAACTGTTCTCCCTTGTCCATTTATCATGGCGGGGCCCACACACATCGCTTCTCGGGGCGCCCAGCATTATTTAACTGTTCTCCCTTGTCCATTTATCATGGCGGGGCCCACACACATCGCTTCTCGGGGCGCCCAGCATTATTTTACTGCTCTCCCTTGTCCATTTATCATGGCGGGGCCCACACACATCGCTTCTCGGGGCGCCCAGCATTATTTAACTGTTCTCCCTTGTCCATTTATCATGGCGGGGCCCACACACATCGCTTCTCGGGGCGCCCAGCATTATTTAACTGTTCTCCCTTGTCCATTTATCATGGTGGGGCCCACACACATCGCTTCTCGGGGCGCCCAGCATTATTTAACTGTTCCGCTCTTGTCCATTTATCATGGCGGGGCCCACACACATCGCTTCTCGGGGCGCCCAGCATTATTTAACTGTTCTCCCTTGTCCATTTATCATGGCGGGGCCCACACACATCGCCTCTCGGGACGCCCAGCATTATTTAACTGTTCCACTCTTGTCGATTTATCATGGCGGGGCCCACACACATCGCTTCTCAGGGCGCCCAGCATTATTTAACTGTTCCGCCCGTGTCCATTTATCATGGCGGGGCCCACACACATCGCTTCTCGGGACGCCCAGCATTATTTAACTGTTCCGCCCTTGTCCATTTATCATGGCGGGGCCCACACACATCGCTTCTCAGGGCGCCCAGCATTATTTAACTGTTCCGCCCGTGTCCATTTATCATGGCGGGGCCCACACACATCGCTTCTCGGGACGCCCAGCATTATTTAACTGTTCCGCCCTTGTCCATTTATCATGGCGGGGCCCACACACATCGCTTCTCGCGGCGCCCAGCATTATTCAACTGTTCTCCCTTGTCCATTTATCATGGCGGGGCCCACACACATCGCTTCTCGGGGCGCCCAGCATTATTTAACTGTTCCGCCCTTGTCCATTTATCATGGCGGGGCCCACACACATCGCTTCTCGGGGCGCCCAGCATTATTTAACTGTTCCGCTCTTGTCTATTTATCATTGCGGGGCCCACACATATCGCTTCTCGGGGCACCCAGCATTATTTAACTGTTGCGCTCTTGTCCATTTATCATGGCGGGGCCCACACACATCGCTTCTCGGGACGCCCAGCATTATTTAACTGTTCCGCTCTTGTCTATTTATCATGGCGGGGCCCACACACATCGCTTCTGGGACGCCCAGCATTATTTAACTGTTCTCCCTTGTCCATTTATCATGGCGGTGCCCACACACATCGCTTCTCGGGGCGCCCAGCATTATTTAACTGTTCCACTCTTGTCCATTTATCATGGCGGGGCCCACACCCATCGCTTCTCGGGGCGCCCAGCAATTATTCAACTGTTCCGCTCTTGTCCATTTATCATGGCGGGGCCCACACACATCGCTTCTCGGGGTGCCCAGCATTATTTAACTGTTCTCCCTTGTCCATTTATCATGGCGGGGCCCACACATCGCTTCTCGGGGCGCCCAGCATTATTTTACTGTTCTCCCTTGTCCATTTATCATGGCGGGGCCCACACACATCGCTTCTCGGGGCGCCCAGCATTATTTAACTGTTCTCCCTTGTCAATTTATCATGGCGGGGCCCACACACATCGCTTCTCGGGGCGCCCAGCATTATTTAACTGTTCTCCCTTGTCCATTTATCATGGCGGGGCCCACACACATCGCTTCTCGGGGCGCCCAGCATTATTTAACTGTTCCGCTCTTGTCCATTTAACATGGCGGGGCCCACACACATCGCTTCTCGGAGCGCCCAGCATTATTTAACTGTTCTCCCTTGTCCATTTATCATGGCGGGGCTCACACACATCGCCTCTCGGGACGCCCAGCATTATTTAACTGTTCCGCTCTTGTCGATTTATCATGGCGGGGCCCACACACATCGCTTCTCGGGACGCCCAGCATTATTTAACTGTTCCGCCCTTGTCCATTTATCATGGCGGGGCCCACACACATCGCTTCTCGGGGCGCCCAGCATTATTCAACTGTTCTCCCTTGTCCATTTATCATGGCGGGGCCCACACACATCGCTTCTCGGGGCGCCCAGCATTATTTAACTGTTCCGCCCTTGTCCATTTATCATGGCGGGGCCCACACACATCGCTTCTCGGGGCGCCCAGCATTATTTAACTGTTCCGCTCTTGTCTATTTATCATGGCGGGGCCCACACATATCGCTTCTCGGGGCACCCAGCATTATTTAACTGTTCCTCCCTTGTCCATTTATCATGGCGGGGCCCACACACATCGCTTCTCGGGGCGCCCAGCATTATTTAACTGTTCCACCCTTGTCCGTTTATCATGGCGGGGCCCACACACATCGCTTCTCGGGACGCCCAGCATTATTTAACTGTTCCGCTCTTGTCTATTTATCATGGCGGGGCCCACACACATCGCTTCTGGGACGCCCAGCATTATTTAACTGTTCTCCCTTGTCCATTTATCATGGCGGGGCCCACACACATCGCTTCTCGGGGCGCCCAGCATTATTTAACTGTTCCACTCTTGTCCATTTATCATGGCGGGGCCCACGAACATCGCTTCTCGGGGCGCCCAGTATTATTTAACTGTTCCTCCCTTGTCCATTTATCATGGCAGGGCCCACACATCGCTTCTCGGGGCGCCCAGCCTTATTTAACTGTTCCACTCTTGTCCAGTTATCATGGCGGGGCCCACACATCGTTTCTCGGGACGTCCAGCATTATTTAACTGTTCCGCCCTTGTCCATTTATCATGGCGGGGCCCACACACATCGCTTCTCGGGGCGCCCAGCTTTATTTAACTGTTCCTCCCTTGTCCATTTATCATGGCGGGGCCCACACATCGCTTCTCGGGGTGCCCAGCATAATTTAACTGTTCCTCCCTTGTCCATTTATCATGGCGGGGCCCACACACATCGCTTCTTGGGGCGCCCAGCATTATTTAACAATATTGACGCAGACATGATTGATGGGTTGCGACAGAGCTTCCGACCGGCTTGTCCCAACCGCCTGGCATCGAGCATTTTAGAGCTACTACTAGTAGAGGCCGGTCCTAAGTCTGATATATGCCCATAGATATGGTCCCGAGTACTGGGATGCCACCGTTGCTACCATTGTGGACTTCACTCATAACCCAGGGCGGGACCCTCCATATTTATGCCACGACCATAGACAATGACATGAACATCTTACATTACGTCAATAAGGGCAGCTTGATGAGTGTCTTAGAAGCAATTCACATAAATACATCTCAGAGATCAAATTGTTCTAATAATTTGAATGACATTAATTATGAGACAAACATATTATTCGATATGATAGTAGATCATTTAAATGTCAAAACGCTTAAACCGCCATAGGTCACAATGCCTATCTTTTCTTTCAATAAGCCCCATCCTTCCCCCCCACCCCCATTCTCCAACCACTAACTCATCCAAACCACTTTGCCCATTCTCGACCGCCCCCCCACCCCTTCAAGCCGAGCAGTTTGTTTACTCCTTAATACACGTCAGGCACACGCGCTCAGTATCAGTAAGTTGCTCTAGCCGAGCGGAGCTTGACCTCCACCTGTCGCCGCGGGGCTGTTTCGGTCTGACTTCGGTAAGTTTTTACGTTTTCTTAAATTCATGCGACCAAATTTCTTCTTTCTTGTTCTTGTAAGCTGGGCTATAAGTAAGATGCATTGTTTTTAACTCGCACCGTTTGTCTTCTTCAGGCTTCAAATGTAGCTACAAGCCAACCATTCTTCTCTGACTTTTCCGTAAGTTTTATGCAATCCGTTTTCGAGCAGTCTTACGTAATTGTTTTTTCCTTACATTCAGTACTAATTATGTCAATCATTTCAGATACCGTATGGCAGAAGACTATCTTAAGACAAGTTGCCAAATGCATAAAATTTTAAAACAAGAATTTATAGCATGTAGCTATTGACGTCCAACTCATCTTCAGCCACAAAAACAGTACAAGATATACAGCAAGTTCTTACAGCACGCCCAGTGTTTCACAGCGTCAAATGACATTTATTTAGATGAAGAACAAGTGAAAACATGTTCCTGAAGACAGTAAAACTTGCATGTTATTTTTAGATTTTAGATTCTTAGATGTTTTTAAAGTGTTTTATCTATTTATTGTATGTGTGCAGTTTGTGTTTATCGATGTTTTTGTGATTTGATGGGCTCCATGTGTGATTTTATGGGCTGAAGAAGGGTCCAGAAAGATTAGGACCTGAAACATGTACCCTTGAAATATTTTATAAAAAAAGTATAGTATTGATGAGGCGGAAATTGTAAGTTTTGATTTTAATATTTATGCCCGGTCTTGTCCATGGTTGCTAGTAGTTCTTATTCAGGATCATTTTTTAATGGAGAATGTCTTTTATTGAACCATAACTTTTACTATCTACAATCAATTTGGGAAGCTTACTTGCATGTTATGTTTATCTTCTCCGTTCCTGACAAGGGGCCTCGGCCTGCAGAACACAGCCTGCTTGATTATTTCTGACAGTGCTTTGCATATTCCCTGGGGCTGCAGATGGACTTAGTGCTGCTCTATCCCTCTGTAATTTGTGATGTGCTCACGTGTTTGTTACAGGTGGAGGCTCTGGAAGCAGAGGTGCAGTGCCTGCGACAGGAGCTGCTGAGCAATAGCAAACCGCTGTCGTTCACGAGTCGTTCCCAGTGCCTGGACACGCTGGAAGCTCTGAGCAGGTCTCTCAAGGATGGAGCGAGGAGCATTCTCAGGTAATCTCATGGCTCTACACAACCAAGGTTGCTCTGTATATTTTGGAGACGATCTTTAGATTGGAACAACAGCCAATATCCTACATCATCATCAGTATGTCCGAACTGTGGGGACTAGAAGAGTATTTTCAGTTGGTCAACACAATGGGAGTTTGCTCGTCAAGCGAGCATCTTCAGATCTAAGTACAGTCGTCGTCGTCCGATCCGAGTGTTCGTTTCTTACCTGCAACCCACTCGGTGACGCTCACCAGACCACGTCCGCACACGATACATGTGATGCAAGGTGGAGGACGCAACTTTCTCCTCCGACGAGTCTCCATTTCCTGCCTTCGGCATTCTTCTTCAAAATGTGAAACAGCAGCTGCGGTGGCTGCATGCAAACGTGTGCAATCTTCTGCAAGTGTGTGCCAATTATCTGGATTAATGGCTACACTCAGGCCCGGATTTATGTGTATGCCGCCTGTAGGCAAAAGTCCATTTGCCGCCCCCTCAATAGTTCATATTTGCTTAATACATTTGTTTTACACAACAAAAGGATAGAGTTCATTGGCGTTTTCATCTTTTTTAAACATGAAGTTCACTTAGTTTAGATCATCATCATCTTCCTTCCAAGTATTGGGCCAAATGTCCCGTTACGGTCTTACACTTTCCCTCCATCTCTTCATCGGACGTCCTATCGATCTATTTCCCTGTGGCTGGTAGCGAAGGATCTCCTTTGGTAATCTTCCAGGTTCCATCCTTTGGACATGATGCTTCCAGTTCTCTTGGTAGTCACAAATGTATGTAGTTATTGGTTTCACTTTTAGTTCCTTCAGCACATCCTCGTTTCTCTTATGATCCCATTTAGAATAGCCTGCTGTTCGGCGCATAAAGGTCATTTCGCGTGCTGTGAGTCTGGAGATGTCCTGACATCTTATTGTCCATGCCTCGCTGCCATAGCACAGGGTTGGTCTGGCTAATGTGTTATACAAACGCAAGCGTGTATGCCTTTGGACAAGAGATGGCTTCATGACGTGATTGATGATTCCTGTTGTTCTGGTATAATTTGTTATTTTTGCTGTTATGTCTCGTTCTTATTGAAAAGATGAATGATGATATCCTAAATACTTGAATTCGTTAACTTTTTCTAAAATTTTACCATCCAGACAAATTTTACTGGGGATAGGGTCCTTACCCTTAAAGGCCATTACTTTAGTCTTTTCAGTAGAAATGCGCATGCTGAAGTTTGATGCCACTTTCTGGAGGTTGAATACTGACCACTGCAGATCCTCTTCAGATGCTGCTACCAATGCAACGTCATCAGCAAATAGTATAGCATCTAAATTCTAGATGCCTGCTGATAGGTATTGAACCATGCCTTTCACACCTCCATTCCTTTATTAGCATCCATGTAGATTATGAATAGCAATGGAGAGAGTCCACAGCCTTGTCTTACCCCTCTGCTGATTGGCTGCCTATTTTCAATTTTGAAAAAAAAAAAAAAAAAAAAAATAGGCTTATGAGATCATCTATTGTCCGTGTGTGATTCGTGTGTGTGTCCCCTCCTAATAAAATCTAAACGGCTGGAGAGATTTCAATGAAACTCGGTAAGTTCATAGCTCTATTTCGGGCGACCCCGACCATGCCCTTCAAATTTTGTTACGTCTCACCAATCCAACATGGCGGCTGTGCGAAATATTTCACCAGCATTCAATATCTCCAAAACTATTACCGATATCACCCTGGAATTTTGTATGGTGATAAAGGGAACTACTAGAAGTTCACTTATGTGACTTTTGAAAACCTGGTAACTACAAAACCAACATGGCGGCCATGCGAAGTTGCGACTTTTAAATGGACGTTTCTCGCCATTTAAGCAACCAAACGCAATGAAACTTGGCACAGTATATGTTTATATACATTGTAATGCACCGACATCTAACTTCGTTCAATTGTTTACATAACCTCAAAATGGCGGCTGTGCAAAATATTTCACAGGCATTCAATATCTCCGAAACTATTTATGATATCAACCTGAAATTTTGTACGGTGATGAAGAGCACTGCTACAAGTTTATCTATGTAACTTTAAGAAACCTGTAAACTACGAAACAAACATGGCGGCCAAGCGAATTTGAAACATTTTAATACATTTTTCTCGTGATTTAATCATATGAGCGCATTGAAATGTGGTACAGTAAATGATTATACATATTGTCATTCACTGGCATCTAATTTAGTTCAATTGTTTATATAAACTGAAGATGGCGGCTGTGCGAAATTTTAAAATTAAATTTTTATTCTTGTGTCGTAATCATGCGATCGAAGTGAAAGTTTGAATAATGAATCTACGCAATACTTTTCCTTTAATGGGGGGGCGTGGTGGCGCAGCGGTCAAGCTGTATGCCTCTCACCAAGGCGGACCGGGTTCGATTCCCGGTCAATGCATGTGAGATTTTCGATGTGAAATGCCATGTCCTGTGGTTCGGATTCCACGTAAAACGGAGGTCCCGTGGCTTATGATCGCGAGATTAACGGTCACGTAAAACTACAAGCTTCCTTCCTTTTTTTTTTCCTTTAATGGCACATAACTCTATGGCCTATACATATAACACTCCAAAATGGCGAGCATCCGAAATATTTTGATGGTTCTCAATATCTAAGAATCTTTTCCAGCAATCAAACTGTTATTTTTTTTTTTTTATGTTCATAGAGGCTATGAACATAAGTTCATCTATATGACTTTCAGTAACCTGGTGAGCACAAATCCAACATGGCGGCGACGTGAAGTATAAATATTTAAATGGACGTTTCTCGCGATTTAACCATCTGAGGGCAGTGAAACTTTGCACGTAAATGCTTATACAAATGTTAATCCTCTGGTATCTAATTTATTTCAATTGTTTTCATAACCACAAGATGGCAGCTGTGTGAAATTTTAAAATCTCGTTTTTACTTCTTGTGTCCTAATCATGTGATTGAAGTGTGAATACCACACGTACACAATAATCTTCATGTAATAGTACATAAATAAAAATCCAACCTGGCGACCATCTGCAATATTTAGTCGGTTCTCAATATCTACGAATCTATCACAACAATCAAACTGAAACTTTGTATGTTGATAGAGGCAATTAACATGAGTAGGATATATGAAAATAGGCTGTATAGTTCTTCACGGAACTACTTGTTATATATATCATGCTAATGACTATCTTTTGCGTAATTGAAGAACTGTGTTCAATTTGAATTAAGTTGTTCTACATAGTGAAATGAAATTACACAAAATGTAGTTAATTACTGGTTTATTTGTTGCAAACGTCTCTAAAACAACTCACACCACGTAATCTTCGTGTTCAAATTTACATAGCTTTCTTGCGAGATTTTTTAATGGCAAACTCGTTAATAATGTCCTCATATGAAAGTGTTTTTGTTGTATTTGCCTCAATACAAAGTAATGAAAGTGAGTTTAATCGTATTTCGGAAATACTAGTTCGCAGGTACTTCTTAACTCTTCTAAGGCATTAAGAACTGTATAAGGACTAAAACATATTCTTAAATTCGTACGGAAAATATTATTAACGTCTGAAATACTTCATTTTAGCTTTTGAATGAATTGCCAAATTGCCGCCCCTGAAACTTTGCCGCTCTAGGCTGCAGCCTACTTAGCCTGTTTAGAAATATGGCCCTGGCTACACTCCTCAAGATTTGCTGAAGCTGGTCTTTTTAACGCTTCCGAGGTGCTCCTAGAAGTGTCTTGCCCATGCTGAGCTCGCTGTACAGGGAGTCTGTGCATTGAGCCGGTGATGGCCTCTATGCTCTTCATCTCTGCTCTCTCGAGAACCGCAGCATTCGTTATATCATGGAAGGGAGTTTCTGCAGATGATCTGGCGGTTTAGGGTCCAGCTCTCACATCCATAGACAACAGCTTGGTCTAGCATTAGATCTTTGTTCTGTAATACTCGATGTGAGAGACGTCCAAACGCTGTTATCTTGTGTTATCCACATTGCGTGGACAGAATACTCCCAAGGTATGAGAAGTGATCAACGAGCTGAATGTTTTTGGCAACGCTCTCCTGAAGCAGTTGCAGCTCTTCAGGTGTATTGCAATTCTGTAACCTGGTTAATATTGGTTAACCGACTTCGGTGGCGTAGTCAGTAGCATGCTGAACTGCTGTGCCCAACATTGTGGGTTCGATCCCGGCCGAGTTCGTCGGATTTTTAAGAGCGTTAAAATCCTTCAGTATGCCTTCTTTCAGAGGTGAAGTGAAGCCGGCAGGCCCATGTTTGTCATAGATTTATGGCACGTTAAAGAACCTATTACTGCAATTGGTAATGTGTGGCAAAATTTATAGGTTGTATTTGGCTAGTTAGAAATGCTCTATCAAGTTCCAACGTTCGCCAGTGACAGTAGCATCTGTTGGTCAAAGTTGGAACTACTTGAAACTGAACTTGTTGGGAGCACTCGGGCGGTCAATCAAAGATGGCCATTGGCTGCAATTCATAAGTCTGGTCTGGTTCAATAGCCCTCCATCATACCGATATCTAATTTCCGCACCTAGAGCCTTGCTTTAGCCCATTTGTGAGACATCACCATACCATCATGGAGAGCTTGAATCAATCCCACGAAATGTTTCGGACATCCAAAGCGCCCTAAAACCAACCACATTGCATTTCTCGGAACAGTATCAAAGGCTTTTTCAAGATCATAAAGATTAAGAACTCAGGTGTCATTTGTTTTCTGCATTTCTCCTGTAGTTGTCTTAAACAGAAGATCATGCCAGTTGTTCCTCGGGAAGTACTGTGATTCAGGAAGAATTATCTCTGAGATAGTTTGGAGTCGATACAATTGGATTCTGGCAAAAACTTTTCCTACTAGGGAAAGACCTCGATAGTTTCCACAGATGCTGCGATCACCTTTCTTCAAGATAGTAACAATGGTGGCGTTCTTGCAGTCAGCAGGTATTTTTTGGGTTTCCCAGATTAAGAGATCAGGTAAAAGAGCCTGGTTTTTTGGGGTAAGCCTCCACTTTGAATGAGTTCCAGAGGGATGTTGTCTGGACCTGGAGCCTTCCTTGGTTTCAGACTACTGCAAACTTTGTGAAATTCATGGGAAGTTGAGGAACAGTGAACTGAACTGAAGTGTTCTTTCCATCGTTCCATGTTATACTACTTGAAGAGGACAGCTCTTTCAGTCCCGCATAAAAGTTGCGTAGGTCTCTAGCGTTTGATGTTCATTGACCTTAAGTTGCCACCAGCTGCTTTTTTTTAAAGGAATTTTAGCTTGATGTCTGCTTTAGTTCCTGAACTTGTTTTTGCTTCTCTCTGGAGCATGGGGTTTGTGAAAGAGATAGGCCAGCATTCCGTTTAGCACTGATGGGATTCTGAATTACCTCATTGTTTTCATCAAACCAGTCTTGGCAAAGCCGATAGCCTCTGCTGATTCTGTAATGATTCTTTGAAGCGTGGTCCATTCACAGTCAACATCCTTTGTATTGAATGGATTGTTGGTTAGTTCTTCTTGAATAGTGTATCGGTATCCTTCACCAGCAGTTTCATTAAGGAGCCTCGAGGTGTTGAACTTCTTCCTGGACGGATTCATGAAGTGGGAACGTGGTCTTCTGTTGATAATGCTAAATCGACTAACAAGGAGTATGTGATCTGTCCAAGAGACATCGATGTTTCGTGCTGCCTTCGACATCAGGACAAGATTCTTGTCACGCTGTCGGGTGATGCCAGTGTTTACACCGTGGATGCATCCATGTGGTCTGGGAGTTGGTGATGCTCAGCACATAGGCCATTAGCACTTCCCCACCCAACTGGGACAATGGAGGAGAACCCGAGCCCACAGATCCGTGGCAAATAAGAACATTGCCATGACATTTAATATGAGCAATAGGAAGTATAGCACAACAACACACGCACTTTTTGCGATGCCAAGAACCATATTGCGTATATATATACTGGGGGTATGTTAATTATACCGACACACCGCTCTGCGTGTTATGTAAAAGACGATGCCGCAATCGGAATGGCGGAGAAAATGTTTTCCTTCCAGAAAATGAGGTTACTTTGTTACTTCCGGACACGCGATTCAAATCGACGAACTCGCCGTGCAGAGTGCAAGCCGCTGGCCGCCGCTGTGCTTCAGGCAAGGGAAGGGGACAGAGATATGCTGGTGGGAATGCGCAAGTTTCCACGCTCGCCTCGGGTACAATTGTCCTTGTTCCTTTCAGGCAATATCCAAATTTGTTTGCTAAGCAACAGTAATCGCACACACAGTAATAAAGACACACTTGTCAGTCATGAAATGTACCCGATAGTTTTTCTTCTCGTCTGTTCGTCTCAATAAGTTTCTTTATTATTTGACATACGCAAAGTTGCCGTTGTACGATCGTGCATTCATTCACTCACAACATTGTCAATGGAATGAAATACTGAACGAAAAAACATTACATTCAATGGTTTGAATACAGTAAATGTTCAATATGCCCCCCTCCAACTTCATTGCACAGTTCGCAGCGATGTATTAGTGACATTTGGACTCTGTTCAAGATGTGTGGTGTATTACGAATGACCTGGAAAGCTGCCTGGATTCTTGTTATAATTTCATCTTGTCTTTCTACGGGGTTGGCATACATTAAAGACTTCACGTAACCCCACAAGTAAAAGTCCAAAGGAGTCAAATAGGCCGAGCGCGGGGGCCATTTAACTGGCCCACCATGGCCTACCCATCTTCCTGGATAATGAGCATTTAAGTGTCGTGTGACATGGCGAGCAAGATACGATGGAACACAATCATGACACAGCCATATTTGCTGCCAAATACCCAGAGGAACATCTTCCAATAAATCAGGCAGTGATTGTGCCAAGAAACTGTACCGTAGTATTCCTCACTATTCGGACGAGAAGGAACGACATACGGCCCAATTAAATAGTCACCAACAATTCCAGCCCAAATACACACATCAAAAAAAGTTTTGCATCACCTCGGTTCCCAGATCTCCGGCATATAGACGTTGACTGTGTATATTGTATCCAAGATACAGTCCCTTTGACTGTTCATAGATGTCACTAAAACTGCTCAAAGATGTAAACAACCATGCATGAGCAGGGCCTATTAGACGGAGGGGGTACGACAGCCGATCAGTTCCAGTCATTCCACCAGGACGAAGGTACGCTGCTCATGTTGTCTGTAGTTCTACCATGCCTAGAAGGTCAATACCGCAGTTCGATCGCGTCCGCATTGTTACTTTGTGTCAAGAAGGGCTCTCAACAAGGGAAGTTTCCAGGCGTCTCAGAGTGAACCAAAGCGATGTTGTTCGGACATGGAGGAGGTACAGAGATACAGGAACTGTCGATGACAGGCCTCGCTCAGGCCGCCCAAGGGCTACTACTGTAGTGGATGACCGCTACTTACGGATTGCCGCTCGGAGGAACCCTGACAGCAATGCCACCATGTTGAATAATGCGTTTCGTTCAGCCACAGGACGTCGTGTTTCAACTCAAACTGTGCGCAATAGGCTGCATGATGCGCAACTTCACTCCCGACGTCCATGGCGAGGTCCAGCTTTGCAACCCCGACACCATGCAGCGCGGTACAGATGGGCCCAACAACATGCTGAATGGACCCCACGGAATTGGCATCACGTTCTCTTCACCGATGAGTGTCGCATATGCCTTCAACCAGACAATCGTCGGAGACGTGTTTGGAGGCACCCTGGTCAGGCTGAACGTCTTAGACACACTGTCCAGCGAGTGCAGCAAGGTGGTGGTTCCCTGATGTTTTGGGGGTGGCATTATGTGGGGCCGACGTACGCCACTGGTGGTCATGGAAGGCTCCGAAACGGCTTTACGATACCTGAATGACATCCTCCGACCCATAGTGCAACCATATCGGCAGAATATTGGAGAGGCATTTGTCTTCATGGACGACAATTCTCGACCTCATCGTGCACATCTTGTGAATGCGTTCCTTCAAGATAACGACATCGCTCGACTACAGTGGCCAGCATGTTCGCCAGACATGAACCCTATCGAACATGCCTGGGATATGTTGAAAAGGGCTGTTTATGGACGTCTTGACCCACCAACCACTCTGAGAGATTTACGCCGAATTGTCGTTGAGGAGTGGGACAATTTGGACCAACAGTGTCTTGATGAACTTGTGGATAGTATGCCACGGCGAATACAGGCATGCATCAATGCAAGAGGACGTGCTACTGGGTATTAGAGGTAGTGGTGTGTACTGCAATCTGGACCACAAATGCTGAAAGTCTAGCTGTATGATGGTACAACATGCAATGTGTGGGTCTCATGAGCAATAAAACGAGCTGAAATGTTGTTTGTGTTGATCTCTATTCCCTTTGTATTTAACGGTTCCGGAACTCTTGGAACCGAGGTGATGCAAAACTTTTTTTGATGTGTGTATTAACACTAAACCTATGCTTGAATGAGCGAACCACTGTCCCATGTGGGTTTTCATCTGCCCAAAAATTCCTATTTCTGGAGTTTGCCATGCCTTCTCTCGTAAATGTAGATTCATCCCTGAAAAGGGGCGATGACAAGAATCGTGGAATATTTTCATCGCTTTTTAAGACCCACCTTGCAAATGTTAGGCGTTGTGGGTAATCCAGAGGTGTTAGTTCTTGCACTGATTGGTATTGGTAAGGGTACAATTCCTCGTCCTTCCAAACCCTCCACACCGTCATATGAGACAGACCTCGTACTGGTTGAAGGATTATCATTTATTTCTTCTAATGCAGCCTCTTCAAACTCTGAGGTCTGTACCGACGACGTCCTGTCAGCGTCGTGCATCTGAGACACGAAGGTTGAATGATGAGGTTGGCGGTGATTAGGGTCCCGGACGCTATAGCTTCTCTCCCGTTGCAATTTGCTGCGCCATAAGCTAGGTGCATTTCTTCGTTAGTGTAACGAAATGTAGCCATTCTCACCAATTTATGCCACACAAGTAGTAGCCAATGTGTACTGTAAATTGCCCACTGGGGCCGAGTAGCACCCCTTCCCTTGCCTGAAGCACAGCAGTGGCCAGCGGCTTGCACTCGAGCTCAGCAAATACGGCGAGCTTGTCAATTTGAATATATAATTTTCAAAAGAAAAATATGTATTGTCCGTTGAGCCATTATATATTTAAACACAAATTGTGCTAAATGTTCCGGCATAACTCAACAAAATGACAATGTTTCGCCCCGGTGTGCAATTGGGCTCTTCAGTTGGTTAAAGCACACCTCACCAAGACACTGTCTAGTACACACTGTCATTTTGTTGAGTTATGCCGGAACATTTAGCACAATTTGTGTTTAAATATTGTCAATTTGAATCGCGCACCCGCAAGTAACAAAGTAACCTCATTTTCTCCGCCAAACTGATTGCGGTATTGTCTTTTACATAACACGCAGAGCGTCCCTGTCGGTATAATTAAGATACAGCCTGTATATAGTGCTGGTGGTCAATGGCTGGTTCGGCGGAGAAGCTATTCTTCGATACGGCAGAAGAGGGTGCAGTACCAAATCCAAATGCATCTGTAGTGGAAACCACCGGCGGTTTGGTCAGCTTCTGTTTACCCTGAGGGTACGGCTGCGTATTTTATGTTCCAGGAACTAACAGTCTCTGGTCCTAAATTCCCAGTGGCAACACTGGACAAGCTGTTATGATTCGTGCAAACAACAACAACATTACCCCAGGTGGTACCGAATCCACCCGTAAGCGAACGGCAACCAGGCATTCGGATTCTGGGGGACCTGGTAAGTCACGAATACAGAGAAAGTCGGGAGTTCTCTGGCAAACTACCTTCAAAGAAACCCATGTACATTGGAACTTTGAACATTAACACCCTAATTAAACCAGACAAACTACATGTCGTTGTTTTAGAACTAGATCGGCAAAAGATACAGATACTAGCCCTTCAGGAAACACTCTTTACGGACGAGAATACTGTATATTATGGTAACTACCGGATCTTTATAAGCAAGATAACATGATGGTTGGAAAAAATGAAATCCCACTATTGGGTATGGCATTTGTCGTACACAAAAATATACTCAACTCAATAAAAGAAGTTACACCCATAAACAACAGGATTATGACAATGCGTGTACAGTGTGCAAACAAGAAGTACACCCAGATTAACGCACACGCTCCCATAAACATCGATAACAAGAAGGATCCGAATATGGTTGAACAATCCTGGATCGCACTTGATGAGGTCATGACCAAAGTACCCATGGAGGACACGAAGATTCTACTGGGCGACTCCAATGCCCAATTGGGCAGAGAAAAAGAATATCAAAAAACTGTAGGCAGTTTCCCGGCACATAAATTCACTAACAAGAACGGAATGAGATTTATTGAATTGTGTCAACAAAATAATCTGAGGATCATGTCAACTTCCCTGAGGAAACACCCTCGAAAACAAAAGACTTGGGGATCACCCATACTGTCGCTTGGTGAATATCAGATCGATCATGTAGCCATCACATACTCCTCGCAGAAAGAAATCCAAGATGTACAAGTCCGCAGAGGTGCAAACATTGACTCTGACCATTATCTAGTGCGGATCAAAGTGAAATTTACCCCTAAGAGAAGCCATCGCAAAAGAACTCACCTCCAGAAATTTAATACAAAAAAGGATCCAGGAAACAGGTATAAAGGAAGAATGGGAAAGAGAACAAAACACCCGTGGTGGGATTCGGCTTGTGAGGATGCTCTGGGAGAACCTTCCAGAAATATAATAGTAAAAAATCACCTGAGTCGCAACAGCACTTGTATGATATCAGAAAAAAGGTCGTGATATTAATCAGACAAATGAAGAGGAGACATATGAAGGAGCAATTGCAATCCATTGAAAAGAACTTCAGAGACTTCAATACACGTGATTTCTATAGAACATTCGCAGGGAAGAATAGAGTATATACCCCACAGAACCTATGCTTTAGAAAACAAAACAACGCTGAACTCGCACTGGCCGATCAAGAGAACTGCAGAGAGCTAGCTCGATATTTCTCTAAGCTACTTTGCCCAGAACCACCCTCGAGATTTCCTAAAGAAATACCTTCATATACATACCCCGAATCCCAACCACGAACCAAAGAGGAAATCTACAAACACATCCTCAGACTCAAAAATAACAGAATATCTGGAGAAGATGGTATTATAGCTGAAATTCTGAAGAACATAGGGCCCAACACTCTGGAGGAATTCACTCAAATCATCAAAGACATTTGGCTAACAGAAAAAATACCAGAAGACTGCAAGTGCGCCCCCATCCATCCACTCTACAAGAAAGGTAACAGGACGAATGTGAATAACAACAGAGGGATTTCTTTACTTCAAGTTGCCTACAGGATTCTCTCAGAGTGTCTACTCTAAAGAGCACAAGAACAGCTTGAACATACGATCGGCGAATACCAAGCGGGTTTGCGACCTAGGCGCTCCTGCGTGGAACAGATCTTCAACTTGAAGTATAAAGCAATCAGAGACTGCCCAATTGTATGCAAGTTTGTTGACTTCAAGATGGCGTCGACCGACAGTCCCTCTTCAACATCCTGGAAGGGCAAGGACTCGACCCAAAGTCTTATCAAGCAAACACTTACAGCCACAAAGTCCAAAGTGAAATTTATGGGTGAAGCATCAAAGCCCTTCGAAATTAAAACCGAGGTTCGTCAAGGAGATGGACTGTCACCACTCCTCTTCAATATCGTCCTAGATAAAGTAACAGAGAATGGGAAAAGGAACTGAAATGCCAACAACACTGGAAGCCCAGTCAACTTGGACATTAAGGTTACTTGCTTAGCTTACGCAGACGACCTAGTGATACTAGCGGACAGTGAAATCACTGCAATCAAACAGATAGAAGTCCTCGGGGAATGTGCTGGAAAAATTGGTCTGCAATTCTCTTTTGAGAAAACTGAGTTCATCTCTACTGGGTTCAACATTCAGAAATTAAACTGCAAATCTGGAAAAATGAATCGCGTCTTGGAAGCAACTGGTTTAGAAAAGGAAGCACAAAGAGTTCGGCTACAGAAATTGAAGAGAGCGTATGGGAGAACGCGCGGCATCTACCACAAAAAGTGCATGTGCTCTGTATGCAAGTGAAACTCTAATACTCGATAGGAAGGGTGACTTGGAAAATATCCTAAAGGAAGAGCGAAAGATCTTGAGGAAAATTCTTGGCCCAGAAAGAACAGAAGATGGATACAGGTTGAAATCACGTAAAGCAACTGAGAAATGATCTAATCTTGCGGCGGACATCAGAAAACGAAGATTGAAGTTTTATGGACATGTTCAAAGACTTCCACCGACTAGGCTTGCACACCGACGCAGAAAGACGGAAGAATATACCGTGGATTTAGCAAGTCAAACAGGATTTGGAGAAGGCCCAAGTAAGAACAGGAACCTATTCCGAAGTAGGGTAAATGTAACACCAGAGAATGACGCTCCAAAGAGTCCAGAAACCAAGTGGACTGAGGAAAGGAAGATGGGCCACGGAGAGAGAATGGAAGATCAGAAAGTTGAATCATAAAAGTACTGCGCGATCCATTTGGGTCCATTTGCACATAATAATAATATCGTACTCACCACGGTTCTGTGGTAGTTAAAAACAATGTACGATTTATTGGTGAGGAGAATTTTTCTCATTAAATGCATTCCACACGAGTTCCCGATCGGGGCCCTGAGAGTGAGCTGTGTAATAACGAGTAATGCATATTTACTTTCGTTTCGCCATTCTTCACACGATCAAAAGTTTTAGTTTATCACTCACAATATACGCTTTCCGTTTCTGAGACATCGCAACAAGCACATAGAAATCTAGACAATGAATGAATATATAATTTATGATTTTGTGCTCATTTGGATTATTGCCAAGCACTTAGTTGACTGCGTCACATTGTTAGCCGTGAGGTGTCTGTCTAAACAGTCACAATTGTAGTTGTTTGCAGCAGTAAATTACTGCAGAAACATGCGACATGCAGACTGTATTAAGCTTAGTTTATAAAATACCACTGTGACATAGTTGATCCTTGTTATATCGGGCTTCCTCTGTAACTTGGCCTGTTCCAATGGGACTATACAGAGCGGAG
This sequence comes from Meconema thalassinum, assembly GCA_946902985.2. Classification (NCBI taxonomy): domain Eukaryota; kingdom Metazoa; phylum Arthropoda; class Insecta; order Orthoptera; family Tettigoniidae; genus Meconema; species Meconema thalassinum. The sequence goes on from OX336388.2 coordinate 277,919,889, forward strand.
AAGTTGATGAATGACTTGTGACAATAACTGTCCTATCCTCCTCCCCCCGAAACTAGACCAAGGGATTGCGCAGTGTCATAGCCAGGGGGCCACTCTCAGTGGCCTCTCTTGGTCAACTCTTGTTCTCTTCCGACCCCGACGGTGTTAGGGTATCCGAGGCCTAGGGAGTCTCTTCCTTTCCCGCCTTAATTGGCCCTTGTCTCATCTTTCCTGATACCCTCCTTCTGCGAGGGGTCATCCTTCTTTTTCTTTGCTTGTCATCTCCTGCCTTCTGCTTAAGGCCCTCAAGGAGGCAGGGTGTATATAGCCCCACCACTTCTGGTACACCCTGGATATTGCTACACCCTCAGGGGGCATGGCTGGAGAGTTCGGGAGTTGGCGATCCTGGGGGATTCCTGAGCTGGGTCCGTTTTTCCCCCTTTTCCACTGACTTTGAGGCGGGCCCTCTCCTCTTTCCCTTTCCTATCTGCCTTTCATGGCTCTCCTTCCTTCCAAGTCCCTCAATCCTCATTCTTCGAGGGTTGAGGGCATTTCTTTTCTTCCTGTCCTTTACTTGCCTTATCCTTCTGGTCTGTAGTTAGTATCAGTTCTAGTTGGCATTCTCATCTCATCTAGTTGTTAGGCCCCTATCATCACACCCAGGTGCTGACAAGAGGGGGCCATTCAACATTATAGTCTCTTGTCAGCTCATCATTTCCATTTCCTGGTTAAAATGTCCCAGGCTACAAAACTGGCGCAGCCACTGTCGGGGCATAAGGTGGTTGTGTGTCTGTGCGAGAGGAGAGATACCGTTTGTAAGTGGTAGTATTATGGATGGTAGTTGCTCTTTTCTTTCCTCTTTTTGTCACATCGGAGAGTGTTCAAAAAATGGACTGCTTTGTCATTAAGAAGCAAAAATTGGATAAATCTTCTGTAAGTTATGAAACGTTTTTATTGTAGGTGTAGCAAATTGAGGCCTCCATTTCGGTATATAGGTACAGCTTTTATAAATAATTTTCTCTACACAAAAAATACGCATTGTTCACTAATTAGAATGTAAAGTTATTTGATTTTTTTTAAAGGTTCGTATTTATTTATTATTATTTAAAGTGTATTACAGTTTCCTCTCTATGTATAAAGCTCAAAGTTTGTATGTCTGTAATGTATACAAATCTACACCGTTTCACCGATCTGAACCAAAATTTGTATATTTACCCTTTGGAACCCTGCGGGTAACCCTGTCCACTTGAAATTTCGGACAGACCACCCCCTTCTCTGCATTGACGCCCCTTGACACAAATCTACACCGTTTCACCGATCTGAACCAAAATTTGTATATTTTCCCTTTGGAACCCTGCGGGTAACCCTGTCCACTTGAAATGGCGGACAGACCACCCCCTTCTCTGCATTGACGCCCCTTGACACAAATCTACACCGTTTCACCGATCTGAACCAAAATTTGTATATTTACCCTTTGGAACCCTGCGGGTAACCCTGTCAACTTGAAATGGTGGACCGACCACCCCCCTTCTCTGCATTGACGCCCCTTGACACAAATCCACACCGTTTCACGATCTGAACCAAAATATGTATATTTACCCTTTGGAACCCTGCGGGTAACCCTGTCCACTTGAAATTTCGGACAGACCACCCCCTTCTCTGCATTGACGTCCCTTGACACAAATCTACACCGTTTCACCGATCTGAACCAAAATTTGTATATTTTCCCTTTGGAACCCTGCGGGTAACCCTGTCCACTTGAAATGGCGGACAGACCACCCCCTTCTCTGCATTGACGCCCCTTGACACAAATCTACACCGTTTCACCGATCTGAACCAAAATTTGTATATTTACCCTTTGGAACCCTGCGGGTAACCCTGTCAACTTGAAATGGTGGACCGACCACCCCCCTTCTCTGCATTGACGCCCCTTGACACAAATCCACACCGTTTCACGATCTGAACCAAAATATGTATATTTACCCTTTGGAACCCTGCGGGTAACCCTGTCCACTTGAAATAGCGGACAGACCACTCCATTCCCTGCATTTAGGCCGTTTGGCACAAATCTACACCGTTTCATTGTATGAATTTAATTCCACTCCGACCTCAAGATTTAATTTAGTTTCACATTTTATTTCACTCAGACCTCAAGATTAACTTAGTTCCTCATTTCATTTCACTCCAACATCGAAATTTAATTTTTCTCCCAGTCGACGATTTAATTTTATTCCGACCACAAGATATAATTTCACTCCGATATCAAGATTTTAATTTCACTTTGACCTCAAGATTTAATTTCAATCCATATTTAATTTCACTCCGACCTCGAGATTTAATTTCATTCCACATTTAATTTCACTCCGACCTCAAGATTTAATTTTATTCTGCATTTAATTTAATTGCAACTTCATGGTTTAATTTCGTTCCACATTTAATATCATTCCGAGTTCAAGAACTATTCTCATTCCAGTTTTAATTCACTTAAAGTTTCACTCCGTGCAGTTCGTTCTTTTTTATTATGAATGGAGTTTTATTATTCACATTTCACTCCTCACATTTGATTCATTAATTTCAAGTCTCAATTTAATTTCACTCCGAGTTTCTCCAGATATAATTTAATTCCGAATTGCATTCCTTTTAATTCACGAAATGGTGTCGTTTACACATTTCGCTCCTTGCATTTCATTCCTCACATCCTATACCTAATCGAATTCCTCTTCGAATTCCATTCACTAAACCATTTTCTCTTTAATACAGTTCTACAAATCGCGTTTAATTTCATTCCAATTACATTACTTTTATTTTAATTCCTCTTCACATATAATTTCATTCCAGACTTTTGTGTGATTAAACCATCCAATTTCACTCTTTTTATAATTTAATTTCGTTCTCTTTACCATCCCTGCCTTGTTGAATATAAACCCAGAAGCTATCCAATTCTGACTCTTGGTACTTAAGTTTTAATATATAATTCTCAAAAGAAAAATATGCATTGTCCGTTGAGCCATTATATATTTAAACAAAAATAGTGCTAAATGTTCTGGCATAACTCAACAAGATGACAGTGTTTCGCCCCGGTGTGCAATTGGGCTCTTCAGTTGGTTAAAGCACACCTCACCAAGAAACTGTCTAGTACACACTGGGATGGCCATTGCAAGACGTATTTGATACATGTGTATCCGCGTCACGAGCAAGCCAGTGCACTATAGGAGTCGAAACTCCATTCCATAGTAATTATAACCTTACCTTGGCATTGAATATACAATTTTCGTAAGAAAATATGCATTGTCCGTTGAGCCATAATATATTTAAACACAAATAGTGCTAAATGTTCTGGCATAACTCAACAAGATGACAGTGTTTCGCCCCGGTGTGCAATTGGGCTCTTCAGTTGGATAAAGCACACCTCACCAAGACACTGTCTAGTGCACACTGGGAAGGCCATTGCAAGACGTATTTGATACATGTGTATCCACGTCACGAGCAACGCCAGTGCACTATGGGAGTCGAAACTCCATTCCAAAGCAATTATAACCTTACCTTGGCATTGAATATATAATTTTCAAAAGAAAAATATGTATTGTCCGTTGAGCCATTATATATTTAAACACAAATAGTGCTAAATGTTCTGGCATAACTCAACAAGATGACAGTGTTTCACCCCGGTGTGCAATTGGGCTCTTGAGTTGGTTAAAGCACACCTCACCAAGAAACTGTCTAGTACACACTGGGAAGGCCATTGCAAGACGTATTTGATACATGTGTATCCACGTCACGAGCAACGCCAGTGCACTATGGGAGTCGAAACTCCATTCCAAAGCAATTATAACCTTACCTTGGCATTGAATATATCATTTTCAAAAGAAAAATATGTATTATCCGCTGAGCCATTATACATTCAAACACAAATCGTGCCAAATGTTCCGGCATAACTCAACAAAATGACAGTGTTTCGCCCCGGTGTGCAATTGGGCTCTTCAGTTGGATAAAGCACACCTCACCAAGACACTGTCTAGTACACACTGGGAGGGCCATTGCAAGACGTATTTGATACTTGTGTATCCACGTCACGAGCAAAGCCAGTGCACTATGGGAGTCGAAACTCCACTCCAAAGCAATTATTTTTATTATTCACATTTCACTCCTCACATTTGATTCATTAATTTCAGTCTCGATTTAATTTCTCTCCGAGTTTCTCCAGATATAATTTAATTCCGAATCTCATTCCTTTTAATTTACGAAATGGTGTCGTTTACACATTTTGCTCCTTACATTTCATTCCTCACATCCTATACCTAATCTAATTCCTCTTCGAATTCCATTCACTAAACCATTTTCTGTTTAATACAGTTCTACAAATCGTGTTTAATTTCATTCCAGACTTTTCTGTGATTAAACCATCCAATTTCACTCCTATTTAATTTAATTTCGTTCTCTTTACAATCCTTGTTGAATATAAACCCAGAAGCTGTCCAATTCTGACTCTTGGTACTTAAGTTTTAAAAGTCTGGTTGTTTTCAAGTTCCGCCAGTTTCTCTTCTTCGATACGTTGAAGTTCACAAGCTCTCGAGGGTGCAAAAGGATTTCTTATCCAGTCACATTGGTTTACGTTTAGTGTCGGCTGTTTGGAAAGCACTGTTGTAGAGATGAAATCTCTTGGTACATTCAAATTAATTTGACAGATATTTAAATATATACAGTATATATACAGTATAATTTTTAGATTTTTGCGACCCATTTATATCATCATATTAAACCTAAATCTTGTCTCGGTTCCATTAGTTTAGTTCAACCTCTATGGAATTCCTATTTGAACAACTGTGCGAAGTTTCATTTAGATCGGGGGCGTGGTGGCTTAGCGGTCTAGCTGTATGCCTCTCACCAAGGTGGTCCGGGTTTGATTCCCGGTCAATGCATGTGAGATTTTCGAAGTGAAATGCCATGTCCTGTGGTTCGGATTCCACGTAAAAAGGAGGTCCCGTGGCTCATAATCACAAGATTCACGGTCACGTAAAACTACAATCTTTAGATCATACAAATGGTTCAGAAAATGGCATTCAAAGTTGTAACTCCCAGTCGTATCACAGTGCCTCCAAAGTCGAGCTTGTCGAACTTGCTCAAAGCTTCCACAATATTCTTCCCAACTCCATCATTCACTGCACTGCGAGTCATTTTATCGCCATTGCAAGATGTTTGGGACATATGGCCCAATATGAATTACTCATTAGCATTTCCCCCTAATAGAAATCTTGTCAGTAACTCTGTCTTGCTAATATCATATCAACAGGCTGTATGGTGCTCATTACGGGTTTGGGAATGGGATGTGGGTGCTTGCAAATAATCTATAATCCTTAGCATCACTGACAGGCGACCTAACCTCTGGCCCAAATTTCCTCGCCGATGCATTAGGCCTACTTGTTACCTCAGTAATTACATCGTCATTATCACCTCTCTCTTCATTGGAAAAGTGATTTCCAGAAAATCCCCTCTTTTTTTTGCCTTGCTATGTTCCTATCGTAGGCATTATGATCACAATTAATAGCACAACGTAATGGAATCATTTGGAAAAATTTAAAACAAACTGCTACAATAGCCAAGGTGTTGGCTACATTAGGCCCGTATCACACATATCATGCGCCAAGTGGTAATCATGGAGGATGGTAGGCCCATATCACACATATCATGCGCCATGCGGTAATCATGGAGGACGGTAGGCCCGTATCACACATATCATGCGCCATGCGGTAATCATGGAGGACGGTAGGCCCGTATCACACATATCATGCGCCAAGTGGTAATCATGGAGGACGGTAGGCCCATATCACACATATCATGCGCCATGCGGTAATCATGGAGGACGGTAGGCCCGTATCACACATATCATGCGCCAAGTGGTAATCATGGAGGACGGTAGGCCCGTATCACACATATCATGCGCCAAGTGGTAATCATGGAGGACGGTAGGCCCATATCACACATATCATGCGCCATGCGGTAATCATGGAGGATGGTTGGCCCATATCACACATATCATGCACCATGCGGTAATCATGGAGGACGGTAGGCCCATATCACACATATCATGCGCCATGCTGAAATCATGGAGGACGGTAGGCCCGTATCACACATATCAAGCGCCATGTGGTAATCATGGAGGATGGTAGGCCCATATCACACATATCATGCGCCATGCGGTAATCATGGAGGACGGTAGGCCGTATCACACATATCATGCGCCAAGTGGTAATCATGGAGGACGGTAGGCCCGTATCACACATATCATGCGCCAAGTGGTAATCGTGGAGGACGGTAGGCCCGTATCACACCGATCATGCGCCAAGTGGTAATCGTGGAGGACGGTAGTCCCGTATCACACATATCATGCGCCAAGTGGTAATCATGGAGGACGGTAGGCCCGTATCACACATATCATGCGCCATGTGGTAATCATGGAGGATGGTTGGCCCGTATCACACATATCATGCGCCAAGTGGTAATCATGGAGGACGGTAGGCCCGTATCACACATATCATGCGCCAAGTGGTAATCATGGAGGACGGTAGGCCCGTATCACACATATCATGCGCCAAGTGGTAATCATGGAGGACGGTAGGCCCGTATCACACATATCATGCGCCAAGTGGTAATCATGGAGGACGGTAGGCCCGTATCACACATATCATGCGCCAAGTGGTAATCATGGAGGACGGTAGGCCCGTATCACACATATCATGCGCCAAGTGGTAATCATGGAGGACGGTTGGCCCGTATCACACATATCATGCGCCAAGTGGTAATCATGGAGGACGGTAGGCCCGTATCACACATCATGCACCAAGTGGTAATCATGGAGGATGGTAGGCCCGTATCACACATATCATGGGCCAAGTGGTAATCATGGAGGATGGTAGGCCCGTATCACACATATCATGCGCCAAGTGGTAATCATGGAGGACGGTAGGCCCGTATCACACATATCATGCGCCAAGTGGTAATCATGGAGGACGGTTGGCCCGTATCACACATATCATGCGCCAAGTGGTAATCATGGAGGACGGTAGGCCCGTATCACACATATCATGCGCCAAGTGGTAATCATGGAGGACGGTAGCCCGTATCACACATATCATGCGCCAAGTGGTAATCGTGGAGGACGGTAGGCCCGTATCACACATATCATGCGCCAAGTGGTAATCATGGAGGACGGTAGGCCCTTATCACACATATCATGCGCCAAGTGGTAATCATGCAGGACGGTAGGCCCGTATCACACATATCATGCGCCATGCGGTAATCATGGAGGACGGTAGGCCCGTATCACACATATCATGCGCCAAGTGGTAATCGTGGAGGACGGTAGGCCCGTATCACACATATCATGCGCCATGTGGTAATCGTGGAGGATGGTAGGCCCATATCACACATATCATGCACCATGCGGTAATCATGGAGGACGGTAGGCCCGTATCACACATATCATGCGCCAAGTGGTAATCATGGAGGACGGTTGGCCCGTATCACACATATCATGCACCAAGTGGTAATCATGGAGGATGGTAGGCCCATATCACACATATCATGCGCCATGCGGTAATCATGGAGGACGGTAGGCCGTATCACACATATCATGCGCCAAGTGGTAATCATGGAGGACGGTAGGCCCGTATCACACATATCATGCGCCAAGTGGTAATGATGGAGGACGGTAGGCCCGTATCACACATATCATGCACCATGCGGTAATCATGGAGGACGGTAGGCCTGTATCACACATATCATGTGCCAAGTGGTAATCATGGAGGACGGTAGTCCCGTATCACACATATCAAGCGCCAAGTGGTAATCATGGAGGACGGTAGGCCCGTATCACACATATCATGCGCCATGTGGTAATCGTGGAGGATGGTAGGCCCATATCACACATATCATGCACCATGCGGTAATCATGGAGGACGGTAGGCCCGTATCACACATATCATGCCCCAAGTGGTAATCATGGAGGACGGTAGGCCCGTATCACACATATCATGCGCCAAGTGGTAATCATGGAGGATGGTAGGCCCGTATCACACATATCATGCGCCAAGTGGTAATCATGGAGGACGGTAGGCCTGTATCACACATATCATGCGCCAAGTGGTAATCATGGAGGACAGTTGGCCCGTATCACACATATCATGCGCCAAGTGGTAATCATGGAGGACGGTAGGCCCATATCACACATATCATGCGCCAAGTGGTAATCATGGAGGACGGTAGGCCCGTATCACACATATCATGCGCCAAGTGGTAATCATGGAGGACGGTAGGCCCGTATCACACATATCATGCGAAAAGTGGTAATCATGGAGGACGGTAGGCCCGTATCACACATATCATGCGCCATGCGGTAATCATGGAGGACGGTAGGCCCGTATCACACATATCATGTGCCAAGTGGTAATCATGGAGGACGGTAGGCCCGTATCACACATATCATGCGCCAAGTGGTAATCATGGAGGACGGTAGGCCCGTATCACACATATCATGCGCCATGCGGTAATCATGGAGGACGGTAGGCCCGTATCACACATATCATGTGCCAAGTGGTAATCATGGAGGACGGTAGTCCCGTATCACACATATCATGCGCCAAGTGGTAATCATGGAGGACGGTAGGCCCGTATCACACATATCATGCGCCATGTGGTAATCGTGGAGGATGGTAGGCCCGTATCACACATATCATGCACCATGCGGTAATCATGGAGGACGGTAGGCCCGTATCACACATATCATGCGCCAAGTGGTAATCATGGAGGACGGTAGGCCCGTATCACACATATCATGCACCAAGTGGTAATCATGGAGGACGGTAGGCCCGTATCACACATATCATGCGCCAAGTGGTAATCATGGAGGACGGTAGGCCTGTATCACACATATCATGCGCCAAGTGGTAATCATGGAGGACGGTTGGCCCGTATCACACATATCATGCGCCAAGTGGTAATCATGGAGGACGGTAGGCCCATATCACACATATCATGCGCCAAGTGGTAATCATGGAGGACGGTAGGCCCGTATCACACATATCATGCGCCAAGTGGTAATCATGGAGGACGGTAGGCCCGTATCACACATATCATGCGCCAAGTGGTAATCATGGAGGACGGTAGGCCCGTATCACACATATCATGCGCCATGCGGTAATCATGGAGGACGGTAGGCCCGTATCACACATATCATGCGCCAAGTGGTAATCATGGAGGACGGTAGGCCCGTATCACACATATCATGCGCCAAGTGGTAATCATGGAGGACGGTAGGCCCGTATCACACATATCATGCGCCAAGTGGTAATCATGGAGGACGGTTGGCCCGTATCACACATATCATGCGCCAAGTGGTAATCATGGAGGACGGTAGGCCCGTATCACACATATCATGCGCCAAGTGGTAATCATGGAGGACGGCCGTCGTTGATTCGTATTATTATCGCAAAATGGTCTTGAAACTTGCTTTAAGTAAATTTGCAAACATGCCAGGTACTTTTTCTTCCGATATTTGCAGCACCGAACTCCTGGAGTGCTACGGCAATTCTCTCCACAACTTGATGGAACATGAATCAGGGGAGAATTCAAAATTTGCACATTTTTGGTCCTCCTCCTCGAAAAACTGTCTGGCGGCACAACGTGTGGCACTAGCCAATAGGAGCCCATATCATTCCCGCCAAATATGTCAGGTTCGTACTCTCAAAATACAGAGTATAGCTGATCATTTACTGAAGCCAATAACCAAGCATGTGCCGCATGAACCATTCGACTAGTGACTGGCCAAAACTGTATTGTTTGGAATTATCGAGATAGCTATGATACAGTACAGCAGAGTTTCTCACAACATTATTCCTCCTGGAAGCGGCAGCTGTGTCGTCATTGGTTCCTTTACTTTTAGGATCGAGTTTTAATAATTTTGGTTTCCATTTTTATTTCGTTATTTCTTTTATTATTATTTTATTTTCTAGTTTCATCGCTTTTTTCGCATCTTTATTGTTCTGTCTTGTGGCAATATCTTGGCTGTTTTGGCTTTGTTAACCTAATTTAATACAAGGTATTGATAAGGCGGATTAACATAGGGAAGCCCACTCTTAAGGCTGCATTCTTGGCTGTCACCCCGGAGATCCGAGTTCGATTCCCGGCTTTAACAAGAAATGTAATTCTGGTCTGAGGGCTGGAATGGTGTGCACTCAGCCTCGGGAGGTAAAGCTGAGGATAGGTGGGTTTGATTCCAACCTCAACCATCTTTGATGTGGTTTTCCATGGTTTCCTCAGTTCTACACCAGGTAAATGCCGGGATGGTTCCTAACGTAAGGCCACGGCCGCCTCCTTCCCAATCCCAATCTCCACACATTAATACAGCCATCACAATTATACAGGTTATCATAGACAGGGTGTGAGTGCAACGTAATTCATTATTTTATGGGAATAATAAAAGTAAAATATGTTTTCGACAATGGAATGCCAACAGCGAGAAAGAAGAACATAACCTCTACCACTTGAGCCACCAGGCTTGCAACTTACACAACTTCAATATTCCCCCTCCTTTATAATTCTTTCCAGTAAATCTCATGCAAGGACAGCCTAGCGTACTTCACTCAGAGTGCTTGGCCCTTGTATGAACATTAAGACGGACATCATAGTTCCAATCGACTGCTAACGAGCCGTGCTGAGTACCGTTATCGGCTACTAGCCGTAGTGCTTGAATGAGTGAGATACCCAGGGACAGAATAGACTCACAGCCTATTTGTACTTCACTGATCTACACTGACCGGCAAAAAAAGTGGAACAGTTAAAAAAAAAAATATAAACAGTATAAAACTAGCCATGAAAAAGATTTAATCACATTTTAAAAGCTTTTCATGCATTAGAACAAACATCTGAAACATCCGTGAATAGAAATTGATAATATGACATTTCTTAGGGTGGTTTATTACCACCAATTACCCCCAATTATCGATGAGCCTATCTTAATGGTTTTATGGCGGGAAGCGGACTGTAAGCGTTTAAGGTTTATGAGTGTTGCCGCTCGCTTATTGTTGTTCTAGGGATAACAACTGGCATTTGTTGAACACGTGTGAACCATTGTCACACATTTTAGCAAGTTATCCATTTGCAGTTCACACTAAAACATGCCTCTTAGCCGTGAAGAAGCTGCACAGGCAGTTGCATTGGTGGAGGATGGCCACAGCTTCCGTTATGTTGCTGAGGTCATTGGATCATCTCTCGGTAGCATACATCGTGCAGTGCAACGATACAGAGAGCTCCAAACTTACGACAGGAGACGAGGGTCAGGCCGTAGAAGAAGCACAAGTGCCAAGGATGACAGATTTCTCACCCTCCAAGTTCTGCGTGATAGCCATACCACAGCAGTCCAGGCACGAAATCAACTGGAAAATGTCAGAAATGTGAGAGTGAGTGAGCGAACAGTAAGAAGAAGGTTTGAAGAAGCTCAGCTTTCATCCAGGAGACCTGCACGAGGACCCACACTCGATCGACATCACAGAGAGGCGCGTCTTCGCTTTGCAAGGCAGCATCTGGGATGGACCCACGAGCAGTGGGCCTCTGTTCTCTTCACTGACGAGAGTCGCTTTAACCTTATATCTCCTGTTGGAAGAGAAAGAGTGTGGAGAAGGCACGGGGATAGGTACAGCCCTGTTATTTTCTCCTACAGGACTCCATTTGGAGGTGGCTCGGTTATGGTACGGGGTGGCATCAACGTTATGGCCCGCACTGAGTTGGTGTGCATCGATCACGGGACGCTCAATTCCCAAAGGTACATCGAAGAGATCCTGATGAACCATGTGATGCCCTTTGCGCCTTTCATTGGTCAGAATTTCATGCTGATGCAGGATAATGCCCGCCCTCATACTGCTCGCTGTGTTGTACAATATCTGCAGGAAGTGGAGATTCAAACCCTGGACTGGCCAGCTCGTAGTCCTGACTTGAACCCCATCGAACATGTATGGGATATGCTTGGAAGGAACGTCAGACAGCGTGACTACACCACCTTGGCACAACTGAGAACATCGCTGCTGGAGGAATGGGATCGCATCCCGGCAGATGCCATTCGACCAGTTGTGAACAGTATGCCTGAGCGTTTACAAGCTGTCATGGACGCTAAGGGTGGAAACAGTCGTTTTTAGTGACCAGTGTTCCCGTGCAGTGCAGTGCAAACATTAATACTGTTTTGTTTGGCAATATGTTTGATAAAAACCAGCCCAAAAGAACATTACTAAAAAATAGAAAATTGTAAGATTTGCAAAATGTAACGAAATTTGTGAGTTAAAGTGTGTTGTAAAACATGTTTCGGTATTTTCTGTTGCCAACCGTCTAAAATTTACATGAATAATGCAAATATTGGAAAACCGATACATTTTAGTGGAATAAATTAAGAAATTACATAAAAAATTAAAGTGTTCCACTTTTTTTGCTGGTCAGTGTACAATGCCAATCCTATCTCATTTGGTTCTCTGTAACCTCATCAGCAGTTTGTCTCACACTGAGGTAAAAGTTAGTGGCTTGTTCAATTTGTTCTCCATCATGTGACCGTTATTATTTAAAGTTAATTCCTGACCCTTATGTCCTCAGTTAGTGCCGCTCCATAGAGTACTGGTACAGTATTTGCTATTATCTTGGAACAATAGTTCATTGGTGATGGACAGTGCATGTATATGTATAGCTATGGGAATGCTATTTCGTTACTTATTGTTGTTTTAAGGAGCAGAAGAAATGGTATTTCTCTTGATCTATTTTACAGAAAGTCTTGTTCCTTATACTAACAGTTACAGTGTCTTCTTTTCAGGAAGTCGTTGGAAAGTGAGATGCACGAAGTTATCCAGGAAGTGAGCAAGAAGGAAAAACAGCCATTTATTGTTCATTTCCTACAATCTTCATCATCTGTGGACTCTGTGCCTCTCCAGAAAGCATCAAAGCTCTGCCATGATATCCCTGTTCTTTTACTTGCTGTGGACAAAGGCATGGTGAAGGCAAGGTGCTGTGTTCCTAAGGTAATAGTCTGACCACCAGACAATCTCCAGCAGAGTGAGATACGCTTGCTGAGGATTGATGGCATGGAGAGGATGGTGTGTCTATGCCCATCTTGTTATGTTTTCATATGTGGTATAGATTTATATTTCTGTTACTTTAGTAGTTAGCTCCGTCGTGACTGGAACTGATGCACTGAGCTGTAGTGGCTCATGTTATTGGGAGAAGGATAAGTGGTACACTTACAAACTTGAAGCTTAGGTGGGATAAAAGCAGCATGGTGTGGATAACCACCTTGACAACATCAACCCAATATTGTAGCATGCAACGAGCTTGTTTCAGCTTCCTGCTCAATGATCGAGGATGAGGATGATCATCACTCTCCAAGTTGTCCTGCATTCTTTAGTTGTTCCAGGATGAGGTGTCCTCTGGCGACCGCTGATCATTTGTAGAATGATTGCTCTTTTCAAAGTCTCTGATCGCATAACGTGACCAAAGTATGCTAGCCGCAACTTCATAATGTTGCCGACCAATGACATGCGCTCTAATACTGCCTTATTGGTGACTTTTGCAGTCCATGGTATTCTTAAGAGTCTATTAGAGCTCAAAAGCTTGTCCGCCAATTTCAGCATCCAGCTCTCACATCCATACATGAACAGTGGGAATATAATCTGCATTTGGTAGCCAAACTGATATTTCTGCTCTTCCAGTAGTCATCATAGGGCTTTGTCCAAGCGAAATTTGTCTCCTAATTTCAGGGCCGCAATCTCCACTGTAACTAATTTTGGCTCCCAAGAGACGAAAGAGATAGCTCTTCCCCATTTAACTTTAGACTAGCTGTACCACACTCATCCATAGTCATGACTTTGGTCTTTTAAATATTGAGATAGAGCCCATTTTTCACTTTCATCTTTGAAGCAAGAAATGTGTTTCTGCCAGCAGGGTTGTATTGTGTCCTCCAAAGTTGACACCAATGTCGAGTTCCTCTAAGTTTAATGATTTCTGCCTATAGATTGAAAAGGAATTAACACACTTTCCATTCAGTGCTGCCTCTTGTTCTGTATATAGCGAACCCATATATATGGGCTCCACACACGTGCTTTCTCCATGATCCACCGCAGATGAGCTGTGCCGCTTAGGAACTGTAAGAACAGTGTATAACAATAATGATCTCGCAAGTTGAACGCTGCTGCAGTGGAAGAGAGACTCAAAACAAAAGCAAAAATGGTAAATCAAGATCTCGTTTGATTTTCTGCTGCGTCCGGGTTTGTAAATAAAACCAGAAGAAGATTTCCTTAAATAAAAACAAAATTGAATCAAGTCGGTAAGGCAAAATGAAAAAGAAATCTCAAAAAATAACTATTAGGGTCCCACAGGTCCGCAGAGTAAGGACAGACAAGGATGCTTCAGGTTAAAAATGAGATAGACGAAAAATAACTCAAATGACGTAATATGATGTAGTGCTAAATTAAATTCAAAAACGTAAAACTAATAAAAATACAAACGACTAATTCAAATAACTCGATAAGAGATGTAGGAAACTGATTCCAAAGGAAGTCACTAGGTTAACAAGATGCGTGTCTTGGACGTCGTAGGAGAAGGGCTGCCCAGAGGAATATGGTGAGAGCGGAAAAGAAACGTAAAAATCGAGAAACAAAATAAAAGTAAATAATCAAAATTACATAAAAATGAAATCAAACAATGAATAGAATAACAATTGATGCTTGAATAATAGGCTGTCGATCTTTCACGACACATGACGCAACTTATACTCAACACACTGACGGGAAACATAAACACATATTGTCCACACACAAAAGCTCACACAAGGCCATCTCTGTTTGTGGCACAAGATTCACCACATACAAGCCAAACGAAAATACAGTAATACTTTCAAATCTTAGAGATTCCAACTGAACTAGACACACAATGGTTAACGACAATATGAACTTCACCAGATGACAGGACGTAGATTCATGGACAGTGTTCAAAAACGTAAACGTAAATTAAATCGAAAGACGGAACTTAAATAATTTACATGATTAAATAATAAGTTGACCTGCACTGACAGTAGTTGCGAAATGCACGGGCCAGCAGCCCGAAACACGACCGTCTCACATGACAGTTCGTACTGTAAGATGCATAGGCTGGGAGGAGTCTCCAACACGTTTCACCCCTCCCTAAGAGCCAATAGCTGTCTCTAACACCTAATATTGCAAAACATGAGCACAGAATTTCACAAGTTAAGACATAAACAGCAACAAGCATGCTTGCAAATACATGAAGACATAGTAACAATGTATAGGGTGTCGCAATATAATAATAACAAGTAGTTCCGTGAAGAACTATACGGCCTATTTTCATATATCCTACTTATGTTAATCGCCTCTATCAACATACACAATTTCAGTTTGATTGCTGTAATAGATTCGAAGATATTGAGAACCGCCTAAATATTTCAGATGGTTGCCATGTTGGATTGTTATACGTTTAATTTACATGATTAAATAATAAGCTGACCTGCACTGACAGTAGTTGCAAAATGCGCGGGCCAGCAGTATCATTAAATGAAAATTATTGTGTAGGTTCATTATTCAAACTTTCACTTCGATCGCATGATTACGACACAACAAATAAAAACTTAGTTTTAAGATTTCCCACAGCCGCCATTTTGAGGTTATGTAAACGATTGAACTAAATTAGATGCCAGTGCATTTCAATGTGTATGAACATTTACTGTACCATATTTCACTGCGTTCAGATGGTTAAATCTCGAGAAAAGTCTGTTAAAATGTTTCAACTTCGCTTTGCCGCCATGTTAGTTTTGTAGTTAACAGGTTTTTAAAAGTCTCACAGGTGAACTTGTAGTAGTGCCCTTTATCATCGTACACAATTTCAGGGTGATACCGGTAATAGTTTCGGAGATAAAGAATGATGTTGTAATATTTCGCACAGCCGCCATGTTGGATTGGTGAGATGTAATACAATTTGAAGGGCATGGTCGGGTTCGACTGAAATGGTGCTATGACCTTACCGAGTTTCATAGAAATCGCTCCAGCCATTTAGATATTATTAGGCAGACACACACACACAAAGACAGGTGCACATTTCAGATGAAAAGAGGAAGGGGATAGGTGCTCAAATAAGGGCAAAAAGGTGCTTGTTTATTCGACTAATCTCTTTCCTCTATTCTAGTTTATTGAATTACAAACAAGTACATCAAATCACTCATCAAAAGAAGGAAAAACATGAAGCTGTTGTACTTCAAGACATTAAGCATCTCTACATTCTGAAAAGTAAGTCTGTTTCTATTAGGAGAGAGAATGTCTTTGTAGTTGCTAATGCTTCTTTGGAAATTCACAGAAACCAGTGGGGCTAACCTTGTATTCACTCTACAGATGTGGCGACTTCCACAATGTCGGGACTCAAGCCATCTAACTGCTCCCTCACGGAAGTTTCCTTTTCCAGACCTCGTTCTTCTAATAGTTTAATAACTGCAGTCAGGTACTTGTAACTATGGACACAATACAGTTCTGTCTGCAAATTATGTATTTTCTCCGGTAACAGAAGTTACTGTGCCCTGAAAATTGCACCTGCATCGGCTGGATCCAAAGAAAGCACAACATTCTCGCACAACATAGCGGCACACTCAATCCACGATCCCTGTAGGCAACAACACGATTCGGAGCTTTCAGTAGAATCTTCTTCAGGGCAGAGATCAATTGACTTGCGATGTCGTGTTCGTTCCTTATGGATTCACAAACCCTGTGCATGTCACATGCTTTAACTTAGGAAATAAAGGTTTCAATTGGTTAACAGCTGAAACCATGTATGGAGCCCGGTCCGTAACCACAAGAAGACATTTTTCTAACTCGATACCAGTAGGCCAGAGTTTTTGGCAGAAGTCCATAATTGATTGCAGTACTGTACTGGCATTGGTTTTCTGCAGCTCATACATTTTTAACACATGGGCTTAGCGTTCTCCCCAGCTATGGGAAAAACTAAAATGTTCAAAACATATCGTTCCATTGATTCTATGGTTTCATCCACAATGATTGCCACATCGCAATCTCCTTAATTCTTCGTGTGGTTTCTCGGTAAACAGGCTCCATGTAGTCATTTTTTAAAGTACTCTCATCGGCCATTGTCATCTTTGTGTATTTTTCAAGAAATCCCTTAAAGGCTGGATGGTTCACCTTATTGAGTGGAACTCCTGCTTTTGTAAGAGCTGCACACAAATCAATGTTTAATTCCTTCAAATTTTGCCTTTTTTTAAGATCTCTGTTAAAACACATTTCGTAATAGAGGTTGCCGCGATTTGTTTGCTTGAAGAGTGTTATTCATTTGATGCTTAGAGCTGGAAATGTGTTGTTTAATGCGATCTCGCTGGTGTTTTTCATATAACAAAATTCCTGATTCACAAATAGTACATCGCATAACAGTTCCATCAGTGTCTATAAAATATTGTTTGAATTCATGAGCTAGAGCAAAAAATGGGGCACTGGACACCTTTGGCATGGTAAAATCTAGTAGTACAAAGTGCTAACTCAATGCAACTATGTCACAACTCACTCTTGCGCTCACTCACTCACTGTCCACACTCTCTTATAACAGCGCGACAATTACCTGAATGTTCTAATTCATGCTGGAACTGCACTCGCAGCGATTTCTAGCAGCTTCGAGCAGAACCAAGTCTCAATTCTCGGAAGTATGCGGGTGTGGTTGCTGTCATCCCTGAGTCACCAGCCTCCGCCTCCATGCAAACAGATGACGTCTCTCACAGTAACAAACTCACAATGACGAGCAGCAGGCTACTGATTCTGGTGGGATAGATTCACTCATTGTCAATTGCATTATTGCAGGCTACATTATTGCGGTAAAGCGAAAGAAAGAAGGTCTTGTCGAACACACGATTATTTTCCTCTGTGGGAGGTGTGCTTTCAACTCCCGCGTGGTGTTTACTGAAAGAGGTAGGCTTACTATTCGCACGTACACAGCAAGCCGAGGAGACGTTAATTGAAAGTTAGATATTTTATATTGATTAGATATCTTACAGAATAAATTGGAATTAAACTTAAAAGAAATAAAGGGGGTAAAGGGGATTATGGGCATGGTTGGGAGAAAAAGGGATAAAGGTCCCCACAAAGGGAAAATGGTGCATGAAAAATGTCTCTTTTCGCAACTAGAAACAAAGTTTAACACTGTGATATCTTTCCGAACAGCTTTAAGAAAAGAGGTGCGCACCTAACCCTGGTGATCACATAAGCCTATTATTTCATAAACGAAAATAGGCTAAAAACGGCTCAGTGTCACGAACTCGATGGAAGCCAGCTTGAATATCAGGTAAATAGTTATACAAATTGAAAGAATCCTTCACAAAAATTTTTAATGATCTAATTACTGATAGGTCAGAAAGTATCTATTAATCCTGCTGCCATATGAAGGATGTAACTGACTTCATAATATTTATATGATCTAACTACTGGTAGATCACTGTATTGTGCTGTCGCTCATGGGCCGATGTGAGTCGATCCCAATCACGACTATAAGGGAAGATGATGAATTGAGGAAAACAATAAGGAGAGAAAGAAAAAGATCAGGAACAAGGGACTGACCCCAATACAAATGTTTATTAAGAAAAGACAAGTAGTGGCAATAACAAACGAACTGAACAATCTAATCACTGCATGAGCCGGGCAAGTTGCGTTTTGCACAACAAACAAAAATATATTACTCATATAGCAAGCCAAATTCAACAAAGGGGGAAATTTAACAAAGTACGAAAGCAAAAGGTGATGAACAACAAAATCCATGTGGCCCATCAGCAAATTGCAACCGAGGGTAAATTGCCAATACAGAAAGTACAATTAATTCCAATAATTACTGAAAATGGGTTGGAGAACCAATAGCCTTAGCCGAGAGGAAACAAGATACAATTGTTGTGCTCAGAGTAGCCTACACTTAACTTGGTGCTGATAGCAAAACACACAATCAAGAAGCATGGTAACAATTACCTCAGGTAGGAGCATTTGGCAATCTAAAGTGAATAGTAGGACAAAATCTCACAACAAGTGAGAAAATGTCTTTACACAATGAACGTGAAGTACCGGTATTTGGGATTGTTTCAATAAGTGAAAAAGATAGCTTGGAAAAGTGGGGTAAGCATTGGCACTCATTAGAATACTCTTCGAGTAAGAACATTGAGCAAAACAAGTGAAATGCCTGCAGAGGGCGGCCGTGGCCCGAAGCTCCGAGACTATATTTAGCGCTAGGAAAAAGCAATTTTAATTGCTTTAAATTAATAGTACCTAAGGACAACGTGACTAGCTTGATTAAGGGTCTAAGACCAATTAAAATCCAAACAACTAACAGATTTCTTTTTCGTAGTTTTCTTTTTTCACTAGTAGATTAAGTAAGCTTGTATCTTATAATAGCGCATGAAAGGGAACTGAGCTACCACTAAAATTATGGATCTAAAAATCCTGGCCAAAGAAGTCAATATAATGCACTAGAGAAATATTCTTAAATGGTTGTGGAGCAGAATGATACAATGACCTTGATTAAAATGTGGGGTTATAACCGCCACGATATTTAAGCTGCACTACGTTTAGGAACAAGGGAAGCTGTACTAAGTCTTAGGCTGATTTTGGAAGGTAGAATAAGAAAAGATAAGATAAAGTTCATGGCATTTGTAGACTTAGAAAAGGCTTTTGATAACGTTGGTTGGTTCCTTAGTTTAGGGGCTGCGACAACGCGGTTATGTAGCCCCGTGTACTTTGGGTGTGTGTAGAATCTGTCTGATATTCAGTGTTAATTGTGATGACTGTATTGGTGTGTGTATCTGTTTTTTTTTAGCCTATTTTCAATTTTGAAAAAATAGGCTTATGAGATCACCTTTTGTCCGTGTGTGTGTGTGTGTCCCTAATAACTTTTAAACGGCTGGAGCGATTTCAATGAAACTCGGTTAGTTCATAGCACTGTTAGCCCAGGAATTTTAGTCTAAAAACGGTCAAAACCTTGAAAAAATTTTAGTAAAGCTGAAAATTGGTACAGTTGTCCTATTTGATGTTCTTAACAACATATTAAAAGTCCCCGGTCTTCCCGTGTCGGCTTCCTGGATTTCCAGCCGTTTGAACTCCTGGAATGCTGGAGAAGTAGGTGGTGTCGCTGGAATGCGCATTGCAAGCGAACAATTTGGCTTAAAGTGCGCTAACATGGCTTAAATTAAAGGGAAAAAAATAAGCGATAAGTTAATTCATGGGTTGGCATGTTAGCGATACTTCCGGTCTAGCAGGAAACGAAAAAATGCCGCGAAATTAAAAAAAAAAAAAAGTGCCACGTTTTTCTTTTATTGACGTTTGTTGGCAAACTAACATGAATATCGCTGACAAGTCTTCTATAAAAGTTGTTGGCGACAAAATAAGCTTTCATTTGATGTATTCATAATTGATGTGCAGGTAATAGTTGCCAAGCTACAGAGATTTAAACAATGGCGCGCGACCTGAATCAGCCCGTGTTTGCGTTGTTTCTCAGCGGCCAACTGATGCGTTCGCCCGCAGCATTGATGCGTCGAATTGGCGGAGCTTCTTGTTTTCTTTTGTTTCTAAATTTTAAACAGTTTGTCGTTGGCTGATGTGTGTTATGCCGTATAAATGTTATTTATTGTGTTGTCATAAAAATGAGTTTTGAAGACTGCATTTTGTGTAAGAAGCCACTCGACGATCCGATGGGCGTTGTTTGTGTTTTAAAAGGTTTTAGAAGGAAAACTAACACCGCAAGAAGTATGCGAAGATCAAGTTGTAACTCGGGTCATGGAGTACATGGAAGACAAGATGAAGACTCTGTCAGAAGCTAACCGGACAGCGAAGCTGTGGGCGGAGTACTTCGGGCAAGTGGAAATCGTTCGGCTGTTTATTCGGGCAGAAAGAACATCAAATTGGAACCTCCATTTGTACTGCGTATCTAAGATGTTGCCATACCTACACGCTGCAGGGCATTTTCACTACGCTAAGTCTGCCTACTTGTACCTGCATCAAATGCTTAAGTTAGATCAGAAGATGCCCGTGGACGAGTACATCAACTTCACGAAGAACGGGTACTTTTCCATCTGACGCTCGCATGTTTTTTGGGCTGGAATATGGTCAGATATGGCCATAGAACAGGATCTTATGTGACCTATGAAATCACGTGGAGATTTAACAAGAAGACGAGGAGTGGACGATAGTGCGCTGGCTCACTTTGTCTCGGCGTTTCCACTGTGCATCCCTATCTGTGAAGCTGTAGAAAATGTGTCTGGTATAGAGGCAAAATCCTACTAACAACACGTTGAATTGGGAGACTCGCGCCGGAAGCTGGAGAACCGCCATGCAGAAGTGTTTCGCTCGTGGGTAGAAGATCGCTCTCCGTGGGATTTAAATAAAGAAAGTCTTCAATCGCTTTCCACTGGCGTAGTTGCAGACATCAGCATCAACTGCGACAAGGCTCGAGAAGTTGGTGAAGAAGCAATACAACAAATGGTGGGGAAAAGTTTTGAGGGTCTCAAGCTCGCAAGATAAAGCCACGTAGTCCCTTCGTCAGTTGTTGGGTGCCAACTAAAAATTCGTGATGACATCGTTCCGGTCAACCCGCACTAACTTTTCATGCGAATCTTATGTGTGATGAAATCGGAAGCGGATATCGTGGAGTTCTTGAAGTACGAGCTTGCACCGACGCCTCCAGCTTCCTTCGATCCATCCTTATTGACAAAAACAGCCAAGTCAGCACTTCAACACCTTTTCAAATCTTCAGAAGCCCCCAAAGATTTTGAAGAACAACGCAAAGTAGTCGTTGATGGAGGTCTGCTTTTGCATACCGTTGTATGGCCAAGACCTGCAACTGTTGGTGACATAATCCAGTCCTACAAGTTGTACATAAGCAAGCACTATCCTTCAAACGTTACCATTGTGTTTGACAACTACGATCAGACTCCAAGCACGAAGAAGCAGGAGCAGGCACACCGTGCGGGGAAGCGGACGTCCATAGACATCGTCTTCGATTCCAACACAATGCTTTCCACTTCTCAGGCAGACTTTCTAAATAACACCAAAAACAAGGGACGTTTCATCTCTACGTTGACAAAGCAGCTTAGAAATGCTGGAGTTGCTGTTCGACAGGGGACGCAGATACACTAATTGTCGATGTAGCGTTGTCTCTAGATGCCGAAGATCATGCTGTTACTGTTATAGCGTCAGACATTGATGTCCTATGCATGTTGTTGGCAAAAGCAAGAGAGAACAACAACATCCATTTTTACAGTCCTGGAAACTCAAAATCTCTTGAAAAGATTTTCCCTATCACAAACATCCAGTAAGATATCGGCGAGATGAAAAGTTGTGTGCTATTTTACATGCCGTGAGCGGATGTGACACAACTTCGACAATTTTTAGCAAAGGGAAGCAGCGTCCATGGGGCATTCTCAAAAACAACGAGGATCTTCGGAAAACTGTCGAAGTTTTCAATCAGCCTGGCACATACAAGGGAGATACCAAGATAGCTGGAGAAAAAAATGGTTCTGGAGTTGTTCAACGGAAAGGGCTTCAATTCTCTAAACGAGCTTCGTGTACATCTGTATGGAAGGACTATCGTAAGACAGACAGTTATTGCTTCGTTCGATTTGGCCACTTTGCCGCAAACGTCCGGCGCATGCCGGCAGCATTCATTGCGTACATATTTGCAGGTATATATTATTTTCAGTATGTTGTTACACCATTTTACTTTGCTGTGATAAAATTAACATTCTCTTTTGTTTACAAATTGGTTTCTAACAGAAATTATTTGAATTATTTGATAAATAATACATTATAAACTGTATTATTTTAAGCAGAAATATCTACTCCGATATTCGCACTACTTTTTACTTCAGATATTTGCTCTCCTAAAAATTGCATTAAAACAATAATTTATGATCACCAAGTCACAAATGGTTACATATTTTACATATTAAAACATTAATTCTGTTTACCTAGCTCAATAAAGCACGTAAAAAAACGCACCGAGAAAACCTTACAGAATGAAGAGATGTCGATTGGGGACTCAAAATGCGAAATTGAATTATTTTCACTATTAAGAGCAGATGTACAAAAAGGGTGATTTTCATTAAAAACACTCAAAAAAATTGAAAAAATTCAATTTTTTTTGGAGGGGGGGATTTTTTGAGAGAGGTGGGTTTAAGCGTGAATTATTTTGAAAAGAGGGGAAGTACTTCATTTATCATAGAGAAAAGGAAGCTCCTGTCGGATGTAACAATGCAAAATCAGAGCGAGTCCCGGTCGCAGTGTGTGTGTGTAGCACAGACGGAGAAGAGAATGACGAAACAATCTTTCGTTTACACCGCTATGGCTCGGCAACTGTTATTTTGACATCGATTATAAATACATCAAATGAAAGCTTATTTTGTCGGCAACAACTTTTATAGAAGACTTGTCTGCGATATTCGTGATAGTTTGCCAACAAACGCCAATAAAAGAAAAACGTGGCACTTTTTTTTAATTTTGCGGCATTTTTTCATTTCCTGCTAGACCGGAAGTATCGCTAACATGCCAACCCATGAATTAACTTATCGCTTATTTTTTCTCCTTTAATTTAAGCCATGTTAGCACACTTTAAGCCAAATCGTTCGCTTGCAATGCGCATTCCAGCGACACCACCTGCTTCTCCAGCATTCCAGGAGTTCAAACGGCTGGAAATCCAGGAAGCCGACACGGGAAGACCGGGGACTTTTAATATGTTGTTAAGAACATCAAATAGGACAACTGTACCAATTTTCAGCTTTACTAAAAATTTTTCAAGGTTAAAACCTAAAATTCCTGGGCTATGTTCCGGACGACCCCGACCTTCAAATTTTGTTACGTCTCACCAATCCAACATGGCGGTTGTGCGAAATATTTCACCAGCATTCAATATCTCCGAAACTATTCCTGATATCACCCTGGAATTTTGTACGGTGATAAAGGGAACTACAAGAAGTTCACCTATGTGACTTTTGAAAAACTGGTAACTACAAAACCAACATGGCGGCCACGCGAATTTGCGACTTTCAAATAGACGTTTCTTGCGAATTAACCAACCAAACGCAATAAAACTTGGTACTGTATATGTTTATACACATTGTAATGCACCGACATCTAACTTCGTTCAATAGGGATGTATAGAACTAGCACCGATAGAGCGCTCTGCTGTTATACTGGGTAAGCGCAAGGCGCTCTTCAACTGTCTCCTGTGTTCTCATGCCGCTAATGTCCACGAATTTAAGTTGTTTAAATTGTTATTTTCACGACTATGCCGAGCTATTGCAGTACGGTACTCGGACAAATACTCCAGGAATAAATGTCGCATCATTAACAGTCACAAATGTATTATGGTTGGTGTCGTGAAATCAGAATTACGTCAACTTCCATCTGCCCGACAGAGAATGTGGTAGCGACTGACTTCTACATTCTTGAGACATAGAGGAATGGAAACAGTTCGTGGCTCTAAAGCAGGGATTTTCAAATTTTTAAAAATTGTACCCCTAAGTCGTTTCCAAGGGGGTACGGGAACGATTCTTATTGAGAAATTGACCAAATGACATAAGAACCAAACGTTGCGATGAATTTTCGAGGAATACAATACCGGTATCAACTCTTTAAAAAAAATTAAAACTCAGCATATTTTCTAGGTTTGTGCCATGTCTTGTGTGGGGTTACGCCTAGGACATCAAGCTGGCTCATCAGCGGGTTCTTGGTGTCCCCGCCGGGACCCACACAGGAGTAGCGAACTGCGCGCTACCTCCCTTTATATAGAGTGCAACTGCACCTCTTACCTACGAGAACTAAAAGCTCAAGCTGCAATAACCTCCTTATGAAGGCTTCCAAAAAGATTCAGTGGCCCTGAAAGCCAATATACCATTTTTTTATTATGTTAACCTTAAAACATGACAGTTTCATGTAGGATATCAACCTAAAAAGGACATGAATTGATATCTATAAGCAAGGGGAGCAAGTGCATATTTAAATCACTATTTATGATTTAAGTCTTATGAAGATATACTTATCAATATAGGCCTACAATACTCAATAATTGTAATCTTTAGGAGAAAGCAAGCTGACTCTTATTCATTATTTGAATATTATTATTATTATTATTATTATTCATTATTTGAATAATAAAGCGTGTTAGAATTTAGTTATAATGCTATAGCCTATTAATGCTCCCTTCCTCCCACTAGTTTTAGCGCCTCTGGTCCGTAGCTCATTTTTGCAGCTGTTATACGCTTAAACGCTGAAAATCGTCCATAATATATTAGGGTATATACCTACAGAATTAATTAATATAGTCTTGGAGTAAAATTAGGGAAGATATAATTTATTTTAGCTTAGACGACTCAACCACAATCAATACATTCCTCGCGGCTGACTGGGGGAAACATAGGACGATCGCCTTGCGCTTACCCAGTACTACACGGGCGCTATCTGGCGCAAACTTTCTCCGGCTACATCCCTATTGAATTCATAACCACAAGATGGTGGATGTGCGAAATATATCACCGGTATTCTATATCTCTGAAACTATTAGCGGTATCAACCTGAAATTTTGTACGGAGATAAAGGGCACTACTAGAAGTTCATCTATAAGACTTTCAAAAACCGGTTAACTACAACACGAACATGGCGGCCAAGCAAATTTGAAAATTTTAAATAGACCTTTCTCGCGATTTAATGTTCCAACAGCAATTAAATCTGGTACAGGAAATGTTTATACACATTGTAATACGCTGGTATCTAATTTCGTTCAATTGTTTACATAACCTCAAGATGGCGGCTTTGCGAATTTTAAAATTAAGTTTTTATTTCTTGTGTTGTAATCATGCGATCGATGTGAAAGTTGGAATAAAGAACCTACGCAATAATTTTCCTTTAATGGTAGATGACTCTATGGCCTATACATTTAACAATCCAACATGGCGACCATCCGAAATATTTAGACGGCTCTGAATATCTACGAACCTATTATAGCAATCAAACTGAATTATTTTATGTTCATAGGGGCTATGAACTTAAGTTCACCTATAGGACTTTAAATAACCTGGTGATCACAAATCCAACATGGCGGCAACGCGAAATATAAATATTCACATGGACGTTTCTCACAATTTAACCATCCGAGTGCAGTGAAACTTGGTACAGTAAATCCTTATACGAATGTTAATCCACTGGCATCTAATTTATTTCAATTGTTTCCATAACCACAAGATGGCAGCTGTGCGAAATTTTAAAATCCCCATTGTTACTTCTTTTGTACTAATCATGCGATTGAAGTTTGAATGCTACACGTACACAATATTCTTCATGTAACAGTACATAACTCTAGGACCTACATATATAAAATCCAACATGGCGACCATCCGAAGTATTTAGTCGGTTCTCAATATCTACGAATCTATTACAGGAATCAAGCTGAAATTTTGCGTGTAGATAGAGGCAATTAACATAAGTAGGATATATGAAAATAGGCTGTATAGTTCTTCACGGAACTACTTGTTTAAATTCAAGTAAGGACTGTAACTTTGAATTTTTCAAATAGTTCCTACTTTTGCCGCCAAAAGCCACCGTCAACGACTACTAGGCCTAGTTCAGAACTTAGCTACAAGACGCCACCGCAGTCGGCTCTTGGCAACGAACGTAGCAACCTAAGAGCGTAGTTTACATTCTTAACCTATACAATTTAGTTTCACACAAGTGTAATTAGTGGAAAGTTCTTTAACTTGCCATAAATCTATGACATGGGACCGCCGGCTTTACTTCCCCTCCAAAGGAGGGCATACTGAGGGATTTTTAACGCTCTTAAGAAATCCGTCGGCTTCGGCCGAGTTTGAACCCGCTATCTTGGGCATTGAGCTCAGCATGCTACCTACTACGCCACCAAAGACTCTTTTGATAACGTTGATTGGACTAAATTGTTTGACATTTTGAAAACGATTGGATTAAAGTACAGGGATAGGAGGGTGATATACAATCTGTACAGAAACCAGACAGCAGTCATTCGAGCTGAAGGACATGAGAGAAGTTGATATTCATAAAGGTGTAAGGCAAGGGTGCAACTTATCACCCATACTTTTCAATCTTTACATTGAACAAGCAATGAAGGAGATTGGAGAAAAATTTAAAGTGGGAGTGAAGATTCAAGGAGAAGTAATTTCAACTCTGAGATTTGCTGATGACATCGTCATCTTGGCCGACAAGCCTGAGGATTTGAATGAGTTTTTGAATGGTATGGACTCCATCTTGAGGAAGGAATTCATGATGAAAATTAATAAATGTAAAACAAAAATACTGGAATGCAGCCGAAATAAATCAGAAACCTCTATGGATATCAAATTGGCAGGTGAAAAGCTGAAGGAAGTAGGAGACTTCTGTTACTTAGGAAGCAAAATAACCAGTGATGGACGAAGCAAAGAGGATATAAAAAGTAGGTTGGCTCAGGCAAGGAAAGCATTTCTGCAGAAAAGGAATCTGTTGACATCGAATATAGATTTAGGTATTAGGAAGTCATTTTTGAAAGCCTTTGTCTGGAGCATGGCGCTCTATGGAAGTGAAACGTGGACTCTTGGTGCAGCAGAAAAGAGGAGAATTGAATCGTTTGAAATGTGGTGTTACAAGAGAATGATGAAGATCAGATGGGTAGATAGGGTTACAACCGAAGAGGTATTAAGACGAGTGGGAGAGAAGAGATGTTTCTGGTGACGGCTAATGAAGAGAAGAGATAGGTTGGTAGGACACATACTAAGACACCCAGGAATAGCAAGCTTAGTTATCGAAGGAAGGGTCAAGAACAAGAACTGTAGGGGTAGACCAAGGTTAGAATATGTTAAACAGATTGCCTCAGATGTAGCATGTGGTAGCTATGTAGAGATGAAACGATTAGCTCAGGACAGGGAGGCAACAAACCAGTCATGATACTAAAGACTCAAACAACAACTGCATTTGTTTTACATTTCAAGATAGGGGAGGACTCTGATTTAGTGTAACCTCAACGTTGACAAAACTTACCTATGCTAGATGTGTTTGTAGAGGGTTGAATGTGGGAGAGCTTGAACACACATGCACTGAGAGGGTGTATTACAATGTTATGGTAGTTGAAGTAAGGCTTTAAACGGTTTCACGATCACCTCACAACATTTCAATCGAACAAAATGTTTCTAGACCTTTCTGGATATAATTTCTAGTTTGTACTGTATTTTAGTTTGAATTTCACAAAGGCTAGGCAATACAGTTGACAGAAGTTGAATTCCCATGGATTTAACAGAATTTATGGGGAGATCCCTTGACGCTTAATTGTTTGCTGTTAACAAGGTTGCGAAAGATTCCCCCGTTGGCCCGAACATAATTTACAACATTTAGAAGTTTGATATCCCACGGCGGAAAATGGTAGTAAAACAAATCAATTATCAGTAAAATGCGGTACATCTAGAAATGGTGACTGGTCCAGCCCGTATTAAAAGAGATCTTCTCACATGATGAGCTTGCAGAGCCGTTGAGTGTAACACTGGCCTCTGATAGAGTGAACTCACACAGCGAGAAGTGGCGGTCAGCAAGGGCAAGGAGGAAGGGGTAATGACGTATTAAACGCCCACATAGGAACACACTGGTACATGATTCATGTCTTGAGATGTTGTCTGGTAGGGGTAGCCTAGAAGGTTGCCCTCTGGAGATGTGTTGAACTTGCAAGAATTCTTCAAGCTGCTAGAACCCATTAACTTCGGCGGTTTACCGCATAAAGCGCTGCAGAAAAATGCCTGTAGTAGTTGCTAAGCAAGGAGCAAACATCTCAAACCTGGAACACACTTTCAGAAAACATTGCACAACGAGAGAGAATCACGAAAAAAGTGTGTTAGTGGTTTGCACGGAAGAAAAAATGGAAAGAAAATATCAAAGAGAAGTCAATATGCATGTAAAGGAATATACCAACTGACCTCATCAACTACTGGTAGATTTAGAGTATGGCCCATACAATCAAGTTATATGCACATTTACATAACAAGAAAACAACGTACAATAAAAGACACCTTGTCAAGTTCATTGATCCACTGTATTGCTTCTGGAGTTGGCATTCAAGAAATCCTCTTGACTGCCTGTGTACGCTCGCGTTTCATATTCACTCACAATATGATGAATGGTCTGTCGCGCAGCTCCGCAGTTACACGCAGCTGTCGGCAACCTGATCCATTTAAACAGCATGTCTCTGCACCTACCATGGCCTGTTCTTATTCTATTCCATGTTTTAAGTGGTAGCTGCAATCCACTTGGAAGTTTGTGCACCCTAGAACATACTGTGTAGGTTGCTCTCCGTTGGTGCTTCCCACTGTCTTTTCCACTGTGTTGTTGGGTCGTAGCCTCTAGCAAACCTGTCAGAGGTGTTATGTAGAGCTGTATGGCGTGAACGTGGATATATCTTCATATACAAGTAGATCGGGATTGCTCAAGATTTTAGTGAATTCCTTGATAAGAGCGGCGGATCTGCGTAAATCAGATGGCATTTATCCAGACAAAAGCGGTAGCCAATGAATTGCGCCAGTTGGAATTCAGTTGAGTATCAATAAGTCTTGTGTGATGACTGTACTCGGCACTTGAATACACCAAGCCTAATGCTGAAGACCGTAAACACCAGGTGGTTCCACAAAGCTTATGGATGATGTTATTACGTCTTATAGTTTCTGTGTGGAATTCAGCAGATGTTGCAGAGTTCGATCCACGGTTATGCCGAGGTATTTTGGATTTCAGTTGTGGCGAAGTACCCTTCAGTTTAGTAGTCCCTACTTGCTAAATGATTGTTTAAATGGAAACAAGACACCTCTTTTTTATTGGTGCTGCGTAGATGTCTCCAGTTTTTGAAGTAAGTTTCCAATATGGACAAATCCCTTGTCAGCATCTCTTCAGTTTTCTCCAGATCTTTGTGTTACACAGCTAATGCTATATCGTCATTTAACTTGCAGATTGTGATGAACAGGGGTGGTGAACCTTGTTAAACTTTCTCTCTTTGCTCACATTGTTTCTGATGATAACCTGGAGCCTCCTGTCACTCAGCATATTGTTAATAAGGCTTGCTATCTTCCTGCATTGTATGACCCGGAGAAGTTTATAGACCATACGTTCCCTCCACACGGTATCAGTTTACTTTCGAACCCCATTTCTATGAATGATGTAAGTGATCACATCAGCTGCGACCTGGTCCATGGGGACGTGTCTTTCTAAAAGTGTGTAACAACAACTAAGGAGGGCTATGGGGTGATTATTTTCTGGCTTATTGTTGGATTTGACTTGTTTTAAAATTGCAATTATCTTAGCCTTTTTGAACTCCATTGGCAGATGCCCAGTTAGTAAGATATCAGTGAAAAACTCTGCCAGCCAATTCTTCGCAATTTTTTCCCCAGATTGATCAAGAACTCGGGATGGATTCCATCGATGCCAGGAGCTTTAAATAGCTTTAGATCTTTCAGTGCTGTATCAATCTCAGATGCTGTGAAGGGATTTGCATAATTTGAAGACGGAGATGCTGTTGACTTCAAGGTTTGTTGTTGTCGTCCAATAAATTTGGTGTGTTTCTTGTCAGCTGGAACTGGTGATGTTGCAATGATATGAGAAGCAATTTGGTCTGATGTTACTCCAGCTGGTGGACTTCCTCCCAATTCTCTGCTAGTGCGAGTAAAATCGATCCTCTCAACTGTTTCTATCCACTTATTCCCTCGGAATGAGTCCATACTGGACAGAATCTCGGTGGCTATGTTAGGATCTCCACACCGTTGAAAGTCTTGGTATAGTGCTTCGCTTTCTTCATTCCATCCAGGAATGTATTCTTTGCGGTAGCCTCTTGGGATGTACTTGTTAGCTGTTCCTATAATTGCACCAGCAAAACGGCTATACAGTAGAACGTCGTTTATCCGGACTAATTGGGACCGAAAGTATTCCAGATAACGATTTTCCGGATAATCAAACATGCGTTTATTTAATAGGAAAAAACATGCACCACCAAAGCTTCTCATTTAGCTGCTACGCTTTCTCACATAACAATGGTCCAGAAATGGGATCTCGTCTGAATAAACGCCGCTTCTTCCAATTCTTCTTACGTACTGATATCATGGTTTTTCTCTTTTTAGACCCTTATCCACTATCTGACTTCGATGCATAATTCAGAATTTCACCTTTTCGGTTCTTCAAATCATAAATTGTGGATTTTACAACACTCTTTAAGTTTTCATTAGACACTGCACACTCTCACCTTTATCCACTTTATTAATGATCTCCATCTTTTTCTCAATCGATAAAACATTGCGATTTCGTTTTTCCCTTTTCACACTCGTGGAGGCCATTTTCACAACATATTACAGTAAAGTAAGCACACTTACATACTGCATAACATGTTGAGACATCATAGAGTAAACAAACGGTTGGAGACAAAGGAGACAACACTAATTGAAAACGAGAACCGACACACTACGGTAGGCAGCGCACACTTCCTCATAACAGCAAGCGCACGCTGATCCGTCTTTCTTTCTATTTTTTTCCTCGTCCGGATAATTGACATTCCGGTTGTTTGACGTCCGGATAAACGACGTTCTACTGTAGTTAGATTTAGGAGGAATCCATCGGATGCACTTACCAAGTTTTGCTGTGAAATTGGTCCAGTCAGCTTTACGAAAGTTCCAACGGGAGTGTGGTGCTGACCTAATTACAGGAATTGTGACACCAATTTCAATTAGGATGGGCCTGTGTTGACTGTGTGGAAATTCACCAATCATTTTCCTCGCGATGTTCTCAGGAAAACCACTTTCATTACAGCTTACAAAACGAAGATCTGGATTTGTACCTTTGCCCCATGTAGCTGACCTACATGTGCCCTGGTCTTTGGCATCAAAAATTAATGAAGTCATTTTTCTCTGCCCATTTCACGAGCATTCTACCATTTTCATTGTTTTTGGAATATTTCCCGAGTCTATGGCGGCTGTTAAAATCGCCAACATACATTGCTTCGCAACATGTGAGACATGTTCAGGCCAGGGAATGTTAGGTGGCTTATAGACATAGTGCCGTGCAACTGTATGACAACTATGTATATTTTCATCTATGTTTTCCAAAATCAGCGAGACCTCAACGTGACATGTCACTCCAACCGCGGTATAACCAGGGATACGGCCTCTGCAGTAGAAACATGCGTTTCCTGAATGGTGACAATATCAATGTTATTGTCACACTTTGCCTTGCCATTAGGTTGTCGGTTGGTCGATTGTTTCTTGTTAGGGAGATCTTAAAAGAGCTGTTGTGATGTAATTACCAGGAGATCACAAAGATAGACTGGTTGCCAAATATATTGTAGCTCGCTAACCACCACCCAGGGGTCACGTGTAGTGTACCTTAAGGTAGGACCTACGGACGTGAGCAACATCAAGCCCCAAAGTAACTATTAATGATTGTATTGTGCTGCCATATCAAGATATCACTCACCTCATCACATGGCAAATATTTATATGATCTAACTACTGGTAGGTCACAGTATTGCACTGCCATATCAAGATGTCACTCACCTCGTCACATGACAAATATTTATATGATCTAACTACTGGTAGGTCACAGTATTGTGCT
Organism: Meconema thalassinum; assembly: GCA_946902985.2. Classification (NCBI taxonomy): domain Eukaryota; kingdom Metazoa; phylum Arthropoda; class Insecta; order Orthoptera; family Tettigoniidae; genus Meconema; species Meconema thalassinum. Next base: position 277,952,546 of record OX336388.2, read on the forward strand.
ACCGGCCCCAACTCGGACATGGACTCCTCCGTCCATCGGAGGCTGTGCCAGTCCGTGGTGAGCCGGTATCCAGCTTCAGGGCTTCTATTCATGGACGGTTCGAGGGCAAACGAGAAAGTAGGCTGTGCATTTGTGGTTGAGGATCGTCGGTTTCTCTTTTCACTTCCCGAGGCTTGTGGCGTGTACACAGCAGTGGCGTATACTGGTCTGAAGATCTGGGCTACCACTGAGCCTAATATTACACAAAACATGCTTTTAGAACTGCCGTGCGAAAAGAGTTCATATTTGAAAACCTTACAGTTGACCATACATTAACTTCACGACTAAATAAAAACACGGCCAGTAATACAATTTAGACAGTTTAAAACTGCCAGATAACCTATTCCACCTAACATATGTAGGTGATGTGAAATGACGTGTATACATTGGCACGCAATTGCAGTTCAGGTGTAGGCCTTGTCATATGTATAATATGAACTTTCTCGCTGTATGGACGACGGCTGAAAGGAACTTCTAACCGACTCTCTATTATACAGTCATTGGCATTTAAAGCCCCCGCAGGTGTTTGTTCCATAAAACAAAACCCTACATAAAGATTCTTCAGCATACACACACTTAAATAAATCACACATCGAAAATACTACAACTTCTAAAACTTATTCACATCTATGCGTGCGATAATGTATATTTATTGTAGGCTATTTGTTGCTCTAAACGCTTTTTACGTCAAAGAAACCGCTGGCTGTAGCGGCAACTCGTTCGCTATGAGCGCTGTGCCTGCACGGAACAAGGGTGGGTGCGGAGAGCGGCGTAAGGCTGCCGCTTTCTTGGTCGGTTTCTACTGCGTTGCCGCGTTGTCTACCCACTAACCATTATTTCTTTCGATAAAGAATAATGTGTATGAAAGTCACGATTGTTTGAATGCTTTGTTGAAACTGTAAGAAAGTGTTATTTATTTTTAATGTAGCCCTAGGAATACGCCCCTGGTACACAGCGGAGCTGTATGCCATCTTAGAGGCTCTGCGGTTATCAGACGATCACCAGCACTTTCTTGTGTGTACTGACGCTCTTAGTGCGCTGCAATCGATCGATGTGTGTTTCGCGAAGCACCCGTTGGTCCAGCGTGTGCACGACCTGCTCGTCAGTGCGTGTAACGCTGAGACCGGGGTGACCTTTGTGTGGCTTCCTAGCCACATGGGTATTGCGGGAAACGAGCTTGCTGATCAGGCGGCGAGAGAGGCAGTCGCACTGCCCTCGCTACCGTATAAGGTGCCTGCTAGTGATTTGCGCTCTCAGTTGCGGCATTCGATCCTGTCGCATTGGGAGGAAGCCTGGCGTGCCACGCCTCCACCCAACAAACTGAGAGGCATCAAGGAGACAACGAAGGTGTGGAAATCTTCCTTCCGATCTCTCTGGAAGGAAGCTGTGGTACTCTGTCGAATCAGGATCGGCCAAGGGATTGCTACGCACTCCCACTTGCTAAGGAGAAAAGACCCCCCCCCTGTGTGTACTTGCGGCGCCCACCTAACCATGGCACACATTCTCTTGGAGTGTGTGGACCTGGCCGATCTGCGAAGGACTCTTAAACTGCCTAACACCCTGTCCCTTATTCTCCGTGATAACGGGCCGTCAGCAGACATCGTCATCCGGTTCATGATGGAGAGTGTTTACTTTTTTAAATTTTAATGTCAGTTAAGACTTTTAATTCAGGTTAAGTCTGTTTTATGTTTTCATTGCGTTCATCTATTTTATTGTTCACTATGCCTTATTTGTTTTTTAACCATCCGCCTTTTTATTCTTCTTTTTATTCAAATAAGGCATAATTGTTGGGGCTCACTGTCTATTTTATATAAACCATTTTCTTTTCATCCGTGACAGTGAGCTGTTTTTTTTTAATCTTCATCCTATCATTTCACGCCATTTCCTTTCGTTAAGGGCCGGTAACTCGATGTTAGGCCCTTTAAAACAACAATTATGATCATCGACAGTATTGTGCTGCCATATCAAGATGTCCCTCACCTCATCACATGACAAATACGTTGATTTGGAATAATGTTCCAGTTCGACGAGTATCAGTATCGGTTCATAAGCACTACTGCCATCTGCTATGTGTGCATCTTGCTCGAGATGCATGCCTTTGTTTTGAGTATTCTTTGACTTGATAATTGTAAGACAATTAATGAACAGGCTCTGTTCCGTTGTGTGCTGTGCTGTGCGGATCCTAACAGGTTATGGGCCCAGGTACACGGATATAAACACAATAATGTAGATCATAATAAACATGTTCGAGTAGATTGGACGCGACATAATATATTGAGCTCCTGGAGCCTGCAACTGCAAACTACCTAGGTGTAGTGTGGTGTGCTGATCCTAACAGGTTATGGGCCCAGGTACACGGATATAAACACAATAATGTGGATCGTAGTAAACGTGTTCGAGTAGATTGGACGCGACATAATATATTGAGCTCCTGGAGCCTGCAACTGCAAACTACCTAGGTGTAGTGTGGTGTGCTGTGCTGATCCTAACTGTTTATGGGCCCAGGTACACGGATATAAACACAATAATGTGGATCGTAGTAAACGTGTTCGAGTAGATTGGACGCGACAGAATATATTGAGTTCTTGGAGCCTGCAACTGCAAACTACCTAGGTGTAGTGTGGTGTGCTGTGCTGATCCTAACAGGTTATGGGCCCAGGTACACAGATATAAACACAATAATGTGGATCGTAGTAAACGTGTTCGAGTAGATTGGACGCGACAAAATATATTGAGTTCTTGGAGCCTGCAACTGCAAACTACCTAGGTGTAGTGTGGTGTGCTGTGCTGATCCTAACAGTTTATGGGCCCAGGTACACGGATATAAACACAATAATGTGGATCGTAGTAAACGTGTTCGAGTAGATTGGACGCGACAAAATATATTGAGTTCTTGGAGCCTGCAACTGCAAACTACCTAGGTGTAGTGTGGTGTGCTGTGCTGATCCTAACAGTTTATGGGCCCAGGTACACGGATATAAACACAATAATGTGGATCGTAGTAAACGTGTTCGAGTAGATTGGACGCGACATAATATATTGAGCTCCTGGAGCCTGCAACTGCAAACTACCTAGGTGTAGTGTGGTGTGCTGTGCTGATACTAACAGGTTATGGGCCCAGGTACACGGATATAAACACAATAATGTGGATCGTAGTAAACGTGTTCGAGTAGATTGGACGCGACAGAATATATTGAGTTCTTGGAGCCTGCAACTGCAAACTACCTAGGTGTAGTGTGGTGTGCTGTGCTGATACTAACAGGTTATGGGCCCAGGTACACGGATATAAACACAATAATGTGGATCGTAGTAAACGTGTTCGAGTAGATTGGACGCGACAGAATATATTGAGCTCCTGGAGCCTGCAACTGCAAACTACCTAGGTGTAGTGTGGTGTGCTGTGCTGATCCTAACAGGTTATGGGCCCAGGTACACGGATATAAACACAATAATGTGGATCGTAGTAAACGTGTTCGAGTAGATTGGACGCGACAGAATATATTGAGTTCTTGGAGCCTGCAACTGCAAACTACCTAGGTGTAGTGTGGTGTGTTGTGCTGATCCTAACAGGTTATGGGCCCAGGTACACGGATATAAACACAATAATGTGGATCGTAGTAAACGTGTTCGAGTAGATTGGACGCGACATAATATATTGAGTTCTTGGAGCCTGCAACTGCAAACTACCTAGGTGTAGTGTGGTGTGCTGTGCTGATCCTAACAGGTTATGGGCCCAGGTACACGGATATAAACACAATAATGTGGATCGTAGTAAACGTGTTCGAGTAGATTGGACGCGACAGAATATATTGAGTTCTTGGAGCCTGCAACTGCAAACTACCTAGGTGTAGTGTGGTGTGCTGTGCTGATCCTAACAGGTTATGGGCCCAGGTACACGGATATAAACACAATAATGTGGATCGTAGTAAACGTGTTCGAGTAGATTGGACGCGACATAATATATTGAGTTCTTGGAGCCTGCAACTGCAAACTACCTAGGTGTAGTGTGGTGTGTTGTGCTGATCCTAACAGTTTATGGGCCCAGGTACACGGATATAAACACAATAATGTGGATCGTAGTAAACGTGTTCGATTAGATTGGACGCGACAGAATATATTGAGTTCTTGGAGCCTGCAACTGCAAACTACCTAGGTGTAGTGTGGTGTGCTGTGCTGATCCTAACAGTTTATGGGCCCAGGTACACGGATATAAACACAATAATGTAGATCATAATAAACGTGTTCGAGTAGATTGGACGCGACAGAATATATTGAGTTCTTGGAGCCTGCAACTGCAAACTACCTAGGTGTAGTGTGGTGTGCTGTGCTGATCCTAACAGGTTATGGGCCCAGGTACACAGATATAAACACAATAATGTGGATCGTAGTAAACGTGTTCGATTAGATTGGACGCGACAGAATATATTGAGTTCTTGGAGCCTGCAACTGCAAACTACCTAGGTGTAGTGTGGTGTGCTGTGCTGATCCTAACAGGTTATGGGCCCAGGTACACGAATATAAACACAATAATGTGGATCGTAGTAAACGTGTTCGAGTAGATTGGACGCGACAGAATATATTGAGTTCTTGGAGCCTGCAACTGCAAACTACCTAGGTGTAGTGTGGTGTGCTGTGCTGATCCTAACAGTTTATGGGCCCAGGTACACGGATATAAACACAATAATGTGGATCGTAGTAAACGTGTTCGATTAGATTTGACGCGACAGAATATATTGAGTTCTTGGAGCCTGCAACTGCAAACTACCTAGGTGTAGTGTGGTGTGCTGTGCTGATACTAACAGGTTATGGGCCCAGGTACACGGATATAAACACAATAATGTGGATCGTAGTAAACGTGTTCGAGTAGATTGGACGCGACATAATATATTGAGTTCTTGGAGCCTGCAACTGCAAACTACCTAGGTGTAGTGTGGTGTGTTGTGCTGATCCTAACAGGTTATAGGCCCAGGTACACGGATATAAACACAATAATGTGGATCGTAGTAAACGTGTTCGAGTAGATTGGACGCGACATAATATATTGAGCTCCTGGAGCCTGCAACTGCAAACTACCTAGGTGTAGTGTGGTGTAATGTGCTGATCCTAACAGGTTATGGGCCCAGGTACACGGATATAAACACAATAATGTGGATCGTAGTAAACGTGTTCGAGTAGATTGGACGCGACAGAATATATTGAGTTCTTGGAGCCTGCAACTGCAAACTACCTAGGTGTAGTGTGGTGTGCTGTGCTGATCCTAACAGGTTATGGGCCCAGGTACACGGATATAAACACAATAATGTGGATCGTAGTAAACGTGTTCGAGTAGATTGGACGCGACATAATATATTGAGTTCTTGGAGCCTGCAACTGCAAACTACCTAGGTGTAGTGTGGTGTGCTGTGCTGATCCTAACAGGTTATGGGCCCAGGTACACGGATATAAACACAATAATGTGGATCGTAGTAAACGTGTTCGAGTAGATTGGACGCGACATAATATATTGAGTTCTTGGAGCCTGCAACTGCAAACTACCTAGGTGTAGTGTGGTGTGCTCTGCTGATCCTAACAGGTTATGGGCCCAGGTACACGGATATAAACACAATAATGTGGATCGTAGTAAACGTGTTCGATTAGATTGGACGCGACAGAATATATTGAGTTCTTGGAGCCTGCAACTGCAAACTACCTAGGTGTAGTGTGGTGTGCTGTGCTGATCCTAACAGGTTATGGGCCCAGGTACACGGATATAAACACAATAATGTGGATCGTAGTAAACGTGTTCGAGTAGATTGGACGCGACAGAATATATTGAGTTCTTGGAGCCTGCAACTGCAAACTACCTAGGTGTAGTGTGGTGTGTTGTGCTGATCCTAACAGGTTATGGGCCCAGGTACACGGATATAAACACAATAATGTGGATCGTAGTAAACGTGTTCGAGTAGATTGGACGCGACAGAATACATTGAGCTCCTGGAGCCTGCAACTGCAAACTACCTAGGTGTAGTGTGGTGTGCTGTGCTGATCCTAACAGGTTATGGGCCCAGGTACACGGATATAAACACAATAATGTGGATCGTAGTAAACGTGTTCGAGTAGATTGGACGCGACAGAATATATTGAGTTCTTGGAGCCTGCAACTGCAAACTACCTAGGTGTAGTGTTTTAATGGTTATTAGTTAGTGCCCCACGTTGGTAGCGACAAATGTAATGGTTTCTTTCGCCCTCACGTTGAGCGACAAATGTAATGGTTTTCGCTAGCCCACACTGTTGGGAGAGAAATGTAACTGTTTACCTTTGCCTAAGCTATGTTGTTTTAATGGGCGCCAAGACCTCAATGCAATGTTGAAATCTAAATTTGTATTTAAAAACGTCTAGCTCTGGCAGAACACATTCAAGACTCTATTCACTCAGATCGTGGTATGATTTGATCATTAACCCAACAAACAATTGTATCAGGAGAAGGAATTGGTCTATATCTAATGCTACCTACTGAAAGCAAAGATTGCATTGTAAAAGAAATGAATTTATTATATAAAACAAGTATAGCAAAATTAATAATAATAATAAGTTTAAAATTTAAATTGGAGCGTTGTGATTTGAATATTACCGATAGAAAATTACGTGAAAACGGAGTCTGATAAATTGATTTTACTCTTATTTCCAAGCTATGAAGTTACTGAAATATGAAATATAAAACAAAGAAAATGAGAGATTGCATGTGCGCTTACCATTGGAAATTGCCAAAGCATCTCCCTCGTTCTTGATGATGCTGTGTGCTTCCCACAGTCTCCTGGACGTCGTCATCTCCGTCGAAATTTGATGATATCCTGGTAGATTATATAATTCTATGGTCCGTACCTCGGACCCAAACTCGCGTAAAACCGCACTGGTTACGTTTTACAAAAGTTTGTCGCTAACACCACTGAACATCGGAGCGACACGCACTTGCGACCGTACACCGCAAGTTCTACACAGATAGTCGCTAACTCCACCGAACATCGGAGCCACTCGCACGCGCATCCATACTCGTCAAGTATTATACAGATTGTTGCTAACTCCACCGAACATCGGAGCCACTCGCACGCGCATCCATACTCGTCAAGTACTATACAGATTGTTTACGTTTCACGGCGCGTCGAACGATATATTCACCTGTCGGTTCCCCCACTCTTCAGTCCCAACTAGCTTACGTCGTCTCCCCTGATTGGCTGAACCACCACGCGATCTTCTCCTCCTCCGGGTCATTACACTCGGCGACAGGGTTCCGTTTCAACAATTCGCCTCTTCTTGACGATGCGACCCAAGATTGCGTCATGCTCCTCGACAGGAATCAGCTTGTATTAGAATTCCCAGTGAGTCACGTCTCTCTCAAATACCCTAACTGACAAAAACTCCGTAAAATTCCGTAATCAGATAATTTTCTATGATATCGTCGTTCGTAATAATTTGCTTGATAGCGTTTTCTAAGACATAGAAAACCTATCTGAATGCTAATAATTTTTATAAAATGCTCCGAAAATACCTTAATAATAATAATTATAATAAATTAATAATAATAATAATAATAAATTAACATGAAAAATTCTCTTGGCTGAACAATTTGCCGCGTAAATAAATATAGAATGGCTTCCTACTGACTTATGCCAGTTGCATAAAACCCCTCGAAAAACACGTTACAGTGTGGTGTGCTGTGCTGATCCTAACAGGTTATGGGCCCAGGTACACGGATATAAACACAATAATGTGGATCGTAGTAAACGTGTTCGAGTAGATTGGACGCGACATAATATATTGAGTTCTTGGAGCCTGCAACTGCAAACTACCTAGGTGTAGTGTGGTGTGCTGTGCTGATACTAACAGGTTATGGGCCCAGGTACACGGATATAAACACAATAATGTGGATCGTAGTAAACGTGTTCGAGTAGATTGGACGCGACATAATATATTGAGTTCTTGGAGCCTGCAAATGCAAACTACCTAGGTGTAGTGTGGTGTGCTGTGCTGATCCTAACAGGTTATGGGCCCAGGTACACGGATATAAACACAATAATGTGGATCGTAGTAAACGTGTTCGAGTAGATTGGACGCGACATAATATATTGAGTTCTTGGAGCCTGCAACTGCAAACTACCTAGGTGTAGTGTGGTGTGTTGTGCTGATCCTAACAGTTTATGGGCCCAGGTACACGGATATAAACACAATAATGTGGATCGTAGTAAACGTGTTCGAGTAGATTGGACGCGACAGAATATATTGAGTTCTTGGAGCCTGCAACTGCAAACTACCTAGGTGTAGTGTGGTGTGCTGTGCTGATCCTAACAGGTTATGGGCCCAGGTACACGGATATAAACACAATAATGTGGATCGTAGTAAACGTGTTCGAGTAGATTGGACGCGACATAATATATTGAGTTCTTGGAGCCTGCAACTGCAAACTACCTAGGTGTAGTGTGGTGTGCTGTGCTGATCCTAACAGGTTATGGGCCCAAGTACACGGATATAAACACAATAATGTGGATCGTAGTAAACGTGTTCGAGTAGATTGGACGCGACATAATATATTGAGTTCTTGGAGCCTGCAACTGCAAACTACCTAGGTGTAGTGTGGTGTGCTGTGCTGATCCTAACAGGTTATGGGCCCAGGTACACGGATATAAACACAATAATGTGGATCGTAGTAAACGTGTTCGAGTAGATTGGACGCGACATAATATATTGAGTTCTTGGAGCCTGCAACTGCAAACTACCTAGGTGTAGTGTGGTGTGCTGTGCTGATCCTAACAGGTTATGGGCCCAGGTACACAGATATAAACACAATAATTTGGATCGTAGTAAACGTGTTCGAGTAGATTGGACGCGACATAATATATTGAGTTCTTGGAGCCTGCAACTGCAAACTACCTAGGTGTAGTGTGGTGTGCTGTGCTGATACTAACAGGTTATGGGCCCAGGTACACGGATATAAACACAATAATGTGGATCGTAGTAAACGTGTTCGAGTAGATTGGACGCGACAGAATATATTGAGTTCTTGGAGCCTGCAACTGCAAACTACCTAGGTGTAGTGTGGTGTGCTGTGCTGATCCTAACAGGTTATGGGCCCAGGTACACGGATATAAACACAATAATGTGGATCGTAGTAAACGTGTTCGAGTAGATTGGACGCGACAGAATATATTGAGCTCCTGGAGCCTGCAACTGCAAACTACCTAGGTGTAGTGTGGTGTGCTGTGCTGATACTAACAGGTTATGGGCCCAGGTACACGGATATAAACACAATAATGTGGATCGTAGTAAACGTGTTCGATTAGATTGGACGCGACATAATATATTGAGCTCCTGGAGCCTGCAACTGCAAACTACCTAGGTGTAGTGTGGTGTGCTGTGCTGATACTAACAGGTTATGGGCCCAGGTACACGGATATAAACACAATAATGTGGATCGTAGTAAACGTGTTCGATTAGATTGGACGCGACAGAATATATTGAGTTCTTGGAGCCTGCAACTGCAAACTACCTAGGTGTAGTGTGGTGTGCTGTGCTGATCCTAACAGTTTATGGGCCCAGGTACACGGATATAAACACAATAATGTGGATCGTAGTAAACGTGTTCGATTAGATTGGACGCGACATAATATATTGAGCTCCTGGAGCCTGCAACTGCAAACTACCTAGGTGTAGTGTGGTGTGCTGTGCTGATACTAACAGGTTATGGGCCCAGGTACACGGATATAAACACAATAATGTGAATCGTAGTAAACGTGTTCGAGTAGATTGGACGCGACAGAATATATTGAGTTCTTGGAGCCTGCAACTGCAAACTACCTAGGTGTAGTGTGGTGTGCTGTGCTGATCCTAACAGGTTATGGGCCCAGGTACACGGATATAAACACAATAATGTGGATCGTAGTAAACGTGTTCGAGTAGATTGGACGCGACAGAATATATTGAGTTCTTGGAGCCTGCAACTGCAAACTACCTAGGTGTAGTGTGGTGTGCTGTGCTGATCCTAACAGGTTATGGGCCCAGGTACACGGATATAAACACAATAATGTGGATCGTAGTAAACGTGTTCGAGTAGATTGGACGCGACATAATATATTGAGTTCTTGGAGCCTGCAACTGCAAACTACCTAGGTGTAGTGTGGTGTGCTGTGCTGATCCTAACAGGTTATGGGCCCAGGTACACGGATATAAACACAATAATGTGGATCGTAGTAAACGTGTTCGAGTAGATTGGACGCGACAGAATATATTGAGCTCCTGGAGCCTGCAACTGCAAACTACCTAGGTGTAGTGTGGTGTGCTGTGCTGATCCTAACAGGTTATGGGCCCAGGTACACGGATATAAACACAATAATGTGGATCGTAGTAAACGTGTTCGAGTAGATTGGACGCGACATAATATATTGAGTTCTTGGAGCCTGCAACTGCAAACTACCTAGGTGTAGTGTGGTGTGCTGTGCTGATCCTAACAGGTTATGGGCCCAGGTACACGGATATAAACACAATAATGTGGATCGTAGTAAACGTGTTCGAGTAGATTGGACGCGACAGAATATATTGAGTTCTTGGAGCCTGCAACTGCAAACTACCTAGGTGTAGTGTGGTGTGCTGTGCTGATCCTAACAGGTTATGGGCCCAGGTACACGGATATAAACACAATAATGTGGATCGTAGTAAACGTGTTCGAGTAGATTGGACGCGACAGAATATATTGAGCTCCTGGAGCCTGCAACTGCAAACTACCTAGGTGTAGTGTGGTGTGCTGTGCTGATACTAACAGGTTATGGGCCCAGGTACACGGATATAAACACAATAATGTGGATCGTAGTAAACGTGTTCGATTAGATTGGACGCGACATAATATATTGAGCTCCTGGAGCCTGCAACTGCAAACTACCTAGGTGTAGTGTGGTGTGCTGTGCTGATACTAACAGGTTATGGGCCCAGGTACGCGGATATAAACACAATAATGTGGATCGTAGTAAACGTGTTCGATTAGATTGGACGCGACAGAATATATTGAGTTCTTGGAGCCTGCAACTGCAAACTACCTAGGTGTAGTGTGGTGTGCTGTGCTGATCCTAACAGTTTATGGGCCCAGGTACACGGATATAAACACAATAATGTGGATCGTAGTAAACGTGTTCGATTAGATTGGACGCGACATAATATATTGAGCTCCTGGAGCCTGCAACTGCAAACTACCTAGGTGTAGTGTGGTGTGCTGTGCTGATACTAACAGGTTATGGGCCCAGGTACACGGATATAAACACAATAATGTGGATCGTAGTAAACGTGTTCGAGTAGATTGGACGCGACAGAATATATTGAGTTCTTGGAGCCTGCAACTGCAAACTACCTAGGTGTAGTGTGGTGTGCTGTGCTGATCCTAACAGGTTATGGGCCCAGGTACACGGATATAAACACAATAATGTGGATCGTAGTAAACGTGTTCGAGTAGATTGGACGCGACAAAATATATTGAGTTCTTGGAGCCTGCAACTGCAAACTACCTAGGTGTAGTGTGGTGTGCTGTGCTGATCCTAACAGGTTATGGGCCCAGGTACACGGATATAAACACAATAATGTGGATCGTAGTAAACGTGTTCGAGTAGATTGGACGCGACAGAATATATTGAGTTCTTGGAGCCTGCAACTGCAAACTACCTAGGTGTAGTGTGGTGTGCTGTGCTGATCCTAACAGGTTATGGGCCCAGGTACACGGATATAAACACAATAATGTGGATCGTAGTAAACGTGTTCTAGTAGATTGGACGCGACAGAATATATTGAGTTCTTGGAGCCTGCAACTGCAAACTACCTAGGTGTAGTGTGGTGTGCTGTGCTGATACTAACAGGTTATGGGCCCAGGTACACGGATATAAACACAATAATGTGGATCGTAGTAAACGTGTTCGAGTAGATTGGACGCGACAGAATATATTGAGTTCTTGGAGCCTGCAACTGCAAACTACCTAGGTGTATTGATTACGAATGATCTGTGGGAATACGTCGATGGATTGTCTGTGGCATCAACATCTTGTTCGATTGAGGCAAAGCGAAAGTGGTGCTATCACACATTTGTGTGGCGTTGTCCACAACTTCTGTGAAATTGACGGGTCAAGACGTGGGATGTTAAACCATGCGAACAATTCGACGACGGAGATCACGTGCAAGGGAAGCGTGCTGTTTAGGACAGTTGTCTTAGGAGACAAGACAAATCATTCTCTTGCTGACATTTCTTATGTTCCTGACTTGAGGAAAAATTTACTCTTTGTGGAAAAAATGACTGATATCGGTCTAGATGTTATTTTCAAGAAAACAGGTGATCTCGTACTGTAGGAAAACGGTAACGTCGTGTTAAAGGCGATAGCAAAAAAGCAGGCAAGCTTGTAGTTTAACGTGACCGTTAATCACGAGACCTCTTTTTTACGTGGTATCCGAACCACAGGACATGGCATTTCACTTCGAAAATCGCACATGCATTGAACGGGACTCGAACCCGGTCCACCTTGGTGAGAGGCATGCATCTTAACCGCTGGGCCACCACGCCCCTACAGGTGGATAGAATAGGCCATTTATACTATTGTTCAGTGTTGCCTAATTCTACTAAAGAAAGGGGGAAGGATGCACCATCTTGAATAGGTGTGTTGGGTCATCTAGCTAGGAGGAAATCTGGTATGTCAAAAGTGGTTGGGTTGATTGCTTGATAACATTCCTTTTTATCCTCCTCCTTCCATTTAAAAAACGAAGTTTCTCTTAAAATACAAAGTAAATCTACGGACGGTTCCATGTTAAAACACGCCTTGGAGGGAACACTATTATTTCACACTATAAGAAAAGATTTAAATACTCGTACTTATATTTATAACATAACTGAATTTCAAACGCACTTCCTCTCCAAACATACCGTACACCTATAATTATGTTAAGCTTAACACAGTAACTATAAAAACGCCAAGAGCTCACTCTTTTAGCTGTGCTATTGTATGCTCTTCAAAAGCGCTTATTCTATTTACACTTGTTACAGCTGTTGGAACAGTAGCCACAACTCTCTAGTATAGTATGTCTTTGCGTGACTGTGTTTTAGCGTGTTTGAGATACTAACATTGACAGCAATGGTCGAGGGGCATGGAGGAAAGAATAAGAGGAGCCAAGCGCAGCACCCAAAGTGGGCGTAACCTTATCCTGTATTCGGTGTTCCGTGACTTGCATGAGGCATTGTGCATGGTGTTTTCTGAGTTATTCTTGCATCATATCTTTCCAGCCTTTTCTCACCTTAACTCCTGCTGGAGCAGTAGTGATAAGTTATATATATATATACAACTCTTCAATTCTAATGTCAGCATGTTTAGCCTACCCTACATACAAAAAAGAAAAAGCAATTTCTCTGCAAATCCCAAGTTGTCAAACAGCTGTCGGTCAATACTTACGGTAGGTCTACGTAATGAATCAATTTGAGGCTAAGTTTCTACCCCCACAAACAACATAACGTACGGTACCAAAAAGTATAGGCCATACCGTATTTTTGTGCAAATATGAGTCCTTTTTTGAGTGTTCTGTTTATTACTTTTAAGGTTCGTATTCTTGAATATCAAAATGTGTACAAACAATGAGTGAAAGTGGCTGTACTCGAAATTAGGCCTAAAAACTGATGTATGCCTCAACACCAATAAGAACGTAAAAACCAACTTGGTGTAAATACCGTAATTAGTTCGGCATCGTTAGTTCCCAAGATGTTCCTCCTTTGGTATAACTCGCACCTTCATACACCTGTATTCAATTTAATCATTGTTTCAGCGTATTATTACGTTTTGCCGCGTCTTTCTTACAAAACTAGCCTTGCATAGGTGCTCTCATATTTCTAATTAAATTGGCTTTTAAAACGATAACGCAGCTTATTTGTGCCAAGTACCGTGATGTACGGAGTGTATTCTGCCTATCCAAGAAAACATCTTGACTTATCATTGCAGTTTTATGTCACTATAATCCAAGACTAGTTGGAGTGGTTTACGGCTTTAAGCACAGGAACAGCCATTTTCTTGCTCCCCAAAGTAGGCTTGCCGTTTGGCTTCAGCAGCTTGCACTAGGCAGCGCAGCAAAGGCATCTCCTTCCGTTCTTTCCTCCATGTCGAGGGGCGAAGAGCCCGGGTTATATCGGGTGCGTTCGGATGATATCGTCACAGGTCGTGCGATGCAGCCAACTATTCCAGTAGCTCGAAGGGCTACACCTAGCGAAAAACTTCTGTATACATACTGCAGGCGGCTTGGCGCGTTGTCATGGTAACCGTTCATTTGTACGTCACAAGTCAGCCCCTACTGCTGTGAGCATTGGCAGGGCTGTACTCAGACGCAAAGCGCAATCGAAGGAAACGGACTGTGGTGCTTGCTTAATTAAGTATGAGCCCTACGCCGGTTGTGTAATCACAACATATAAAGCGCACTCTTCGTTCTTTTTAACGAATACGGTAGGTTTTAAAGAGAAAATATAGAGATTCTAAAATGATAGACAATTGTTTTGAGAAATGTTAGTGCAGCCGGGCTGTACCTGATGCACCTAAAAAGCCGCTACTGTTTGTACTGTAGTCCCAGTAAACCGAGGCCTAAATCACCTGCAGCGCTACATGACTCATTAGTTTATGCGAGGCGGGGAAGAGATTGGTCGTTAATAGCGGGTATCGTCCTTCTCAATTTTGCATACATTCATACAGATTGCCGGCCATGTATTTATTTATTTTTAATTATTTATTTATATATGGCTTTTAGTTCCGGGAGTGTCCGAGGACATTTTCGGCTCGCCTGAGTCGGTAGCTGCTTCTAGCGGACACCCTTAGAGTGAGCTACAAGTTCCGTTCAATTTCAAGTAGTTCCATCTTTTGCTACCAGATATCAATGATGCCTAGTGGTGAACGTTGGAACTCTGATAGAGTGTTCCGACGAGATCTAACCTAACAATTTAACTTTACACGAGTTTAGTCTGTGAAAGGATTTTTACATGCCATAAATCTTTGACATGGGACTGCTGGCTTCACTTCCCCTCTGAAGGAAGGCGTACTGAAGGATTTTTAACGCTCTTAAAAATCTGACGATTTCGGCCGGGTTTGAACCCGCTATCTTGAGCACAGCAGTTCAGCATGCTACTAACTACGCCACCGTGAAACAAACCAACAAAAAGACAAGTAATGCTTTTAAGTTGCTACGACAGATGGCGCGGGGGAGCACTTTAATGATTAGTACTCGGAAATATCAACCAGAGTGCTCTATTGGCGACAACACAACAAACTTTCCGGGAGCGTGAGTCCAGTGCATCGAGGGTGGACATTACAAGGACCAGTTAAGTTGGCATCATTTAGTGCAGTGTATCATTTGTATGTTCGCCACACGAGATAGTATTAGTTTAAATAGGAACACAACGACCATAGAAGTGAGTTTATACCAACTTATGCATTATAAACATTGTGTATATCATAAACATCGTAGTGAACAGGATCTGAAGATGAACTCTTGACGTTCGAAATATGTCATCCAATTAAGTAAGTGCATACAAGCTTGTTGCCTCGGTCCCTGGAACATGCCAATAAGCAAGCAGTGCAACTTGTTGATCCTGATGTAAAACTGAACTGCAAAGTCTGTCTTAAGGGGAAGATGTGTAGGGCTCAATTTCCAAAGACAGTATTATTAGATCTTGTACGTATGGACGTGTGAGGGTTAACTCAGTGGGAGGTGCAAAATACTATGTTGAGTTTATTGACGATCACTCAAAATGGTATGAGGTACGATTCCTGAACTCTACAAGGCGCAGAAAGGGAAATGTGTCAAGTCGCTATAATCCGGCAATGGTGGAGAGTACACAAGCCCGATGCTGACCCACCAACACAAGAAAAAGCCCTTTGACAGATCAAAAAAATTAAGAATGGAAAGACGTAAGGAAAAGACGAAAATTTCGCGGAACTACTGAAAAATCTTGGACCACGAAAGTTGCAGGAAATAACTCAGATCATTCAAGAAGTTTGGCGAAGTGAAGAACTTCCGGATGATTGGAAATGCGCACTTATTCACCTCCTCCATAAAAAGGGAGACAGATCGGATGTGATTAACTGCAGAGGAATTTCCCTCCTTTCTGACGCTTGCCTCCTAAAACACACACAAGAACAACTCGAGCTCCTAATTGGTGAATACTAGGCAGGGTTTAGACCAAAGAGATCGAGTACTGAACAAATTTTCAACCTCAAGTACACACTGAAACTTTGAGCCTTAAGAAATCTCGTTGATTTTTCGGAAAGCTTCCGACTCCGTCGACCGCCAGTCTCTCTTTCATATCCTGCAAAATATCAATCTCAACCCGAAAACGCGCGACTTATCCAACAGATCCTAACTGACAGAACGTCCAAAGTCAAGTTCATCGTTGATGTATCTGAACCTTTCCTCATTGGGACTGGTGTTGGACTCCCCACTACGGTACTCTTCTCGTGGATGATCTTGTAATCCTCTCCGCAACGGCAATTCATCAGATCGAGGTCTTAAAGGAAAGTGTTGAAAAGATCGGACTGCAAATATCCTTCACAAAACTGAATATGTGTCCACGAAACACATTCCAACACAGAATTAAACAAGAAATACCACGATACACAAGGTTTATCACTTCAAGTACTGGGGTGAAATCATTGAACACAGGTATGGAAGGAGGAGCACAAAAACACGTGAACTCAAAATGCACACGGGAAAATGGCGAACATTCCCCTACAACAAGAGATGCTCTACGCCAGCGAGACCTTCAACCTCAACTACAAAAGGGATCTCGAAAACATCAAGGCGGAGAGAAAAATCGTCCGGAAAATGTTGGGTCCTAAACTCGCAGATGAAGGATATCTTCTACAATCACAGAGAGATACTCCACATGATGAGTCTGAATGGGTTACACTGGTCCAAATTCACCTCCGAAGTGCCAATATCACAATAGACATCGAAAACAAAAGTTACACCTGAAGATCGAGGAAAGGGTGGTCCGAGGAACGTCACAGCGAAACGATGAAGGACCAAGAACAATAACAGCAGCAGGTGATCCTTTGTGTCTAAACAACATACATAAATAATATCCAAGGAAAGGAAAATTACGGTGTGAAAAAAAATGCCTAGGAAAATCTAGAAGCAAAATAATTGCCGTACGTTAGGTTAAGTCACAAATCAGCTGTTCCAATAAAGTATATACGAGTATATATGGTTAGGCCATGTTCACCGTATGAGTGATACCAGGCTTCCACGTCAATTCCTTTATGGTGAACTTTGCTCCGGCACTAGACCTCATGGGGCCCCTTTGAAGCGTTTTAAAGACCAGTTAAAACACATCATGACGACGACTGGTATAGACATCCACTCGTGGGAAACGTCTGCTGCGGACCTTTGTAACATTGGCGGAACACTACATCGACTGCTGTCAACTTCTTTGGGGAAGAACGTCGCAGACATGAGGAGGCCAAGCGACAAGCAAGAAAGCTTCGTCAGTTGCAACCCCGCCCTCTCCCGACCATTCAGTGCAATTTATGTGGGCGCATGTTTTATGCCAGGATTGGCCTGTTTAGTCATCAGAAGCACATCCACAAGCTGGTCTGAAAAGCTCTATACAGAAAGAAGTATGTTTACTCGGAATCGAGTTACAGCCGACGACGATACGAGTCCAATGACAGCTACGAAACTAAGGACCCGTATGTTCCAACGAGCTGCCAGTCGGTCTAAATAAACATTGATCTGGGCTCGACAGTTCAAACAAAATACTCGTGGCGTACGAGCGCGAACATGTACGGCTGTAGAGGTAGGTGGCTCGACCCCTCTATTCACAGAGCTCTAATAGGACAAGGGCAAGTCAGACACAGATGGTGGACACAAGTAATATTCTAATCGTTATGAGCCAGTCAGTTTAACATTATTCACTCCCAACCTTAAACAAATGGAAGAGATCTTTACTGCAAAAATACGGAATGTCCAACAAAACAAGCGGCCTAGCCTCGGGTTGGCTTATAAAATGTAGATCCCAAATGACGCAAGGCTGAGGCCGTCCTTGCTAACAGAGAGTAACAGCATGGACAGTGGCGACTGTACGACGTATTATAGCTGGGCTAGACTCGGGCTAATGTTAATTATTCAGTCGCAGAGCAGCACTATTACTAACACATTACACGATACAATACAATCGAATACCACTCCAAAGATGTGCACACGCTGAAAACAGACTGTCCATTCTGACCGCGCGAAATCGTAGTGTTGGTTTAAATTCAACCAATAGCGAGACTTGAGGACCTCAGAGCGCCATTAAACAGACCAAACCTGCCCCTTCCCCCTCAAGGGCTCCCAAACATTTCTAAAGCTATAAACACGTGATTTGAGGATGCAAGGCTTCTTTCCTCAGATTTCTACTCCAGGCGGTGAAGGTCACACTTCACCCATCTAGGGGTGAAATGTAGAACTAGTTATAAGTACTGACAGTGACAGTGAGACAGAGCGTATCGAGGGGGAGAGCAACTTAGCCCAAATACTATTTTAGAAAACAATCAAATTAATTTCTTAAACCAGTTTGAGCTGAGAGCTGATGATCCTCACGTGCTTCATGGAGGAATAGCTACTGGTCATGAAAACTTTACTTTAAACGTGCAGTCTTATCAGGTGAGGGATCATCCGTTATCAGACTGGCCTGCATATGCTTAGATACTGCTGCGCTTCAACCAATCCTCAGCGGGGACTCGAACTCAGTACTTCAGTCACCTCGACGGGAAAAACCTGGCACGCCAATACATACGGCTCTGTGACGTCATAGTCACACCCCATCGGTTCCATCCAACCATACCCGCGTTCTTTGGGCATCACATGCTCTAGATCAAAATTGCAACGGCATAACAGTGGCAATATTCATCGCTGAATTCGTCCGTACTGCACTTATCAGAGGGTTCTACTAGATTGCCACAGTAACAGTCAACATGCTGCGCTCGGCATGGCACAACACCAACCGATCAAACAGTGCTTAGCTTGTATTTCTCACATGTGAAGTCTGGAGACCTTAGTCAGACATCCATGGCCCTTATTCACCAGTCAATAATTGTGGCTTCCTACCTTAACTGGTACACACGGGAGTCCTTTGCAATTATTATTCAAACAGTACAAAGACAATAAGTACATGGGCTGCTTAAGTTAATATGCACTGACCCGTATGCAATTTGTTGTAACAAGAGTACGCACAGTTTATACAGAAGAGCGCGGCCCCGTACCAGAACACAATGGCAATCACAGGTGTGCATTTGCTTCCAAAATCCGATCGGAAGCTCGTCTTTAAGTCCAAACATAGGCCCCTCGGCATCTTGGCTCACTCCACTCTGCACCTGCCGTTCCTCCCATGTTGTCTGGATATCATAACTAATGCAAGCTGCTATGGGATTCTTTTGAGTCCTTGGTTTTAATATCGGTGTCTTCATAATATTAAATTTTGAAATTATCAGTGTGGAGCAAATTTAGCAATTTTAATTAATTAGGTGCAGTTACGGACAAAGTAGTAGCCATTATTCACTGTGTTGTGCTGCTATGTCCCTTACCTCATCGCGTGACAAATATTTTTGGCTGTGTAAACATAAATATTTGGCATTTGATAATTTCTATAATCATTTTGATTGCTTTCTCAAATGTATTAAAGCGTTTCAGGAGACATGTGTCACAAGAAGGTTACTGTGGTCCCATTGTGCTTGTGCTTACAACATGTGACATATTTATGTGATCGTGCTTTCTTTCAGGAACTAGTTTCAGACAACTTCAATGCCAAGGTGTGGCTTGGACCAGTGCTGGACATATTCAAGGTGCAAGGCTTCACTCCCAGAGGACAGGACGAGCGGCTTGTGTTCAACATGAAAGGCAAGAAAGTGAAGGAGGCAGAATTGCAGACTCTGATAAATAATGCTCTGAGGGCAGCTTCAGAATTGGCTCAAGGGCGCCTCAGGTTTGCTTCCTGAATAGGGTTAATGGTAGTATTCCTAATTGCCAATTGAGTTAGTTATCTGCCCCTAATTGCCAGTTGGCATCATAGTGATACATCTGATGAACCAGATTGATATTGCAACTTTTCAGTAATGTAATGTTTCGGTACATTGGACCACACCCCAACAACCGGCGAGAGAAGTACGCCACTGGCGACAATGAAAGAAAAAGAAACCTGTATTTATTTTGACGTTCAGTACTTTGAATTATTAATCAAAATTTGAGAATAACCTTTAATGTGTACAGCCGAATTTCAACAATTGCCGTCAAACTAAACTTTGAAAAGAGACTGTGATAGCGTATCTTGTATGCTGGCAACTTCAATCCCCTTTTCTAAATTCAGTAAATGTAATCAGGCACACTAGGTTAGGGTTTATTTGTTTATTTTATTTATTCTTTCGTTAATTCTTATTTTTGTTTGGTTTTAATACATTATTGTTTCCTAGACTTCCATTGATTTCTTAGCTAACTTTCCCTAGGTCCCTATTCCCTAAACTGCCTCAGTTTAGGATTCCCGTCCACCCCTCGGTCCTATGGGGCGAAGGCGAACGTCGGGGGATAGGGAGCAGATCGGACACAGGCAGGTAAGTTGCAACATGTCCTCTCTTTTGCTTTCAGTCGGTCACCACTAACATACTGGAGTTTTTAAATGGCACATGATTAAGGTAGATATATATTGTAACCAAGTATTGAAGAAGAAGAAAGTAAGAAATGACACGTAAGCGAGCATAGAGCTATTTGTCTTGCATATTTGGATCTGAGGATTCTTCCGAGGGTAAAAATCGGTTGGTCCGCAAAGCTATATAAAAGAAAGAGATCTATCCCTAAACTGAGTTTAAATTACACCCTCGCGAAATACTATTACAAAAATATAAAAAACAAGCTAAGAGAATGACACGTAAATAAACCCCTAAGCGATACATATAATCTCACCCCTGAATCTACTGCAAAGCAAGTATGCTAAACGTCGACCGTCAAAATAACATCATTTACATTACTGGAAACAATACGTTGGTGTGATCGCTTACATTTATCATTACATTATTAACCCTATTACACATAGGCGAGACGTGCTTTTCCAAAGAAAGAACAAAGCTGGTACACACTTGGATTTACTAACAAACAAAGACAATTATCTAAGACCTTAGCAACTAATTAAAGGGCAAATAAGATGAAAGCAATGGTGTTTGCAGATGATTTGATGATTTGGGGAAACAAGGAGGAGGAAGTACAGGAACAGTTGGACGTGTGGGCAGGAATAATACAAGGTTATGGGATGAAATTTAGCATAAATAAGAGTGAGATGGTGATCACAACAAGGAAGAAGGAAAGAACCACAACGGGAAAAACAATTGGTGGGGAACAGCTGAAGAAAGTGGAGAGTTTCAAGTATCTGGGAAGCCTGATACAAGATAATGGAAGAAACGATAGAGAAATAAATGAGCGGGGGAGACTGGCAGAAGCATTCCGGAGGAGTGTGAGAAGCATGTTATGGAGCAAGGATGTCCCTCAGAACAGCAAAAAGATCATATATCGGACGTACTATGTCCCTCTCCTGACATATGCCTCGGAGACCTGGGTTATGAAAGGAAGGGAGAAGAGCAAAATACAGGCCAGTGAGATGAGGTTCTTGAGAAGCAGTATTGGAGCTACAAAGAGGGACAGAATAAAAAATGAGAGGACCAGAGAATTAATGAAGGAGGGACCATTACAGGTTGGTACACAGAAATCTAGACTTAGATGGTATGGACATGTAAAACGAATGGAGGAGAAGAGGATACCCAGGAGGATACACGAGGCGAAGTGGGAAGGAAAGAGACCGAGAGGAAGACCGAGAGACAGGTGGCTGAAGTGGGTGGAAGAAAGCGTGAACAAGACAGGAGAAGACTGGACAAGGGTGGAGGCTGAGAGATGGTGGGAAGACAGAAGACGTTGGAGAGGCTTGTGCTCCAAACAGACCCGGCCAGTGGCTGGAAACTGTGCAAGACGATGATGATGATGATGATGTTTATTGTAATACCTCCGTATAAACAGCGGCTCAATGCTTTGTCCTTTGTCTCACCCAGTTAACCACCAAATTATTAGACTTTCAGGCTTTATACTCATAAATTTCCTTATTTCACAGAACTCCCGTTACCACACTCTTCTGAGTACCTTTACCCCTCGCAAGTCTCTATACCATAAGTATCCCAGTATATTTCTTACCCTGTCCATTCAGTACCCTTTTTGCTGAGAATTTCACCCCCTCCACCTACTTCCAGACGTATCCAAGATTTTATGATTGTTTTTATAATGAGTTGTTCCGCTGTGCCACAAGGTAGCCCCAGTCCACTTTTGATCGACAAGTGCAGTCAATACTTTCTAACACTTTAACACTCGCCTTTTCGATTTTGCTCTTTTAATTTGTTTAGTCCAGTGTCCATTACTCGCCAGTATCGTCCCTAAATACTCACATTTTTTCACACCTCTAATTTTGACCCAGACATGAACCACTTTTCATACTTGTCCAGTTTACACTCCATCACTTTAGTCTGGCGTGGTAAATGCCAGTCCTCGGAGTATTTCACAATCTCGTCAATACTGCAGTATGTTGGGAGGCTTTACAGTGATATCATGATTGTCCAAACAAGGGTTGGACCGTTGCTCAATGCCCTTAGATTCCAAAATGTCATTAGTGAATAGCAAAAAGTGCAGCCGTGATAATTTACAGCCCTGATTTAATCCCAAATTTGACTTTCTCTCTCCCACAAACACATCATCTTTATCTTAAATTGCGCATTTTACTTCCGAATACACATTCTCAATTGCTCTTACCATTTTATGTGACACTCCGATCTTTATCAACAGTTCCTCTGCTCAGTGCCTTTCCTCCTCATGTATTTGTCCATCAACGTCTTCACCACCAATTGTTACTGGTTCTCATCGTCCCGAGAACATCTCCCCTGTGTATATTTTACTCAGATCATCAAGCAAAGTCATGGGTCTGGTTTATTTCCTCTTTTCCTATTTATAATCCCCTCCTGCCTCGCCCTTGAAAATCTTTCCTCCTTCAAGAATCTTGTTCAAATCTTTTACCAAGCCTTCCAACATAAAACTATTGTTATCCATTTCTTTCCAGAATTTGTTTGTAATTCCCCATTCATGTGTGTTGTCCGACTGAATCCCGTCCTCTGTTTCTGCCATCTTCACCATTCTTCCTTTATACATGTACAATGTCACGGATATGATCAGTTTGGGACACTTCCTTTTCAATTTCCCTTATTCTTGGCATCCTAACTGCCTAGGCCCTGGGTTTGATTATGAACAGCGTCGCTACAACCACTGCTGCCAACCCCCACTTGCTCATTGCCATGGCCCGTCAGCGACCTCGCACTTCACTGTAGCCTGTCAGCGGGTGCTGAATAGCGATTCCCATTGTTTCCTTACACTTCACTACACAATAGCTACAAGCATAGAATGAATCATTGTTCAGCAATTGTTTTTTAAACATAATATAAATTTCGTTGCTCATTGGGTTTAAGGAAATACAAGAGAGAGCACTCCTGAATAAGGCAGGAAAACCAAAGATACCTTGGAGGAGAAGCAAGCACAACTGTGCTAGGTATTACAATTATTACAGTAAATGCACTTTGCAATTTAGAGTATGTTTATGTACGGTATAACTTTTAAATTTGTGATTGATGTTGTGTGTTCAAAACACTGTTTGTGGCCTGTCAACGGTTTCTACTTGGGCATTGCCAAGCTCTTGACACAATATTGAATAAATGATCCGGCTAGCTCAATAAAAGTTGCCAGCGTTTTGCCCCAGTGTACCATCGGGCTCGTCATTTGGTAAGGTTATATTGTTTTATGAAAGGGAGCTTGACTACAAGTATTTGTGCCTTTCAGCGGCCTTCTCAGTACCATACCAACTGATAGCCCAATGGTACACTGTCTTTGAGCTAGCCAGGCCATCTTATCACATTTTTGTTAAAATATATTAGCTCAAATGGACAAATCAACATGATGTCTTCCTTCGGGAACATTCCATTTCAACAATACTGCTACTCAAATTGTTGAGCCATTATGCTACATTTAACAAGACCTTGCTGTTCCGGAGTACTTTATAATATACGGTAATATTTAGTGACAGAACTTTTGTAAAGTTGGTTTTTGAGATGACAATAAACATTTGATAAGGCAATATGCATTCTCTGATTTGTTTGCCCTCGCATTGACCTGGTTTTCATGTCAGCACCACAAGTTCGGGGAGTGTTGTGGGCTGCTTCGTATTGTCAAAGCTATTGGAGATTGCGATAGCTGTACAAGTGTGAGTATTTTTGGCTCAAGCTCAGATTTCACAAACGCCTCAAGTACAACTGGAAAACGATGGCTGAGGGAGGAATTCAATCTGACGAGGGAGGGTCATGGTAGTTGTCATAGAACAGAACTATTTGTGTTTTATTACCGACGATAACTCTTTGTCAAGTTTTAGCTGTTATGCTGTAACAGTATTGACAGGAGAGGGATTTAAAAAGTCTTCCTAGAACAAGTACTGACAAGGGAAGTCTCTGAATCGGGGAATCTCTCAGATCCTGCTGGAACTTTGCAGATACGTTGCGTGAGCCCAACTAGTCAGAACCGTGAAGAAAAATCTTTCGGAAATTAACTTCCCCTTCTACTAGATGAAAAATTAAGATTTACACGTTTAAATTGGCGCACCAGTGGCGTGAGCTTCATTGGCTGCGTCAGAGGTTGCTTCCCGGCCTACGATGTACAGTCACCGAATGAGAGGCGACAGACCCGGCATACGCTTATATCCGTATACGGAGAGTGTCCCATGCGTTGCATAATGAATGTTAACATTGGATAAGTTAAGTGTTGTCTGGAGGAAAAATATGGAAAATGTATGGAAAGGCTTCTCAGCATTCAAGAACAGGACCTGTTGGACAGTTTGGATGGTTTTGTGCCTATCTGGCTTTCTGGCGTTCGTCTCTTGTAACAAGTTTGTTAGGTATGAAATACAAACAAAATGCTGTTGAGTATTGGAAAAGCGGTAAGAGGCGTTCGCTTTCCTTTTCGTCAGTAAAATGTAAGTTTTACCATTTAATAAGTAAGATAGACTTATATTTGTGGGCAGAGCAAGTGAAAAGGGGCGGCACCCACCGCGATATATTGAGGAGAATAACATGTGCCTTAAAAGCCCAATTTGACACTGCCCATCAGAATAATGGCATAATATATGACATGACAATTCAGCATGAGCTATGCTAGCTGCGCAGGACGTAAAATGTGCGGGGTTTAAAGCCAGCCTTTCCTGGGTGCAGCACTTTAAGGATCGCTGTAATATCATTTGGCGAAAAATAGCAACTGTGGTGATA
This sequence comes from Meconema thalassinum, assembly GCA_946902985.2. Classification (NCBI taxonomy): domain Eukaryota; kingdom Metazoa; phylum Arthropoda; class Insecta; order Orthoptera; family Tettigoniidae; genus Meconema; species Meconema thalassinum. The sequence goes on from OX336388.2 coordinate 277,977,967, forward strand.
TCAAAGAATGCCCATCAAAAAATGGATATTATGTCAGCAGCAGAAATATTCGTAGAAGAGGTTACATCGGTTCTAGATTCTCTCGGCCCTGGAAACGTACAGTATGTACTGTAATAGTGATCAAAGTGGGTTCAATTTGGAGATGTGTTCGGGTAGGACACTGGATATAAAAGGGTCGAAAACGGTTTTCTCCAAAGTGCAATCAGTGGGGGCCACAACGCACAGTTATACAATAATGCCAACAGTAACAGCAGCGGGCAAGCTGCTTGGACCTCTCTTCATAACTTTGAAAGTACCAAATGGTGTGTTTGGTAAAAGGGTGAGAGAAACTATGATTGCACACGACAATATTTACGTTGTTCCCACAAAATCTGGCAAAATGGGATCCGCACAATTGAAGGATTGATTTCATAATGTTTTCAAACAGCATGTACCGTCTGGCAATGTGGCACTCCTTCTGGATTCCTTTTCTGGACATAATCGTTAGAAAGTGAAGAGCGCATACGACTGATGATCATCCCTCCTGGAGCCACAGCCTATTGTCAACCATTGGATGTATACGGCTTTAGGATCTGGAAAAGCTTTGTCCGTAGATTTTCGAACACCGTTCGGTTATTGAATTTTGACATCAATTTGGCCCAGAGAAATACAATCTTGAAATTGCAGTCTCTGACCACCAATTGTCGTCCTCTCGTTTTACTTCAATGTGGCAATACGCATGGTACCTGTCCGACAATCCCGAACGGTTTTAACACCCTGCGCCATATTGTTTCGATATCAGTGCAATACCATGTAGTACTTGCACTCGCCCGTGTCTTATACGGTGAGGATGGTGTAAAAGCAGTATATGTTTCCAACATTATTACCACGAACATCACTGTTGTCAGAACTATGTGTAATAGCTTGGTCTCTTACTCACTCGTGTGACCATTGGTTCAGTTTACTCTGTGTTGTGTTGTAATTATATGTATTTGTGATACTTTACATTGCATGATTAATAATAAAGCACGACGTGCAATATTTTGTAAAGATGCAACATTAATGTCCCTTGCCGCAGCGAAGCTTATGAGCGCGAGTATGATAGGGCAGTCGTTTGGAACGTGATCTTTTGAGCCACCAATCAGGAGTGAGGCACACTCCCACTTGACCAGCGCGCACAGTTCAAAATTGTTGTTCTTACTGCCGTCTACGGTGGGTAGGAATTAATTTCCGAAAGATTTTTCTTCACGGTTCTGCCTAGTTGGGCTCACGCAACGCATCTGCTAAGTTCCAGCAGGATCCGCGATTCCCCGGATCAGAGACTTCCCTTGTGAGACCAGATATTCAAGCCCTGGACAACCAATACTATACAACTCTACAGTTCCTGAAGGCATTGAATTCATTAAGAAGCCGATTCCAGCATTGTGCGACCTGCCGATCTTCTGACAATGACATAGAGGTCACTTCTTATGTATTTCCAGTTCTCGGGAGAAAGATTTTCCAATGTGCATTTGCGGCTACAGCAAAGACTTTCCTGGTGAATTTCAAACACCCTTGCTTCGAAGAAGGATTAACGGAAGAGTGTGACCAACCTGCTTTTATCGAATATGCACACAGTTGACTCTTATTGCTGACATGCATATTTTTTGCCTCCGATAGTGTCGTCAAGTACGTAAACCCTCTTATAGAGCGTTCCATGACATATTGTAACATTAATTAAATATATATTGGTCATTGGGCCTTGGAGGCTGGATTTAGACAGCTCCTTAACCCGGTCCATGAGGCAATTTTAATTGGCTACATGGATAACTCTTGCCAGGCGCGTCCACGTCGCGGGGGTGGGCAACGGTACTGTAATATACCATGGAACTACAGTACCGGCTAAGTTCTGGTGAGGACCCAGTCCTATGGGGTATAACATAGGCCCCGTGCACAGGGTTACGTGCAAAGACCTCAACGGAATCTGCAGCGGAGAAGATGGACTTCGGAACGGTGGAGATTGCGGAAGAGGCAACCCAGTACTCAGGGAATAGTAAGAGTACAGCATCAATCGGCAGCGTCTGTTTCCCAGGTTAGGGGCGGCTGCAAGGGCGTCTGTTTCCCATGTTAGGGGCGGCCTGAATAATAGCTGGCAGTAGCTTCATAAAATGCCTTTGGGAGTGGCGACCCCATCGTAATAATAGCCTAAAATGGAAATGGCACTTCGAATGAATCGGAAAAGGTTAGGGCGTACCCTGCAGGCGACGCGCAGTTCTTTTGGTACTGGGGGAACTGTGAGAAATGGGCGACCAGTAACCGAAATGAAAGTGGGAATCATGAATGTCATGACCCTGACAGGCAAGGTGGAGGAGGTGGTAGACTTCATGGAGAGGGAGAATGTTGGATTGATGGGGCTGAGTGAAGTGAAATGGAAAGGTAAAGGAAGGAAGAAATTGAGGAAAGGATATACATTATACTGGAGTGGTGGCCAAGAGGCCAAAAATGGCGTGGGACTGATAACCTCGAAACAACTGGAGGAGTATGTTGAAGTGGTCGAGTGTGTGAGTGACAGAATAATGAAAATTAGAATGAAGATGAAAAATGACGTGATGGACTTCATACAAGTGTATGCACCACAGACTGGAAACAGAGAAGAAGATATTGAAGTATTCCTGGAGGATGTAGAAAGAGTAATTTCAGATGTAGAAGTGGTGATCATGGGAGATATGAATGCACAAGTCGGAAACGAGAGACAAGGAAAGGAAGAAGTCATTGGACCATATGGATATGGGAAAAAGAACCGGGAAGGAGAGGAACTTGTAAACTTTTGTGAAAGGAATGGACTGATAGTGGGTAATTCATGGTTTCGGAAGAAAAACAGCAGGAAAATTACGAGATATGGTTGGGGCGATAGAAGAACAAAATCAGTAATTGACTACTTTCTGGTGGAAAGGACTAATCGCAGAAAGCTGATAGATGTGACAGCTTTACCAGGAGAAGCATTTGATGGGGACCATAGAGCTGTGGTGGCAAAATTTAGATGGGAAAAATTGGAAAACCTAAAGGAGATCAGAGAAAGTAAAATAAAAGCATGGAAATTGAAAGACAAAACTGTACAGGAAGATTTTCAGGAGAGATTGAAGCAACAAATCCCAGTTACTGAAGTGGAAAACATAGAAGAGGAATGGTCTCACTTTAAAAAGGCATTTGTTGGTGCAGCAGAGAGTGCTTGTGGTAGGACGTCAACAAGAGTGAAAGAGAAGGAGACACCATGGTGGAATGAGGAAGTGAGGAAAGCAGTGAAAGAAAAGAAGTCTGCATGGAAAGAATGGAACCGAGATCAAACAGAAGAAAGCAAAAGGAAGTATCACGACAGCAAACGGAGGTGTAAGAAAGTGGTAGGAGAAGAAAAGAAGAAAAGTTGGGAAGAATTTACACGAAGAATGGAAACAGATGTAAGTGGCAGTAAAAGGATGCTGTATGGGCTTCTAAGAAGTAAGAGGAAAGAAAGAAATACCACAAAGCTAGTGAAAAAGGAAGATGGAGAGTTGTTAACACACCCAGAAGAGATAAAGGGACGATGGAAGGAGTATTTCGATAAGCTTTTGAATGTGAGCAATGGTACTGGTGAGATGGAAGTGACACAACCTGACGACTCTATAACAGAAGATGATATAACAATGCTGGAGGTGGAATTAGCAGTACAGAAAATGAAGATGGGAAAAGCAACAGGGGTGGATGAAATCAGTGTAGAAATGATAAAGGCTGCTGGACCTGTTGGTATGCAATGGCTGTATCGACTGCTAAAGTGTGTGTGGAAATGGAAATGTGTACCAGAAGACTGGAAGAAAGGGCTAATAATACCAGTGTTTAAGAAGGGGGACAAGAAGGTGTGTGATAACTATAAAGGGATCACCCTCATATCACAGATAGTAAAAATACTGGAAAGGATATTAGAAAGAAGAATGAGAAGAAAGGTGGAAGGAGAGTTGCAAGAGGAACAGTATGGCTTCAGGAGTGGAAGATCCACAGTGGATCCAATCTTTAGCTTGAGGCAGGTGATGGAAAAGAACTGGGAATATGGAGAGGATTTGATCATGACTTTCATAGATCTAGAAAAGGCATATGATAGTGTCCCCAGAGAGAAGGTATGGGAAACCATGGTTAAGAAGAGACTGGGAAGAGAAATGTTGGAAATGGTGCAAGCAATGTACAACAACTGTGTTAGCAGGGTACTGACCCCAGTTGGAAAGACAGATTGGTTTAGGAACAAGACTGGACTAAGACAGGGGAGTGTGCTGTCACCTCTCTTGTTCATAATGGTGATGGATGAAATTGTAAAGAAAACAAAGGAAGCATATGAACATAAAGAAATGAAGTTACTGTTATTTGCAGATGATATTGTGGTCTGGGGAAGGAACACCGAAGAAGTGCAAAAACAACTAGATGCACTGAACGAAAATATTCAGAAGTATGGCCTGAAAATCAGTATAGAGAAAAGCAAGACCATGGTGATGACAAGAGGGGAAAGACAAGGAAAGGGCACTGTGAAAATTGGAAGTCAGAGTTTGGAAATTGTGGACACGTTCAAATACCTAGGAAGTGAATTGATGCAAACTGGTAGGTTGGACATGGAGATTGGCAGGAGGGTACAGCAGAGCAATGCATTCTATCAAAGTGTAAGAAAACTTGTTTGGGATAAGGAAGTACCAAGGAAAAGCAAGGAGGTAATGTATAAAGTGTACTGTATGTATGTATGTCTACCCCTTATTATTCCCGTTTTCCTACGGGGTCGGGGATGAGATGCGATGAAAGTCTTTGTGGCGGTGGTTTTTACGGCCGGATGCCCTTCCTGACGCCAACCTCATGAGAGGAGTTAATGAGAGATGAAATGAATGATGGTGAATGAAACTGGGCAAGGATGTGGAAGGAAGCGGCCGTGGCCTGTCAGAAGGTACCGTCCCAGCATTTGCCTGGTGTTGAAAATGGGAAACCACGGAAAACCATTTCAAGGACGGCCGACGGTGGGGCTCGAACCCACGCGTCTACCGAGTCAGCAGAGAGCTTGGCCTATAAAGTGTACTATGTACCCATATTAACTTATGCAGCAGAGACTTGGACCCTGACAAGCAGGCAAGAGAGTAGAATCCAAGCCAGTGAAATGAAATTCCTAAGAAGTATGATAGGAAAGACAGAGTGAGGAATGAAGATGTTAGGAAGGAAGTTGGGATGGGAAAACTAAATGAGAGAATTGAGAAGAATAAACTAAGGTGGTTTGGACATGTAAGGAGGATGGAGGAAAATAGAATACCAAGACAGATGCTGGAGGCGAAGTGCAAGGGTAAGAGACCAAGAGGAAGACCTAGAACAAGGTGGATGGATTCAGTGAAGAACGGCGTAAGAAAAAGAAATCTGGACTGGGACAAGATCGTGGAAGAAGAATGGTGGAAGGAAAGAGGAAAGTGGAGAAGTGCCATAAATACCCCGACCCGGCAGGAGCTGGATAAGGGGAAATGATGATGATGATGATGATGATGATATTGGTCATTGGTCTACCAACCTAAACCTACGCCGCCATTAGGTAATAAATGTCACTAAATTTATTTTCTTATAATAGTTTTTGGGGTCGAAATGGCGTTTGATATGCAGGGAATACCTTTTATTGCTTCTTTGTCTACATGCAAGCAAGCTTCCATTACCTGCATCTGGTATTTAGACTATTATCCACAACAATTTCCACGACAAGGGATTTTTCAATATTTTTAGACTGTGTTTCTATCTCCCAAAATTTTAATAATGGCACCCCGTCGTGTTCGTTAAGCCGCCATTTTGGACACGATGACAGCCTAGGGTGGGGGCTTAACGAAGCCCTGAGAATCAAAACGATCTAAAATTTTTCCGAGCATGGTCTCCAATCAAAACGTCCCTGATTGGCTGAGCACTTATTGGGTCCTTCCCGCCACACAGCCGCAATCAAATCCGCCATTGACCTCAATTTAACATAACCTAAGTTACTTAAATTACAAATATTAATAATGTTGGTGAAGGGTGGGTGACTTTTGGATTAGATAAGCCATTTTTAGTGTTGCCTTCTATAGATTTGTGGTTTTTTGGCAATCTTGTTATCTTGTAGACATTAAGATAAATAGTTATATTTCGGGGGCCTATCACTCAGTAGCGGTTTATCACAACAGTAGCAGCTATTACGAATAGCTGTATTATAGTAAGATTTTTCTGCACCTTCGCGAAATAGTGGCGGTGGTTTGAGATTATTTTTGACTACCATTATGGGGTTTTAATAGTTTTTCATAGAGCATTTTTGTTGCCTTGTAGGCATGATTGATTTGACATGTTAGGTCTGCATGTAGCCTACAGTTTTTTTTTCTGGTTTTTGGAATAATGCTCATTCTCATTACCATTAAGTGCAACCGTGTTGACCGACTGAAAGACATTGAATATTTCGTTTACTAAGGCAGCACTGAAATATGGGTTGCAACACGATATGGACTTGGAACTTATGTTCGCTTAACAAAATAACGATACATCAACAAGTCATCCTTGTAATCTCTGCAAATAATAAAAATATTTCCCATCCAATATAGGCCTATTCATGTTGAACGGTAGAAAGTTATCAACCTTTATTAAGGCAACACTGAAAAATGTTCATTTTGATCTAGCCTACTTACTCGTAGTCATCTGCATCAATGTCCCTAGAGGTTCAGTTTTTTAAATTCTCCCTTTCCTATGGTCAAATAACACATGGATGTTCCCTATTTTTCTTAAGGGGATTCAATGATCTTATGCTGAACTAATTAAGAATAGGGCATGTACCCCAACCCCTTAAAATATGAAGTTATCAGGATAAAAATAATGTCCATAACCATCAGAAACTTGAGAACACAGATCAGGAGAATGTTGATCGACCATGGATGCAAGACCAGAAAGTCTTAAAGAGGAGTGTTTCATTTAGAGGCTTGGAACATCATGGTCAAGACCCCTGTACTTGGGTGTGTGCTCAATTTGTTTTAAAACCCGTTGACAGATCATAAGTTAATCTGTGGCTGGAATCCACTCCGTCCTATGCTAAGCTGCGAGTACTGGGCACCATTAGTGTTCTGTGACTACTGTATCAATTTCTGAAAATTGTGTCATAGGCCTATGCATAGACAAGTCGCTGAGAATGTTCTCTGAATGGTGAATACCAGTAGGCTAGCCTACTTAGCTGCCTCCTTCACTAGCATTTCCAGGCACATGGTTAGTTGTTAAATGAAATAGAAAAATCACTTGAATGATTCAAGTTGTCCTTGATTGCCCTCGGGGGACAGTGTACCCCATTCCAGATCTTAGTTCAGAATTAGTTTCCTTGACGGAGTTGGAGAAACAGTCACAATACCTATGGTACTACTAGACCTAGTACGGTACATGTAGATGGAAGCAACCACTAGGTAGCTTATGTCCCATTAGTTGGGAGTGTTAGGGAATGGGAGATTGGTTCAACATTTCAGCCTATGTTGTTGTATATTTCATTAATATATGAGATCTAAAAGTGTATCATAGGAATATTAAAGCAAACCATAATATATTACCAGTTGGTCAATTGGATACAACAATTCAATGAAACATTCTGTTAATAATTAGGAAGTGTCGTAGGCAACCAGAGAAGCGACACAAGAAAAAACACCTGAGTCTTCCAGGCAGTTGTCATCAACTGTATTTCACATAGAGAAGAATGACTAAAATGGTTCCTCATGATAAAAACAACTGGTCAATGGCTTGAAAGACAGTAGTAAGGACTTACATGCTGTCAGTAAAAGTGGAGTTAAGAAAGATGTCTGGAATATTTAAATCAGTAGTTGATAGCCATGATTTTTAAAATTACCCTAGTTAATTGCACCTTAATATGATTAGTAGCCTACCGGTATGTGCAAGATTTTAAATGGTAGGTTTTCCTGTGAACCAAAAAACAGCTCTTAATATGGATTATGTTCAGGTTAGGCCTACAAGTTATTGGGAGGGAGGTTTATTTTACATACCTGTTGCACATAAAATGAGCTTCTGATTAGAGCTCTGTGGGAATGTTTAAATGGTTTGATGACACAGAATTTATCAAGCCTATTTCTATGCATCTTTTAAAAACATTTTAACAATTCATAAATTACTGTCATCATTGCTAATGCTGTAATCTGTCATGTTTATTTATGCAGCATGAGGAATTAGGAAACATTGGTAGGATTGGTATATTGAGTGGAGATATAGTAGGATAAAATGCAACTGTGTCATGGAAACCTAAGATGTATTTTTATTTCTCAACTTTATTTTCTGTAGACTCCAATACAGCCCACCACCAGGGGAAAAAAAAAGTGTTGGTGATGTTTAATGAGAGCAAATCTTGGAATACTGTGATTTAAGTGGTTGGTATCAAAAGCTGTATAGGAAAACTGAAAATGTGAAGTCACGCCCAAGTTTATGAAGCCTTGCCATACTCAGCTGAAATTATCTTCGATGCAAATCAAGTCTCAATAGTTAAAACCTTAGGACGACCTTTGACATGAGCACTATAATAGGCCTACATTTAGGATCGACATAGCCTGCAGTAGGTCTTGTGCTACTGTATGCACCTGGGCATGTTTAAAAAAAACTCAGCCTGCAGGTTAATAAGGTATTATATTACTATAAATCTATCTCAAGCAAATCCAAGAAGTTACCAGACTGAGAAACTACATATCAATATTTAAACAAAAAAAGGGTGGCAGTGCAAACTGCACTTTTAATCCTTGCTTCATTAGTTAAACCATAATATTTGTACATAAATACAGTAAGGACTTCACATTACAAGAGGCCACTTAAATTATATGCCTTATTAGGCATAACCTACAAATTACATGTCATGAAATTGGTAAATATAAGCAGACAGCAACATCAATAATGGTCTATAATGTAGTTTTGTAGTGCACAAAAGGTTATTGTACTGAATGTATTTCGAACTGATGAATAAAACTGGTGGAAACGACAGCCAATTGATTTACATCCATTACATCCTAAGTATATAGTAGAAACTTTCAGTTGATTGGCAAGAGTGTTGATTTGTACCTTTATTTTCACAAATTTTGATGAACAGTGTCACGCTTCAATTTAAATATAAACGCACATACAATTCCTCATCAATAAGTGATTTGCTCTTCATACTGTCATGAACTGGAATAGATTTCTAGCAATTTAATTGATGTAGAAATCTATTCCTCTCGCCACCATATTGGTGATAATTGTAAACAAACCCGCAGGCAGCCAATGGCTGGTAATAATTGCCAGCCAATAACAAGCCAGAATGATGCGGATCATAATTCGCGTTTCACTCTCATTGCGTTTTAACTTGAGGTGAGGAATCAGCTATTCGTTAACGCCACGGGGTGCCATTATTAAAATTTTGGGAGATAGAAACACACTTAATATACTTCTGCTCTTTTCTTTTCTGGTTGCAAATTATTAAATTTTCACCCAGGAATAGCAAGCTAGTTATGGAAGGAAGGGTCGAGGACATGAACTGTAGGGGTAGACCAAGGTTGGATTATGTTAAACAGACGTAGGGTGTGGTAGCTATGTAGAGATGAAATGATTCTTTCTAGCCCACCAGTAATAGGTAGCCATGCTCCTAACCTAAAATGATCAAAGAAATTGAACAGTGTCAATTCGCCCCATATGTGAATCTCACGTGTGGATCGCATACATTAAAGAAATACATAAATTAAGAATTAATACACATTGAATATACACTATAAGAAAATATCACACACAAAATAAAATAACTTATCTACTATCATCCTCTTCAGAAGAGCCATAAGCACTATCATTGCCAGACCAGAATCACCAACATAGCCAAAACTATCTCATCAAGTCTATTAGACACTCTTCTTCCATCATTGGTACCGACAACAATATTATAATCAGAATGAACTTCATATTCGTCTTCAAACCAGTCCACTCCGTTATCACCATCATCCTCGTCCTCCTCCTCACTCTTCTTCTCAGCGTCATTCTCCTCATCTTGGTCAACAGTTCTTTTCTTGTTATCTTTTCTTTCCTCTTTCCTTTTGTCCCTTCTTTTCAATTTCCTTCTGCTGATCCCTCCTTCTCTTATTTCCATCTACCTGACATCTCGTTCTCTTCCTACTCCTTCTACTTGCTTTTTAACTCATCCTTTTACTCATCCTCCTTGTCCTCTTTGTCTTCATTCTCAACCACTTCTCTCTTCTACCTTTCCACATTTTCCTCCTCTTCCTCGTCTGTCTTGTCTTGCTCAATAGTTCCTTTCTCTTCTCCCACTTTGTTCTCCACCGTTTCTTCTTCACCTTATCTCTCTCTTGTCCATCTTTCATTACTTCTACATTTCCTTTCTCTACGTTACCATCTTCTTCACGCCCCCCCACCCCTCGGATGATTTTCCTGTTTCTTATTGTTTCTTTCTCGTAATTTAATGTCTCTATGAACCTTATTCTCAGCTCTAACTTCCAACTTCACTTTTCTCTTGGTATCAACATTATCAAAAATATCAATACTTTTAGGATCATTGTCATCAGCATCTGCATCTTTAAATTCATAATAGTATTGGGCAGTATTAAGAACTCCCACTGCTCTTCTGTCATCATTATCACGCCTTCTATATCCACCTCCTTCATTCTCATCAAAACGTCCTCTTCTGCTACGTCTGCGGCAACCTCTGTCTCTACCTCCGCAACTGCTCTCTTCTTCGCCTGCTATGGTCTCTCCAATATATACCTCTACAACCTCTCTCACAGATATTATGCCAGATTCAACCTTGTTATGTCTTGATTGTTTCTTTGACTACTTTGTTATCCATAGATTCTCTACTTTGTTGTCCATAGATTCCTTTATAGACTCTATTTTCTCTATTATCAAATTTAACACGCTAATATTTATATCCCCAGCAATCATCTGTGATTCAGTAACGAAAATGGTTTTCATGGCTTTCTCTGCCTGTCCCATTCCATCTTCACTACTATTTCCCTCCAGTCCCTCACTCTGTCCTTCCATTTTATTGTTGGCTCTTCTTACAATCCTAGACCTCAACTTTAGTACGTCATGCCTTGACATATCATTCCATCACACACCAACTCCCAGGTGATGTATATATTGGCAATGTGCACACATGTCTAGACAACCACCATGATACGCTTCCCTATCGTGCGTCACGTTCAGGTGCAATATTGTAACATTAATTAAATATATATTGGTTACGGTATTGGTCCACCAACATAAACCTACCCCACCATTAGGTAATCAATGTCACTAAATTTCTTTTCTTATTTATAATAGTCTTCGGGGTCGAAATGGCGTTGGATACGCAGGGAATATGATACATTTTATTGCTTCTTTGTCTTCATGCAAGCAAGCTGCATCAGGTATATTAGACTGGTTCACTTTTTCCAAAAACGCCTCTTTTCCAATTTGAGCGGCATTTTGGGTAACATTTGGGCAAATGGCTTATTTTTACTAATTCGAACCTGCTGAACACGAATATCGCTGTTGCCAGGCTGATTTCTCCACCGGAAACCCGAAATCCAAGATGGCGGCCAAGACGGCAGACTTAGTCCTATATCTGAACTTTTTTCGTTTCCTCACGTATTTTTATTCCGATAGGGGTAAATTATGCTGTATAGAATTGTTGAAACAATGGTTTGTCGATTGACTAAGTTTTTAATCACACTAAATAAATTTTCCCCTTTAAAAAAGATGTACTGGTACAATATATAAATTTTCTCCGTGTAATATTTTACACAATTTGTGTTTAGATCGATTTATGTTCCTTATTCTATACGTATAATTACAAATACTACTGATTCCATAACTACTATTTCTGTTCAAATTGCCAAAATCATAAAGTGGTAGAGCTGCCACCTAGCGGGCAAGCAGCAAATCTGCATTGCGGTAATGTGCGTGCACGTCGCCTCGCGCCCAGCGTGAGCCTGCGTATTTGTTCGTGTCTGTTGTGTTGTCAGAAGCAGTTGCTTGTTGTGTATCAGTGTTTCGTACCAATACACTGTGCTTTAACCAACTGAAGAGCCCAATTGCACACCGGGGCGAAACACTGTCATTTTGTTGAGTTATGCCGGAATATTTAGCACAATTTGTGTTTAAATATATAATGGCTCAACGGACAATACATATTTTTCTTTTGAAAATTATATATTCAATGCCAAGGTAAGGTTATAATTGCTTTGGAGTGGAGTTTCGACTCCCATAGTGCACTGGCTTTGCTCGTGACGTGGATACACATGTATCAAATACGTCTTGCAATGGCCATCCCAGTGTGTACTAGACAGTGTCTTGGTGAGGTGTGCTTTAACCAACTGAAGAGCCCAATTGCACACCGGGGCGAAACACTGTAATTTTGTTGAGTTATGCCGGCACATTTAGAACAATTTGTGTTTAAATATATAATGGCTCAACGGACAATACATATTTTTCTTCTGAAAATTATATAAATGTAAGATGGTTTAAGCTAATCTCATTCAAATGATGTCATTAAGCATAATTAACAGAAACGGTTGCTGTGTAACAGTTAATGCTTTACCTACTGTAATATTATTGTAATGCCAGCAGATTTCGATAACAAATGTGTGAATGCGGAAAAAAGTCTGGCGGATAACGTTTTGTTCATCCGTGCAGGGCTCTTTTTACGTGGAATCCAAACCACAGGACATGGCATTTCACTTCGGAAATCTCACACGCATTGACCGGGAATCAACCCCAGTCCACCTTGATGAGACCGCTGCGCCACCACGCCCCATTACCTTGGACGAGTCGGAGCATCTAAAAACACCCAAGACGGACAGAAAATCAAAATTTAGACTGAATACAGGACAGATAAACTGCTGCATTATGTACCATATTTGAATGTCCTCGGCGTTGACTCATTACTGAGGTGCAGGTCTGTGTGAGGAAAAGGGTTGCTGCAGGTGTACTGCTCGCATATTAGGTAACACCTACTCGTGGCCATCACATTTGCTACGTATTCTCTTTTTCTCCATTAAATGCAAGTCATAATAATTTTTCATTTCTTGCTCAACAGAGGACTATATTGCTGTCTGGATGAATCAATAATTTTTTCGTTTTTCCTTTGAGTAAGTAAACATCCAAAATTTCAATAGATCTTGATTTTATTAAACCATAGAAGCTAATTGCAAATTCTTTCCGTTACTTCTAGGCCGCGCAATTGGGACAAATTTCATCCATTTTTCGCTCCCTATACATGGCAAAATTCAGCTCAGCAACTTGTGTGACTTCACCGCTCACGTGTGAAGAAAATAGGAATATCAAATGGACTGACAAGATGCTAATCGAGAGAATTAGCGTCACTTAATAATGTAGTGACATATTGTAACGTTTTTCACTAGTGACCCCACAGTTGGGTGACAATTGTAATGCTTTCTTCACGTTGGGGTGACAAGTGTAACTGTTTTCCTGGGGAGAGTGTAGAAAAACCACAACAAGTCCCACGTTTGAGGTGATAAATGTAATGTTTACTGTGACTAAGATACGTTGTATTAATGGGCGCCAAGACCTCAACGCTATGTTGAAATCTAAATTTATTTTTAACAACACCTAGCTCAGGCAGAACATCTTTAAGAATCTTCACACTCAGATCGTGGTATGATTTGATCATTAACCCAACTAACAATTGTATCAGGAGAAGGAATTTGGTCTATATCTAATGCTATAGATATAGCATTAGTATAAGATATAGCATCTTATACTATGCAAAGATGGCATAGTATAAGAAATGAATTTATTATATAAAAAACAAGTAGTGGCAATTTTAATAATAATAAATTTAAATTGGAGCGTTACGATTTGAATATTACCACTAGAGAATTATGTGAAAACGGAGTCGGATGAATTACTGATTTTACTATTATTCCCAAGCTAAGAAGTTACTGAATATGAAACATTGAAGCGAGAGATTATGAAGTTCTGAGTCATTCGCGCTTACCATTGGAAATTGCCATAGCATTTCCCTCGTACTTGATGTTCTTTAAGAGAGCTTCCAACAGCCTTCTGGACGTCGCCATCTTCTTCGTCAGTTGTGGAGATTGTTGTAGAAATGATAAAGTTATGGTCCGATCACACCGGAACCAACCAAACGAGCGACCACATCGGTCAAGTTTTACAATGATAATCGTCCTCCCTTCTCCCTCTCCGGACCCGTCTCCAACTCGCCCGGTCTCCTGTGATTGGCTGAGCCACCACGCGATACTCCCGACATAAGGGTCAATATGCTCAGCGCGACGATGTCGATTTCCGGTCCAGGCCATTTCGCCTTTTCTTGATACAGCCAGCTGGAAGTGCCCCACGGCTTTCGTCACGCTACTCGACAAGAATATACCTGTAGCTGAATTCCCAATGACTCATCTCTCTCACAATACCCTAACTGACTAAAATCCGTTAAATTCCGTAATCATATAATTTTCCGCGATAATGTTGTTCGTAATAATTCGCTTGATGGTGTTTTCTATAACATCGAAAACCTATCTGTGTACTTATAATCTTATAAAAACGCTCCAAAAATACCTTAATAATAATAATAATAATAAGTTACATGAAACATGTCTTGGCAGAACAATTTGCCGCGTAAATAAACATTGGCTTCCTACTGACTTATGTCAGTGGCGTAAAATACCCTCGGAAAACACGTTACATATTCGCCTCGGATCATCGGATGATTTACCGTGACGACGGTCCATCATGCGATTATCCCAGACACGTTATTAAAATCCCCATCCAAAATACATATTACACAAATTGCATCACCCTAAATTACATATATATATATATACACTCATAATTTTCTTGGCTCACTTTGCGTCAAAGTCTGTTGTTATATTGGATTGCCCTATGCAATCAGTCCAATGTTTTTCATTTTGATTAATGTTCCACGGATATTTCCGCCTCTCAAATATCTCTATGTTGGGAAAGATATACATATATAATGTGTGAGCACTGTGTATATATGATGTCACCTCACACGCATCAAAGGTGTTCGGATAAATATATCACCACAGAACTTCCTAATATCACTGGAGGTCGCTTTCTTCTGGTGAAACTTAATCTCACTGATCATACGAGCACACGATCACACTATTGTGGCTGCGCATCGTGACCATAATACTTAATCTCTCTGTGTATTAGATAAAATTAATATTGATTTCTGAAAGAAAAAAAAACAGTAAGTGCGCATTACATAGAACACCAAATATTTCTGTGCCGTAATCGCCCTGTCTTGCTAAGTTCCCGTAGACCATATTCTACTTAATACTAGTTCACAACTCAGACCAGTTCTCCTCACTCAAATAATACCTTTGTACCAAATACCTTAAATTACACACCTACAGCTCTTACATGGCGAGGCCGTATACAGAAATCACGTGTGCTGTTATGTATGAGTTTCATGAAGGACTGTCTCGCCTTCTGGTGGCCCATCTTTTGTCTCCTGGATGCCTTAACCAAAAATACTCTGTACAAGCGCTCACCCATCTCTAGGAGACAAATGGGAATTCACCAGCGCTACCAAATTCTGGCCGTAGTGTATCGAGACATTTTAGTGCTCAAGAGCATCCGACAATTCCGTCATATTTCCCTGTACCTTAAAAACTCTCAATTACTTATATACTAACCCCCTTTGTGACTTCTGATACGCCTGGAAGACCAGATCTCCCTCGCACCACATTTACTCATTTGATAGGCTGGCTCGCCAGCTAAACACACTCACTTTATGACACATACTTAATGTCATCACGTTGCTCCACTAGCATATTTCTCAGTGTCTGTAACGATGCCCTGTTGCTACTGTCCACACATGCACATAATGAAATACCGTCCTCTGCTTTAATCACAGGATAATCCCTACATATATTTGTGTCCCTTGATAGTATGTCTGCAAGAATGTTATCTTTACCTTTAATATATTTTACTGTGAATTCGTATTCCTGCAGAGCAAGAATCCACCTACTAACTCTGTTAGAACTGAGTTTACAAGTCCTCATATACAGTAATGCATGGTGATCTGTATGGATCTCAAATTCCCCCCCTACTAAATACATTCTAAATTTCCCCAAACTGAAAACAATACCTAAAAGCTCTAACTCAGTAATCGTGTATCTTTTATCTGCTGCTGTCAGTCCTCACGAGGCTAAAGATACAATGCACAGATTACCCTCATCATCTTTCTGACATAATACTCCAGAAATGCCTATGTGTGAAGCATCTGTCATAACCACATATTCCTTTTCTTTCAGAGGATATTTCAGCACTACAGCTTTCTCAAAACCTTCCTTCAGCGCTGTAAAAGCCTGATCATGCTTGGACTCCCATCTCCACCGAGTCCCACTTTTAAGCAATTCCCTGAATGGTTCTACCAACCCTGAGTATTTAAGAACGAACCTCCTGAAAAAGTTGCAAATTCCCATGTATGTTTTTAACTGTTTAACATTCTGTGGTACCTCTGCGTTAAGTATCTTATTAACCCTACTTTCTTCTGGTGTTACACCTCTACTCGACACTCTATGACCTAAAAATGTCACTTCTGACTGACAGAATGACGACTTAGACAGCTTCAAAGTAAACCCTGCCTGATCTAACTTCTGAAAAACTATATCTAAATGACGTAGATGCTCCTCAAAACTGCGTGAAATAATTACCATATCATCAATGTAAATGGTTACAAACTCACCTGTGTCATCCCCTAATGCGATGTTTCAAGCCCTAATTAAAGCTGCTGAACTACTCTTTAGCCCATAAGGTGTTCTACAAAATTGATAAAGGTTATATTTATGACTAAAAGCTGTAAATGGTGATATTTTGCATCATTCCCTTAGCTGCCTCACCTTCTTCTCCCATTGCGGTCTGATGTTCATAATTCAGTAGTTTCTCAAAATATTCCCTCCATCTTTCTAGAATTTCAGGGTAATTCGAAAGCAATCTACCATCTTCAATTTAATAGCCCTTGTCTTGGCTGCTCTTCTCCCTCTCTCGTGCAATTCTAAAGATTCTCTTTTGGCCTTCTTCGGTCTCAAGGTCTTCTCTTATTTTCTATGAGATTCATAATTTCCATATCCCACTTCTTCTTTGCCTCCTTCTTGTCCTTGAAACATTTCAGCACCTCTTCACTCCACCACCATGTATCTTTGTCAAGTTTACATTTTCCTGTAGTCTGTCCCAGGACCTTAACAGCTGCGTCTTGCATAACACCAGCTAACTCCAAACGTCTAACTCTAACAAACACAATTTACAATCCATCTTTTGGTCTGTTACGTAGTGGTGGTTATAGTTACTATATCTCCCAACCACTTGGTGGTATGCGAGAGATTCTCATCTCTTAAAGTGGTACACAAAAGTTTGGGAAACACTGGTCTAAGGGATAGCATGCTTGCTATGTTAATGTATCAAATTTTAGGCAGTTCGAATCCCACCTCAACTGACTATTTTTTGCCTGCCAATTTTTGTTTAATTGAATCCTATTTAATTGTAAAATGCACATTTCTGTACGAGTTTTTATATTAGGAATAATTTGTGTACCAGATTCTTGGTTCACTAAAGGAAAGTGTCGTTCGAGTTAGGGACTTGGACATTAGCATTTCAGCCACATGTTAATTGCATTCTCGTCTGGCTACTATGCTCCAGTTTATCAAATGGCCTTATCTTATAGTAATTGAGAAGAAATTTCACCTTTCACTAACACTGAAATATCTTGACAGTAATTATGCTATGATGAAGTTGATTGGCTTGATACACTTCGTCCGTTACACATTATCAACTGCGCCCCAATTGACCTGATTCTGTCACCCGTGTTTTAAAATAATTGAGTAGCCCATTTGCAAAACCAGCTATGTGCATAAATTTACGAGAATGAGATAATGGTATCCCATGTTGCTTTATGATACTGGCTTCTAATTTAGCTATGTTTCAGGTTCCTAAACCAGCTATAACAGTTTTAAAATTGACATTAAAAACGTCAAACGGTTGCAAAACCTGCTACATGCATGGCAGGTACGGATGCAAAGCCTGCTAAATTCACAGGGCAATGTTTACGTTTACAAAACCTGCTATATGTATATTGACTAACATGGCCGTCCTTCGGGTAGAGTTGCAAAACCTGCTATTTGTCCTTCCCATAAGAACAGCATTGCACTCCTCTTTATCAAAGAAAATAAAGCTAAACCGCTTATCTCTATTGTAGATAGTTAGGTTGGCTGTACTGCATACTGTGGACATTCAGCTGTGAAATTCTGCTTGCATTTGTTTCACTCGCGCGCCAATTTCTCTGAGTACATTGATGTGGATGCAGCCTACAAGCTGACGTCTCGTTCCTACAGACGTGTTTAGTTATATATTTTTTAAATGAATGAATATAATAATATGTCAAGAGAAAATACTGATAGAATAAAACAGGGATAGGGATGTTATTACACTGGCTTCTTCTTGAAGCGCCTCATAATATTGAAACAATTGAACTGATGTTCCCTATAGTAGGACATTCCTTCATCCCGCCGGATCGGATATTTGGACATTTTGAGAGAGAATTTAACACTCGAAGTGTCATTGCAAACCCTGAAGAGTATTTGCACGTTATCAAGAGGTACGGAATCGTAACACGTCTAGGAGAAGATGCCCCTGTTAAGGATTGGAAAGCATATTCAGATAACATTCTAAAAAACCCTGGACAATGGCATTTCCCATTTCAGAAAGCAAAGAGATTAATAATCACAAGAAGCAAAAGCAATAAATCTCTCCTAGTTCGAGGAGAACCCTTCTACAATTTTGACATGGGTGAAGTGAAGAGTTTGTGCAGGAAGGGGAAGAATTTTAAGATCGCTCACATCCCTGATATAACAAGGGGTGTTGTTGTAAAATCGGCTAAGATCAAGGATGTTAACAGACTTCTTGCCCTTCACTTTGGGGAAGCATGGGACAGTAATCCAGATTTGGAATTCTATGTCAATGTATTTGCAGAACAGGACCCTGATACCCAAAGTTTGAATGATGATGACACTTTGGACTTTGAACTAATGGAAACTGATGAAACCGACATAGCCTTAATTCATTTTGGTTGTACATTGATAGTATATCAACACACACAGAACTATTCTAAACTGTGTATGTCTTTCACGTTGTAATATATTCCACGTTACGTAATATGTTCTTCCATTATGTCTGTATGCATTGTAAATTGTAACGTACTCAATACATAATTCCATCCATCATGAGTGTGGGATTGAACTCCGGCCACTACAATTGTAGCTGGTTTTGCAAACTAAGGCGCAATCAATATGGCTGCCACTAGAGTTGCAAAACCTGCTATGTGAACAACACAGTTGCAAAACCTGATATATGTAAATAAAAAAATATTAATAACTTGTTTTCTACTCATCAGATATTTCAGAACTTTGGTACACTTATTACAATTATGTTTACCTATAGTTTGTATAAGAATCAGCCCTCTGCCACATTTCTGTTTCGTTTTATTAGTTTTTTCTGATTTCTCACTAATTACTTATCATGCACATAGCTGGTTTTGCAACTGGGCTACTCAATTGCAAATATTCATTTCACCAGGGTTATTCGTGTCGTGATTATTGAATCAGAGGACTCCGTGAAAATGTTCCAGATTGATTGTTGGGTATGGCAAGTTATATCATACTAGCAGAAGTACCCGTTCTTCGAATGATTGGTGTATTGACTCTCATGGTTACCATACCTAATTTTAAGATGCACCAAGCATCCGAACACGAGGTATAGGCGTACATAAAGATACACAGAAAGACAGACAGACAATTCTATTGTCTACAACATATTACCCAGATATCCAAATATGGGTATATCTACCACACAGTATCAAATAAAACCATCCTTATGATGAACCCGTATGTCGACAAAAAAAAAAGTTAAAATGTGCTCTCAGACTATTCACCTAACGTGTACTTCCTGACGTGAAATACAATTGAAAGCCTTGTAGACGAAACGCAATACACGTCACATAAAAACTGACCCTCTACGTTGTGCTAGGTGCCCATACACAGGAAGACCCCTTTCATAAATTATAAAGGCTTGTGGTGCATGAAAATTCAGGTTCTCTAGACTCAAATTGCCCAAATTCCTAAAAGCCGCAAAAAATGCTAGTTCAATTCAGGAATTTTTGAAAATAATGTTGCTGTTTGGAGATATAATAGACCTTCTGTACTATATGTCGAACGTGAAAATTGCATGAAAAAATTCTAGGTTACCCCTTCACCCACTTAATTGCATTGATGAATTATACGGTCTACGTTAGTTCCGTGATAACCTTATAGCCATTTGCAAACTTTCACAGAAATGTAATAAATGGAGTGTCATTGCTTCTTACAGAAACAGATGGCAAGTTTTATGCCACCCCATGAGATAATGTTCTCATGGTTACCGATTTGCATTCCTTCATTAGTTTGTTAAATTAAATTAAATTAGTTTTCTGGGAATATTTCACAAACTGTTGGATTTAGAGCCTTATAATGTAGTTTTTGAGGACCCTTTAGGGCCCCCGAGTTTTGTTGCTGGCACCGAGGGGCTTTGTCTCGTCGTTGTACGCCATAATATAATAGTAATATAATATAGGGAGAAATTATAACACCTATTTTTTTATTTATTTTTATTCAGCCAATGGCCATGTACTTTTCTTTTCAGGACGGGTCAGGGAAGGGATATTATCAGAGAAAGAAGCATTCACATCGCGCTTGAGCAAAATGGAAATGGCCTACCATTTAACTAAGGACATCTATATGGAAAGGTCGATATCCTTCAACGCAAAACTAAAACATTACTGCAGTGTCATCCGTTCGGAAGTCTTGCATGCTTCTGAATGCCTCACGATGAACAAAAAAGGCTTGGTCGAGAAACTGGAGGCCAAAGAAAGAAAAATTTTGAGAAAGATATTGGGCTCCATCAAAGATAATGGGGAATACAGAAAACGGCATAACCATGACCTATATACTCATGTGGAGAAGATAAGCAACGTCATCCGGAAGAGAAGGTTACCATTTGTTGGGCATGTGAAACGAATGAGCCCAGCGAGACTGACCAACCGCAACATAACTTACTTTCAGGAGAGGAAAACAAAATGGGCCTGGTTCATTGAACTGGATAAAGATCTGAAAGAAGTGGGGATTACGCCAACAGACATTCATGAGTGCGTCCCACTCAAAGGGAAACTTCAAGCTTGTAAAGGTTTCCAAGAAAAACCGAAGCTGAAAACGGGAAAGATTTGGACCCAGGAACGGAAGGAAGTCCACCGAGAACGAATGCGGGCGTACAGGGCAAACATCAAAGCCAGTAGGAGACGGTTGGAATGACGCGGTCCTTAGAAGGCCTATACGAAATAAATGAATGAATGAATGAATGAATAATATGGGGATAGGAATATAATAGACCTGCCGTACCACACCAGCAGGTGTAAATCGCGTGAAAAAATTCTAGAGTACCCCTTGATCCCCTTAAGCGCGTTAAACGTATTGATGAATTTTACGGCTTTGGTTCCGTGATAACCTTCTAGCCGTTTGCAAACTTTCACACTAATGTAATTAATGGAATTGCATTGCGTCTTACAGCAATAGATGGGACCTCTGAGAATCCGTTGGCATGGTTACTGGCTTGCATTCGTTCATTAGTTTATTAAATTAAATTAGTTTTCTGGGAATATCTAAAAAACGGTTGGTCTTCGGTCCTTAAAATGTGGTTTTCGGGGACCCGAGAGTAGTGGAGTAAGGCGGTTTCTGCCCCACTTCAAAACCCCGTTATTACCACTACTAAGCCTCAGCCATGTTAAATATCTCTTGAACGCATGGTCCGATTTTGACAAATGAGGTATTGTTGGACTCGGGCTGACGTCCTCTTTGCTATGGACCACTCGTTATATTTTTCAAAATTTTTTTGAAAATTTTTGTTTTCGAAAATAGGCGATAGTTTGAAAACCAAACAGGATAGAACGTTGTGCCATGGCTCAAACGAACAGTCTTTATGACCTTTATTTTTTGTAATAAAAAATTTTTATTTTTTATATTTTTTTGAAAACACTCGAATTTTGAAAATCCTATATTTTGGAAACTAGGAACTCTACAAAAAAAATTGTTTAACGTAAATCAATGGTCCCTACCCCCTCTACCCCCAAAATAAATTTCAAGTCTCTAGAATGAAAACCTGCAGTAGTGGGATGGTGGGGGAGCTGCTTACAAAAGCAAGTGGTGAGCCCCTGCGACCTTGGAATGGAAGGAGCCATGCTAGGAGGGCGTGCTTGGATTCGTTTTTTTCGTCTCGTCGTGCTCTTTACGGGAATGTCGGTGTCGAAAATGTGAAAATCTGGAAACACAGTCTTTTTGGGGTAAAAACGTGATTTTAGACTTTTTGCTATATCTCACGAACCAATAATGCTAGAGGCGTGTTCGACAGGTCCAAGGACTCGGGGTAACGTCCTCTCTGCTATGGACTACTCGTTATAATTTTTAATAAAATTGGAAACTCGGTTTTGGGGTAAACACGTGTTTTTTTGTGATTTTGTCGATATCTCACGAAGCAATAACGCTAGAGGCATGTACGACGGGTCCAAGGATTCGGACAGACGTCCTCTTTGCTATGAACTACTCGTTGTAATTTTAAAAAAATTGGGAAACGCGATTTTGGGGGTAAACACGTGTTTTTTGTGATTTTTGCCGATATCTCACGAACCAATAACGCTAGAGACATGTACGAGGTGTCCTAGGACTCGGGCTAACGCCCCCCTTTCAAATGTGGTAGATATTTTTTTTTTCAAAAAATAATTCACATGGGTCTAACGCCATACATGTTGAAAAAACGTTTTCTTTTTCTTTGCCTGTTTATAATGTCCATGAAGCGTGGCGGTTGAGAGAGAGACGATACGGCTGGGTGTGTGTGTGTGTGTGTGTGTGTCGCTGACCACGGTGGCTGTGTTCAATAGATCAATCGCTATTTCGACGGGTCGGTTTATGACAGAGCGAGGGTGCGTTTTTTTCACACATTTTACCTTTAACGTGTAAACGGTGATGAGAACTTGATTCTATGTTGGTCGAAGCGAGTAGAGAAAACAAACTTGCAGACGAGCAAGAGGTGAATATCAATTGAGCTTATTGGAAGGCGTTGATCTGACTTGACAACAGGTGCAATGGAAAAAAATGACCATGACGCTTGAAGGTGAAATAATCTGACCATCGTGGTGGCAGGGAAGTGCGAAAGGCGTGCACACATGTGAAACCACAGGCACGCTAAACCAGTGACATCCTGTCTTGCTTCGTACGTGACAAAATGCAAGTCCATGTGACATTTGATCTACCGCAGGTGTTCGTCTGAGACGTTATCTGTCCACGTGCGCGATAACTGTTAACAAGTGACATTCTGTTTTGCTGCGTACGTGACAAAATGCAAGTTCATGTGAAATTTGATTCGCCACAGGTGTTCGCCTGGGACGTTAGCTGTCCACGTGACCGATAACAGAATGTTCAAAGCGTGGGAAAAAATGATTATACATGCAACGTAGCATATATAAAGACATGTCGTTATCATTTCCACTCTCACTTGGGTGGACTACCTTTCAACACACTGCGTTGCATGAAACCCCTGGTCTTGTTTAACAGTTTTGGTGTTGGTGGAAAATACTTAACCGTGTTGTGGGGTAGGTATTTATTTATATACTTATTCATTTATACATTTATTGATTAATATATATGTATATTTACAAGCAATTATTTATTGATTAAGTAATTAATGATTTTATTTATTTGTTTGCAGATAACCGGCATACCTTACATGTCTGAGGGAGAAGAAACCATTGCACTTTTGAGCCCACTAAAAGGGAAGAGTAACAAGTCACTGCAAGTAAAGGTGAGATGATTTTTTTAAACTAACTTGTTTCATTTTTTGTTTTATGTTTTATTTCATGAAATGTATGTATTAACCTGAATTTAGGTATTTATAGCGGTTTATTTTATTTATTTTTAGAAACTTGGAAAGAATAGCCTTACTGCCGTAGCAGTCGCTGAAAAAAAAAAACAGAAACGCACTAAAGCGAAACCACTGCCAAAGAGTGAACTGTTTAAAACTCAGGTAAGTCCAACTTAAAAATGCTATTCCATTTTACCACTACTGAAAACTCGTAGACAAAAAAAAAATCATTACCTGTACATGACTGGGACAATGATTGCTTTCTTGATTAATGGCTATGTTGTTGTTGTTGACTGGGAAAAGTACAAGGCCATGTTGGATTTTCTAAAAATAAAAATAATAAATTTAATTTATGGGTGGTTCCCTATGGACTCAACGAATATCCACAGGTTTGAACATGATAATGTGAACAAAATGACATGACATTCATTTTTGTTTATATATTGGTTAAAGGGAGGGTGGGGGAATGTAAATGACTGTAGCTTTATAAAAAAGAAAATAAGTGCATGGGTTACTGTTAGTGCCAACATACAGTTTATTTTTAATGGTGTTTTGATATATTAATGTCAATTAACGTTAACGTTTTATTTACAAGTATTGATTGATTGATTGATTGAGTGATGGGTTATTTTGTTTGCTTTTAGGTGTCGTCATGTGCCATTAACGTAATGAACAGACAGTGAACAAGCATGCATTATGCTTTAAAGTACTCTGTGCAATGTTAATAACTTACAATAAGAAAAAGTTTTATTATAACACATGGCGTTAGTACCAAATACAACAAGTGAGCAAGTTGGTTTACCACGTGGGTTGAATTTAAAATCAGAACATGATCGATGGTTAACATTTGAATCCTGGCCTGTAGGCTTTTTGTCGACGCATGAACTTGCAAAAGCCGTTTTTTTTTTTACTTGAACCGAGAAGATGTGGTGCGCTGTGTGTTTTGTCGTATTGAACTTTCACACTGGGAAGAAGGGGATGATCCCTTTAGAGACCATTTGCGATGGTCTCCTCACTGTCCTTACATGCTTGGAAAGCAAGTGGGTAACCTACCCGTGCATTCATTTTACCGAACCACAAGGCCTTTGGCCGCTACTTACGTTGCTGAATCACAAATAAATAATAATAATGATGTATTACCAGCCAACGGTAGTGTCGATATATGTGGTCCATATGCCATAGACAGTGTTGAATTGGCGTGTGCTTTTGAAAAATTGGGAGTTTGCAAGACTAAAGCACTAGCACACTCAGAGTACAGCTCTGTTGAAAAACGTTTCGAATCTTATAAAAATGTTTGGCCATTAATATTAAAACACCCTACCAAACAGCTAAGTGAAGCTGGATTTTTTTATACTGGTGAAGGGGATAAAACAATATGTTTTTATTGTGGATTTGCTTTAAAGGATTGGCAAATGACTGATGACCCTTTTGTGCAACATGCTCGTTGGTTACCAAACTGTAAATACATGGTGTTGCTTAAAGGTCAGGAATTTGTGAACACTATTCGTAAAGAAAAAGTGATTGCAGCACAAGACATAAAAGTGCCTTTAGAGTTAGAGCACGCGGAGCAAATACATAAGGCTGAAAGAAAAGACTTGTGTTACGAACAGATACAAAAGTGTGACCAACAATTATGTAAAATTTGTTATCAAGATGAACTAGGTGTTGTATTTTTACCCTGTGGACACATGATAGCCTGTGTCAAGTGTGCATTAGAACTTAACACTTGTGCTATATGCAGAAAAGTAGTATCTGCTACAGTTAGGGCATTTCTTGCATAACTAGTATAATTTATTCACCATGCATAGTGCAAAATCCCTAATTGCACAATATTATTAAAGCTGTTTTAGAGTGTAATAGATATGCTTTTGTTTTGTTTATAGACTACTACAATGAATGTTTTGAATGCTGTGGGACAATCATGTGGCTTAGAGACAAAGAAGCTCAGCGAATTGCCAACGCATATTCCATTCCGCATTATCAAGATTCGGAAATTGAAAACAGCATATGGTGATCGTGTACTTTGTGTATGTGAAAACTTTGAGACATTTCTGCCTATACGGTTTAATGATATGTCGGAGAGTGTTTTTGATGAAGTCAATAATGCTGTACAACCTGTACACTTAATTTATGAAGGTTTTAAAAACAATAGGTGCATGGTTCGTTTTAATTAAATAAATAAATAATGTGAAATAATAATGGAAATATAAGTAATGACAATATACTGAAAAAGAAAGAAAATATGTGTATAGAATAGTAATGTTTTAGTGTTTAGTGTTGTCTTTAAAAATATTATGATGAAACCAAAAAAAAATGTATATAAAGTTTGTAAATAAATGCAAAATGATGTTACAATGCTGTTTTATTTTATACAAAGTTAATATATTTAACATTGCAGAGTATACATGATTATGACAATAAATGCACACTGAATACAAGCCTTTCTCACTTTACAATAGTCTGTTATAGTTTTAAACACAAGGCTTGTTGTAGATCATTTTCTAGCAATGTCCATTCAATGTTGTTTTCGAAAAGTGGGGAAGCCACAATGGTTGTATTGACATAAAAACCTTATGGTTATTACTATTTAGTCACTTTGATCCCCTTGCAGATCAACAACAGATGACCTAGTTGTTCCACTCTTTAAAACGACAACAACAACACTACCTCTTGCATAGTTTGTGATGTTGATGAGTCTTGCGATGTGGAAGATGGATTAAAAATAACTTTGAGAACAGGGGTTAAACGTTGATCATTAAGCAATGCACTATTTTGAGTAGCAATATGGTTTTCTTGATTTTTTTGTCGACGGCAACTGTGTTTCATGCGGTACACTACATTGATGATCACTGACACTTAAAACCTCACTATTTTTACTTTTTAGGTCACCACGACAATGTTTGGAACGTTGCTTTGAACAACGCCAAATAACAGTTCCATTTTTATTGGTTCGTTTCACAATATATGAATATCCTTTATAGTATGCGTAAGGCTTACCATACCTAGTCACTGATACTTCCATATCAACTGTCGAGCATAGACTAAGCTCTAGTAAAGTCAACTTGGTAATAAGAATACTAGTTTAATGTGAGAGCAAATATGGATCCAAAGAGTTCAGGTAAAAGTGAAAGCAAATAAGCAAATATTAGAAACAAGAGTTGGGGTGAAAGTGGTCGCAAAGTGGTAGACCCATTACACAATAATTTCAGCACGACGAAGCTCTTGTTCAATTTCTTTGATTTCCCAATCGTGACCAGTATGGCCAGATTGACGTGAGGCATGCAACAACTGTAGCCGCTGGACGAGCTTATTGGGATTGTGCCAGTATACAAATTTAACAAATGGATTTTTAGGTGTAAACAAAGCATTACCATTATCATGATCATTATCATCATCGTCATTATCATCATCATGATCACCATTATCATCATGACCATCATCACTGTTACTATATAGTCCTTTTTGATCCTCTTGCAATACCACTTTATTTATAGTCTGAGTTGATTTTGACAGTGTTGAAGGTTTCTTGGACGTTGACAACTGTCCTAACATGACGTTTTGAGGACATGATAAGTCCTTTTGAACAAACACTGTACTATCTTTAGCCGCAATATCGTTTTCTTGAACTTGCTTTTTAGCATTTTGATAATTGTTTGTAAACAGTAAGCGTGGTTCGTTTCGAGCACTACATTGATGAACACTCACACTTAAAACCTTTCCATTTTTACTTTTCAGATTGCCTCGACATTTTGTTGACCTCTCTTTTGAGCATCGCCAGAATATTATTCCATTCACATTCTGGCGATTATAGTTATAGGAGTAGCCTTGATAGAGTGCACGTAGCCTACCTTTGTTGGTTGTAATAAGTTCCATAGTAGTAACTGACCTGTCAGTACGATGTTCACACTACAAAGGTTACAACTGTTTTGCTGATGGAGTGACCTACTATAAGCTTATATAAATGGCTTATGTGTTGGCTTATGTGTTGGCTTTTTGTGTTGGCTTTTTGTGTTGGCTTTTCATGTTGGCTTTTCGTGTTGGCTTATGTGTTGGCTTTTTGTGTTGGCTTTTTGTGTTGGCTTTTCGTGTTGGCTTTTGTGTTGGCTTATGTGTTGGCTTTTTGTGTTGGCTTTTTGTGTTGGCTTTTCATGTTGGCTTTTCGTGTTGGCTTTTCGTGTTGGCATTTCGTGTTGGCTTTTCGTGTTGGCTTTTTTTGTATTGGCCTTTCGTGTTGGCTTTTTGTATTGGCTTTTCGTGTTGGCTTTTTGTGTTGGCTTTAGTATTGGCTTTTGTATTGGCTTATTTGACAAGTTATTTGTGTCAATGTATTTAGTGGATTTTTTCTTGGTGTTGGAAAGTAGTTGAAAGAGAGGGAATATTTAAAGACTTAACCTCAGCTCACTAACCTAACATAACCTAACCTAACCTTTCAACTCTCAGATGTTAATTAAATTCTGTGCATAGTCGAGTTGGAGCCCAAGACCTCAGGGGTAAAAAAACAATTATTTTTGACGACTTATTTTGGTAACTTATTTTAATGGCTAACCTAACTTTGCCTAACCTAACCTAACCTAACCTAACCTCAGCTCACTTTGGATATTACTAGTAAGTGTTCATATCCTCTGCTAGGTAGCATGCTAGTAGTACAGGTAGTGCTCATATTTACCGCTAGATAGCAGAAACATACTTTGCATGTTGCATGTGACACTTGTGAAGTTTAACCACATGCAAGACGTGCTTGTATAAGTTCTCTATTTAAACTCAATATACAATTAACCACTAAATGTTCAGAACTAACATGTATAGCCATGTTTAGGGTATATAGGAGACCCTTAGCAAGAAAGGCTGTCTAACCCACGAGTGTACAGCCTTGTCATACGCAGTAAGCCCCTGTTGGCAGAAAACAACAACAACAACAATTTGAGAAAGCCAACAGGGGCTTACTGCGTATGACAAGGCTGTACACTCGTGGGTTAGACAGCCTTTCTTGCTAAGGGTCTCCTATATACCCTAAACATGGCTATACATGTTAGTTCTGAACATTTAGTGGTTAATTGTATATTGAGTTTAAATAGAGAACTTATACAAGCACGTCTTGCATGTGGTTAAACTTCACAAGTGTCACATGCAACATGCAAAGTATGTTTCTGCTATCTAGCGGTAAATATGAGCACTACCTGTACTACTAGCATGCTACCTAGCAGAGGATATGAACACTTACTAGTAATATCCAAAGTGAGCTGAGGTTAGGTTAGGTTAGGTTAGGTTAGGCAAAGTTAGGTTAGCCATTAAAATAAGTTACCAAAATAAGTCGTCAAAAATAATTGTTTTTTTACCCCTGAGGTCTTGGGCTCCAACTCGACTATGCACAGAATTTAATTAACATCTGAGAGTTGAAAGGTTAGGTTAGGTTATGTTAGGTTAGTGAGCTGAGGTTAAGTCTTTAAATATTCCCTCTCTTTCAACTACTTTCCAACACCAAGAAAAAATCCACTAAATACATTGACACAAATAACTTGTCAAATAAGCCAATACAAAAGCCAATACTAAAGCCAACACAAAAAGCCAACACGAAAAGCCAATACAAAAAGCCAACACGAAAGGCCAATACAAAAAAAGCCAACACGAAAAGCCAACACGAAATGCCAACACGAAAAGCCAACACGAAAAGCCAACATGAAAAGCCAACACAAAAAGCCAACACAAAAAGCCAACACATAAGCCAACACAAAAGCCAACACGAAAAGCCAACACAAAAAGCCAACACAAAAAGCCAACACATAAGCCAACACGAAAAGCCAACATGAAAAGCCAACACAAAAAGCCAACACAAAAAGCCAACACATAAGCCAACACATAAGCCATTTATATAAGCTTATAGTAGGTCACTCCATCAGCAAAACAGTTGTAACCTTTGTAGTGTGAACATCGTACTGACAGGTCAGTTACTACTATGGAACTTATTACAACCAACAAAGGTAGGCTACGTGCACTCTATCAAGGCTACTCCTATAACTATAATCGCCAGAATGTGAATGGAATAATATTCTGGCGATGCTCAAAAGAGAGGTCAACAAAATGTCGAGGCAATCTGAAAAGTAAAAATGGAAAGGTTTTAAGTGTGAGTGTTCATCAATGTAGTGCTCGAAACGAACCACGCTTACTGTTTACAAACAATTATCAAAATGCTAAAAAGCAAGTTCAAGAAAACGATATTGCGGCTAAAGATAGTACAGTGTTTGTTCAAAAGGACTTATCATGTCCTCAAAACGTCATGTTAGGACAGTTGTCAACGTCCAAGAAACCTTCAACACTGTCAAAATCAACTCAGACTATAAATAAAGTGGTATTGCAAGAGGATCAAAAAGGACTATATAGTAACAGTGATAATGGTCATGATGATAATGGTGATCATGATGATGATAATGACGATGATGATAATGATCATGATAATGGTAATGCTTTGTTTACACCTAAAAATCCATTTGTTAAATTTGTATACTGGCACAATCCCAATAAGCTCGTCCAGCGGCTACAGTTGTTGCATGCCTCACGTCAATCTGGCCATACTGGTCACGATTGGGAAATCAAAGAAATTGAACAAGAGCTTCGTCGTGCTGAAATTATTGTGTAATGGGTCTACCACTTTGCGACCACTTTCACCCCAACTCTTGTTTCTAATATTTGCTTATTTGCTTTCACTTTTACCTGAACTCTTTGGATCCATATTTGCTCTCACATTAAACTAGTATTCTTATTACCAAGTTGACTTTACTAGAGCTTAGTCTATGCTCGACAGTTGATATGGAAGTATCAGTGACTAGGTATGGTAAGCCTTACGCATACTATAAAGAATATTCATATATTGTGAAACGAACCAATAAAAATGGAACTGTTATTTGGCGTTGTTCAAAGCAACGTTCCAAACATTGTCGTGGTGACCTAAAAAGTAAAAATAGTGAGGTTTTAAGTGTCAGTGATCATCAATGTAGTGTACCGCATGAAACACAGTTGCCGTCGACAAAAAAATCAAGAAAACCATATTGCTACTCAAAATAGTGCATTGCTTAATAATCAACGTTTAACCCCTGTTCTCAAAGTTATTTTTAATCCATCTTCCACATCGCAAGACTCATCAACATCACAAACTATGCAAGAGGTAGTGTTGTTGTTGTCGTTTTAAAGAGTGGAACAACTAGGTCATCTGTTGTTGATCTGCAAGGGGATCAAAGTGACTAAATAGTAATAACCATAAGGTTTTTATGTCAATACAACCATTGTGGCTTCCCCACTTTTCGAAAACAACATTGAATGGACATTGCTAGAAAATGATCTACAACAAGCCTTGTGTTTAAAACTATAACAGACTATTGTAAAGTGAGAAAGGCTTGTATTCAGTGTGCATTTATTGTCATAATCATGTATACTCTGCAATGTTAAATATATTAACTTTGTATAAAATAAAACAGCATTGTAACATCATTTTGCATTTATTTACAAACTTTATATACATTTTTTTTTGGTTTCATCATAATATTTTTAAAGACAACACTAAACACTAAAACATTACTATTCTATACACATATTTTCTTTCTTTTTCAGTATATTGTCATTACTTATATTTCCATTATTATTTCACATTATTTATTTATTTAATTAAAACGAACCATGCACCTATTGTTTTTAAAACCTTCATAAATTAAGTGTACAGGTTGTACAGCATTATTGACTTCATCAAAAACACTCTCCGACATATCATTAAACCGTATAGGCAGAAATGTCTCAAAGTTTTCACATACACAAAGTACACGATCACCATATGCTGTTTTCAATTTCCGAATCTTGATAATGCGGAATGGAATATGCGTTGGCAATTCGCTGAGCTTCTTTGTCTCTAAGCCACATGATTGTCCCACAGCATTCAAAACATTCATTGTAGTAGTCTATAAACAAAACAAAAGCATATCTATTACACTCTAAAACAGCTTTAATAATATTGTGCAATTAGGGATTTTGCACTATGCATGGTGAATAAATTATACTAGTTATGCAAGAAATGCCCTAACTGTAGCAGATACTACTTTTCTGCATATAGCACAAGTGTTAAGTTCTAATGCACACTTGACACAGGCTATCATGTGTCCACAGGGTAAAAATACAACACCTAGTTCATCTTGATAACAAATTTTACATAATTGTTGGTCACACTTTTGTATCTGTTCGTAACACAAGTCTTTTCTTTCAGCCTTATGTATTTGCTCCGCGTGCTCTAACTCTAAAGGCACTTTTATGTCTTGTGCTGCAATCACTTTTTCTTTACGAATAGTGTTCACAAATTCCTGACCTTTAAGCAACACCATGTATTTACAGTTTGGTAACCAACGAGCATGTTGCACAAAAGGGTCATCAGTCATTTGCCAATCCTTTAAAGCAAATCCACAATAAAAACATATTGTTTTATCCCCTTCACCAGTATAAAAAAATCCAGCTTCACTTAGCTGTTTGGTAGGGTGTTTTAATATTAATGGCCAAACATTTTTATAAGATTCGAAACGTTTTTCAACAGAGCTGTACTCTGAGTGTGCTAGTGCTTTAGTCTTGCAAACTCCCAATTTTTCAAAAGCACACGCCAATTCAACACTGTCTATGGCATATGGACCACATATATCGACACTACCGTTGGCTGGTAATACATCATTATTATTATTTATTTGTGATTCAGCAACGTAAGTAGCGGCCAAAGGCCTTGTGGTTCGGTAAAATGAATGCACGGGTAGGTTACCCACTTGCTTTCCAAGCATGTAAGGACAGTGAGGAGACCATCGCAAATGGTCTCTAAAGGGATCATCCCCTTCTTCCCAGTGTGAAAGTTCAATACGACAAAACACACAGCGCACCACATCTTCTCGGTTCAAGTAAAAAAAAAAACGGCTTTTGCAAGTTCATGCGTCGACAAAAAGCCTACAGGCCAGGATTCAAATGTTAACCATCGATCATGTTCTGATTTTAAATTCAACCCACGTGGTAAACCAACTTGCTCACTTGTTGTATTTGGTACTAACGCCATGTGTTATAATAAAACTTTTTCTTATTGTAAGTTATTAACATTGCACAGAGTACTTTAAAGCATAATGCATGCTTGTTCACTGTCTGTTCATTACGTTAATGGCACATGACGACACCTAAAAGCAAACAAAATAACCCATCACTCAATCAATCAATCAATCAATACTTGTAAATAAAACGTTAACGTTAATTGACATTAATATATCAAAACACCATTAAAAATAAACTGTATGTTGGCACTAACAGTAACCCATGCACTTATTTTCTTTTTTATAAAGCTACAGTCATTTACATTCCCCCACCCTCCCTTTAACCAATATATAAACAAAAATGAATGTCATGTCATTTTGTTCACATTATCATGTTCAAACCTGTGGATATTCGTTGAGTCCATAGGGAACCACCCATAAATTAAATTTATTATTTTTATTTTTAGAAAATCCAACATGGCCTTGTACTTTTCCCAGTCAACAACAACAACATAGCCATTAATCAAGAAAGCAATCATTGTCCCAGTCATGTACAGGTAATGATTTTTTTTTTGTCTACGAGTTTTCAGTAGTGGTAAAATGGAATAGCATTTTTAAGTTGGACTTACCTGAGTTTTAAACAGTTCACTCTTTGGCAGTGGTTTCGCTTTAGTGCGTTTCTGTTTTTTTTTTTCAGCGACTGCTACGGCAGTAAGGCTATTCTTTCCAAGTTTCTAAAAATAAATAAAATAAACCGCTATAAATACCTAAATTCAGGTTAATACATACATTTCATGAAATAAAACATAAAACAAAAAATGAAACAAGTTAGTTTAAAAAAATCATCTCACCTTTACTTGCAGTGACTTGTTACTCTTCCCTTTTAGTGGGCTCAAAAGTGCAATGGTTTCTTCTCCCTCAGACATGTAAGGTATGCCGGTTATCTGCAAACAAATAAATAAAATCATTAATTACTTAATCAATAAATAATTGCTTGTAAATATACATATATATTAATCAATAAATGTATAAATGAATAAGTATATAAATAAATACCTACCCCACAACACGGTTAAGTATTTTCCACCAACACCAAAACTGTTAAACAAGACCAGGGGTTTCATGCAACGCAGTGTGTTGAAAGGTAGTCCACCCAAGTGAGAGTGGAAATGATAACGACATGTCTTTATATATGCTACGTTGCATGTATAATCATTTTTTCCCACGCTTTGAACATTCTGTTATCGGTCACGTGGA
This sequence comes from Meconema thalassinum, assembly GCA_946902985.2. Classification (NCBI taxonomy): domain Eukaryota; kingdom Metazoa; phylum Arthropoda; class Insecta; order Orthoptera; family Tettigoniidae; genus Meconema; species Meconema thalassinum. Next base: position 278,012,208 of record OX336388.2, read on the forward strand.
CAGCTAACGTCCCAGGCGAACACCTGTGGCGAATCAAATTTCACATGAACTTGCATTTTGTCACGTACGCAGCAAAACAGAATGTCACTTGTTAACAGTTATCGCGCACGTGGACAGATAACGTCTCAGACGAACACCTGCGGTAGATCAAATGTCACATGGACTTGCATTTTGTCACGTACGAAGCAAGACAGGATGTCACTGGTTTAGCGTGCCTGTGGTTTCACATGTGTGCACGCCTTTCGCACTTCCCTGCCACCACGATGGTCAGATTATTTCACCTTCAAGCGTCATGGTCATTTTTTTCCATTGCACCTGTTGTCAAGTCAGATCAACGCCTTCCAATAAGCTCAATTGATATTCACCTCTTGCTCGTCTGCAAGTTTGTTTTCTCTACTCGCTTCGACCAACATAGAATCAAGTTCTCATCACCGTTTACACGTTAAAGGTAAAATGTGTGAAAAAAACGCACCCTCGCTCTGTCATAAACCGACCCGTCGAAATAGCGATTGATCTATTGAACACAGCCACCGTGGTCAGCGACACACACACACACACACACACACCCAGCCGTATCGTCTCTCTCTCAACCGCCACGCTTCATGGACATTATAAACAGGCAAAGAAAAAGAAAACGTTTTTTCAACATGTATGGCGTTAGACCCATGTGAATTATTTTTTGAAAAAAAAAATATCTACCACATTTGAAAGGGGGGCGTTAGCCCGAGTCCTAGGACACCTCGTACATGTCTCTAGCGTTATTGGTTCGTGAGATATCGGCAAAAATCACAAAAAACACGTGTTTACCCCCAAAATCGCGTTTCCCAATTTTTTTAAAATTACAACGAGTAGTTCATAGCAAAGAGGACGTCTGTCCGAATCCTTGGACCCGTCGTACATGCCTCTAGCGTTATTGCTTCGTGAGATATCGACAAAATCACAAAAAAACACGTGTTTACCCCAAAACCGAGTTTCCAATTTTATTAAAAATTATAACGAGTAGTCCATAGCAGAGAGGACGTTACCCCGAGTCCTTGGACCTGTCGAACACGCCTCTAGCATTATTGGTTCGTGAGATATAGCAAAAAGTCTAAAATCACGTTTTTACCCCAAAAAGACTGTGTTTCCAGATTTTCACATTTTCGACACCGACATTCCCGTAAAGAGCACGACGAGACGAAAAAAACGAATCCAAGCACGCCCTCCTAGCATGGCTCCTTCCATTCCAAGGTCGCAGGGGCTCACCACTTGCTTTTGTAAGCAGCTCCCCCACCATCCCACTACTGCAGGTTTTCATTCTAGAGACTTGAAATTTATTTTGGGGGTAGAGGGGGTAGGGACCATTGATTTACGTTAAACAATTTTTTTTGTAGAGTTCCTAGTTTCCAAAATATAGGATTTTCAAAATTCGAGTGTTTTCAAAAAAATATAAAAAATAAAAATTTTTTATTACAAAAAATAAAGGTCATAAAGACTGTTCGTTTGAGCCATGGCACAACGTTCTATCCTGTTTGGTTTTCAAACTATCGCCTATTTTCGAAAACAAAAATTTTCAAAAAAATTTTGAAAAATATAACGAGTGGTCCATAGCAAAGAGGACGTCAGCCCGAGTCCAACAATACCTCATTTGTCAAAATCGGACCATGCGTTCAAGAGATATTTAACATGGCTGAGGCTTAGTAGTGGTAATAACGGGGTTTTGAAGTGGGGCAGAAACCGCCTTACTCCACTACTCCCGAGTTTTGTCTCCCACATTGAGGGTCTGAAAATGAGTTTTGTCGCGTCCTTCTACGCCTATTTCAGCATGTATTTTAAGGGGGTAGGCCCCCTTTTATGAGAGGTACGGAGAAGAGTTACATCAATGATTGGTGTCGTGCCTCTGATGGATATCTGTACCAAATTTTACGTTGATACACCCAGCCGTTCTCGAGGTATAAGGGAACAAATTTGTCCACAGACAAACAAACAGACAGACAAACAAAAAAATTATTTTCGCGCGCATCCATCACAAAACAGTCTGAAACGTGTAACCATCTCAAATTTCCGTAGAAATTGAGAGATAAACACACAAATTTTCATTTTTATATAGAGAGAGATATACTGCACCGCTCGGTGTTGACCGTGTTTTATTGCACAGATTCTGGGTTTACTCGCTAACCGTTGGAGATATACGAAAAGTGATAAGGACCTTTCGGATAGAAAATTAAATGTTAAAGCTCATGTATACCATCAAAAGTTTGCTATTTCTTAGCGTTCTCTTTTTATTTGAAAAGGAAATATGAAATTTTGAAAACAAAGGGTGTAGTGACGTCACAAATGTCGGTTTTACTCGCTAACTGTTGGAGATACACGAAAAGTGATAAGGACCTTTCGGATAGGAAATTAAATTTCAAAGCTCGTATGTGCCATCGAAAGTTTTCTATTTCCTACCGTTCTCTTTTTATTTGATATGGAAATATGAAATTTTGAAACCAAAGGGTCTAATGACGTCACTAAAATAGTCGCCATTTTTTAATAGTGCAAAATTTCGAAATCAAAAGTATCCTATATGTAAACCTGGTAAATCAGCTACATCCATGAAAAATTTCATTTAAATCGGACAAGTGATTCTTGAGTTATTGAGTAACAGACAGACAGACAGACAGACACACACCATCTCATTTTTATATATTAGTATGATAAGGTAAAACCTGCCTAAGTGGAATGCAATTGTTCCGGATTTATTTTTCCGTTTTACAAAGGGTTGGGTTTTAATAAGACAAAATACACTACAATAAATACTGTATTATCGCATAGGATTACTATGAGTTTTTCACACTTTAAACAACAAAATTATTATTATTATTATTTGATACAGCCACCTATGGACTACAAATACACAACCGTTTAGGTTTTCTTCCTTCTCAATCGTTCTTCGGCTGAAGGCGTGGGTCTTTCTTTGGGGGGCGGGAGCCTTCACAATTAATTCTTTAGCCGGACGTTTGCTTTGTTTTTCTCGTGTTCTTCAAGAACTCTCCTCCAGTGTAAGTGTCTTACGTCTAGAAGTCATTGTCACTGAAATACAGTACACAGTAAAATGTACACCTTTAAAGATCACTCAAGTTCACTGTTTTCTTCTCCTCTCATTTGTCAGAAGGAAACTGTGTGAGGGTTGGAGAAAGTTCACTTACATATGCTGTGAAATGTAGACTTTGGTGCAAGTACAGTCGCACTCAAAATTCAGTACATAGCTTTGTATTATGGATAAGATAATCAGTTTTCAGAAATGTTAACTTCAAGGTCATTAACATTTGACATTGTTCCGTATTGACGAGATTAAGTGAAAAGATAAATAATTATCCTTGTACTTCAATACTTTTATTAAAATGTAATCATGGATCACATATTTTACAAGTACATGTTTCGAGATCCTACATAAAATGATCTCTTCATCAGCTTACAAAGTGACGGGCCCAAGTACAATTTGTAGTGTAGTGTAGTGTTCTGCTCTGGCCTCTACGAGCACTTTCTAGGGTCCATGGTCTCTAATGAGGGCTCTTAATATCACTGTATGTCTATTTCACTGTCAAAGGTCTCTGGAATCACTGAGACTATCAAAATGCTGCACTAATTTATGCAGTCTACTATAGAAGCCATCGAGTATGGAGAGTTGATTTAGAAGAACATATTATAAAGCCACACCATAAAAAATGCTGTTAACCTATGCCTATAGAATGTTACATACCAATGTAAAGAGTGTTTGTAGATACAAGCTTTAAAAACAATATCTCAACATAATAGAAAAGGTACGGTATGTTGACTTTAAAAAGTTCAAATATCTCAATTGTAATAGAAAAAGAAGATTTCCTTTTTTTATAGTTGTAAGGTTTGAAGCCATTTTTCAGTGTTGCCTAAGTAAACAAAAGTTTGGTGCTTTTCAGTCGGTCGACACGATTGTACCCAAATGGAGCTAATCCTGAAATAAATTACATGATATTTATTTATTAATTTATTTCAAGATTAGGGCATAACCCAGCTCCAAACTTTTATTTTTATAGTAGTAAGAAAACCCAAATTTTCCTGCTGAATTTCGATTGTGTGAACAACTTCATATTGTGTGTTCATTTCTAACTTATCCTTTATCTCTTCATTATGAGTACCTTCCTGCTATTGCTCCCATCAATTCATAGTACGCTTATATCAGTTACCTTTAGCTTCTGTATCAGCTCTCACTTCCATGCAGCATACAGAGCGATGCAGGGAGAGATCTTGTATCTTCTCGTCCTACTGCAGCTTGATTATTGATCGTCTGTAGCAGCCGTCCCTCTTCTCCCTGAGTACTCTTATCGTACGCCTTCCCTAAATCTACAAAACACAACCGTCTATCCCTCCCGTAGCATTTCCTAATAACTTGGCGAATACTAAAAGTTTGATCTTGACATCGTCGTTGTGGTCTACAGCCACACTGGTTTTCATCCAGGATCTTACTCTCGGCCCATGATTGAACTATACTTTTAGTCCAGTGCAATTAGACAAAATCCAAGATGGCAGCTTTTGCCCAGCACGGATTTTTTGGGACCTTTGGGATTTCGTTTAGGACATGGTTCTTAACGTTTCCACCAATTTTCAGCTTGTTATTAATTTTGTCCAGGTTTAAAACTAATTTCTACAATACCTGAGTACACTTTGCCCAGGACACTTGAAATGAATGAAAATCCACAGCCTGCTTCCAGTCTCCGATCGGGTCAGGAATGGAATGAATGAAGCCCCCATCTAGCGGCGAGGATATGGATTGTGCCGGCTGCCGAGGCCTGACGCACTCCTCTGGGGCTATGATTAAATGAATGACAGATGAAATGAAATGATAGTGGAGAGTGTTGCTGGAATGAAAGTTTGACAGGGAAAACCGGAGTACCCGGAGAAAAACCTGTCTGCCTCCGTTTTGTCCAGCACAGATCTCACATGGAGTGACCGGGATTTGAACCACGGACTCAGCGGTGAGAGGCCTGCCTGCGTGCTGCCGCCTAAGCCACGGAGGCTTTGCCCAGGACACTTATGAAATCATATTTGTCACCTTGCTTATAAATTGGGACTTTTGTCCAGTCCGAAGGTACCTTTCCTAAAACCCATGCTAATTTCATTTTCCTATGCAACAATTTCAGCCCTGCTTTCTCATTATACTTAACCATTTCTGGCCTAATGTCATCTACCCCTGCAACTTTGTGACTTGTAGTTTATTGACCACCCCCTTTTCCCGTCCTCATTCTCCTCCTGCACAATCTCAAAATCTGCAACATTGCCAGATAAGTATTCCTGCCAGCTTCACAGTACTTCCTTGGTATCTACAATATGATTTCCTTTAGGACTAGACTATTATTTCTTTGGTTCTGTTCCTTTTCACTACATACAGTTCTGTCTGTTGCATTCCTTGTTTTGAGACTCTTCTTTGTAAGTCTTCTTTTTAATTTTACAAGCAGACTTCACTATGTCATTCCACCAGGACGTGCACTTTTCCCCGTCTTTACACACTATTGTCCCAAGACACGCCTTTGCCACTTCTAGTACTGCGTCCCTGTATCCTGACCACTCCGCTTCAATGTTCTGCAATTTTTCACCAATCATTTCCACGTATTTCTGCCGATGTTCCTTGTCCTGGAGATTTGCAACCCAAATCTGTCTACAAACAGCTCTTACTTTCTGCACTTTAAGTCAGTAATGATATACTGTAGTCTAGTATTAATCTGGTTCCTCTACCCTCCCATGTTTATCTGTGAATCTCATGGTTCGAGAATGAGTTCGCAACAGATAACCCCATGCTAGCACAGAAGTTCAATAACCATTTCTCATTGGTGTTCGCCTTCCCATCCTCACCCCACTTACCCATTACTATCTCGTACCCCTCAGTCCTATTTCCTGTCCCCCCCCCCCCCCATCAGTACTGCGTACACTATTGTAATTGTTAACTCTCGCTGCCACACCACTCTGTGCCTCATAAAATCTGTCTACTTCCTCCTGATCCACCCCTTCAGATGGAGCATTCACTGAAGCAATCCTGACCCAATTTCCTGAAATTTCCAAATCTATCCACAATAATTATTCATTTTTGCATCTCACATACACTGCTTCAGTACAAGGTTCCCTTGACATACAACCCTAATCCCCACTTTGCAGGTAGAGAGAGAGAGAGAGAGACAGAGAGATATGATTGCAAAATATCAAAATCAAAAGTAGCATTTGTGTTAACCAGGTAGATCAGCTACATCCATGCAAAATTTCATTTAGATCGAACCAGTGGTTCTTGCGTTTTTGAGTAACAAACATACCTTCACATTTTTATACATTAGTATGATTACCATAGAACGGATTTATATGTACTAATAATTCATGAAATATGTACACATATATTTAGTTCTTCTTCTTCTTCTTTAAAGGGTACATTGCCATCCATGCAAAAAACAAATGTCATTATTGTAAACATTCCGCAGAGATACGATTTAATTCCCAAATCATGTGTAAATGTAGAAATAGAGGCTACAAATGGAAAAATTCATAAAATTTGTAAGAGTTTTCCAAATGTCCAAATTGTAGATGTAAGTAAATTAGACAGGAAGTTCCAGACTCGGCATGGCCTACACTTAAATAGATTAGGAAAAGAGTATCTTAGTGATGAAATCTGCAAAATTGTAAATTCAAATGGTAAGAATAATTCAACAGTAATATCATTAGAGTGGAAGCAGGGAAACTGGTAGAAGAAGCCAAACGTGAGATTTGGCAATCAGTTCTTTTGAAGTCAAATTTAACGGAGTGTAACAATGGTATTTCGGATTTGTCTAGCAACAATATTAATAACAATTATGATAATAATAATGTAAATAAATCACCAACACAAGCTTGCAAAAGTAACAAATTTAAAATTTACCACCAGAATGTCCAGTCTCTTTATAATAAAATTGATTACATAAATCTAATGCTTAAAAATGAACTTAAAGACATCTCAGCACTATGTATTTCAGAACATTGGCTGAAAGAGGAACAACTTGAATTAATTCAATTCCCAGGGTTTATACAAGCTAGTAAATACTCTAGATCTAATATTAGCCATGGCGGTACTTGCATCTTCTTAAGAAATAATTTAGATCATGAACAGATAACAGCTTATGATTATCTAATTATGGAAAAGGATTTTGAATTCTCTGCCGTAAAAATACAGCAGTTTAAGTTAATAATTGTATGCGTATACCATTCTCCGTCAGGAAAGTTTCCTTTATTTATAGATAAATTAGAATTGTTACTCAATAACATGAGCAAAGTAAATTTCGATATAATAATTTGTGGGGATGTAAATGTGGACTTCTTAAAATTTGATAGAAATTGTGAATTATTAATACAGTTACTAATTTCCTATGGACTGAAACCTACAGTAAATACCCCAACAAGAATAACAAAATTTAGTAAAACCACTCCTGATCAAATTTTTATAAATACAGATAAATATCACCATTCAATAGAAGTCTATTGTCCGGGTTTTAGTGACCACCATGGACAAATACTGAGTTTTGAAGTATCCGAAACAATCAATAATAATGATAATGGAGTAAAATCAAAGTTCAGGTCATTCACTGAAACAAATGTCACATATTTCAATGACTTATTAAATAAGGAAACATGGTCAGAAATTTATGAACTAGAAAATGTAAATGATAAATTTAATGCATTTAACAGTACCCTAAAACACTATTTTGAAATAGCATTCCCCTTTAAACGAAGAACTGTTCAAAATAACAAAACTAGCAATTGGATAACAACAGGGATTATAAATTCATGACAAAGAAAGAAATTTCTACACAAATTATATAAACAATACCACACAACACCTGAATTCAATTTATACTACAAAAAATACACTAGCATATTAAATAAGGTAATAAGACTAGCAAAGAAAATGCATAATGATAATTTTATTTCCCAATCATCTAATAAAAACAGGGCTATGTGGTCCGTGATAAAGAAAGTACCTGGAAAATCTGCTAAAATACAAAGGAACATTACACTGACCAGAAATAATAAAGTGATTAATAATCCAGAGGAAATAGCAAACACTTTTAATGACCATTTTCTGGAAATTCCACAAAAATTATTAAATAAATTACAGGTAAATACACTAAATTCTAATAATAAAATAAATATATGCAGTGATTCTTTATTTATAAAATCATGTCACAAGTGAAGAGGTAAGAATAGTTATAAAAGAGCTAAAAAATAAATTCTGTGCTGGCATTGATGGCATCCCTGATGCAATTTTTAAAGAAATGTGCAGAAAATATAATAAATCCACTTACGCACTTAATAAACAGTTCAATTCTCTCAGGAACTTACCCGGATATTTTGAAGTTATCAAAAGTAATTCCAGTGCACAAAAACGGTTCAAAAGATGAATTAGATAACTATCGTCCTATTACCTTACCAACTGGTATTGCAAAAATTGTGGAAAAAATTATGTATAAGAGACTGATAAGTTTCATAGAAAAAAATAAAATATTATCAAACTCACAACATGGATTCAGAACGGAAAAATCTACACAGACAGCAATTTACGAATGTAGTAATTGTATACTAAAATTAATTGACAATAAGGAACATGTAACTGGCCTATTCTTGGATTTATCGAAAGCATTTGATGTTGTTGACCATAAAATCCTCCTTACCAAACTAAATCAATATGGTATTAGAGGTCTAGCTAATAAATGGATCGAGTCTTACTTAACAAGGCGTAAACAAATAGTAAGCTTGAGACACAAGGATGATGGAACCAAATTACTTAATGAAACATTGTCCAATGAGGGAATTATTGAATTTGGAGTACCCCAGGGATCGGTTTTGGGCCCACTACTCTTTCTTCTATATATCAATGATATAACACAGAACGTTCATTCACATAAGGAAATTTTGTTTGCGGACTATACAACACTCGTAATAAAAGGTGAGACTAAACAGGTCATACAGCAGTCTGCTGACTCCGTTACAGGAGAGTTAACCAAATGGTCACAAGATAATCGCCTCATAATAAACTATAGGAGCCTCCGTGGCTTAGGCGGCAGCACGCCGGCCTCTCACCGCTGAGTCCGTGGTTCAAATCCCGGTCACTCCATGAGAGATCTGTGCTGGACAGAACGGAGGCAGTCAGGTTTTTCTCCGGGTACTCCGGTTTTCCCTGTCAAAATATCATTCCAGCAACACTCTCCACTATCACTTCATTTCATCTGTCATTCATTTAATCATTGCCCCAGAGGAGTGCGTCAGGCCTCGGCAGCCGGCACAGTCCATATCCTCGCCGCTAGATAGGGGCTTCATTCATTCCATTCCTGACCCGGTCGGAGACTGGAAGCAGGCTGTGGATTTTCATTTTCAATAAACTATAAAAAACAGTATGTCTAAATTTCCACACTATACAGAATAGTAATCCTGCGAAACCCAATATAACATTAAATGGTCATCAAATAGAAAATAAATCAGAAACAAAGTTTTTAGGACTATGGATACAACAAGACTTGAAATGGAATAAACATATACAATATCTGAATACTAAACTGAACTCGATGTGCTTTGCGTTATATATTTTGAAAACCTGCACTAGCATGCACACATTAAGAAATACTTATTTTGCTTATTTCCATTCATACTTAAGATATGGGATCATATTTTGGGGTATGTCGCCAGATGTACTAAGCACGTTTAGGATACAAAAGAGGGCGATTAGAATTATGGCAAATGTAAACTCTAGAGAATCATGTAGACCTCTGTTTAAAGATTTAAACATTCTCCCACTGCCCTGCATATATATCTTTGAAGGTATTATGTTTTTTAAAAAGAATGTAATGAATAAAGATGTTTTTCTTAACACAAACAATGATGTTCATAGGCATAACACAAGACAAAATCAAAACATTCATATTTCACACACACACACACACACAAGCATATATCAAAAAGGAACTTTTCACACTGGAGTTAAATTATACAATAAACTACCCCAGTATATAAAACTGGCCCCAAAAATAAAAACCTTTGATAGAATGTTGAAAGCTTATCTGCAGTGCCATTGTTTTTACTCAGTAGTAGAATATCTTAGCGTATAGGAGCGATGAATTATATAATTATATCTTACCTTTCTATTTTAAATGTATTACCTAGCTGTAAGTTGTTATATTTATAGAATTAAGTTTGCATATTATGATAATAGAGTGAGGTGTAAATAGTTGTGCAATAAGATTGTATCTATTAAGATTGCTATTATAATAAGTTAAATAGTTATAAAATTAGTAATATTTACCTGCTAGTTCTTTTATTTTATAGATGTAAATTCTGACGTGTCCTATATCAAAAATGTATTGAATGCATGTATTTGATCAAATGGAATTAATAAAAATCTATCTATCTATCCATCTATCTAGTTATTTTTATTGAAATATGGAATTATATATGGACTTAGTTTTTTCTATCATTTCTATTTGAAATCAAAGTTCAAAGAAGCTATAGAAAGTAGATCTACGTGAACCATAATGCTGTACTTCTTCTCATTTTCATATGATCTTTCAAGAACATGCAATATTTTAATCTATGTTACCAAAACAATGGATCACAAAATGTTCTTTTAAGTGCTGGAAAGTGAATCTTCTCCTATTGTCTCTAAGTACTGATTTTTATTGACAAACATCAGAAGAGGTAATGGAGGCATATTTAAACTTTACACGTCTGCTGAATCCAACGTTAACTTGACACTTAAATCTCCACACATAATTGCAGCAACCTTTCCCATTCTTTCATATCCAGGGTCCTTTGAAAGTACTGTGTCCATCTTCAGTTTTGCTAATCTGCAACTTTACTTGTACCATGATTTAGCTGTTCCACAGTTCTACTCAGTGGCAGTTCTTGCTATTGCGCAATGAACCCCCACTAAATTTGACAATATATTTAGCATTTTATCCCTCTACGTAATATAAATATTTGTAAGAAAAGAGCGCGGAGTTCAAATGCAGGTAACGAGCGCGAGGATGTCGAGCCGGCGCAAGATCTCGTTTGAACCCCCAGTCTTGGTCAATCTTTCCTGCAGGGAATAGGCGAGTAACGTCGAGTGTGGGCATGGGACATGCAGCGGGGGGTGTATCTATCCTACACGCATGCGCACTGGTACCGTACTGAATTCTTTCAATAGCCCAGCTCACAGATTACCTGTGGCCCAGCTCAGGCTCTTCAAGGTTGCGCGAAAGGTACACACTCTGCCATCTCTTGACGTGTATGTAAAATAATGCGGCCAATGTGAATATACAGCGAAAGTCGCCTCTAGGGGCGCTTTTGAATCGGTGGATCATGGCTGCCCAATTAGACTGTTTATATGCGCCCGTAATTTATCCATGAATTTATCTATATAAAGTAAACTACCTAGCTATTTGTTGTATTTGAAGGCTAATTAAATAAGCGATTCAGTTAGATTGAAATAATACCAATAAAATAGCAGAAAAAGGTGTCTTGTTACGCTCCGGAGAAACCCAAACCGCTACTGAAGTTCCAATATTTTCTCAGATTTAAGTTAGTTACACTGCCAAGAGCGCGAACGTAAATTTCAGTATTCCCTTGTGCCTATTAACTGCGTGAAATTAGTGACTGTGTAATTCGATTATTTTTTCCGTGTGCGTGTGTGACAGCCCAACAGGTAGGGAGAAACAATATGGCTTTAAATAGTGTCCAAAGGCTTATGAAAACTAACTTTTCCTCTCTTTCGTTAGAGCAAAAAATAGAGATAAAAACAGTAGGGTGGCCAATGCCGGATCTTGATTTAACCAACCAGACTAAAAATAAAGATAAGAGGATTGTTCGGAAATTTAAACCAGACATATACAAGAGAGCAGAATGGATTTGTGGGTGTAATATTGTTAATATATTTTTCTGTTTCCCGTGTTTGTGTTTCTCAAATGGGGATGGAGAAGGAAACTGGACAAAAGTAGGTGTCACAGACCTTGGCCATTTGTCACAGAAAATAAAGAAACATGGAAGTTCAAAAAAACTCATGATTGCTCAGCTTGAATTTGATCTCCTGGGTAAGCATGATATTCGATAGCAGCTTCACAGTGCTTACAGGCAATATGTGGAAAGACATAATGATCAAGTGCGGAAGAATCGTTATATACTATCAAAAATCATTGACTGTGTAAAATTCTGTGGTGCCTTCGAATTAGCACTTCGTGGGCATGATGAGACAAATGAATCGTCAAATCCAAGCATATTTAGGGGCCTCGTCAATTTTAGCTCAGAGCTAGATGTTGCGCTTAGAGATCACATGTCTAAAGCAAGGGCACCTCGAAAGAAATTCTTGTATGCTTGAAATCTCTCATGAGAAAATAAAGAAATATTCACAGCGGACTTTATCTCGATAATAGCAGACGAGACGACTGATGTATTCAACGGCTGCGCAGTTGGTCATCGTGTTGCGTTACGTCCTTCCAAGTGGCAAACCAGTTGAACGATTCTGGAGTTTTCTCTCACCCGATGATCATAATGCTAAAACATTAGCAGAATGCCTGAAATCTACTTTAAACAACGTACTAGACAATCCGGATAAATTAATTTCACAGAGTTATGACGGAGCAAACCTAATGAGTGGACGCCATTCAGGAGTTCAAGCTCTAATTCGGAAATATTTTAAGTAGGCACACTACGTTCACTGCTACGCTCATATGTTGAACTTGATTATGGCACAAGCTACGAGTCAGAATACCGAAGTACGCATATTCTTCGCAGATCTGAATGAAATACCCAGCTTCTTTCATAACTCCCCACACCGATTTGTGGTGCTGAATGAGGTTGCCGGCAGGAGGGTTCCTCATGCTTCCAGTACAAGGTGGAATTTTTAAATCTAGGACCGTTGAAGTAGTGTACGAGAATAGAAGCGCCCTTATTGAGTGTCTGGAACAACTCGAAAGTACTTCTCGACAGCCATCTACAATTACGCAAGCACGAGGATTGCGTTTAAAATTAGAACACTTGACTTTTCAATTCTGGTTGGCCGTATTTTACCAAATCATGCCTCATGTTGACATCTTGTATAATCAGCTGCAAAAGAGAACATCAGTCCCTCTCGAGACCAGGAATGCAATTTCGAATTTTGAGGCTGCTATTAAAAAGATTAGGGACCGTAAAATTGATGAAATTGCTGATGAACATGACGCCTTACCTCCACCGGCCAAGTTACAAAGAATACAGCCACGAGTCCCAAAAAGTGTTGCTGCAAAAGAGATTTGTGACACAGTAATATTTCACGCCAAAAACGGTTCGAGTTCACTAATCACCTTCTTGCAGGAAATCTTTCCTCATCAGAGAGTTTTGCCACGTATGAGAAGCAGTTTCCACATTCTATTCTTCACAAAGCCTGTGAATCATATCCATTCCTCAACAAAGCAAAACTTAGAACCGAATTAGAGATTCTGTATATGCGAGAAGATTTCCGGGCTGTTTCAGGCGCTATTCACCTCTTGCAGTTTCTCCTAGAAAATAGGTTAGCAAATACCTAACAGCTATCCATGCTATCCTTAGAAAGAGAGTTTGTCAGGGACATTGTGGATTTCAATGAAGCAGTGATTGACAAGTTTACCTCTATTAAGGAGCGTAGAATGGATTTTACATACAAGCAGACTGCATAGGGTGAGTAAATCTATTAACATTTCTAATACTCTCATTATATGCTGTGCTTGCACCTTAGATTGCTGTAATATTTGAAGTGTTGCATGTTCTTAACAAGGTCCATTACCGGATGGAGCCTGTCATACAGGTGCGTGTTTGTGCGTGTGTTTGAGAGAGAGATCGAGTGAGAAAACTTTGATTTTCTCTAATTATGCTGATCCAGGGTTCAAGTTCTGGTTGAGGCGAATGTTTTGAACTCACGGTGTTTGAAATCGCTCATTGTAATGTTCAAAACTATCTGTACGAAATTTGAGGTACCACATGTATACTGTTTATTTTTGTAGAAGATTAAGGGTCCACCATTTGAGGTTAGTGCTCTTTTCTATTGAACCCCCAGTCCAGAAAGTGACGAGCCGCCACTGGTTCTAGTCACAATTTCGAAACTTTCAGAATGTGAGAGATGCGAGTTTTGGAGACTTTTGAGTGTTTTTGTGATGCATGAAAACTTATGCTAAATGTAAATCAAGTCATTCCTCACACTTGTGTGGCAAACAACTGTTTGCGCAGTTTCAATTGAGGTTGCATCTTCAGAGTTCATAGAATGCAGAACGTTCTTAATGAAGTATATATTCAGCATAGTATTCAACCGCTTGCAGCCACGTACCCCACCTAGTTAGAACTGGCTAAGGTGGCAATGGAAATTCCGGGTTCATTTCTTTCAAAAGATGAACTCTTTTTGTGGGCTTTGAGAAAAACTTCTTTTCACTGAGGAACTCAATAAATCTACGTTCGGGTAACTGCCTCGTACCACTTCTGTCACACGATGAAAGGCATGTGCTCCACCAAGTCAACTTAGGATATACAACACACAATGCTTCTCCGGCTTTCATCATAATTATAAGGTGCGGCATCGCTAACACTAACATACTGAACGCCCTGTGGCCAGAGGAAACCCATAGCTTCATTGAACAGTTTTGTTATTGCACTTTTCTAGAACATCGCAGTGTAAAAGAATCCGTTTACAATAATCTTCACTTAAACCAATGATTACGTTGCCAATTAGCCTAGCTTCTTTGTCTGTCATCTCGTAAATGGAAACCCAAATCGGACCATCTTTAATTTCTTGTCTTATCTTCTGAACAGTTTCATCGTATATGGCTGAAACATAGGTTTTTCTGAACGTTGACTCATCCGGGATAGTTCAGTTAGTATATTTCTTGAGGAATTTCCTGAAGTACGGATTATTCAGTTTGAAGATAGGGATGTCAGCAGAGATGAGAGCGCGGCAGATATCGGTGTTGAACTCGGACGTTACACTCGAAGTTGATGGTTGTGTCAGAAACAACTGTCTCAGCTTGGAATTTCGTAGTTTGTTAGTCTGATGTTTACTGGTTGAAATGTGTTGTTGCACCAGGACCCTTTGAGTAGATGCCACTGAACATTAACACAAATTACAAAATAATACCTTACTGTCAGTTGAAAAACCATCTTCTTTAAATTCTGTTACGGTACGTAACTTTTTAATTTTAAACTGGTTGACTGTGCTACTTTAGGCATCTTGTAACAATGTTAATGTCTTCAATGAATGTCAATAGGCAACTGAAAACACTGCACTTTTAGACATAGCGGTACGTACAAGAACACTAAGATCCGTCGCACTGGTAATTCAAACTGGGAATCACTGGTAGGAACTACAGTAGATGGAGGTATTGCACCATCAAGGGGAATGTCCGAATTACGAAATAATCCGGAAACTACTGGCATATCGTCGCTGAATGGGATTTCATGAGTAACGAAATTATGGGACAGGCATAGTCGATGTTATGTGTGATTCTGATGCTCAGCTGATCTCACCCCTTCTGGGTTCACTCATCTCTCTTTCACCATGCCGTTTATCACCTTACCTCATCAACTCAGGCACCCCAGTTAAAATATTAAATGTTTCTCCATTATTGACAGGACTGTTCATTTAATAGAATTTAATACTTTTTTGCCGAAATATGGACTGTATTGACCTAAATGACTAAGAATAAGGAACATTATGTGCTAAACTCCAAAATATGGAAAATAAATACTCCATTTTTCAACTCCACACACCATGATTTGTAAAGATACGGTAATACATAATTAAGTTTAGCTTCACAAAGAGATATGTATTAACATATAAATCCATTCCCTGGCGATTATGCTGATCACATCTCACTAACCTTTGTAAACACAACCGAGTGCATATTATTCACATGTTTCACATCAAATAACGTGTCACACAAACACAGACAGTTCTTGCAACAAATGAAATGTGTTTAAAATAAAACTGAGAAGAAGGCTTCCACGAACACCATTTACAAGGGCACCATCTTTGTATGCAAAAGAAAGGAATGCTGGCATGATATGAAACCATAACTTTCATTGGCCGGATTTTAAACTTGGTGCTTCTACTCGGCAAATAATGTGGCATCTTCTATTGGATATTCAGTGAAGCTTATTGGGTACACAATTCGAGAGAGCTCTCGGCTCTCAACATTAGAATAAAAAGAAGAAGACAAGATTGGATTCTAACGTTGTGTCTTCTGTAAAAGTGAATATTTAATCGTGTTCAGAATAGTGCAAAATTATTTGATGTTTGATATAAACAAATAGCCTCCACATTGAAACGAAAAGTGAAGTATCGTGTCGTGTTTACCAATGATTATATCGTGAATGAGGCTATACCTTCTTGGTGCAATAAGTGGTTACTGGATGTAAAGTGATGGTGATGGTGATGGTGCTTAGTGGGAGGTGCTAATTTTTAGTACCGGTAATTAGTAGGGCAAATAAAATGTATCGAAAGAAATATAACCATTGTCAAACCCGTTAGAAGACGCCATATTAGCTGCAGGAAATTTCTCGTTATTGAATAATATCGGTACATCCTTCAAGAATAAACAATTTACTGGTTCGACAGGAAATTAAACTTAGCAGAATAACCGCACGGACACGAAGAATCGATCTTTTCTTTCCCCAGTCCAAGGAATAATTTAACATGCCGGACGAAAACAGTCAGCTGGCTTCTACAACTAGAGTGGATGACAAAACACTTGATTTCTGCTCTGTGTGCGGTAAGAGGGTAGAGGAAAACGAAACAGCTGTGACCTGTGACGGGCCATGTCAGAGATGGCATCATCTATCGTGTGCGGAATTGCAGCAAGGACAATTTAATGCACTAAAGTCAACCAGTAAGAAAAAATCAAAACTTTTATGGTTATGTTTTAATTGTGAACAGGACTTCACTCTATATAAATCGGGAAGAAGCATGCAAAAAGAACTAGAAGAGATTCGTGCAGAAATGTGCAAGAAAATGGATGAAATGGCAAAAAATATATCTAAACTTACAAGCCAATGTCTTTCAAGGGACAATCGATCATCGGATTCTACCAAACAGGAAGATAATCAACGAAAGGAAAACGCTTCCTCCACAAAACAGGTATGCGAAATGGCAACACAAGCAACTACCGAAGACATGGTTGGTGCATGTGATCAGAATATGAAATCTACAAATCTAAACAAGGAAAACTATGAGGAGCTGAAAACTAAAATGGACCAAGTCTCAGAAACTATGATGCAGAAAATGTCACTGCTGCTTGAAACGCAACTGCAACAAACAGAAATCTTGACAGCTGTCAATCAGAGACCTCCGTTAATAAAAGGGAAAGCTCCAAACCCACCGACTGCACAGCAAAGTCTTCAAAATCCCAACAACAGCCACGGAAACGCTGACAATCTCCAGACTCAGGATGAGAGGGATCCAGGTAGTAAAAATGAACGTCACTCCACACTAAGGTAGGATAATGAAGAATATACTATGGCAGAAGTGGAGAGAACTCCCTCACCAAGATACCTAGGAATTCAGGGGACTAAACCTTTTGATATAACTTGTAACCTAAGACCAGCGGAACGTAAAGCATGGCTTTTCATAGGCAGAGTTCATCCAACAACTGAAGCAAAGACACTTATTTCACACCTCAAAAACATAGGCATACAGGGGGAAATAGAATGTGAGCAAATAGAAACAAGAGGAAAAAGTAAAGCATTCAAAATAGGCATCCCATTCGAGGACAAGGAAAGAGCAATGACGCCAGAAATCTGGCCAGAACGCATACTGGTTAAACGTTTTTCCTTTCGTCGCCCCTTTTTCGAGGGAGCACGTCTCGCATAATGAAAATGAAAATCCACTGCCTGCTTCCAGTCTACGACCGGGTCAGGAATGGAATGAATGAAGCCCCAAACTAGCGGCGAGGATATGAAGTGTGCCGGCTGCCGAAGCCTGTCGCACTCCTCTGGGGCAATGATTAAATGCATGATAGATGAAATGAAATGATAGTGGAGAGTGTTGCTGGAATGAAATGTTGACAGGGAAAACCGGAGTACCCGGAGAAAAACCTGTCTGCCTCAGTTTTGTCCAGCACAGATCTCACATGGAGTGACCGGGATTTGAACCACGGACCCAGTGGTGAGAGGCCGGCGTGCTGCCGCCTAAGCCACGGAGGCTCTACGTCTCGCATAATGAAGTGCGAAAAAATGAGTGCCCAGAACAAGAAATTAGAACTTCTAGTAATAATATAGCAGAAAGGCAACATAAATTAAGGATTATTCTATGGAACATTGAAGGTATAAAGAACGCGTTACAACTAGCTCCAAATAATATTTTTGATGATTATGACATAGTACTGCTAACAGAGACTTTCCTTACAGAAGACTGGGGAGCAAAAGATTTTTACTGCATCCATAATACCGCCATCAAAAGTAACATTGGAAGGCCTAAAGGTGGTATCTCTTGTC
The DNA here is from genome assembly GCA_946902985.2 of Meconema thalassinum. Classification (NCBI taxonomy): domain Eukaryota; kingdom Metazoa; phylum Arthropoda; class Insecta; order Orthoptera; family Tettigoniidae; genus Meconema; species Meconema thalassinum. Next base: position 278,030,679 of record OX336388.2, read on the forward strand.
TGCTGAAACCCAGCCTATCCCCTTTTGCAGTGAAGCACCGGACTAACAACATACTAATCGTGAAGACACCAATTTTATACATAATTTGTGCGTACTTTCAACCAGATTTTCGAGAAGAAGATTTAATAGACGATCTAACTGTAGCGTTAAGTCATGTAGCGAGGAATGATGCGCTAATAGTAGCTGGTGACTTCAACTGTCGCATTGATGTACCTTCTCGTAAGACGTCCACACTTCTGCATTACATGGAACAAGAAGGCCTAACACTGACTAACAATAAAGAAACAAAAACATACATATGTCAAAATGGGTCAAGTACAATTGACCTCGTATTCATTAATTAGGGTTTCACCGTTCTCCAACAGCGTGCAATTGACAATGTCACCGTAAGAAAACACCTACCCATTGCCACAGTTCTCTACCAGGGAATACAGATAACTCCTTCGCTAATAAGCAAAAGTAAAGTATCGAGGAAATTGGATCTCACCAAATTGCAAACAATTAGGGTCTCAGACATACATGATAACATAATTGCAGGAAACATTGATGAAGCACTATGGAATTTAGAGAATTCCATGCGTAATTCTGTGCTTTCAGTTAAAGAAAGACCAAGGAAAGCCAAGCCATGGTTTAATGAAGAATGCTTTCAAATAAGGAAACGAACAATCAATGCTCTACACGCTGTGAGAAAGCAGGAAACGGAAACAACACTGAAGACATATGCAGATCTACGGAAACACTATAAGATCATCATCAAAAAGGCTAAGAAAGTATTTTTAGAAAAAAAGGAGAAAATACTAATTGAAGAAATTGAACAGGATCCCTTCAGAGCACTGAAACCTATACAATCGAAATTTCCTAAGGACATACCAATTGAAACATGGGAACAACACCTTGGTCACGTTTTGCAAGAAAAAGACACCAGACCAGATACTGACCCTCACACAAGTGCTTTCGATCCCATCACAGTAGAGGAACTTTCTCTTGCAATAAAAAGCAGTAAAGATAGAAAGGCATGTGGGCCAGACTCGATTTATAATGAACATCTTAAAGAAGCCGCACCGATGCTCATAGGAACATGGACCGATCTTATGAACGAATGCTTACGTCAGGGAAGGATACCAGACTCATGGAGACGATCCAGAATAAAAATGCTGTATAAAGGGAAAGGTGGCTCCAGTGATCCTAATGGATATAGAGGCATTGCATTGGAAGATACTCTCTTCAAACTTATGATGAAAATACTCACAACAAGACTGACACAGCTGATAGACGATAAAATTCCGGAAGAGCAGTTTGGCTTCCGCAAGCAGAGATCGTCACTGCAAGCTGTCAATTACTTGCTCGACATAATACAGGACACTTTAAGGCTTCCAAAACAGAAAGTATATGCAGTCTTCATAGACTTCTCTAAGGCCTTCGACCGCATTAGTAAAGAAACTCACCGAAATGATTGGTCTGGAGCACCACTACATCACCAGATTGATTAAGGATATTCTACATAACAACCAGGTAGAAATAGATAACGGAATAACTATATCTAATCCAATCGATCAAACAATGGGAGTACTTCAGGGTGACCCTCTAAGTCCTCTTCTATTTAATGTCGCGACTGCAGATGTGGTATGTCTCTTACGTTCCCAGAAAGTCAAAATCATCGTATATGCCGATGATATGGTTCTGACCTCGTCGTCAAGAAAAGAGCTACAAGACAGCTTGAATCAACTTGTAATATGGGCCCAAAACAACGACCTTGAAATAAACCTTCAGAAAACGGTAGCAATGATATTCAGAAAGGGCGGAAGAACTGCCAACGATGACATTCTTTACCTCAGAGATGTACCTTTGCTTCAAACCAGTCATTACAAATATCTAGGAATTACTTTGCAAATACAAGGGAAATTATTTACACGTCACATCAAAGATAAAATGATCTGTGCTGTCAGATCAATGAACGACATTAGTCATCTCAGGGATATGTCCCTGCAATCGGCACTGATACTCTTTAAAGTAAAAGTTACACCAATTGCAACGTATGGATTGGATATAATATGGGTTAATTTAAGCAAAAATAACCTGAAAGACTTAGAGAAAGTGAAAGCCTTATTCTTAAAAAGACTGCTTTGTTTGTCAAAATTCACCCCATCGAGACTGGCGTATGAACTAGCGGGGGAACCTTTCTTTATAGAAGAACTCCGACTGGTTCACCAACTACCATCCACAAGACAATACAACGATTTGCTACAAGAACTACTTGCAAAAAAGAAGGAGATCCCAATTGATTTCTACTCCACTACGGCCATGACGTCAACAGAATGGAAGGGCACTGCCTATGATTTGAGACACACAGTGACCCGATTCGCGGTGCACGGTTTTCACCACAGGATTTGTGAGACTGAGGTGTTCCATGTGCCCAGACCTAAGTGCATTTGTAAATTGTGTCAAAAGTCATGCGATACTTACCACGCTCTCGTGTGTAGTAAAAGGTTGTCATCGCTTACAGAATTTTGTAAATAATTAATGTAATGCACATTGTGCGCACTTATCCTTAATAATAATTCGATATCCTACCCAGAGTGTGTTTCTATCTCCCAAAATTTTAATAATGGCACCCCGTGGCGTTAACGAACAGCTGATTCCTCACCTCAAGTTAAAACGCAATGAGAGTGAAACGCGAATTATGATCCGCATCATCCTGGCTTGTTATTGGCTGGCAATTATTACCAGCCATTGGCTTCCCGCGGATTTGTTTACAATTATCACCAATATGGTGGCGAGAGGAATAGATTTCTGCATCAATTAAATTGCTAGAAATCTATTCCAGTTCATGACAGTATGAAGTGCAAATCACTTATTGATGAGGAACTGTATGTGCGTTTATATTTAAATTCAAGCTTGACACTGTTTATCAAAATTTGTGAAAATAAAAGTACAAATCAACACTCTTGCCAATCAACTGAAAGTTTCTACTACTTTGGATGTAATGGATGTAAATCAATTGGCTGTCGTTTCCACCAGTTTTATTCATCAGTTCGAAATACATTCAGTACAATAACCTTTTGTGCACTACAAAACTACATTATAGACCATTATTGATGTTGCTGTCTGCTTATATTTACCAATTTCATGACATGTAATTTGTAGGTTATGCCTAATAAGGCATATAATTTAAGTGGCCGTTTGTAATGTGAAGTCCTTACTGTATTTATGTACAAATATTATGGTTTAACTAATGAAGCAAGAATTAAAAGTGCAGTTTGCACTGCCACCCTTTTTTTGTTTAAATATTGCTATGTAGTTTCTCAGTCTGGTAACTTCTTGGATTTGCTTGAGATAGATTTATAGTAATATAATACCTTATTAACCTGCAGGCTGAGTTTTTTTTAAACATGCTCAGGTGCATACAGTAGCACAAGACCTACTGCAGGCTATGTCGATCCTAAATGTAGGCCTATTATAGTGCTCATGTCAAAGGTCGTACTAAAGTTTTAACTATTGAGACTTGATTTGCATCGAAGATAATTTCAGCTGAGTCTGGCAAGGCTTCATAAACTTGGGCGTGACTTCACATTTTCATTTTTCCTATACAGCTTTTGATACCAACCACTTAAATCACAGTATTTCAAGATTTGCTCTCATTAAACATCACCAACAATTTTTTTCTCCCCCTGGTGGTGGGCTGAATTGGAGTCGACAGAAAATAAAGTTGAGAAATAAAAATACATCTTAGGTTTCCATGACACAGTTGCATTTTATCCTACTATATCTCCACTCAATATACCAATCCTACCAATGTTTCCTAATTCCTCATGCTGCATAAATAAACATGACAGATTACAGCATTAGCAATGATGACAGTAATTTATGAATTGTTAAAATGTTTTTAAAAGATGCATAGAAATAGGCTTGATAAATTCTGTGTCATCAAACCATTTAAACATTCCCACAGAGCTCTAATCAGAAGCTCATTTTATGTGCAACAGGTATGTAAAATAAACCTCCCTCCCAATAACTTGTAGGCCTAACCTGAACATAATCCATGTTAAGAGCTGTTTTTTGGTTCACAGGAAAACCTACCATTTAAAATCTTGCACATACCGGTAGGCTACTAATCATATTAAGGTGCAATTAACTAGGGTAATTTTAAAAATCATGGCTATCAACTACTGATTTAAGTATTCCAGACATCTTTCTTAACTCCACTTTTACTGACAGCATGTAAGTCCTTACTACTCTCTTTCAAGCCATTGACCAGTTGTTTTTTTTCATGAGGAACCATTTTAGTCATTCTTCTCTATGTGAAATACAGTTGATGACAACTGCCTGGAAGACTCAGGTGTTTTATCTTGTGTCGCTTCTCTGGTTGCCTACGACACTTCCTAATTATTAACAGAATGTTTCATTGAATTGTTGTATCCAATTGACCAACTGGTAATATATTATGGTTTGCTTTAATATTCCTATGATACACTTTTAGATCTCATATATTAATGAAATATACAACAACATAGGCTGAAATGTTGAACCAATCTCCCATTCACTAACACTCCCAACTAATGGGACATAAGCTACCTAGTGGTTGCTTCCATCTACATGTACCGTACTAGGTCTAGTAGTACCATAGGTATTGTGACTGTTTCTCCAACTCCGTCAAGGAAACTAATTCTGAACTAAGATCTGGAATGGGGTACACTGTCTCTCGAGGGCAATCAAGGACAACTTGAATCATTCAAGTGATTTTTCTATTTCATTTTACCAACTAACCAGGTGCCTGGAAATGCTAGTGAAGGAGGCAGCTAAGTAGGCTAGCCTACTGGTATTCACCATTCAGGGAACATTCTCAGCGACTTGTCTATGCATAGGCCTATGACACAATTTTCAGAAATTGATACAGTAGTCACAGAACACTAATGGTGCCCAGTACTCGCAGCTTAGCATAGGACGGAGTGGATTCCAGCCACAGATTAACTAATGATCTGTCAACGTGTTTTCAAACAAATTGAGCACACACCCAAGTACAGGGGTCTTGACCATGATGTTCCAAGCCTCTAAATGAAACACTCCTCTTTTAAGACTTTCTGGTCTTGCATCCATGGTCGATCAACATTCTCCTGATCTATGTTCTCAAGTTTCTGATGGTTATGGACATTACTTTTATCCTGATAACTTCATATTTTAAGGGGTTGGGGTACATGCCCTATTCTTAATTAGTTCAGCATAAGATCATTGAATCCCCTTAAGAAAAATAGGGAACATCCATGTGTTATTTGACCATAGGAAAGGGAGAATTTAAAAAACTGAACCTCTAGGGACATTGATGCAGATGACTCCGAGTAAGTAGGCTAGATCAAAATGAACATTTTTCAGTGTTGCCTTAATAAAGGTTGATAACTTTCTGCCGTTCAACATGAATAGGCCTATATTGGATGTGAAATATTTTTATTATTTGCAGAGATTACAAGGATGGCTTGTTGATGTATCGTTATTTTGTTAAGTGAACATAAGTTCCAAGTCCATATCGTGTTGCAACCCATATTTCAGTGCTGCCTTAGTAAACGAAATATTCAATGTCTTTCAGTCGGTCAACACGGTTGCACTTAATGGTAATGAGAATGAGCATTATTCCAAAAACCAGGAAAAAAAAAACTGTAGGCTACATGCAGACCTAACATGTCAAATCAATCATGCCTACAAGACAACAAAAATGCTCTATGTAAAACTATTAAAACCCCATAATGGTAGTCAAAAATAATCTCAAACCACCGCCACTATTTCGCGAAGGTGCAGAAAAATCTGACTATAGTACAGCTATTCGTAATAGTTGCTACTGTTGTGATAAACCGCTACTGAGTGATAGGCCCCCGAAATATAACTATTTATCTTAATGTCTACAAGATAACGAGATTGCCAAAACAACACAAATCTATAGAAGGCAACACTAAAAATGGCTTATCTAATCCACAAGTCACCCACCCTTCACCAACATTAATATTTGTAATTTAAGTAACTTAGGTTATGTTAAATTGAGGTTAATGGCGGATTTCATTGCGGCTGTGTGGCGGGAAGGACCCAATAAGTGCTCAGCCAATCAGGGACGTTTTGATTGGAGACCATGCTCGGAAAAAGTTTAGATCGTTTTGATTCTCAGGGCTTCGTTAAGCCCCCACTCTAGGCCGTCATCGTGTCCAAAATGGCGGCTTAACGAACACGACGGGGTGCCATTATTAAAATTTTGGGAGATAGAAACACAGCCCCAATCGCTTATATGTACGCAAAATGGCGGTCATATCGCCTGAATAACAAAAATAATAATTTAACCAGAAAAATATTTTCGTCATCAAAGAGGATGAATTTCAGTTATAATTTGAAATTTTCAAAGAATTCGTCAATTTCCAAGAATGTGGTATTTTGACTCTCAATAATTATGGAGGGCTACTATAAACGATTTCCAAGAATTTTGTACTTTGGCTCACGAAAATTAAGGGGGAGGGTACTATAGCCTAGTAAATACGGTAAATACATTATACTTGACTGAAATTTAATTAATAGTATTGTTTTCTCTGTAGATTGTACAAATTGTGTATTTTGTAATGTACATGCTACAGGAAACCGAGTGGAGGGGTAGACCTGCATTGCACATAAGTTAGCCAATTACCATTAATTCTATTAAGCCTATCATTCATAACTGTAAACATTTAATCGAAGCTTCAATTTAAAAAAAAACAGGTTACCATTCACAAACGGAGTTGTTTGATCCGATATTTCTACTCAAATCTCAAATGTTTAGAACTTTCAAATGACATCTTGGCAATTGATCGAATGGGTGGTATTTCAACACACACGTGGCTGGAGTTTCAGATAATCTAAGACAGGTTGTAGTAGATTCTTGTAAAAAGGTGCCCTTCCTGATGCCAACCTCACGAGATGAAATTGGGCTAGGAAATAGAAGGCCTATTAGAAGGTACTGTACCCGAAATACCTACCATCAGCATGTTGGAATCCCACGATGACAACTGGATCGTAGAACCTGAAAACCCCGGCTAGAAAATTCCCCAGATTCTACCCAACATGAGATTTCCAACCGAAGTTTGGTTTGGTTGGTTGGTTCCTTAGTTTAGGGGCTGCGACAACGCGGTCATGTAGCCCCGTGTACTTTGGGTGTGTGTAGAATCTGTCTGATAACCGGTGTTAATTGTGATGACTGTATTAGTGTGTGTATCTGTTTTTTAATTCAAGTAGAGACTGCAACTTTGAATTTTCAAATAGTTCCTACTTTTGCCGCCAAACGCCACCGTCAACGACTACTAGGCCTAGTTCAGAACTAGCTACTAGACGCCACCGCAGTCGGCTCTTGGCAACGAACGTAGCAACCTAAGAGCGTTGTTTACATTCTTAACCTATCCAATTTAGTTTCACACAGGTGTAATTAGTGGAAAGATCTTTAACATGCCATAAATCTATGACATGGGACCGCCGGCTTTACTTCCCCTCCGAAGGAAGGCATACTGAGGGATTTTTAACGCTCTTCAAAAATCCGACGGCTTCGGCCGGGTTTGAACCCGCTATCTTGGGCATAGAAGCTCAGCATGCTACCAACTACGCCACCGAAGCCGCCCAACCGAAGTTTCATGAACATTGGAGAAAAATGCCAGCCCCCACATTCATCAATGTTATTGACTGCATTTTACCCAAATATATGAACAAAAATCATTTACATGGATCAACAGGAATATTGACAACAATTGAAACATTTAAATAGAATCCCTGAAAATTTTCATATTTACAAGACATACAAATTTATACCCTGAAAAAAATAATTTTCTAAAGCTATAATACAAATGAACAGTCATTTTGTAACACCTTCTTAGTTTTTTTTTTTTTTTTTTTTTTTTTTTTTTTTTTTTTTTTTTTTTTTTTTTTTTTTTCGTAGGATTCAGAAGTGACACCTTCCATGTGTTTTACTATATTTGTGGTTGCTGTATTTTTATGGTTTTATTCATCTCTTCCGACCAAACAATTAAGCTAAGTCGAAGTTAAATTCTTTAATTTAATTTTTACATCCCCTTTAAATGAACAGTCATCACCAGATCGGAATTAGTGATTATTATAACGCCTGTTACGCATTGCAGTGATACGAATATTCGAAAATTTTACCAGGTAGGTTTAATTCAACATGCCTAAAATGCATGATTTCCACAACAGACTATTAACGTGAACCGATACTGAAATAAAATGTCTTAAGCCATAATCATCCTTACTTTCAAAATCCATCTGGGTGGATTGCTTTTCATACTACAACTTGGAATATTCAATTGAATACCGTTTTAATAATAAAGGACATTAGCCTTTACATGGCTTTACCATTAAGTATCAAGCTACACTAAGCATTCATATCGTTTATAGTATCTGGCACTAATATAATTTTAGTGCTTCAATTAATCACCTCCTTTGGTGAACGAAGAATTCGGCTTATTTAACAGATCAAATTCACAATGAAATATTGTTGCTAAAATTATACAAGTTTCTTTACAATTCAATTAATCATTGTTAAATTATTATTTCATTTGCTCTTATATTGTTATCATTATTCACGATCAATATGCATAGCTTTCAATGAGTGTTAAATAACAATTACAACTTTGGCGATAAATCTGCCTCCGCATAAATCTAGTCTGGGATTTGCGTTAATAAAATAGGGTGAATGTATGCAAAGGTCTTCAAACTGTGTTTAAAAACACCTGTATAGTCCATCTATAATGGATCTTAAACGAATCTATCAAAGCAATCGTAATTCAAAATCTCAACAAAAAAAAAAATACTGAAGAAAATACTTGGATCAAGTCAAAGTTCGGAATAAATTCCTAGCGAATCAAAAAAATCCGCTTTCTTCACTGAACCTGCTTCAAAAAGCTTACTGCAGTATTCGAAAATCAACTTGAATACTGAAATTTCACTTTCAAGTGTATAACAGTCTTCTTAGTAGACGCACTATAGTAGAAACTCCAAATTGAGTCTACCCAAACTTGAGTAATGTCATATGAAGACATAAAACTAGTATTCATTTACTATATAAATCAAAAACTAACACGTGGAATGACGAATCTTGAGTGGCCTAAAGTTCCTCTTCTCTACATTAGATAAATTCCCCATTAAATGAACTTGAATTTACAGTTACCAAAAGAAAATTAAACTACAATACATTTAATTACAATGGGTGCATCTTTTAAGTAGAATCAAAACCCTGTCCAGAATAGAATCAGACTTGACACTAGGATCAAACCTAAACTCCATTCTTAGACATTCTACAAAAATCCTATTTAAAAAAGTATGTGGCAGTGTGACAACGTTAGAATAAACATGCTTAGCTACGATTGATGGGGCTTAATTCTGTACCTTGGATGATTCTTGAAGATCACGAACGAACACGGTCATGTCTTTCATGACTATTCCCTCCATGTAAGCAGTAGAGGTCTTCACTGTCCAGGAAAACGAGAAACGAACCCTGGGTCTCCAGACATCTCCCATCCTGACTGAATGTTCCACTCGAATACCAACGACAGTTCCTTTCATCTCGGATAACGTCCCAACAACCACAGCACGCAGTGACGTCCATATCGGCTCGAATAACAAAGTTCACCAGCCTCGCGAAACCGGGTCATTGTGAAACAAACTGTACTGCGATACAACAGCTGTGTTCACAGACACTCACCATCGCGGACAACAATGCCGATGTTCGTGACCTCGCCCGCACAGTGCTACTCATGTCTATCTCGCCTAACCGCCCATGGTTAAATTAATGAAACACATAACAGCCTTTCCTCTCGACATGAAATTACTCAACATGGTTGTGAGGTCACACACACACAAGTTAGGCCTTGTATATAATGAAGTAGTTTCAATATCCATGCACTCTTATTGAGAAATGCTTCTCGAATAGAGGCGCTAATTGTTCTCACAACACACACAAGTTATGTGTATCGATACAGCCAGTTCCAATGCGATGAATTGCAACTGAGTGAACATCATGTCCATATGCTTGTAAAAGCAAGTATACACTTTTCAAGAACAATATAAGGCTTGCCTATAATGAACAGTTATCTAGCAAGACAAACTGCATTTCCATTTCGTTCGCAATAGCCTAGGCGGTAATGAAATTGGAGTCCTCTTCGACACTAGGAATCTCCCTGCTGTACAGTGGTAGTACAATCTACTCAAAACGAACTTTCACTCACGATTCACGTGATCTTGCCCGCCGATCACAGGTGTAACTCTATACATGTGTATTCGTGCGTGATACAATCCAATCTAATCTCTCCGTTGTGCAGGCAAGCTCGCATCTCCGATCGCACTGACCGTCGCGCTACGAGTGCTCAAAATTCGTACTGATAAGATACACATATCTTATTTCAGTGTTTCTGAGATTTCAATCACTTGAAAGTAGTTGATAAACCATCACCTGTTATAATTGCAGACATGTCAAAATACACCAGAACGTGTAAAAAACTTTTATTCCCGTCTTATGGGCATAATCTCTCTCTTGTTGTTGGTCGATAAAATAATCAATACCACTGACCAATCAGCTGTGACATCAGTACTGGCAATGCATGCGCCCCGCTTCTCTCGGCCTGACCGCTATCCAAAGTCAACTCGTGGGTCGCGAAACATATGATCCTGTATCACTCTTCATGTTCGCAAGTGTTTACATATTACCTTCCCATAAAGGCATTCCAGTCATGAGAATGAGCGTACAGTACAGTCCCAGTATTTGCCTGGAGTAAAAAAAAAAGGGAAAACATTTCAAGGACAGCCGATGGTGGGGTTTGAACCCATGGATACCGAGTCCGCAGATATCTTGGCCCCATAGGGGCTAGCAGAGCTACTACTGTCGATGGATAATGAAAATGAATATGCAATTAAAAACTATAACTAACCTACAAATTTGCCGAATATACTTTGAACAATATAATTAAGATACTATTGTGAGTTAAAGGTGTTTTCTTGACATGATCCATGTGGATGTCCCATTGCTTTTGTGTTAGCTAAGGGTGACCATTATCTAGGAGCCATGTGTGTAATCAGCTGATTCAAATACAGATTATGCCTAGATTCACAGTTCGAATATCAAATCTCCAGTGCTATTATATGCCAAATAAGTCATCGCAATACATGGCGATAGTACGTATCTTCATCAGGTTTAATCATATTAACCATATTGTTGCATTTTTGGAACACAGTTTAATGTGGACAGTAGCATTTTTTTGGTATAGAAATTATTGTTTATTTAATGTACTGTGAGTTTACAAAGATGGAAAAAATATTTGCATATAACAGCTCTATGGATATTTTATATTCGTGTACGAAGGAGTATAAGATGTAACAGGATTTATCCTATTCCAGGTTCTCACCCTCGGGCTTTGCCATTTTCAGGCACTTTATCATATTGGGGGGTAAAATCAGTGCGTGTGTGGAGTGATTAATATAAATATTGTGGTACGATCATTTCTTTTTTGAATGAATCGCGCCAGTAGATGTGATTATCGGTTTTGGATATTTGATATTAACAGTGTGGGATATTTCAAGTATTATTAGTTATTGAGGACGGGAATAACTATTGCATAATTACTACCTGATCCATTTCGTATATGGGTATCAACTTTATTTTTTAAATAGTTCCAAAGGCAGTGTTAACACCGTAGTGGTGAAAAGGTGGGGACATGTGATAAAATGGCTGGCTTTTATTTCTGGGCTAAACTTCTCATCCAGCGGCAGTTTACCAATTTCCAAGACTTTAAGCAACAATATAGAGATGGGAGCTGCTAAATATTAATCCTAGAAGAATCGTTGGCAAATTACAGAACCGAGTCTAGAGAATACCTAGGGACTCAAGAAAGAAGCAGTCAATAAGGCCTCCAAAGGTGATGGCTAAATGCTAAGAACGCAAAAGTGTTCTTGTGGAATTGAAGCCCAAGCTCATCCAGTCTCTTAAGAGAAAGAAACTTGAAGTCAACAGTGCTTTGATACAATGCAACGTACAAGCTGTAGGCCTTCGGTATTAATGATTATCAAAATCTTCCACCACCAGAATCTAGGCAGCCATGTTCCCACCAAGCCCACTCATGTAAGTGGTATTTAATAAATTAACCCTTGTGGGGTTTGAAGCCATTTTTTCAGTAAACAATAGTTTATTGCTTTCCAGTCGGTCAACACGAATGTACCCAAAAGAGCTGGGTTATGCCCTAATCCTGCAATAAATTATATGAGATTAATGAAAACACTAGGATGATCAGTTTCGATCGTCAAGCGATCATCATCAGATCCATTACACTTAGGCTACAAAATCTGTTTGAAAATACAGGTGAAAATATTTACAATATGTACAATTATTTAGTTGCAATATTGGTAATGCAACTGTCGGTGTATGCTAAATGCAGTATATATTATGTTAGGTGAAATGCTATATGGTGATAGAAATCCGGAGTTTATTAAATGGTGATAGATTAGGGCATAACCCAGCTCTTTTGGGTACATTCGTGTTGACCGACTGAAAAGCACTAAACTCTTAAAATAACCCTATTTTAGTTCCTAGTAGTGTGATTCATGTAGCGAGTGCATTGCCCTGCAACCCTGGAATAGCGAGGTTACAATGTAGGTGCCAATTGGGCGGCCTAGGAAGATCTCATGAGGATGCAGTGGAGAGGGGAAAGCTATACCAGGACAGGACTAATGGAGGCATATTATTCACAATGTTCCTACCCGGATCGCTGGAAGGATATCTTGATGATGAATGTATTCGAATCAGCTGATCACTCACATGGCTCAGCTGCCCTCAAATTCATCGCTTTCAAAATCACATATAATTTTCAAAAGAAAAATATGTATTTTCCGTTGAGCCATTATATATTTAAACACAAATTGTGCTAAATGTTCCGGCATAACTCAACAAAATGACAGTGTTTCGCCCCGGTGTGCAATTGGGCTCTTCAGTTGGATAAAGCACACCTCACCAAGACACTGTCTAGTACACACTGTGAAGGCCATGTGGATACACATGTATCAAATACGTCTTGCAATGGCCTTCCCAGTGTGTACTAGACAGTGTCTTGGTGAGGTGTGCTTTATCCAACTGAAGAGCCAAATTGCACACTGGGGCGAAACACTGTCATTTTGTTGAGTTATGCCGGAACATTTAGCACAATTTGTGTTTAAATATTCAAAATCACAACCGATTCAATACCGAAACATGGGACAAAAGCATAGAAGGTCAGCATTTACTAGAAAATCGAGATGGGATTCAAACAAGTTTCCTAATTATCTGTTGGGAGTCAAGAGTGCCAGTCATTGGATCAGAATTATGGTCGACCTGAACCGTCAGGGTCCCTCATGGAGAAGGATCGAGACAATTATTCAAGGAGATGAGTAGGACAAGACAGGAAAAACCACTTGAGGGGGTTATGCCATTACAGAAAGAAAACAAGTCATTTGTGGCTTAAGGTTTATTCTAAACAACTTTTGCATTATAGACAAAACATAGTAAGTAGGGTACCCTGAAGACTGATACTGTGCCTGGAATTCAATATGGTGGTGCTGCAGTCTCAACACCCACAACTTAAACGACTAGTTGGTACATGGCACTTCATACCGACCACTGCTATGACAACACACAACTGCTTCAAGACTAAATAGAAACAAGGTGTTCAGTAAAGAACATATAGCCTACTTTCTCCTAAATGCATGGGTATTGTTATAACTCTTTGTCCTTTTCAAGGAGTATGATTGAATGTTGGTTATAGTAGCTTGTTGAAATACAACGTGCTATAGGGATATTAAACATGAATATGAGGTGCCCTTTGCTAGTGCTACCTCTGTACCAAATTTCGTTCAATTCGGTTTCGCCGTGTTTGAATTGATAGGGGGAATCGATTTGCACACATACTTGGCCACCATCTGCAAACTATTGGGCTGATGTTCTTGCAGTTTGGTCAGAATATGTTTCCCACATAAAGATATGGTGTTGCAAAATTTGGTAGAGACTAGATTATTAGGTTGGTCGTAATTACATTTTAGCTTTTAACATTTGGGTGGCAGCATTTACGTTTCCGTCAAGATAGCGGCGATATAAAACATGACACTGAGGTGCCTCTTGCTAGTGCTACCTCTGTACCAAATTTCGTTCATTCGGTTCCACCGTGTTCGAATTAATAGGGGGAATCAATTTTGACATAAAGATGGCCGCCATCCGCAAACTATTAGGCTAATGACCTATTAGATTGGTCAAAGGATGCTCCCTCCATAAAGGTATGTTGTTGCAAAGTTTGGTAGAGATCGAATGGTTATGTTAGTCGTAATTTGATTTAAGCTTTAAACATTTGTGTGGCCGCTATTACGTTTCTGTCAATATGGCGGCGATATTAATCATGACACTGAGATGCCCTTTGCTAGTGCTATCTCTGTACCAAATTTCGTTCCATTCTGTTTCACCGTGTTTGAATTAATAGGGGGAATCGATTCTGACACAAAGATGGCCGCCATCCGCAAACTATTAGGCGAATGACCTATTAGATTGGTCAAAGGATGCTCCCTCCATAAAGGTATGTAGTTGCAAAATTTGGTTGAGATCGGATGATTAGGTTAATCGTAATTTGATTTAAGCTTTGAACATTCGTGTGGCCGCCATTACGTTTCAGTCAAGACGGCGGCGATATAAAATATGACACTGAGGTGCCCTTTGCTAGTGCTACCTCTGTACCAAATTTAGTTCCATTAGGTTCCTCCGTGTTCGAATTAATAGGGGGAATCAATTTTGACATAAAGATGGCCGCCATACGCAAACTATTAGGCTAATAACCTATTAGATTGGTCAAAGGATGCTCCCTCCAAAAAGGTATGTTGTTGCAAAGTTTGGTAGAGATCGGATGGTTATGTTAGTCGTAATTTAACTTAAGCTTTGAACATTTGTGTGGCCGCCATTACGTTTCTGTCAATATGGCGGCGATATAAAACATGACACTGAGATGCCCTTTGCTAGTGCTACCTCTGTACCAAATTTCGTTCCATTCGGTTTCACCGTGTTTGAATTAATAGGGGGAATTGATTTTCACACAAAGATGGCCGCCATTCGCAAACTATTAGGCTAATGACCTATTCATTTGGTCAAAGGATGCTTCCTCTATAAGGGTATGTTGTTGCAAAATTTGGTAGAGCTCGGATGATTAGGTTAATCGTAATTTGATTTAAGCTTTGAACATTTGTGTGGCCGCCATTACGTTTCCGTCAAGATGGCGGCGATATTAAACATGACACTGAGGTGTCCTTTGCTAGTGCTACCTTTGTACCAAATTTCGTTCAATTTGCATTCACCGTGTTCGAATTGATAGGGGGGGACAGACATTCAGAGTACACACACTCACACACACACACAGACACACACACACACAGACACACACACAGACTCACACACACACATACACACACACAGACAGACACACTTTTTTCGCCCTGTGTTGATCTCATAAGTCTACTTTCATTTTTTGCAAAAATCGAAAGTAGGCTAAAAATTAAAAGGAACATTGGGAAAGATGCAAAAAAATAAGATCACATTCTCCCAGTCTTCATACCCACAAAAAATTTAGAGTTATAATACTTCACCTCTTGGGGTGGGGACAAAAAATGAAATGACAATTTGGGTATATACCCTAATTATAAAATAGAGGCTGGAAGTAACCAGTTCTTTTTCAGAATGAACACGAGTCACATTACTGATGCACTTCACCGTCATCTTCAAGTGCTCATTTACGGCGTTTCTTGCTCTTGCTCTGAAACCAAAAGAAAGCCAATTTAAAACTATTGTCAGTGAATGAGGCAGCTGCTGCTAAACGACACACATTGGCAACAAGTCATGTGATGGGGTATCCAAACGAAGGTTATTCATTCTACTCAACTAAGACAATAGAGCATTACCGGAATGGATAATGTAATGAATCAAACATAAATGCATTGGCCATTATGATTAATTGACGTTTCAGCACTGGTTTTATAAACTGGGTTGCAAGACTAGATAAATTACAAGGGATGTTCAATAAAGAATTATCAAAATAAAATTTTTAGGGAAAAAAAAGGAAAAAAAAATACATATTTTATGATGCATTGTCAACTTAATGTTCAATGTGTTAAAAGTGTCATTTTTTAATTTATATATTTTTGTGTATAGCTTTTCGTGCCGGGAGTGTCCAAGGACATGTTCGTTTCACCCGAGTTTTAACTGCTTCAATGCAGACACCCGTGGTGCCCAAACGCATCATGGTGCGTCTCGCTCGGAAGTGATGGGCTCCATCTCAGTAACGCTGTACAGCTTTTCTTGGAGCGGCTAGCGGGAGAACCATGTGTTATTTCCTCGTACAAATACAAACCTATATAAAATAAGTGAATTAATTTACGTATTTCACAGTCATACAGCATAACTTTTTGATGTATAACGATTACAACGCAACCAAGAACTACATTTTCCAACCACCCCGAGCCGAGAAAAAGTTACCTTACAACAATGATAACAACTTTGTTTCTTGGACACACAAAATTGTGAAATTAATAAACCAGTTATACATTCCAATGTATATTGTGTTAAAATTTGGATTCGATCTGATGACGGGCTTTTGAGATAATACATCTTAAATGTGACTCAGGGTTTAAACACGCTTAAAAACGTGCACTTTTTGTGTTCCAACTGCGATAAAAAATTATAAAATATAAATTAAAAAATCCAAACCTACATGAACTAACGTAAAATAGAACGACGAAAATGTTGATGGTATTGGATTTTATGTAGGTCTATTGGTTACTTAACAAACAACCTTCAAACTCGAGTACACATAATACTTTGGTCGACAGTAGGTAGGCTATTCTGTAGGCCTAATGCCATGTCTTACAGCACCGTACTCTATTTACTGAATTATCAATTCAATTGTACATGCTGTATTGAACAAAAAAGTTCAAATGCCTTAAGAAAAGAAACTTGTCTAACATGTCTGCTTGCTTGCTGATTCAAGTTTTCTTGCTGCGAGATCTAGCCGTCGACGAAAAGTCAACATCTCCGTTGCGATATCAAATGCATTTAATCCTTCACTGTGAGACATAGTTTTATCCTCTTATTCTGCAATACCTCGTTCTTCTTCACCAGCCTTATTTTCATTAGTATTCACGAAATCAATAATATCAGCGTGATTTAGTTCAAACATCCGATCTTTGCACACCACTTACTCACATATTGAGTCGTAGCGTCTTCATAGCCAGGAATGCAATTCAGTAAGAATTTAGTCTACACCAAATGCTCAAATTAAGTTTACCAGTGTCGGATAAGTGAATATTCGATTTACCAGAAAACAAATTAGAGCCAATAAAATGCTGGTCACTGCAGTACTCTAGCCGCTAGATGATATGTTTCTATTTGATATTCATTTCTCATATTTTCCTAGCCGCTAGATGATATGTTTCTATTTGATATTCATTTCTCATATTTTCCATCTTTTCAATAAAGTAGCATCATTCCATAAAATCCCAATCCCCATTAGCACTAGTACAAGTAGTCGTAGTTTTGAAGCCATACAAACGTGACTGGGCGGGAAGCAATGTAAATAACATAATAAATAAATAGGTAAATAAACACTCCTGACAAAAATGTCCATGTTACAGTTATAATCACCAAAATTTCCATTATTGTTGATTCAAGCCCACTACGGAGCGCTTATGACTAGTTCTTCTTAGATGCTCTTTTCCGTTCCCAATATCTCTTGAGCCCTGCTGATAATTTCTCCTTTCTCTCCTGCGAAAGAGGGGCTTCCGGCATTTAGGGACTGTAGGTGGTGGGGTCCAAGATTCTACCATAGCACAAAATTTAGAACTATCATCTATATCAAGGTCAGCAATTCCAGCCGAATCCAAGTCCTTTAGTACTTCATTAAGCCACAGGCTTCCAGTCTTGTAGCTTTTAACCAAGGAGAAGATCTCCTTGCTAAGCCTGTTGTAGGTGCTCATGTATTAGTTTGTATCTGTTCATAATTATCAAATTGCTGTCCACGCAGATGGTTCTTCAGCTTGCTGGCATAGTGCCAGATCCGGACTATATGGCTGTCACTTCCACACCTCCCATCGAAAACGTGGCAGCAAAGCCTGTGTTGCATTGTCAATGCCTCGGCATAACTTTCCAAGTCTTCTGCTCTTTACAGGGTTGCGCAGCGACATCAAGGTTTGACAATAATCATTTGCTGTAATGGTCGTGCCCTTCCGCATAAACTCTGTGTACACAAAGCCTTCCCAACCGATGACGTAACCTTTAATTTCTTCCACACCGGCGAGGAAGTGTGGTCTCCATTCCATAGAAGCCCTCTTTGTTTCCGGTGTGAAAGTCTCATCACCTGTAATGACGCCTTCAACAGCGTAACACTAAAGGAAGGCCAACGCCAGGACCTGTGGGCGTCAGAGATCGCAGCACACAACATTGAGTTCAATTCCCGACACTGCAGATGGTTTCGCACGATGGCATAACCACTGCCTATGGAGATGCCAAACTGCTGTGCGATTTCTGGGATACACTCCCTGCGAGTGATGCGAATCATTTCATCGACCCGCTGAATATTGTCTTCAGTGGTCGATGTTGATGGCCTTCCTGCATGGCATCACGTTGGCTCCATTTCACAATTGCTGGCCACGACATTGCATTTGGTCCATACACCGTTACAATTTCACAGTGACTCTCCGTGCAATTCAGCCCTTTTGCTCACAAGAATCGTACGGTTCCACGTACTTTCACATTGGAGTAGGTTTCTAGTTGCCATTTCACTCGCTCACTACGATGCACCTCTCACCAGTACCGTAGCAGAACTGTCACTGCGAGAAGCACTACCCATGCCCTCTCACCAGTACCGTAGCAGAACTGTCGCTGCGAGAAGCACTACACATGCACCTCTCACCAGTACCGTAGCAGAACTGTCGCTGCGAGAAGCACTACACATGCACCTCTCACCAGTACCGTAGCAGAACTGTCGCTGCGAGAAGCACTACCCAGGCCCTCTCACCAGTACCGTAGCAGAACTGTCGCTGCGAGAAGCACTACCCAGGCCCTCTCACCAGTACCGTAGCAGAACTGTCGCTGCGAGAAGCACTACACATGCCCTCTCACTAGTACCGTAGCAGAACTGTCGCTGTGAGAAGCACTACACATGCACCTCTCACCAGTACCGTAGCAGAACTGTCGCTGCGAGAAGCACTACCCACGCCCTCTCACCAGTACCGTAGCAGAACTGTCGCTGCGAGAAGCACTACCGACGCCCTCTCACCAGTACTGTAGCAGAACTGTCGCTGCGAGAAGCACTACCCACGCCCTCCCTTCGGACAATGCGCCTGGCGCCGGACGACATGTGTAACTTACTTATGGAACCCTCTACTTATAAGGTTAGTTTGTTCTGTGAACTATGTATGCACACTTATACAGCTAAAACAAACATACACTTGAATTCTATTATATGCTGTATATGTCTCACAGCATGAACGCTCTAAGTTAGTCAGAAAACCACACCACCTCTGAACTTCTAATCCCTCAATAAACATTTTATGACTGATTAACCCTTTATAGGGCAAAAGACTGGGGGTATAAAATATATATATATATATATTTTGCACATTTGTAATTGGGGGTGATAGATGAGTAGGAATATGCAACAATTTTATGGTTGTGGATTCTATTTTATGAAATTATTATCCCACTGCCCACAGCCGACAGTATGTTTTCTTAAATGAGCAATGGGGTAATAATCTCCCACCTCCAAATTATGATGATACTGTGTTTATCACTCAATAATGAGGTTTATTTAACAGGATATAATATACAAAAACACCCATCACAATCTATAATTTAAAACACACGTAACTCCCACACAACCCAAGGTCAGTGACCTATATCATCTTTGCCGAAAACTGCACAAAAATATAAAAGTGATTTTGGAATGTTAAAAGGTAGTATATTCGAATATAATTCAATAATTTCAAAATAGTATTTACTAAAAACTCAGATTTTTTTTTTTTAAATCTTCTATTCTATGGCAAACACCCTGAGCAGGATAATTATTTCCATTCTAGCTGAAATATATTTACTCAAGTGACCAAAACCATTATTAACATTGTATTTCAGTTATATACCAACATTTACAAATCTCTTATCTTCAATAAAAACACATTCTTCTGTAAAACAATGCACATCCTTCACTCAACACAACCGAGCTGGCGAGCACGTGCACTGGAGACCACTGGGATATTTGCTTCCCACCTTTGGTTTCTAATGACCGTATACATCAAATTAATGGGTTTCCAATATTTATCTGCATCAGCTTGTGGATGCATGTGGAACTGCTTGAAATTAAAGGGGTGGGAAGATTCTCTCCCTAACACCGTTCTATAAATACATGGTGGGAAGATAGTATCCCAAGGACCTATGAAGGGTTAAACAATATTGGCAAGGTGCCTCCCCTGCACTTGAATGTTAACTATGTGGACTCTTAGACTGGAAATGTTCATGCTCATTTCTCTATATGATCCGATTACATCATATAATTGGCATTATACCATTCAAAAGTGCTGGTTCACATTTGTGACATCACGACAGGTAACAACGCATTATTTTATGGATTTACTGCATGGAGAAAAATGACTTGGTAAGGAAAATGAATCGAGGTGCTTGAAGCCATACGTGCAAGTTTAGTTAGTTATTGTTGTTCATCTGTAGCTCTCAGCCTCATTCGGTTGATACTGCCACTGTGGTGTCTCTGTACACATTCCAGAAGAGAATGGCTATGTAATGCTTACCCTGCGCATTGTCTCCGTCTGCAGGGACTTCTCCTGCTTCAGTCTTGAGTGATAGCGGTGCTTCTTCAGGTACTTTGGCTGGAGCCGGCTGTGTCTCGCCTGCCCCTTCCGTCTTCTTGGCTGCCTCCTACATCACAAGACACAGCGCTCAATTATCCACAGTACTCAATGAGAGTGTGTTACTGTTGTTTCAAGTGGAGCCAGTCACAAAGTCCACATAACCTGGTGTAACTTAACACTAACATCAATAATAATTATGGTACATTGACATGTTCGTAGCCTACAAAGTTCTGTTCTAATTAATGTAGGCCTAATGACAATGAATTAAAATATATTATATACTAGCTATAGCATTGCGATGCCAATCAAAGTCAAAAGGAAGACAATAATAATGTCATTGGTTTCACGTCCCTTTTAACATCTGTGGCTTTTAGAGACGCCGGGGTGACAATTTTGGTCCCAAGGGGATCTTTAACGTGCCAGTAAATCCACTGAGATGGCCCCCTCGCCTTTGCGCACCCTCAAATGCCGACAAGATTCAATCCTGCAATCTTGGTCACAGCAGGCGAGACCGTTACCACTGAGCCACGTAGCCAGCCCAAGAAAGATAGAAGCCTTTGGTCTGGTGCCCCGGTCCTTATGCATTACGCTGTGCTGAGACATTTCACCTTGCGATGAAGCAGCGGTGTCATAAGTATACATATTGTGCAATTGGGTTACTCACCCTTTAGTGTTACATGAATAATTTGTAGCCAGAAACCTTCCCTGGAGTTCACACAACAACTCACCATAATGGTGTATGGACACAGAGGGTTCATACATACAAACTATCTCATAACATTGATTTTTAGCCTATTTTCATCTATGAAAAAAAAAACTTATGAGATCACCTTTTGTCTGTGTGTGCATGTGTGTGTCCCCCTAATAACTTCTAAACGGCTGGAGCGATTTCAACGAAACTCCGTAAGATCATAGCACTATTCCGGACAACCCCGACCGTGCCCTTCAAATTTTGTTACGTCTCACCAATCCAACATGGCGGCTGTGCGAAATATTTCACCAGCATTCAATATCTCCAAAACTATTACCGATATCACCCTGGGGAGCTACTAGAAGTTCACCTCTGTGACTTTTGAAAACCTAGTAACTACAAAACCTACATGGCGGCCAAGCAAAGTTGCGACATTTAAATAGACGTTTCTCGCAATTTTACCAACCAAACGCAATGAAACTTGGTACAGTGTATGCTTATACACATCTAACTTCGTTCAATTGTTTACATAACCTCAAGATGGCGGCAGTGCGAAATATTTCACAGGTATCACCATGAAATTTTGTACGGAGATAAAGGGCACTACTGACAGTTCATCAATTAGACTTTCAAAACCTGGTTAACTACAAAACGAACATGGCGGCCAAGCGAAGTTGAAAGTTTTAAATGCACGTTTCTCGCTATTTAATGATCCAAACGCAGTGAAACTTCAAACAGCAAATATTTATACACATTGTTATGCACTGGTATCTAATTTAGTTCAATTGTTTACATAACCTCAAGATGGCGGCTATGCGAATTTCAAAAATTAAGTTTTTATTTCTTGTGTTCTAATCATGTGACCCAAATGAACATTTGCAGAATGAATGTACACAATAATACTACATAACTCTATGGCCTATATACAGTATATTATAATCCAACATGGCGACCGTCCGAAATATTTAGACGGTTCTCAATATCTATTAATCTACGACATCAATCAAACTGAAATTTTGTAAGTGTATAGAGGCTAAAAGCATAAGTTCATCTGTGGGATGTTCGATAACCTGGCGAGCACAAATCCAACATGGCGGCGACGCGAAATTTAAATATTCAAATGGATGTTTCTTGCGTTTTAACCATCCAAGCGCAGTGAAACTTGATACGGTATTTGCTTATATAAATTTTAATCGACTGGCATCTAATTCATTTAAATTATTTTCATAACCACAAGATGGCGGCCGAGCGAAATTTTAAAATCCCGCTTTTATCTTTTGTGTCCTAATCATGCGATTGAAGTTTGAATAAAACACTTACACAATAATCTTCATGTAATAGTACATAAATCTATGGTCTATAATATAAAAATCCAACATGGTGAACATCAAAAATATTTAGATTGTTCTCAATATCTACGAATCTATTACAGCAATCAAACTGACAATTTGCATGTTGATAGACGCAATTAATATTAGTAGGATATATGAAAATAGGCTATTTAGTTCTTCACGGAACTACTTGTTATATATAGAGATTATACATGTATTATAATATATTATGGAATTGGTTGGCCTTATAAATTAAAGAGTAATGCCTGGACTCCAATAATAATCATCATCATCTTGCACAGTTTCCAGCCACTGGCCGGGTCTGTTTGGAACACAAGCCTCTCCAACGTCTTCTGTCTTCCCACCATCTCTCAGCCTCCACCCTTGTCCAGTCTTCTCCTCTCTTCTTCACGCTTTCTTCCACCCCCTTCAGCCACCTGTCTCTCGGTCTTCCCCTCGGTCTCTTTCCTTCCCACTTCGTCTCATGTACTCTCCTGGGTATCCTCTTCTCCTCCATTCGTTTTACATGTCCATACCATCTAAGTCTAGATTTCTCTATACTGTTACGGCTGTGAGTTTGTGTCATCGCTCACCGCTTGAGTCACAGCTGCCCCAGGGGCTGGGCTGTGGCATGCCTCCTGTATTGCGTGTGCCTTATGCAACAGGGCTGCTAGACAAAGGGATAGTCCAGAAGATTCGTGACTGGACCAGCGATGGAAACCTCGAGAAGCCGTGGACCCTGGATGGATCTAGAACCAGTTATTGAGTCACCGGCCTGCTATATAAGAGTGACCCGTGAAGCAGTGGTTGTTGTTGTGTTTTACGAGCTAGTGCGAGCGATTATCTTGTGCGACAGAAGTGTGGTGACGAAGTGCTGTGCGAGTTACGAAATCCTGTGACATTGTTTCTCCCAGCTTGTGGACAGCGAAATAGCCTGCAGCAAGTGATCGTAAGTAATTGTGGTCGGAGAACATAAATGAGAGGAACAGGTAGTTTCTGTCAAGGCCACCGTACTGATTAGGACGGATTAACTTCTGTGGTCTGTTGCAAGTGAAAGGGGCCAAGAGCGCATAAGGAAGAGATTTGAGGAAACTGGAGAAGGCTCCTAATTGCTTGTATTTGCTGATTAGTGTAATTTTCTGGCCACAATAAAGTTAATTATTTCTTTAAGCAGTAAATGGTGTTGTGCTTCCTTCCCACCGTAATCCGGTTAACAAAAGTGCCACTAGGGGGTGGCACGTAACAACTGGTGTCAGAAGCCGGATTACGAACTCAAGCACAACACCTGACGGTCCTGGTTTCAAAACCCGAGCAGGTCATTTTCGCTAATTTTCCTGTGAGTGCATGCCCTTTACAAGGCAAACAACTAAAATGGAGGCGCAATTGGCAGCATTGCTAGAAAAGTTAAATGGCATAGAAGACGGCCAGAAGAATTTAACCAAGGACCTAACTGCCAGAATGGAAGACGGCCAGAAGAAGTTAGCAGAGGACCTGAAGGACAGCCAAAATAAGTTAGCAGCGGACCTAACTTCCAAATTAGAAGAAGGCCAAAATAAGTTAGCGGAGGACCTGAAGCAGATGGAAGACAGCCAGAATAAGTTAGCAGAGGACCTAACCGCCAAATTTCTGGATGGCCAGAAAAATCTGGAAGAGTGTCTGCTGACGAAGTTAGAGGAGAGCCAAAGGAAATTAGAACAGGGCCTACGTGAGGAAGTCGCGGCAGTGGAGGAGAAGTTCAACACCTTGCAAGTGGAAGTTGCCGAGCTGCGCCAACGCCCGCTGATGGGGGTGGAGGAGAAATTCAACGCCTTGCAAGTGGAAGTTGCCGAGCTGTGCCAACGACCGCTGATGGGGGTGGAAGAGAGATTCAACGCTCTACAAATGGAATTTGCTGAGCTGCGCCGACTCCCGCCGACAGGGATGGAAGATAGATTCAAAGCCCTACAAGAGGAAGTCGCCGAGCTGCGCCGACGCCCGCCGACCGGGGTGGATGAGAGAGTCAAAGCCCTACAAGAGGAAGTTGCCGAGCTGCGCCAACGCCCGCCCACCGTTACACCGGGAATATCAGGAACGGGACATAGCAGAGTGACGCCCCCAACCTTCGACGGAAAGGTGCCGTGGAGCACCTACTTACGTCAGTTCGAGGCGGCCTGTTCCATAAATAACTGGAACAACACAGAAAAGGCTACAGCTCTCATTGTAGCGCTGAGAGGTGACGCCCTTAACGTCCTTCAGGCCATCCCGACTGGATCCCAGGACTACGCTTCACTGATCGCCCATATGGAGTCCCGATATGGAGATAGCCATCTTCAGCAGGCCTACCAGATGCAGCTCCGGACCCGGGTACAGAAGAACGCGGAAACCCTGCAGGAGTTCGAGATGGACATCGCACGCCTCGTAAGGCTTGCCTACCCAACAGCGCCGGCCGACTTTCTGGAGCAGATAGCGACGCAGACCTTCACCGACGGGCTACGGGACTCGGACACTCAACAGGCGCTGCGACTCGCGCGCAATAAGACCCTGGCAGATGCGCTGAGCCACGCACTCGAATTCGAGACGGCAAAACAGGCATCCAGAATGCACGCGCGGGTGCGTCAAGTGGACGTCGATGAACCAGCAAAAACCAACGAGACCAAGCCCCTGGCCGACGAATTGATGGAGGCGCTAAGCCGTTTCTTCAAGAATCGCCGTACCACCAACAAAAACGTAGCCGAAGGACATCCGGAGAGGCGGCCCGGAAGAGGACTACCGACCTGCTGGACCTGCCGTAAGAGAGGCCACCTGAGCAAGGACTGTGGTGATCGCCGCCGCCAAGGGTTTCCGTCTGGACAGTCAGTCGTAGGGAAACCGCGCGGCCCAGGAAAGCAAGTATCAGCCAGCCTAGGGGGGCAAAGGTTGGCTTGTGGCAGTCGTCAAGCCCCGGCAGTCCAAGTTCGTGTGACGAAGTTACGGAGGGACAATAGCAGCCTGATGGTCGACGGAGTCGTCAACGGAGAGAGCTGGCCCATGCTAATCGACACGGGAGCATCGAGGACCATCGTCAGTCCCACCGTAATCCCGAAGTGGAGAGTGCAACCCACACAAAGGAACCTCCAGCTAATAACCGCGACCGGAGAGACCGCACCGGTACATGGCGAAGCATCACTGGAGTTCGTCATTGGTCGACGGGCGATAAAGCATCCAGTGCTTGTGGCTGACGTGTCAAATGAAGTGATCATCGGACTGGACTTCCTGGACCAGAACAACATCATCTTGGATCTGAGTGCCAACACTCTGCACTTCGGAGGTGAGGAACTTGCTTTGCAACCAGCACACGAGGCCGTCACCGCACGACGAGTAAGGCTGAGAGAGGACGTCATCGTTCCTGCCAGGACGGAGGTCAGCGCCGCCGTAATTGTCGACGGAACTGCTGAGGGAGTGGCTGCTGTCATCGAGCCAAAATATGAGGACATCCAGGCAAAAGGATTGCTAGTTGCCAAGACGCTCATCAACACGACGCCTCGGCCGTACGTCCGCCTGTCCAACCTGAACGACTACGATATTACGGTTCACCGGGACACCAACCTAGGAGTCTGCGAGCCCGTTACCTGGATTGCCCGCATCACCGACACGACGGACGGACACCTGCAGACGGACAACCGAAGAAGACGCACACTGCCAGAAGAACTACAGAAGCTGTACCAAGGATCCCAGGACCATTTAGACGAGGAACAATCACGCCAACTTCGGGACCTGCTACACGAATTCCAGGATGTCTTCTCCCTGGGAAGCAAAGACTTCGGCAGGACAAGCTTGGTCCAGCACAGAATCGACGTTGGGGACAGCGCACCGATTAGGGCCCCATTCCGACGTGTCCCGCTCGCCAAGCAAGCCGAAGTCGACCGGATGGTTGAAGAGATGAAGGATCAAGGGGTGATCGAGCCATCACATAGTCCTTGGAGTTCTCCGGTCGTGCTTGTGAAGAAGAAGGACGGTTCCACCAGGTTCTGCGTGGACTACAGGCGGGTGAACGACGTCACGAAGAAGGACAGCTACCCTCTACCCCGGATCGACGACACGCTGGACACCATATCAGGGTCAAGATGGTTCTCCACCTTGGGTTTGAAGAGTGGCTACTGGCAGGTGGAGGTCCACCCTAAGGACCGCGAGAAAACGGCGTTCTCTGTGGGTAGCGGGCTCTGGCAGTTCACCGTCATGCCATTCGGTCTGTGCAACGCCCCTGCAACCTTCGAAAGGCTAATGGAGTCCATTCTGAGGGGACTACACTGGAAGACCTGCCTGGTATACCTAGACGACGTCATCGTTCTGGGGAGGAGCTTCGAGGAGCACTACAGCAACCTGAAGGAGATCTTGTTGAAGCTACGGGCTGCCCAGCTGAAGTTGAGCCCCAAGAAGTGTCAGCTCTTCCAGAAGCGGGTCCAGTACCTTGGGCATATCGTCTCCGAGGAAGGGGTGCGCACCGACCCAGAGAAGACCGCAGCTGTGAGGGAGTGGCCAGTTCCGAAGGACAAGTCCCAACTACGAAGCTTCCTGGGACTCTGCACTTATTATCGTCGCTTCGTGAGAGGATTCGCCGACATCGCCAAACCTTTACATCGACTGACTAAGAAGGACCAACTCTTCACGTGGACAGCAGAATGCCACAATGCCTTCGAGCAACTCAAGCAGGCTCTGTGCACCGTGCCTATTCTGGCCTACCCCAGACCTGGAACAAGGTTCATCGTCGATACCGATGCCAGCGACTTTGGCATAGGGGGGATCCTGTCGCAAGTAGTGGACGGCGAGGAGAGAGTAGTGACCTACTTCAGCAAGGCCTTGTCAAAGCCAGAAAGGAACTACTGCGTCACCAGGAAGGAGCTGCTCGCCATCGTGAAGACCATTGAACACTTCCACAAGTACCTGTACGGGCAAGAATTTCTCATCAGGACCGACCATGCATCCCTGCGGTGGCTCCTGAACTTCAAGCAGCCCGAGGGTCAACTCGCGCGGTGGTTAGAGAGGCTTCAACAGTATAACTTTGAGATTCAGCACAGGAAAGGCCAACTGCATTCTAACGCCGACGCCCTGTCACGAAGACCGTGCCCCGAAGACTGCACCTTCTGTGCCCGAAGGGAGGAGAACACCGGGATACAGTGCCGAAGGACTACCGTGGAACTTCAAGGGAGCTGGAGCCGCGAATCTTTCACGCGGGCGCAAGCGGAAGATGATGACCTGGGACTGATAGCCGAATGGAAGAGGGCCTGTGTCCCCAGACCCGGGTGGAACATTGTGAGTGACTGCAGCCCAAAGTTTAAGTCCTACTGGGCACAGTGGGACTCGCTGATTGTAAGGGATGGCCTCATCTGCCGTACCTGGGAGAGCACCGACGGGAAGACATCTCGGGAACAAGTCGTCGTTCCAAAGGCTATGACGGAGGAAGTCCTGAAGGAAGTGCATGGAGGATCATCTGGTGGACACCTAGGGATAAAGAAGACCCTGGAGAAGCTGAGAGAGCGGTTCTACTGGATCGGATGCCGAACAGACGTGGAGAATCACTGCGCGAGGTGCCACGATTGCGCAGCCAGCAAGGGCCCAGGACGAAGACGACGGGGTCCACTGAAGACCTACAACGTGGGCGGTCCCATGGAGAGAGTGGCCATCGATGTTGCTGGGCCATTCCCGTTAAGCGAGGCAGGGAACCGCTACATATTATTCGTCAGCGACTACTTTACCAAATGGCCGGAGGCGTATGCGCTCCCTAACCAAGAAGCCGCGACGATCGCAGAGACCCTGGTGAAGGAATTCGTCAGCCGGTACGGAGTACCCCTGGAGCTGCACTCCGACCAAGGGAGGAACTTCGAGTCGCAGGTGTTCCAGAACCTATGCCAGCTGCTGGGGATCCGGAAGACAAGGACAACGCCGCTACACCCTCAGTCCGACGGGATGGTAGAGCGATTCAATCGCACCGTCGAGAACCATCTCCGAATAGTCGTCAGCGAGCACCAGAGGGATTGGGACAAGCATCTTCCACTATTTCTCCTGGCCTACCGCGCCGCCGTGCATGAAGCCACCGGGTGCACACCAGCCCGGGCCATGTTTGGGAGGGAGCTCCGTCTACCTGTCGATCTTGCCTTCGGCCGACCTGGGAATGATCCGATCCCGGTAAGCCAGTACTGTCAAGAACTGGTCGACCAACTGGAGGACGTACACGCGTTCGCGAGGAGGAAACTGCGGATCGAGACCGACCGAATGAAGACCCGATACGACCAGCAGACGGATGCCGGCGGATTTCACGAGGACGACCTGGTCTGGCTCTTCAACCCATTACGGAAGAAAGGCCTGTCACCCAAACTGCAGAAGTCCTGGGAGGGCCCGTACCGAGTCGTGAAACGGATCAACGATGTCGTCTACAGGATCCAGCGGAGCCCGAGGGCGAAGATGAAGATCGTGCATCGAGATCGCCTGGCAGCCTACGGAGGGACACAGACGGACCAATGATTGATCGGGACGATCAGCCTTTTTAGGAAGGGGGTGGTGTTACGGCTGTGAGTTTGTGTCATCGCTCACCGCTTGAGTCACAGCTGCCCCAGGGGCTGGGCTGTGGCATGCCTCCTGTATTGCGTGTGCCTTATGCAACAGGGCTGCTAGACAAAGGGATAGTCCAGAAGATTCGTGACTGGACCAGCGATGGAAACCTCGAGAAGCCGTGGACCCTGGATGGATCTAGAACCAGTTATTGAGTCACCGGCCTGCTATATAAGAGTGACCCGTGAAGCAGTGGTTGTTGTTGTGTTTTACGAGCTAGTGCGAGCGATTATCTTGTGCGACAGAAGTGACGAAGTGCTGTGCGAGTTACGAAATCCTGTGACATTGTTTCTCCCAGCTTGTGGACAGCGAAATAGCCTGCAGCAAGTGATCGTAAGTAATTGTGGTCGGAGAACATAAATGAGAGGTACAGGTAGTTTCTGTCAAGGCCACCGTACTGATTAGGACGGATTAACTTCTGTGGTCTGTTGCAAGTGAAAGGGGCCAAGAGCGCATAAGGAAGAGATTTGAGGAAACTGGAGAAGGCTCCTAATTGCTTGTATTTGCTGATTAGTGTAATTTTCTGGCCACAATAAAGTTAATTATTTCTTTAAGCAGTAAATGGTGTTGTGCTTCCTTCCCACCGTAATCCGGTTAACAAAAGTGCCACTAGGGGGTGGCACGTAACAATACCATCCTGTAATGGTTCCTCCTTCATTAATTCTCTGGTCCTCTCATTTCTTATTCTGTCCATCTTTGTAGCTCTAATACTGCTTCTCAAGAACCTCATCTCACTGGCCTGTATTTTGCTCTTCTCCCTTCCTTTCATAACCCAGGTCTCCGAGGCATACGTCAGGATAGGGACATAGTACCGTACGTCCGATATATGATCTTTTTGCTGTTCTGAGGGACATCCTTGCTCCATAACATGCTTCTCACACTCCTCCGAAATGCTTCTGCCTGCCTCCCCCGCTCATTTATTTCTCTATCGTTTCTTCCATTTTCTTGTATCAGGCTTCCCAGATACTTGAAACTCTCCACTTTCTTCAGCTGTTCCCCACCAATTGTTATTCCCGTTATGGTTCTTTCCTTCTTCCTTGTTGTGATCACCATCTCACTCTTATTTATGCTAAATTTCATCCCATATCCTTGTATTATTCCTTCCCACACGTCCAGCTGTTCCTGTACCCCCTCCTCCTTGTTTCGCCAAATCATCAAATCATCTGCAAACACCATTGCTTTCATCTTTCCGTCCCCAATTACTTGTGCCACTCGGGTCATTATGTCATCCATCACCACAATGAAAAGTAACGGTGACAGTGCACTTCCTTGTTTCAGGCCGTTTCTCTGTTCCAACCAGTCTGATCTCTCTCCTCCCACTTTCACACAGCTCACGCTTCCCTTGTACATCTCCTTTATCCTCTTTATAGTCCATTTCTCTACTCCTCTATCCTCCAGGGACTTCCATACTTTGTTTCTGCATACACTGTCATATGCTTTCTCAATGTCCAGGAAGGCCATCAGTAGATCTGTTCCATACTCATAGTGCTGTTCTTGTAACTGCCTTACAGCAAAAATCAAATCCACTGTGGACCTTCCTGCTCTGAAGCCATGTTGTTCATCCCTCATCCCTCCTTCTATCCTTGTCCTAATTCTCTTTTCCAAATCTTTCTCGAAGATCTTTGCACAATGACTCATCAGTGTTATTCCCCGATAGTTTCTGCAATCTGTTCTACTACCTTTCTTGAAGATCGGGACAATGATTCATTTTTACCAATCCTCTGGGGTCTTCCTTTCCTTCCATGCTGTCCTCATCACTCGGTAGAGCCACTGTATCCCCTCCTCTCCTGCTGCTCTCACCATCTCCACACTCAACTCATCCACACCCGGTGCCTTCCCTCCCTTCATCTTGTTCAATGCATCTGCCACTTCTTTCCATGTTAAGTCCTTTTCTGTTTGCAGTTCATCTTTTTCTTCCCCGATTTCTTCCTCCTCACCATCTTTTCCATTTGGGTTCAGAAGTTCTTCAAAATATTCTTTCCACATTTTTTTCAGTTCTTCCCTATTTTCTATCTCTTGTCCCCTTTTGTTCGTCATTCTAACATAATCCGTAGGATCCTCCCGCCTCTTATTTTTTACCATCCCATACAGGACCTTTTTTGTACATTCACTAACCTCCATCATCTTTGTCCACTCTTCCATCCACTTTCTTCTCTCCTCAGCCACTACTCTCTTCGCCTCCTTCTTTCTTTCCTGGTACTCTTCCCTTGTCTCGACCGTCCTATTTTGATACCACCTCCTAAAGTCTCTATTCTTTTCCCTTACTATATCTTTTGTCTTCTCATTCCACCATGGTGTTTCCTTCCACCTCTTGTTACTACTTGTCCTCCCACATACTGCTCCTGCTGCACCTACTAGTGTCTTCTTAAATCTAGCCCATTCCTCTTCCACCCCTCTTTCTTCATCTGTTCCTTCCTTTACCATTTTGAGGTACTCGACCCTTCTATCCCCTTCTTTCAGTTTCCATATCCTTATACGTCTTTCCTGGTTCTCAGTCCCTTTCTTCTCCTTACTCCCTCTCAGGTTCATTACCAGCAATCGATGGTCGCTATCCAGGTTCTCCGATGGTATAACCTTGATGTCCGTGATGTTCTTATTTAGTTCTTTCTCATACAGTATATAGTCTACCACCGACTCCAATAATAATAAGAAGCAAAAACATTAACCATATTTGGATACGTATCAACTTCGTTATTAAGGTTCTGATTTCGATACATAAATATTTCCAACAGAACCCTATTTCCAACTTAAATGACATAATGCAAAAACCCTGTTTTTCAAACATTACTACATTTTATATGAAGTAAAGTATTAGATAACCCACCGTAAACTTTCCAACAATTTCCTTACCATCACATACCATAATTATGAATCACTTTCGATATCAGATTTACATCGATGACTACTTTTATCACATTAATTAAGATAGATTTAATTTAGAACAAATCTATTATGTAAAAATCAATGTTACGGGATATTGTAGTTTGTATGTCCCCTATGTGTTCATATACCATTCACCCAATTGCGATGAAACTTGGGTGAGTTGTGTGCACTCCAAGGAAGGTTCCTAGCTACAAGTTATTTATGAAATACTAAAGGGTGAGGGACTAAACAGGAACCCAATTGCACAATCTGTATATATCAGACCATAATGCCAGGTGTGAGAATGGTTTGCTGATTCATCACGAGGTGACATGAGGGGACTGCGAGCAGTCCACCATGTTATCTGGTATCGCTGTCTATTCCAATACTGCTCACGCAGAGCCGTTGCTCAAACCACTGTAGTGTTGCGAAAGAGTGAGTGAGTCACCGTCCAATGTAAATAGGACCAGGAACCCCCAATGTTTATCATCATCTGCGATCCTCTCAGGTTTGCGGAGCTTGGACCCGAGCAGTACGCCAAAAGCTCTTTCTCTAGATGCATTGAGTATAGGCCTAAGCCAGAAAATAAGGTTGGGACTTTGG
Source organism: Meconema thalassinum (assembly GCA_946902985.2). Taxonomy (NCBI): domain Eukaryota; kingdom Metazoa; phylum Arthropoda; class Insecta; order Orthoptera; family Tettigoniidae; genus Meconema; species Meconema thalassinum. Next base: position 278,063,640 of record OX336388.2, read on the forward strand.
AAGACATCGAAGGTAGAAATCTGAATTACCTGAATCAGTTTTAAAATGTCACCATGTTCGTTTCGTAGTCATATCGTTTTTTTTACTACCTTCATCATCTTCATTTCCCCTTTTCCAGCTGACACCAGGTGGGGGCAAATATGATTCCTGTCTCCACTTTGTTCTGTCGTTCCACCATTCCTGTTCCGACACGGTGTTCCAATCTAGGTTCCGTTTTCTAATGCTATTCTTCACAGAGTCCATCCAACGCATTCTTGGTCTTCCTCGTGCTCTCTTCCCTGTGATCCGTCGTTCCAGCGCTCGTCTTGTTAGCCTTTCTTCATTCAACCGTTTGACATGTCCAAACCATCTCAATCTGTTTTGCTCCAGTTTGTCATTTTATTATTTTTTTATTATTTTTAATTACATCATTATTATTACTAAGGGCAAATGACCTAGATGTTACGCCCATTATACCACTAATCACCTGACTGCGCTAATTCGATCTACTAACGACCTTTTTGTACGAGAAACAAACTTTGATGTCAATGCATTGTGTACAGTTGTTCAAACGAATCATCTGAAATTGATTCCAGAACAACGCACAACATATGACAGAATTATACATGCAATTACAAGCCCGGAGGCACAGGCAAAATTTTCCTCATTTCACTTATTTTGGCAACAATACGATCACGAAACAATATTGCACTGGCAATCGCGTCATCTGGAATTGCAGCAACTCTTTTGGATTGTGGCAGAACAGCGCATTTAGCACTGAACTTGCAAATCACTGAGACACCAACAAACATTCTGCAATGGCTGCAGTACTCCAACTCATTAAATGTGACGAATGTACTATGGCACACAAAAAAGAAAATAGAAGCGCTTCATCGTACACTAAAAGATTTGAGAGGAAATGAACAGCTCTTCGGTGGAGCAATCATTTTGTTGTTTGGTGATTTTCGACAAACTACCCGCTGATTAACTTAATGCGTGTCTCAAATCATACGTTTTATGGCAGCACGTACAGACTTTGACAACCAATAAGCGTGTACAACTACAACATGATGCATCCGCTCAACGTTGTTGGGTATTGGGAATGGGAAAATTACTATCGATGAATCCACACAATGTATAACAATGCCAACAAATTTCTGTAAAATTACAGCTACCCCAGACGAATTGATTCAGAACGTTTTCCCAAATATCGCACAGAATTGCAAACACCATCAGTGACTCAGTGCATGTGCTATATTAGCAGCCAAAAACAACGATGTCGATGCCATTAAAATTACAGCATTCGAAAAGAAATACCAAGTGAAACGAAAACGTATATGTCCATCAATACTGTAATGAATCAAGACGAAGTTATCAATTATCCTACTGAATTCCCTTGATTTGCCAGGCATGCCGCCACACGTTTTAACATTGAAAATAGGCGTGCCTAACATTCTTCTCCGAAACATCAATCCACCACGACTTAGCAACGGTACCAGGCTTTCAGTGAAAAAGATGATGAACAACATCATCGAAGCTCCAGTTTTAAATGGAAAATTTAAAGGAGAAGATGTACTGTTGCCACGCATCCCAATGATTCCAACAGATATGCCATTCCAATTCAAAAGTTTGCAGTTTCCAGTGTGATTCGCTTTTGCGATGACCATCAACAAAGCTCAGGGACAATTCCTATAAGTGTGTGGACTAAATTTGGAAAGTTCATGCTTCTCACATAGTCAGCCGTATGTGGCGTGCTCACACGGCGGAAAGCCTTCGGATTTATTTATATACGCACCAGACAGAAAAACAGAGAATATTGTTTATCCAAAAGCACTTCAGTAAACGAAATTACAAATTAAACATTTCATTTTATTTTTTCTTTCTTGGGCTGGTTGCGTGGCTCAGCGGTAACGTTCTCGCCTGCTGTGACCAAGGTTGTAGGATCGAATCCTGGCGCAGCCAGTTGGCATTTGAGGGTGTGCAAATGCGAGGGGGCCATGTCGGTAGATTTACTGGCACGTTCAAGATCTCTTTTGGGGCAATATTTTGTCACCCAGGCGTCTCCAAAAGCCGCAGTTGTTAAAAGGGACGTAAAACCAATAACATTATTATCTTCCATTCTGTCTTTGATTGCCAAGCCGTGAATTCTGCTCAAGACTTTGTAAACTGGCTGTATTCTGTAATTATTAATTGTATGTTTGAACTAGGCAATCACCCTATATATGAAGCAGTTGCTTTTATTGGCGACAGAGTTCTGTATGTAATGGGCTTAAAACCGAACTATCATTGTGCCGGAAATCCATGATGTAAGTCACCTGACCTACTGAATAATTACCGCACAAACCTATTGAAGGGACGTGTGCATAAACTGTTTGCTATTGGTGTTTTATCTGCCTAATAAGTGGATTGGCGGAGTTCAAGTAAGAGTTCCGTGTGGAAAACAGGAGCCATCTTGACACAATGCTATTATTCGCTGTAACTGGTAGTCTCTCGGGGAGGGGCTTTTATCTGGAGGAGACGAGGATTGAAAAACCATGGATTCGATATGTTATATAATATGGAATTAATGGATCCTATGTGGAAAGTGACCTGTTGAATGTGAGTGATCTACTGGCACGGCTCTGTATTTAGTGGAGGAGTGAGGTATGGGTAAATTTGGTACTATGGTTGTTCTTGGTTTGGTGAAAAGTGCATTAGAAGGGACAGTCCAAGGGTAATTTCGAAGGAGGTTTCAGATGCTGGATTCCATCAATATTCATAAATCATATGAGCTGATGAAACGAGCTGCTGAAGACCGGATAAGGTGGAGAGATAAACTGATGATGATGGTTGTTTATTAAATATGCTAAATGAAATGTGAGAATACATTGAGCTATGGCTTTACAATAGAGAGCTCCTTATATTTTTATTTGAAGTTTGATTGTCAGTTTCTTGTGCAACAGGTCTCTTATTTTCTTGTAACCCGAGATGCCGTTCTTGATAAATTCCTTCATTAGTTGTTAATAGATTTTTTTTAACTGACACGTAAAAAACACTTTAAAATCCATTATATAATGTCATGTGAGCGTTAAGTAGAACCGTGGTTAACGACTCTAACTATGTTGTATTCTTAAAAGAATGTCGTTAAAAATATTTCTTACTGTAGATGAGTAATACTTCCATCCCTCTGATTAGTACAATGGGCCAGGTTGTATGTGTCGACTCATGTTCTGATAAAGCCTGAGTAAAACCATTCCCACAAGGTGTCTGTCCAGAAAGAAAAAAGAAGAGATTAAATCAATGGCAAAAAAAACGTGGTATCTCTAACTTCAAAATTAATAAAAACAGATGGGCTTACATTCACGGCTGGAAGTTACGGAACTGGAATATACTCCATGTCTTGGTGCTGCGAGTACGAGAGCTTACCATTTTCCCAACTGGATGTTGCTCACTGTGTCCTAGGAATATAACATAGTCTGAGTCGTTAATCACGGTTCTACTTAACGCACATATGACATTATATAACGGATTTTAAAGTGTTTTTTACAGTTTTTAGTGATGTGTTACCACAAAGCTGGTGAAAAAGGAAGATGGAGAGTTGTTAACACACCCAGAAGAGATAAAGGGACGAAGGAAGGAGTATTTCAATAAGCTATTGAATGTGAGCAATTGTACTGGTGAGATGGAAGTGACACAACTTGACGACTCTATAACAGAAGATGATATAACAATGCTGGAGGTGGAATTAGCAGTACAGAAAATGAAGATGGGAAAAGCAACAGGGGTGGATGAAATCAGTGTAGAAATGATAAAGGCTGCTGGACCTGTTGGTATGCAATGGTTGTATCGACTGCTAAAGTGTGTGTGGAAACGGAAATGTGTACCAGAAGACTGGGAGAAAGGGCTAATAATACCAGTGTTTAAGAAGGGGGACAAGAAGGTGTGTGATAACTATAGAGGGATCACCCTCTTATCACAGATAGTAAAAATACTGGAAAGGATATTAGAAAGAAGAATGAGAAGAAAGGTGGAAGGAGAGTTGCAAGAGGAACAGTATGGCTTCAGGAGTGGAAGATCCACAGTGGACCCAATCTTTAGCTTGAGGCAGGTGATGGAAAAAAACTGGGAATATGGAGAGGATTTGATCATGACTTTCATAGATCTAGAAAAGGCATATGATAGTGTCCCCAGAGAGAAGGTATGGGAAACCATGGTTAAGAAGAGACTGGGAAGAGAAATGTTGGAAATGGTGCAAGCAATGTACAACAACTGTGTTAGCAGGGTACTGACCCCAGTTGGAAAGACAGATTGGTTTAGGAACAAGACTGGACTAAGACAGGGGAGTGTGCTGTCACCTCTCTTGTTCATAATGGTGATGGATGAAATTGTAAAGGAAACAAAGGAAGCATATGGACATAAAGAAATGAAGTTACTATTATTTGCAGACGATATTGTGGTCTGGGGAAGGAACACCGAAGAAGTGCAAAAACAACTAGATGCACTGAACGAAAATATTCAGAAGTACGGCCTGAAAATCAGTATAGAGAAAAGCAAGACCATGGTGATGACAAGAGGGGAAAGACAAGGAAAGGGCACTGTGAAAATTGGAAGTCAGAGTTTGGAAATTGTGGACACGTTCAAATACCTAGGAAGTGAATTGATGCAAACTGGTAGGTTGGACATGGAGATTGGCAGGAGGGTACAGCAGAGCAATGCATTCTATCAAAGTGTAAGAAAACTTGTTTGGGATAAGGAAGTACCAAGGAAAAGCAAGGAGGTAATGTATAAAGTGTACTATGTTCCCATATTAACTTATGCAGCTGGGACTTGGACCCTGACAAGCAGGCAAGAGAGTAGGATCCAAGCCAGTGAAATGAAATTCCTAAGAAGTATGATAGGAAAGACAAGGAAAGACAGAGTGAGGAATGAAGATGTTAGGAAGGAAGTTGGGATGGGAAAACTAAACGAGAGAATTGAGAAGATTTGGACATGTAAAGAGGATGGAGCAAAATAGGATACCAAGACAGATGCTGGAGGCGAAGTGCAAGGGTAAGAGAGCAAGAGAAGACCTAGAACCAGGTGGATTGATTCAGTGAAGAACAGCGTAAGAAAAAGAAATCTGGACTGGGACAAGATCGTGGAAGAAGAATGGTGGAAGGAAAGAGGAAAGTGGAGAAGTGCCATAAATACACCGACCCGGCAGGAGCTGGATAAGGGGAAATGATGATGATTATGATGATTGATGTGTATGTTTTTCTTAACTGCATGTTGATATGTTTAGTAATCCTTGTTTGAGTGTTGATATGAAAGGTTCCCAGAGCCCGAAACATGTACCCTAAGGAGTGATTTATAATGAATATATTGTATTGATTGACGGAGTTCTTCGACATCATTTGTCATACTTAATCTTACTGTGAATACGGACCTAACACGATTTCAATATGGAATCAGACAACCGTAAGAAGCACATTTGTAACGTGAAAAACTTCTCTCCACATCTGAGGAGGTTATTGGGTCATTCTTCTTCTTCTTCCTCTTCTTAGCGTCATCCCGTAGGAACGGGGTCCTCTTTTTGGATCAATGCACGCCAATTCTTGCGATCTAATGCTTCGGGCGATATCAAGTTTCTTGATCGTAAATCTGCGTTAAAAGTGTCCAGCCACCGCAATTTTGGTCTCCCACGCTGTCTCTGGCCGTCGACTGTTAGATGGTAGGCCAAGCCGATGACTGAACTTTGTGTGCACGGACAACGTGCCCATACCAACAAAGTCTCCATTCCTGCATTTTCTCATTGATTGGAGCCACGCCAGCTGTATGTCAAATCATTGTGTTGGGGATATGGTCGAGCAGAGGAATGTTTAAAGATCTTTGCATCATCCGAATTTCTATGACATGAAGTGAGTGCTCAGCACTTCTAGGTGCTGGCCAACACTCGGTACCATATAATGCAACTGGTCTCACCATTGTGCGGTATATCTCTGATTTTAGGCGGATAGGCATCTTCTTATCACAAAGAACACCGGTAACATCTCTGAATCGCATCCAAGTCGCATTGATTCGTGCTCGCACATCTTCATTCACAGAGCTGTTGCCATTCAATCGTGAGCCTAGGTATCGGAATGTATTTACCTTGGTAAGAGGAGCTCCATTAATACCTATAGTTCCAGGGGATGGAATCGTTTCGAGGTATTCAGTCTTGTGGGTGTTCAAACGAAGACCAAATCCTTGCAGACGATCATGCCAGGACTGCATTTGGGTTTCAAGATCCTTCCTGGAGTCTGCTGCAAGCATCACATAATCAGCGTATAGCCATGGGACACACTTCTGCAGGTCTCGCGTTATGGAATTCATGACGATAACAAAGAGCAGGGGAGACAGAGCTGAGCCTTGATGAACCCCAACTGTCACAGGGAAGCTGTCAGTCAGTCAGTCCTGCAGGGCATTGCACATGGCTTTTGGTGTTGTTGTACAGCATTATTACCCAGTTTATAAACATTTCTGGAACTTGATGATCTCGGAGAGCGTACCAAATCATCTGGTGTGGTACTCGATCAAATGCCTTCTCAAGGTCAAGGAAAGCAAGATGTAGTGGCCTCCTCTTCTCTCGGGTCATATTAAAACGAAAATATATAAAACTGTCATAAGACCAGCATTGCTGTATGGTTCTGAAACATGGCCTGCTCGCAAAATGCACACAATCAGGCTTGATGTCACGGAAATGAAAATGCTCGGGTGGATGAGTGGAGTGACTAAGCGTGATAGAGTGGAAAATGTCAAAATAAGAGGAACATTGAAGGTTGTGGAAATATCTAGGAAGATACAAGAAAAGCGACTTCAATGGTACGGGCATGTGAGAAGAAGGGAGGAATCCTACATGGGGAGGAAGATGCTAGACATGCAAATACAGGGAGTGAGTATGCGAGGCAGACCTAAACGAAGATGGATGGATTGTGTACGGGAGGACCACAGAGAAAAACAGTTGTCAGAAGAGGATGTGCATGACTGGGCTAAATGGAGGAGAGCTGTCAGAAACATAGGAGTGGGAATGATGTAAAGAGAAAGAAGAAGAAGAAGAAGATTAAAATGATGTTAACTGTGTGACAGACCGTTTTTCTTCGAGAATCAAGTATATGCTCCGCAGGCAGGATGTAATGATGACGAAAAGCGAGAGTTCCTCGAAAAATTGGAGAAGCAGGTACAAGGGGATAATATTATGATAAAAGGGGATCTAGTTGGAGTTGATAGAACAGGCTATGAAGAGGTTATGGGGTAAGGAATGCTGCTAGACCTCTGTGCCACAAATAATATGATAATAAAAAACACCTTTTTCAAGAATCAAGACAGCCATAAAATAACCAGTCATCGATTATGTAATAACAGATAGAAAAAGTGGAGAAGGCGTGAGAAATGTAAAAGCTATTCCCAGTGAATGTTTAGACACGCTTGAACTAGAAGGTTGTGCGAGCACCAAGTACACAGAAAGTGCCCACAATAAAAGAGTGGAAATTGAAAGATGAGGCAAATAAGAAAGCTTTCCAAGATCTCGTAAGGCAAAAGTTACCGAAGAATGAAACACAAAGTGCACAGGAGGAATGGAACCTGTTCAAAACAACAATAGTGAGTTGAGCAGCAGAAGTCTGCGGCAAAACAAGAAGAGGAAGAAAGAAGAAAGAGACGAGTTGGTGGAGTAAAAAAGTAAAAGCTATTAAAGACCGAAATATAGCAAAAACAAATGCAAGGCGTCTTACTACAAGATAACCAAAAAATAGCCGACCTCGAGCAAATATATAGAGATAAGAAATTATTAGTGAAGATATGAGGGAAGAGAAGGATTAGAGTTGGGAGATGTTCACACAAAAACTAGAGGACGACTCAAAAGATGTTGTATGGAATAATGAAGAGTGGGAGATCAGACTATGAGGATATTAAAGCAATTCAAACAGAGGATGGAATTCTAATCCAGAAAATAGAAAGCATAAGAGAAGAAATGGGAAACTAGTTTGACAAGTTGTTAAATGGCAGTGACGAAAAGAAGCAAGAAGACAATGAACCTATCATACAATGAGGAGAAGAAAGACCAATTACGTAGTCAGAAACAGAAAATGCCCTAAAGCTTATGAAGGGAGAAAAATCACCAGGAGTGGATGGATTATCTGCAAGCAGCAAGCATACAAGGTCTTCAGTGGTTACATCGAACACTGGGAGTGATCTGGAGAGAAAATAAGATACCAGATGAATGGAAAAAAGGACTGATCATACTGTACCCGATACCTAGTTGAGGCTATCGGCTACGCCAGCAGACATTGAGCCGTAGTTGAGGTTTTGAGAAGAGTTAAGGAAAGATAGCGCTCAGATCGAGTCAAGAGGAATGTCAGGATGACGTAGGAGGTCTAAGATTTAGAAGGCACTGACATCTGTAAGCAGATGGAATTATGGATGGAATTATGAAGCGTTATTAAGATCTATATGGAACATGGTATTTAAACATCTTAGAAGAGGAGATATAACATGCATTATATGTGGTAATAATTTAAAGGAAGTCAGATAACCCTTAAGTTATTTTATAACTTAATAGCCGAGATGATGGGGGTTCGAGATAGTATTTGTGACGCAAGAGCACGGTGGTGGGGAGAAGTCACGTGACCGCACCAAGCAGGTAAGGGTCGAGCCAGTGTAGAAACTGTCAGTGTAGCTCTGTGAGCCAAGCAAGAGAGTCAAGCTGAGTAGCACACGCCAAGCGCATGGTACAGATCGCGTCGCAGACAGAAACTGTCACGGAAAGTGAAGGGGACAGTTTCAGCTTCACCGAGCAGCGAACAGAAACTGTCACGGAAAGTGCAGGGGACAGTTTCGGCTTCTCCGAGCGGCGAGCGACAAGTAGGTCAGTGGGCCGGTCGAACAGCCGCAGCACACAAGCATAGGAGGCCGGGGTTCTTAAAACAGCATTGCGAGTAGTTGGAGAATTTTATTCCAAGCTGCATTTCAACGTAGAACGACATGGCGAAGCCAGCTTTATGCGGAGATGTCTATAGCATTGCAGTAGAACCGTGCGGGTTAATTCCAACATTATAAGCAAACATTATAACCGAAGCTGAACTTCATTACTACGTTGAGTTAGAACGTTTATTCAGCATTTGAAATATACAAAATAGTTACGTGATACGGCAACTTAGAACTTCGAATGAACATAGTTTTTCTTAGTGACATTACGACTATGCATTTCATAACGCAGTCCAAGTAACATTAACAATTTCTAAGCAAACGGAATGTTGTAAGCATATGCACTTAGGAACATTAGCTCATGCATTAATGCAAGTCATTCTCAAGAAGTGTTATGAATTACCGAGTATGAACACAGATACAGGGTGTTTCATAAACTTAGACACTCTGATAAAACAATTTTATTTTCTATAAGTAAAATTAAACCGCTGTGGAAATTGAACTTTCAACACTTAAACTGAACATTGTATAGAACAGTGGCGTAATGTAGAAGAGGAATAGGGGGTCCGCTGTTTCTATGAACTTTTTCGTGAGGATTTGGACAATATCCGCTATGGATAACCAGAAGTTTATCATGTCGGAGTAAACGCAGAAAGAGACGCGATGGCACCACGGAGCGATGGATTCGATTCCTGACGAGGAGGAGGTCCACCAGCTGATTCACTTGGAATTCGAAAGCAATCGTCATTACATGGATGGAATGATATTCACGCCGATCTTTCGAGAAATTCATTACATAGGGAAAATCGACGATCTTTGAAATTAATAACAGCTGATTATGAGAAGGTACTGTAAGAGTTATAATTTTCTGATACGATTATTTTCATGAATACTGGGCACACATGTATATTTTTCTAATAGGAGAGATACGATTGTTTAAGACATGGCTTTGACTTTATATGCTTCGAAATTTTGCTAGAATATGGAGTGACCATATGATATGGCAGGCGATATTCTCACCATTGGTTGGCTTTATTAAGCAGATGTTTGGTCTTTGAGACATTTTTCCAGTGAGGATATTTTTCATGAATAGTTTTTTTTTGTGTAACGAGTATTTCGAACTCGTGATCTGCAATTGATTATCTAAAATTACTTCGTCAGTTCATTGCATACTAGCGAGTGTGTATTATTCATCAGTAGGGATTTTTTCCATTGGATTGTTTGGAGATATTAAGATGTTATTCACTTTAGTGAATGAATATCGCTTTTATATGACAACTAGAGACTTGTTGATTCCTATCTGGTACATTCACTCATATAGTCTTCGAGATGGGGTCTTTCGTATTTATACGATTGTATGGTGGCTACTCATCTTACCCATCGTTTAGGGCACTATCATGATTAGTCGACGGGGCGAGGTCTTTCGTATTTATACGATTGTACGGTGGTTACTCATCTTACTTGCCATTGAGGGACTCATTTTTATCATCCGAGTGTACATGAGATTGTAAGTGAATCAAACAAGGAACTACTAGTCACATATCAGTCGAACTTTTGTTAAATAAAGTAACGATAAATGTCATCAGGGTTACATTTGTAATTCTTGTTTGCCAATCCAATATTTTGTTGCTATACTCTTTTAAGAGTAATTTCAGTTTAACAGCTGTTGCAGCTGATGCTTTTGATGATTTTTATAATTGTGTTTGATACCTTTGAGAAGGATTTAAAGTAATTGAATCTTGTAAGATGAATCATTAATGGTCAGATTTATTTTAAGGCAGATCAGTATTGCAGATTTTGATATGAGAGATTATAGCACATTGGTGTTTTTCTGTGATGTGAATTATGAGAATTGTAAGAGAATTTATGCTATTTGAAAGCAAATCTTGAATTACTAAGGTAATATTTTTCCAATTGTTAAAGAAGTTGTCTAGATGTGATCAGATTAATTACAGTTATTGGAGATTGTGTGCATTGATAATTTGAAGCCAGTTATATATTTTTTGTAGATCATGCAACATGGTTAAGTGAAGTTTGTGATAGGCATTTTGTGGAAGTTGCCAAGTGATAGTTGCAATGTTGCTAATGCATTTTGAAGCAGACATGAGGTTGTCGAACCCAGTCTAGCGGAATTGTTGAGATTCATGCTGTATGTGCTGAATATTTATGGAGTTTTGTGGAATAATTGTGGTATTCAAATGTGATATTTGAAGATGTGAGGATATATAATGTAGTTGTGGATAGTCAGATCCAACGTGATGTCGTGAAGGCAATAATAATTTTTGGCATGAGAATTAAATACGAGATATAACTTGGAAGTAATAAAACTGTAAGACAACGTTCTATAAACCATATTAAACAATTTGTTAGGAAATTAAACAAATAAAGTTGATAAGACAAGATTTTCTGAGAATAATAATTAATGAAATAATAATCTGAAAATTAAGCATATTAATGATCTGACCCAATGAAATAAAAATCAGAATGACTAGATGAAATAATAAATCTAAATAACCAGAAGAATAAAATTTAAATAAATTGATAAATTAAATTTTGGAATAAATCAATGAATTAAATAAATGGATGAATTAAAGATTGGATGAATAAACTGATTTAAATAAATTAATAGATGATTGGATAGATGATGGATAACTGAATTAGAAGGTGATAATTAATTAAAGAAGCTGATGATTAATGAATTTATATGAAATTAAAATAAATTTAATTGAGATATAATTTGAGGAATTGCAACTTGAGTTGAGGAATTAAACAATTTGTATTGATGATTTAAGATGATTTAATCTGAGGAAATGATAAAATAAGAGTGTGTGAATAATTATAAAGCATAATGAAGTGATGATAATAATTTTCATTTAAATGATTTAATGGTGATGAGTTAATGATTCTGACAGGAATATGTTGAATTTTGAAATGGGAATTAATGTGAGAAATATTTAATTTTGATGATGATAATGATGACCAATGAGAAGTGAATTTTCTGTAATTCACAAACAAGTAATTATGAATGACAATGTAAATAGTGTAAATTAATTATTCGATGTTTAGGAGCATTTGACTAACATGTTCAACATTTAAATTATGCCATGCAAGCCATAAAATACGTGATATTTAAAATATGTGATTATAATATGTGTATGTTTAGACAGATTAATAACTTTTTCAAATCCACATTTATGATGTTAAATTAAAGAGAAATTAGGTCTCAGGTATCACAAATGTCAGTGACGAAAGACATAGTGCTACAGTGATCCTGAGAACCCAAGAGAACTTTAGAGATTTTTCTGTTGTATGTGGATGAAATATTCTTGATTAGAAAAGAGATGGTTCGATTTTTGGACAATGACAATTTAACGTTGGCATTCGACCATACTCTCAGGTAGGAGTTATATTTAAAATGTCTGTCTGACTATCAAAGTGAAATAAATTTGTTTTTATCTTAGTTGTGATCTGATGATGGTGTGATTTTCCTTTTTCTTTCCTCGTTTTGAGTAAGGCTTAACCAGGAAAGGAGGTGGTTTGCTAGGAATTCAGTTGATGGCGCCCATTTATATTTGCATTTTATTTTTATTAAACTTAAGCCCGTAACGACCCTAGAGATACTTCGTCTCGTGTTACCCAACTGCTTTTTCGATAACTCAGCTGAATTTCCGACACATTCCTTATTTGACTAGAGGTTCATTTAACTCCGCTCTGTCCTGGAACTCCAGGAATGCGATGTAATAGCAGATGGGTCATCGCATCCCCAGGACGAACGGGTACAATACCAATATTCAAGAAAGGGAGTAGAAGAATGTGTATGAACTCCAGAGGAATTACCCAGCTACCACATTGCCTCAAGATATTGGAGAAGATAGAACATCAGTTTGAAGAAGAACACGGCTTCAGAGGCAACAGAGGAACAATAGACCTAATGGAAAAGTACTGGGACAAAGGGAAAGATCCTAGATATAGAAATGGCTTATGACAGTGTTCCAAGGGGCAAAGTAAATTAGGGCCCCAAGTTCTCAAATTCGTAAGATCCAATTGCTATATGAAAACTGTGAAAGTAGTGTACAAATAGGGAATGGAATGGTAGATCTGATTGGTTCCAAACAAAGAGAGGTGTACTTTTCATTGCACTCATGGATGTTCAAGCTACAGAACCTAGAGATTTGAATGCATTAGTGTTTGCAGATGATGTTGCTATCTGGGGAGAAACGAAGTCCGAAGGAAATTAGACTGCTGGCTCAACAAATTTAAAGAGAATACATTAAGTGTGAGTAAAAAGAAAACAAAAACCTGGTGTTGGACAAAGCAGTCCCCGTAAAAGACAAACAAACAATGTTCAAATCTTACCTCCTACCAATTATGACATATGTGTTGGAGACCTGTGTGTTACTGAAAAGAGACATCAGCAAACTGCAAGCATGCGAAATGAAATTTTTACCATCGGCTATGTCAAAAAACAAGAGGAGACAGAATTAAAAATGAGTTCATTATGAATGACATGCAAGTGACCTGTATGATGGAGGAAAGATTACACATTGCACGGTTGAAATGGTTTGGGCATGTGCACAGGATGGAGGAGACAGTACTTGGAAATGGCAACACCTGGAAGGAGACCTGTTGGGCGTGGCTGGACCATGCAAATGCAGACCTTATCGAGAAAGGAGAGGAACCGATGGAGGCATATTGTCCTTTAAATCCTACCGAGGCCACTGGAAGGATACCCAGATTATTATGATTAACCATAAAACCATGTTCAAATAACTGAAACTTCCATATTTCGTACACATAATGCATGAACTTCCGGGCCCTAATTATACCCAATGCTCCTGTCTCTAACTCTTCGTGTTATTTCCATTAGAGATGAATTGAATATAAGTTCCTGCGAGATTTACGAAATCCCTGCTCAAAGATAACCTGAATGGATAAATACGATGTTTGATGTCCTGATTTTTGTGGACGACTTGTGAGTACTCGAGATATCGTTTCCAATGAGATACGCAGAGAGTTCAGATATTTAAATTACCGTACCAATATGTATCAAATTTGTTTTGGACGCCAATCGCAAGCTCCAGCTGCGCCAGCCAGGTTTTATCGTTAAATTTGGCTTGTTTTCATCGAATTAGCATTATTCTTGCCATTACAATATACACTCCTTATGGCAAGTCGTGAATTTCATAAACCTTTATCTCAATCTTTCTACTCAACTAAGACAACAATGGCATACCTGCCAACTTTTGAAAAGGGCTATCAGTAAAACTCACGCGCGACAAAAAATTTAACGATTTTCGACATACCCCGGCTTGACGAAAATAATAATACTTCTGGGCTACAAAATACAATAATTCATGCTTTAAACAGGATACTTCAATGAAATCATATCTACTTACATGATTTGTAGATGAACATAACAATCAACAAGAAATCCATGTTAATCAGCAGCAGGCGTGGTGAATATTGGTTTGGAGCAGACATAACAGGACTTCCTTGATAGATTAAGCAGATATACGATAATTGAAAAAGGCTTTAAGTTACACAATAAAACTTGTTTAACGTAGCACAGGCAATAAATAATATAATACACACTGCTAATCACATGCTAGTTCGACTTTAAAGTCATGGTTGTGGCCTTTTTAGCTTCCAGCAAAAAGTCTTGAGAAAATGCTTTGTCTAACAGGGACCAGAACTCCTGGTCTTTAAAATAGAAATAGACTCCAGAGATTCATTGGACTTGGATGACCTGAACTGTGTTCTATTTTTCTTCACAAGGCTGAAAACACGTTCACATTCTGCATTGCTATGGGGCATGGTGAGAATAGAGAGCATTACTCTAGAAATTCGGTTATACTTAAGAAGTCCATCGGCTCCACGAATTCTTGATATTTGTGCCCAACTGGAATCACTTGCAGCATCTTGATGTGCAGTCAAAGTGTCATCTACCTGAAGAGCTGTAAACTGCCTCTGAAGCTCATTCACCACCTCATCTGTAGTTTCATTCTCTTCCTTGCATAACATGATAGGAAACCTTTCCAAGAAAAAACGAATGGAAGAAAACTGTGCATCTTCAATTTTGTCTAATCTAGCAACTTGAACATTCTTTAGCACGTCATCCTTGAGTGGAAACTTGTTGATGATGTAGTCACAGGCAGTACAAAAGTAGTTTCTCACTGATGAAAAGAAAAGGGATTTATCTGTATCCTGGAGATCATACACTATGTTTGAAGTTTGAATGCCAATAACTAACTCATCATCACTTCTTTGATTTTGAATCAAGTTGTACTCAACTTCAAGCAATGAGGAGCTTTTGACAATTTTGGGCTTAACAAACTTGGTGAACAGCTGCTTTAGCAAATCCATTAGAAGTTCTAATAACAAGTGAACTTGTGGGGAAGAAGTCTGAAGGGCAACATTCAATTTGTCAAATACAGGAATAGTCACATGAAGGAAAGTGCAAAAGGCCTTGTTCAAGTTTGAGGACAGGAACATAAACAATTTTTCCTCACGAGTTGTAGCAGAAGTCTTACTTTTTAGGATGGGTTTGTCACATTTGGAAGAATATGCTATTCTTTTAGGGGCATGTGTAGTAGCAGAATCAAGAATTCTCTTCTTCTGATACTCTTTGGATCCACTTTGTTCAACTTTAGGTATTCTGAAAGATGTCAAGCTTGTGGAAATGTTTTGGGTACATAATATTACTTCCTCCTTGAAGAAAGAAAGAAGCGGATCCCACTGGTCCAGTAGTCTATCGAAACATCTGCCTAAAGATAACCACCTAGTACATACATGCTTCAGAATTTTCTTTGCCTCCTTATTGTGCAAGTTCTGAAATTTCTGAAGGCGTTCTTTTCTCTTTACACTCTTCTCTAAGAAATAAAATATATCTACAAGGATCTCATCCACTTTAACTGGTAACCTTCCAGCTGCTAGATTAATCAGGTGGAAAATGCAACCTATGATGGCAATACCTGGTTGAACTTCCTTCAGAACTGCTGAAACCCCATTTTTGTGTCCTATCATAACAGGAGCATTGTCGGAGCAGAAAGCCACACAGTTTTCAATTGGTATATTATGAGATAACATCAGGTTACCTGTGTCCAACGCTGGTATGGATAGCACAGTGCTCACTACTTTTTCCTGCCGAACATCATAGAATGTAACAACAATAGGATACAACTTGGCATTCGTATCATTGCTTCCATCCGTTGCCAAAGAAAATGGTCCGTTCTGAAGGCACTTAACAACTTCAGATGATGCATTTTTTGCCAATTTATTTACAATGCACGTCGTTTTTGTGCGACCACAACTATATTTCTTTGCAACTTCTGATGTGGGAAACATCTTCTTAAATAAAGCACCAGCATGATCAGCCGCACTTAAGGGCACATTGTGTTCCACCAAAAAGGAAGTAAACAGACACTCGGCCCTAATTACGTCACTGTCAACGTTACCAGCCTTGGCGAAAAAGGTGTTGATTTTCTTGCTATCTTCCTTCGATTTAACATAACTTATGTGTTTACCGCACTTCACATGATTACTTAAATCGTTTTTTTCCACCATGTGCAATATTAATATCACACGCACATACCGTGAAAAAGGCAAATTTTTCTCCCTTTTCTTGATTTTAGTATGCATGGAAAATCAACCGAGTATGATTCTTTAAATGTCTGGAAGTACTGTTTCTTGTTGTATTTGTTCATTCTCGATATCTACTAAAACATCGAAAGGAACCTGGATCACTAAACGTCACATAAAATTATAACATAAAACACTTAAGACAGCCAACACTTCATTAAAACAAGTCAAAGCACACAAAGTCTTAAACCATTAAATGATCACGACGCCAACCTCATAAAGAAAGAATATGGTAGAGAAAAAAAAACACACACACGTGGAACGAATGTAATTAGTCCAAGGAATACAGGAAACTGAAAAGCACGAAGATATAGCACAAAAACTCGAACATTTCATTAAAATATGCCATAACCTTAACATACGAAAACATTCAAGGAACGCCAACTTCGCGAACAATAAACAACTCACGTGGTCAAAGAATATGGTTTAAATCTCAACGAGTGAACGTAGGGGAACAAAGAATTTGCGAAGCAGAGCGTGTCGACAAATAAGATTCACATGGAAGAACGGTTATCCCGGCTTCAAATTCAATTACAATGACGACACAAACATCACACGGTTAAAAGTACGAATCATATCAAAGAACGAGTTATCGACTATCGTGGACTTGCCTTCGACCCACGCAAACAATCGATTGTACGGAAGTGGGAGGGATTATCAAATGTTAATTATCGTTTCAAATTTTTGTCCGCGAAATCGTAAAATGACACCTTTCATCCGTAAAATGCTGCAATTTCCGTAAATTTTACGGATAAACCGTAAAAGTTGGCAGGTATGCAATGGTAACTAGAAATAGAGCATTACCGGAATGGATAATGTTATGAATCAAACATAAATGCATTGGCCATTATGATTTATTGACGTTTCAGGACTGGTTTTATAAACTGGGTTGCAAGACTAGATAAATTACAAGGGATGTTCAATAAAGAATTATCAAAATAAAATTTTTAGGGGAAAAAAAGGAAAAAAAATACATATTTTATGATGCATTGTCAACTTAATGTTCAATGTGTTAAAAGTGTCATTTTTTAATTTATATATTTTTGTGTATAGCTTTTCGTGCCGGGAGTGTCCAAGGACATGTTCGTTTCACCCGAGTTTTAACTGCTTCAATGCAGACACCCGTGGGGTGAGCTACAAGTACCGTAGCGTGTGGAGTGTTGTCCGGCTGGGGCCTATATAGTTAGGGACCAAACCAGCATTTGCCTGGAAGGAAGATGGAAAACCACAGAAGACCATCTTCAAGGTTGACGGAAAGATTCATTGATGGAGAGTTATGGAGAATTTGTTTTTCCCTATAGCACATCTAAAAGATGGTTTAAAATTGCAAATGAAGGTCAACTCCGAGTTCTAGTCACTGTTCTAACACTGCCACTGCTAATCGGAGAAGGTTGTCGAATAACCTAACAAACAGTATCAGAAATAATGCTTATTACACTGGATGTTACCCATTGGCAGGTTTGTTTGCAGTCGAAGTTGATGTTACAGGAGGATGAGTTTCTTTTGAAGGTGATAACTGGAGAAGAGACTTGGCTACATCATCATGATCCTCAGAATAAACAGGAAAGTTGTGTGGAAATCTCCATCGTCCCCCCTCCAAAAAAATGTAGTGACTTCTGCTGGGAATGACTATTGTTTTAGCATATACCGACTGACTGGAGTTTACTCTCCAAAAGCAATGGGCCACATTTGAAAGCAACAGGCTGAATACAGCTTTACAATACTTAGCAAGTGTGTCTCAGGAACACCTGTGTTTCTCATCCCCCCTACAGTCCAGACTGAACACCTGTGTTCCTCATCCCCCCTACAGTCCAGACTGAACACCTGTGTTTCTCATCCCCCCTACAGTCCAGACTGAACACCTGTGTTCCTCATCCTCCCTACAGTCCAGACTGAACACCTGTGTTTCTCATCCCCCCTCCAGTCCAGACTGAACACCTGTGTTTCTCATCCCCCCTCCAGTCCAGACTGAACACCTGTGTTCCTCATCCCCCCTACAGTCCAGACTGAACACCTGTGTTCCTCATCCCCCCTACAGTCCAGACTGAACACCTGTGTTTCTCATCCCCCCTACAGTCCAGACTGAACACCTGTGTTCCTCATCCTCCCTACAGTCCAGACTGAACACCTGTGTTCCTCATCCCCCCCCAGTCCAGACTGAACACCTGTGTTTCTCATCCCCCCTACAGTCCAGACTGAACACCTGTGTTCCTCATCCCCCCTCCAGTCCAGACTGAACACCTGTGTTCCTCATCCCCCCTCCAGTCCAGACTGAACACCTGTGTTCCTCATCCCCCCTACAGTCCAGACTGAACACCTGTGTTTCTCATCCCCCCTACAGTCCGGACTGAACACCTGTGTTCCTCATCCTCCCTACAGTCCAGACTGAACACCTGTGTTCCTCATCCCCCCTCCAGTCCAGACTGAACACCTGTGTTCCTCATCCCCCCTCCAGTCCAGACTGAACACCTGTGTTCCTCATCCCCCCTCCAGTCCAGACTGAACACCTGTGTTCCTCATCCCCACTACAGTCCAGACTGAACACCTGTGTTCCTCATCCCCCCTACAGTCCAGACTGAACACCTGTGTTTCTCATCCCCCCTACAGTCCAGACTGAACACCTGTGTTCCTCATCCTCCCTACAGTCCAGACTGAACACCTGTGTTCCTCATCCCCCCCCAGTCCAGACTGAACACCTGTGTTTCTCATCCCCCCTACAGTCCAGACTGAACACCTGTGTTCCTCATCCCCCCTCCAGTCCAGACTGAACACCTGTGTTCCTCATCCCCCCTACAGTCCAGACTGAACACCTGTGTTTCTCATCCCCCCTACAGTCCAGACTGAACACCTGTGTTCCTCATCCTCCCTACAGTCCAGACTGAACACCTGTGTTCCTCATCCCCCCTCCAGTTCAGACTGAACACCTGTGTTCCTCATCCCCCCTCCAGTCCAGACTGAACACCTGTGTTCCTCATCCCCCCTCCAGTCCAGACTGAACACCTGTGTTCCTCATCCCCACTACAGTCCAGACTGAACACCTGTGTTTCTCATCCCCCCTACAGTCCAGACTGAACACCTGTGTTCCTCATCCTCCCTACAGTCCAGACTGAACACCTGTGTTCCTCATCCCCCCTCCAGTCCAGACTGAACACCTGTGTTCCTCATCCCCCCTCCAGTCCAGACTGAACACCTGTGTTCCTCATCCCCCCTCCAGTCCAGACTGAACACCTGTGTTCCTCATCCCCCCTACAGTCCAGACTGAACACCTGTGTTCCTCATCCCCCCTACAGTCCAGACTGAACACCTGTGTTCCTCAACCCCCCTCCGGTCCAGACTGAACACCTGTGTTCCTCATCCCCTCTACAGTCCAGACTGAACACCTGTGTTCGTCATGTTCCCTCCAGTCCAGACTGAACACCTGTGTTCCTCATCCTCCCGCCAGTCCAGACTGAACACCTGTGTTCCTCATCCTCCCTCCAGTCCAGACTGAACACCTGTGTTCCTCATCCCCCCTACAGTCCAGACTGAACACCTGTGTTCCTCATCCCCCCTACAGTCCAGACTGAACACCTGTGTTCCTCATCCCCCCTACAGTCCAGACTGAACACCTGTGTTCCTCATCCTCCCTCCAGTCCAGACTGAACACCTGTGTTCCTCATACTCCCTCCAGTCCAGACTGAACACCTGTGTTCCTCATCCTCCCTCCTGTCCAGACTGAACACCTGTGTTCCTCATCCTCCCTCCAGTCCAGACTGAACACCTGTGTTCCTCATCCCCCCTACAGTCCAGACTGAACACCTGTGTTCGTCATGTTCCCTACAGTCCAGACTGAACACCTGTGTTCCTCATCCTCCCTCCAGTCCAGACTGAACACCTGTGAGACTTTTCTTCAAACCACTACTGTGAAGAAACGACTTTTCCATCAGAATCAGTGGTGAAGGCAGCGGAGGTGATTTTGATCGACCTATTAAAAAATAGCTTCCAGCAAGACTGAAAAAAGTGGAACAAGTGGAATGCATGTGATGGGGACTACTAGAAGAAAGACTATCACAATTTGGAGGATGAGTAAAGGATATTGTTATAAGAGTCTTCAGTCCTTTGACTGGTTTGATGCAGCCCTCCATGCCTCTCTGTCCTGAGCTAATCGTATCATCTCTACATAGCTACCACACCCTACATCCGAAGCAATCTGTTTAACATATTCTAACCTTGGTCTACCCCTACAGTTCTTGTCCTCGACCCATCCTTCCATAACTAAGCTTGCTATTCCTGGGTGTCTTAGTATGTGTCCCACCAACCTCTCTTCATTAGCAGTCATCCGAAACACCTCTTCTCTCCCACTCGGCTTAATACCTCTTCATTTGTAACCCTATCTACCCATCTGCTCATCATTCTCCTGTAACACCACATTTTTAACGCTATAATGAAACAAAAGAAGTGTGCTTTATTGAACAGCTCTCATAATAATGAAATTGCTATAGGTTCATTATCTTCTTCAAATGACACCAGGCTCATATTATTAACCTAACTAGTTAGTGCTGTCAACAGAACAGGCTACTAACATTAGCTTAATAAGCAAGCAGTGTCTCGGTGAAGTGCTGCTAATGGTTCCATAGCAAAAGGCTCCTTACAAACAGGCTATTCAGGTTTCAATAAGTGCTCCAGTGAGAGGAGGTTCACCGTTACAGTACCATTAGCACATACCGTCACAAAATATAACAAGAACTATCGACAAAAGATGGTGGGTGTTCATATTCAGTGCCGACTTTCTTGTCCAGCCTGAATGCTTACTTCTCATATGCTTCATTATTATCATAATTACGAACTATGGTAAATCCGACAGCTAGATATATCAGTATGCCAAGCAAGTTTCTTATGATGGACTTCCAAAGTGGATTCGAGACAACTGCAGACATTAAAATTCAAATGGTGCTTAAACAGTCAGCAAAACTGAGATTTGAACACCAGGCTATTATGTCACAGAATTTCAACACTACTAAAGCATCTATCACACCACATCAAACCAAACATTCCACTCCTTGAACTTTGTGCTATTAATTCTCCTGGCTCAGGGACTAAATGTTTCAGACATGCTTTCAATTCATTTCATCAACACGATGCACGGGTTGCCCCACAAGTGTCTTGGAAGGCACAAGGCCTCTACAGAAACTGCACATTGTTGCAAAAGATAGACTTATTAAGACCAAAATTCAAGTGTGCTATTTACTAAAAAAATTGTACCTATATGTATGATAGCATTTATTTGATATTGTACACAGGCATACAAAAATATCCATCATTTTTGGGTATCTTTTGATATTACATTTCATAGAGCGTTCTGTGGACATCTAAGGTGTCTCTTGAATAATTCTCCAATATTTTGTTTATGATGTGCTCCAATCTACCAAACTTAGTAGAACAGCAATCGGACAAGAGTCAAACTGTCTTGCAGGTTATAGGGACTAACCCAAATTAAAGAATTTGCATTGAATTTGTCGTTGACAAACATAAACGTTGATTGGACTAAATTGTTTGACATTTTGAAAACTATTGGAAACAAGTACAGGGATAGAAGGGTGATCTACAATCTATACAGAAACCATACAGCAGTCACTGGAGCTGAAGGACATGAGAAAGAAGCTGGTTTTCAGAAAGGTGTAAGGCAACGTATCACCCATACTTTTCAATCTTAGATTGAACAAGCAATGAAGGGAATTGGAGAAAAATTTAAAATAGGATTAAAGATTCAAGGAGAAATAATTTCAACTCTGAGATTTGCTGATGACACAGTCATCTTGGCCGACACGCCAAAGGATATGAATGAGTTCTTGAATGGTATGGACTCCATCTTGAGGACAGAACTCGTGATGAAAATTAAAATGCGAATCAAAAATATTAGAATGCAGCCGAAATCAAATTGGCAGATGAAAAGCTAAAGGAAGTAGGAGCCTTCTGTTACTTAGCAAGCAAAATAACCAGTGACTGACGAAGCAAAGAGGATATAAAAAGTGACTAGCTGCTTCGCTGGACGGCTTCACCCGTGCTCGCCAGCTTCGCTCCTTGTACACGCCCAGCCACTTTGGGTATACAAGGAGCGAGGTTAGTGGGCTCGGGAGCAGTCTATCAGCGGAGGAGGTTCGCTCAGGCATTTGCCTGGAAGGAAGATGGGAAACCACTGAAGCAGGGTTGACGAAAAGTTTCACTTCAAGCTTAATATTCCACCTTTCATATATAGACAACAGTACTTGTAACATGATTTTTTAAAATTTTAATGCATTTTTAGTTTTTAGACAACTAGTATTTTTGGATGTATTGTTGATAACCTTTGTTTTTAGAAAAAAAATTAAGCGTAAGACTTGCTACTGAACTTGATTCATCTGATATCTGATCTGCTGAGTAAGGTCACAATTAGCCCGAAAAGGGAAAGTTTGTTTGTTGACTTATGGTTTTAATTCTCATAATATATTAAAATTTACGCCGAGGGGTTCACAACTTGTGGGTCATGGGTCGGCGACCACAGGACCACAGCCGAGTCTGGCATTCTTTCCACTTACTTGTGCCGGACTCCCTTCAGTTATCTTTCCTTGGTCACCACTTGTTCTTTTCCGACCCCGAAATTAGTATGACAGAAGTTATTGGAGCTAGGCATTAGCGGTCATGTAATATGGACTCACCTGCTCCTCTCGAAGTTTATCTGCCTCTTCGAGTTTCCGTATTTGTTCCACCTTCATCTTCTGCAATGCCTCCATTGCAGCCAGGGTCTTCCTACCGGGCCCATTCACATGGGTATCCTCCTCCTGGGCTTCCTTCTCCTTCTTCCTTTTCTTTTCTTCTTGTCGCCTCCTAAAAGAGTTTGTGGTTTATAGCAAACAAAATACAGTGCTCTAGAAAATGGAGATAGAAGCATGTGGCAAGGCAACGAGTTAACAAATGTATTCATCTTAACACACACCACCAAATTGTTTTTACTAAGGGACATACATTTTATTACTTTTTTAATGAAAATTACAGTCGAGTGTCGATTATCCGACCTAAACTGGGCCTGGAGTACATCGGATCACTGAAAATGTCGGATAATATAGAACTTTGAAAATGAACTGAAACAAATACATAGGTAGGCTATTCTGTAGGCCTAATGCCATGTCTTACAGCACCGTACTCTATTTACTGAATTATCAATTCAATTGTACATGCTGTATTGAACAAAAAAGTTCAAATGCCTTAAGAAAAGAAACTTGTCTAACATGTCTGCTTGCTTGCTGATTCACGTTTTCTTGCTGCGAGATCTCGCCGTCGACGAAAAGTCAACATCTCCATTGCGATATCAAATGCATTTAATCCTTCACTGTGAGACATAGTTTTATCCTCTTATTCTACAATATCTCGTTCTTCTTCACCACCCTTATTTTCATTAGTATTCACGACATCAATAATATCAGCGTGAATTAGTTCAAACATCTCCGTCAGGGCCGGTCTTAGGGGTTTCAGCGCCCTGTGTGAAATTCGATTTTGCGCCTCTCTGCTGCCTAACTCTGGCAAATATTATGCGGTATCATAACGAGGAATCACGAAAATATAAAGAAAATGCAGGCAAAGGCAAGGCACCGAGTTATTGGATGAAATTAAATAAAATGAACCTAAAGTACATTTACCCATTTACTATATTACTTGAACATGCCTTACTTTCGTTGTAGTAAGGGGATAGTCAAGGTAACATACAAAATATCAGCTGCACGCTCGCACGATGCAAAAATACTGGACTTTATTACTTAATAGTTGATGCGTAACATATTACAATAACTATTTTTTCAGTTGTGATGCAAAATGTCAACATAACAAAATCGCTGGAGAAATACACTTGCAGGAATCAAGCTTTACTAATTCAAACGACTATGGCACACAGGAAAAATCACACTAAAACCCAAGACCTTATGAGAAGGGAAGTTTCTAAGAAGCATGCTTCAAAACACTAGGAGAGACAAAGTAAGAAATGAGAAGATAAGAGAACAAGCTGGAATAAATCAGTCCCTGAAGGAGACCATAACTAGGGCACGTCAAACGTATGACAGAAGGAAGAATTGCAAAACAATGGTTACATACTGAGATTACTGGAAAGAGACCTGTTGGAAGACCTAGGAGGAGATGGAAGATATCACATCCAAGGGAATCAACTAGGATGAAGTCTTGAAGGAGCAGTGGAGAGCGCTCGTAAACCACACCCGGGAAACTGGAGTGGAAACTTGATGATGATGACTATATCCCCCATTTGACCACTACATGTTCCCAGGGGGAGCCACTCCGGGCTCCGCGCTTCGGCTTGCCAGAGCATAGGCTGCTGCGTGACGTCATCGGATGGGTACTGTCGTGGCGCCTGCTACATCAGAGCTGCGTCACAGCTTATCAGCCAATGGGAGCGAGAGGCACCGGAGTGTCCTACCTTATTGACGTCCGAAACGTGGGAGGAGCTTACGGTCAGCTGTTCGCAATATGGCGGCGATATAGTGACGTGAAGTAATTGGGTGTGCGTTTGTTATGGCTTCTAATTTATGATGGCAAAATACTACATATTTCCTTTCATTGATAGAAATATCTTTATAATCAATATAAATGCAGTGCCTAATTACTACCAGTTAAAAATATTACCCACATGTAGATAGTTAATTTACTGTCTGCTGTTACATATATGAAGCCTGTACTTGGGAGCCTAGCGGTATCGATGTTTTTATTAATTTCACAATATATATATATCTCACATAACACAAAGGACGACTCCCTGATAATAAATTGAATCAAGCAACCCTGAATTTGCATGAATGTTTTGGGTTCAAAGAAGCGTTACTTGGGATGCTCAAATCATTCTTCAATGTTGCAAATATTGACCTACATACTTGATGTTCAAAGGCAAGAATGTTAATTTATTAATCTCTTGCCACAGGCAAGTTAAAATGGAGACATCCTCTTTATCAATATATTTAATTAAATATTTAAAATACAGATATTTAACAGAGCTGGAGTCTCCATTTGAACTTGTCATAAGCAAACGGAACTGATCAAAAACTACACTTTAAGCCAAACCAAATTCAGTCCTCAGCTCGACATAAACCATAATACCAATTAAAACCTATACAAAACATACTCTCCTTACTGTTGTACAACTTTCAAACCAACTATTCGCACTCAAAACTGTAAAACCCTGAAATGGGAACTAATTAAAGTTAGAATAGCCTAGGCCGATCCGGTCTCCTGCTACATTACCGCATATGTATACTTAACATCACTATAACTTCAAAATTACGACTAAGTGACCTATCTGCCTGAGTAGTATAGGAGTTGCCGGCCTGCCTGGGATGATGGGTCACCAAACCGGTACTTAAAACTAAGGTTTTACATTTTAATTAACTAAATTCAACAGTAGGGAGATCATAGCCAAAAACACAATTTAAGCCAAATCATACTTCAATGACCTACATACTTGCTGTTCAAAGGCAAGAATATAAATTCTCTGGCAAATTAAGGCTAGGAACAGCACTTTTCGTAAGTTTTCTAACCATTCGGCTATTGTCAATCGGAAGAACCCCTAAAATAAGTTTGCGAAGAGCGGATTACATTCTTTGTACGGCCCAGAAGTAATAGGCTATAAGTTTATCAGTATTTTTGATGTAGCTAAATCCATGTGAATACAAATTAGAGACAATAACTATCAATAATCAACAGTACCGGTGGAAAAAAGTCGTCTTCACAAAAATGCAGACTGCACACTGTCATGTAACATGTAACACGTTTTCCAATTGACAGCGCCGAAGTCCATCTTTCTCTCTGAACTTTTTGTACATGAAAGTAGTGAAGATATTTCGTAGCCGTTTTATACGATTTGCAACTGTATACAGAGCAGTACCTCCTCGAATTTGACAAATTTCTTTTTGTTTCCATCACGACGTCAATGCTTCACCATCTAAATAAATCTCACCAGTCACAATGTTACAGCTTCAACATTCTGCCGCGTGGCTGCGCCATCCAACCTTTCTGACGTCAATAGTCTACTTACCTTGACATGTTCCACTTAACGTGTGTTCTTCTAAGAAACCAAAATAAGGATTAAAGTTTTAAATTAACATGTATATACATCACAATAATTATTCTTTACAGTATATTCAAAACTGGAAATCATGTATATTCAAATTTTTGTGCACAGCCTCGTGAATTTGCGTTGATTTGACAAATAAGAAATAGTTTTAAGGTGGTTCTTCTTGTACAGTACAACACTTTTCAAGGGTCTGGAAGGAATAAGTCTATATCGAGGGAAATCATTAGGTTACTCTGAGCCAAAAAAGAAAACCTCATGTAGAGCAATATATTATTTTTCTCACATAACATTATACCTTAATTTCTGCATCATCTCAGTTTTAATGTTTAGTTAGTTTTTATTACAAAAACGAATTTTTTCAATATATTTATTGTGCTGGAAAATACAATTAAAATAAGGAGAATGTTTATTTAATTATTGCTTTTTATGAATAATAATCGGAATATCATTTTAATAATGTGCAATTACCTTAAGTTACTGTATGAATGAAATCCTACGTATGACACGGATATTAATCACTATCTACTAATGCCGTTGTTTAATCTTTCCATTTCAATGATTCTAAAGTGCTATTATTGGTTCGGCGGGACACTTCCAAACGCGTCGCAATACGAAAAGATAGGTTATGGTAGTAATCAACATGCAACAAGGCGCCGTTGAGTTTTCGATGACACTTTGACAATTGTACAAAACCGGCTAACATATTCATTACTTCATAAAGAAAATCAGATGACATATGTGACACATTTGTCAGATTTCTACCAGTCAGCACAGAACAATATAGGAGAACGGTAACTGAGGCTTTAAATTCGATTCCGATTACAACTGCCAGGATGACGTCATCCGCCGGCTCAGCCTGCTACCTGTCGGCGGCTCAGCGTACTAAATTTCAAACGCGGGCGATTTGAAACATGTACCGCGGCAGCCCTCCTCCGCCCCCATCCCTTTACTTTTCTAGTATTATATGCTGTTTTTATTATTTTTTCCAACAATGACATTGCTTTTTAGGATTTTAATTAATTTTTAAAAATAATATGGTGGTTGGATTTTCACCCATGCCTTGTAAAACTAGCTGCATAGCAATCATCCACTCTACAGTAATATGTTACAATATAATACCAAACAGGTAGAAGTGTTAACAGTTGTGGGTTCTCTCCACTCCTTAGGTAGGGTTATCCAGTGGCACAATGATAACATTGTGAAGAACTGTTTAGTTCACCTCAGGTGTTGACCAAATTTACAAATTAATACACCCTATTAGGCCTACAAGCTTATCAAGAAAGGATTGTAGCACACTAATATGAATACAAGGCCATCACCAATACAAATTACACACATCCAATAAAATATATGCTGTAATTAACGGCCTGTCTAATGAATTATGATACTGAAAGGAATCAGGATGCAGATAAGGAATTCTGAAGGTTAACATGAGACTAAAATAAGTTATTATGCTGCGATATACAGTATATTCTTTTCTAGTTTTTACAGATATTAATTCAACATAACATTTTCATTAAAAAAAAGAGCACCATTTAATTTCGCCAAGCCATTGTCCCAGTAGAGAACTGTCATCACACGGTAGGGCCACACAAATAGCAAACCTGTAATAGAAAAATATTGTTCCAGTTACTATGCCAGTCAATGTTGTTGATTCATTAAGAGGCTTTACAACATCATGATCATGTAACCCTGTTAACTCAGGGCATGTGTGTGTGGAATCTCTAATTATAACCTGTGTCATTGTGATGGCTGCAAGTGTATGTGTATTTGTAATGGAGGCTGGGATTCGGAAGGAGGCGGTCGTGGCCTCAATTTAGGAACCACCGTGGCATAGAGGTGGAAAACCTTAGAAAACCATTTCTGTGATGGCTAAGTTGAAAATCAAACCCATCTCATCTCAGGTCTGCCTCATGAGGGTGAGTGTACCCCATTTCAACTCGCAGACCAAACTTAAATGTCTTGGAAGAGCTCAATATGTACCTCGAGACTACAGGAGTCAGTCCTAATAACGAGTGGCATTCCGTTAGTGAATAATCGTCATACATAAACTATAACATTGTAATTGTAAAGCTGTTGGACAATATTGATATCTGAGTGAAAACTTGTAACTTCAGTAAACAGCTAGGTTACTCCTAGGGTTTAAACGTTAAGCATGCACAAACAATTTTTATTGCTCATGCAAAGAGAGGACAAGTGCTCTGTGGGAAAACTAGTGTATCCTATAATTTTCATTCTACAGTATTATTAATATTAATAATTATAATACAATAAAATTAAATTCTTCATTGTCCAGGAAGAGTGTAATAGGCCTCATTATAGCTGGCTGAATGCCACTGTAGCCTTCATGTTAGGATAATGCTGCCCTAATGAATACTAAGTTACTTGAAGTGGAGAATGCCTCTAGCCATTAACTTACATCAGAACAAACACACCATCTCAGAAGTTAACAATTTACCCCAAGGTAAACTAAGGCAGAAAGGTCTTTGTGTGATGTTAGACAGCCCACCTTAAAAAAATAACTAAGGACATCCATGGAAGAAGGAAAATATGCAGCAAATGATCATAATAATTCATGCAACCAGATGAAAGCTAACGCTGGCATTTGTTACATAATTAGTCTACCAATTAGTACTGTAAACTAATCTTGATGCAACAAGTTTGGAATTTATTTTTGTGATTGTGTTATGTAGTCTTAATAACTGTTGTAGGCCTAATGGCAAAAATATTAAGTTATATGTTTACAAATGAATTACAGTGAGGATTG
This sequence comes from Meconema thalassinum, assembly GCA_946902985.2. Lineage (NCBI taxonomy): Eukaryota > Metazoa > Arthropoda > Insecta > Orthoptera > Tettigoniidae > Meconema > Meconema thalassinum. Next base: position 278,093,027 of record OX336388.2, read on the forward strand.
TACAACTTCAAATGTCTCAATTCTACTCAGTGAGCCATTCAGTAGATTAGTACAGTCAATTGTGTGTACCGTTTACACGGGCATTTTTTAAAATCAGAGATCAAATAAATTGACAAACCAAGAAAAAAGATCTCTGTGCACCTAACAGATAATTTCCAGCTATCCTAGACCACTTGGGATGGCATTTCTTCTTCCCCACATAGCTCTAACTCCCCACAAAAGCATTTAATAAAAATAAAATGTAAATGCCTATTGTCATTATTATGTCTGGAGGACTGAGATTTTCAAATATGGCGACATCCCCAACAGTCTCTCTCCTTACAGCTTAGCCAGCTGTACGGTAATTATTAACTATCCTACCTTCCAAACCCAACTTATGACCACATCTGCCACTTTGTCAATTCTTGCCTCAATAACACACAAAAGGAAAAGAACCTTATAGCTTTACGTGACAGTTATTATCATGACCATCACCACTTTTTTTTAAATGTGGAATCCAAAGCATAGGGCATGACATTTCACTTTGGAAATCTCACATGCATTAACGGGGATCCATATCAACCTCGGTGAGAGGCAAGCGGCTTGACCACTGCACCATCACACATTGGTACAATTATGATAATTACACATACGATCAGACAGTTTATAATCAAGCAGTATATGGGGCTGATGTCCACCATATTCGAAAGGCTAAATGATGCAACGACTCCAACTATTCCTAATAAGGCCTCCTTCATATCTTGACTAGGCCCATCCCACTGCAATATGGTTGTTAGGTACCGTAGAGTATGTGCCATTCCTGATGGGGACATTTTATGTAACTTACTATGAAAAGAAGTATGACACATTCCAGTGCCTCAACTACCTTACACACACAACACATGACAGTGTAATATGTGAATTCATTACACGAAGGCATGAACTTAGTGTATTGCTATAACTGCATGCCCTATCAACATCTTGACCTACCCACATAGGTCTACATTAAAACTGGTGTACAGTTAATAGATCAAAGTCTCATCAATAATTTACTTTTGCCGAAATAGAACTATTCTTCCACTGTTTGGACAACAGTTCAGGTTATTCCAACTAGTAGGCTGTCTGGTCTCATTACTGGACAACTGTAGTATGAAGACCTTATCTGATGCCTTCCTTGGAGTGCCTCATGCCCTGAAAAATAAAAATAAATACAATGAGATAATCAGTTTACTGCCTTTCTACGTATAGCTCCCCGTTCCAATAAAGTAGGGTTATATAAAGGCAGAAGAGAGAGATATTCCATCTAGTTGAGAACCCACAGTAGCCTACTTCATCAGCTACAGTAGCGAAGAATATAATTAATTGAAAATACTGCAAACGAAGTTATTATTATTAAACAATAAAGCACACAATTCAAAAGCCATAATATTAAAATCATATCCTGGTAGCTACACTACACGAGACTATTAAAATAAATAAACACCTACCGTATTAGGGCATAATCCTGTGAAGGGTGGTCTTGTTGGTAATATCAAATAAAGTCCACAAAACTGATAATATATGCAAAAACACACGACCACACAGAAAAATAAGAACAGACACCAAAATACACAGCTGGGCTGTACAAAAATACACAACACACCTGTACAGAAAAAAATGAAATAATAACCAATAGGAATCTAGTCGGATTTCAACCAATAGCAGCCGAGTTGGCCAGCAGCGCTACCACTGGCGCTCACTTCTGTCTCGGGACAGTCGGATGAGGAGCCGCAAAGATGCGCGCGCACCTGGCAGCGAGGAGCATTTGAATAGCGCCGACTTGAAATGCTCCTCGCTGTCTCATTTTGTGATTGTTACCTACAAGAATTATCCCACCTGTGTACTTGTCTTTCATTCCTGTATGATTCTGTTCATCCTCGTCGAACACCAGCTTTTATGACTGAAGTGTATCACACGCTAGCATTTCGTGCGCCAAGTTGTAAGAAATAAAACATGGAGGGTGGTTGTCGTTTCGGGGTAACATTTACAGTCGATTTGCATTATTAACGCAAAGCGATCGTGAAGCTAGCTTTAAGTACATTTCAAAATATGTCTGGTACAGAATGAATGCATTCCAATCAATATTTAAGATCTAACTGTAATAATTGGATATTTAACCATACGCACTTTTAAGAAGCGTAACAAAACACAGGTAAGTATGTTGGAAAAGTGTGGAAGAGGTATAGCGCTCGCTTGTTGTTTTTAAGATCCCGGGTTCAAGGCTATCCAAGGGCGAAAATCTTTACTTCTTTTTAATTGTTTTATTATATCCTCCTCACGTCGTACAACAATATTGCAACTTAGTTTTGTCTACATGATCTACGAGGACGATAGTAAACATGTTTTCTCTCATTTAAAATTCTATTTTCCCTAAATACTGTTTAAAACCATGGACGGATACTATTTGAATTGTTCAAAATGTATCCCAGAATAATAATATTAGCCTATGACACGTTCTGTATTTGGTTGGTTGGTTCCTCAGTTTAGGGGCTGCGACAACGCGGTCATGTAGCCCCGTGTACTTTGGGTGTGTGTAGAACCTGTCTGATAACTGCTGTTAATTGTGATGGCTGTATTAGTGTGTGTATCTGTTTTTGAACTCAAGTAAGGACTGCAACTTTGAATTTTTCAAATAGTTCCTACTTTTGCCGCCAAACGCCACCGTCAACGACTACTAGGCCTAGTTCAGAACTTAGCTACTAGACGCCACCACAGTCGGCTATTGGCAACGAACATAGAAACCTAAGAGCGTTGTTTACATTCGTAACCTATACAATTTAGCTTCACATAGGTGTAATTAGTGGAAGGTTCTTTAAGGGGACACTGTAGGCTACCCAAAAATAATTTTTTTTTGCTCCCAGTGATCCAAACTGCACCAAATTTTATTTCCATACGACCAACATCTTTCATAAAGCAAAAAGTGAAAAATTATTCCTTTCAGTTGATCAGTATGGGCAGAAATTACTAAAAGATAGTCTTTTCCTAAAAAAAATTGATACCAACTATTTACCACTAAAAATTACTGAAACTTTACAATCATTTTACACTATGTACTCATTGCACAGACTAATAATTCTGTGCATGGGTTTGGAAAAATATGAAACCGTTCCTGAAATAAAAAATTGTTTCACAAAATTAATTTTTATTTCCAAAAATTAAAGTTAAAAATTATTTAAAAATAAACGATAACTATTTTAACTAATATGGATGCACAGAATTATGGGAGATATATTCACATGCTACAAAAATATTATTGAGATTGGTTAATATTTGCTACTGAATAGTTGGTATAAAGTCCAAAAAAATGAATTGTGCAGCAAAACAATTTTAAAACATTAGAATGTTTTTCTTCTTCAGCCACTGTCTAAAAGTCCCCAGAACCATATGTTTCCCTTCCTTTTCTCTTATGGCGTCTTCTTCACCCAATTTCATCTCCCCTTGACTGTTTTCTCATGAATTTCATTTGCTCCAGGCTGCGTCTAACACTCGGCTGAATTCGCCGTTGATCCCGTCCTTTGCAGAAATGTTGCTATGTGGATATATTACAAGGAATGGGAATCTTAAAACTCAGCAATTTTTCTATGTTTATGCGCTGTCTTGTGTGGGGTTTGCCCAGGAACACCAAGCTGGCTCATCCGTGCATGGACCCCGACCGCGTTATCTACTTCAATAAGTGATGTGGAAATGATAACGACGAATTTATCAATTTTTTTTAATCGCTAAATAGTTTTTTTAGTTCACTTTTTTCACCGTCGTTGTGTAACGTAATCTTGATTACGGTACAAATTATTATTATTATTATTATTATTATTATTATTATTATTATTATTATTATTGAAATATCAAAGTTATATCGTTTTATTCACCCATTAATATCAAGGGAGGGGCCATACCATATTCACGTCATTACCATAGTCATATATAATATTGTCAAGTGCTTAGATTAAGAAACAGGGTTTTTATAGAGGTCTAGGGCTGTTTTATTAGTTAAATTGTAAAGACAGGACGGGCATGGTTGGGAGAAGTTACGGACGGTGAAGCAACATATTGCAAGAAAATGTATTTCTGGAACGAAGCCACGCTGACTGGAGACAAGGGCTTGGAGAAAGATTTCGGCGGAATATATATATGCGCAACGAGAGGAATAGCGGGTTCTGAGTGGAATATTTGAAGTACGCGGGCCTGTATTCCCGCTCGGAGAAGTTTCAGCGTCGCTTGAGGACTGAGAAATGCTTTGCTATAATTGGTCTGATGGGTCGCGGGCAAATTTATGCGTCGAAACATTGGGACCATTCAGAGTGTATAAAAGCCCAGCGCGACTTCAGCACTGGCGATTTCTATAGATTCTATTCTGTCATTCACTTATTCGATCACGCACTCACTCATTGACTTTGTGAGTCGTAGACTCTGTCAGAGTCCCTCAGTAAGATGGGACTTAGTGAATTCAATTAGCCTGGTTTGTTCAAATTTGCTTACCATGGTGATCAAACTCAGAAACAAGCAGCAACAACAACAACAACAACAACAAGAAAACATATGTTTTCAAAGGTCAATAAACGTGTGTTGGCGTAAGATCTCAAATTAGACTGCAAGCAGACCAACGAGATGGACTTTGAACCACAAGGCACCAGGTATGTGGACCGAGTTATTATCAACACAGAAGATCAGCGCTAGCGAGAAGACAGTCAATATTGCCCCGCAATTAGGGAATATTAATGCACATATTGTACACAGCTCGAAACCTCAGATCAAATGTTAATAATTTTGTTGTAAATAAACCAGTATTAGTTAAAATGTCTTGTTCATTGGGAGTTGAATATATAGGATAGTTGGAATGCAAAGAGTATCTCATAGAGCAAGTTTATTGCCCTACGCTCCGATGATAGATCTTGGCTCAAGGAAGGGAGCGGCCGTGGCTAAATAAAATTTTAATGTGTTATCTTTACGATAACTGGCGCCCAGTAAATCTAAATTAATAAAGTGTATGTCGTCTGTCTAGACAGGCCAATGCTAAATAAGAACGATGAGGTGGTTTTAAGGATTCTTGAGTGTAATATCTGTAGAAACGTTATAAATGATCGCCCAACTTGTAGAGCGATATCCAACGACGAAGGTAGCCGTTACAAATGGCACAACCAATGTGGGGCTACGAAATATCGTACTGTAGTGAATGGATATTATGTATAAATCCAGTTTATTTCAAGTATGTTAAAGTTTAAAGTTGTTTTCATGTACGATATAAACGAGTACTCTTTGCATTCATTCCGAGTTTTTCAATAAAGAGGCATATATCAAGTTAGGGAACTACGGTTATAAATTAGTAGTGTTCTTTTGATGAGTTGTTTTTTTGGGTAATGAGTAACAGGGATAATTTGGGGAACATAAATTTGAGAAACCGTAGTATTATAAGATCAGTTAAAATGTCGAAATTAGATGTGCAGGGTACCAATGATGAGATGTCAAAAGTAAGCGAAAATCAGGAAACTGAGGAAAATAAACAAGACGGGGCTACAAACATCCAGATTAATGAGGGGGAGAATCCTTCCTGGCTTCGAAACCTGACGATGCTGATAACAGAACAGAACAGAAACATAGATCTTAAGTTAGCTGAACAGAGTAAGAAGCAAGAGGAACAAAGTAAGAAATTTGACGTGCGGAGCGATCAATTAGAAAAAGCAATAGATCATAAGTTAGCTGAGCAGAGTAAGAAGCAAGAGGAACAAAGTAAGAAATTTGACGTGCGTAGTGATCAATTAGAAAAAGCAATAGATCTTAAGTTCACTGAGCAGAGTAAGAAGCTAGATGAACAAGGTAAGAGGTTTGATGAAGCCACAGAAAACTTCAATAGACAAATTAAAGAAGTAGGCCGAGAATTTCACAATAAGTTAGAAAACAGGATTAGTGAGGTGGAGGAATCATGGTCACTTAAGGTTGACGCCAGAATGCAACAAGTGTCGGAGCGAGTTGACAAAATTGACGAGGAAGTGAAAATTGAATGTAGTAAGGTTAGGGTTGACTTAGAAGGTGAAGTCAACAGCATGAAGGTCAAGTGTGATAATAATATTGCTAAAATAGGTCATTTAGAAAATAAAGTAGAGAGCGATAATCAAGAAATTAGGGAAGAGGTTAACAGTAAATTTAACAGTTTCAGTGAAGAAGTAGCGAGTAAAACAGATAAAATAGAGGAGAAATTGCAGAGATGTCAGAAGCAAATAGCAACAAATAGCGGTAATGTACAAATAGGAAATTTAAGTAGATTTCTAACTAAAGAGGCAGATTTGCCAGTATTCACAGGCAAGGCATATAACCCAATGGAATTCTTAAAAACAGTAGAAAAGAAGTTCGCTAAAGATTTAGAAGAGGGGATCGTTCAATGGGAACAAGTACTTGAGATGCTAGATAAATCTTTTGTTAGGGATTCAAGGTCATGGTTCAGTGTGTATAAATACCAGATGACTAGTTTTAGAAAATTTAAAGAGAAGTTCATAGCCAAGTACTGGAATGAAAATGTGCAAGAAAGAGAAAGATGTAACATTATTTTTGGAAAGTACCAAAGGAGAGATGGTGTTTCGTACACAGAGTATTTCTTAGCGCATGTACTTATATGCCAGAATTTAGAAGGTTTAGAGACTGAATCACAGGTAATTAAAACATTATTAAGGCATTTTCCTGATATAATTAAAGAAGCATTCTTCATGCAGAATATTACTACTATTGACGGGTTCGAGAAGCTATTGGAAAACTTTGACTCTCTTGAAAATAGTAGGACCGAACGCAAGCCAATAAGTAGAGGAGATAATTTCGGGCAGGGTGAGAGAGAGAGGGGAAGAGAACAAGGCAGGAATGCGAATTACGAAAGTCGACTTGACAATGGGGGACGCACAGCAAATACGAGGAACGAGAATTTGAACAGAGTAGGGGAAGGTACTAGGCCAGACAGACGTACAGGTCAACAACAACAACAACAACAATCTACACCAGGGGCAGGTAGGCCTAATTTAAACGAATAACGGGTTGCAGTGAGGTCAACAGACAGCCCGAAGTGATTGCAGTTCAATGTCCTAGGAATATTGAGTATTTAGGAGATTTTAATATAGATGTTAGAGAAGAACTGCTTTATGACCTAAATGGTGGAAAGTTAGATAATGTTGAGAATGAGATTATGTCACCAGTAATTAAACTTAATGTGTGGGGTAAAGAAGTTGATGTTTTATTGGACAGTGGAAGCGAAAACTCTTGTATAAATTTAAGATTTTTGGAAGATGTAATGAGAGAAGGTATTCATGTTGATATAATTCCAGTTAAGTCCACTTTCATTGTCACAGCTGTAGGTAGTAGGTCTCAGAAAATATCTAAGCAAGTCTCAGTTCCAATTAACATTAGTGAGTTAGTTAAATTTCAGCCCTGTTTGGCAGAATGGTTATCATTACATCAAGTTAAATTAGATTTTCATTTTGGCAGGATGAGTTTATTTTGGCAGGATAAAGAAGTTCAGGTTACGTATAAGGTGTCTAAGGCCGACAAAAAGATGAAAGTGTGTATGTTTGAGGAAGAAAGCAACGTGGTTGTGAGTGATGAGTTTCCTGAAGTAAATGAGGTAGACCGCGGAGATGCTAGTGAGAGCAAAGTTTTTAAGGTGTGTCAGGTTGCAATGGAGTCTGAACTTGAGAGTAGGATCCATGATGCATTGTCACATTGTAAGTTGGATGATGAGCAAGGTCATCAGTTACATGAGGTATTAATAAAATATAAGGAAATTTTCAGCACAAAACCCGGAGCAACACACTTATATGAGCATAGTTTTGTCGTTAAAGACACAAGTAGTTTCGTAGGGCCTAGGTATCCTGTCGCAACTAAATATATGAAAGCCGTCGAAGAACAGATAGAATTAATGTTGGAAAACGACATAATTGAGCCTTCAGCTAGCCATTGTTTAAATCCATTAGTTGTAGTAGCCAAGAAAGACAATTCAGTGAGACTATGCATAGACGGCAGAATGTTAAATACTAGGGTCGAAAGCGACCAGCTGAGAACTGAAGCAGTGGAAGATTTAGTTCAACGTTTTCAGGGGCGGAAGTGGTTCTCAACAGTAGATTTTAGTAGTAGTTGCTCATCGTTATTTAGGAAATTAGTTAGGACACTAGGCAGTTATTTCAGGTATGTATTGTTGACTCATGTGATGTTATCGAGACTAGTCAGTGTTTTGTTGAGAGGTAGGAAGTACATGGAAGTTTGTAGCAACGATTGTTACGTAAGCCGTTGCCATCTTGTGCATTGGAAGGGAAAATATCAAAGCTGTTTTTATTGTTTACTGGACCTTATGTCGTTTCGAAGAGGATAGGAAAGAATGCCTACTTATTGAAAGATCAGGAAAATTGTGTCATAGGTACATATAACATTTACAATCTGAGGAAATATCATAGAAAAGAGCAAGTGCAGCAAGAAGAGCAGACTGCCGTGTGTTTATAATTAGAGTCGTGTCGTGGCTCTAAGGAATTGGTGGAAGTGAGATAAATCACTTGTGTTGCGTGAAACAAGAAGCAATATATTGCGTTCTGTTATTGTAAGGGACTACAAGAACAAATGTAGCATGTAAATCCTGTATGACTGTACAGGACAATCAGAATGTTTATGTAACATTGCAAGAAGAGTGCAGATCAATCAAGGAAAATGAAAAGTGTATAATCATTATGTATGTAATTTGAAGGGTCATATATGGTATATTCAGTGTATTTCCTGTTAAGTTTTAAAGGGAAGATTTGTGATTTCATCATTCATTACATTCTTTATGAAACCATGGGGACGTTTTGTAACGTAATCTTGATTACGGTACAAATTATTATTATTATTATTGAAATATCAAAGTTATATCGTTTTATTCACCCATTAATATCAAGGGAGGGGCCATACCATATTCACGTCATTACCATAGTCATATATAATATTGTCAAGTGCTTAGATTAAGAAACAGGGTTTTTATAGAGGTCTAGGGCTGTTTTATTAGTTAAATTGTAAAGACAGGACGGGCATGGTTGGGAGAAGTTACGGACGGTGAAGCAACATATTGCAAGAAAATGTATTTCTGGAACGAAGCCACGCTGACTGGAGACAAGGGCTTGGAGAAAGATTTCGGCGGAATATATATATGCGCAACGAGAGGAATAGCGGGTTCTGAGTGGAATATTTGAAGTACGCGGGCCTGTATTCCCGCTCGGAGAAGTTTCAGCGTCGCTTGAGGACTGAGAAATGCTTTGCTATAATTGGTCTGATGGGTCGCGGGCAAATTTATGCCGCGAAACATCGGGACCATTCAGAGTGTATAAAAGCCCAGCGCGACTTCAGCACTGGCGATTTCTATAGATCCTATTCTGTCATTCACTTATTCGATCACGCACTCACTCATTGACTTTGTGAGTCGTAGACTCTGTCAGAGTCCCTCAGTAAGATGGGACTTAGTGAATTCAATTAGCCTGGTTTGTTCAAATTTGCTTACCATGGTGATCAAACTCAGAAACAAGCAGCAACAACAACAACAACAACAACAAGAAAACATATGTTTTCAAAGGTCAATAAACGTGTGTTGGCGTAAGATCTCAAATTAGACTGCAAGCAGACCAACGAGATGGACTTTGAACCACAAGGCACCAGGTATGTGGACCGAGTTATTATCAACACAGAAGATCAGCGCTAGCGAGAAGACAGTCAATATTGCCCCGCAATTAGGGAATATTAATGCACATATTGTACACAGCTCGAAACCTCAGATCAAATGTTAATAATTTTGTTGTAAATAAACCAGTATTAGTTAAAATGTCTTGTTCATTGGGAGTTGAATATATAGGATAGTTGGAATGCAAAGAGTATCTCATAGAGCAAGTTTATTGCCCTACGCTCCGATGATAGATCTTGGCTCAAGGAAGGGAGCGGCCGTGGCTAAATAAAATTTTAATGTGTTATCTTTACGATAACTGGCGCCCAGTAAATCTAAATTAATAAAGTGTATGTCGTCTGTCTAGACAGGCCAATGCTAAATAAGAACGATGAGGTGGTTTTAAGGATTCTTGAGTGTAATATCTGTAGAAACGTTATAAATGATCGCCCAACTTGTAGAGCGATATCCAACGACGAAGGTAGCCGTTACAGTTGATTTGTTGTTGTAGGTAACAGTCACACAATGAGACAGCGAGGAGCATTTCAAGTCGGCGCTCGCTCCTCGCTGCCGGGTGCGCGCGCATCTTTACGGCTCCTCATCCGACTGTCCCGAGACAGCTCCACAAGGCGATTCAGCAAACTCGTCAGTCGCCACCTGTGAGTCGCCATGAGGGCTTTGGAAGCGAAGGATCTATAGTTGTTTCACCCCCCTGCCAGTCAGCTTTACAACTTTAGGAAACAGACTTACAAAATTGCTGCGACATATTTGTCGATTTGTCTTGCTTTGAGAAACGGTAACTTATCGAGCTATCGAATTGTCATATGACATATGTTGACTTGTCGAAATAGGGCCCAGTTTGAAGCACAATGCAAAGACAAAAACAAGCCGCCATTTGCATCAAACAACATATTGCCGAGTGTCAGTTAGGAAAGAGAATATAAGTGAGTCAGTTATTACCAACCAACATGTGCATAACTGAACTCGTCAAGAGTAATTCGCTCTTCACTTCATGAAAGTGCCGGTCAATGCTCCCTGTGCGCCTACCTGCTGAAACTGAATGATCAAGGCCATCGGAGTTCCCAAGTACGCGACATGTCCAGTGCTTTGGAATTGTTCTAAAACAAAACTGTCTCTTCAGTGACAGCGACCAATATCGATATCTGTTAAGACGATCGCCACTTCTCAGCGGAAAAAGTAGCACTCCCATGCGGCCTCACATGATGAAGAATAACACATGGCTTCGTCCCGCACCTGCATTCAATACTCCGAACAATTTGTTTCCGTTGGGGTAGTGATAAGCCGCTTGCCATGGCCTGCCGACATTTAAGGTCATCTCATGGGCATTTTGTTCGCTTTGTTATAACAAGTAATTAAGTTATTATTTAAAATCGCTGTCTCTTCTTTATGTTTGCTAATCTATGAGGTGTCAAGTGCGGGAAATTTAAAATTTCGATAACGTAAAAGCGGGGACCAGATTGCATTGAAAACATAGGAAAATTGGAGGGGCCGAGGAAAAATGTTGTAAATGGCAGGAAAACGTTAATTGCGGGAACGTAAAAGCATTGTATTACATAAGAGTATACACAATTTTAATGTGTTTAAGGTCACATAATTTTGCATGCCCATTTATTTCTTAAGTGTTCCATTTTCTTTTTATTTGTATGTCATTTTATAGATTGTATTATGTGTCCATGTTTGCCTACGCAGATGAAGAAGGGACAAAGTGTTACCCTGAAAACATTTGAAAAGTATTGACCAGGCGGAAGAAATCTCTTATTATTTCCTAGATGTTTCACCAGCAACAGTGTTATTTAGTAGGGGCAGAGAAGCCACAATGTGTCTGCTACTGGGCCGAGGTTAGTGTAGCTGCCGCAACAAGCAGAGAACTTTGAAAGAATAATAGATTTTCCGCCTTCAATACTGTTTATTTCTATTACTTACAGGGACTAGTGGGGGATGACCATTGCTCACGTCCGCAGGAGTTACCTATAAATTGCCCTGCACGTGTCCCCTGGGTGGTGCTAAGCGAGCAATAACGACATACGGTGAAACTGAACAAATTACAATGTCTCAAACTCTTCGTTATAACGGTTCTTTTCAGAACCACCAAGCCATAGACATTGGACCTTCCGTCCGCATTCTCCAACTAAATATTGAAGGCATAAGTTCTGCCAAGTGTGACTACCTCCACAAACTGCTTAATAGCCTCAACATTGATATAGTTAACATTCAGGAGACACACACAAAAGATGAACAGGACCTTGCTAGAAGAGGACAAATACCGGGCTATACATTAGTTGAAGCCATCCATCACCAACAGTATGGAATTGCCACTTACGCCAAATCTGGCCTGACTGGAGTACAAGTTGTTGAATCGAGTGACAAAGATCTTATCTTCTCTTTAGTAGTAAAAATTAATGACCTAATCGTCGTTAATGAGTACAAGCCTCCTTGCATCAGATGGACTTCGAAAGTTTTGCCCACCTTCAACCATCCCTGCATCTATACTGGGGATTTTAATAGCCACCACACAAACTGGTGGTATGACACAGTAGATGATGATGGCGAGGTACTAACTCAATGGGCAGAAATATCCGATCTGCATCTAGTTTTTGACGCGAAAGACAAAGGCTCCTTCCATTCTGCTCGTTGGGGAAGAGACTACAATCCCGACCTAACATTTGTGTCCAAGGATTGTCTTGATCAGCCTCTTAACACTGCACGTGAAATACTGTCTAACTTCCCAAACAGCCAACACCGACCAGTTCTTCTGGAAACTGGCACGAAGATACCCCTGGTGAACTCAGTACCTCTACCCAGGTGGAATTTCAACCGTGCAAATTGGGACAAATTCTCTGAAGATCTTCATCGGAAGCTATTTGATTCAAAACTAGAGCCAATTGCCAATAACTATGATGACTTCGTTAACCTAGTAATTTCAGCTGCTAAATTAAACATCCCTAGAGGTTTCAGAAAAGACTATGTGCCAGGCTGGAACCCTGAAAGCGAGGCGCTATACGAAGAATATCTAACAACAGGCAATCATGAAGTTGGTTCGAAGCTGCTACAATCACTAGAGAAGAATAGGAAACAAAAGTGGGAAGAAACAGTGAAAAACATAGACTTCGCGAAATCGAGCAGAAAGGCTTGGAGAGTCTTAAATCGTCTTACTGGAAAACATGTCTCCAAAAAGCAGTATACTAACTTGAGCCCAGATGCCATTGCAAATAGAATGGTGGACATTACACGATCCAAAAGAGATAAATGTCACACGAAAACAGTGAAACAAAAGCTCACCGAACTCAAACGTAGAACTCAGAAGAATGAGAAACTGTCTAGGCCATTTTCTGTTCAGGAAGTTGAAACCGCTATCAAGATGTTGAAAAACTGGTAAAGCTGCTAGTCTAGATGGCATCTATAATGAATTCCTGCGAAACATGGGTCCACATAGCTGGCTTACTTCACTTTTTACTTTCATCCTTCAGACTAACAACCTACCAAAGCAGTTTAAACGGTCAAAGGTGATCGCCCTTCTTAAACCTGGCAAGTCGGAGCAGAGACCTGAAAACTACCGTCCAATAGCACTTCTTAGCTGCATTTATAAACTTTTAGAACGAGTCCTTCTTGCCAGGATAGCACCACTCATTGAAGCTGTAACCCCACCAGAACAAGCTGGATTCAGGAAAAACCGAAGCTGTACTGATCAAGTCTTGGCCCTCATCACCACTCACATTGAAGCAGGGTTTTAAAAGAAGCTAAAATCAACAGCTGTCTTTATCGACCTGACTAGCGCATATGATACTGTCTGGCGACATGGACTGATCCTCAAAGTGCTGGAAGCTATCCCCTGTTTGGAAATTGCAAATCTTATCTCTAACATGCTTTGTGAAAGAGAGTTCGTAGTATTTCTAGATGATGCTAAAAGTCGCAAAAGGAAACTAAATAATGGTCTACCCCAAGGATCAGTTTTGGCCCCAGTTCTATTCAATCTGTACATTCATGACTTGCCACCAACAACAGCTACTAAGTTTATTTACGCAGATGACATTGCACTGGTAGCTCAAAGCAGAACTTTTAAAGATGCAGAAGGCACTCTTACAACCGATCTGGAGAAAATGTCAACGTTCTTCAAGTCCTGGCGACTGATCCCAAGTATGTCTAAGACAGTGGTTTCATGCTTCCATCTTGCCAACCGACTAGCAAACTACAAGCCAAATGTTGTATTTCGTGGTGAAAAACTGAAATACAACCCATTCCCGAAATACCTAGGTGTCACGCTGGACCGAACTCTGAGCTACAAAGAACACCTCACCAAGCTCTCTCACAAAATTTCCACCAGAAATAACATCCTGCACAAGCTTTGCGGTAGTTCATGGGGAGCCACGGCGGACTGCTTAAGATTAACGGGTATCAGTCTAGTCTATTCTGCAGCGGAATACTGTGCTCCAGTATGGTTGGAAAGTGCACATGTGCATAAAGTGGATACCAAGCTGAATGACACTATGCGTTGCATAACCGGCACCATAAAATCAACCCCTCGCCACTGGCTACCAGTACTCAGCCACATTCCACCACCTCACCTGAGGAGGAAGGAAGGTCTGATCAGAGAAGCAAAGAAGATCTATGCTTCTCCCTCATTACCAATACACCAGGAATTCTGCCACCCACCACCGAAGCGACTTCATTCGAGGAGACCAACCAGTTTATTGGCCGACCAACTTCTGGTAAATCGATTCAACCTAAACCAATGCTGGCAGGACGAATGGTCAAACTCAACGTCTGGAACTAGTGCCCAGGAGATCAACCCAACGGTGAAAATACAAGGATTTGACCTTCCTAGAAAATTATGGTGTCGCCTCAATAGACTGAGAACCAGGCACGGCCGTTGCAATTACCTATGCCATAAGTGGGGTTGGATAGATTCCCCATTGTATCAATGCAATGAGGAGGAACAGACCATGGACCATATCATCCAGCGCTGCCCTCTACACGCCTACTCCGGGAGCCCTAGTGATCTGTTTCATCTTCGAGAATGTACTGTGGAATGGCTCCAAAACTTGAACTTGGATTTGTGATTTGTTTTTATGTAATTCACCATACGATTAAATAATAAACAGGGACTAGTTTCGGGGGCTAATACTCCCCCTTCCTCAGCCTGTCCAACAAAACTTCACAAACGAAAAACTTTCCATGTATAAGCATCACCTGCGCGCATCAACGAAAGACGGTGTGCTGTACTACGAATTGCTTCCCCGAGGTGTAATCATCACTGTCGACATTTATTGCCAACAAATGAGACGTCTTGCAGATTCATTCCAAGAAAATACGTATTTCAATAGCAGAAAGCTATTTTATTTGTGGATTTACTTATATCAAGTGAAATCAAGTAATTAAAAGTGTATAACCCATGCTACAACGATATGTGGGTATGACGTGGCGCGTTTGAGGTGAGTTTCGTGCAGAGCCCGGCAGCGTGCAGGGGTAGCAGAAAGACTACTCTTAGTTCAGGCTTGTTACAGACGACACCGAAGCGATTACAACTATACATTTCAACGGTTCGTGACGCGTCAGTGTTCGTAAGTGAAGACGATAATGCGTGTGTAACATGTACCTGCTTCTTAGCAGCGAAAGGCCACAGGCAGTGGAGTCTAAAATGCTTATTAAGACCCATATGCAGCATAGACATTTATAACGTAATAAACTGTAAATGAACTTCACCGCGTATGCATATTCTGCATTGTCCGGGGTTCATGTGGCCATTAGGTGAGACACTCGCATACCTTCACGGATTACGGCAGTGTATTTCTACTATAAGAACGCTTGCCAGTATTCAGACTTTACCCCAAGTGGATATTGTAACCATGACCGACATGTTTTTAAACCAGATGTCGGAGGGGAAATTTCATAATGACTTTATAGCTGTGATCATGTCACACTGATTTTAATGGGGCAGCTACATTCTTAGCGACAGCAAGTTTTATCGCACAACCTAATGCCAGCGTATTCTAGGCAGCAAATGTGTCCACTAGCAATGGCACTTTCTTGTGGTTGTTTAATAACGCTTGCGAGCATCAATATGCTGATAAACTGCTCCGGTATTTGGCGTTTCTTTTGCGAGTGCACGCGGGTGGTGTTAGTCAAGACGTGTTGGAACACATGGTCAGCCCGACACCTGTGGAGCGTGGCGTGGTCAGGGGTTCGAGGCGAGCCTTAACCATGAAGATTACTTTGCCATGTTTTAGAGTGGAGGCTAATGTGGTAGTTGTATATCCTTTTCTTTCCACCGCACCGAGAATCAACGCTAAGGTACTGGACACATCAGATTACTAATGTAGCTTAGCATAGCGTCTAGAAGCAATCACAAATTGCCATAGTCACTTTTTGTAGATTAAATGGATTTACACAGGCCTAGCTTCGATGTCTCTTTCGAAGCTGACGTGTTGTATCTCCGGGATTCTGGTCCGAGTACATGGATGCATCCCTTGTGTAAACTTAGATTTTGTCATTTAACTATCAGTGAATTTGTAGTTGTATTCTAAATTGATATGTATATTTTCATTGCCAGAAATCATGTTAGGAGAAGATCTACAGTATGTTGTATAAGTATAGATTAATTTTATAGACGACTTCGTTTAACAGTGTCCAGAACACTGATTGTTTTTCTAGTGGTTAGTGCACTATTGTATATGCATTTTTGGTTTCTTTTTCGCATCGTTTTATAGATGGGGATCTTAGTCATTCCGCTCATCTATTTGATATTGGGAAATTTTCGGATCCAGCTGTTTTGATAGTTTTGATCAATATTTTCTTCTTTTTATTTGAGAGAGCACTTAGCTTTGGAGTACAGAGATTTATTGGTACACCTTTCTAATGAATTGTTGTTGGATCAACCTCATATGTTGGCGTGCTTTCATGGTGTAGGAACGGTCTACTGATACTTCCGAGTTCACTTTGGCCAGGGGCGACCTCAATTTAGGGGGACATTGATCTTAACTTTTCCGTATAACCTCATTTTGGAGGAACAGTTGTAGTTTTTTGATATGCTTAGACATGAGTCCTCAACGGCGGACCAGGCGTACGGGCGGCTAGTACAGCACCAACGGCTGGGAAGGCGGATGAAGACTGCAGTCTCTCTAGTCGTCGTAGTTACTATGCCACTAGGTAAAGGCTCTGTATCTGTCAAGGATCGTGTGATTGTTGATGTGCAGCAGCATTCCCACAGTAGTGTGTTTGTGAGAGTTCTATATCCACTGCCACCGCTCCACCGCTAAGATGGCGGCGGCACGATATTTCTCGAACGCATGGTCGGATTTTGACGAATGAGGTGTCGAAGACTCGGGCTGACACTCCCTTTCCAATGGATAACATATCTCCACTCTAAAATAAAACCTAGCCCTACCAGGGGGTGAAATTGTAAATTTTTAGAAAATCTCGCTTTCCAAGTGCGACATGTGGGAGTTTGAATGCTAATATGAAATTAAACGTTGTTGTGCAAACCAATAATCAAAGAGGGGCATGTTAGGCCAAGAGGCGAGAGCCCCTGTCATTGTTGACGAGTCCCTGTGGACGGGTCCCTGTTGACGGGTCCCTGTTGGCGGGTCATTGTTGACAGGTCCTTGAGGACGAGTCCCTTTTGAATGATCCATTTGGACCGGTCCCTTTGGACTGGTCCCTACGGACTAGCCCATTAATTTATTTAAATTATATCAAAGGGCCTAACTACATTTGCGTGTAAAGCAGTGTGTTGAACTGACGTTGTTCACCAGTCCCCACTACTACAATGTGATAACGATATGAAAGAAAAGTGACGAAATACATGTGAACACGTGTGAGATGACATTATTACCGTCCTCCTTGTGAAACAAGTCACATCCTGTTTAGGTTCATACGTGAGAAAATGCATGTTCATGTGTAATATGACCTAACAGACAGTTGTTCACCTGTGCACGTGCACGATAAGAGCTATCAAGTCACATTCTGTTTAGTTCGTACGTAACGTTAGGACTAATGCACACACCCTAGTACACGAGGCACATGCAATTTGAGGGTAGGTCAAGGAATCTAACTTGGTGGATGGATGTGTCATTTGTAGTTGAAAGAAAATAATGCACTTTCTTAAGTTGTTAAAACTGAAGAGCTTGTACGTGCAGTAAGACGTCTTGTTATTTCCGGTGTCATGTTGCTGACATCGCAGAGAGCGCACAGGTCTGTTGCTATGACTAACGCTGCAGTAATTTGAAACCGCAGGTGTTCATTTTGACAATGGATAATGCAAAGTCAGCAGTCATTGGATATTACACAGGTGTTCCTTTTGCACTTTGGACACTCAGCTGTACTGGGAAAGGAATTGCAATGATCGGCAAAAAACTGCTGACACGAGCGATGAGAGTTTATATAAGAGAGGTGTCAAATATTTCCCTACTGTCAGTCTTTATTACTCGCTTTGAGTGAACAGTGCTCTATTACTGCTCAAGAGTTGTAAAAAGACTTTTTGAAGGAAAATCATTAAATTATTTTGCAAGGTAAGTACTTATTATTAACGGATTGTAGTATTTTATTACTAATTGATGAAGTTATTGATTGGAATGTATTTAATGATTGATTGATTGATTGATTTGTTTACAGATAATTGGATACCTGTAGGTTAACAGATTTCTACAATCTGTTCAGTCAGTGACAGCAGTTGATAAATTATAAAAAGGTAAGTGCCCCTCTAATAACTTTTAAACAGCTAGAGTGATATTTTCCAATGTTCACCACTAGATGTCAGTGAAAATGGTATATTTGGCAGTCCAAAGTTGGAACTACTTGACCATGGTGTGTAAAGCTAAATTTGTAGGTTAGATTTTGATTACCACTCTATTAAGTCCAAATGTTCGTTGCTAGGTGTCAGTGACAAAGGGAATATTTAAAAACTTAACCTCAGTTCACCTAACATAACCTAACTTTACCTAACATAACCTTGTCACTTGACATGTTCTACAAGTTTAGACTTGCTTTATGACTGACCATGACGTCACACTTAGCTCACTTAACTGATGGCTGCTGGTTTCTATCACTTGGCATGTTCTACAAGTTTAGACTTGTTATAAGACTGGCTATGACGTCACACCTAGCTCACATAACTAACGGCCGCCGGTTTCTATCACGTGACATGTTCTACAAGTTTAGACTTCACAGTGGTATATAGTAACCCCCAGTTAGAACTAGGCTACATGAAATTAGACTTGCTAGGAGTTCACAGATGATCGATTTAAATACCCTGCTATAACCATTGACTGGAATGTAATTAAACTAATTATATTTTACTTTGTTTTATCTTTTATTAATATTTATGATTTCTTTCTTTTATAGGTAATTTCGAAAGTGATTTGATAATCATTATGTTCAAGTGTGGTGACTGTAAGAAACAGTTCTCAAGACCAGACAGCCTTCAACGTCATGCAAGTACTAAACATAATCACAAAATGTGTGTATGCAGACATTGTGTTGCGACATTTAACAGACAGGATAGCCTTACACGACATGTAAATTTAAAGCATGTCAGTACAGCACCTTTCTCATGTTCAGTTGGTGAACTTGTTTTTTCTGCTGTAAAGCGATATCAATCCCACATGGTTGAAGTGCATGGTGAACAACAGGAATTAAAAACTGTAAAACCATCAACTAGCATGGAACCTTTAAACGAATGTAATGATCAAAAGCGTAAATGTTCTAAAGATTGTAAAAATAGTTGTGCAACAAAAAGAAAGAAGAATGGTGAACCTTCAATAACACATTGTAATGTATGCAATATTGATATGCCTTCTTCATTGATTCAGGGACATTTGCGCAGTATTCATCATAAAAATAACGCTTGCCATGAAAGAAATTCTACTAATATTCAGCAAATTGGTAGTGCGTTTAAAAGTCGAATTGCTAGTTACAGACTTCATAGTGAAGAAAAAACTCAAAGTATTGAATCATTTTTAAGATATGTTCAACCTAGTGTGTTTGGCTTGGTAGAAAATGTTTTATTAGAGCATAAATCATTCAAAATGAATTTTGAACTCTTTGGACTATATGTAAAAACTGGGAGTGAAGGTGAAATTACGGATATCAAATCCTTTAATAAAAGAAACATAATTGTTAGCGAATCAACTAATATTAGTGATATATACCAAAACATTTCAAGTGCTATCATTGTGAAGAGTGAAGAGTTCCAGGAAAGGGAGTCAGGCTGGGCGTTGGTTGAAGTACTTTATTTAGAAACCAATATGAATAAATATAACCCCCTTCGAGCATCATCATACATTGATTTGCCAGGATGGATCAAACGAAAGAAAGCTGTTGTGAACGTTTTGAATAATGATGACGCTTGTTTTGCTTGGGCTGTAACTTCAGCTCTCCATCCAGCAGTGGAGAATATGGATAGATCATCATCCTATCCTCACTATTTTTCAGTGTTAGATTTAAAAGAAATAGAATTTCCTATGGCGATAAAAGACAATCAAAGTTTTGAAGAGCTGAAACATGTAAGTATTATTGTTTATGGAATTGAAAATAAGAGTATAGTAGGTCCTCTATATTATACTCAGGAAAAAAAGGATGCTCATGTAAATTTACTTACATAACTAAAGGTGAAAACGCCCACTATTGTTGGATAAAACATTTAAGTAGACTTGCCAGTAGTCAGGTTTCAAAACACAATGGTAAAAAGTGGTTGTGTGATGGCTGTTTGCTACATTTCCAGAAAGAGGACCAACTAATTCAACATAAAAAATGGGGATGTAATCATGTTTGTACGGTATTACCTACTCCTAAAAATAACATTCTAAAATTTAAGGATTATGAGAAACAGCTTCGAGTACCATTTGTTATATATGCTTTGCTAAAACCATTTAATACATGTTCTTCGAATCCAGCCCAACCTTTTACCAACACTACTCACATTCATGAACCTTTTAGCTTTGCATATTATATTAAATTTAGTTATGATGACTCTTTAAATAAGTTTGAGCTCTATAGAGGACCTGATGCACCTAAAGTTTTTATGGAAAGACTTGAAAAAGATGCCATCCGTATGTCCTCTATTTTAAATACTATCATTCCAATGGAACCACTAACATCATCACAGCAAATGTGTTTTGAAACTGAAACTAATTGTTTTATATGTGGTGAGTGTTTATATACGGACAGGGTTCGCGATCATGACCATTTAACAGGAAAATATCGAGGTGCTGCTCACCAA
Organism: Meconema thalassinum; assembly: GCA_946902985.2. Lineage (NCBI taxonomy): Eukaryota > Metazoa > Arthropoda > Insecta > Orthoptera > Tettigoniidae > Meconema > Meconema thalassinum. The sequence continues at coordinate 278,113,927 of OX336388.2, forward strand.
GAATGTAATTTAAATTATAGAGTAACAAAATTCGTTCCAGTCATTCTACATAACGGTAGCAAATATGATAACCACTTTATCGTTAAAGAATTTGGAGCTTCAGATGTGAAAATTGATGTGATTGCAAATAATAAGGAACAATACATATCGTTCACAAAATACATCAAAACTGACACAAAAAGAAAGAAAAAACTGCGATTTTTAGATTCATTCCGCTTTATGCCAAGTAGTCTTGATAAGCTTGCTAGTAATTTAAAATCAGATCAGTTTCATGAAATTCAACGTGTCTTTCCTAAAGAAGATGATTTTAATTTGATTCGTCAAAAGGGTATATTCCCTTATGAATATATTAACTGTGTGGAACGTCTTGAGGAGTGTTCTTTACCACCAAAAGATGCATTTTACAGTTCCTTAAACACAAGTCATATTAGTGATCAGGAATATTTACATGCACAACGTGTATGGACACAGTTTGACATTCAAACTTTAGGTGAATTTTCAGACATATATTTGAAGACAGATGTGTTATTATTAGCAGATGTTTTTGAAAATTTTCGGAATGTTTGTATGAAAACCTATGAACTTGATCCTTGTCAGTATTTCACTGCTCCTGGGTTAAGTTTTAGTTCAATGTTGAAAAAAAAAACGAAAGTAAATTTAGAATTAATGACTGATATAGACATGATCAATTTTATAAAATCATCAATTCGAGGTGGATTAAGCCAATGTAGTGGACGGTACTCTAAAGCGAATAATAAATACATACCTAGCTACAACCCTTGTGAAGAGTCAAAGTATATTGTCAACCTCGATGCAAATAACCAATACGGTTGGGCTATGAGTCAATATCTACCACTGAAAGATTTTCGCTGGCTGACTCAACATGAAATTGATGTCTTACATGTTAACACTCTTAATGATAACGATGAAAAAGGATATATTTTAGAGGTAAATCTTGAGTACCGTACCCTAAAGAGTTACACGATGATCATAATGATTTACCATTTTGTCCTGAGAATATGAAATCTCCATACATCACATCACGAACAAAAATGTTAATTGCTAATGTAAGTTATAAATGTAAATATGTAATACATTATCAAAACTTGAAACAGTGTCTACAGCGTGGATTGAAATTAACTAAAATTCATCGCGTATTACAATTTCATCAGTCAGCATGGCTCAAACCATATATTGATCTAAACAATAATTTAAGAACACAGTCAACAAACGCCTTTGAAAGAGATTTTTATAAACTCATGAATAATAGTGTTTTTGGGAAGACTATGGAGAATGTTGATAAGCGAGTTGATTTAAAGCTGATAAAGTGGGAGAATGATGGTAAAAGGTATGGTGCGAGCAACTTAATAAGCAAGCCTAACTTTCATAGCTGTTCAATTATTCATGAGGATTTAGTTGTAATACAAATTAACTTACAACAAACCCATATATGTGGGTTACGCCATTCTGGAATTGTCAAAAACACTGATGTATAAATTTCACTATTATTATGTAAAGAAAAACTATCATGATAATGCTACATTACTGTACACAGACACTGATTCTTTTATTTATGAGTTTAAAACTGATGATTTTTATGAGGATATCAAAACTGAGCTAAATAGGTTTGATATAAGTGACTATCCCAAGGATAATATTTACCATTTACCTCTAGTAAACAAAAAGGTTCTTGGGAAATTTAAGGATGAATGTACTGGTGTTGTTATAGACACTTTCGTAGGCACAAAATCTAAATCATACAGCTATATGACAATTGATAATGTAGTAGTAAAAAAACTTAAAAGGAGTGAAAAAGAATGTTGTTAGTAAAGAGTTAGATATAAGTGATTATAAAAACTGCATAGTTAGTAACCCACCTGTATTATATAAGAAAATGTGTGTATTTAAAAGTAAAAATCATCAGCTACATACCAATTTGCTGAACAAAGTTGCTTCAAGTAATGAAGACAACAAACGATTCATTATACCTAACACATTTGATACTCTTGCTTGGGGAAACAGTCGCATTGACAACTATTACTTTTCCTAAGTCTAATGATCACTATATTGTAATATTTGTAGTGTGTTTTATATTGTAATATTTTTTGTAAAAACTGTAAGTAGAATGTATAATGTTAGGCTACTGTAATTTATTAAAAATAAGATAAGTAATACATTTTAGTGTAAAATGTTTCCTTTTATATATTACAAACATTATTTTATAAAATGTACAAAATGTGAATACTGAACAAGGGGAATGTAAAAAATGTAAAGTGGAAATTGTAAATATCCATGTGTAAAAAAGTGAAATGTCTATCACCATTTTAAAATTAAAAGACATTGTGATCTGGTAAACCTTGTTCTTATTTCACAACAACAAAAATTTACAGAATGTGTATACTAAACAAGGGGAATGTAAAATAGGGGAAGTGGAAATTTTAAATATTCATGTGTGAAAAAATGAAATAAAGAAATGGCTATCACCATTTTTAAAATTAAAAGACATTGTATTCTTGTAAACCTTGTTTTTTTTACAAGAAATAGGGCTTTACAAAATAGAATACAAAGAAATACAAATTCCTCAATCCTTTTCAATGTTCATTTCGACTCATCGTTAACTTTCCTTTGATTGCACTAATCACGATGAGGGCTGCCAACCTCTCTCCCACTGAGACATCACAGGATGTCAAACGTTGTTTAGCTTTTCAACGATACTTTATCCGCTACACGTCTTAATGCAGGATGACTGTGGTGATAAAGGTTGATCCAAAGGATTAATAGGTATATCACCACGCTGCAAAGGTTCTTCAAGACAAGTTCCAGGACCACACAAATAATAACCAGGTAGGTAGATTTCGAAAGTCAAGTATTGAATTACTTTGTCAATGACACCATTGCCAGTACAGGTCTGGCATATCCTTTTCCATAGATGGTAAAAAGGTTTGATCTTCCCCCTCCTCTGTGGATGATGTTTAATGTTGCCGCTTTTTTCTCCATCACACCCGTGGAATGAAGAAACAAAGTCTTTACGTGGACTTTTATGATCGTGATACAGTTTGACTAGCCGGCAAGTGGCGCACTGTCGCATAGATGGTATTTTTGCCATAGCCACTTGCTTATGGTGATCATAATCCGTACTTGGTTGCAATTCACTTAACACAGGGTCTTGAGCCCATGATTTTGGTACATGTTGCCAGATTTCTTTCACTGCATTTGCTGCCACATAATAAATGAACGATTTTGGAAGAGTCAATAATTCTTCTTTATTAAAACTGTCTAGTTTCTTTTTACACACAAAGAATTTGCCAATGGCTTTATCGGTAGCATCCCCTTTCTCCATGGTAACACATCGATGTTTACACGTGGCTTGTAGGAATCTCACTGGTGTCATTCACAGGTAAACCTAGATTTTTAAATTTATTTAACAACTCCCAGCAGGCATTGGTGGTTAGCCAATGAAACAATTGCCACACCTTTGCCAAGGCTTTATGGGTTACTAGCTGAAGTACCCGTGCTTCGCTACGCGTCATAAATAAATTAAAATGTGAAGGTGACAGTTAAAACGGGGGATAGGCGAGGTGCTGCGCAGAGGAAGATTAAGGATGAAACATTTTGTCCAACTACACCGCTCGGCTTTGACCGTGTTTTATAGCACACATTAAGGTTTTACTCGCTAACCGTTGCAGATACCTCTCGGATAGAAAATTTAATTTTAAACCTCGTATATGCCATCAAAAGTTTGCTATTTCTTAGCGTTCTCTTTTTATTTGAAATGGAAATATGAAAGTTTGAAACCAAAGGGTGTAGTGACGTTACTAAAATGGTCGACAACTTTAAATAGTGCAAAGTATTGAAATCAAAAGTAACCTATATGTTAGCCAGGTAAATCAGCTACTTCCATGTAAAATTCATGTAAATCGGACCAGTGGTACTTGCGTGATTGAGTAATACACAGACACACACCATCTTATTTTTAGCCTCGCTTCGCCCGCGTCATAGTCGTGTCATATTGTTATTCAATGAAATGCAGGTTTAACCCCTTTAACACCCCTTTAGAACCTGAATATCCAAAAATCCCTCCTTAGTCGACGTTTTCGACACACAACAAACATATCCCCAAAATATCATTCTTCTAACTTTAATAGTTTTGGATGTTCGATGAGAGTGAACATTAAAAAATCCTTCCTTAGTGGAAGTATTTCTTCCAGAATTTCACCCCTCCCCGTAGGCCCCATAAATTGGATTTATGAATAAACGGTCGAACACCTATTTATTTATTTATTTATTTATTATTAAGCTGATTGATTTCCTCTGAGTTTCAAACTCCTCGCTTATGTCATTTAAGAGATACACGCTCCGTTAGGAATCTTTCAACCCCCACTTTTCATCCCTTTCACCTCGTAATATACACCACATCGAAAAACCATTAGACATGTGTCAGCTTATTTTTAATGATTAGTATATATGCCAAGTATCACATGCCCAAATGAAACCTCTCGTGAGATATTGTTATTCAATGAAATACACGTTTACCCCCTTAACACCTCTTTAGAACGTGAATATCCAAGACTCTTTCCTTAGTGAACGTTATCGACATACACGAACATATCCCCAAAATTTCATGTTTCTAACTTCAATAATTTTGGCTGGGCGATGATGAGTGAGTGAGTCAGTCAGGACATTTTTTTAAAATTTATTTTAGAGAATTTCACCCCTCCCCATGAACCCCTTAAATTGGATTTATGAATAAAACGCTCGAACACCTATTTACTTATTTTAAGCTGATTTTACCCCTGAGGTTGATAAGTGAGTAAGTGAGTCAATCAGTTACGACACTTTCTTTCCTCTTTTCCCCCCCAGAATTTCATCCCTCCCCATGGGCCCCTTAAATTGGATTTATGAAGAAACGGTCGAACACCTATTTACTAATTTTTTAAGCTGCTTTTTCCGCTGAATTTCAAACTTATCGTCTATGTTGAATAAGAGATACAGTACATGCTCCGTTAAGAATCCTTCAACCCCCAATTTTCACCCCTTTCACCTCATAATATACACCGTATCGATAAATCCTTAGACATATGTCTGCTTATTTTGAATTAGTTTATATGCCGAATATTACATCTCCAAATGAAACAACTCGTGAGATATTGTTATTCAATGAAATGCAAGTTTAACCCCCTTAACATCCCTTGAGAACATGAATATCCAAAAATCCATCCACAGTGGACTTTTTCGGCATACAACGAACATATCCCCAACATTTCAAGTTTCTAACTTTAATAGGTTTGCTGAGGGATGATGAGGGAATATCCAAAAATCCTTCCTTAGTGGACTTCTTTCCCCAGAATTTCACCCCTCCCCATGGGCCCCTTAAATTAGATTTATGAAAAAACGATCAAACACTTATTTACTGCTTTTTCAAGCTGATTTTTCTTCCTGAGATTCATACTTTTTGCCTCTGTCTTATAAGAGATACTTGCTCCGTTAGGAATCCTTCAACCCCCACTTTTCACACATACACCTCATAATATACACCACATCGAAAAACCCTCAGACATGTGTCTTCTTATTCTTAATGATGAGTTTATATGCCGAGTATCCCATCCACAAGGAAACCAATCGGGAGATATTGTTATTCAATTAAATGCTACCCCCTTAACACTCCTTTGGAACCTGAATATCCAAAAATCCATCCTTAGTGGACGTTCTCGACATACAACGAACATAGCCCCAAAATGTCATGTTTCTAACTTCAATAATATTGGCTGGACGATGATGAGTGAGTGAGTATGTCATGAAATTTTCTTTCATTTATTTTTCAGAATTCCACTCCTCTCATGAACCCCTTAAATTGGATTTACGAAAAAATAAAACGGTCGAACTCCTATTTACTTATTTTTGAGCTGTTCTTCCCCCCTGAGTTTGATGAGTGAGTTAGGACACTTTCTTTCCTGTTTTTTCCCAGAATTTCACCCCTCTCCTAGGGCCCCTTAAATTGGATTTTAGAAAAAACGGTCGAACACCTATTTACTTATATTTTAAGCTGTTTTTTCCCGCCGACTTTCCAACTTCTCGCCTATGTCGTTTAAGAGATACACGCTACGTTAAGAAACCCTCAACCCCCAATTTTCACCCCTTTCACATCATAATATACACCACATCGATAAACCCTTAGACATATGTCTGGTTATTTTTAATGATTAGTTTATATACTGAATATCACATCCCCAAAGAAACAACTCATGAGATATCGTTGTTAAATGAAATGCACGTTTACCCCCTTAACACCTCTTTAAAACCCGAATAAATAAAAATCATTCATTAGTTGACGTTTTTGACATACAGCGAACATATTCCCAAAATTTCATGTTTCCAACTTTAATAGTTTTCGCTGGGCGTGATGAGCGAGTGTGTCAGACAGGACATTTTCTTTCAATCATTTTTACCAGAATTTCACCCCACCCCATGGGCCCCTTAAATTGGATTGATGAAAAAACGCTTGAACACCTATTAACTTATTTTTAAGCTGTCTTTTTCCCCTGAGCTTGATGAGTGAGTGAGTGAGTCAGTTAGGACACTTTCTCTCCTTTTTCCCCAGAATTCCACCCCACCCCATTGGCCCCTTAAATTAATTTATGAAAAAAAACGGTCGAACTCAGATTGACATATTTTTTAAGCTGATTGTTTTTCGCTGAGTTTCAGATTTATCGCCAATGTCGTTTAAGAGATAGACCTACACGCTCCGTTAGGAATCCTTACACCCCCACCTTTCACCCCTTTCACCTCATAATATACACCATATCGAAAAACCCTCAGACACGTGTCTTCTTATTTTTTAATGATGAGTTTATATGCCGTGTATCACATCCCCCAATGAAACCAATCGGGAGATATTGTTATTCAATGAAATGCAGGTTTAACCCCCTTAAGACCCCTTTAGAACCTGAATATCCGAAAATCCTCCCATAGTAGACGGTTTTGACATACAATGAACATATCCCCAAACTGTCAAGTTTCTAACTTCAATAATTTTGGCTGGGCGATGACGAGTGAGTGAGTGAGTGAGTGAGTGAGTCAGGACATTTTCTTTCAATTTCCTTTTTTCAGAATTTCACCCTTCCCTATAAACCCATTAAATTTGATTTATGAAAAAAAAATGTCGAACAGCTATTTACTTTAAAGCAGTTTTCCCCCTGAGTTTTATGAGTGAGTCAGTCAGTCAGTCAATCAGTTAGGACACTTTCTTTCCTGTTCACCCCCCCAGAATTTCACCCCTCCCCATGGGCCCCTTAAATTGGATTTATGAAAAGGCAGTCAAACCCCCTTTTTTAACTTATTTTTTATGCTGATTTATTTCCGCTGAGTTTTCAAACTCCTCGCCTATGTCGTTTAAGAGATACACGCTCTGTTAGGAATCTTTCAACCCCCACTTTTCACCCCTTTCACCTCATAATATACACCACATCGAAAAACCCTCAGACATGTGTCTTCTTATTTTTAATGATGAGTTTATATGCCGACTATCACATCCCCCAATGAAACCAATCGGGAGATATTGCTATTCAATGAATTGCAGGTCTACCCCATTAACACCCCTTTAGAACCTGAATATCCAAAAATCCTTTCTCAGTGGGCGTTTGCGGCCCATGAGGAAGCTGCATACCAAATTTCATTCCAATCCGTTCGGTGGTTTCTGAGATTTCGTGATGAATGGTTGAGTGAGTGAGTGAGTGGTATTTGACAAATATATAGTAGATAGTGTCAAATCTTTGTTATGCTATACTCTGTTGACAGTGCTCTGTGAGCAGTTGAGTAACTAACGGGATTTCAAGTAAAGAACCTCATTTTCTATACCTGTAGTGGCGAGCACAACTCTCTTCCAGTCGGCCGTGTCTCGACTTGAGCTATGTTGCCATGGAAACGTCCTGCCTTGCCATTCCTTCATGAGTTAATTTTATGATTTGATTAGCCTGTGCTTGAGTGCAAAAGGGCCGAAATCAGAAGAATGAGAAAGACTATCGTAAATGCATGTAGCCAGCGGCTCCTTCTGGGTCCTAAACTATGTGTATGCAAAATTTGGTTGAGATTGGTGGAACGGCGTAGATTTGTATACGGAACAGACCCACCAACCCACCCACATACAGACTTTCACTCTTATATATAAGATATTGTCACAGGGGCAGCGGTCCATGAGTGTTTGCAGCGAGGGACAGCCCAAGTCCATTAAATCGATACATTGACAGTAAGACGCTAAAAATGGTTGTAGCCATTGATGTTTTGCACTACCTTTCACAAATACCACATGGGCAGAAGACAAGTGGGCTTTCATGACCATGTCCAGGTGCTTATATGAAATGGTTCCTTGCTTCCAGTCTAGTTGCATATGAGTTTCAATCCACTGGGTTTGTTTACGGTCTTTATCACACAATAAAGCAAATGCATAGGGTGGTTTAAACACCAAATGGGTAGCTTGCGATATCCAAAAAGTGGAACAATCGATCATGGCCACTTCTTTAAATATAAATTTGTTATCTCCAATTTTAAACCCTTGACAGTCGACAATCAGTGTACGCAACATGTTCACTCTTGTCAGGATCAAGTCCAACTGACCACAGACTGACTATCGTCCAGCAAGGTGTACCCATGACATTTACTTACATTCCATTCTAGTAAAAAAAAACACTGACTAGTCACTATTGAGGCTATGGTATGACAGGGGGGCATAAGAAATAATAATATAACAACAATAACCAATTTTTTATTACATTATTTTATTAGCATAACAAGTTTTACATTCTTTTTTCATTCTAGGATAGGGGCGGTACCAACTCATAGTGTCCACAACACCGATGATGAGCTGCTCACTGAAGCACCGTTGACACCATAAAGTTCACACGTATCATAACTTTTGTCATCACCCAGAGGCACGAGTGAGGGGTAACTTGAATGACAGGGTACATTACCCACATCCATTCTACACAGGTAGGTGACCAGCGCTGATGTTCTTTCATGGGTTCATCACTTTCTTCCCATTGGTCTAGGATGATGGGACAAAACACACATTTCACTTCATCTCTCTTGTTTTTAAATAATAGAATCCAGCGGCCACCAAGGCTTGAGGGTTTATGAAGGACACCGGCCACGTCACAAAGGTCTTGAAACGTTGTTCCTCAGATTTTAAATTCATGGGTGTGACGTCTCTTGATGCTTTTTAGCAAGACATGACTGAGCAGCATGATGTGGGTTAACCTGTTATTTATACACTTGTCACTTGGTTGGACAGTGGATAATAGTTGACTTATTGTCATTTAGACTTTCACGGCCCGTGTTATTATTCATAATGTTGAATTTTGGGCTTATGCCGTGTTTTATTATATTGCAATTCGACGCGTTTCGAAAGAAACCATGTCTTTCATCGTCAGGAATAATCTGGAATACGACAATGTTGCTAAGAGAAAGCAACGAAGCTTTCTCTTAGCAACATTGTCGTATTCCAGATTATTCCTGACGATGAAAGACATGGTTTCTTTCGAAACGCGTCGAATTGCAATATAATAAAACACGGCATAAGCCCAAAATTCAACATTATGAATAATAGTTGACTTGTTTGTGATGAATGATCAAACAGTAGGCCGCGGTATTGGCTGGAACATTATCATGCGTTTCAAAATCTATTCGAATATCAATATTGGATGGTTTGACAGACTCTTCCAAGTAGGAACAGTCAAAGACAATCAGTGGCGCCCTTGTCTTAAAAGCTTTGGGTGACAACATGAGGCAATTCTCTTTTTGATAATACGACCATCTAAATTTAGAAAACAAGCCGTACAGGGGGCCAAACTTATTTTTTGAAAAATCTAATTCCAGTCCTTCATAGGGAAACACAGCACCGTTGAGGAAAAGGCGTGCATTTCTTAAGTGCAGGTGATCAAATTGTGTGGCATCTTTGGTTTGTTGATACTTGCGATTTGTTTGAAAACCTACGATCATGTAGAGAGGTCTCTCTGTATAGCGGGCTGTTTTTACAGACCAACTGTGTGTCTTGGTGGTAGGCAATAGCGGGTACTCATGGAGTGCCCAGCTTCTAAATTCCATGGGTAGAGGCATATCTCTCTTTACCATTTTCAGTATGTCCAGGTTTTTGCTATCGTCAAGGGTCACATGTGGCACTTTCTATAGCAAGCGTTGTAGTTGAATGTTTGAATCTATGGTGGCATTGTCGGCTCCCTTGAGTGCATTATTTTCACTCCTGTCTCTCACCAAATAAAGCACTTGCCTTGCATTCACCACAATGCGCTGGTGATCTTCGGCAAAGCCTAAAATCAGTTTAATAGGTAAAAATCCAGTGAAGGTGCCATCCGTGTGTACCATCCAGTCATTGGTCGAGTCAGGGCACCAACCCGCCATGCAAAGTGTTTTACCTTCTTCTTCACTATAAGAGGGATATAGTTTCATGACACTGGAAATACCCACATTTCGAGTGCTATCCACTACGATATCGTTAATGACATACCGCACCTCAGAAAACAGAAGGGCAAATGCATGGTTGGCTAACTTGGGTGTGGTAGGTGTAGAGCCATCGGCTTTGGTGAGCCGACCTACAATCTGAATGACACTTTCATGTGGTAGTGTAACAGTCCGAATACTTCCCCTTAATTTATATGTTTTATAAGCAGCAAAATTAATTTATTATTATTATTATTATTATTATTATTATTATTATTATTATTATTATGTATATTTTAATTATCATATCGATTCTAGATTTATTCCATAATTTCTTTATATATATATATATAAGGGGTTTAATTATTGTTTGGCGGAAGTTATAAAATGGAGATTTTAGTTAGATTCGTTATAGGTTATATTTTATACAAGACTTGATTGGGAAATATTTCGTTCAACGTGTCGTCAGTTTCGCCACGGGTAGTCCGCCAAAAATAGACATGACTTTCGAGATATATGTACAAACATTCCGGGGACGCGAGGCTTCAAGACAAAGCAAGTTGGTCAGTTAGCGCTGACGTCACGAATTCTCGGAAGAACACCGCATCAGGACGCTGATTTAAAATTACTTCAGAAGCAACCCCACGTGGTTAACCCAACTAATGAAGAGGCATGATCAGAACTTAGGGATCTGGAGTGGGGAGCTACGTCATCAGGATACCTAATTGATTGGTCGAGAAATACTGCAGAGTGGGGAAGTTCATCTTCCATAAAAACCAATGGTCATCTACTCTCAACCCCCCAATCTTCTCAGATTTTCTGAATCTTCACGTCTATCAGACATCTTCGCTGCGAGATCGCAACTTATCAGTTCAAGAAGTTTTAAAATTAATACTACTGACGTGAATATGATCGTGTCCTTGATCATATTCACAAAAGTGAATTTTGGAGCAAAGCCATTCACATATGTCAGTCGGGAGACGGGACAAATTGGTTCCCTGCCCGTATCAAGATAAGGATCTATACAATATTGAGGCAGAACCAAACAACATCCGCCAGCAAGATCAGAGGGAAAACCAGACTACCACTATGAAGAAGACGGCCGTGAGTTCCTTTACTAAATCCAATCAAGTCTCTGTAATTCTGTTTATGGCAAATTAGAATCCAGCTTTTGTTTAAATTTAATTCATATTCCATTTTGTAACTCTCGCCAATTTAATATAACTTCCAGATTTTTTTTAAATTCATTTGTTTCTCTTTTTACGTCTTTTGCTGCTTTAAATTTTGATCAATTAAATTGTGTTCTTAAGTAATGGTAGGACTTTCATTTCCAGTAGCTAGCTTTAGACATAATGCATACCTTCTCCCAGTAGCGATAAGACAATTGGTTAATGGCTCAGCTATACCACGGCTTGAGAGAAAGACGTTTCGAGTGCTCTATCACGATTTTAATTAAATACTTTGGCACATCTAAAGTAAGTGTTAGATGTCCTGGCGCCCACACGAGCTGATTATAATCATTGCTAATGAACAGGTAAGAGGTAAGTATGCTATTGGTGGTGTGAGTAAAGCGGTGCTTGTTCTTGTTGCGATTCTTCTACTGTACTCCAGGAGAACGCAATATTGGAGCCCCGCCAGGAACGTAACCTTTGGTCACTTAGAAGGACCGGGAACGTTACATTTGTGCACTCAACGGGGAGCAAAAACGTTACATTTGGCGCCACAAGCGTAGGCCCGAAAACCAATTGTTAGTCGTGAAGGGAAAAGGATATATTTCAGTGCAAGTATTTTTGGGGGTGATAATAAGTTTTTTGTGTGTGTCGGTATGGCGGATAAAGATAAGATGAAGCTGCGAAGTGGTATAGAGGTGACGGGAGATGGTGAAGAGAATGGTAGTAGCGTGAATCTGGAGAAGGAGATAGACGAAGCTAGGAATTTAGCGGAGGTAAATTCTAATGCGACTAGTGTAGAGGGTAGTTCATCGGAGATGTCAGCACAGGATAGCATTTTGAGTATATTAGTTCAAATGAGACAGGAAAATAATAATAAATTTGAGCAACTAAATAAAGAATTAAAACATGAAATGGAAAGTAATAATCAAAAATTAAATAAAGAATTAAAACAGGAGATGGAAAATAATAGTCAGAAGTTAAATAAAGAATTAAAACAGGAGATGGCGAAAATAGATCAGGGTCTAAAGCATAATAATCAAAAATTAGATGATGTGATTAAGGCTAATGAAAGGTTGAGTGAGAAATATGAGAAACTCAAGGAGAGTGTAGATCAAACAAAAGATTAAATTAGAAGTGAATTTAAAACTCAAATGGAGGAGAACTTTCTTAAAGTCATTTCAGAGGTGGATAGTAAACTAGATAAGGTACAGGAGAAGCTAGAAAATAGTCTCACTACTCAGGGAGAGAGCATGCAAACACTGGTTCAAGTTGAAAATGAACAGATTAAAGATCAATTAGAAAGTGATATCGCTAAAGTACAGTCTGAGCTGGGAGATAAAGTAGAACAATGTAGTAGGAATAATGTGGAGAGTATTCACGAAGTACAGGAAAAGCAGAGTGTTTTAAGGAGAGAATTAGATCAAAGAGAAAAGGTGTTGAAGGAAAGAGTAGAAAAGGCTGAACAACAGGCAGGTAGGAAATGTTAGTAGAGTAGGATGTTCGAGTGGTAGTCACATTAGGGAGGCAGACTTACCTAAATTTAGCAATAAGCAAGGTTGCCCGATGGAATTTATGGAAGTAGTGGAAAGTAGATACAAAGATAGGTTAGATGACCAAGTAATTGAATGGAGTAATGTAGTAGATATTTTAGATCAGGCTTTTGTTGGAGAGACCCGAGGATGGTTCGCAGTCTATAAGAATGGATTTGAAGATTTTAGAGATTTTAAAAATAAATTCTGTATCAAGTACTGGAATGAGGAAATTCAAGGTCAGAAACGAGAAGGTATGGTGTTTGGTAAATACAATCCTAAGAACAACAGTTCTATGACGGAGTATTTCCTGAATCAGGTGCTCACGTGTAAGTATTTAGACGGGATGGCTCAGGAAAGCGACATGGTAAGGTTGTTACTGAGACATTTTCCATATCGGGTGAAAGAGGCCGCCTGTATTCAGAAGATAGGTACAGTAACAGAAATGGAGAAATTGTTAAGTAGTTTCGATGTGTTAGGAAGCAATGGTGAACAGCCGCCAAGTCAGTATGTCAATAGAGGTGTGCAAGAACAGAGAGGACAAAATTATAATCAGAACAATAGGGGAAATAATCAGAGCTATTCTAATAATCAGAATTATCATAATAATCAGAATTATAATCAGAACAATAGAGGCAATAATAATAATAATTATTCCGGTAATAATAATCAAAATAACTATCAAGGCAGAGGTAATTACCAGAACAGAGAGAACCAGAGAGGTAACGTAGGTAATCAGAACCAAGGGAGCAATAACCGAGGCTCTTACCAGAACAGAGAGGACCAGAGGGTTAGCGGAGGTCAGAATCAGGCCAGTCCTAGGGAGGACATACAGGTTATCCAGGCAAGTAATCAAGTGCCCAGTCAGCAGTCGGTAAATGGTGCCGGAGCTTTCAACTAGATCGAGACTGTAATGCGAGGTCAGATTTCCAGTCGTTGATATTCCCAGCCAATACTCTATTTAGTAAAACTCAGCAATTCTTCTAGGTTTGTGCCGTGCCTTGTGTGGGGTTTCGCCTAGGACACCAAGCTAGGCTCATCGGCGGGCTCTTGGTGTCCCTGCCCGGACCCCCACAGGAGTGACGAACTGCGCGCCACCTCCCTTTATATAAGGTGCAACTGCACCACTTGACTACGAGAACTAAAAGCTCAAGCAGCATTAACCTCCCTATGAAGGCTTCCAAAATGATGGTATATTGGCTTTCACGGCCGGTGAATTAAAACTCAGCAATTCTTCTAGGTTTGTGCCGTGTCTTGTGTGGGGTTTCGCCTAGGACACCAAGCTAGGCTCATCGGCGGGCTCTTGGTGTCCCTGCCCGGACCCCCACAGGAGTGACGAACTGCGCGCCACCTCCCTTTATATAAGGTGCAACTGCACCACTTGACTACGAGAACTAAAAGCTCAAGCAGCATTAACCTCCCTATGAAGGCTTCCAAAAACATGGTATATTGGCTTTCACGGCCGGTGAATTAAAACTCAGCAATTCTTCTAGGTTTGTGCCGTGTCTTGTGTGGGGTTTCGCCTAGGACACCAAGCTAGGCTCATCGGCGGGCTCTTGGTGTCCCTGCCCGGACCCCCACAGGAGTGACGAACTGCGCGCCACCTCCCTTTATATAAGGTGCAACTGCACCACTTGACTACGAGAACTAAAAGCTCAAGCATCATTAACCTCCCTATGAAGGCTTCCAAAAAGATGGTATATTGGCTTTCACGGCCGGTGAATTAAAACTCAGCAATTCTTCTAGGTTTGTGCCGTGTCTTGTGTGGGGTTTCGCCTAGGACACAAAGCTAGGCTCATCGGCGGGCTCTAGGTGTCCCTGCCCGGACCCCCACAGGAGTGACGAACTGCGCGCCACCTCCCTTTATATAAGGTGCAACTGCACCACTTGACTACGAGAACTAAAAGCTCAAGCAGCATTAACCTCCCTATGAAGGCTTTCAAAAAGATGGTATATTGGCTTTCACGGCCGGTGAATTAAAACTCAGCAATTCTTCTAGGTTTGTGCCGTATCTTGTGTGGGGTTTCGCCTAGGACACCAAGCTAGGCTCATCGGCGGGCTCTTGGTGTCCCTGCCCGGACCCCCACAGGAGTGACGAACTGCGCGCCACCTCCCTTTATATAAGGTACAACTGCACCACTTGACTACGAGAACTAAAAGCTCAAGCAGCATTAACCTCCCTATGAAGGCTTCCAAAAAGATGGTATATTGGCTTTCACGGCCGGTGAATTAAAACTCAGCAATTCTTCTAGGTTTGTGCCGTGTCTTGTGTGGGGTTTCGCCTAGGACACCAAGCTAGGCTCATCGGCGGGCTCTTGGTGTCCCTGCCCGGACCCCCACAGGAGTGACGAACTGCGCGCCACCTCCCTTTATATAAGGTGCAACTGCACCACTTGACTACGAGAACTTAGAGCTCAAGCAGCATTAACCTCCCTATGAAGGCTTCCAAAAAGATGGTATATTGGCTTTCACGGCCGGTGAATTAAAACTCAGCAATTCTTCTAGGTTTGTGCCGTGTCTTGTGTGGGGTTTCGCCTAGGACACCAAGCTAGGCTCATCGGCGGGCTCTTGGTGTCCCTGCCCGGACCCCCACAGGAGTGACGAACTGCGCGCCACCTCCCTTTATATAAGGTGCAACTGCACCACTTGACTACGAGAACTAATAGCTCAAGCAGCATTAACCTCCCTATGAAGGCTTCCAAAAAGATGGTATATTGGCTTTCACGGCCGGTGAATTAAAACTCAGCAATTCTTCTAGGTTTGTGCCGTGTCTTGTGTGGGGTTTCGCCTAGGACACCAAGCTAGGCTCATCGGCGGGCTCTTGGTGTCCCTGCCTGGACCCCCACAGGAGTGACGAACTGCGCGCCACCTCCCTTTATATAAGGTGCAACTGCACCACTCGACTACGAGAACTTAGAGCTCAAGCAGCATTAACCTCCCTATGAAGGCTTCCAAAAAGATGGTATATTGGCTTTCACGGCCGGTGAATTAAAACTCAGCAATTCTTCTAGGTTTGTGCCGTGTCTTGTGTGGGGTTTCGCCTAGGACACCAAGCTAGGCTCATCGGCGGGCTCTTGGTGTCCCTGCCCGGACCCCCACAGGAGTGACGAACTGCGCGCCACCTCCCTTTATATAAGGTGCAACTGCACCACTTGACTACGAGAACTAATAGCTCAAGCAGCATTAACCTCCCTATGAAGGCTTCCAAAAAGATGGTATATTGGCTTTCACGGCCGGTGAATTAAAACTCAGCAATTCTTCTAGGTTTGTGCCGTGTCTTGTGTGGGGTTTCGCCTAGGACACCAAGCTAGGCTCATCGGCGGGCTCTTGGTGTCCCTGCCCGGACCCCCACAGGAGTGACGAACTGCGCACGAACACGGCACAAACCTAGAAGAATTGCTGAGTTTTAATTCACCGGCCGTGAAAGCCAATATACCATCTTTTTGGAAGCCTTCATAGGGAGGTTAATGCTGCTTGAGCTTTTAGTTCTCGTAGTCAAGTGGTGCAGTTGCACCTTATATAAAGGGAGGTGGCGCGCAGTTCGTCACTCCTGTGGGGGTCCGGGCAGGGACACCAAGAGCCCGCCGATGAGCCTAGCTTGGTTTCCTAGGCGAAACCCCACACAAGACACGGCACAAACCTAGAAGAATTGCTGAGTTTTAATTCACCGGCCGTGAAAGCCAATATACCATCTTTTTGGAAGCCTTCATAGGGAGGTTAATGCTGCTTGAGCTTTTAGTTCTCGTAGTCAAGTGGTGCAGTTGCACCTTATATAAAGGGAGGTGGCGCGCAGTTCGTCACTCCTGTGGGGGTCCGGGCAGGGACACCAAGAGCCCGCCGATGAGCCTAGCTTGGTGTCCTAGGCGAAACCCCACACAAGACACGGCACAAACCTAGAGGAATTGCTGAGTTTTAATTCACCGGCCGTGAAAGCCAATATACCAACTCTATTTAGTGGTTATGACCTAAATGTAAGAGATGATCTCTTGTGCGATTATGATGAAAAGGTGACAAAACCTAGTGATATTGAAAATTTAAATTCCGTCATTAGCATAAATGTGTTGAGGGCGCGTATAGATACGCTTATAGATACAGGGTGTGTCAAGAGTTGCATTAGCTTGTCATTTTATAATAGGATGAGAGACGAAGGTGTAATATTTCAAGAAATCCCCATCAAATCAACTTTTGTAATAACAGCTGTAGGTAAAAAGTCTCATGTCATTTCTAAGCAGGTTCTGGTGGAAATTTGTATTAATAATGTAATAGGTATGCAGGTATGTTTGGTGATCCCAAACCTTGTGTTTTCCTTGATATTGGGTACTGATTGGTTGTCTGCTAATCAGGTTCAGGTGTGTTACGATGAGAGGTGTATTAGAATGAAATGGGGGAAGAAAGCTGTGATTATTGCATTTAATGAGCCAGGTAAGAGTGATTATTCTCAAAGAGTGTGCGTTATTAAAGTGATTTTGTCAGGTGACAATAAGGTGGGAAGTAGTGACGATGGTTTTAGTTTCATGGGCAGTTTGCTAACTAATGACAATCTAGAGGATGCATTATGTCAGGCTGTGGAAGAAAGTTCTTTAGGCATTGATCAGAGTGATCAATTATTGGATGTTTTAGTAAGGAATAGTAGAGTTTTTGAGAATCGGATTGGCGAGGCCAATTGCTACACACACTCATTAAATGTAATTGATCGCAAAGTCTTTGTAGGTAATAGATACCCTATCCCATTTAAATACCAAGAGGCAGTACAACAGCAGATTGACGACATGTTAAGAGATAAGATCATTGAAGCATCTATAAGCCCTTATGCTAACTCCCTAATTACCGTACCTAAACCAGATGGCCAGGTAAGATTGTGTCTAGACGCAAGAATTTTGAACATGCATATTTCACAAGATCAGTTGAGGTCACAGTCCATTGAAGAATTAGTTCAGTGTTTTGAAGGAAAGAAGTGGTTTACTTCAGTAGATTTAAGTTCGAGTTTTTGGCAGATTCCATTATGTAAAGAAGACAGACCTTTAACAGCTTTTTGCCACCGATACAATTTGTATCAATTCTGCAGAACCCCCTTACGGTTTGAAAAGTAGCTCAGCAGCTCTAATTCGAGGTTTAAATATTGCACTAGGCGATGATACTAGTAGTTTTGTCACTATTTATATCGATGACTTAGTCATCAGTTCCAGGTCTCTTGAGGAACATCTAGGTCATTTAGAGTGGGTTTTTAGTAAGTTAGATCAGGCAGGCTTTACCCTTAAATTAACTAAATCTAAATTCTGTAGGCAGGAGATCACTTTTCTTGGCCATAAAATTTCTACGGAAGGTGTGACACCGGAAGAAGGGAGAGTGGGGAAGATCTTGGATGCGATCGAACCCAGGAACGCTAAGGAGTTAAGAAGTTATCTTGGCGCCTGTAATTTTTTCCGCAGGTTCGTGTTGATGTATGCGTGCTTGGTGGGACCATTCAGGGAATTGTTGAGGAATGGAAGTAAGTGGGTTTGGATTCGATCGCATGCCGAGGCATTTCAAGCACTCAAATTGGGATTTGAGAACGCCATTATTTTAAGGTATCCAATTCGAGACAGGGAGTATGTGTTGTTGACCGATGCGTCACATATAGGAATTTCGGGAGTTCTGTGCCAAAAGGATGATGATGACAATCTCAGAATTGTGTCATTGGCGTCACGAGGGATTTCTGCAGCAGAAAAGCGATATACCATTACAGAATTGGAACTCCTTGGTATTGTATAAAGTTTGTGTAAATTTCGTATATACGTATTAGGAAGCAAGTTTACGATTTATACTGATCGCCATGCTTTGGCATTTATCAACACTTGCAAGTTAAGCTCTAATAGGATAAGTAGATGGATCTTGGCATTGCAAGAGTATGAATTTGTAATACATCACATTCGAGGGAAAGCCAATATCTTGGCTGATATGCTGTCCAGGGACAGAAATTTGTGTTCAGAGAGTTCTACGATCACGGCTGACCAGGGAATCTTGATCTGTGCATGTCTCGATCCTAGTAATAAAATATCGCTAGAGTCCCTAAGGAAGGTTAAGGAGAAGCAGAGAGAGGATGAAGTTTTGTGTGAGCCCCTTCTTATGTTAGAACAGGGTGACTCAGAGAGTGTGACAGTGGGGAGATTTGAGTACAAATTACAGGATGGATTTGTAACACGTAAGTGCATGGTGGACATGTGGTCAATATGTGTTCCTAAAGGTATGAGAGAAGAGTTGGTGTGGTTTACGCATAAGGAGTTAGGTCATTTTGGTCCGAGTAAAGTTTTATATGAACTTCAGCATTACTTTGTGTGGGAGAAAATACGTGGAATGAGTCAGGTAAGGACTCGTGTGTAACGGAACAACATGTGTCAATGCCCTGGTATACAATTAGTAGTTTTAAAGAGATAGGTAACTAAGTTTACAAGAGGCATATCCGACTGTTGACACATATACTGGAACGAGTGAGTTATCTGAATCAGATAAGCGAAGGGTGACCTAGTACCTTATATTTTGGAATTAATGGGGTAACTTGCACTCAAATATTATGCCTATGTATAAAACTATGCTTTCTTGTTTTATGTGATATAGGTAAAATTTTGTAAATTCATTACAGAGTACTTGCGAGGAATCAAGTATGCAGGATTATCACATGCGTGTGATGAATTAGTGAAGGCAATATTTATTATAATTATTCTGGAGACAAGAAAAATAACGATTTGAATTAAAACGATACAAGTCTCTCAGAATATCTGCCTAACAAACGAGTGTTAGTATGAATGAAATCAGACATATCAGGAAGAAAGAAATGAACATTGACGCTTTAAAGCAACAACAAAGTATTCATTGTTGTAAATATTGAAGGGTATATATGTATATTTTTAGTGTTGAAGGGTATAATTTTGTATGATGCTGTTAATTGTTAGGTTAAATGTGTATATAATTTGTTCGCCCAAATCTAAGATTGGACAAAAAATTCTAAGGGCGATGTAACAGTCCGAATACTTCCCCTTAATTTATATGTTTTATAAGCAGCAAAATTAATTTATTATTATTATTATTATGTATATTTTAATTATCATATCGATTCTAGATTTATTCCATAATTTCTTTATATATATATATATATATATATAAGGGGTTTAATTATTGTTTGGCGGAAGTTATAAAATGGAGATTTTAGTTAGATTCGTTATAGGTTATATTTTATACAAGACTTGATTGGGAAATATTTCGTTCAACGTGTCGTCAGTTTCGCCACGGGTAGTCCGCCAAAAATAGACATGACTTTCGAGATATATGTACAAACATTCCGGGGACGCGAGGCTTCAAGACAAAGCAAGTTGGTCAGTTAGCGCTGACGTCACGAATTCTCGGAAGAACACCGCATCAGGACGCTGATTTAAAATTACTTCAGAAGCAACCCCACGTGGTTAACCCAACTAATGAAGAGGCATGATGAGAACTTAGGGATCTGGAGTGGGGAGCTACGTCATCAGGATACCTAATTGATTGGTCGAGAAATACTGCAGAGTGGGGAAGTTCATCTTCCATAAAAACCAATGGTCATCTACTCTCAACCCCCCAATCTTCTCAGATTTTCTGAATCTTCACGTCTATCAGACATCTTCGCTGCGAGATCGCAACTTATCAGTTCAAGAAGTTTTAAAATTAATACTACTGACGTGAATATGATCGTGTCCTTGATCATATTCACAAAAGTGAATTTTGGAGCAAAGCCATTCACATATGTCAGTCGGGAGACGGGACAAATTGGTTCCCTGCCCGTATCAAGATAAGGATCTATACAATATTGAGGCAGAACCAAACAACATCCGCCAGCAAGATCAGAGGGAAAACCAGACTACCACTATGAAGAAGACGGCCGTGAGTTCCTTTACTAAATCCAATCAAGTCTCTGTAATTCTGTTTATGGCAAATTAGAATCCAGCTTTTATTTAAATTTAATTCATATTCCATTTTGTAACTCTCGCCAATTTAATATAACTTCCAGATTTTTTTAAAATTCATTTGTTTCTCTTTTTACGTCTTTTGCTGCTTTAAATTTTGATCAATTAAATTGTGTTCTTAAGTAATGGTAGGACTTTCATTTCCAGTAGCTAGCTTTAGACATAATGCATACCTTCTCCCAGTAGCGATAAGACAATTGGTTAATGGCTCAGCTATACCACGGCTTGAGAGAAAGACGTTTCGAGTGCTCTATCACGATTTTAATTAAATACTTTGGCACATCTAAAGTAAGTGTTAGATGTCCTGGCGCCCACACGAGCTGATTATAATCATTGCTAATGAACAGATAAGAGGTAAGTATGCTATTGGTGGTGTGAGTAAAGCGGTGCTTGTTCTTGTTGCGATTCTTCTACTGTACTCCAGGAGAACGCAATATTGGAGCCCCGCCAGGAACGTAACCTTTGGTCACTTAGAAGGACCGGGAACGTTACATTTGTGCACTCAACGGGGAGCAAAAACGTTACAGTAGGGTGTAAATATCTTGGTTGTTGATTACAAATTGAATTTCATCATTGTTATTGAGTCCAGGTGTTTGAGCTAGATAAGAATGGAGATCAATTCTTACCACTCCTGGTTGCTCCTCGATGTGGTTCGCTACCTCTAGGATAGAATTCATCATGGGGGTTGACGTGGTAACCCAAATGCTGTAAAATCTGCTTGTCCTTAGATGTTAACGTGTTTTCACGTGGCAAAGAACTAACACCATTCCTAGACGGTGTTGTTGCTTTATACACAAACTTCATAGTGGCTTTAGCACCAACTTGTAAGTCACTGGTGTGGTAGAATCTAGATCAATGCGTTGTTGCTCTCTATTGATCAGTCTTAATGTTATATTACTAATACCATCGACAGCCACAGAATGGAAAAGCACCACTGGAGGGTTTTCACGAATAATATAGCCATTGGGCGATGTTACAATAAAGTCATAAAGCGAATGTGATGGTTCTTGATTGGTGTACACTTGGCTAATAATATTACACGTCACCGACACGTGATGGTCCTCAATGAATTTCACTTCATGGTCTGAATAAAATTTATAGTGATTATTATTTTTAATACCTGTGTTTGACAGTAGGCACAATTAGTAGGAGCAATTTATACTGGGTGTGTTTTATAGCACGCTTAATTTATAGTAGGTACGATTAGTAGACGGTGCGTTTTATACTGATTATGATTTATTCTAATCGCGATTTTTACTGGACGCGATATCACTGGGCGTAATTGATAGCAGGCGCTGTTTACACTCAACGCGATTGATTGTAGGCGCGATTAATATTTGGCGCAATTGATAGTAGGCGCAATTGATATTAGGTGAGATTGATAGCGCAAGTTATACTGGGATGGCTTTATAGCGATATATATATTATGTTGGCTTACAACATAATAAGATTTCAACAAATTCTGAAGTATTTTATGGTTAATGATTGACCAAGAGTGTTATAGTGGTAGTTAACCTCACCTCACCTAACCTAACCTAACCTAACCTAACTTAATATAACCTCACCTAACCTAACCTCAGATCAGATCACCTCTGATATCATAAAGTTACAGTGTCAATGTTTACACTAAGTACAAGACAGAGAGGGAATATTTTAAGACTTAACCTCAGCTCACCTAACTTTACCAAACCTAACCTTGTCACGTGACATGTTCTACAAGTTTAGACTTTCTTTAAGACTGGCTATGACGTCATAGATGGATGGGAGTGAGTGGCTGGACATGACTTTTCATTAAACCAAAACATTTGGTAATGCAGTACATAATCGTAATCCAATCTGACCTAGTATTCTTTATATGCAAGACGTATGAATCAATTTGGACATTGCCAAGCCAAAATATAATGTATGGATACGTTGAGAAATAAAATAACCATCATTAATTGAACAGTGGGCAACAAATTGGAATATACAAATGTAAATTGCCATTTACATTGGACAGCTAGCCAACAGAACGATCCAACTAGTAAGAGTCTTCTGGTATATTTCAAGGTTAGATAATTTTATACCATCAAAATTTTACATCTTTCACCAATATATTAACAACATCGTAGCAACATCTCAACTGACAAGTATGTTTCCTCTGAAACCACATCAATGCAATCCATTGAGGTTGATTTGTAGTCACAAGACGACCGATCGTGATAAGATACATCATATAGCAATTCACTGCAATCGAACCATGCATATGTTTTCTAATTCTTTTTGTAAGCTTTCTTTGTTTTTAAATTTCTAATAGTGTTTTGTAAGGATATCCATTGTATCTTTGTTTTAATTCAATGTACGCTGACGATGGTGTCATTGAACACCGAAACAGGTACGTTTAAGCAGTAATTAAACCACATTCGTTAGTGTATGACAAGGCGGTTTTGAATAAGATAGTTCTAAGCTGTAGGACACAATTTCAGGCTCACTTCAAAATGAAACTTTTTTGTTAAGTGTATTTTTAAGAACAAATTTCGAGTCATCAAACATGACGCCACTGAACGGATAGATGTTTTATAATGTTAATTTAAACTGTCTTTTAACATGTGTTTTAGTTTTAATTTTATTTATGATGAAATGATTGTTGATATTGGGCCCGCTGAGCTCATGCTCAGTGATATTTTCTTTGGAGCACATTTGTAATTGTCATAGAACGCACCCGGAGACCAGCACATGGCTGGATATGATGAAGGAAGTGATCTTGACTTCGAAGAAATCTCCGAATTATTTATCTGAGTACTTAATACACACATCAAAAAAAGTTTTGCATCACCTCGGTTCCCAGATCTCCGGCATATAGACGTTGACTGTGTATATTGTATCCAAGATACAGTCCCTTTGACTGTTCATAGATGTCACTAAAACTGCTCAAAGATGTAAACAACCATGCATGAGCAGGGCCTATTAGACGGAGGGGGTACGACAGCCGATCAGTTCCAGTCATTCCACCAGGACGAAGGTACGCTGCTCATGTTGTCTGTAGTTCTACCATGCCTAGAAGGTCAATACCGCAGTTCGATCGCGTCCGCATTGTTACTTTGTGTCAAGAAGGGCTCTCAACAAGGGAAGTTTCCAGGCGTCTCAGAGTGAACCAAAGCGATGTTGTTCGGACATGGAGGAGGTACAGAGATACAGGAACTGTCGATGACAGGCCTCGCTCAGGCCGCCCAAGGGCTACTACTGTAGTGGATGACCGCTACTTACGGATTGCCGCTCGGAGGAACCCTGACAGCAATGCCACCATGTTGAATAATGCGTTTCGTTCAGCCACAGGACGTCGTGTTTCAACTCAAACTGTGCGCAATAGGCTGCATGATGCGCAACTTCACTCCCGACGTCCATGGCGAGGTCCAGCTTTGCAACCCCGACACCATGCAGCGCGGTACAGATGGGCCCAACAACATGCTGAATGGACCCCACGGAATTGGCATCACGTTCTCTTCACCGATGAGTGTCGCATATGCCTTCAACCAGACAATCGTCGGAGACGTGTTTGGAGGCACCCTGGTCAGGCTGAACGTCTTAGACACACTGTCCAGCGAGTGCAGCAAGGTGGTGGTTCCCTGATATTTTGGGGTGGCATTATGTGGGGCCGACGTACGCCACTGGTGGTCATGGAAGGCTCCGAAACGGCTTTACGATACCTGAATGACATCCTCCGACCCATAGTGCAACCATATCGGCAGAATATTGGAGAGGCATTTGTCTTCATGGACGACAATTCTCGACCTCATCGTGCACATCTTGTGAATGCGTTCCTTCAAGATAACGACATCGCTCGACTACAGTGGCCAGCATGTTCGCCAGATGAACCCTATCGAACATGCCTGGGATATGTTGAAAAGGGCTGTTTATGGACGTCTTGACCCACCAACCACTCTTGAGAGATTTACGCCGAATTGTCGTTGAGGAGTGGGACAATTTGGACCAACAGTGTCTTGATGAACTTGTGGATAGTATGCCACGACGAATACAGGCATGCATCAATGCAAGAGGACGTGCTACTGGGTATTAGAGGTAGTGGTGTGTACTGCAATCTGGACCACAAATGCTGAAAGTCTAGCTGTATGATGGTACAACATGCAATGTGTGGGTCTCATGAGCAATAAAACGAGCTGAAATGTTGTTTGTGTTGATCTCTATTCCCTTTGTATTTAAAGGTTCCGGAACTCTTGGAACCGAGGTGATGCAAAACTTTTTTTTGATGTGTGTATGTTTCTACACTTCACAAGGCTCAGATTATATCACCATGTAATTCTGCATATTTTAAACATTCTGGTGAATGTATTTTGTCTCAAGGTAAAGGTATTTAACGTCACTGATATGCGAAGCGGAAGGAATTAGTTGCTCAACGACTCAAGTATGAACTAGAACCCAGCAGGCAAGAGCGACTCACACACACCCGAGTTTGGATCCGTCCACACTGGACGCGTTTTATAGTCCGTCTAAAAGACGAGGTAACAGTCCGCCCACGAGGCGAAGAAATATAATATCGGTGTGCATCGCAATTAATTAAAGCACCCTCTTGAGTGAAACAATGGAACAATAAACGCCAGTGATAGCGTTGTGGACATTTTGGTGAAAATTTTGTATTATTTCACCATATTTTTACAACGTCGTGGAACACCATATTTCTGACCACGAGGCCGACATATACTATGTCCGCAGGGGACGTGAAAATATCTAACATTTGTGAACTGAAACTATTTGATGTGGTTGATTTCAACGCCACCATTACAGAAAATATCATCGCCAGTAGCGCAAGCATTTTCCGACAACGCATTGACAAGATTACCTGTGATTTGCGAAAGAATAAATTCAGTGAGATAACGCCAAGTGGGCGTATTAAAATCAGTGAAAAGCAGACAGTGAATGGCCAATTTGTTATAAAGCCTGCACCAATGTGTAACGTCAGTGAGTCATTCAATATCCACTATTTGTGAAAAGACTAGGAGCTGTGAATTACCAAGTGTGTAAATCGTCAAACATGCATATTTCAACCGACCACGTGAGTGAAATAGTTCAACACTTATCTACAATGGGTGTTATGGAGTAGACCCCCATATTGTGAAGGAGCCGTTCTGAGGGAAGAGTTTCAACATGACGGATGAAGCAGCCAACCACGAGGAGAGGATGAACGTGTTTCGTGCTTGGATAAGAGCCGCTACTATGGAGAAGAAGACATCTTTAAGTCGACCACGAGGAGGCATCAAGTACCTGGTGATGGATAAGGCTTGGGTTGGAAGCCTAGCTTGGATAACCCATACCTCAAATCCAGAGGATGTTTTACCCCTCAGCTCCAGAGCGAATTCGTTCATTCTCTCTTGTATGGGTCTTATTGTGGTAGAGTAGTTATTTAAACGAACCGAACTCATCTTGACAGCCAGATAGGTAGGGATTTTGTAGTTTTGCACTCATGCTTAGTAATTTGAACGTCAGGTCTATTGCTACCTAAATGTGACTGTAGCTGTTGAGCTATTTTAGTTAACCCTAGTACGGGATTTTGTATTTTTCTTTGAGATGATGGACAGCCGTCATTTTAGTATTTTTGTGACGCCTCAATTTTGGTAATTTCACGTCACGCCACTGACTTGCTTAGACAGGTCGTATCGGTTGATAGCCCATAGAAGCCATCAGTTATGTAATTATATTGTAATTTTCATTATAGAGAGCTTTGACGCCACTTACGTTCTTGGTGAAGAACGAAGTCAGGGATTATCTAGTATGCTACTAGAGCATCGAACCCTGGACTAACGACGTATCATTAGCAAACGCAGCAGATGTGAGGTTTTGCCCATTTATTGTATAATTTGTGCCCAGTGAGAATAGACACAGGATTTTTGTTATTTGAGAAAATGTAAATATTACTTGAAGTGACATATCTGTTAATGCAAGGCACTCCGAGCGAGTGATATGTCTAGCTTTTACTACTGTTTGGTTTTGAAGGTCTTATTGTACTGTGTATTTCTACGTAGTAACTGTGATGTTGTTTAATGTTATATTGGCACAAGCCACAGGCCAGTTCATATTAGGACTTTCATTTGAGAGAACTGCTGCCTAGAATGATGGAATGTTTGTTATAAACTGCCCGACGCAATGAGTGTAGTTTGTGCGGAGCGAACTCAGTTACAGAACAGGTGTGAGCATTACCCACAAGCCACCGGCGCATGTATTTGAGACTGACTAGTAGAGACCCTTCGACTGATGCTTTGGCATCGCGTAACTGTTATGATTTGTTTTCATTATCTGGGTCAAGTTTGGAAGCCATTTTGTGAAATCAGATGTTTATGCTCTTGTAATGGATGACTACCCGAGGCACATGTTTTGATCCCTCTGCATAGCGACTATGTTTAACACTGTTTTGAAAGTGTAGGGCACCCTGTTTGGAGGCTGTATTAACGGTAATTCGTGCTAGTAGAGCACTGATGTCCAGACTCAGTTCTGAGACCTTATTGTACCGGGAGGTAACTGACGTGTTTCCCAGGCCTACCCGAACGTTGTTTAGATATGCCGAGCGTCACTAACAACGTGTGTTATTGTATTGTCCGAGCGTTAGGAGCTCGTGGAAGGTATTCGATGTTATGCGATGTTATTGCAAGTAAATGATCTTTCAGGAGACACTACTGCTTATCCCAGGTGTCTAGGATCGTCAGCACTATCGTCATAAACCTACAATACAACTTAAACCTACGTTTTAATAATCACAAGAGGAATTATTCTAAATGAATCTGATAATTAATTTGATCGTTTGCTATAATCTTGGAATCTACATTTTGAGCTTGCTGACCGACACCTTTTGATGAAAATCATTTCCTGGCGGGAATGACATAGGACAGAACACACAATCTTGAGACGACGGAGTGCGCTTCACCAGTAGTTCCTACTCGGTGGAGCACGACACTCAACTAATATAAGTCGTAGTTGTAACTACGCTATTACCAACCTAACAGACATTCACGTCGATGACTTTGGGCACAAACAGTATTCCAAATCGTGTAGGCAGGGTTTAATAATATGAAACTGTTGTCTAGTGTTTTATTTATCATGTGTGTAATCCCTTATGTACCTTTCTCTGCGTGAATAAACACTTAGTCATAAGAGTGTTATTAATGTTTTTTTTCTTGGCTGTCATGTAGATTTGATTGTAATGTTTTTGCTTACGGACGTCACCGCCGTAAATTTTGTATTCATTGTTAGGACCTAGCTAAATTGATTAACGTTAAATGTAAATAGGGAAATGGTACCATCATAGCCTAGTTTTGCTTTGCTTCTCTGTTAAATATAAATTCTGTTATTAACTTAATCTTTAGTAATTTGAGCAGGGTTTCTTTACGTGACATTTTCCTAGCTTTGTTGTTGTTGCTTAACCATTTGTATTAGATCTTTCGAGAGGATTTACGCGGACTAGCCGATACAAACCCTCCGGACTAGGATAGGGGCTTGACAATTTTAAATAAAAGTGTTCACGAGTTTTACTTAAGACTGGTTGTTGTTGTTTTGTGTGTACTTCTTGGGTCGTCTATGACTTTAGCTACCACGTTAACCCCAGATCACAATTTCTCTGGCCTATAAGAAGTACATCCGATCATCTCGGCACATGTGTTCGGCAGGCGAGGTGTCTGGGAAGTCACTTCGGTTGTTGGCAACCCTGACAGCTCCTCTGACGGGCTCAATACGTTGGGTGATATTTGCATGAATATGTTGACGTGATAGGGCTGAAGAAGGGATTTTTAGCTTGAAACATCTACCCTAATTTTTTTAAATTTTATAAGTGGCATGTTAAAAATCAACAGATGGCATTAAACTACACTTTTATGTCTGGCCTAACAGGGAATCCCCGAATTGAGTGGTGTTATCTCCTTGCTAGCTTCTCACAAGCTCTGAGATTATCGTGTTCAGCCGAACTTGCGTTGCAAGTTTTAAGAAGGTCTTTTTGTGATTTATATACCGGTAGTTATTTTGCGACATGTGCAGTAATAAAAGTGTCAGTGAGCAAGTGCTTCAATTTTGAACTCCACGGATGTAGATTATAGTGGTTTTTCATATGAAGAGTCCGAAGATGGATATTCAAGTAGTGTCTCTTTGTATTAAAGAATGTCCATAATATCCTACCTGTACGCACTTCTGAGACGGAGTACAACCAATAATCAAGGTAAGCCATTAATATTACGCACATGTGCCTGTTTATAGATACCGTAGTGTTCGATAATTCTGGAAGAGTTTTAATTTGCCGTATTTTAAGTCCGCGTACATACATAAAACATATCCGACCGCGTAGGGTTAAGAATGGCAATTAAGAATTAAAATAAAACCAAACCTCTGGTACTACAGCCCATGACGTTCCTGGGCCTACCAAGTGACCCCTGCCCAACCATTTGGCCCGCAGATTATGGGGCGACAGTAGTGAGTTTTGGCCGGTTCTAATGCCACCGCCACCGCTGGAATACTAAAATGGCAATATCTCGCGAAACAATCAGGATAGAGACTTGTACGAGGTGTCAAATTACTCAGGCGAACACCCCCTTTCCAATGGACAACATATTTCAACCCCAAAAATAAAACCTACCCTACTAGGAGGTGAAATTGTATTTTTTTTTAGAAAATCTCGCTTTTCAAGTGCGACATGTGGGAGTTTGAATGCCAACACGAAATTAAACGTTGTTCCACACAGGAGACATGTGTACGGTGGAAAGCCAATATGAATTAACATGCTTGTTTTTTGTTTTTACTGTAGTGTAACCTAACATAACCTAGCCCAACCCACGAGGGGTGATAAAAGTATTCCTAGTGGCGCTTGTCGATTGGCAATCCAATAATCAAAGAGGGGCATGTCAGGCCTTGAGTTGAGAGCCCCTGTCATTGTTGACGAGTCCCCGAGGACAGGTCCTTGTTGACGAGTCCCTGTTGACGAAAAATCGATATCTTGGAAACTAAGAAACCTAAAATTAGGTGTAATAGCTCAAAAAAAGTGGTCATTAAATATTCTTTTACCACGATTGGTCATTTAACCCCTAAAACAATGCATGTAGATTTTACAGGAAAGAAGGGGAACCAATAATCAGATTTGGACACATGAGGTGTTATAAGACTCAGGGCGACAATCCCTTCTTGAATTTATTATATATTTTTTGAAATTTTGACAAAGGGCCTAACCACATATTTTGAAAATTTAGATTTTTTAAATTTTTGAATTAAATTTAATATTTTTTTAGTAGAGAGAGACAGTACTGGTTGTGTTTAAACCAGCATGTCGCCGATCACTGTGGCCATGTTCAATGGATGAATCGATATTTTGTGAAGCATTGATTGAAGAGGGTCATGCGACGACTTGTTTTAAGAATATTTTTTTTTGTTTTTTCCTATGATGCATGCATTTATTTAAATATCCCAAAACGGCAAGGTTACTAATTTGAGATTTTATAAACTAATAATGGGATTCGGACTCATAAGGTGTCCTAGAACTTGACATGACGCTTTCTTTATATGGCTTATGGATTTCCCCAAAACGATTGTAAACAACAAGGTCATGGACTTTTGTTTCACTTAATATATTGCAAACCCATAATGTTAGATGTTTATGGTGAGTGATGAAACATAGCTAGGCAGAGAAGGAATTATTGTAGGCTACACGTATGGTGACTGACAAGTCTTTGACCATTGAAACTTGTTTTTAAACCTGACCGCAGTACATAGGAAGCATCGGTTTCAGGCATGACATGACATGACAAACGGTGTGAACAAAATCCAAGTTATCGATTCAAGAATTAGGAGTAGCTAAGAAAACAAGATGCTGACTACACTGAACCAAACCGAACCAATACAATCCTTTTTGGATGTCTAATGTTACTTGCTAACCATTTTGTGCTGCTGTGGCAAGCACTTTTGGCTCTTGCACTAGAGGTCTTAACTCGATTTTTAGCTTTAAGGTTTAGAACGAACCAAACTAAGAAAGACGGTTATGGTGGTGCAGTGGTTAAGCTGTTAGCCTTTGACTAAGGTAGACCGGGGTTTGATTTTAGGTTAATACGCATGTCAAAAACGTACAAAAAACCAGGGATTATGTTTTAAGACTGATTACACTTGTATTTTTTTTTTCAAATTATTACTTGGATTACAAATACAAAGGTGGACTGGGTTCAATATACAATTAATGCAAGTAACATTTTTGATTGGTTTTTGATTTTAGACTTTAGATTTTAGAATTTACATTTCAGATTTTACAAAAAGACCAAACCATAATGTCATGACTTTACATTTTCGGTAACTAATTATTAAAGAAGAATTATGGTTTTCTATACTATATTTTGTTTTGTTTTAGATTTTAGAAATTTGATATTGGATTATAGATTTTAGGTGAAGACCAAACTAATATTGACTATTCATTAGACACTGGTATGTAGATAGAAATATTATTAGACTATATGTTAAGATGAATTTTTAGGTGTTGACTAGCCTTGCAATAAGAATTAACTAACCAGACATGAGTTAACTACCAACGAAACACTTTGGCGACTATGCTTGTTATTGACCAGTGAGTAGGGTTTTAGAAAAACTCTTTGCTATTTTGGGTTATATACAACAAATGTAAAGACCTACTGAGCGACTATGTTTGCTAAACAAGACATTATACCAGAGACGATTGGGATTCTTATGTAGCTCAGGCAAGGAAAGCATTTCTACAGAATTTATTGATATTGAATATAGATTTAGGGATTAGGAAGTCATATTTGAAGACCTTTGTCTGGAGCGTGACACTCTATGAAAGTGAAACTTTGACTATTGGTGTAGCAGAAAAGTGGAGAATTAAAGTGTTTGAAATTTGGTGTTACAGGAGAATGATGAAGATTAAATGGGTGTATAGGGTTACAAACAAAGAGGTATTAAGGCAAGTGGGAGAGGAGAAATGTTTCTGGCGACTACTAATGAAGTAAAGCGATAGGTTGGTAGGACACATACTAAGACACCCAGGAATAGCAAGCTTAGTTATGGAAGAAAAGGTTGAGGTCAAGAACTGCAGGGGTAGACCAAGGTTAGAATTTGTTAAACAGATAGCCTTGGATTTAGAGAGATGAAACTATTAGCTTAGGACCTGGAGTCATGGAGCTGTATTAAACCAAATCAAAAGGCTGAAGACTCAACAACATGTAGAGCTTACCAATATAATGTTGTGTAACGGTAAATGTTGGTCAACGAACAGTAATGCATTACTAATACCCATGACACGATACCTGAGAGCTTTTCAAAAATTATTTTAAAATGCCTTTAACCCTATATTAAACACCCAGTTCTCAAGACTCATAACTACAATGTTATGGAAAAAACAAAAAATCTACATTTAAAATCGAGCAAGTGGTTGAGTCAATGTACACTGGTACATTTTGTAAACACTCCAAGTGCACAAAACAAATTACATTATTAACTGTCAGGTTGGCCGAGTGGTTAAGGCGTTTGACTTATGTTCACATTTTCAATACAAGAAAGCAAGGATTTGAACCCCTTACCTGACATAACTATTGCTTTAACATAGCTTAGCGATACTGTATTATTATGATACTCAATACACAAACCATAGATAGAGTGTATTGTTTAAGTCCACTCTCTCTTTCTAACATAGCTAGAGACTGTCGATGGTTAACAATTACATTAATAGTGGGAGGATGTAGTGATAGTAATTAAGAAAAAGCAGACAATAACCATAAAATATTTTTATTAAATTTATTTTATAATAGATACACACTGAATCAAATCTCTCTCTTTACCATTGTTTGATATAGATTTTTTAAACACAACGCTTGTTGTAGATCCTTTTATAACTTTCTCCAGGTACTCTTGTTCTTAAAAAACTGGGGAAGTCGCAATGGTTTTATAGACATAAAACCCTCATCCTCTTCTTTTTCATCATCATCATCATTATGATAGTAATTGTTACCATCATTATCATCATCATAATAATCATCATCATCATCCTCATCACTAGAACTATCCAATTCCTCTTGTTCCTTTTCCACAGGGACCTCTTGTAAAGTCTGCATTGCTTTTGATAGTGTTAAGGGTTTCTTAGACGTTGACAACTGTCCTAACATGACTTTTTGAGGACATGATAAGTGATTTTGAACAAACACTGCACTATCTTGAGCAGCAATATTTCTTTCTTGGACTTTCTCTTTTACCTTGGTTAGAGTATTTTGTCCATTTAAATGTGTAATAATTTGAGATTCACAATGATGCTCGTTTGAACTAAGTACGTTGGAGTCTTTTGTTTTAATAATTCCTCGACACTTTTTAGATCGTTGTTTTGAACTTCGCCAAATGACAGTTCCAATCTTATTGGTTGTTTTTACAATATATGTATATCCTTTATAGTAGACACATGGCTCACCATGGCTGGTTGTTGAGACTTCCATATTAACTAATACACATGAATTAAATTTTAGTAAAGTCACTTTAGTAATAATAACAGTAAAATGAATGAAGTGGATTGATATTTTTTAAAGGTGGAATTTTCAAAGTAATGTCCAGAATAATAATAATAATTACATGAACAATTTTTGGACTACAAGCCATTTACACACACACTGATCAATGTCGAGATTTATACTGAACACAATTTATAGTGATTATGATTTTTATTGACTGTAATTCATAGTAGCCATGGTAAGTAGGAGCAATGTATACTGGGTGTGTTTTATAGCACGCTCAATTTATAGTAGGTACGATTAGTAGACGCGTTTGATATTGAGGGCGTTTTATACTGATTATGATTTATACTGAGCGCGATTTTTACTAAAAGCGATTTTTACCAGATATAATTGATAGCAGGCGCTATTCATACTCAACGCAATTGCTGGTAGGCGTAATTGATAGTAGGCGCAATTGGTAGTAGGCACAATTAATAGTAGGCGCGATTGGTAGTAGGCGCGAATAGTAGTAGGTGCGATTGGTAGTAGGCGTAATTAGTAGTAGGCGCAAATTATAGAAGGCACGATTGTTAGTAGGCGCAATTGATAGTAGGCGCAATTGGTATTGGACGTAACTGATAGTAGGCGCTATTGATTGTAGGCGCAATTGACAGTAGGCGCGATTGATAGTAGGCGTGATTAGTAATAGGCGCAATTAGTAGTAGGCGTGATTGGTAGTATGCGCGAATGGTAGTAGGCGCAATTTACAGTAGGCGCGATCGGTTGTAGACGCAATTGGTAGTAGGCGCAATTGGTAGTGGACCTAATTGATAGTAGGCGCTATTTATAGTATGCGCAATTGACAGTAGGCGTGATTGATAGTAGGCACGATTGGTAGTAGCCGGGAATAGTACCAGGCGCGATTGGTAGTAGGCGCAATTAGTAGTAGGCGCAATTTATAGTAGGCGCAATTGGTAGTGGACGTAATTGGTAGTGGACGTAATTGATAGTAGGCGCGATTAGTAGTAGGCGCGATTAATAGTAGGCGCGATTGGTAGTTGACGCAATTGATAGTAGGTGCAATTGATAGTAGGTGCAATTGATAGTAGGTGCGGTGAGTAGTAGGCGCGATTGGTAGTAGATGCAATTGGTGGTATGCGCAATTAATAATAGGCGCGATTGGTAGTAGGCGCAATTGATAGTAGGCGCAATTGACAGTAGGGGCGCGATTGATTGTAGGCGCAATTGGTAGTAGGCACAATTGATAGTAGGCACAAATGATAAAGCGAAGTGATTTTTGTAACAGTTCTATATCTTTCTACGGCTTTTCTCTTTTGTTTCTATACCCTCATAAATTAGATATAGAGAATGTACACCACGATTTACATTCTCGAGCAAACTTTCTGACATATCATTAAACCGTGCAGGAAGAAAAACCCCTGTTGACTTGCCCCTTTGAACGGGTCCTCTTGAAGGCGGTCCTTTATGACGGGTCCCTGTTGACGAGTCCCTGTTGACGAGTCCCTGGACCCTTTACATAATTTGGATAAATGAATGTGCCAGTCCATAGGGACCCGTCAACAGGGTTCGTCAACAAGGATCCGTCCACAGGGACTCGTCAACAATGACCCGTCAACAATGACCCGTCAACAGGGACCGGTCATAAAGGACCCCCTTCAAGAGGACCCGTTCAAAGGGGCTAGTCAACAGGGGCTTTTCTTCCTGCACGGTTTAATGATATGTCAGAAAGTGTGTTCGAGAATGTAAATCGTGGTGTACATTCTCTATATCTAATTTATTAGGGTATAGAAACAAATTAGAAAAGCCGTGGAAAGATAATAGAACTGTTACTAAAATCACTTCGCTTTATCATTTGTGCCTACTATCAATTATGCCCACTACCAATCGCGCCTACTGTCAATTGCGTCTACTATCAATCGCGCCTACTACCAATCGCGCCTACTATTAATCGCGCCTACTACCAATCGCGCCTACTACTCACTGCATCTACTATCAATCGCGCCTATTGTCAATTGCGCATACTATCAATAGCGGCCACTATCAATTATAACCACTAACAATCGCGCCTACTGTTAATCGCGCCTACTACCAAAGTCGCCTACTACCATTCGCGCCTACTACCATTTGCGTCTACTAAGAATAGTGCCTACTATCAATTGCGCCTACTTTCAGTTGCGTCTACTATCAATTACGTCTACTACCAATCGCGCCTACTGTCAATTGCGTCTACTACCAATCGCGCCTACTACTAATCGCGCCTACTGTCAATTGCGCCTACTATCAATTGCGTCCACTGCCAATTGCGCCTACTATCAATTGCGCCTACTACCAATCGCGCCTACTAATACTCGCGCTTACTATTAATCGCGCCTACTACTAATTGCGCCTACTACCAATCATGCCTACTACCAATTGCGCCTCTCCGTGGCTTAGGCGGCAGCACGCCGGCCTCTCACCGCTGGGTCCGTGGTTAAAATCCCGGTCACTGCATGTGAGATCTGTGCTGGACAAATCGGAGGCAGACAGGTTTTTCTCCGGGTACTCCGGTTTTCCCTGTCACAATTTAATTCCAGCAACACTCTCCACTATCATTTCATTTCATCTGTCATTTATTTAATCATTGCCCCAGAGGAGTGAGTCAGGCCTCGGCAGCCGGCACAGTTCATATCCTCGCCGCTAGATGGGGGCTACATTCTTTCCATTCCTGATCCGGTCGGAGACTGGAAGCAGGCTGTGGATTTTCATTTTCACCAATCGCGCCTACTATTAATTGTGCCTACTACCAATTGCGCCTACTACCAATTACGCCTACTATCAATTGCGTTGAGTATGAATCGCGCCTGCTATCAATTATATCTGGTAAAAATCGCTTTTAGTAAAAATCGCGCTCAGTATAAATCATAATCAGTATAAAACGCCCTCAATATCAAACGCGTCTACTAATCGTACCTACTATAAATTGAGCGTGCTATAAAACACACCCAGTATACATTGCTCCTACTTACCATGGCTACTATGAATTACAGTCAATAAAAATCATAATCACTATAAATTGTGTTCAGTATAAATCTCGACATTGATCAGTGTGTGTGTAAATGGCTTGTAGTCCAAAAATTGTTCATGTAATTATTATTATTATTCTGGACATTACTTTGAAAATTCCACCTTTAAAAAATATCAATCCACTTCATTCATTTTACTGTTATTATTACTAAAGTGACTTTACTAAAATTTAATTCATGTGTATTAGTTAATATGGAAGTCTCAACAACCAGCCATGGTGAGCCATGTGTCTACTATAAAGGATATACATATATTGTAAAAACAACCAATAAAAATGGAACTGTTATTTGGCAAAGTTCAAAACAACGATCTAAAAAGTGTCGAGGAATTATTAAAACAAAAGACTCCAACGTACTTAGTTCAAACGAGCATCATTGTGAATCTCAAATTAATACACGTTTAAATGGACAAAATACTCTAACCAAGGTAAAAGAGCAAGTCCAAGAAAAAAATATTGCTGCTCAAGATAGTGCAGTGTTTGTTCAAAATCACTTATGTCCTCAAAAAGTCATGTTAGGACAGTTGTCAACGTCTAAGAAACCCTTAACACTATCAAAACCATTGCAGACTTTACAAGAGGTCCCTGTGGAAAAGGAACAAGAGGAATTGGGTAGTTCTGGTGATGTTGAGGATGATGATGATGATGATTATTATGATGATAATGATGGTAACAATGACTATCATAATTTTGATGATAATATTCATAATAATGATGATGATGATGATGATAAAGAAGAGGATGAGGGTTTTATGTCTATAAAACCATTGCGACTTCCCCAGTTTTTTAAGAACAAGAGTACCTGGAGAAAGTTATAAAAGGATCTTCAACAAGCGTTGTGTTTAAAAAAATCTATATCAAACAATGGCAAATAGAGAGAGTTGTATTCAGTGTGTATCTATTATAAAATAAATTTAATAAAAATATTTTATGGTTATTGTCTGCTTTTTCTTAATTACTATCACTACATCCTCCCACTATTAATGCAATTGTTAACCATCGACAGTCTCTAGCTATGTTAGAAAGAGAGAGTGGACTTAAACAATACACTCTATCTATGGTTTGTGTATTGAGTATCATAATAATACAGTATCGCTAAGCTATGTTAAAGCAATAGTTATGTCAGGTAAGGGGTTCAAATCCTTGCTTTCTTGTATTGAAAATGTGAACGTAAGTCAAACGCCTTAACCACTCGGCCAACCTGACAGTTAATAATGTAATTTGTTTTGTGCACTTGAATGTTTACAAAATTTACCAGTGTACATTGACTCAACCACTTGCTCGATTTTAAATGTAGATTTTTTTGTTTTTTCCATAACATTGTAGTTATGAGTCTTGAAAACTGGGTGTTTAATATAGGGTTAAAGGCATTTTAAAATAATTTTTGAAAAGCTCTCAGGTATCGTG
Source organism: Meconema thalassinum (assembly GCA_946902985.2). Taxonomy (NCBI): domain Eukaryota; kingdom Metazoa; phylum Arthropoda; class Insecta; order Orthoptera; family Tettigoniidae; genus Meconema; species Meconema thalassinum. Next base: position 278,151,976 of record OX336388.2, read on the forward strand.
TCATGGGTATTAGTAATGCATCACTGATCGTTGACCAACATTTACCGTTACACAACATTATTTTGGTAAGCTCTACATGTTGTTGTTTGAGTCTTCAGCCTTTTGATTTGGTTTAATACAGCTCCATGACTCCATGTCCTAAGCTAATCGTTTCATCTCTCTACATCCAAGGCTATCTGTTTAACAAATTCTAACCTTGGTCCACCCCTGCAGTTCTTGACCTCAACCTTTTCTTCCATAACTAAGCTTGCTATTCCTGGGTGTCTTAGTATGTGTCCTACCAACCTATCGCTTTACTTCATTAGTAGTCGCCAGAAACATTTCTCCTCTCCCACTTGCCTTAATACCTCTTTGTTTGTAACCCTATACACCCATTTAATCTTCATCATTCTCCTGTAACACCAAATTTCAAACACTTTAATTCTCCACTTTTCTGCTACACCAATAGTCAAAGTTTCACTTTCATAGAGTGTCACGCTCCAGACAAAGGTCTTCAAAAATGACTTCCTAATCCCTAAATCTATATTCAATATCAATAAATTCTGTAGAAATGCTTTCCTTGCCTGAGCTACATAAGAATCCTAATCGTCTCTGGTATAATGTCTTGTTTAGCAAACATAGTCGCTCAGTAGGTCTTTACATTTGTTGTATATAACCCAAAATAGCAAAGAGTTTTTCTAAAACCCTACTCACTGGTCAATAACAAGCAAAGTCGCCAAAGTGTTTCGTTGGTAGTTAACTCATATCTGGTTAGTTAATTCTTATTGCAAGGCTAGTCAACACCTAAAAATTCATCTTAACATATAGTCTAATAATATTTCTATCTACATACCAGTGTCTAATGAATAGTCAATATTAGTTTGGTCTTCACCTAAAATCTATAATCCAATATCAAATTTCTAAAATCTAAAACAAAAAATATAGTATAAAAACATAATTCCAAGCAACACAAATCCTTATATGTTTTTCTTTAATAATTAGTTACCGAAAATTTAAAGTCATGACATTATGGTTTGGTCTTTTTGTAAAATCTAAAATGTAAATTCTAAAATCTAAAGTCTAAATTCAAAAACCAATCAAAAATTTTACTTGCATTAATTGTATATTGAACCCAGTCCACCTTTGTATTTGTAATCCAAGTGAAATGAAAATCCACAGCCTGTTTCCAGTCTCCGACCGGGTCAGGAATGGAATGAATGAAGCCCCCATCTAGCGGCGAGGATATGAACTGTGCCGACTGCCGAGGCCTGACGCACTCCTCTGGGCCAATGATTAAATGAATGACAGATGAAATGAAATGATAGTGGAGAGTGTTGCTGGAATGAAATTTTGACAGGGAAAACCGGAGTACCCGGAGAAAAACCTGTCTGCCTCCGTTTTGTCCAGCACAAATCTCACATGGAGTGACCGGGATTTGAACCACGGACCCAGCGGTGAGAGGCCGGCGTGCTGCCGCCTGAGCCACGGAGGCTTTGTAATCCAAGTAATAATTTGAAAAAAAAAAAAATACAAGTGTAATCAGTCTTAAAACATAATCCCTGTTTTTTTGTATGTTTTTGACATGCGTATTAACCTAAAATCAAACCCCGGTCTACCTTAATCAAAGGCTAACAGCTTAACCACTGCACCACCATAACCGTCTTTCTTAGTTTGGTTCGTTCTAAACCTTAAAGCTAAAAATCGAGTTAAGACCTCTAGTGCAAGAGCCAAAAGTGCTTGCCACAGCAGCACAAAATGGTTAGCAAGTAACATTAGACATCCAAAAAGGATTGTATTGGTTCGGTTTGGTTCAGTGTAGTCAGCATCTTGTTTTCTTAGCTACTCTTAATTCTTGAATCGATAACGGATTTTGTTCACACCGTTTGTCATGTCATGTCATGCCTGAAACCGATGCTTCCTATGTACTGCGGTCAGGTTTAAAAACAAGTTTCAATGGTCAAAGACTTGTCAGTCACCATACGTGTAGCCTACAATAATTCCTTCCAAGGCTTCATAACTTAACATAACGAAACTGGTTGTTTGGGTAGATTATATGGGTCTTGGTCACATTGTGGTCGTTACGTTTCATACCCGGACGTCATTTGTATCGCATGGTAACGTTATTGGGCCATATAACGTTATTCTGATATAGGTTATCGTAGAAACGATATAGTATTGTCCGACAGAAATAACAATTGAATAAGTCTCTCGAAAATTATTCCACCAATACCGTTATTCGGACTAATAACGTTATTCGGATATCGGTTATCGCAGGAACGAAATGGTAGTGCTCACTAGAAATAACGTTATTTGAATACATCTCTCGAAAATTATCCCACCAATACCGTTATTCGGACTAGTAATGTTATTCGGATATCGGTTATCGCAGGAACGAAATGGTAGTGCTCACTAGAAATAACATTATTTGAAAACTTCTCTCGAAAAATATTCCCCGAATACCGTTATTCCGACTAATAACGTTATTCGGATATCGTTTATATATTACAAACGGCATCATCGATTGAGAATGGCACCATTTTGATACATTTTGTGTTGGAGAACTCCATAGACTAGAAAATGTGGAAGTGTCACTTAGCGACCTACGTCGAGTTAGGTTCTGAGTTTAGCCGCGAGGTTAATAAATACTCGGAAGTGCTTACCATATTGGGGTATTGTAATTTTAGCCTACTTTTCACATTTTGCAAAAATGTGGGAAAAGTAGACATGAGATCAATCTGGACAAATGTCTGTGTGTCTGTCTGTCTGTCTGTCTGTCTGTCTGTGTGTGTGTGTATGTCCCCCTCTATCAACTTCTAACCGGCTGAAGCAATCAAAACCAAATTTGGTATGAGTAAAGATCTATACCTGAATATCTCAAGGCCATATATATGAAATTGATGTCAGTGCTACCAACTGCTGAAAAACTGCAATTGAAATTTGAGCTCCATGTTGGATATCTTGGAAGGTATGCATGGGACCTATTCCAAAATTGGCACATATTACATAGATAATAATATTTCAGTTTAATTTCCAGGAGGCCATACATGACAGTGTTGCCAAAATTATTCTAAGCCTGCTGATAGGTCAAATTGTTAAATGCATATAACTTCTACACTATCAATTGGATTTCTGCCACATTTCGTTTGTACTATTTATTTATTTATTTAATAATTATTAGATACAACCATGAATAGGTAATTTTACACTAATCTTTTAACAATTTTAAATAATATTAACAAAACAACAACAATAACAGGTAACAAATGGCAGTGATGGCAGCAAGGGACAAATCTCGGGAAAGACGTAGGGAATGATTGGGGTAGTGGGTGATTAGGAGGGTGAGGGGGTAGGGATTGAGGATGAAAGGGATCTTCTAATGTTATGTTTGAAATGTTCTATAGGGAGAGAATATGTCAATATTTGGAAGGGAGTTGCTAAGGGTAGGCAGACGGTGGAAAATAGAGCACTTCTGTACTTCAAGACGTGGGCGAGGTATGTGGTGTAAATGGTTCTGACGTGTTGAACGGGAGGGAACGTGGAGTGGGAAGTAGCTTAGTAGCATGTTACATTTTGTGTAACCATTCATAATTTTATGTAGGAAACACAGGTCAGTAAATTGTAGACGGCTTCTCAGGTCGAGTACATTGAGCTGATTTAAAATGTCGGATTTGGCAAAGTGCCTTAGTGAAGGATTGCGAGCTTTGACTATTGATATGAAGAAATTAAAGACACTGTTCAATTTAGAAATATTGGTTATTGCCGAGGCAGACCAAATTGGAGAAGAGAAATCTAGGATAGGGAGAACATATGTGGTGAAGTATAATTTAAGTGCAGCGAGGTCTTTAATTTCTGTGAACCTGTATAGAATGCCGAGACTGCACATTGCGCGAGATTTGATGTGGTCAATGTGGGGAGAGAATGTCAGTTTATCATCGTGAATAATTCCTAAATCTCTTGCCTGAGAAGCCGTATCCAATTTATTTCCACAAATTTTATAGTCGGCCTGATTTCCAGATTTCAGTAGTGAAAAAGACACACTGAAGCACTTTTTGGGACTTGGAGATAACCTCCATTTGTTGAACCAGTCAGTACATGCATTCACTGCTTCCTGGAGCTCAGTGCGGTCGTCAGAACTGGAATTTTTTCTGAATATCGTGAGGTCATCAGCGTACAGAAGAATGGAACACGGAGAATTTTGCACACACGTGTTTATATCGTCCATATACAGCACGAACAGATATGACTGAGCGTATTCTTAAGAGCCACCAGGGCTGCCAACTGTTAATAAATGCTCTCTATGTTTCTATCCAAATACTAATATATCAGAAACTATGCAAGCCGACATCTTTAAACTATGCACACATGTAGTACCTAACATTCTAGATCAATTTGGAGTACCTAATATACGTCAGTGCTACCAACATGATTCTAAGCCTGCTGATAGGACCAATTTTTAAATACATGTAACCTCTATACTATCAATTGGATTCCAACCAAATTTTGTATGTACTATGGGTACGTAAACAGATATGACTATGCGAATTCTTAAGAGCAACCAGGGCTGCCAAATGTTGATAATGGCTGCCTCTATTTTTGTACACTAATATCAATATATCAGAAAGTATGCAGACTAGCAACTCTAAACTTTGCACATGTATAGTACCAGATATTCTAGATTAATTTGGAGTAACTAATATATGTCAATGCTGCTAACATGATTCTAATCCTGATGATAAGTTCAATTCTAAAATGCATGTAACTTCTATACAAACAAATGGATTTCATCCAAAATTGGCACAACAATAGATCATAATATTTCAGATTATTTCTGACAAACACATGCATGACATTGCTGCCAACATGATTTTACGTGCACTGATAGATCCAATATCTAACTGCATATAACGTCCATGTTATCCATTGAACTTCAACCAAATTTTGTATTCTGTACCTTAAGAGATGGAACTAAGAATATATTAAGTCACCTGGGCTGCCAACTGTAGTGCTCTATTAGGCTACTTTATGCCAGGTATATTTAGAATTAATTAGAAATGTTGATATTACCAACTAATTTCGTCATTAACTTAGATAGTTCCATATACATTAATCATTGGCATGAATCTTAAAGTTTAAGAAAAGTAGGCTCTTTAGTTCGTCACGGAACTTCTTGATGAACTAGTGAAAATGGCGAATTTCCGGAAAATAACTATTAAATGCGATTTTGAAGAAAGGAACAACAGACCGACACCAATTGAAATACATAGGCTTAGGTGGATAGCAAACGACCTGAAGCTTAATAGAGATCAATTCTAGCGAATCTACTAGACAACGGGGAAAATTCAGTGTACATTAAATTAGTGTTCACCTTACTGTATGAAAACATATCTCGACATGAAGGTGTGAAATCCGTCCGGCTAGCTAGCGGTATCACCACAAAGACTCTTTGACAAAACGTGTGCTTGTCTGTTTAATCTACCTCCGGAAGTCAACAACGAAAGGCTCTCCCGCGTGCTTTCTACGTATGGAGTTGTCAAGGACATACGGAACGAGTGCTGGAATGAAGTATACGAATTTTCTGCTGTAAGTAATGGCATACGTATTAACAAATGAACTTAAATACCCCATTCCATCATATATGACGGTCAATGATTATAAAGTTCTGTTAACATATGAAGGACAAGCTAAGTGTTGCTTTTATTGTAAAGAAACTTCCCACTTACAAATAGACTGAACAGAAGGAATCGCCCGGTACTTCATGTCCGACAACAAACCTACAGCACGGTGCTGGGTGAGTCTGATGGGAGTAGTAAGCAAAGCAACACTACGGACATGGAAACTGCAGTACTTTCCCCTGAATATCCAACCATATCAGAGGCACTTGATAACAGGCCCCATTCTACGAACACATATAGCATTGCGGAAGTAACTCAACCATCAGATAACGTAGCTGAAACATCCATGACTACTTTACATAGCAATGAAGAGGGAACTGTGACGTCACGATCGGACGGCACGGGTAAGACACACACCAGCCAGCCAACACAGCATTCTGTAGAGCAGCCAGATAACATTAAGGCTAAATGTCCCGATTTTTAGTTTGTAATTCTGACACCATGTAGCAGCACCAAAGTGAGACAATTTCTTTTTTTAAGTTTTCTCTTGAATGGAAGCTCGTATTTGCGATGTGAAAACCACTTTGCATACTAGAGTGCAATAGAATTGACATTAATTCAATGCATTTCCCAAAATGTGAAAAACAAAAACGTTACTAGCAGTTTTTTATATTTCTGCTTAAAATAGGAAAAAGACCTGGTAATACGAAAACGGAGATTTATTTCCTGATTCCAATGCATTTTTAGCCTACTTTTCACATTTTGCAAAAATGAGAAAAAAGTAGACATGAGATCGGGCAAATGTGTGTGTGTCTGTCCTTCTGTCTGTCTGTTTGTCTGGCTGTGTGTGTGTCCCCCCTATCAACTCCTAAACGGCTGCAGCAATCGAAACAAAATTTGGTTGGAGTAAAGATCTATACCTGAATATCTCACGGCCACATTTGAAAATGATGTCAGTGCTACCAACTGCAGAAAAAAATCGCAATTGAAATGTTAGCTCTCCATGTTGGATATCTTGGAAGGTATGAATGAGAGCTATTTCAAAATTGGCACACGTATAGATAATATTGCAGTTTAATTTCCAGGAGGCCACACATGGCAGTGTTGCCAAAATGATTATAAGCCTGCTGATAGGTCGAATTTTTAAATGCATATAACTTCTACACTATCAATTGGAATTCAACCATGTGTGCTATGTGTACATAAAACAGATATGACTGAGCGTATTCTTAAGATGCACCAGGGCTGCCAACTGTTAATAAATGCTCTCAATTTTTTTAAATCCAAATACCCATATATCAGAGAGTATGCAAGCCGACAGCTTTAAACTATGCACACGTATAGTACCTGATATTCGATAATAATTTGGAGTAACTCATATACGTCAGTGCTACCAACATAATTCTAAGCCTGCTGAGAAGTCCAACTTAAAATACATGTAACTTCTATACTATCATTTGGATTTCAACCAATTTCGTGTGTGCTATGTGTACCATAACAGATATGACTATGCCGATTCTTAAGAGTAACCAGGGCTGCCAACTGTTAATAAATAGGGGGGCATGGTGGCTCAGCGGTCTAGCTGTATGCCTCTCACCAAGGAGTTCCGGGTTCGATTCCCGGTCAATGCATGTGAGATTTTCGATGTGAAATGCCATGTCCTGTGGTTCGGATTCCACGTAAAAAGGAGGTCCCGTGGCTCATAATCACAAGATTCACGGTCACGTAAAACTACAATCTTCCTTTCCTTTCTTCCTTGTTAATAAATACTGTCTCTATTTTTGTTACCCTAATATCAATATATAGAAAGTATGCAAGCCAATAGCTCTAAACTTTGCACACGAATAGTACCTAGCATTCTAGATTAATTTGGAGTAACTAATATAGGCCTACGCCAGTGCTGCCAACATGATTCTAAGCCTGCTGATAGGTCCAGTTTTAAAATGCATGTAACTTCTATACTAACTAATGGATTTCATTCAAAATTGACACAACAATAGATCATATTATTTCAGATTATTTCTGACCAATACATGTATGTCATTGTTGCCAACATTATTTTACGCACTGTTTGATCCAATGTTTAACTGCATGTAACGTCCATGCTATCCATTGGACTTCAACCATTTTTTTAATTCTGTACCTTAAGAGATGGAAATAAGAATATATTCAGTCACCAGGGCTGCCAACTGTAGTTCTCTATTAGGCTACATTATGCCAGGTAGCCTATACAGTATTTCGAACTAATTAGAAATTTCGATATTACCAACTTAATTTCGTCATTATTCTAGATAGATCCATATAGATTAATCATTGGCATGTATCTTTTTTTAATGAAAAGCAGGCTCTTTAGTACGTTACGGAACTTCTTGTTCATAAATAAAATCGGGTGAATGGAATCGTCAGCATTAGTTTGGGAATCGTTTATTTAAAAGGGTGGTAGGAGTAGCGGCGCCGCTTCACAAGATCTCTTGCGCAAGGAAAATGATGAACACGCCGAATTGACGAATACCGTATTGTAGTTCGGCGAGTTACATGTACAAGTGCCTGGAGGTGGAACAATATCTGAGAAATAGAATTATAGTAATGTCACGCTTATGTAACGTTTACACAATGTGTTTGTACAGATGCCTTTCTTACTTCCTCAAACATTCTTGTTATTGTTCTTGTTGATAATAATACATTGTAGGGACTTGGGACATCTTGGTCATCAGTCGCGTGTAGTTGACTATGTGTGTTACTGTATTGGAGTCAGGGATGGGGCAGGTGCCCTGAGTCTTCAAGTAGCCTAAGGTACCATCTCGGCATTTACCTGGAGGGAGTGAGGAAACCCCTGGGAAACACAAGACACAGCTGAACTTCACGTGCAACCACAATGGTAGGTTAAGGAATTTCTGAATGGCAGTAAGCATCTGCTGTAAGAAACATTGTTTCAGTTCCTTACCTTTTCTTTCGTTCAATACGCCAATACACAAGCTCTGCTGGGAATTTTTTTCGCTTTCTGTGGGCGTGCAAAGGAAGTGAATATTTATGCAGGACGCTTGCACCTAGAGAACATGGCACTTGACTGTCGTCAATATTTACGGAGATCAATTTTCCATTTTCACAATGGCTACGTCTTACTTTTCCACACAAGTATTGTTTCCATTTGAATTCGAACTTGCTTCTCTGAAAAAAGTTGTCACTGAATAGGTCGTGCTCTTGTACTCTTACAGTTATATATTAGAAGTTTAAAAAAAGACTAAACCCTTGGCGCGACAGCCGTTGAAGGGCCTAGGCCTACCAAGCAACCTCTGTTCAGCCATGTAGCTTGCAGATTGTGGGGTGACAGATAAAATATCAGTGAAATCAAAACTGCTCAGTACTTAACAGATTCTCTAATGCAAGCGTAAAGAAATATATAATTTCAAATAAAAACTAGGGGAAAAATCTTATGTGTGTGTACAGGTTTTTTTTAGGGCCTGGCTTCCTTTTCTTGGTACAGTACTTAGTCGCATTCCTCCCTGGGATTTCGTGGTATGCCCTTGAATCAGGGCTGACATGCAAAACGAAAAGCATGGCTGTGGGGACGAATATATTTGAATTTCGCCGTGAGCGCGATACTCGGGAGCGAAATGATAATGATCGTCGGCGGGAAATTAAATCGAAGTGAAACTTAATTCGAAGTGAAATGACGTAGCGAAATCGACGCGAAACTTAATAGCAACGCGAAATTACATTGTGCAATTGAATAAAATTTCACTCCCGGCGCGAAAACAAATTCGTTACAATCTTTTAATTTCGCTCCCGGCGGAAAATAAAATTCGATACAGACTTTTAATTTCGCTTCCGGTGCAAAATAAAATTCGTTGCAGTCTTTTAATTTCACTCCCGGCACGAAATACAATTCATTACAGACTTAATTTTGCTCGCGGCGCAAAATACAATTCAATACAGACTTATAATTTCGCTTCCGGTGCGAAATTAAACTCGGTTACAGACTTTATATTTCACTCCCTGCGCGAAATAAAATTCGTTACAGACTTTTAATTTCGCACCCGGCATGAAATAAAATTCCCAAACGGTATTTAGTTTCGCCCTCCGACGTGAATTTAAAATGCATGGAACATTTTACTTCGTTGTTGAAATTAAAATGTATTCGTTTCGAGAGTTAAATTATGTTCGGTGCGATGTTCAAAGTCCTGACGTTGGCAGCAGTATCAGTCTTACCGTACACGGCCTGCACGATCTGTCGGGCTGCAACAGCAACGTGAGTCGTACAATGGTCATCACTCCAGTGTAGCAGAAAGTCAGTGCTATGGCATCAGCATCACCATCGTCGTTGACTGCACCTCGGACTCGTGGCTGACTCTCCCTGAAGTTCTTAACGCAATGGGGCAACAAGTACCTCTACTTGTTCCATAGCGAACAAGAAGACGAATGTGCTGTGCGAACAGACATTCAAGATAAGTGAAGAACTCCCATTACAATACAAATTATCAGTTGTAACTCTTCAGTCAGTCAATACTAATTTGCTCAATAACAAGGCGGGGTACAATGTACAGTACATGTAATTAACACTCATGGAAAACTTTACATGTATTAGTTTATGGTCACTATTATAATGCAGCAATTTTAGTGATCTTAAATCTAATGAAATGAAAATCCACAGCCTGCTTCCAGTCTCCGACCGGGTCAGGAATGGAATGAATGAAGCCCCCATCTAGCGGCGAGGATATGAACTATGCCGGCTGCCGAAACCTGACGCACTCCTCTGGGGCAATGATTAAATGAATGACAGATGAAATGAAATGATAGTGCAGAGTGTTGCTGGAATGAAATTTTGACAGGGAAAACCGGAGTACCCGGAGTAAAACCTGTCTGCCTCCGTTTTGTCCAGCACAGATCTCACATGGAGTGACCGGGATTTGAACCACGGACCCAGCGGTGAGAGGCCGGCGTGCTGCCGCCTAAGCCACGGAGGCTTTACGATCTTAAATCTAATACATGTAATTATTTCCGGGAGTGTTACTTACATCTTATATACGATGTACCCCACCCAGTTATTAGTCCAGTCAAATTAGGAATTTTTGCTGTATTAAATCGTGTAGCTCCAAATATTTTCAGGAATGTGTAGGGGGAGGTCCCCTGAACAACACCTAATAAAGTCCCGTCAATTTCAGGTGCCGCGAGGGGGGGGGGGGGAGGGCAGAGGGGGGCTCGAAGCCCACCTTTTTTTTAGATTTTGGCGTATAACTTTAAAACGGTGCGTCGCACACATATATTTATACTTTTCAAACATTAAGTAAATTAAATGCTCTACAAAATGGTGTATTCTTATTTATCTCTGTGTGTTACCGTCTCCGAGATATGAGCCGGTGAATATAAAATATTTGCAGAAAAATGTGAAGCGCCTCACGTTTCTCGTCTAACTTGCCCGTCCAATCCGTTTGCCTTCCATTTCACAGGAAATTCGTGGGTAAGGAAGTTGTAGAACATTAAATTTCCTTCAGAATATATGTACTTATGCTAATTTATCTTCGACCAGTCAAACGTTAGAGTGTTTTGACTTAACGGGGTCGGTTTCGAGATTTTGCTAGTGAACTGCTCATTAGTTTACTTCCGTTTTCAACGGCTTTAACTCTCTGTATCACGTTATTTATTGATTATGTAAACATAGATGGTATTATCAACCATATAACTAATAATATATACCTAGAAAGTATATGAACGCAGTGGCGTATGCAGGATTATGTTTCGGGGGAGCCCAAAATTTCGGAAAACAATTTAGTTTTTATGGGAATGAAAACATGATCAAGATCTAATAATTTACAGTCCAGCCCATCGGAGTATGTATATGTTCGGAAAAGTTTGTTATATTTTGTTGTTTATATTCTTTTAAAAAATCATAAGTTATAAGTGACATTTTTTATTTTTTTAATTAACAGCACTGTTACCCTCTTAAAATGAATAAATGCACTTGCTGGACAAATTTGATGTTCAATAACAATTTGTTGTGCAAGATGTATAACACAATTTACACTCGCCAAATCAATACTTTACTTTACTAAAAATACTATAGGTACATGTTTCGGAAACTTGATATGTTTCCTTCTTCAGCCCATATATTGGTGTGAAACATCATTTGACATCGAAATCCTAACCAAAAATAAAAATACAGTTCGTACTTGTTCTTCATAAGTTGAAGAACAAGAGAAAAAGTACGAACTGTATTTTTATTTTTGGTTAGGATTTCGATGTCAAATGATGTTTCACACCAATATATGGGCTGAAGAAGGAAACATATCAAGTTTACGAAACATGTACCTATAGTATTTTTAGTAAAGTAAAGTATTGATTTGGCGAGTGTAAATTGTGTTATACATCTTGTAAACATGATCAATACGGAACCTGGAACGAGTGCGGTTTACAATTTGTTGTGTTGAACCTGTAGAAACACACTGCACGAGTTATATAGAGCAGGTAGGTGGCAATGAAGACAAGTTTGCTTTCATCGTGACTGACGATTTGACGAAGCACATCTACGCGTGAATAGAACATAAGAGAATAGCATATTTATTTATCAAACAGGATGCTTCAACGAAGTTAGCACTAGCAAAGGGCACCTCATATTCATGTTTAATATCCCTATAGCACGTTGTATTTCAACAAGCTACTACAACCAACATTCAATTATACTCCTTGAAAAGGTCAACAGAGTTATAACAATACCCATGCATTTAGGAGAAAGTAGGCTATATGTTCTTTACTGAACATCTTGTTAAGATATTATTAACAGAAAAGCGCACGAATGTGCATAACATAGATTTACACTAGTGAAACAAACATGTTACAAAAGAGTTAATTGATGTGAAAAACATCATGATCCAGTAATCAATCAGGAATGTGTGCATTAAAGCATTCATTCATGACCAGTCATTATATTGTGAATTGAATGTTATTTGTGAAATAGAGCAACACTGTAGTATGATGCTTTGTTGATTTTAAATGTTAGTCCTTGCTATAATCACTGAGTGATTTCTGGTTATTTTTACATCGTGTGATGTGATATGTGTCACAGAACTGGTCACATAACGAGCACACGCAGAGTTCATTTGGGGCGTGCTAGGACATGTTTTTAAATATTTTATGGTGGTACCCATGCACTGCTAACTAGGTGCGCTTCAGCATTCTTTGTTGATGGAAGCTGTAATTTTGTTCTTATTTCTTCGACGAGGAAGGGTTCCCGTGCTAATTCATATGTTAGGCGGGAGCGCGTGTATTTTGAGATGCCCATTAAGGTTTTCAGGAATTGGGCTTTAACTCTTTCGATGGTGGCCAGATCTCTCTTCGTTAGTCGGTCCCATATCAAGTGGATCCCGTACGTGAGAATTGGTGGGATCTTTGCGTCAAACAGATGCATTGCTGTTTTTAAGGATAGCTGCTGTAGATTGATAATGTCGCACATGGCTTTCAAGCAAGTCACTGCTCTGTCTTGGATGTGTAGTCTGAATGTTCCGGTAGTCTGTAAAGTGATCCCAAGGTATTTAACTGCATTCACTATTTCCACTTTGACCTCTTCATATTGCAAGTTGTCGTTTGCTGCTACACGCCCACCTTTCCGAAAAACCATCTGTTGGGTTTTTGTCCAGTTTATTTTCAGACTGTTATTTCCTGCCCATTCTACCAGTGCTGAGAAGGCGTGTTGGAGTTCTTCCTTATTTGGTGATCCTAGGACCATGTCGTCCGCATATATGTAGATCACTGCGTCCTTTGATTTCTCTCGGATTGCTGTTGTTACATCGGCTGTGGCAATATTGAACAGTATGGGACTGAGGGGGTCACCTTGCAACACTCCATTAGTTTGGGTGATTTCCTTTGTTTTGCATACTGCGTCATCTATGGTGATCTGGTTGTATGCCAGGATATTTTTTACTAAGATTGTTAAAGGATTGTGATTTCCGATGATATTTTGAAGTTTCGATGCGAGCTTTCTTCTGTCAATTAGGTCGAAGGCCTTTGTATAGTCTATAAAGACTGCATAAAACTTTCCCTTTTGGAGTCGTTTTGCTTCCTCTATGTCATTTAACAGATTTTGAATTGCGTGCAAGGTTCCTCTTCCTCGTCTAAAGCCGAATTGTTCCTCCGGTATCTTGGAGTCGACTTCGTATACTATCCTGTTGGTTAAAATTCTTGTCAGTAACTTGAAGGTGTTGCTTTCCAGTGCAATTCCTCTGTACGAGTTGGGGTCGTTGGTTTCACCTTTTCCTTTATAGAGAGTTTTAATGGTCGATTTTCTCCATTCTTCGGGAATATTTCCTGTTTCTAGGCATTTGGTAAAGAGCTTGGACCATATTTCTGATAGGTATTGTGCCGATTCCTTTAGATGTTCGTTGAAAAACCCGTCTGGTCCTGCGGCCTTGTTACATTTCGTAGCATTGATATGTCCAATACCTCTGTTTTAGTGATGGGGAGTATTTCTTCGTGTTGATCTCTACATTCAATTTCATATGCCGCTTGTTGACCTGTACCGTTGAGGATGAGAGTGAAGTGCGATTCCCATATTCCTATTTCTACGTTGCTAGATCTTGACGATCTTCTTGGTCTGATGGCTATGTATGGATCATTCATTGCTTCTTTGGCGATCCTCTCATCTTTTTCTATGTATTGAAAGCGTTTACGTTTTAGGTGATTCTTGTAATATCTCCGTGTTTCCCCATATACTCTTAGGTCCTCTGGTGTTGACGTGATCCTAGCTATATGTAGCGCCTTTAGTGTAGTTTGTCTTTCTGCATAACATTCCTTATCAAACCACGGTTGAGCTTTCCTTGTAATCTGTTTGTGGGTTATACTTGCTCCTAGTATCTTATTAATTCTTGTTAGGGCTGAATTTAGGTCGTTTTCCTTGATTGTCTTTTCTGCTTCAGGTACTTTTCCTAGTTGTCGCTGTAGTGCTGCCATGTTAAGGTGTCTGGATATGATGGTCTTGACGCAATTCGGAACAACTTTCTTTGGAGTTTTGAGTAAGAATTTGGTCTGTATTGGGATGTGTTTTCTTAGTGGGGTTACTGGTGAAGTCCATAGACTCTTTTGTTCTAAAATTTCAATATCGTTTCCTTTGTGGAACACGAGGTCAATTGTGCTACTGCCATTATGGGCAAAGTAAGTTTTGCGTCTTGGGTCATTTACTATTTTGAAATTTTCTTCTGCAAGGAATGTAAAGGACAGTTTTACATTTCGTATCGGGTTTGTCTAGTCTACAGTTCATATCTCCTGCTAGTATTGTGGTTTCTTCTGGGTTTGCAACTTTCCGTAAGGAGAGCGTGAGAATTTCCATTATTTCCTCGGTATCAGTGTTGGGGCGTACATAAGTCCCTATTATCGTGAAGTTGTTTGCTTTCGCGATTATGAGGTTTTCTTCTATGTGTAAGGTCTTTAAGGGTCCTATCCATGGTTTATAGAGGATAGATACACCTCCTGATGGCCTTCCTTCTGTAGGTTTTCTTGCTAGAGAGTGGATGGAGTAGAAACCTTCTATATCAATAGGTGTCGTTAGGAATGTCTCTGTGAAAATTAGTATGTCAGATGTTTCAAATGTGTTTCCTGGGGTTAGTTTTAGTAGTCCTTTAAATCCTTCTACGTTCCACAGGAGCATGTTAATGCAGTTATTCGAGAGATGCGCCTTCGCTTCTTCTGCGGAGGCGAAATCGAAATCGACGCACAATTACTCTACTTGGCCAAAATTCGGGGTTGGATGTCATTTCTAGGCAGTCAAAAGGGATGCCAACTTTGTACGCTTTGGAGTCTCCTCTTATGGCGGTCTCTTCGCAGCTGACGTCCCCTCGGATTCCTTTCTTTCTTAGGTAGTTTATTACCGTCTCCGAGGTCGTTTCTTTCTTCAGCTTCCCAATAAATAGCCATGCCGTTTTCCCTTCCGCTTGTAGATCGTCGTTCTCTGTTCCAGTGCCGATTACTGTGTTAGATGGTGATCGGTATTGCTGACTATTTCATGGTTGATTCTGTTGCTGATATCTTTTTTCTGTATTGTCTGGTCTTCTCGTCTCTCCTTGTGTTGTAGTGTCACGGTTGATAATTTTGTTGGGTAGTCCCGGCCATTCTATGCTTGATAGTGATCTGGTTTCATATCAATAGTTGCGTTTATTTGTTGACTCTGCTGTGGTGGTTTGTGGGTCTGGTGATTGTGGTTTGATGGTTGGGGGGTGCAGCGGCGTTGCTGTTGTTGGTTTTTCGGTAGTGTCTTGAATTTTTGAGTAGCGCGAGACTTGTTGTTTTGCTAGTATATCTGCTTGTTGCAGTTGTGTCTCGAGAATTAAGGTAATTTTCTTCATGAGGTTATCAGATAGTTCTTCAAGTTTTTCTTGGATGTGATCATATGATTTTTTGTTTTCCAATGCTAACTCTTTATTCCTTGGTTGCTCGTCTCCATTGGGGCCATTCCGTTCGATTTCAGACGTAGACTGCCGGTTTCGCACATGTGATTATCCCCCTGTTGAGAGAATCTAGTATTGCCGAGTTTTTCCGCTGAAGTAGGCCTTGGATATGCAACCACAGATGATCTTTCTCTATGACCGGCAGGTGCCACTAGGTGCTGATATTTGATTCCGTGGTGTGCAGATTGACCACCAGTTGTCACTAGCTGTTCCACCAACAGACAGTCTTCCTCCTGTATGATGTTTTCTCTTTGTACACCCATAACCTCCTTTGTTGCATTCATGACATATTCCATTTCGCCGTCTGTAACTTCAACTGACATTTTCATTTCTGTGATATATGACCTGATGTCAGTTACCGCTTTGAGCAAATCTTCTCTGTTCACCTTATTTAAGTATCCACCGCTACTCACAGTATTTTCAATAAATTTGAGAGTTCCTTCTAAGCGTGCTTCTAACTCGGTCGCCATCTTGAAGTTTATGCGAATTGTGCGAATGTCTTGTGGCGATCGCGACAGGTGCTGTGGATTTGTCGCCTATGGAGCAATATCATGCGGGTCTAATTTGTACTGTGTAGCGCTTGCAGTAAGGCTTTTGGTAAAATGTCTTGTTGCGATCTCGACAGGCGATGTAGATTTGTCGCTTATGTAATAGTGTCATGCGGGTCTAATTTGTATTGAATGCGGCGTCTGTTGTAAGGCTTTCGGTAGAGTTTTCTATTGATGTGTGTCGTTTGTAAACTTCTGTGATTTGTTCAACTCTAACCTAACTATTTCCCTGACGTTGGTATGACATATTTAGCTTCTATAATTGCACTTTACCTTTAGTATTTCCTCTGCCTTGATGTTTCCCGTATCAGTGTCACAGCGTTATCACTTTTCGCTTGTTTGCACGGTATTATCTCTCATATAACGATTTGAAATGAAAATCCACAGCCTGCTTCCAGTCTCCGACCGGATCAGGAATGGAATGAATGAAGCCCCCATCTAGCGGCGAGGATATGAACTGTGCCGGCTGCCGAGGCCTGACGCACTCCTCTGGGGCAATGATTAAATGAATGACAGATGAAATGAAATGATAGTGGAGAGTGTTGCTGGAATGAAATTTTGACAGGGAAAACCGGAGTGCCCGGAGAAAAACCTGTCTGCCTCCGTCTTGTCCAGCACAGATCTCACATGGAGTGACCGGGATTTGAACCACGGACCCAGCGGTGAGAGGCCGGCGTGCTGCCGCCTAAGCCACGGAGGCTTCCTCATATAACGATTTATATATCTAAATTTTGTCACTGCTTGCTTACGCCGTTCAGCATGGCTATAAATTGTAAAGGACCTGATATGTATTTCCGTTAGATTGTAAGTTCGATATACCCGTTCAGTTGCAGTCGCCTTCATATATAAATATAATTTATCACGTTGAGTGTTAAGGAGACAGATATTATCATCATTCCACCGGGCGAAGCCGGGTACTACTACTAGTTATAAATAATTAATTCCTCGATGGCGTCATAACGCTCTCCCTGTGATGAATTCCCGGGCTGCATCCGCCAACACCCTTAAAGACGTGCATCCGCCCAATTCCTTGTTCCTGCTTCGATTGGGATGCTTGATGACTCGTAAAATAGCCTTCCGGAATTCCCTTCACAGAGGTGTAACTCTCATCTCTGCAGATGGCTCTGATCACGAGTAATTAATGTCATAAATAATTAGTAAGAACGGTTTACTAACTACAGTCCTAAACTCCAAATTGATGGGAGAAGAAACAAACACCGACATCCATTGGTCACAACCGGAAACAAACAGTTATATTCAAAAAAGTACATTTGACTTGTGCGGTATACAAAAACAAAAGAACACTGAGAAATTCAAAAACAAAAGAAATACACTATGAGAATTTGTGAATGCAAACTCACAATTAATAATTTACTTTTCCCCCACTATGGGTATCTTCCTTTGTGTATTGGGGAGTTCATGGTCGACATCTGGCTTCCTCGTCCCCCACATGTGCGTGTAAATAGTCCCAGATGATTGTAGTGTCGCCTGTATGGCCCGCCTACTAAACTGGAGCAATTTCTTCCTGTCACAAGCTCCAAGTTCTTGTGCACCTACTGTGGAATCGTATGCTTTTCAGCAAAATCATCCAATATTTCCTCATTATTCCCGTGTTAATTCCACATATAACATCGGAATTACTCTCAAATTACCTTAGTAATTTTTATATGTACTGTCTCTAGGGGCTTTGTCTCAACTTTACTCCCTTAGAGATCCTGGGTTCATTCCTCTTCGACAGTCCCTGACTGCTCTCTTTTGCCCAGTGTATCAGGTGCGACACCAGTCAGCATAATACCCTCGGGTAAAATATAATATTTTCAACTGCAAATACACATTATATATGATTAACAATATAACGTGTGAGTAGTTGTAAACCAATAAATACCACATTTGAACCTGCTGGGATTTGTACCACTATGAGTCCAGGTCGCTACCATCACGCCACACATGCCGTACACTAATAATTGGTTAACAACTGTTTTAGAATAACTCCATGATATTTTGTCTTGCAATCAACGATTTCATTGTCGTTATCTGCCGATTCTATAAACCATTTAGATACTAAATCTGTATTATTTTGTTCAGTACATTCCTAAAAGGATATAAACTTACGAGGTTACAGAAATATATGGATTTACGAGCAAACAATAGCGGCCATCTTGACTCAACGGGACGGCACGGATAAGCACGGTCAGCCTGCAATGTTAGGCACTACTGCGGTAACATATTCCATTTTAAAATGCTAATGTGCTAACGGTGACCTCCTTAAGGGCAGATGTACGAAGAGCGTATTTAGTAAGGCCTTGTTGGATCGCATGTTACGGTTAGGCTATAATACTTGCATGATCCATACATCCTCCATCTTTAAACCATTTGGCTGATGACCTTGTAGTTTGGGCAAAAGACGCTTCCCATATTAAGGTATACTGTTCCAAAATTTGGTAGATATCGGATGATTAGGTTGTCCGTAATTCGGTTTAAGCTCAGAACATTTGGTGGGCGCCATTTCTTTTTTGTTATGACACTGATTTGTCCCTTGCTGGTGCTACCACTGTACCAAAGGTAGTTCTAGTTGGTTTCGTTGTATTTGATTTGATAGGGGGGATGGATTTACACACATACACGGCCTCCATCTTCAAACTATTGGGCTGATGACCTTGTAGTTTTGTCAAAAGACGCTTACCACATGAAGGTATCTTGTTGCAAAATGTGGTAAGGATCAATGGTTAAGTTAGTCGTAATTTGATTTAAGCTTTGAACATTTGGGTGACCGCCATTACGTTTCCGTCAAGATGGCGGCGATATAAAACATGACACTGAGGTGCCCTTCGCTACTGCTAACTCTGTACCATATTTCGTTCAATTCGGTTTCACCGTGTTTGAAATGATAGGGGGGTCAGACATACCAGAGCACGCACACAGACACACACATACACATAGAGACACACAATGTTTTGGCCCTGTGTAGATCTCATGTCTACTTTCAATTTTATTTTGCAAAAATCGAAAGTAGGCTAAAATGTCAATTTTACCTAAGACTTAAAGAAAATAGATCTAACAGACAACATTAATTTAAAAATATCTTGGTGCTGTAACATTCGGCTTAACTCTCGACGGATGAAGATCATCTTAACGATTTATTTTTTTGAAAAACAGGAAGCAAGTAGTACAATAGTAACCAGCTCCTCCTAGCGGCTCCAACACAGCAACAGGAAGCAAGTAGTACAATAGTAACCAGCTCCTCCTAGCGGCTCCAACACAGCAACAGGAAGCAAGTAGTACAATAGTACCCAGCTCCTCCTAGCGGCTCCAACACAGCAACAGGAAGCAAGTAGTACAATAGTAACCAGCGCCTCCTAGCGGCTCCAACACAGCAACAGGAAGCAAGTAGTACAATAGTAACCAGTTCCTCCTAGCGGCTCCAACACAGCAACAGGAAGCAAGTAGTACAATAGTAACCAGCTCCTCCTAGCGGCTCCAACACAGCAACAGGAAGCAAGTAGTACAATAGTACCCAGCTCCTCCTAGCGGCTCCAACACAGCAACAGGAAGCAAGTAGTACAATAGTACCCAGCTCCTCCTAGCGGCTCCAACACAGCAACAGGAAGCAAGTAGTACAATAGTACCCAGCTCCTCCTAGCGGCTCCAACACAGCAACAGGAAGCAAGTAGTACAATAGTACCCAGCTCCTCCTAGCGGCTCCAACACAGCAACAGGTACAATCAATAGCACCGATTGCTCGTACGAGATAATGCAACGGCTCTTAACGGGTGACAGTGGATCCCTGTACTGCAAATAATTAGATTGTTTCACTCCATTTCTTTATCAAATAGACTATCAAATAATTAGGTATTATATTGAATTATATTTCGACACGAATGCCGTGGGACCGAATGAAAAGTTCAAAGTATTGACACTTTTTAATTTTAAAAGTTCGACTCTAGTACATATTCTATTTCATTGTGCTTTCTACTATCGTTCATCTTGACGGCCTATATAAAAGAAAAATGCAGCACTTTCTTTGCCTTTCAGAGCATAGATCACCTCGCTGTTCTGTCGCGTACAACAAAAATTACTAACTATTTGCCTTTCAAGATTAAACCAGAAGTGTCCTATTCAACTCTCAATTAGACCATAGATATCGTGCTTAAAACATAATGCATTCCTCCCGCTTCTCCTAACAGCTTCATTTTTATGCGTCGGCGATTTCAAATATTGGCGTCAGTAGCGGCTGGCGGATAATTTTTTTGGGTGTTGCACTATTTTCATTGAGGTGGTACATGGGCACCCGCAGGATTTTTTCTAGGGGAGGGGCTGTTTTTTTAATTTTTATTATTTCGTTACCTACAGCACATGTCACTAGGTGATACTGAGACTTACATCCCCCCGCAATTTTCGTTTCATTTCTTACTTGTTTCGTGACATTCATGATTTGGCTGCTCTTAAACCGTTGGGTACATAGTCTTTATGGCATAAATGGGAGGATTTTTTTTTAAGTTCCGAGTTTTTGTCCATAGGAGTTCGCTTTTCTTTGTGAATCATCGCCATAATGTTCATTCTTTAAAAACAGGCAAAAAGTAGTGGTATCACAATGTATCGACAAAAATAAAAATCAAGCAGTTCATTAAAATAGTAATGTTAATCCAGTTCGCCGATTTTTTAAATAACTGAAGATATTCTCAAATAATCCCAAATTACCAAGTTAAATAAAACTCTGGAATTATCCTTACATCTAAATCAGTTAACCATCAGTAACTTCACTTCATGAAATCAACTGGTGTGACAATGAACAATCGAAATATTCTCGGAATTTCAGGGGGTGGGGACACGGACCCTCCTTGCCCCACCTCCTGCGGGCACCCATGAGGTGATAGGGTAAAAGACTGCTTGATATCGGAGAAAACTGTATTCAATTGCGCGGTAAAACGGATGTACCTCATTCATAACGAATGCCGCAGTTCAGAGACATCACAATTTCATCGGATTAAATGGAATATAAGTTAGTCTACATGAAAACAACAACGTAAGTTAGGCTATATGTGAGAGCGACAACTGCGAGTGCCACAAGTTCACGCGCAACATTGCAAGACATGGACGGAGCATCTCGGATGTCTACGTTCGCGCCTGTGCCTCAGCTCCTGGTTGCAGTCAGCGGGCAACGACCAGCCGTGTTAACTGTTGGGATAGGGCTTACCCGGTCTAGCATCTCTGCCGTACCCTTCACTATTGAGATCTGGTCGGTGCTTGGGCTTGGCAACGACCAAACGGACGAGCGCTCCTATTAATA
Source organism: Meconema thalassinum (assembly GCA_946902985.2). Lineage (NCBI taxonomy): Eukaryota > Metazoa > Arthropoda > Insecta > Orthoptera > Tettigoniidae > Meconema > Meconema thalassinum. Next base: position 278,173,832 of record OX336388.2, read on the forward strand.
GACGGCTGGCGCGCCTCGCTTTCTCAGCCAGTTCACAGTAACTTACTATAAGATTTCTTGAATTATTAAAGAACAGAATTATGAATTCCTATACATATAGAAAGAAACATACAACTTCTAGTACTAAAAATATTATTTCGGAATTAATTGTTTTTCATGAATTAATCTGGTCGTTGTGCAACACTGCAACCTTATTACCGGCCGCCACTGATTGGCGTCAAAATTCAGAATGACCTTGGGAAATTCGACAGTACAAGAAGGAACTATGAAATATCCGGAACTTTCTCACGAGCAGTAACTACTGAATGTGATGATTCATGAGCAATAGTTGCTCTATATAACACATAACTGGCACATTTTCTTTAAGTCAGCGCTGGTTTGAAATCGTTCAGACTTTGTTAGAGCCTGCAGTGCTTTCCAAACAAAGGCAAGCCACAATGGCATCAGTCCAACTCGCTTCTCCTGCTTTAAAATACCCATCACTCGCTCCGTGCGATGTAGAGAGAAGCGAGACAGGGGTGTGTGACACTAAAAGCCAAGTTTTCCGCTGCGTTTGTTTTTGAATTAAATCTTCGATATAGATATACACCAACCAGCAAAGAAACCGACCACTTGAACAATTCAAAATTACTTTAATTTAGATCATAAATATGAACGCTCTAGCCGTAGTGCATAACTTAAGTTACTGAGTGACTGTATTATCATAGTTCCACTTAAGATGATGCGCACAGAGCCACAACAACTGAGGATATGGCAGCATTGATCTTTTCCTAAGCCAACAGGGGAAACAGCATCATGTCCAAGAATGGTAAAGCACCTCACCTCCATGCTATAACTACAGTATGTACTCTAGCCTGCCACGGTGGGTGGGTGAGTGGTTATCGTGTCGGACTACCAACTCCAAGCTTGCAGGTTCGCTCCTGGCCGTGGCAAGTGACTTTAGAAAGGCGGCAAAAAACACGACACGCATGTCATACGATGTTGGCATGTTAAAGAGCCCATTTGAATTCAGTAGACCATGGAAAAATTAATCTCGGGATTTTCCCCCAACACGAAAAGTTCCTCCTTTCTCTACTAGAAAGCGCTGTAGTGTCAAGGAACCTAGATATCTAATCTCCTTGACTTTCATAGCGTTCCAAGGAGCGATTAAATTCGACATGCAAGCTGCCCTCCGGGTGTCAAATAACGAAGCTTGCACCCGGCACCAGAGGTCACACGATATTATTATTATTATCTACTGTACTAGGCCTATACTGTTCATATTTATGTATTGAATGAAAGTAATGTTGAATCTTTTCTTTGCCGTTAGTGTAAATAACATTATTCTAATTTCTCTGCCGCTCATTGCAATAATTGTAATCCAAGTGTTAGCAAGGTTTTAAGTGCATCAATAATTACCATAGAATTCCTCATTGAACATCTCTTGAACCCATCCAAGGTGCAATGCGGCGCACCGAGGGGTCAACTTTGACAGGATACGGTTTCTACATAAAAGTACGATGAAAGGCAGCATTTTACTGCGTATATAGAAACATGAATCACAATTCTACGGCCAGTAGTTTACTTTGTATGTTATTTTAAAAATAAAGAGCAAACTGCTTCGATACTAGCCGCTGCTGAGTTGGGGAGCCAATGCAATGTTGCCAAGTCGTTGGACAAAGCTCTCGTCTACACTGCGTAGCATTCATTATGTCATCACGGCGAAGTCCAAGCAGAGAATGAACAATGTTGCTACATCGGGACTCAGACGTGTCATGTGTGCCAGAGGAGGTGTGAACGAATTAAAGTGCGTAAATGCGTCGCGGCAGACATTCCTGGGTCGGGCTGTACTGGACAGCTCGCAACTCTACTTTGTGAGGGGCAGATGACCTCGTAGTTAGGCCCCTTAAAACAACAACAATAACCAACTACTTTGGTGGCAGATGCTCTAAACCCAACAAAATGGTGGTGAATGTTGTTTAAAAGGCACATCTCTTATTTGTACTGATTTAAATTTAATTTCAATTGTTTTGCCCTAATAATTGAAAATTAAAATCTACAGCCTGCTTCCAGTGGACCGACCGGGTCAGGTAATGGAATGAATGAAGCCTCCATCTAGCGGCGAGGATATGAACTGTGCTGGCTGCCGAAGCCAGTCGCACTCCCCTGGGGCAATGATTAAATTAATGACAGATGAAATGAAAAGATAGTGGAAAGTGTTGCTGGAATGAAATTTGTGACAAGGAAGACCGGAGTACCTCACATGGACTGACCTGGATTTGAACTACGGACCCAGCGGTGACAGGCCGGCGTGCTGCTGCCTAAGCCACGAAGGCTCATTCATTGATAATTTTTATTTTTATTTCCTTTAAATTTTTACATTGTAAAAATTAAGGATATAAAAGTATTATAATTTTTGAAACATTTAATTTTAATTGGTTCATGAACTTTAGGTGAAGGAGGAGTAGGCTAATATTAACACTTCCAAAATACTATGTGTTGGTATATCAATAGGTTAAGGGGAAAAACATCTAGGTCATCTGCCCCTTGCGTACTAGAAGAACAGTACAAAAAAGGACAGGGAGAAGAAAATGCCCAGAATCCTCGAATAATGATGGAAGAAGAAAGCTTACCTGTTCTGATGCTTCTCGCACAGCGAGTCCCTGCGCGGGGACATGGTGTTGCTCGTGTTGATGTCGCCTTTAGATAGCGCCATCGTCATGGGACTCTGGTTACTATTGTGCTGCCCTAGATGATCGCCTCCTTGCTGGTCCGCGTCGTGCAGCTTAAACAAGAGAGACCGGAACATGATAATCTCCGCCAAACGGGGCCTCGTGAACGGCATTTCCTCGTGTGGGAACAACTTGGGCTTGATGGGCTTCATCAGCATGTGCTCCGTCCAGGATGTCTCCAACGAGGGCCTCTCCAAACTTTCAAGGTCCACATTGAGAGACCTCGGTTCGAACGGCACCGAGAAGGTCTCAGGGGCAATGCTCTGTAGCCACGACAGCAAGCTAGGATCAGAGACACTGAATCCTACCGAACCTTCCAACAACCGAGTGAACGTCATCTCCTGCTGTTGAGATTCTTTGGTACCGGTCGCTTTGGCTTGACAATAGTTAACACACGACTCGTAGAGAATGCCCTTGATGATGAGATCGATGAGACGATCGTTCTTGGCTGCCGAGCCGCTATTGGTGGCCTGGTCTAGGGGGAGGAAGTGTTCGACTAGTGGGAAGGCCTCGCGGAAGCACTGTACGCGGGCGTTGCTCGGGTTCCAGTTCTTGTACTCTATGTGGTCGGAGAGACGCGGCAGGGTGAGCATCAGGCACAGGTTCGAGTGCTCCTCCTTGCTAGGCGCCACTTGCTCCAGCTCATTGAGGACCTTGACCGCCTCCTGCTCCACACTTTTCGTGACGTTGCAGATGACCGTCCCCGGGTCGCTCTTGATGCACAATAGCTCCACGTACTTGTGACGCAGGATCACGTAGCGGAAGCGACGCTTCTCGAACTCGGGCACCGCCTCGAGCGGTTGGATGAACTTGAGCACGTCGTCCCACTGGCCGTCCAGGATGAGCTGGCGCAGGATGAGCATTTTGTCCGAGTAGGCGCCGTTGATGACGCCCGTCTCGCGCTGCAGAGTCAGTTGGGAGATGTGCAGCTCGCGCGTGTGGAGGAACTCGAGCACCAGGCGCACCACATCCTCCTCGCGCAGCGTCAGGTGCACAGACTGCATCACGTACCGGATCCACAACCTGCAAGCACACAACTAAACTCAATGCTACTTCTGTCTCACTGTCCACTGGCAATTCAAGACCATATGTACCTATGAATAGGTAAAATTAATATAATCCACCTTTAAGTCAATAATACTTAGTTTAATTATAACTGAGGGAGGTTACAAGCTAACCGAAACTCGTATTAGTCCGTATATCATTAGTTTCAGTATACGAGGGCTGTTGTTCTTAAGTTCCGATAGACTGTATAAAAATGGCAGATTTACTGAGTTTATTACTAAATAATTGATTGATGTCTCAACCTAATCGCCAAAACGATTGAACAATTTGTCGTATTGTTACCCGAACGGAACGAAAACAGTCCGCAGAGGAGCATGCTCACCCACTCTTTGGTCACCAGTCTCCAAGAAGGCGGCTAAAACCGAGGGGAAGTTTTCTGCAAACAATATCGATGCCTATTACAGAACTCGAGGTAGTCAGGATACAGAGCTCTATGGCAATCCACCATTCCACCAGATTGGGTGAAGGCCACAACAACAACTGGGAAACTTGGCGGTTACTCAAGCGACTTCGGAGTGGTGTTGGGAGATACAAAGTTAATCTCCACAAATGGGGATACCTATAGGAATCAGAACTCTGTGATTGTGGGGCGATACAGATCAAGGTACACCTGTGTTCATGTGAACTGTGCCCGTGCTCTTGCACAACGCAGGAGTTAATGGAAGGTCATGAAAGTGGTGTGACAGTGGCCCGTTTCTGGGCGAAAAAAATCTAATTCGAGACATTGTTGTATAATTATTGTATTTTCCTTGTATCATCCCTCTTGTGTATATTGTAGTGCTTCTGACTCGAATAAATAAATACCAGCTTTCCAATGCATTCGGCAAAGAATTCTGCCGCCACTGAGGTGGGTACGTCTGAAGTGTTTCCTTTTTGGCACGGCGTTGCCGCCCAACCATACCTTAAATTCTCGAAACAGGTGAAAATCATTCAGTGCTGGTTTTGGACTAAACGGCAGATGGTGCAAAACTTCACACATGAATTATTTGAAAAAGTCTATCGTAACGTTGGCACAGTGCGGTCGTGAATGATTTTCACGTTTTTCGAGAATTTAAGGTATGGTTGGGCGGCAACGCCTAGCCAAAAAAGGAAACACTTCAGGTGACTCTCCAGACGTACCCAGCTCAGTGGCGGCAGAAATTTTTGCCGAAGGCATTGGAAAGCTGGTGTAATGATACGACAAAAATTTCAATCGTTTTGGCGATTATGTTGAGACATGAGTACAAATCAAGCAAACATTTAGTAGTAAAATCAGTTTGGTATTCCTATCTGTTATTTTTATACAGTCCATCGGAAGTTGAAACAAAAACAGGCCTCGTATACTGAAACTAATGATATACTAGCTTCGGTTGGCTTGTAACCTCCCTCAGTTATAATTAAAGAATTGAACTAAGAGCAACACTAATCTAAACATTAACATTCTATGAAACAAAAATGAACATTAAAATAAAAATATTCACTGTGCAATTTGTTCAGTAATCGTAGAATGACCTCCCAATATATTGAACATTCTGCTCAAAATAACAATATTTCTTAATAAAATGCTGTCTAACTTGATAACTACAATATTTGAAGAATTGCTATGAATATGGTAAATATATAGTGTACATTTTTGTTTATAAAATCAGTTTAATTCAAGACCAAGTGACCCGTACCAGAAACTGTCAGAATGACAAAAAATAGGGGACTGGTCTCTGAAAGTTTTCAGCATTTAACCTCTGGATACACGCAGTTATCAGGAACTGAATATAAACCCATGCACAATGCTGTGGCAAAAATATAATAATAATGTTATTGGTTTTACGTCCCTTTTAACAACTGCGGCTTTTAGAGACGCCGGGGTGCCGGAATTTTGCCCCGAAGGGGATCTTTAACGTGCCAGTAAATCTACGGACACGGCTCCCTCGCATTTGCGCACCCTCAAATGCCAGCTGACTGCGCCAGGATACGAACCTGTAACCTCGGGCCCAGCAAGCGAGAACGTTACCCCTGAGCCACGCAGCCAGCCTGTGGCAAAAATCTTCCAGCTTTTGAAACGGAACAAGATTCTATACTACCAGCTCGTTCCAGAGTACGCAGTAAACTATACTCACAGTGAGTGATAAATAAGGCCCGGAAGTTCATGCAAAAATCATATTTCTGCATATTTGTGCATATTTTGGTTATTTTAAAACACTGCATCATATTTTTCTCCTTTGCCTACTTGTGCATATCTCTGCTTGAGAAGGGCGAATATTCTAATTTCCTAATGTTTTGAAGTGCATGTTCTTAACGTTGTATGTTTCGATTCGGACACCGAGAGTCACTCACAGAATAATACTGACATTATTTCAATACCTGGTACGTTTCAGTCCTTTTTTGGAAGTTAATATCAATTATTTTTATTCAGCATTCACTATGCAAATATTGTAAAATTACTTTCATTTTTAAACATTCAATGGCCATTAAAATTATACAGTTATACGTAAAAAATAACAAAATAAAGTAATTATTGATGGTCAACACGGCTTGATGTTCCATAAAATAACATTTCCTACTATTTATAACTTTTTCTTAGTTGAGATATTTTAAAAAGGGTGTTGTTAATGTCCGTCTGTTCATATTTTCTCTATATTAAAAGTAAGAAACTCTAAAAGAATACGGAGTGATCGTAATTCCCGTAGTTATTTCATACTGCATATTTTTTGAAACGTGATGCATATTTGTAAGATTGATGTTGAAATTCACCAGCAATATGCCTCACACACCTGCTTTGTTTCCTGAAAGAAACGCCGAGTCCAGATAGTTCAGTGTGTAATTTGTGACTTCTTCAGGTTATGTTGAGACTCCCTCTTTCTCAGATGGAATGTACACATCTGCATTTCATTTGAGGTGGTTGTTTCTGTAATAGTCAGCAGAAATGTAAAGTTCTGAAGAGTTGCCAACACAAACTGTTGGATGTAACTCTTCAGTCCCCAATCAGTGTGCGGGGAACAATTACCCCATTATAAATGGTGATCACACATGTAATCATATTCAGGAGTGTTTACTTGTTATTTACATCGCCCAGTCGTGTTGACCGACTGAAGAGCAGCAATACTGGTCTACAAGGCAAACTGGATAGTTCATTCTGGTTCGGTATTGATGAGCTAATTCAGGACCGTACTGTGCCAATACATTTCATTAACATAAATTAGTCTCGTCGATGAACACTTGTGGAGATTTGAACTACACACTTTTACCCCCATTGAATGTGTTCCTAGTTTAAAAGACTTTATACGAACCACGTTGTAACCTGTTTTTTGGAGGATATTTACGCAACTGACATAAGTTAAGATGGGACCTAATTAATGTTTGATTGAACGCGGCAAATTATTCAGCCAAGTGAATTTAATTTAGAATTATTATTATTATTATTATTATTATTATTATTATTAATGTCATATTTCATGTCGGAGCTTTTAAATTTTAAACCAATACACATACGTTTTCTATCTAATAGAAAACGCTATCAATCGGATTATTCCGATAACCATTAAACAAGTAAATTATTTGATTACGGAAAGTACGGATTTTATATTCAGTTAGGGCCTAGTTGAGAGATTTGCGTCATCGGGAAGTACGAGTCCAGAAATAGCCGTTGAGAATAACAACTTGATTTCGCAACCAGAGGCAACTTCTACAACCATGAAAAGGCGATATGTTTTGTGAAACGGAAAATGTACAACGAAGCGTCATTGCGAGTGCAATGAACTATAAGGCGGGAACGAGCACGTGGGGTGTCTCGGCCAATCAGAAGGAGGGTGGCCCATACCCTGTAGTGTTGAGATGCATGAAGACGCACGGTGATTGGACATCAGGCTAGGCGTGAGACCGTTGAGTTGGACGTTGGAAGGGGAAGCGTGCTCAGTGACCGCGCGGCGTCAAGAGAGGACTGACCATTTACTTTGATTCCATGATATCGAGTGACCATTATAATCTTCGCATTAGTCTTTGGACTTGTTTTACATTGTGTTCCATGGTGAACAACATCTAACTGGGATATTCCACTGCCCCATTCGTCATACACATACATACATACATACATGTATTTATTTGCAGATGTGGACGATGTCCATGGTGGCAAATTACATACGCTCTGTTGTGTATAGGCAGACCGTATAAGTGGCTTTGGGACTTAGATCCACCACTAACAGTATACAAACTTTCATATTAATTCACTACTCCATCAAGAAACGAAGAAGATGACTCTGACCGAGAAGCTACAGCAATCTCTCTTGAAGCGAGAAGTACGAACGAGAAAGTATCTTCAATGGTGAGCTGCACTGATGCATATCTACGCAATCTCTCTCTTTTCATTATTTTATAGTCGTAAATTCAGTAAATTCATAGCATGGTAATAATATGAAATTCATCCGACCTCCAATTTCTCGTAATTTTCATGTGGTAATGGAAAAATCTTTTATAGCTCCTCTTGAAAAATGAAAATGAAAATCCACAGCCTGCTTCCAGTCTCCGACCGGGTCAGGAATGGAATGAATGAAGTCCCTATCTAGCGGCGAGGATATGAACTGTGCCGGCTGCCGAGGCCTGACGCACTCCCCTGGGGCAATGATTAAATGAATGACAGATGAAATGAAATGATAGTGGAGAGTGTTGCTGGAATGAAATTTTGACAGGGAAAACCGGAGTACCCGGAGAAAAACCTGTCTGCCTCCGTTCTGTCCAGCACAGATCTCACATGGAGTGACCGGGATTTGAACCACGGACTCAGCGGTGAGAGGCCAGCGTGCTGCCGCCTAAGCCACGGAGGCTCGGATAGCTCCTCTTATTAATATTAAATTTACCACAGTCTTTTTTTTAAATTATTAAACTACTTTTATTAGACATGCAATCTTTAATTTCAGTATTTAGCTTTATATATAAGACAAAACCTTCTCCCAATGCAAATGTTATCAGGGTTAATGATGCAATCATACCACGGTCCGATTTCAAAGAGTATCTCAAGTGTTCTACGCAAGCTAGTGGTTGATATAAATATAAATATTAGGATTCAACTTGATGTTGGCTCCTTGGCGTCCAATTATCAAATCAATCTCATACGTAGAATTTAAAGGTAAGCTCCCACAAGGGCGAAACAGTTACACTTGCCGCCCAACTGTGGGACTTCTTGTGGTTCTTCCTCACTCTCCCCAGAAACAGTTACACTTGCCGCCTGCTACGTAGGGCCGAAAACCTTATAACATTTGTGGAAGGAAAACGGTATATATTTCTGTGCCAGTATTTTGGGGGTCTTTTATATACTGTATCAGTATATATCAGCATGGCTGATGATAAGGATATGAAGTTGCGTATTCGTCATCCGTTGGCAAGTTAAGAAGCGAGTAGTATGTCTAGTGTTGAAACAGAAAGCAGTACAGGGATGTCGGAGGTAAATCTCGATACTGAGGGGAGGGGAATGAAAATAGTCAAACAAATTTAGAAAGTTTGCTTCTCCAATGTATGCAGCAGAACAAAGAGAGTAATAGAGAGCTGAGCGATAGTTCAAACGCTAAATTAGAACAAAACAGTAGGGAAAGTAAAGAGAATACGGAAGTTTTGAGCGAAAAATTAAATAATCAGAACAAAACAATGCTAAATTAGAACAAAACAGTAGGAAGAAAAAGAGAATACAGATGCTTTAAACGCTAAATTGGATCAGAACAGTAGGGAGATGAGCAATAAATTAAATGAAAAATTTGAAGAGAACAATGAGAAATTAAATAAGAAATTTGAGCAAATTAGAGGTGAGATCAGAGGGGGTGATGGAAGATAAGGCTAAAGAAATTATAGCGGATGTAGATAGAAAATTAGGAAAAGTGCAGAATGAGCTGAAGAGTAGAATCAGTACACAAGCTGAGAATTTAAAAGAATTAGTTCAACTTGAAACAAAGCAGGTTAAAAAGCAATTGGGGCAGAAATTGATAAAATTCAGGTAGGAACTAAAGAGGTTAAGGAACACCTGGGGGGAAGAATTGAGAAAGTTCATGCAAAAATAGCTACTGAAGTTAATGATTTAAGGCAGAAGAATCAGGAAAGCTTTAGTAAAATTCAGGAGAAAAAAGGTAAGTTGAGTGATAAAGTTCAAGCTTCGGATGAGAGAAACGCTGAGGAGAAAAATGCAGAGTTAGAACAAAAGTTGAAATCTAGGATTAGGCAGGAAACTAGTCAGAGTAAGCCTGTATATGTTAATAGCGCACACCGGGAAAATAGAACTGGGAAAGTTTAGCAATCGACAGGGTTGTCCCATGGAATTTATGAATGCTATAGAAAACAAATTTCAGGAGAGGTTGGAAGAAGGAAGTATTGAATGGTGTCAGGTAGTTGAGATTTTAGAGCAAGCATTTGTAGGAGAGACAAGAAACTGGTTTGCTGTATATAGGGATAATTTTGAAGACATTTCTGACTTTAAAGTTAAATTCTGAGAGAAATTCTGGAATGAGGTGATACAGTCGCAGCATCGTGAGGGAGTTGTTTGTGGGAAATATAGTCCGAGAGGTAATTACACTATGGCGGAGTACTTTGTAGGGCAAGTGTTGACATGTAAATATCTGGATGTTTTGAAAGAGGAGAGCTTTTACTAAGGCACTTTCCGTGTATCCTAAATGTCGAGTCTATTTCTCAAGTTGAGAATTTACTAAGCACATTCGATGCACTAGGGAGAGGTGGATACGAGGAGAATTTCAATAGGAACCAGAGTAATAATAATATTAGGCCTAATGAAGCAAGAAATCAGGAGGTTCAAGGGAACAGTGGCGATGGTCCAAATGTCCAAAACAGGGGGAATAATCATAATAATAACAATCAAAATCAGAATAGGGGAAATGGATACGGTACGCAGTAACAGGGTAGTGTGCCAGTATTTTGTATAGTATTGGAACACTGAAATGTTTGAGAAACATTTTTGGTATTTTTATGACAACCGGCAGACGAGAGCAATGACGAGCTGATAAGCAACCCTGCAACACATCTCAGACCATATGATCGGGAGAGGTACAGTTGCTCCACAAGATGGCTGCCGTGGCATTGATATACACTATTATAATGCATTACTGAGATTACTGAGGGGATCGACGACTGGGAATTACATTGTAACACAAAAAGAAATGATTTGAAGACATGTATGGAATTATTAACACACATATTATGATATCAGATGTTTATCGCAATTATGCTGTGTCAACTTCGATTCTTATATCGACTGGACAGAGGGGTGTTCTGGGTAGGATGAGTCCAGCTGGTTGTAGCAAGATTCGGAGAGAGACACTTGATTACCCGCTGTCAAACTTGCTCGTTGGCTCGGCCAAAAGCAACTATCTCGAGTTTCACTTGTACTTAGTGCGATTTGTGAAAGTCCGGTACTGTACAGTACGTCTTGGCTTTTTCTAGCAAGACACGGGTGAAATACACATGGGACGAACGCTTAACCAACACCACCTAGAAAGCCTTGCGATACGATTTATGACGTCATAGCCTTCCGGCCGTCAGCGAGCGCGCTACCCAGCGCTGCTGCTATGAACAACCTGTGAGGAAACGCGACTGCGTGTTTATGTGTCAAATTACGTTCTACAGACGCGAATAAATAAATAACGTAACCATAAATGAAACATATGGTCAGAAGTTGATGCGATCGATACATTACTCTAGCTAATAAATCGACGTTTTCGATCATAATCGATAAGTATGCATTTCGAACCTTGCGAGTGTGAACTTGACCGAAAACACTGATGTCTCAATAAATGCGATATATAGAAGAATTCAATAGAAAACTTGAAAAATATTCACCCCATTTTAACGTGAGATGTCGACTACACAACAACAAATAACTAATTAATCTATAACAGTTAAAACAGAAATTAATATCTACAGTATAGTCAATCATATCTGTCCAAAGGTCTAGGTTTGATTCCCATCTCTGCCGAGAAATATAATTCTAGTTAGTTATTATTGATTATTGTTGTTTAAAGGGGCGCAATTACGAGGTCATCTGCCCCTAAAAATACAATTCTGATTTGAGTGTGAAACGAAATTCACTCAGCCTCACGAGTTAAAACTGAACTGAGAAGAAGTGGGTTCGATTTCTCCTTTCTCCTCCAGGTAAATGCTGGGATTGTTCCTAGCAGAAGACCATGGTCACCTCCTTCCCAAGGGCAGATGACCTCGTAGTTCCTGCCCTTAAAACTACAATACCTAACCTTCCCAATTCTAGCATCACAATACACACATACAAATTCTACCCATATCCAAGTACACATGGCTGATGACAGTGATGTCATAACCCACTTACAAAACAACAACAACTAGCCACAGAAAGTTTTCATGTGTGATATGAAAACGGGCTAGTAATGGCATGCCTATGACAGAAAAGGTTACCTACTGAAATGGAACAGAGCAGCAGTCATGAGACATGAGAACATTTACAAAAGAGGAAACTTTTTGTTGTTGATGATTCATATAGGGGCATGATGTGGTAATAATTTAGAAACAAACACTTGATATAGAGTAATCCTACAGTAACAGTTTTCATATGGCAATATTTACAATATCAAGCATGGCATAAGCTTACCCGACAATACATAAAACATGCTAATTACCAGTGATCTTAGCACTTTGTTTTCAACAGAATACAGTAAGTCATCTGCAAAAACATGTTGTTCTCATATTTTTTATGTTACACAAACTGTGCTGTTTTGTAAAAAAAACAAAAAACTAAAAGATGACCATATCTATCCTTCACTAGTTAAATAAATATCCATATCCAAGTATACATGGCTGATGACAGTGATGTCCTAACCCACTCACAAAACAACAACAACAACTAGCCACAGAAAGTTTTCATCCGTGATAAGAAAACAGGCTAGTAATGGAATGCCTATGACAGAAAAGGTGACCTACTGAAATGGAACAGTGCAGCAGTCATGACACATGAGAACATTTACCAAATAGGAAACTTGTTGTTGTTGATTCATAAAGGGGCATGATGATTTAATAATTTAGAAACAAACACTTGTTATAGAGTAATCCTACAGTAACAGTTTTCGTATGACAATATTTACAATATCAAGCATGGCATAAGCTTACCCGACAATACATAAAACATGCTAATTACCAGTGATCTTAGCACTTTGTTTTCAACAGAATACAGTAAGTCATCTGCAAAAAAATGTTGTTCTCATATTTTCTATGTTACACAAACTGTGCTGTTTCGTAAAAATAAAAATTAAAAGATGACCATATCTATCCTTCACTAGTTAAATAAATATAGCCTTTTCATAATATCCTTTCTACTTTTCGATACAAAATTGTTGTATTCCCTATTATATTGGTAGCACTGAATGAAAGTAGAACGAGCGATAACATTTTCTATAGTACATGAATTAGACAAAATACCTTATCAAACGATGAGAAATAAATCGGGGAATGATGTTTTAATAGATGTCCACTGTCTGTGACTCACCCAGCCATCCCAAATAGCATCACGACTTATGTAGGCAGAATTCCAGCTGTAGCCACCATTGTCCACATCAATCATCATCAAACCGGTATTGCCAACCTCGCCCTTACGGTACTATGCCACACCAACACCCTTCGATTTGTCCAATCCAATGGTTTTTGACGCGTCCAGATCAATGGTGCCCCGCTGGTTGCGCTCATCCAAGGCCGCTCCTACACCCAACCATTCTAACCTTCGTTATGTGGTATCCAATGGTTTTTGACAATGGTTACAGCCTAACGCGTCCAGATAAATGGTTTTGTGCTGGCTGCGCCTGGCCAAGGCCGCACCTACAACCGACCTTCTACCTTAGTTTTGCCCAATCCAATGGTTCTTGACAATGGTTACAGCCTACGCGCCCAGACCAATGGTTTTGTGTCAACTGTGCCACGCTAGCTGCGCGCAGCCAAAGTCGCACCTACACGCGACCATTCTAACCTTCGTTTTGTCCAATCCAATGTTTTTTGACAATGGTTACAGCCTAACGCGCCCAGATCAATGAGTTTTGACAATGGTTACAGCTTAACGCATCCCAATGATTTCTTTGATCAACAGTGATTTTGTATCTCACATGTTGGGAACAATGTGTGCGTGCCGCTAGAGTGAGCCGTGATGACAGTGGAACGAGATGCAAGCGCTGTAGAAACATGGCAGCCGTTTTTAAAATAGCAACTTTAGCACATATATGAGGTTCAGTAGTGACAATTCAAATTGAAATCAACGGTAGCTATGAATGAAGATAGAAGGCGCTATAAAATTCTCTAAAATACATGAATTAGCCATAATACCTTATGAAACGATGAGAAATAAATCAGGGAGCGATGTTTTAATAGATATTTCCTCCTCCGCTGTCTGTGACCTACCCAGCCATCCCAAATACGATCACGACTTATAGAGAGAAAATTACAGCTGTCAGAGCTATTGTTCAAATCAATCGTCATCAAAACAGTACCATGACAGTTCTGCCAACCTCACCCTTATGGTACTATGAAAAACAAAGAAGCACCCAGTTCAGCAGCTAGTGCGCACCACTTAGTTAATTACATCGTGCGCCGAATTGAATCGTTTATTCACCATGGATTGTGGAAATTGCCTCATAACGATCTGTAATTTCAATCGGCGATTCTATGATCAACTGTAGTAAATATTTGTTTTTTTTTTCCGCACAACTGTGGTTTTGAAAATGTTTACAGCCTCCGCACCCAGATCAATGGTTTTGTGTCAACCGTGTCCCATTAGCTGCGCACGGCCAAGGCCGCACCTACACCCGACCATTCTAAACTTCGTTTTGTCTAATCCAATTATTTTTGACAATGGTTACAGCCTAACTCATCCAGATCAATGGTTTTTGAAAATGGTTGCAGCATAACACGCCCCGATGAATGTTTTTTTTAATCAACAGTGTGTGCTGCTAGAGTACGCCTTGTTGACAGTTCAACGAGATGCAAGCTCTGTCAGAACATAGCAACCGTTTATAAAAAAGAGCAATATATATATTTATATATATTTAGAATTTGGCCACTTATAGACCGCTTTGAACCTAAGACTACGGTACATTGTTTCGTTTTTTCTTTTCTTCCCAAAACTTCTTCATACGTTGGCTGATGGCCTGCCTCTGTTCCGCTGATAACACTCTCCGTGGTTGATGTGGAACTTGCAGAATCGAAAAATCTGCAGTAGTGATCAGTCGCCGGAATTCCACCCTATTAGAAATGATGTTATTTGTGATCTTCAGTTTTTGCAGATCACACCGTATCTCTTCCAGCCATCTAGTGGTGTTTTTTAATTTGGAGATGTAGTCAAAAATTTTCTTAGTTAGCCTACTGCTATCCATTCTATGGAGGTGACCATAAAATTGTAGTCTCCGTCTTTTAATTGAGTCTGTAATTTTTTCCACATTTCGGTAAAGGTCTTCATTTTTTCTCTTCATCCAAATATCTTTATTCTTTTGGGGACCCAAAATTTTCCTAAGTATTTTCCTTTCTTTCTTTTCCAGTTCCTCTTGTTCACCTCTTTTGTTCAACGTTAAACATTCTGATCCGTATAATACCTCTGGTTTAATTACAGTTGTGTAGTGCCTGATTTTTGCCTGGAATGAAATTGATCGTTTGTTGTATCTATGTTGGGTGAGTTTATAGGCATTTTCCATCTTTCTGAATCTCTCCTTGCAGGATGTGTTATCAAGTCCATTTGACTGGATCCATTCTCCCAAATATTTAAATTTATCAACTCTTTGAATCTGTCCATGTTGAGTTGTTAGATATTTTTCTTCATCGCAATAAATATAAACACATATTTATGTACTTTAGCACATAACTTATATGAAGTGTATAAGCTGCGTTTTACTTTCATTTAGAATTAATATTATATTATTTACAGGGTGGATACATTTTTAGGCATTTGCACCTTCAACAGTCCTTATGCGAACACTTCCTAAAAATACTCTCTAGCATGTATGTTAAATTAGATTTAAACTTTTAAAATAGGCCTACATTAACGTTCATCCAATGAAACTAGATGTAAAGAAACTTGCAAGACTTAATTCCAGATTGTGTTCCATTTTATCTGTGAAATTGAAACAAAAACCCTCTTAGAAATTGTATGTTAAAATTGCATGAAATATCCCATTTAAAGCGTACACTTACCCTCTCCATTCTAACCTTCGCTTTACAACCACCATTCTCCAAAACACTCTGCTGCTTCCAGAGCTATTTACCACTTTCTGGACTGGGCGTTTAATGTGACTGTACACAGAGTTTATTAGTTGCATTTTAAACTGAAATCTCCACTTTAGGACAACTTCTTGCAATCAGTTCAATGTTTGGTGTGCTAACACTACACTACCTATTGTAAATGCCAATTCATTGTTCATCCTATACTTCAGTGGCGGCCGGTAATAAGGTTGCAGTGATGCACAACGACCAGATTAATTCAAGAAAAACAATTAATACCGTAATAATATTTTTTAGTAATAAAAGCTGTACGTTTCCTTTTATATGTATAGGAATTCATAATTCTGTTCTTTAATAATTCAGGAAATCTTATAGTAAGTTACTGTGAACTGTCTGAGAAAGCAAAGCGCGCCAACCGTCTAGGAGTGCTCGTTACCAGGCCCGAGCACCGACCAGATCTCAATAGTGAAGGGTATGGCAGAGATGCTAGACCGAGTAGGTCCTATCCCAACAGTTAACTCGGCTGGCCGTTGCCCGCTGATTGCAGCAAGGGAGCCGAGGAGCGGACGGAGACATCTGAGATGCTCCGTCAACTGCCGATACCATGTCTTGCAGGTTTTCATGTAGCCTAACTATTTAATCCGGCGATCCAGTGGCAATGTGATGTTCTCTGAACTGTGGCATTCGTGAAGAATGAGGTACACATCCGTTTTACCGCGCAATTGAATACAGTTTTCTTTGATATCAAGCAGTCTTTTACCCCCCCCCCCCCCAATTAATGAAAAAGGACAACACCCATAACAATTATCCACCAGCCACCACTGCTATACTTACAGATTAGTAATTAGCCATGTACAGAAGTGGATCAAGTAACACAATATTAATTGAACCAGAGGGTCATTATCTTAGTGCGCCCTGGAAATCGCGGCAAACTATGGTGTCATTTGTCGGGTTAGGTGCAGAGCGAGTGGACCTCGCATTACCCTGCTCCGCTGACTCATATATGGGTGTGTATCTGCAAAGTTTAGAAGTTAGTGTTGCACGTTTAGTGAGTATTGTGATTACTGTGATTGTTGGTCATGCCTAGACACCAATTCGCATTGCACGAACGTGTGTATATCCATAATTCGTATATGAAAAGCAGAAAGTCTTGTTCTGAAACAAGATGAAAATGTCGAATCAAGTTTCCAGGAAGACCTGTGCGTAATGCCAGTACAATTAGGAGGCTCGCCAAACGATTCAAGAAAACAGGCACTGTAAATAATAAACATTTTAACAGACAACGTTGTGTTCTTACAGAACGGGGACACCAAGAGCCAGCTGATGAGCTAGCTTGGTGTCCTAGGCGAAACCCCACACAAGACACGGCACAAACCTAGCAGAATTGCTGAGATTGTTGTCCATTCTTTCATCAGTAGATGTCAGGTGTGTGTTAAAAGAGAGGAAGGACATTTTCGGCATCGACTATGAGCACTGTAAGTACTTTTTAATGAACATGGTTGGTAAAAGTGTTCAAGTGTGCACCAACCACCGACTGAACATTGTACGCGTGCCCACGATCAGCGCCAGTCAACGCCGGCTTAGCTTGCCGTGTTTACCGGGGCGCACAATGATAACGACACTGTACATACAATGAAAGAATATTGTAAATTTCCTAATTTCTACTGAACGGCCATGAACAGTTATTGGACAAGCTTCCTCCTCTTATGCTGAGCCAAAGTTTTAGGTGAAAACCTGTCGTTAACATTGTGTACAAAATTATTAATCAAGATATTACTGGCAGTGCCCATTACAGTCTTTTCAATTAATGCCCTGGCATGCTTTGGGCAGCTGTGCCCCATAAACAGTACAGTGGGCAGACATCTTTGTGTTACATTCACCAAAACACTCCGCTGGTTGCAGTGATGCAAAAATTCTGTCTTGTAGCTATTGAGTAGCTTACTCATAACAACAAAAGTAAATGCAGCACAGTTGACTACATCTGCATGGGGATAGCATAGTCCTCCTCACTTATTGGCATTTATTAGGCTGGCGTGATCACTCTGGCCTGCCTCATCGCAAAGAAAGACTTTGCAATAATTGCAATCATATCGCTTTGAAAAACATACGAGCAATAACCACTGATGTAGTGTAAGAAAGGCCAATACTCATCTTGTAGGACTTCTACATCACTATCATCAGCAACACAAGCATCAAAAGCACTTATGTCACATGTCTTGTCTTCTTCAAAATACTCGCTCACTGCAGCATTGAGGTTCAGGATACTGTGAAGGCGCAATTTATTCTCCACCTCAAACACTTGCCTCAGGGAAATATTGTACTGGCTCCCTGCCAGTTGGCGATATTTTCCAAATCAAGCTTCTAGGTTATCTGTCTGTATGAGAATACAAGCAATTCCCAGGAATAGTTTTTCACTTTACGCTTTGTTAGCTAGTGAACTTGCTCTTTTAAGAAGTCTAATGTATCCTTCTTCTCCTAGGGATCTTACTCTCCAAGTTCTTAAATAAACTGTCCATAACAGATATAGCATCCTCAACACGTTGTTGTTCATATGCATCAGGACCAGCATACACTGAATGGGCATTCCTTATAAGTTCTTCAATTTCTAGCACTGTACCTAACTGTCTTGGTAAAGACATGTTATTACAACGTTTCACTTCTGTATTCGATACATACAAGGAGGCACTCAAACCTTCTGTTGTCTTAATGCAGCAATGCAAGTGTGGACTAGGATTTTCCCTCATTAAAATAAAAGGTTCATTGCGACATTACGATGCGGCCCCGTCTGGGGAAATTTTAGTTACATCAGTGACGTTACCGTGATGTCACTACTGACGTATTCAGTCGCATCGCTTGCCGGGAGCTCGTCAGCTGATTGATACATTAGTTTCGCGCGGTTCTCTCGTGACAGTGGGCCATTTTTTTCACCTGTTTGCGTATGTTTATTACGAGATTGTGATATTAGTAGTGTCGTCTACGCAATTGTGTTGGTGAATTGTAATGAAAGTTTGAATTCGTGAATGGCGTGTGTTAGAATTCCATTTTGGTGCAGTGGTGTGTGACGTAGTATTTGGATATAACGGGCTGACGTATGTGGAAGGGGCGTGCTGGATGGTTGTTGGTAAGTACTGAAAGATTGTTAGTTTTGGTCTTGAAGTGTTAATTCTTGTTTTCGGCGTTTATTGTTCTATTTGAGAAGTAGCCATGCGTAGTAGCGTTTAATTGCAATAATGAAGTATATACATTTTTATTTTTTGAAATGATAGGCTAGGTTAATTTAATCTAATTTTTAAAGTACACTAAATCATTGTACATTTGTTTTCATTGAGAAGTCTACGTTAATTTGTCTTTCATTTTACATTATGAAGGAATATTGAATTTGTTTTATTGGCCAAGTTGTGCTCTTTTTAATTTATTGTTCGCAAGCTGCGGTTCTTTCTTGTTAACTTTTGAGTGTATGTTGTATGCCTGGAGTGAATGAGTATATTTGGGTATGTATGTTATTGTGAAGATGAAATGTAAACTAAATTATTTATTGTTCACTTTAGACCATCCTCCCTTTTCATCACTTTCAACACCTTAGCTTATTGAAAATATATCATTTATGATATGCATACCTTTCGGGGAGTTGTTTCACAATCTCTTCATACTCAATAGCCACTGCTGCACCGCAATAATTGTTATTTCACGGATAGAATGCAATCTTTGACAGTCATGTGACACCCGAAAGACGATCATGTGAATACGTTACCAACTTGAATAAACAAATTCACCACACGCCTTCGCTACTAAGTTAGGAACTATCTTGTGGAAAATTACTGCTAGTACTACAAGCAAGGGGGTCTGGGGCGTAAGCCCCAGGTTAGGTTTGTTTTTGTATGTAAAACATTAATAAGATAGAATTTATGTCCGCTACTAGCTCAAAAATTAATGTTAGTACCACAAGCAAGGGGGTCTGGGGCGTAAGCCCCAGGTTAGGTTTGTTTTTGTATGTAAAACATTATAAATACATAAATAAACACTGTAATTGAGTTCACTTAGTGATTTCATACATCACGTGTGAAAGCTGTGGTTCTTTCTTGTTAACTTTTGAGTGTGGGGGTGAGAACTTTGATTTCAACTATGTAAGTGGGTTTATGACAGCGGAGCAGTGAACATCTAATACTCCTGATATCCTCCTGACTATTAAATCAGGTAATTTCAGTTCTTAAAGATATTTATACAAAGAATGGTCTAAAGTGAACTGCTATCACTAAATTTTTCATTATCTGGTTTTGATATAATTTCTGAGCCATGGAAAAGAAAGAGTTTTTTTTGTGTTGTGTGTTCGGAACAAATACCTGCCCAGCATTGGGAGTCATTCATTGCGAGGTGAGTGGAATTTGATGTCTGTCGTGTTATGTTCCTATATTTATTTTTGTTGTTGCATTTCATTGAAAATTTGTCATAGTAAGTTAAGTGATCGGTAACATATTGGTCAAAATTGGAATTTACAAGAACACCTGCAAAAGACATACTATAACAGTCTCTTGTATTAGCGAAATAGGTTTCATAGAGTGGAAAACATAAAAAGACTAAACCTTCAATGTTTTATACAGAAATTATAATGCTATAAACATACCTCCGATTCGAATTATGAAATTGTAAGAATTGCGATGTGTATCGGAATCTACAATTGCGGAAAATTGAAAATATCAATTGAAGTCGCGAAATTTTTCTACGCATCGAAATATGCAATTGAGCTATTTAGGTGAATTGTAGATTTCGATGCACGTTTTTTTTTTCAATTATGAAATTGTAAGAAATACGATGTGTATCGGAATCTGCAATTGATCTATATAGTCCAAGTGTAGATTTCGATGCGGGAAATTGAAAATATCAATTGAAATGGCGAAATTTTTCTACGCATCGAAATAAGCAATTGATCTATTTAGGTGAATTGTAGATTTCGATGCTCGTTTTTTCAATTTTGAAATTGTAAGAAATACGATGTGTATCGGAATCTGCAATTGATCAATATAGTCCAAGTGTAGATTTCGATGCGGAAAATTGAAAATATCAGTTGAAATCGCGAAATTTTTCTACGCATCGAAATATGCTATTGAGCTATTTAGGTGAATTGTAGATTTCGATGCTCGTTTTTTCAATTTTGAAATTGTAAGAAATACGATGTGTATCGGAATCTGCAATTGATCTATATAGTCCAAGTGTAGATTTCGATGCGGGAAATTGAAAATATCAGTTGAAATCGCGAAATTTTTCTACGCATCGAAATATGCTATTGAGCTATTTAGGTGAATTGTAGATTTCGATGCACGTTTTTTTAAATTATGAAATTGTACGAAATACGAGGTATATCGGAATCTACAATTGATCTATATAGTCCAATTGTAGAATTCGATGCGGGAAATTGAAAATATCAATTGAAATCGAGAAATTTTTATACGCATCGAAATATGCAATTGAGCTACATAGCTCAATTGTAGATTTCGATGCGTAAAAAAATATCGCGAATTCGAAGGTTTTTGTGTTTCCCCACCCAAAAACCCCTATTACCCAGGCTTTTCCCGTAAGGTTGCCAGAGGAGTGACGTCGTTGATGACGTCATGACAGACGCCATTTTGTTTCTAGGGGAATTTTATACGCGGCCGCATCGCAATGTAAAATAATCCCAAATAAAATATATACAAGATTCCTCTCTAATGCAATTCCACTCAGGATGAAGACGCGCCCTGTTTAACTTCACCTTCAATTCCTGAAAGTTTTAAAATGAAACTGCTTCCAGATTTTCCGCCAATGTCTGCATACTTTCAGTGAGAGCCTTCGATAAACTATCATTATCAATCCTACGCCTCCTATCATCTGGATCTTCTCGGCAGACAGTTGCAGTGTCAGTTAAATACTCTGGGCAGTTGGGGAACTGAGACGGGACTGCTCCTAGGAATTTAATTCGAACATTAACTTACGACACAATCATTTATCTGTCTTGCATTACATTAATTACTCTATTTATTCTAAATTTATTCAATCTCCAACCTAATTCACACACACCTCTTCCCCCACCCCTATAAGAAATGTAATGAATTAGATTACTGCAATAGAAAAAAAAAAGATTAATCAGGGCCTGCTACAGGTTATCGGTCTCTAACATCATGCAGTTAGCTTGCAATTCAAACTCCAATAGAAATGTGAATACTATCCATATTAACACCCACTTATACCTCCCACTTGAAATTGATAGCCCCATAAAACAAATAAACCTAACCTACGACATTAGCCTGTAGCACATAATTTAGGTTAGAAAATTCTGACTTCTACATCTAAATGAATTTTCGTGATCAGAAGAGCTATGCTAAAATTTAAGGGTAGGACTATCTGCTAACTAACCTCTAATCAGTCTCGGTTTATACAACGGAGCAGTAACTAGCTTTCCATTCTTTTCATCATACATACTAGTGGTCAATTGAATCTCATGTGGCTTGAAATGGATGGCACACACCTACAAGAAAAGAGACTTGGTTACAAAGTTCCTTCCTCCCATTACACTAAACTTGTGAGAATTGGAGCATAAGTATTGATGTAACACGTACCATAGAATATTTCGTAGGAATAAAATCCTTGCGGTGAATAGCTCGTATCCATTTCGACTTTTCACCTTCATCATTAGGAAATGAGAAAACGTTTACTTTCGGTCCATTGGCGTAATTGCCTTTACAATTTCTAACACTGCACTTAATAGGCACAACTTTACACTGCACTGATAACCATTAAGTATAACCGGGTAGGATATCTGAGAAAACCAGTACCTGGGACTGTCAACACAACACACAACACGCGGAAACCATACCATAACCTGCAAACTCGAATGTTATGTCTCAATGTCCACGGCCGGGCTTCCGTGACGTCACTCGCTTGTCAACTTTATATCGCAAGGCTTTCTCTCTAGGTGGTGTTGGCTTAACCCAGTGTATGAACTTGGTGCAACATGAAAGTGACGCGAGTGAACTTTGCGTTCCGCATATATTTTTCCGTAGCACTATTGCTATCACGAGAAGACTTATAATATATCCAGTGGTCATTCGACATTACAACATGAATATTAGCACTACAATGAAAGGAATAATGTACCAGTTTACTACAAGAAAGGCAATGAATTGCTAGACACTGAATAGGAATGCAGCACATAAGCAGAGTTGAACTTATGGAAATGTTCATTGCTGAATAATGAATTTCACTAGCAGAAGGCTATTTAAGATGAGACTGAAGGCAGTCTTTACATATTGATACTGAGATAATTACCTCTACAAATATGGATTTTCAAGGAGAGAGGAAGGTGGCATTAA
Organism: Meconema thalassinum; assembly: GCA_946902985.2. NCBI lineage: Eukaryota > Metazoa > Arthropoda > Insecta > Orthoptera > Tettigoniidae > Meconema > Meconema thalassinum. The sequence goes on from OX336388.2 coordinate 278,197,134, forward strand.
TCTCTTCGCTATCAAGCAGACCTAGGCAGTTTCTGTATGATGAATATTGCGTTCCGGACAAATGTTTTCGAGCTGAGGGGAGTTGGGTTCGACTACTTGCAGTCCTGGCCAGTATTTATTCTACTCAACGCTATGGATGGCAGTTCGATCTCTACCATGGGTGTATGTTCTGGAATTCATTATACGTTGATCAAGACGACAACAGACCAGGTAGCCGGAAATCTTTTTCTATCTGTAGACAGTATGAATCATGTCATATCTGTAGAATGTCCTTTTTTTCACCAATTTTTATTCAGTAGTTAGAAAATGGATTTGAGGATTAGATCTGACTTCTTTGTCATTTCTGTTCGAGCATCTATTTTAGGTTTTGATCCTAATAAGGATGCACCTACATAGTCATTTCTGTAGTTAATTTTTAATGTAGTGTTATTTTTACAACATTACTTTTTCTTATTTTTGGCAATAATTCTGAACATTATAATTGGTTGAGAAGAAGGAGATTTAGGACCAAGACTACGATATCATTGTTTAAGTATAGGAGATAGGAAGAAGATGTGCTACCAAGACTACGATATCATTGTATAAGTATAGGAGATAGGAAGAAGATGTCCTACCACGGATACATGAACATTTTTAGAAGAAGCCTATTACAAGGAGATTTAGGACCAAGATTACGATATCATTGTATAAGTATAGGAGATAGGAAGAAGATGTGCTACCAAAACTACGATATCATTGTATAAGTATAGGAGATAGGAAGAAGATGTGCTACCAAGACTACGATATCATTGTATAAGTATAGGAGATAGGAAGAAGATGTGCTACCAAGACTACGATATCATTGTATAAGTATAGGAGATAGGAAGAAGATGTGCTACCAAGACTACGATATCATTGTATAAGTATAGGAGATAGGAAGAAGATGTGCTACCAAGACTACGATATCATTGTATAAGTATAGGAGATAGGAAGAAGATGTGCTACCAAGACTACGATATCATTGTATAAGTATAGGAGATAGGAAGAAGATGTCCTACCACGGATACATGAACATTTTTAGAAGAAGCCTATTACAAGGAGATTTAGGACCAAGATTACGATATCATTGTATAAGTATAGGAGATAGAAAGAACATGTCCTACCATGAATACATGCACAGTTTTAGAAGAAGCCTATTACAAGGAGATTTAGAACCAAGACTACGATATCATTGTATAAGTATAGGAGATAGGAAGAAGATGTGCTACCACGAATACATGAACAGTTTTAGAAGAAGCCTATTACAAGGAGATTTAGGACCAAGACTACGATATCATTATATAAGTATAGGACAAAGGAAGAAGATGTCCCACCACGAATACATGCACAGTTTTAGAAGAAGCCTATTACAAGGAGATTTAGGACCAAGACTACGATATCATTATATAAGTATAGGAGATAGGAAGAAGATGTCCTACCATGAATACATGCACAGTTTTAGAAGAAGCCTATTACAAGGAGATTTAGGACCAAGACTACGATATCATTATATAAGTATAGGAGATAGGAAGAACATGTCCTACCACGAATACATGCACATTTTTTCTGCATTAATTCTGTTAAACACTGAGCAACGAAACAGAATATTTTCGACAGTCCATACTGCATTTTAAATGACTGTATATTTTGCGTCAAGCTTATTATAGACATGGAAGTCTAGTAACATATTTGAAGTAGACAATTTCGGTTTTTTGATTAGGCAATTACAGCCAACATTTTTGCATTACATTATTGAGTACAGACATTTTTATTGAGATACAGTTCGTTCAGTTTTCGACTTTCATAATTCTTTTTTGGAATACTTCTGTTTTGATTCCGTGTGATTCTAATGGATTAGTTGTATTCTACTCATACTACTGTCGACCAAAGTACACACATCAAAAAAAGTTTTGCATCACCTCGGTTCCCAGATCTCCGGCATATAGACGTTGACTGTGTATATTGTATCCAAGATACAGTCCCTTTGACTGTTCATAGATGTCACTAATACTGCTCAAAGATGTAAACAACCATGCATGAGCAGGGCCTATTAGACGGAGGGGGTACGACAGCCGATCAGTTCCAGTCATTCCACCAGGACGAAGGTACGCTGCTCATGTTGTCTGTAGTTCTACCATGCCTAGAAGGTCAATACCGCAGTTCGATCGCGTCCGCATTGTTACTTTGTGTCAAGAAGGGCTCTCAACAAGGGAAGTTTCCAGGCATCTCAGAGTGAACCAAAGCGATGTTGTTCGGACATGGAGGAGGTACAGAGATACAGGAACTGTCGATGACAGGCCTCGCTCAGGCCGCCCAAGGGCTACTACTGTAGTGGATGACCGCTACTTACGGATTGCCGCTCGGAGGAACCCTGACAGCAATGCCACCATGTTGAATAATGCGTTTCGTTCAGCCACAGGACGTCGTGTTTCAACTCAAACTGTGCGCAATAGGCTGCATGATGCGCAACTTCACTCCCGATGTCCATGACGAGGTCCAGCTTTGCAACCCCGACACCATGCAGCGCGGTACAGATGGGCCCAACAACATGCTGAATGGACCCCACGGAATTGGCATCACGTTCTCTTCACCGATGAGTGTCGCATATGCCTTCAACCAGACAATCGTCGGAGACGTGTTTGGAGGCACCCTGGTCAGGCTGAACGTCTTAGACACACTGTCCAGCGAGTGCAGCAAGGTGGTGGTTCCCTGATGTTTTGGGGTGGCATTATGTGGGGCCGACGTACGCCACTGGTGGTCATGGAAGGCTCCGAAACGGCTTTACGATACCTGAATGACATCCTCCGACCCATAGTGCAACCATATCGGCAGAATATTGGAGAGGCATTTGTCTTCATGGACGGCAATTCTCGACCTCATCGTGCACATCTTGTGAATGCGTTCCTTCAAGATAACGACATCGCTCGACTACAGTGGCCAGCATGTTCGCCAGACATGAACCCTATCGAACATGCCTGGGATATGTTGAAAAGGGCTGTTTATGGACGTCTTGACCCACCAACCACTCTGAGAGATTTACGCCGAATTGTCGTTGAGGAGTGGGACAATTTGGACCAACAGTGTCTTGATGAACTTGTGGATAGTATGCCACGGCGAATACAGGCATGCATCAATGCAAGAGGACGTGCTACTGGGTATTAGAGGTAGTGGTGTGTACTGCAATCTGGACCACAAATGCTGAAAGTCTAGCTGTATGATGGTACAACATGCAATGTGTGGGTCTCATGAGCAATAAAACGAGCTGAAATGTTGTTTGTGTTGATCTCTATTCCCTTTGTATTTAACGGTTCCGGAACTCTTGGAACCGAGGTGATGCAAAACTTTTTTTGATGTGTGTATTATGTGTACTCGAGTTTGAAGGTTGTTTGTGAAGTAACCATTAGACATACATAAAATCCAATAACATCATCATTTTCGTCGTTCTATTTTACGTTAGTCCATGTAGGCTTGGAATTTTTAGTTTATATTTTAATATTTTTTATCGCAGTTGGAACACAAAAAGTGCCCGTTTTTAAGCGTGTTTCAACCATGCGTCACATTTAAGAATTATTATCTCACAAACCCGTCATAAGATCGAATCCAAATTTTAACACAATATACGCTGGAATGTTGTATAACTGGTTTATTAATTTCAAAATTTTGCGTGTCCAAGAAACAAAGTTGTTATCATTTGTGTAAGGTAACGTTTTCTCGGCTTGGGGTGGTTGGTATATGTAGTTCTTGGTCGCGTTGTAGTCCTTATACATCAAAAAGTTATGCTGTATGACTTTTAAATACATAAATTAATTCACTTATTTTATATCGGTTTATATTTGAACGGGGAAATACGACCTCGCCTCGCTCGGCAGTGATGGGCTCCATCTCAGCAACGCTGTACAGCTTACCCCGGAGAGGCTGGCTGGTGAATCATGCCTTATTTCCACGAACAAATACAAACCGATATAAAATAAGTGAATTAATTTACGTATGTCACAGTCATACAGCATAACTTCTTGATGCATTAGGATTACAACGCGACCAAGAGCTATATTTTCCAACCACCCCGAGCCGAGAAAAAATTACCTTACAAAAATGATAACAACTTTGTTTCTTGGACACACAAAATTTTGAAATTAATAAACCAGTTATACAACATTCCAATGTATATTGTGTTAAAATTTACATTCGATCTGATGACGAGATTTTGAGATAATAATTCTTAAATATGACGCATGGTTGAAACACTCTTAAAAACGGGCACATGTTGTGTTCCAACTGCGATAAAAAATATTAAAATATAAATTAAAACTTCCAAACCTACATGAACTAACGTAAAATAGAACGACGAAAATGATGATGTTATTGGATTTTATGTAGGTCTATTAGTTACTTCACAAACAACCTTCAAACTCGAGTGCACATAATACTTTGGTCGACAGTAGGCATTTCTCCATGATGTAGTCTCATACGAATTTCTTAAGGGGAGATCCCATCTTTGAGTTTGTTTATGAGAATCTGAATTAATTCTTTAACAGTAATAAATGTATAATATCTTGTGAGATATATTTGTGAACATTTAGATTATAATGAAATGAAGTATAAATGAGATATGAATCTCACGTATGTATAAAATATTTTTCGTCATAAAACAGAATGACATTTTGAGAATTTATGAATGCTATGATTCGAACATGTAATTACGAAATTTTTATTACAGTTTCTATGGAAGTAGACTGTGTCAATTATTAACCATGATATTTTACGATATTTGTATAAAAGTTTATGAATTTTTGAGAATATGTGGAATATTATGAACAGCTATTGAGAGCTACTTTACGTTTAACATTTGTGTTAATGAAGTATTTTAAAGCATATTTCAATGGATGACCAGGAATAAATTAAGGTGAATATTAGGAATCTCACATGTGGAAGGATTGTCACATTTGTTACGAATTTTGAGTGTTATGCGAGCTATTGAGCTATCGCTGAATTATGTTAATGAAGTATAATTAAACGTGAAATATAGTCACGAACATCGTTACTAGAAGGCTAGTAGTTAAATAGCATATGTGCATAAAACAATTCATCTAAATTGGATTGCTAATAATAACACATATGAAGCAATGATCTGAAAAACAAACGAGGAGCAATCGCGCCAACTTCAGGACCTGCTACGCGAATTCCAGGACGTCTTCTCCGTGGGGAGCAATGACAAGCCGGGTCCAGCACGTTGGGGACAGTGCACCGATTGGGGCCCCATTCCGACGTGTCCCGCTCGCCAAGCAAGCCGCAGTCGACCGGATGGTAGAAGAGATGAAGGAACAAGGGGTGATCGAGCCATCACATAGTCCTTGGAGTTCTCCGGTCGTGCTAGTGAAGAAGAAGGACGGTTCCACCTGGTTCTGCGTGGATTACAGGCGGGTGAATGACGTCACGAAGAAGGACAGCTACCCACTACCCCGGATCGTCGACACGCTGGACACCATATCAGGGTCAATATGGTTCTCCACCTTAGATTTGAAGAGTGGCTACTGGCAGGTGGAGGTCCACCCTAAGGACCGCGAGAAAACGGCGTTCTCTGTGGGCAGTGGACTCTGGCAGTTCACCGTCATACCATTCGGTTTGTGCAACGCCCCTGCGACCTTCGAAAGGCTAATGGAGTTCATTCTGAGGAGACTACACTGGAAGACCTGCCTGGTCTACTTAGACGACGTCATCGGTCTGTGGAGGAGCTTCGAGGAGCACTACAGCAACCTGAAGGAGATCTTGTTGAAGCTACGGGCTGCCCAGCTGAAGTTGAGCCCCAAGAAGTGTCAGCTCTTCCAGAAGCAGGTCCAGTACCTTGGGCATATCGTCTCCGAGGAAGGGGTGCGCACCGACCCAGAGAAGACTGCAGCTGTGAGGGAGTGGCAAGTTCCGAAGGGCAAGTCCCAACTACGAAGCTTCCTGGGACTCTGCACTTATTACCGTCGCTTCGTGAGAGGATTCGCCGACATCGCCAAACCTTTACATCGACTGACTGAGAAGGACCAATTCTTCACGTGGACAGCAGAATGCCACAGTGCCTTCGAACAACTCAAGCAGGCTCTGTGCACCGCACCGATTCTTGCCTATCCCAGACCTGGAACAAGGTTCATCGTCGATACTGATGCCAGCGACTTTGGTATAGGGGGAATCCTGTCGCAAGTAGTGGACGGCGAGGAGAGAGTAGTGGCCTACTTCAGCAAGGCCTTGTCAAAGCCAGAAAGGAACTACTGCGTCACCAGGAAGGAGCTGCTCGCCATCGTGAAGACCATTGAACACTTCCACAAGTACCTGTACGGGCAAGAATTTCTCATCAGGACCGACCATGCATCCCTGCGGTGGCTCCTGAACTTCAAGCAGGCTGAGGGTCAACTCGCGCGGTGGTTAGAGAGGCTCCAACAGTACAACTTTGAGATCCAACACAGGAAAGGCCAACTGCATTCTAACGCCGACGCCCTGTCACGAAGACCCTGCCCCGAAAACTGCACCTTCTGTGCCAGGAGGGAGGAGAACACCGGGATAGAGTGCCGAAGGAACACCGTGGAACTTCAAGGGAGCTGGAGCCGCGAATCTTTCACGCGGGCACAAGCGGAAGATGACCTGGGACTGATAGCCGAATGGAAGAGGGCCTGTGTTCCCAGACACGGGTGGAACATTGTGAGTGACTGCAGCCCGAAGTTTAAGTCCTACTGGGCGCAGTGGGACTCGCTGCTTGTAAGGGATGGCCTCATCTGCCGTACCTGGGAAAACACCGACGGGAAGACATCTCGGGAACAAGTCGTCGTTCCAAAGGCTATGACGGAGGAAGTCCATGGAGGATCATCTGGTGGACACCAAGGGATAAAGGAGACCCTGGAGAAAGTGAGAGAGCGGTTCTACTGGATTGGATGCCGAGCCGACGTGGAGAACCACTGCGCGAGGTACCACGATTGCGCAGCCAGCAAGGACCCAGGACGGAGACGAAGGGGCCCACTGAAGACCTACAACGTGGGTGGCCTCATGGAGAGAGTGGCCATCGATGTTGCTGGGCCTTTCCCGTTGAGCGAGGCAGGGAACCGTTACATATTGGTCGTCAGCGACTACTTCACCAAATGGCCAGAGGCGTATGCGCTCCCTAACCAAGAAGCTGCGACGATCGCAGAGACCCTGCTCAAGGAATTCGTCAGCCGGTACGGAGTACCCTTGGAGCTGCACTCCGACAAAGGGAGGAATTAGAGACACAGGTGTTAGAGAACCTATGCCAGCTGCTAGGAATCCGGAAGACAAGGACGACGCCGCTACACCCCCAGTCCGACGGGATGGTAGAGCGATTCAATCGCTCCATCGAGAACCATCTCCGAACAATCGTCAGCGAGCACCAGAGGGATTGAGACTGGCATCTTCCACTATTTCTCCTGGCCTACCACGCCGCCGTGCATGAAGCCACCGGTTGCACACCAGCCCGGGCTATGTTTGGGAGGGAACTCCGTCTACCTGTCGACCTTGCCTTCGGCCGGCCTGGGGACGATCCGGTCTCGGTAAGCCAGTATTGTCAAGAACTGTTCGAGCAACTGGAGGACGTGCACGCGTTCGCAAGGAGGAGACTGCGGATCGAGACCGACCGAATGAAGACCCGATACGACCAGCAGACGGATGCCGGCGGATTCCACGAGGACGACCTGGTCTGGCTCTTCAACCCATTACGGAAGAAAGGCCTGTCACCCAAAGTGCGGAAGTTCTGGGAGGGCCCGTACCGAGTCGTGAAACGGATCAACGATGTCGTCTACAGGATCCAGTGGAGACCGAGGGCGAAGATGAAGATCGTGCATCGAGATCGCCTGGCAGACTACGGAGGGACACAGACGGGCCAATGACTGATCGGGGCGATCAGCATTTTAGGAAGGGGGTGGTGTTACGGGTGCGGGGTTGCCTCATTCCCTCTAGCGTGACTCACAGCCGCCTGAGGCTACCCCCGTGCTTTGTGTCGGCCAGCCGCTTGCGCAGCGAGAACAAAAGACATGGTCCAAAACGTTCGTGGCCCTCCTGGTATTGGAATTCTCTAGAAGGTGTGAGAGTAGCTGTGAACCCTGGTCTACTCTAGAAACATCGGTTGAGTCACCAGCCCCTATATAAGAGCGATTCTGGCCAGGGGATGAGGGAGTGTGTGTATACCTGTGCGAAAGAGGTAATGCGGTGACGTGTGAGTTGCAAAACAGTGTGTAGTATTCAAGAAGAGTGAGTGAAAGACTGTGGCTTGTGAACTTGAGGAAGAGTTGCTATTTCTAGCGAGGACACCGGTCTCATTAGTGAGGGATTAACTGCATGAGCAAGTGAAAGGGTGAGTGTTCTCCGCAAGGAACAGACTTGAGTAAGACAGCTAATGGTTTTTATGTGCCTATTGTGTGATGTATATTTCTGACCTGTAATAAAGCTAATATTTTTTAAAGGACCATTTGTGTTGTGCTTTACCTACTTAGATCCAATTAATGAACTTGCTAGTAGGGGTAGCACGTATCAATATTTCAGATTATTTCTGACCAATACATGTATGTCATTGTTGCCAACATGATTTTACGCACGCTGATAGATGCAATGTCTAACTGCATGTAACGTCCATGCTATCCATTGGACTTCAACCAAATTTTGTATTCTGTACCTTAAGAGATGGAACTAAGAATATATTCAGTCAGCTGGGCTGCCAATTGTAGTGGTCTATTAGGCTACATTATACCAGGTATATTTCGAACTAATTAGAAATTTCGATATTACCAACTTAATTTCGTAGTTATTCTAGATAGGTCCATATAGGTTAATCGTTGGCATGAATCTTATATTTTAAGAACAGTAGGCTCTTCTTCTTAAATGAGCATCGATTAGTAGCGAAGTGTAACGAAAAGGAAGAGTGACCGTTAATCACAGGACATGGCATTTCACTTTGAAAATCTCACATGCATTGACCGGGAATCGAACCTGGTCCACCACGCCCCTAGTAGCAAAGTGTGTGTGATCACGGCTACGATGTACCTTACTTGTCATTGATACGGCTGACATGACCAAGGGTCGAAGATAGCGTAGCCAAGCATCACGACTACTACAATCGCTAGTGCGTTGGATGTAGTCCAAGATGTCGCAAGACATTAACACTTGGCAAAGCATGTTTGCGTCACAATTTTAATCCAAATTCTGAACACAAAATCCCTGTAATTTCAAGAAATTGCAGTGTTTTGCTTTGTGATAACTCGTTCTATTATTACGATAAATACGTTCAAATAACAATAATAATAATAATAATAATAATAATAATCAAAGCTGTTAGGTCGTATAATGCCAAAATACAGCAATGTCGAACCCCGCGATCTCTGAGCTATATGACGCTGGTCCGCTTTGAGAAATCAGTGCTTGTAGTGTTCTGACCCTGAAGCTTTTATCAATAGAATCTCTACCTTCCAAGGGCATATGACCTCGTAGTTCCGCCCCTTAAAACAACAATAGCTAACTAATCTGTGGGCCTCCAGAACCCCCCCCCCCTCTCTCTCCGAAAGAAATTGTATATACGCCGCGGCCTTCTATCTGACTTAAATGGTTTGTATTCTGTGATGTAGTAAAATTTCCCGCGCACGGTATGGGGTGGTTGAAAGCTGTTCTGGGTCGAAAATAAGCATTTTCATATTTACTGTACATATCATTTTGGTAGCCAGAGGTCTACTTGACCATAATTAGAGTAGTGATTTTCAGTCAAGTGCAAGGTGTCACGCCCAGTGCTACTCTCACCGCATTTCTCAGTAAAATGGTCCAAGACTTGCACTTTAGAGGAAAAACTGGAATGTTGAGAAGAGGATGGATTATAAGGGGGAAAAGCTGCAACAGGCAGGCTACAGAACTATTATCGCATGACAAGCAGAAGAGGAGAGGTGTTTGGGCAATTTAGCCTATTTTCAACACATTGTCCTGGTGTAAATACAACAAACCACCTAACATTCATGGTTATCACCCCTCGACACCGGTCTCGATTCCCGGCTATGCCAAGAAATATCAGCCATCCTGGAAGTGGTTTACCGTGGAGTACCCACTTCTACCACATGAGAATGCAGGAATGGTTCCTAACTTAAGGCCATGGGCCTCTACATCCCAATACTAACCTGAATCACAATAACACAGGTTATCAGACAATATTCTCCCCCTCCCCACACACAACTAGACGGAGCACGATGCACAATGAAATAACAATAATAACAAGCTGAAAAGGCGCACGGAACTTAGATTTGCTTTACTTAGAGTAAATAGTTTTCCTGGACTTCCATTTGTGACAGATTTTACAAAAAATGCTTTGCTTACTACAGCTGTCGATTTAATCAATTAATCTAACCGATTAATCCAAGATGTCTACCTAAACAGATTTCCCTGACAATTCTCTGATCTTTCCAGGATAAACATAAAATTACCTGTACTTAAGAGCATTTCAAAAAGTGCTTGAACAATAAAGGATAGCGTGACATAACGAGCCTTACAGTAACTGCATGTGATGTGAAACATCTGTTACGAGCCTTACAGTAGTCACATGTGATGAGTGACATCTGACACGAGCCTCACAGTAGTCTTCACAGAAGACATCACTGACTTGTTTCGCCACTGCCTCGCCACGAACTACTTCCTATGGCGCGAGAACTTCTACGAGCAAATAGAGGGAGTTGCCATTGGTAGCCCACTAAGCCCTGTGATTGCGAATTTCTACATGGAAAAGTTCGAGCAGTTGGCGATCGAGACTGCACCCCTCAAACCGAAAGTATGGCTACGTTATGTTGACGATACCTTCGTAGTCTGGAGCTACGGAGAGGAAGAGCTGGAACATTTCCTGGACCACCTTAACAGCCTCAACCCCAGCATAAAATTTACAATGGAGACGGAGAAAGACAACTGCCTGGCCTTTCTTGACGTGCTGATCACCAGGACTAATGACCTGCGCTTGGGGCACACCCTATACCGGAAATCCGCACACACCGACCGGTATCTACACAAGACTTCCAAATACCACCCCCGACAGAAACACGGAGTTATTAAAACATTGGTAGACCGTGCTAGGAGAATCTGTGTGCCATCCAACCTCAACCAAAAGCTGAAACATATAAAGAGGGCCCTATGCGTCAACGGATACAGCAATAAGGAGATTGAGCGAGCCTCTCATCCCAGGTGGCGGAGCACGAGGAAAGATTCTGAGGAAACTCCGGTGGTCTCCGCATTCCTGCCGTACGTGAAGAAGGTGACAGACATGATAGGCAAATTACTGAAGACCTATGGGGTGAAGACGGTTTATAAACCCACCGCCAAAATCCGGGAATTGCTGCGATCCGCTAAAGACAAGCGCCACCCACACTCCACTGCAGGTGTCTACAGAATCCCGTGTTCCTGTGGGAAGGTGTACATAGGAACGACGAAGAGGAGCGTGACCACCAGACTCAAGGAACATAACAGACACAGCCGCCTGGGTCAAACTGAGAAATCGTCAGTCGCTGAGCATTCTCTCTTGCCCGGTCACGATGTACAGTACGGGGACACGGAGATACTCTCCACGACCACACACACTACCACGCCAGGTTGCAACGGGAAGCCATAGAAATCTTCAAACACCCCGACAATTTCAATCGGAAGGAAGAAATTGAACGTGTGCGTAATAAATGGATCCCGGCCCTTAGGAACACCCAAGGCCAAGAAATCACTCACACGTCAACCTGAAGAACCTTCCCGCTACAGCCCGGCAGTCGCCCAGGGAACACCTGACCCTCACAAGCTCGGTCGCCGAAGCCGGAGCACGCACCGCACCCTGCAACATGTACGTGAGATCAGACGATCCAGCCGATATGCGAAGAGAACGCTCGGCTCACCATGCTAATTTGAAGATCCAAACTACCTTCCAGCCGTTAGTTCATCGCCAAGATCCACCCAACCAACAGTCATATTCTAACAGCAATACTCCACTACAAACCGTTACCCATTATTTCAAGCCTCTTCCCTCATTCCACTGCTGACCAAGGAAAGGGGCGGAACCCTTGATAATGCCGGACGCAGTTTCCCGTGAAACGTCGGGAGATATCCTGTCTGGACCACGGCCTACAAGCCCGAAAAACTTGTACCTCAAGTGTAAGTGTGTGCATCAATATGATATGTATGGTGTGATTGCCCCAGGGAAGTGTATTGTCTCCTATTTTATTTAATGTGTACACCAATGATCAACCACAGCCTCAAGGGTGTAAAAACTTCATTTACGCTGACGATCTTGCTCTTTCTGCCCAATCAGAACAGTTTGAAGTTGTAGAGCATACACTCAGTCGTGCTCTCAAACAGCTGGGTACTAACTATGGAAGGAACCAACTCATGCACAATCCTAATAAGACTCAAGTATGTGCCTTCCACCTGAAACATAAACAATCTAGTCGGAAACTTGAAGTATTCTGGAATGGTATGTTATTGGATCATTGTTTCCATCCCAAATATCTAGGTGTCACCTTGGACCGTACACTCACATTCAAGGAGCAGTGCTTTAAGCTAAAACAGAAGATCTCTTCGAGGAACAGCCTCCTCCGTAGACTGGCAGGGACTAACTGGGGCACCCATCCCCAAACGTTAAGGACAACAGCAATGGCCTTATGCTATTCAGCAGGAGAATATGCCAGTCCTGTGTGGTACAAGTCAGCCCATGCAAAGCAGGTGGATGTAGCCTTAAATGAGAGCTGCAGGATTATCACAGGTTGCTTGAGGCCAACTCTCATCAGTAAAGTGCACTATCTTGCAGGGATTGCTCCACCTGCCATCAGAAGAGAAGTGGCTGCAAACAACGAAAGAAGTAAATCATCTGTTATGACCTCACACCCACTCTTCGGATATCAACCTGCTGAGAGGAGATTGAAATCGAGAAAGAGCTTCCTAACAACTACTCAACCATTACAAGGAACAGCAGCAACAGCTCGAGTGGCCGTGTGGAAGGAGAGGACCAGCAATCTGTCTGAATGGATGGAACCAAAGGAATCTCTACCTCCTGGTCACACAGAGAACTGGCTAATCTGGAAGTCCCTGAACAGACTGAGGGTGGAAGTTGCAAGATCCAGGGACAACTTATATAAGTGGCATTTTCCGACCAAGACAGTCCTGTGTGATTGTGGCGCAACCCAGACAACACAACACCTCTTCTCCTGTCCATTGTGCCCGTACAGCTGCACAATGAATGACTTGACTGAAGCTAATTCAAGTGCTATCGAAGTGGCTAAGTTCTGGGCAGAAACTGTTTGAAGTAGTCTGTTTAACACATACTTTGTACTTCTGACACGAATAAATAATATGATGAAGTAAGAAATTTGATGTGGGCCTGATGTCGTTCAACTGGAATTCGGACAATGGGGCCGGATAAACCATGTAAGTAACACCCAAATTTATTATGTGTTTTGGATTCGGAAATCTCATGTAGAAATGATGACCACGGAGAAAGTATTCTCCAGTATTGTAAATTCAGGGATATAAAACTGTGTGAAAATAATAAGTGCGGAATCTAATATGAAAATTGCTAAAATGTTTTGTTAATCAAATGAAAGCGTATTCAGTGGAATACTTGTGAATATAAATGGAATAATGTTATTTAAAAGGCAAACAAGATAAATAAAAAAAGGAAAATGTAACATAAATGTTATGGAAATAATTTAAATATGAGCCGTTGTGTGCTAATGAAATATAAATATTATAGAACCAGTTGTGTTCTTGGAAATGAAAAGTCGAGACTTAATAAAAGGAAAATCTGTTAATTATGGACGAAGATAAAATGAATTACGTTGAAAATAATTATTCAACTTTGGAAGGCATCACGAATGTATTGTCGCCGTTTGAGCGCTAAATAATAAATGGTCACGCTAAAAATTGCAGTGAAGATAATGCCAGGAATTATAATTGCGGGGACCAGCTGGGTGAAGTAATTGATTGTGTATGTGTTTGCTGTGACAAACTGTTTAAAAGGGTGCTATATATTGTTGTCAAGCATGGAATTGAGTGCGAATACCTTTTCCCAGTTGCTTTTATTATTGTTAGGAGGAGTGGTGAAATACCCTCGCTCTATGGAATTAGCCCTAAGACCTCAAGAATGGAATTGTCCTAGAGGCAGGTCAGGGACTCGAACCAGATGTCTCTTACGTCGGAAGCCCCTTAATTATGATTTGGTTTTGAATTCTTACTTCCCAGTGTTAAAACTCCGAAATTATAATCATACCTGAGCTATAGTAATAGGTCTTTAGAACCTCAGAATAATGTTAAATTAATGTGATGTGTAGCCTTTCCAAGTTCTGTTCACGCTTGTTTGAAGGCGGTGTTTAAAGTCCAGTTGAAGAAGGAGGGAGCATTGACTTCTCCCCCAGGTCATAAATTAAACCGTATATGTCTCGGCGTTTTCTTAATGGAGGTTGGCTAGGGTAGGTCAAGACAGAGACAGACCATGTCTGCACTCTGAAGTAATAAACCTTTTAATGGAACGGTAACCTGTACCGCGTTTTATATTGATCATTTATCCTTGCTGTTGTATTAAAGATCCGCACTTCATGGATAAATAGAAATTGCCAATTGAGACAACAATGAAAATCCCTGCGCATTGTTGCATGATAAATGTATTTGTTCCCAAGTAATTGTTGAGGATATCGAATTAGCTGGGAGTCTATTTCGAATTGATTAAATCAGTAGTCTTCAACGCTTGTGGTACATGAGATTTCCGAAGACAAATGCATATTTTTTGGTAGTGTTGAAGAGAGAGATGGTATGTTACGAATGTCATGTGGTACCCAAATAAATGGTAATTGTTGATGCCATTGAATGGTAATTAACTCAAATTTCTTTTTAATATATTCAAATTTGGAATATTTAATATGTTTCTTAAACATAGAACTATGTAATAAAATTAGCCGAGACTTTTAGAGCTCGTTTTTGTGAAAGTTTTAATGTTGCTAAATGGAAGTGAAACTGATTTTGAGATTTTTGTTTTTGGGATTCAATGGAACCTAAATTAGTGATTTTTTGTATTATTCCTTGTTCATTAGAACAAGTGTGATGTTGATTTCATTTATTGTAGCGCCAAATTTTGTGAATTAAATAGTTTTTATTAATAGGATTTTGAATTTCATTTCAGTGATGTGTTATCCTAAGCTTGATCCTATAATGTGTGAATCAGTCAGTGGGAGGCCGTTCTATGCCCCCAAAGAGAAAAGACTGAGCAGCTGGATAATGATTTGCATATTTCTTTTACGAAAGGGCACAATACGTCTTTTATCAAATTATTGCCGAGAACAAATATTTTTTTTTTTCAATTTCAATAAAACCAAGGATGCCAGAGGTGATTTTTACATTGTAGCCCATTTAATTAACTTTAAAAAAATTTAGAATATAGGCTAAGAGATTAATCCCCACTTCTTGGCATTGAATAACCAAACAAGTATTCTAGCGGGAAGGATCTCTCTCAATCAACTAGAGCAGGGAATAAACACTGTCTTCAGGTTTACTTTTAAACATTATGGACGAAGAATTCAAATATACTGCAATAAATGGAACGTTTTGGTACTGGCATATCATTTAGGTGTTTAGGTACCGTACTACAGAGTGTGATTGTTATTCAAGTATATTTGTATTAAAGTAAGGAATTGGTAAGAATCTAACAATGATTAGTGCCATGCCTGCAATGGATACAAATACCAAATGTTACCTTGATACACCCAGCCGTGCGTGCAAACAGCATGTCCAACACCCTCTCAGGTCTCGCTACGGAGCAGTCTGATACACGTATATAACGCAAAACTGCATGAAAAAAAAAACGGACAATCTTCGATTCTTATACATGTGTGTGTCTACTGAATATACAGGGAAAGAATGGACAGTAACATCCAGGACTGGATTTACCAACAAAACCAATTAATCCGCAATTTTTTTGTCAGAAAATTTCCATCAAATGTTATAGACTACAATACCTGTCTACGTCCAACAAATGTTTTGCAACAGCTTTAGAACAGGAATGTATTATGATTCATCAGGAGAAAATTTAAGTCTTGAATATTAATATCAGTTTAATTTGAATAATTCATTACGCATAGTTGTATGATGTAGTGTATATGTGTATCTGTAAGTGTATAATCAGTCTTAAATGTTTTAAACTTATTTTAATATCTCGTCGGCTTATTTGTTTATACAAATTTACAGACCGTGGATTCTCTCAATTTAATTTATTTAATTCATTTTTCTTCCCGACACGTTACAATAATATAAAAATTACCTTCACAAATCCCTTTTTGACGTGTAAATTCTCCTCCCTTCACGATAGTATGAACCCACATCTAAACAACCGTAATATAAAAGGACGTACAATGAACAAAAACAGACACCCTAAGGTCGTGTAGAAGAATACGTGTGTCGTTCCAACCTTCCACGTATGCATTAAAGCAATCAAACAACACTATGCCTCGTTCTAACATCAAAGAGATAGTTCAATATTTCACGTGTTATCTATACTAATATAATAAAGCTGAAGAGTTTGTTTGTTTGTGTGTTTAAACGCGCTAATCTCTGGAACTACCAGTCGGATTCGATTTTTTTCTATACGATAGCCAGATTCAAGAGAAATAGTTTAGGCTATGTTAAATTTCGGACAGACCACTCCATTCCCTGCATTTAGGCCCTTTATCACAAATCTACACCGTTCCTCCTAATTGCACCAAATTATACATACACTTTGAAACCCTGCTGGTAACACTGTCCACTTGATATTTTGGACAACGATCTCCATTCCCTACATTTAGAATAACAAACAAACTGAACATGAAAACCATGTATTAAGGCCCTATAATCATTCATGTCCGTAGTAGTGTAACTGAAAGAGTATTTTAATAAGTCTATTGTTGTCTGGCAATTCGACCTGCATCACGACGTCCCTACCAGTGTTCTGGAGCAGAATTGCGAAAATAGTTAAATCTTGCGCTGCTTATAAATTGCAGTGACGGGGAGTAATTAGTGCAAGATTTATTTTGCCCCTTTAAACAGTTATCATCATGAACATATTATGCATCTGTATAAGTGCAATAGTGTTGGTGCAATACATTGAGGTATCAGCTGCAATAAGCGTTGGTGTTTTCAAATTTATTCCAAAACTTACCGTTGAGCCATAAATGATACTGCTGCTACCTCAGGAGTTCGGGACAGCCGAAGTTTTGCAAAGTGTTCTGATTATTTTCCTACGGCACTATGCGACGAAAGACGACACTATTGGTCTCTACATTTCTAACAGACAATGAGATATAGGCCCTAGGCAGTGTCTTATTTCACTTACTCCTCTTTCTAATCATTTTTAGAAATTTGTTTGTAAATTACATGTGTCAGTGCAGTAGTTAGTAAATAGCCGTTTCCCTAATCATTATTATCATTAGGGGAAAATGACAAATGTTACGTCCATTCCTATACTGTACTGCTTATCACCCTCACTACAATCATCACCACCACCACTACAAAAAGTTATATTAATTTTTTTTCTGGTAGTTTAAGTATCATGTGCCAGTTCTGTAGTAGTATTCATTATCATCCATAAAACAAATCCACCGGGCGAAGCCGGGCACTGCTGCTAGTTGGTAATATAAAAGGTTCCAAAGCGGTGAAATTGAAACTCGTGAGGTGTGAGCATGCTTAATAACTTGACTACAGTCTACGGTGCATGGCTTTGCTTAAACAATGAGCATTTGGGAGAATAAACGATTTTCTGTGTTACGACCTAACTTAAGATTTAGTTGATCAAATACTCTCCATGACCACCATAGTCCTTTTCTCGCTAACTCGTAAAAAGCAGAGCATTGTTTCCAGGATTACAGGGCGCAGATTTGTACGGCTATCTTCGGCCGAAAAGCTTCTTTCGTTGTCTTACCTTTTCTTATAAAAGATTTATTTGGAACAAACACGACTCAAACTAACAACTTTTCAACGAAAAAATTCCACCATAACTGACAAACCAAAGGGCAGCCAGGTCAGACAGAAGAAAAGCCGAATCGCTAACACTCATCATCAACTTTCATCTTCATGCTTAGTCTCCGCAACCATTGTTCTCTGTCTTGAGCAACTCATAGTAGGAACCGTCAGGAAGAGTTACTGGACTGATTAAAGTGCTCCGGAGTGCGCGTAAACTAGGCAAAATAAACATTTACTGTATATTTACGATTCCTTATTTTCTATCAAACGACAGATGTGGAACTATCTATATTTATAATACGCTAAGTTCATCCGACAAAAAACTCATGCTCCTGAACCAGAGAGAGTTAAGAGGTAGGCCTACGGTATCTTCCAGATCGTCTCATTAGTACAGGAAAAATCTTTTATTTCTTGAAAAGTCAACGGAAATATATTTATTTGTTTAAAAAGTGTGTTAAAATAAAAATAAAAAACAATAGCCCCTGGCAGAACTGTGTGGCGCATAACACCAGAGCCGGGCGGGTAGTCTCTACACATGGGGCGAATTGCACTCTGATTTCAGAAGTATCGACAATTTGTTTCAAAGGTGCGTAAATTAAAGATATTTATAGAAGCCCGCACAACAGTAGAGCCGGGCGGGAGCTTCCCTAGTTTCAATTGAAACATATTACCAGCATTTCGTTGGTATTTCGCATTTTAAAGTGAAAGTAACACATTTCGCAAAATCATTTTAATTCGCAGTATTTCGCGACTTCAATGCCGAAAAACATGGCACATTTGGGTCATCGCAAAAGGTGGTCTTAATTTTGATTTGTAATAGCTTAGGCTGTAATACAGATAATTTAATTATTTTTACACCAAGAGATAGAGAAAATCATCAAGTTTCTGTATTTAGTTTCGATGTGGCACCTCCGTCCAGGTCAGGAGTCAGATTCGTGCCACAGACAGAGCTCACGTCACCCTGTATCAACATATTATGCGTTTGGTGAAAAATTTCGCAAATATCGTTAAAACCAAACATCCAGGATCATGTCCGATAAACTTTGGGTTTGCTGACGGTGATTAACTCTGGGGTGTAATAAAACAGAACGTCTCCACAATCTTGTGTTCCAACGTACTCAGTCTCCCTTTGTCTAGTCTTCCGAGAGCTCCTTTAGAACTTGTATTGAAACACGCACAAAGGGAGGGAGGGCAAGAAGCATGTACTCATGAGGCCACACGGCAAATTACATCTGGAACACTACTTCCAACTTCGATCCAGTGGTTACCAGTGCTCAGTAATATCGCACCGCCTCATATCAGACTTGTTCATCTTTGGTCCAGATTACAGAAGAATCGGGCACTTCCAATCCATGATGACGTTCAACAGTTGGGCCCTTCAAGACTGAAATCCCGCAAACCTCCATGGTGAACAACCTTAGAACTAACAAACGGCAAATTCAAAGTCAATAGCTGGCAGACTGAATGGACAAGAACTCCTCCTCGAGGAATCGTACAAGTTGGGAACCCAACTACAAAACTCGGTGGTTTCAACTTGCCGAGACTTACCTGGAGTAGACTCAATCGTGTGGGAAGAAGATTCGCCATACTGTGACTATAACGTCAACACATAGTGTTGGATTGTCCCTGCCGAGCGTTCTCGGGGAGTCAGGAGGATTTAAATTGTGCTACTCCAGATGTTTATTTATGATATTTACAACTTTAAAAGTTATATGTCTTGTTGTCATACTGTGTCCATGTCTTTGTTGAGTTAGCATCGTACGATAAATAAATACAAATCTCCACACCATATCAAACACTGCTATAGGGATGCTAGTTTACGGGAAATTAATAATAATAATAATATTGAAAAGGAAGGAAGCTGTTAGTTTTACCTGACAGGGCCACCACGTCTTGGCAATATTTTCTCTAGCCACCAAATACGCCACCAGTCATGAGCCAGTCTTAAAATGGAAGTGCAATTAAACCTGAGCGCAGTGGTTCTATGTTCTACAGTTATAAACACTTCTTTTCTAACGTTTTATTGGCTTGCTACGGTGGGTGAGTGGTTAACGTGCCGGTCCACTAACCCCAACCTTGCAGGTTCGCTCTTGGCCGATTTTGGAAAGGCGGCAAAAACTACGACACGCATATCATACGAAGTTGGCATGTCAAATAACCCATTTGAATTCAGTAGGTCGTGTTCATAATGGCAAAAAAAATCTCAGGAATTTCTGCCAACACAAAGTTCCTCATTTCTCTACTAGAAAGCGCTATAGTGTCCAAGGAGCTTACATATCTAACCTCATTGACTTTCATAGTGCTTCAAGGAACAACGAAATTCGACATGCAAGCTACCCTTTGGGAATCAAATAACAAAGCTTGCACCCGGCGCCGAAGCCATACGATATTATTATTATTAGACTATTATTATTATTACTATTATTATTATTGGCAATGTGTGATTCCAACTATTTGTTTACTTTTGTCGATATTGGTGCCTACGGTAAAGAAAGTGACTCATCTGTTTTCAAGAGCAGTGGTTTATGTGATGCGATAAAAGGCAATACTTTGTGATTGCCAGAAGCAACCCCTATAAATGAACTTGATGACGTTTTACCATATGTAATTGTGGCAGATGAGGCATTTCCCCTTTCAGATCATGTGATGCGTCCTTTTGGAAAGAGTTCTTTGACAATTCAGAGAAAAGTTTACAATTACCGCCACTCTCGTGTTCGTAGGTACATCGAATGTGCATTTGGCATTTTGAGTAACAAATGGCGAATATTCCATCGACCCATGCAGAAGATATAATAAAGGCTTGTTGTATCCTACACAATTTTTTAAGAATTATAGACGGCTACAACTTTGATGAAACTCACGATTTAGGGGACAGAGTGACATGATAATTAGGGACAAGTTTGCTGACTACTTTGTCAGTGACGATGGCGAACTAGAATGGCAATATAGTGTAATATGAAAGTATTTGTCTGAAGAAGATATTTTACCATCTCTTTTACAATATTATATATTTATATGTGGTAGTTATTTTGAATAATTCTGACTAATAAAGTAGTAAGCAATCAAACTTGTGATCAAACTGATTTTCCTCATCCCCCAGTCTTCGCCAGAAGATCGATCCCCTCTCTAAACGACCATATTCTTAAGTAACGGAAATGAACTTCCATAAGACCAATGCATCTCCCGCCCAATGACCCACTCGTTAACTAACAATGCCCTCCCTTTATGACGCCCACTAAAATAATCATAGAATATTTTAAGAGTTTGTTTTTTATTGTAGCCGTTATTAATTGCATTTAAATGATTATGTTCAGCATCACATTTTACCTCATCACCCTTTAAGAAGACAACCACCTTCTAAAAAAACAGTCACGGTTTCACTGTATGTAAATGTATCCACCACCAAACTTATCAAAATTATTTTTTCTCTGCAGTTGAGGCATCCTCTTTGTTGAAAAGGAGAGTTACCAGTTCCTCCCTATTCTTTCTCTTCAACTCCCTGTTGGTGTATTCATCAGCTGTCATATCCCACAGAGCAGGTTTGGATTGCATTAAAGATATGCATTTATCTGTGCCGAAATCACTCTTTCCTGGTACGATATCCGTTTTTAACACTAGCAGAGAGTCCACCCGTCTGGCCTGGCCGCACAGAAAGTCCCGTCTCGTGTGAAAGGCTCCGTTTGACTCAATGTCAAGCGCATTGTCTGCCACCAAGAATTCTGGCCGCACCACCAGGGCTGCCACCACCACCACGTGTGAAAGGCTACACTTGACTCAATGTCAAGCGCATTGTCTGCCACCAAGAATTCTGGCCGCGCCACCACCACGTGTGAAAGGCTCCGTTTGACTCAATGTCAAGCGCATTGTCTGCCACCAAGAATTCTGGCCGCGCCACCAGGGCTGCCACCACAACCACGTGTGAAAGGCTACACTTGACTCAATGTCAAGCGCATTGTCTGCCACCAAGAATTCTGGCCGCGCCACCAGGGCTGCCGCCACCACCACGTGTGAAAGGCTCCGTTTGACTCAATGTCAAGCGCATTGTCTGCCACCAAGAATTCTGGCCGCGCCACCAGGGCTGCCACCACCACCACGAGTGAAAGGCTCCGTTTGACTCAATGTCAAGCGCATTGTCTGCCACCAAGAATTCTGGCCGAGCCACCAGGGCTGCCACCACCACCACGTGTGAAAGGCTACACTTGACTCAATGTCAAGCGCATTGTCTGCCACCAAGAATTCTGGCCGCGCCACCAGGGCTGCCACCACCACCACGTGTGAAAAGGCTACACTTGACTCAATGTCAAGCGCATTGTCTGCCACCAAGAATTCTGGCCGCACCACCAGGGCTGCCACCACCACCACGTGTGAAAGGCTCCGTTTGACTCAATGTCAAACGCATTGTCTGCCACCAAGAATTCTGGCCGCGACACCAGGGCTGCCACCACCACCACGTGTGAAAGGCTACACTTGACTCAATGTCAAGCGCATTGTCGGCCACCAAGAATTCTGGCCGCGCCACCAGGGCTGCCACCACCACCACGTGTGAAAAGGCTACACTTGACTCAATGTCAAGCGCATTGTCTGCCACCAAGAATTCTGGCCGCGCCACCAGGGCTGCCACCACCACCACGTGTGAAAGGCTACACTTGACTCAATGTCAAGCGCATTGTCTGCCACCAAGAATTCTGGCCGCACCACCAGGGCTGCCACCACCACCACGTGTGAAAGGCTCCGTTTGACTCAATGTCAAGCGCATTGTCTGCCACCAAGAATTCTGGCCGCGACACCAGGGCTGCCACCACCACCACGTGTGAAAGGCTACACTTGACTCAATGTCAAGCGCATTGTCTGCCACCAAGAATTCTGGCCGCACCACCAGGGCTGCCACCACCACCACGTGTGAAAGGCTCCGTTTGACTCAATGTCAAGCGCATTGTCTGCCACCAAGAATTCTGGCCGCGCCACCAGGGCTGCCGCCACCACCACGTGTGAAAGGCTACACTTGACTCAATGTCAATCGCATTGTCTGCCACCAAGAATTCTGGCCGCGCCACCAGGGCTGCCACCACCACCACGTGTGAAAGGCTCCGTTTGACTCAATGTCAAGCGCATTGTCTGCCACCAAGAATTCTGGCCGCGCCACCAGGGCTGCCACCACCACCACGTGTGAAAGGCTCCGTTTGACTCAATGTCAAGCGCATTGTCTGCCACCAAGAATTCTGGCCGCGCCACCAGGGCTGCCACCACCACCACGTGTGAAAGGCTCCGTTTGACTCAATGTCAAGCGCATTGTCTGCCACCAAGAATTCTGGCCGCGCCACCAGGGCTGCCACCACCACCACGTGTGAAAGGCTACACTTGACTCAATGTCAAGCGCATTGTCTGCCACCAAGAATTCTGGCCGCACCACCAGGGCTGCCACCACCACCACGTGTGAAAGGCTCCGTTTGACTCAATGTCAAGCGCATTGTCTGCCACCAAGAATTCTGGCCACGCCACCAGGGCTGCCACCACCACCACGTGTGAAAAGCTCCGTTTGACTCAATGTCAAGCGCATTTTCTGCCACCAAGAATTCTGGCCGCGCCACCAGGGCTGCCACCACCACCACGTGTGAAAGGCTCCGTTTGACTCAATGTCAAGCGCATTGCCTGCCTCCAAGAATCTTGCCGCGCCACCAGGGCTGCCACCACCACCACGTGTGAAAGGCTCCTTTTGACTCAATGTCAAGCGCATTGTCTGCCTCCAAGAATTCTGGCCGCGCCACCAGGGCTGCCACCACCACCACGTGTGAAAGGCTCCGTTTGACTCAATGTCAAGCGCATTGTCTGCCACCAAGAATTCTGGCCGCGCCACCAGGGCTGCCACCACCACAACGTGTGAAGGGTCCGTTTGACTCAATGTCAAGCGCATTGTCTGCCACCAAGAATTCTGGCCGCGCCACCAGGGCTGCCACCACCACCACGTGTGAAAGGCTCCGTTTGACTCAATGTCAAGCGCATTGTCTGCCACCAAGAATTCTGGCCGCGCCACCAGGGCTGCCACCACCACCACGTGTGAAAGGCTACACTTGACTCAATGTCAAGCGCACTGTCTGCCACCAAGAATTCTGGCCGCACCACCAGGGCTGCCACCACCACCACGTGTGAAAGGCTCCGTTTGACTCAATGTCAAGCGCATTGTCTGCCACCAAGAATTCTGGCCGCGCTACCAGGGCTGCCACCACCACCACGTGTGAAAGGCTACACTTGACTCAATGTCAAGCGCATTGTCTGCCACCAAGAATTCTGGCCGCGCCACCAGGGCTGTCACCACCACCACCACGTGTGAAAGGCTACACTTGACTCAATGTCAAGCGCATTGTCTGCCACCAAGAATTCTGGCCGCGCCACCAGGGCTGCCACCACCACCACGTGTGAAAGGCTCCGTTTGACTCAATGTCAAGCGCATTGTCTGCCACCAAGAATTCTGGCCGCGCTCCCAGGGCTGCCACCACCACCACGTGTGAAAGGCTACACTTGACTCAATGTCAAGCGCACTGTCTGCCACCAAGAATTCTGGCCGCACCACCAGGGCTGCCACCACCACCACGTGTGAAAGGCTCCGTTTGACTCAATGTCAAGCGCATTGTCTGCCACCAAGAATTCTGGCCGCGCTCCCAGGGCTGCCACCACCACCACGTGTGAAAGGCTCCGTTTGACTCAATGTCAAGCGCATTGTCTGCCACCAAGAATTCTGGCCGCACCACCAGGGCTGCCACCACCACCACGTGTGAAAGGCTCCGTTTGACTCAATGGCAAGCGCATTGTCTGCCACCAAGAATTCTGGCCGCGCCACCAGGGCTGCCACCACCACCACGTGTGAAAGGCTCCGTTTGACTCAATGTCAAGCGCATTGTCTGCCACCAAGAATTCTGGCCGCGCCACCAGGGCTGCCACCACCACCACGTGTGAAAGGCTCCGTTTGACTCAATGTCAAGCGCATTGTCTGCCACCAAGAATTCTGGCCGCGCCACCAGGGCTGCCACCACCACCACGTGTGAAAGGCTCCGTTTGACTCAATGTCAAGCGCATTGTCTGCCACCAAGAATTCTGGCCGCGCCACCAGGGCTGCCACCCCCACCACGTGTGAAAGGCTACACTTGACTCAATGTCAAGCGCATTGTCTGCCACCAAGAATTCTGGCCGCGCCACCAGGGCTGCCACCACCACCACGTGTGAAAGGCTACACTTGACTCAATGTCAAGCGCATTGTCTGCCACCAAGAATTCTGGCCGCACCACCAGGGCTGCCACCACCACCACGTGTGAAAGGCTCCGTTTGACTCAATGTCAAGCGCATTGTCTGCCACCAAGAATTCTGGCCGCGCCACCTGGGCTGCCGCCACCACCACGTGTGAAAGGCTACACTTGACTCAATGTCAAGCGCATTGTCTGCCACCAAGAATTCTGGCCGCGCCACCAGGGCTGCCACCACCACCACGTGTGAAAGGCTACACTTGACTCAATGTCAAGCGCATTGTCTGCCACCAAGAATTCTGGCCGCGCCACCAGGGCTGCCACCACCACCACGTGTGAAAGGCTACACTTGACTCAATGTCAAGCGCATTGTCTGCCACCAAGAATTCTGGCCGCGCCACCAGGGCTGCCACCACCACCACGTGTGAAAGGCTCCGTTTGACTCAATGTCAAGCGCATTGTCTGCCTCCAAGAATTCTGGCCGCGCCACCAGGGCTGCCACCACCACCACGTGTGAAAGGCTACACTTGACTCAATGTCAAGCGCATTGTCTGCCACCAAGAATTCTGGCCGCGCCACCAGGGCTGCCACCACCACCACGTGTGAAAGGCTCCGTTTGACTCAATGTCAAGCGCATTGTCTGCCACCAAGAATTCTGGCCGCGCCACCAGGGCTGCCACCACCACGTGTGAAAGGCTACACTTGACTCAATGTCAAGCGCATTGCCTTCCACCAAGAATTCTGGCCGCGCCACCAGGGCCGCCGCCACCACCTCCACGTGTGAAAGGGGCCTTAATCATGCGAACATGATTGACGGGACCTCCTTTTTACGTGGAATCCGAACCACAGGACATGGCATTTCACTTCGAAAATCTCACATGCATTAGCCGGGAATCGAACCCGGTCCACCTTGGAGAGAGGCCAACGGCTTGACCGCTGCGCCAAATAATAATAATAATGACTGCGGCTTTTAGAGTTGCCGCAATTTTTCCCTGAAGGGTGTCTTGGGTGTTCCAGTGACTACTGATACGACTCCCTCAAATGCCAACTGACTGCGCCATAATTCGATCCCGCAACGCTGGGCACAGCAGGGGACATGTTGGTAGACCCTTCCCACAGAAAGCAAAGCTAGTGTTAATACATACCGTATTGTTATATGTGACTGTGTCTAGAATGATATTGTTGATGAGTGGCCACAAGTGCGTGACGTCATGTTGAGGCGCGCACGGCCAGCCCGTACCGACATGGTTTCGTAAAGCCGTTCTTATCTTCCCTTTATATTATTATTATTATTATTGTTATTATTATTATTATTATTATTATTATTATTATTATTATTATTATTATTATTATTATTATTATACTATTAATATTAGCAATAAACTGTTATTGGATACCAATAGACTACGTCTCATACTGTTCCCGATTACATTGAAGATAAATTCTCTATTATTGAATGGATTCATTGATAGCAAAATTAGGTCATTTACACTTAGGCATACCCAAACCTGATGAGTGATTTAAAAATGTTGATGTTGTTCCTCTCGCTTATTCGAAACGTACCACAAGCTTTCACTTCACTTTGAAGCCTATCGTTTTCCCTAAACGACCTGTTTTGCTATGCCGAAGGTTACTTCACATCTGATGGTGGGGTCCAGCATCCTTCTTATGGCCAATAACAATTATTATGCCCATTGCATTTTTGCTTCTGACACTAGAAAGACACGAACACATGGATCGCGTAACATTTCTGAAATGTTACAGCTGCATCTTAGATCTATTTCAGTGATTCCTAACGTTTGTAGTAAATCCCCTTCTTAATTATGTTTTTTGAACGTGACCTAGGCTCTCCACAGTGTTTGCAGTATACAGAGTCCTGGCTACGTCCATGGAGGTCTCACACAAGAGCATCCTTTGCTTCCACCTATTTGTACTAGGCTACTCCCTTTCATGTCTACTTCTGGATTAGTCAATCTCCATAAAATATGGTGATTGGATAGTTTCTGTACTTTCGCAATCAACCTGCAATTTCATTTTGTGTTTACCATAGATCCGCTTCAGTCTTAAGTATCGGTTATTTATATTCCCTTGGTTCCTAACTAGTAAATCACCGTCTTCATCGTTATCACCATTTTCATCATCATCATCATCATCACAGTCCTGACAACCTCCTTCGTTGTACGAGCACAAATTACGCACTATGTCATCATGTCTTCAAGCAACCCATGCTCTCTCTGGTACAGTCTCCCTACATGATGCTTAGTCTACTATACTTTGGATGTTCATTCACTGAAAATTGCAAAATTAGCTTCGAGGTTTTCCTATGCCCAGAACTTAGAATACAATGAAAATCAAATGTCTTAAATACCATATCTGGATTAGCCTACATAAAGAGCCTCCGTGGCTTAGGCGGCAGCACGCCGGCCTCTCACCGCTGGGTCCGTGGTTCAAATCCCGGTCACTCCATGTGAGATCTGTGCTGGACAAAACGGAGGCAGGCTTTTCTCCGGGTACTCCGGTTTTCCCTGTCAAAATTTCATTCCAGCAACACACTCCACTATCATTTCATTTGTCATTCATTTAATCATTGCCCCAGAGGAGTGCGTCAGGCCTCGGCAGCCGGCACAGTTCATATCCTCGCCGCTCGATGGGGGCTTCATTCATTCCATTCCTGACCCGGTCGGAGACTGGAAGCAGGCTGTGGATTTTCATTTTCAAACATCAGCAATTGGATTAACTCGTGAGGGCTACTTGTAGCATTGGCCTTTGAGAATATTTTACGGAAGCTATTCTAACAACTCTACGCAGTGATGTGCTCTCAATTCGAATTGCAGAATAAAAATGTATAAAAAAAGAAAACTCGTGCCCACTGGCCTGGGGCAAGTCCTCGAAATGAGCACCGCTTGGATGATTTACGTATCATCGATACAATTTCAGTACCCCAAACCGAAATTTGATTTCGTGGCAGGGCAGGGAATCAAACCCGGACCAAGCCTAGAATGTTAGCCGCTACACCACAAGGTGGTCTCTTTCATTGTCAGCGCAATCAATTGCATGATGCCATGTAATTTCTACACTGGGCGAACTATAATAGTACACATTTCTTCGTATTTTTGGCATTACATAGCCCCTGGTAAGTTAGGAGGACGGTTCGCGTACCATAACCCTAAAGTCGAATAGTTCCAAGAACTAAAAACAAAATTTCAGGCACTCCACCGAAATAAGAGCTGGTAGAAAGACAGACAACATATTTTGTAATTTTCAGAGCAAAATAAGCTAATTGTTTTATAATGAATAGCACTCTTGGTCTCCATAGTGTTGAAATAATGAATATTGTCCTAAAACTTCAAAGGTTAGAAGGATTTCGTGTCTTCTTGCTTATTTTACCGTATATCTTATGTGTAGGTAAATTCCACGAGGTATTGTTTCAGACCATGTTGAATATAAGATTTTTATTTTTATTTTATCGTTTACCCTCCAGGGTTGGCTTCTCTCACGGACGAAGCGAGGGATCCCACCTTTACCGCCACTGGTAGTGTCCTGGAGCTTGGGACTCTGAGTCGGGGATACAACTGGGGAGTGTGACTAGCACGTCGCCCAGGCGGCCTCACCTGCAAAGCGAACAGGGGCCTGATGAAGAGATGGGAAGAGTGGGAGGATTAGGCAAGGAAGAGGGAAGGAGGCGGCCGTGGCCATATGTTAGGTACCACCCCGATATTTTCCCTAAGACGTAGTGGGAAACCACGGAAAACCACTTCGAGGATGGTTGAGGTAGGAGTCGAACCTCTACTCATTTGGACCACCCGAGGCTGAGTAGACTCCAATCCAGTCCTGATAACACTTTTCAAATTTCGTGGCAGAGCCGGGAATCGAACCGCGGACCTCCTGACCACTACACCACGGAGGCGACTTGAATATAAGAATAAAATACATAAATGACCTTAGATTGCGACGGAATATGTTTCATTTTAAAATCCTGATGAATTTACTAACGCATGTTTCTCGAACTCACATATCCCTGAAGAATCTTGTAATTGAAATACAGTTTTATAGTCCTAATGTAGTTTTTTTGGTTCTACCCATAATTATTCCGGTTGCTATGAGGTAGGGGATGCGGTGAGACAGTTTCCTTGTGGGAATGATTTCACGGATAGATGCCTTCATGACGCCAATCTCATGAGAGGAGTTAATGAGGTAATGTATGGAGTAGTCTGACCATGCACGTTAACGTGTTTAGCTACCTCGGCTGGTTTGTGACATTACATTATGTCAACAAATTTAAAAAATGTATTTTAACTCTCCCGATTCCGTACCGGCCCCTGATTCTATTTTATGACTCGCTACATCACCCGAAAAGTATGCACATTTCTGTATCCTTGCTGCAGATCTGGTTCATGTGCGTCAAAATATCATGTTTTATAGTCTTCGGTTTGATTCATTAATGTGTGACTCTCCCACTATGCTATTTTTGTCCCCCCCCCCCACGTTATGAGCACGGCAGACCACACGCATATGCCACATTGTTGGCCCGAGTGCGCCTCGAGTCCAGGCTCCACGCTCAGTATTAAAACGTACTTCAGTGCCCAGTCAAATGGACAGTGCTAGTGTGCTGTCGTGCTGCACTGCTTCACCTTGCCCATTGCACGGCCCTGCCACTTGGGACAGGTGCGCCATTAATACCAGCGTCACTTCCTGCCAAAGGTATCCATGCCGTTTCATTGTCCAACGAACACTCGTTCGATCTTTAATTTTAAGAAACGTAGGCTGGTTAGTTCCTCACGGAACTTCTTGTTTATGCAAAATGTGAACAGTGGGCTAAAAGGAGCGAACCGAGGCATAGGCCTTACAGCTCGCACGATAATGATGCACATCCTCTACAGTCTACAAACAGGCGAGAACTTATGATCGAATACCAAGCCACTGTCAATGCCGACTCCCCCACTGAAAAACCTCTCCTTTCAGGAAAGAACAACAATAATAATCCATAAGTAGGTTAGTAGTGCCGATTCTAACCCCCCCCCCCACCACTACTCCCAATGCGAGCAGATAACTCCCGAACCCTTGGTCGGAGATTCACGAATGAGGTGTCGTTGGACTCGGGCTGACGGGGGCTTTGCTATGGACCACTCATTTCAACCCCTAAATAAAACCTACCCCTACTAGGGGGTGAAATTGTAATTTTTAGTGAAAGTCTCTTTTCAAATACGACATGTATAAGGTGCGCTGCTAAAATGAACTTAAATGTTGTTGCTCATATCGCGCATGTGTTTTTCTGGCTGCCGCTATGGATGAACATTTTTGTTTTTGTTTTTTACGCATGCGCACTTGGGATTTTTGTAAGAGGGCGAGCTCTTTGAAAAAAATGATTGATAAGAAGGGGTTTTGGTGGTGAGGAGAGAGCCAGATAGTCGCCTACTTTCCTACGAAGTTTGCCGATATCTCTCGAACGCAAGGTCGGATTTGAACGTGTGACGTGTCAAATCGCTTGTCTCGAAGCCCTTTATATGTTATTAATAGGTTAGAGTTTTGAGAATGAGGGAAACAGGCTTTTTGGGGGTAAAACCATGATTTTAGACTTTTCCGATATCTCACGAATGCATGGTCGGATTTGGTCCTATGACGTGTCAAATGGCTTGTCTCGAAACCCTTTTTATTTTGGTAATAGGTTAAAGTTTTTGAGAATGAGGGAAACAGAATTTTTTGTTGTAAAACCGTGATTTTAGACTTTCTGTTATATTTCACAAACCAATAACGCCAGAGACGTATACGAGGGGTCGTAGGACTCGGGGTGACGCCCCTTTCCTCTCTCCTTTCGAATATAGTATTTATGTTTAAAAAAATGCGAAAGGGCCTAACGACACTTATGTTGAAATCATTTCAGTTTTTAAAACTTTTCTTAAATTTGTCTAAAATGTTCATGACGAGTGGTTGTAGATAGAAAGAGACGATACCACTGGGCACGTGTTTCAACGAAGCTATTACTGGCCACGGTGGTGTATACCAATACAGTATTCGCTATTTCGATGAGACGGCGGGTCGAGGGTTCGTTTTCTGACTTTTCCTATGATGGAATTCCTAATTCCTAAACCCCCTGAAGGGGGTCTTTAACGTGTAAACGATTATGAGTGACATGGCAAATGATAATTCCTTGATCCGATGAAGTTGGCTTTAGATAGAACAAACAGAACTTGGTTATATGGTGCTTGAAATGAGTATAGAAAACAAACTTGCTGGGGCAGACTGACAGGATGTGAATGTTATTTGATCTTATTGGAATGCATTGACTTGACAGGACAATGAAAAAAAGCACAGAGATGCTGAGGACACTTGAAGGTCAAACGATATGGCAACCATGGTGGGAGGGGGAAGCTAGGATGATGTTGCCGATCATGTTCAATGTTCAATGGATGAATTTATATTTTGCGAAGCATTGTTCGGAGAGGGTCATGGGACGACTTGTTTTAAGGGTATTTATTTTTTCGATGTTTCCTATGGTGGACTCATTGATTAAAATAATCCAAAACTTCTAGGGCATGGCCTTGAGATTTTATAAACCGATAATGGGATTTTGACATACAAGATCCACTCAGAACTTGACATGATGTCATTCTTTTTATGGCTTATGAATTTCCCCAAAAAAGACCCAAAACCACAAGATCATGGACTTTTGCTTTTCTTAATATATTGCAAACCCATAATGTAAGATGTTTACTGTGAGTGACGAAATCTAGCTAGGTAAAGAAAGAATTATTGTAGGATATATGTATGGTGACTGACACGTCTTTGACCATTGGAACTTGTTTTCCGATTTGACTGTAGTACATAGGGAGTATAGGTTGTAGGCATGGATTGACAAACAGTGCACACAAAATTCAATTTATCGATTCAAGAATTAAGAGTAGACTATCATTATTTAATTGGTTAAAGAGTGTAGCTAAAAATTAAAAAATGGTGACTACATTAAACTAAACTGAACCAAGTCGAATCAAACCCAACTGAACCAAACCAAGCCTAAAGCAAACCAAACCTAATCAAGAACAAGCCAAGGGCTTAAGTGTAAAACTTGTGGGGGAATGCAGTCATTGGCAATGTCCAAAGGAAGGGATAACGCTCTACCTCTAGAGGGTAAGGTAAAGCTAGCGCATGGTGCTAATGCATATTCCTAAGTACATGAACCACACACACACAACTATCCTATGCTGTTTTTATGAGTTAACTGTTAAAACTTACTCAGTGGTTACTGAACAAGTTGGTCGCTACACACAACAAGCTTTAAATACTTGAGGCTAATAATCTATACACACACACACGCATGTTCTAAACTAAACTGTCTTGCTGGTAGTGCTCACACAGTAGGCAAATGACAGAAATGCTTGGCTAACAGAAATACAATCATTTTCGTTTGTCTAATGTTACCAGCTAACCATTACATGCTATAGTGGTGAGCACATGTGCCTCTTGCACTGGAGATCGTAACTTGATTTCTAGCTCTAAGGCCTAGAATGAATCAAACTAAGAAAGAAGGGTATGGTGACGCAGTGGTTAAACTGTTAGCCTTTCACTAAGGTAGACTAGGGTTTGATTTTAGGTTAATATACATGTCATAAACAAACAAACAAACAAACAAAAAAGCAGAGATAATGTTTAAAACTGATTACACTTGTCTCTTTTCAAATTATTACTTAGATTGCAAATACAAAGGTGGACTGGGTTTGATATACAGTTAATGCCGCCTATCGCATACTAGCCTGTAAGAAAGCCAAACAAGCAAAAGGCGTAAGTAGAGCAGTGGTAAAATCGCTATGTGTAGAGAACTACCTAACGGTTTTATGAACTGGCAATGGTATGTCGCAGAAACAGTGCAGGATACAATCCAGCAACCATAATTTTTATCTTGTGGAGCAGAGAAAACATATATATATAGAGAGAGATAGAAAGCTTGTGTATGTATGGGTAGCATTGATTGTTTGACCAGAGAAAATACGATGAGGTAGGGTGGGCAGAGGGAGAATTAACACTTATATACACACATCAAAAAAAGTTTTGCATCACCTCGGTTCCCAGATCTCCGGCATATAGACGTTGACTGTGTATATTGTATCAAAGATACAGTCCCTTTGACTGTTCATAGATGTCACTAAAACTGCTCAAAGATGTAAACAACCATGCATGAGCAGGGCCTATTAGACGGAGGGGGTACGACAGCCGATCAGTTCCAGTCATTCCACCAGGACGAAGGTACGCTGCTCATGTTGTCTGTAGTTCTACCATGCCTAGAAGGTCAATACCGCAGTTCGATCGCGTCCGCATTGTTACTTTGTGTCAAGAAGGGCTCTCAACAAGGGAAGTTTCCAGGCGTCTCAGAGTGAACCAAAGCGATGTTGTTCGGACATGGAGGAGGTACAGAGATACAGGAACTGTCGATGACAGGCCTCGCTCAGGCCGCCCAAGGGCTACTACTGTAGTGGATGACCGCTACTTACGGATTGCCGCTCGGAGGAACCCTGACAGCAATGCCACCATGTTGAATAATGCGTTTCGTTCAGCCACAGGACGTCGTGTTTCAACTCAAACTGTGCGCAATAGGCTGCATGATGCGCAACTTCACTCCCGACGTTCATGGCGAGGTCCAGCTTTGCAACCCCGACACCATGCAGCGCGGTACAGATGGGCCCAACAACATGCTGAATGGACCCCACAGAATTGGCATCACGTTCTCTTCACCGATGAGTGTCGCATATGCCTTCAACCAGACAATCGTCGGAGACGTGTTTGGAGGCACCCTGGTCAGGCTGAACGTCTTAGACACACTGTCCAGCGAGTGCAGCAAGGTGGTGGTTCCCTGATGTTTTGGGGTGGCATTATGTGGGGCCGACGTACGCCACTGGTGGTCATGGAAGGCTCCGAAACGGCTTTACGATACCTGAATGACATCCTCCGACCCATAGTGCACCCATATCGGCAGAATATTGGAGAGGCATTTGTCTTCATGGACGACAATTCTCGACCTCATCGTGCACATCTTGTGAATGCGTTCCTTCAAGATAACGACATCGCTCGACTACAGTGGCCAGCATGTTCGCCAGACATGAACCCTATCGAACATGCCTGGGATATGTTGAAAAGGGCTGTTTATGGACGTATTGACCCACCAACCACTCTGAGAGATTTACGCCGAATTGTCGTTGAGGAGTGGGACAATTTGGACCAACAGTGTCTTGATGAACTTGTGGATAGTATGCCACGACGAATACAGGCATGCATCAATGCAAGAGGACGTGCTACTGGGTATTAGAGGTAGTGGTGTGTACTGCAATCTGGACCACAAATGCTGAAAGTCTAGCTGTATGATGGTACAACATGCAATGTGTGGGTCTCATGAGCAATAAAACGAGCTGAAATGTTGTTTGTGTTGATCTCTATTCCCTTTGTATTTAAAGGTTCCGGAACTCTTGGAACCGAGGTGATGCAAAACTTTTTTTGATGTGTGTATGAATGAATGGTAAATAGTATTTTTTTTTCAATAGTTTTGTTTTTCAAATGCAGTGGTAGATAGCCGTTATTTTGTAAAACATTCTTACTTGCAGTAGTAATAAGACTCTATGGTTCCGCTAACACATAGATAGACTGTATTATTGCCATGGTCAAGCACTCACATTAAGATCATTTACAAAATCATAAAATGAAAAATAAAAAATCTTGTTTTGGAAATATCGTTTTTCAACATACACAAAATAAATATATAAAAAATTTGTAAACAGCAAAATGGAAAATCCATGGTCAAGCACTCACATTAAGATCATTTGCAAAACCATAAAATGAAAAATAAAAAATCTTGTTTTGGAAATATCGTTATTTTTTCAACGTACACAAAATAAATTATAAAAAATTTGTAAACAGCAAAATGGAAAATCCATGTTTCCATATAGACAAAATTTAAAAACCTTAAACGGACATTTAAGAAAATATATGCAAATGGGAAATTGACAAATGTGTAAATATGAAAATGGAAAAATCCATGTTTCCATATCATGAAATTGAAAAACATCAAACTGTCATTTTAAAAAAATGCAAATGGAAAATTGACAAATTGCAATGTGTGAAATGTGAAATTGAACAAATGGCTATCATTTTTTTTTTAAAAGAACATGGTGCTCAATGGTTGAGGTGTGAATCAAACCCTCTCTACTTATTTGGACCACCCGAGACTGAGTTTTAGTTGTCATACCGCTTTTAAAAGTTTGTGTTAAATCTAGGAATTGAACCCAAGAGCTTGTAGGGGAGATTCAAGATTATAATATGTT
This sequence comes from Meconema thalassinum, assembly GCA_946902985.2. Taxonomy (NCBI): domain Eukaryota; kingdom Metazoa; phylum Arthropoda; class Insecta; order Orthoptera; family Tettigoniidae; genus Meconema; species Meconema thalassinum. The sequence continues at coordinate 278,232,655 of OX336388.2, forward strand.
AAACAGATAGCCTTGAATGTAGGGTGTGGTAGCTATATAGAGATGAGACGTTTCGCTCGGGGCAGGGAGGCATGGAGATCTGCATCAAACCAGCCAAAAGACTGACGACTCAAACAACAACATGTAGAGCTCACCAAAATAATGTTGTGTAACGGTAAATGTTAGTCAACGAACAGTAATGCATTACTAAAACCCATGACACGATACCTAAGAGCTTTTCTAAAATTATTTTAAAATGCCTTTAACCCTATATTAAACACCCAGTTCACAAGACTCATAACTGCAATGTTAAGGTCGAACAAAACAAAATCTATATTTCAAAACAAACAAGTGGTTTAGTCAATGTATACTGGAAAAAGTTTTATAAACACTCAAGTCCACAAAAATAATTAAATTAGTAACTGTCAGGTTGACCGAGTGGTTATGGTGTTTGACTTAAGTTCAAATTTTCTGTACGAGAAAGCAAGGGTTCGAATACCTTACCTGATATAACTATTGCCTCAACATGACTTGACCACACTGTATTATTGTGTACTCGGTACACAAACCATAGATAGAGTGTATTGTTTAAGGTCACTCTCTTTGCGAACATAGTCAGAGACTGTTGATGGTTAACAATTGCATTAATAGTGGGACATAGGGATAGCAATGAAGAAAAACAGACAATACCCATACACTTTTTTTTATTTATTTAATGTAAGTACTTGTACAATAGTTATATACAAACTACAACTCTCTTTTGTCTATTACTATCTAGTCCATTTCGATCCACTTGCATAACAAGGCAGATGACTTTGTAGTTCAGCCCCTTAAAACAACAACAACACTACCTCTTGCATAGTCTGTGATGTTGATGACTCTTGAGGCGTGGAAGATGGATACAACATAACTTTTACAACAGGGGTTAAACGTTGCTCAACAATCAATGCACTATTTTGAGTAGCAACATCTTTCTCTTGTACTAACTTATTAGCATTCTGATAATTTTTTGCCAACACCATCAGTGTTTTGTCTGGAGCACTACATTGATGATCACTCACACTTAAAACCACACCATTTCTACTTTTCATATTGCCTCGACATCTTGTTGACCTCTGTTTTGAGCATCGCCAGAATATTATTCCTTTTACATTTTGTCGTCTATAGTTATAAGAGTAGCCTTTATAGAGTACACGTTGTTTACCTCGGTTAGTTGTAGTAAGTTCCATAGTAGTAACTAACCTGTTAGTATGATTTGCACACTACAAAGGTTATCTCTGTTCTGGTAATAGAATTATTTAGCGTTGGCTTTTATATTTAATATGTACAGTTAAAAGTAATAGAAAAGTGGTAGAAAAGTGGTAGCAAAGTGGTAGACAAGTGGTAGACAATTGGTAACATAGTAGTAGAAAAGTGGTAGCAAAGTTGTAGCAAAGTGGTAGAAAAGTGGTAGAAAAGTGGTAGAAAAGTAGTAGAAAAGTGGTAGCAAAGTGGTAGAAAAGTGGTAGCAAAGTGTTAGCAAAGTAGTAGAAAAGTGGTAGCAAACTAGAAAAGTGGTAGAAAAGTGGTAGAAAAGTAGTAGAAAAGTAGTAGAAAAGTGGTAGCAAAGTGGTAGAAAAGTAGTAGCAAACTAGAAAAGTGGTAGCAAAGTGGTAGAAAATATTACATGTATTGTTAAGAAATAGTTTAAGCGGTTACATGGATTCATTACACTATAATTTTAGCATCACGAAGCTCATTTTCTATATCCAAAAGTTCTTCCTCATATTTAGTATGACCAGCCTGTTTACAGGTATGCAAGTACTGAAGCCGCTGGATTAGCTTATTGGGATTGTTCCAGTAAACAAATTTAACAAATGATTTTTTTGGGTGTAAACCATTATCATCCTCCTCATCATCATCATCATCATAATCATCATCATCATCATGGTTATCATCATCAATATAATTATCATCAATATAATCATCATCACTATTACTATCTAATCCTTTTTGTTCATCTTGCAATGCAACAACCTTTGGCATAGTTTGTGTTGTCTTTGATAGTGTTAGAGGTTTCTTAGACGTTAACCACTGTCCTAACATGTCTTTTTCAGGAGATAATAAATGCTCTTTAACAAACAAAGCACTATCTTGAGCCACACTATTTTTTTCTTGGTCTTGCTTTTTTACCTTGGTTAGGGTATTTTGTCCATTTAAATGAGTATTATTTTGAGATTTACAATGATGATCGATTGAAATAAGTATGTTGGAGCCTTTTGTTTTAATCATTCCTCGACACTTTTTAGATCGTTGTTTCGAACAGCACCAAATAACAGTTCCATTTTTATTAGTTCGTTTTACAATATATGCATATCCTTTATAGTAAGCACATGGCTTACCATAGCTAGTCGTTGATACTTCCATGTCGACTGTTGAGCATAAACTAACCTCTAGTAAAGTTAACTCGATAATAAAAATGATAGTTTGTAGTATGTGCAGTTTAAAGTAAGAGGAAAAGTGAGAGTCAGATGGTAGAAAAGTGTTAACAAAGTGGTGGAAGAGTGGTAGCAGTTTATAGTAGTCATGATCTTTTTTACCAGAATGTGATTTGAGTAAATGTAATTTCTAAACCTTAGCAGTGAGTAGTCAGTTAGTCTTAGTTCAGACAAGCGTAAACAGTTCTCCAATGAATCAGAGATCAAGATTTGCATTATGAAACAGTTGTGTGTAACCAATTAGGTATCGGTACTTGATAGCTTCACACATGAACAAAAATTCCAACATATCTGACATCAGATTTTCATTATGAAACAGTTGTGTGTAACCAATTAGGTATCGGTACTTGATAGCTTCACACATGAACACAAATTCCAACATATCTGACATGAAATACATGATTTGAAAGTTGACAAAGAATATCCAATCAACCATTGTAGTTGCAATGTCAAACACAAAGACAAAATCAGCATGAACTTTTAAGTTACAGGAAAATTCTATGAAATAGACTATGCATGAAATTTGGAAATACACATTAGAAGTTTGCAACACCATCCTTCTAGCCTATATAAATTATCGACATGGAAAGTGTGCACTGCCCCTAACATTAAACCAATTTATCAATAACGCAAGTCAACAATCAAAACATTTTGTCTTGAGTCTATCATTTAATGCATATATTCTGTCTACATTGAACAGTAACAAAAAACGCCATTCATAATTAATTAAGTTTGCTTTAATTCGTTATGTAATGATAAATACATATTTAAAGTTTTGGCTGACTGTTCAGAGTGAATCGGCTTTGAACACATAAGAGAGGGAATATTTTAAGACTTAACCTCTGCTCACCTAACATAACCTAAATTTACCTAACCTAACCTTATCATATAGGTAAGAAACGGGTCAAGCTATGCTTTCGACTACCGAGTTTCAGTTACTTTTCAAGGTTACTCTCCCGAACATTGCCGAAGACTGCTGATAAACACCTATGTTCCCACGGCGGCGGCGCGCAACGACTTACATGATGCGCTTCCCCCTTTTCATTGATCCCTGTAGATTTGTCCCTTTGGACTGGTCCCTGTTGACTAGCCCCTTTGGAAGGGCCCTTTTCGAATGGAGTCATTCTTGACGGGTCCCTGTGGACAGGTCCTTTTGGCTGATCCCTTTTGGACCGGTCCCTTTGACATAATTTGGATAATTGCATGGGCCAGTCCATAGGTACCAGTCCAAAGGGACCGGTCCAAAAGGGATCAGCCAAAAGGACCTGTCCACAGGGACCCGTCAAGAATGACTCCATTCGAAAAGGGCCCTTCCAAAGGGGCTAGTCAACAGGGACCAGTCCAAAGGGACAAATCTACAGGGATCAATGAAAAGGGGGAAGCGCATCATGTAAGTCGTTGCGCGCCGCCGCCGTGGGAACATAGGTGTTTATCAGCAGTCTCCGGCAATGTTCGGGAGAGTAACCTTGAAAAGTAACTGAAACTCGGTAGTCGAAAGCATAGCTTGACCCGTTTCTTACCTATATGATAAGGTTAGGTTAGGTAAATTTAGGTTATGTTAGGTGAGCAGAGGTTAAGTCTTAAAATATTCCCTCTCTTATGTGTTCAAAGCCGATTCACTCTGAACAGTCAGCCAAAACTTTAAATATGTATTTATCATTACATAACGAATTAAAGCAAACTTAATTAATTATGAATGGCGTTTTTTGTTACTGTTCAATGTAGACAGAATATATGCATTAAATGATAGACTCAAGACAATATGTTTTGATTGTTGACTTGCGTTATTGATAAATTGGTTTAATGTTAGGGGCAGTGCACACTTTCCATGTCGATAATTTATATAGGCTAGAAGGATGGTGTTGCAAACTTCTAATGTGTATTTCCAAATTTCATGCATAGTCTATTTCATAGAATTTTCCTGTAACTTAAAAGTTCATGCTGATTTTGTCTTTGTGTTTGACATTGCAACTACAATGGTTGATTGGATATTCTTTGTCAACTTTCAAATCATGTATTTCATGTCAGATATGTTGGAATTTGTGTTCATGTGTGAAGCTATCAAGTACCGATACCTAATTGGTTACACACAACTGTTTCATAATGAAAATCTGATGTCAGATATGTTGGAATTTTTGTTCATGTGTGAAGCTATCAAGTACCGATACCTAATTGGTTACACACAACTGTTTCATAATGCAAATCTTGATCTCTGATTCATTGGAGAACTGTTTACGCTTGTCTGAACTAAGACTAACTGACTACTCACTGCTAAGGTTTAGAAATTACATTTACTCAAATCACATTCTGGTAAAAAAGATCATGACTACTATAAACTGCTACCACTCTTCCACCACTTTGTTAACACTTTTCTACCATCTGACTCTCACTTTTGCTCTTACTTTAAACTGCACATACTACAAACTTTCATTTTTATTATCGAGTTAACTTTACTAGAGGTTAGTTTATGCTCAACAGTCGACATGGAAGTATCAACGACTAGCTATGGTAAGCCATGTGCTTACTATAAAGGATATGCATATATTGTAAAACGAACTAATAAAAATGGAACTGTTATTTGGTGCTGTTCGAAACAACGATCTAAAAAGTGTCGAGGAATGATTAAAACAAAAGGCTCCAACATACTTATTTCAATCGATCATCATTGTAAATCTCAAAATAATACTCATTTAAATGGACAAAATACCCTAACCAAGGTAAAAAAGCAAGACCAAGAAAAAAATAGTGTGGCTCAAGATAGTGCTTTGTTTGTTAAAGAGCATTTATTATCTCCTGAAAAAGACATGTTAGGACAGTGGTTAACGTCTAAGAAACCTCTAACACTATCAAAGACAACACAAACTATGCCAAAGGTTGTTGCATTGCAAGATGAACAAAAAGGATTAGATAGTAATAGTGATGATGATTATATTGATGATAATTATATTGATGATGATAACCATGATGATGATGATGATTATGATGATGATGATGATGAGGAGGATGATAATGGTTTACACCCAAAAAAATCATTTGTTAAATTTGTTTACTGGAACAATCCCAATAAGCTAATCCAGCGGCTTCAGTACTTGCATACCTGTAAACAGGCTGGTCATACTAAATATGAGGAAGAACTTTTGGATATAGAAAATGAGCTTCGTGATGCTAAAATTATAGTGTAATGAATCCATGTAACCGCTTAAACTATTTCTTAACAATACATGTAATATTTTCTACCACTTTGCTACCACTTTTCTAGTTTGCTACTACTTTTCTACCACTTTGCTACCACTTTTCTACTACTTTTCTACCACTTTTCTACCACTTTTCTAGTTTGCTACCACTTTTCTACTACTTTGCTAACACTTTGCTACCACTTTTCTACCACTTTGCTACCACTTTTCTACTACTTTTCTACCACTTTTCTACCACTTTTCTACCACTTTGCTACAACTTTGCTACCACTTTTCTACTACTATGTTACCAATTGTCTACCACTTGTCTACCACTTTGCTACCACTTTTCTACCACTTTTCTATTACTTTTAACTGTACATATTAAATATAAAAGCCAACGCTAAATAATTCTATTACCAGAACAGAGATAACCTTTGTAGTGTGCAAATCATACTAACAGGTTAGTTACTACTATGGAACTTACTACAACTAACCGAGGTAAACAACGTGTACTCTATAAAGGCTACTCTTATAACTATAGACGACAAAATGTAAAAGGAATAATATTCTGGCGATGCTCAAAACAGAGGTCAACAAGATGTCGAGGCAATATGAAAAGTAGAAATGGTGTGGTTTTAAGTGTGAGTGATCATCAATGTAGTGCTCCAGACAAAACACTGATGGTGTTGGCAAAAAATTATCAGAATGCTAATAAGTTAGTACAAGAGAAAGATGTTGCTACTCAAAATAGTGCATTGATTGTTGAGCAACGTTTAACCCCTGTTGTAAAAGTTATGTTGTATCCATCTTCCACGCCTCAAGAGTCATCAACATCACAGACTATGCAAGAGGTAGTGTTGTTGTTGTTTTAAGGGGCTGAACTACAAAGTCATCTGCCTTGTTATGCAAGTGGATCGAAAAGGACTAGATAGTAATAGACAAAAGAGAGTTGTAGTTTGTATATAACTATTGTACAAGTACTTACATTAAATAAATAAAAAAAAGTGTATGGGTATTGTCTGTTTTTCTTAATTGCTATCCCTATGTCCCACTATTAATGCAATTGTTAACCATCAACAGTCTCTGACTATGTTCGCAAAGAGAGTGACCTTAAACAATACACTCTATCTATGGTTTGTGTACCGAGTACACAATAATACAGTGTGGTCAAGTCATGTTGAGGCAATAGTTATATCAGGTAAGGTATTCGAACCCTTGCTTTCTCGTACAGAAAATTTGAACTTAAGTCAAACACCATAACCACTCGGTCAACCTGACAGTTACTAATTTAATTATTTTTGTGGACTTGAGTGTTTATAAAACTTTTTCCAGTATACATTGACTAAACCACTTGTTTGTTTTGAAATATAGATTTTGTTTTGTTCGACCTTAACATTGCAGTTATGAGTCTTGTGAACTGGGTGTTTAATATAGGGTTAAAGGCATTTTAAAATAATTTTAGAAAAGCTCTTAGGTATCGTGTCATGGGTTTTAGTAATGCATTACTGTTCGTTGACTAACATTTACCGTTACACAACATTATTTTGGTGAGCTCTACATGTTGTTGTTTGAGTCGTCAGTCTTTTGACTGGTTTGATGCAGATCTCCATGCCTCCCTGCCCCGAGCGAAACGTCTCATCTCTATATAGCTACCACACCCTACATTCAAGGCTATCTGTTTAACATATTATAATCTTGAATCTCCCCTACAAGCTCTTGGGTTCAATTCCTAGATTTAACACAAACTTTTAAAAGCGGTATGACAACTAAAACTCAGTCTCGGGTGGTCCAAATAAGTAGAGAGGGTTTGATTCACACCTCAACCATTGAGCACCATGTTCTTTTAAAAAAAATAATGATAGCCATTTGTTCAATTTCACATTTCACACATTGCAATTTGTCAATTTTCCATTTGCATTTTTTTTAAAATGACAGTTTGATGTTTTTCAATTTCATGATATGGAAACATGGATTTTTCCATTTTCATATTTACACATTTGTCAATTTCCCATTTGCATATATTTTCTTAAATGTCCGTTTAAGGTTTTTAAATTTTGTCTATATGGAAACATGGATTTTCCATTTTGCTGTTTACAAATTTTTTATAATTTATTTTGTGTATGTTGAAAAAAATCGATATTTCCAAAACAAGATTTTTTATTTTTCATTTTATGGTTTTGCAAATGATCTTAATGTGAGTGCTTGACCATGGATTTTCCATTTTGCTGTTTACAAATTTTTTATATATTTATTTTGTGTATGTTGAAAAACGATATTTCCAAAACAAGATTTTTTATTTTTCATTTTATGATTTTGTAAATGATCTTAATGTGAGTGCTTGACCATGGCAATAATACAGTCTATCTATGTGTTAGCGGAACCATAGAGTCTTATTACTACTGCAAGTAAGAATGTTTTACAAAATAACGGCTATCTACCACTGCATTTGAAAAACAAAACTATTGAAAAAAAAAATACTATTTACCATTCATTCATATATAAGTGTTAATTCTCCCTCTGCCCACCCTACCTCATCGTATTTTCTCTGGTCAAACAATCAATGCTACCCATACATACACAAGCTTTCTATCTCTCTCTCTATATATATGTTTTCTCTGCTCCACAAGATAAAAATTATGGTTGCTGGATTGTATCCTGCACTGTTTCTGCGACATACCATTGCCAGTTCATAAAACCGTTAGGTAGTTCTCTACACATAGCGATTTTACCACTGCTCTACTTACGCCTTTTGCTTGTTTGGCTTTCTTACAGGCTAGTATGCGATAGGCGGCATTAACTGTATATCAAACCCAGTCCACCTTTGTATTTGCAATCTAAGTAATAATTTGAAAAGAGACAAGTGTAATCAGTTTTAAACATTATCTCTGCTTTTTTGTTTGTTTGTTTGTTTGTTTGTTTATGACATGTATATTAACCTAAAATCAAACCCTAGTCTACCTTAGTGAAAGGCTAACAGTTTAACCACTGCGTCACCATACCCTTCTTTCTTAGTTTGATTCATTCTAGGCCTTAGAGCTAGAAATCAAGTTACGATCTCCAGTGCAAGAGGCACATGTGCTCACCACTATAGCATGTAATGGTTAGCTGGTAACATTAGACAAACGAAAATGATTGTATTTCTGTTAGCCAAGCATTTCTGTCATTTGCCTACTGTGTGAGCACTACCAGCAAGACAGTTTAGTTTAGAACATGCGTGTGTGTGTGTATAGATTATTAGCCTCAAGTATTTAAAGCTTGTTGTGTGTAGCGACCAACTTGTTCAGTAACCACTGAGTAAGTTTTAACAGTTAACTCATAAAAACAGCATAGGATAGTTGTGTGTGTGTGGTTCATGTACTTAGGAATATGCATTAGCACCATGCGCTAGCTTTACCTTACCCTCTAGAGGTAGAGCGTTATCCCTTCCTTTGGACATTGCCAATGACTGCATTCCCCCACAAGTTTTACACTTAAGCCCTTGGCTTGTTCTTGATTAGGTTAGGTTTGCTTTAGGCTTGGTTTGGTTCAGTTGGGTTTGATTCGACTTGGTTCAGTTTAGTTTAATGTAGTCACCATTTTTTAATTTTTAGCTACACTCTTTAACCAATTAAATAATGATAGTCTACTCTTAATTCTTGAATCGATAAATTGAATTTTGTGTGCACTGTTTGTCAATCCATGCCTACAACCTATACTCCCTATGTACTACAGTCAAATCGGAAAACAAGTTCCAATGGTCAAAGACGTGTCAGTCACCATACATATATCCTACAATAATTCTTTCTTTACCTAGCTAGATTTCGTCACTCACAGTAAACATCTTACATTATGGGTTTGCAATATATTAAGAAAAGCAAAAGTCCATGATCTTGTGGTTTTGGGTCTTTTTTGGGGAAATTCATAAGCCATAAAAAGAATGACATCATGTCAAGTTCTGAGTGGATCTTGTATGTCAAAATCCCATTATCGGTTTATAAAATCTCAAGGCCATGCCCTAGAAGTTTTGGATTATTTTAATCAATGAGTCCACCATAGGAAACATCGAAAAAATAAATACCCTTAAAACAAGTCGTCCCATGACCCTCTCCGAACAATGCTTCGCAAAATATAAATTCATCCATTGAACATTGAACATGATCGGCAACATCATCCTAGCTTCCCCCTCCCACCATGGTTGCCATATCGTTTGACCTTCAAGTGTCCTCAGCATCTCTGTGCTTTTTTTCATTGTCCTGTCAAGTCAATGCATTCCAATAAGATCAAATAACATTCACATCCTGTCAGTCTGCCCCAGCAAGTTTGTTTTCTATACTCATTTCAAGCACCATATAACCAAGTTCTGTTTGTTCTATCTAAAGCCAACTTCATCGGATCAAGGAATTATCATTTGCCATGTCACTCATAATCGTTTACACGTTAAAGACCCCCTTCAGGGGGTTTAGGAATTAGGAATTCCATCATAGGAAAAGTCAGAAAACGAACCCTCGACCCGCCGTCTCATCGAAATAGCGAATACTGTATTGGTATACACCACCGTGGCCAGTAATAGCTTCGTTGAAACACGTGCCCAGTGGTATCGTCTCTTTCTATCTACAACCACTCGTCATGAACATTTTAGACAAATTTAAGAAAAGTTTTAAAAACTGAAATGATTTCAACATAAGTGTCGTTAGGCCCTTTCGCATTTTTTTAAACATAAATACTATATTCGAAAGGAGAGAGGAAAGGGGCGTCACCCCGAGTCCTACGACCCCTCGTATACGTCTCTGGCGTTATTGGTTTGTGAAATATAACAGAAAGTCTAAAATCACGGTTTTACAACAAAAAATTCTGTTTCCCTCATTCTCAAAAACTTTAACCTATTACCAAAATAAAAAGGGTTTCGAGACAAGCCATTTGACACGTCATAGGACCAAATCCGACCATGCATTCGTGAGATATCGGAAAAGTCTAAAATCATGGTTTTACCCCCAAAAAGCCTGTTTCCCTCATTCTCAAAACTCTAACCTATTAATAACATATAAAGGGCTTCGAGACAAGCGATTTGACACGTCACACGTTCAAATCCGACCTTGCGTTCGAGAGATATCGGCAAACTTCGTAGGAAAGTAGGCGACTATCTGGCTCTCTCCTCACCACCAAAACCCCTTCTTATCAATCATTTTTTTCAAAGAGCTCGCCCTCTTACAAAAATCCCAAGTGCGCATGCGTAAAAAACAAAAACAAAAATGTTCATCCATAGCGGCAGCCAGAAAAACACATGCGCGATATGAGCAACAACATTTAAGTTCATTTTAGCAGCGCACCTTATACATGTCGTATTTGAAAAGAGACTTTCACTAAAAATTACAATTTCACCCCCTAGTAGGGGTAGGTTTTATTTAGGGGTTGAAATGAGTGGTCCATAGCAAAGCCCCCGTCAGCCCGAGTCCAACGACACCTCATTCGTGAATCTCCGACCAAGGGTTCGGGAGTTATCGGCTCGCATTGGGAGTAGTGGTGGGGGTTAGAATCGGCACTACTAACCTACTTCCATAATAGTAACAACCCTCAAGCTAACTATGTTGAGTAATGCTTTAAAATGATAATAGCACAGTCCAGATTCGAAACTGAATCTCCTGCATTGACAAGTGACACCATGCTGACTGCCTGCTGAACCCAAGATAGTGGGATCGAATCCCATCAATCAGTTGGCATTTGAGGGTGCGCGATGCGAGGGAGCCGTGTTAGTAGATTTACTGGTACGTTAAAGATCCCCTTCGGGGCAAAATTCTGGCAGCCCGTCGTCTCAAAGCCTCAGTAGTAACAGTGACGTAAAACCAATATTATTATTATTATTATTATTATTATTATTCTAGCATTCGTGGCTGTCACCGTGGAGGCCCAGGTTTGAATCCCAGCTCTGCCAAGAAATTTAATTCAGGTCTGAGGGCTGGAACGGGGTGTACTCAACTTCATGAGACAAAAACTGACAAGAGGCGGGTTCGATTCCTACCTCAGCCATATTCCAAGTGGTTTCCGTAGTTTGCCTTTGTTCGTCTCACGAATGAACAAGGGTTCGTTAATGGTGCAGAGGTAACGTTTCTGTGCCAAAAGAATACGGCAGCCACCCACGACGAAATTACAGGTGAAGTGTATTAAAAGTAGTTCGCCGAGCAATTGTTGTCCAATGTTCCCTAAGGATCTATTCTAGTAATAGACAATGCAGGCTACCACAGCAGAGAAATGTTCCTTGCTTGCCACCATACCACAGTGAACTTAACCCCATCGAAATGGTATGGGCGCAAGTGAAGAACTAGGCTATATAAAATTGAGCAACGTCTCATTGAAGAAACAAGAACTGAATATTTTAATTTCGGCTCCATACCTCCACTTGACCACACAAAATTGGGTAAATTAAGTGAACCACTGTTGTTGTTTGAGGCTTCTATAACCTACTGTATGATATTCGAGAAAATGCAATATTATAACATGTTATAATATTATCATATTCATGAATAAATGAAAATTATAAATTATTATAATGTGTGCATTACAATCGCGCTCTGAACTTCGGTGTATCATATCTAAATATTGTACCGTCGTTCGCTTCAAGGCATGAGGTACAGTCAAATACAACAATCAAATATTTTGGAAATTTCCCGAGTTTTGCGTAAAAAAACGCCTGTATACGAGTTATGTTACATCATGTGCCCGGCCTTGCAGAACTTTGTATATGCAGCAGAACTGGCATCAGCGCGCTCCATTTAACTTAATGTGCAATGTCTTTTAAGGTAGATACGCTCTATAGTTGGTTTCTTCTTCGCAAATTGAGCTGTCGCTTCTGTGTGGTGTTGGGAGTGTGTGAACCTAATTAAAAGTCAATGGATTCCGTAATATTCTCAGTCATTAACGACGTCTCCTGGCCGAGACCTAGCGAGATGCTTGAACGAAATTTACGAGTTTTGGGGCACGACACATCACACAAATAAATCACGGTACTATGCATAAAACAACTTACCGAACTTCACAAAGGATTACTTCGCCAGGAAGCACCGCGATATTAATTAGTACACAATTTTATCACAGCGTTACATGTGCAACCCAAGGAAGGTTCGGCCACTATGAGGAGCGTGAACCAGAGCTGTCGATCTAGTCTGAGCAACCGATGCAGTTCGTGACGTCAGGTGTTTGTGACAGCGCTATACCATGCGGAGAGTTGAAGCACTGACCACTCCCCCATACTGGCCGGCTCGAGCGGTAAATGGAGCCTACAACCGTAGACTTATTTATTAGTGGGATTTAAGTATGATTACCAGTAAAAGATTCATGTGCAGGTATAGTACGAAGTTGTAAGGTAGGCCTATATGACGATGGAAATCAAGGAATATTTGTTGATCTTTGCTGGCTAGCTTCAAGTGTAGGCCTACGGCAGTCACAATACTTTTCGTCGCACTCGAAAATCGTGTAAACTGCCGTAAAACGTTAATTTTACAACATAAACTAGAGCAATACACCAATCTAAAATATACACACATCAAAAAAAGTTTTGCATCACCTCGGTTCCCAGATCTCCGGCATATAGACGTTGACTGTGTATATTGTATCCAAGATACAGTCCCTTTGACTGTTCATAGATGTCACTAAAACTGCTCAAAGATGTAAACAACCATGCATGAGCAGGGCCTATTAGACGGAGGGGGTACGACAGCCGATCAGTTCCAGTCATTCCACCAGGACGAAGGTACGCTGCTCATGTTGTCTGTAGTTCTACCATGCCTAGAAGGTCAATACCGCAGTTCGATCGCGTCCGCATTGTTACTTTGTGTCAAGAAGGGCTCTCAACAAGGGAAGTTTCCAGGCGTCTCAGAGTGAACCAAAGCGATGTTGTTCGGACATGGAGGAGGTACAGAGATACAGGAACTGTCGATGACAGGCCTCGCTCAGGCCGCCCAAGGGCTACTACTGTAGTGGATGACCGCTACTTACGGATTGCCGCTCGGAGGAACCCTGACAGCAATGCCACCATGTTGAATAATGCGTTTCGTTCAGCCACAGGACGTCGTGTTTCAACTCAAACTGTGCGCAATAGGCTGCATGATGCGCAACTTCACTCCCGACGTCCATGGCGAGGTCCAGCTTTGCAACCCCGACACCATGCAGCGCGGTACAGATGGGCCCAACAACATGCTGAATGGACCCCACGGAATTGGCATCACGTTCTCTTCACCGATGAGTGTCGCATATGCCTTCAACCAGACAATCGTCGGAGACGTGTTTGGAGGCACCCTGGTCAGGCTGAACGTCTTAGACACACTGTCCAGCGAGTGCAGCAAGGTGGTGGTTCCCTGATGTTTTGGGGTGGCATTATGTGGGGCCGACGTACGCCACTGGTGGTCATGGAAGGCTCCGAAACGGCTTTACGATACCTGAATGACATCCTCCGACCCATAGTGCAACCATATCGGCAGAATATTGGAGAGGCATTTGTCTTCATGGACGACAATTCTCGACCTCATCGTGCACATCTTGTGAATGCGTTCCTTCAAGATAACGACATCGCTCGACTACAGTGGCCAGCATGTTCGCCAGACATGAACCCTATCGAACATGCCTGGGATATGTTGAAAAGGGCTGTTTATGGACGTCTTGACCCACCAACCACTCTGAGAGATTTACGCCGAATTGTCGTTGAGGAGTGGGACAATTTGGACCAACAGTGTCTTGATGAACTTGTGGATAGTATGCCACGACGAATACAGGCATGCATCAATGCAAGAGGACGTGCTACTGGGTATTAGAGGTAGTGGTGTGTACTGCAATCTGGACCACAAATGCTGAAAGTCTAGCTGTATGATGGTACAACATGCAATGTGTGGGTCTCATGAGCAATAAAACGAGCTGAAATGTTGTTTGTGTTGATCTCCATTCCCTTTGTATTTAAAGGTTCCGGAACTCTTGGAACCGAGGTGATGCAAAACTTTTTTTGATGTGTGTAGTACAACACTTGGGAAATGAATGTATTATACCGGTATGCAGTTTTTATAACCTGTATTATTGTGGAATTTCAGGCAACCAGGCACCCACCACTGTTCTTAACTTATAACTTACCAAATAATAAGCAAATAATTACAGAGATACCAGTAGGCCTGCCATTATGTTCACGAATGTGTATTAAATACATTTAAAATATTAAGGCGTGTGAACTAATTGTGTGGTGGCATTGTTTTTATTGCACGATGTTTTTTTTTTAAATAGGCCAGTTCAGTTCCGGTAACAATCTAAACAAGTTCTAGGCTGAGGTTTGAGATTAACACGCTAAAATATACAAATAATGGCACATCAATCTTCTAACACCCACGAGCAATAAATCTAGAGCTCAAGCCAGGTTAAAATAGATTGGGGTAATTAGATTACAGTAATACCGTTCATTAATTGACAAGCAGAAACTATTTCCAGTAAGAAACGAAGGAAAATATCCGTAATTAATTCCTAGCAATCAAAATACGGTACTTAAATTGGTGGACACATATGCCATTAACATTTAAAGTATGACACTAGAACAGCACCGTACCGTCAGGAGGCTACTCTAAGGATGAAAACTTAACACAATAAAGTGTATTTACTTGTGAAATGACAAGGTGGGAGTTGCGTTTGTGCAAACATATGTCCCACTCGTGAAATATCACCACTTTTAAGTACGTACGTCACACCATTACATGCTTTTCTTATAATAATAATAACAATAATAATAATAATAATAATAATAATAATAATACTATCGTATGGCCTCGGGTGCCGGGTGCAAGCTTTGTTATTTGACACCCAGAGGGTAGCTTGCATGTCGAATTTCGTTGTTCCTTGACTATGAAAGTCAAGGAGGTTAGATGTTAGATATCCAATCTCCTTGAACACTATAGCGCTTTCTAGTAGAGAAATGAGGAACTTTGTGTTGGCGGAGACTCCAGAGATTAATTATTGCCATTAAGAACTCGGCCTCGTCATCGCCTCCGTAGCGTAGCGGTCAGCATCGTTAGCTGCCGCACTGGAGGTCCTGGGTTCGATTCCCGGCTCTGCCACGTAATTTGAAAAGTGGTACGAGGACTGGAACGGGGTCTACTCAGCCTCGGGTGGCCCAAATGAGTAGAGGGGGTTCGATTCCCCCTCAGCCATCCTCGAAGAGGTTTTCCGTGGTTTCCCACTTCGTCTTCGGGCAAATGCCGGGATGGTCCCTACCGTAAGGCCACAGCCGCCTCCTTCCCTATCCATCGCAATCTTCCCCTCCCTTCCCTCATGAGGCCCCTGTTCGCCTGGGTGAGGTGCTAATCCCACCTCACCGGTTGTATCCATTCCGATTAGATGTTCCCAGCTCTAGGACACTGCCTGGATAGGCGGTAGGGGTGAGATCCCTCGCCGAGTCCGTGGGAGCCACCACCCTGGAGGGTAAACACGATTTAAAAAATAAAGAACTCGGCCTACTGAATTCAAATGGGTTCTTTGACATGCCAACATCGTATGACATGCGTATCGTATTTTTGCCGCCTTTCAAAGGTCACTTACCACGGCCAGGGGCGAACCTGCAATCTTGGGGTTAGTAGACCGACACGCTATCCACTCACCCACCGTGGCACTAGCGCAATGTTTTGAGCATATGTGAAGGAGTAACTTGTGGCTCCACTTCCTTGCCGTTAGGGCCTCTCCTTGGCTGGCTCTTGCTGTGTGCTGTTCCTCGCCACGGTGGGTGAGTGTCGGTCTACCAACTCTAAGCTTACAGGCTCGCTCCTGGCCACGGTAAGGCCAGTATTACACTATCAAAGGAATTTTATAAAACTGAACTTTTATAAAAGTCATAAAAAGCAATCATCACACCATTACACTACATCAAATATTTTATCATAGTTCAGCAAAATGTATGAAGGACAGTTCCTTGTTCACTTTATGGTAGTTGAAATTCTGTGGTGGCAATACCGTTGAAGATAATGTGAACGTCGCACGAGTAAAATCTTGGTGAACGAGCTGCAGCACGAGGACTTGAAAAATGACAATATTTAATTATTAGTGTAATAATTATGAAGAAATGAATGATTATGACGTTCCAAACAACCACTGCCCGAGCAAATAAAATCTAGTGAAAGGTGGATTGGCGACCATGGGACCCCAGCTGAGTCCGGCATTGTTTCCACTTACTTGTGCCGGGCTCCTCTCCATCTACTCTCCTATCGACCTCTCTTGATCAACTCTTGTTCTCTTCCGACCGCGATGGTATTAGAGTATGCGAGGCATAGAGAGTCTTTCACTTTCCCGCATTAAATGGCCCTTCCTAATTCCTCATTCTTCGAGGGGTCAGACCTCTTGTTTCTCTTTCAGGTATAGGCCTACCCTGCCTTCTGTTCAAGGCCCTTCAGGAGGCAAGGTGTTTGTAGCCCCCACCACTTCTGGTGCACTCTGGATAATGCTACACCCTCAAGGGCTCACGGCTGGTGAGTTCGGGATATGGCGAGGGGCCCTGAGCTGGGTCCGGTTTTCCCCCTTTTTCCATTGCCTTTGGGCCCTTTCCTGCCTTTCCTGGCCTTATTTTCTTCTAAGTCCCTCAATCCTCATTCTTCAGCAAACAAGGCTACGTGGGATGTATGGAAGCAATGTGGTGTTGAATGATGAAGATCGGATGGGTAGGTAGGGTAACAAACGAAAAGGTATTAAGACGAGTGGGGGAGGAGAGATGTTTCTGGCGGTTTCTGGCGACTGATAATGAAGAGAAGGGATAGTTTGGTAGGACACATCTTAATACATCCAGGAATAGGAAGCTTAGGAAGGGTCGAGGACAAGAACTGTAGGGGTAGACCAAGGTTAGAATATGTTAAACACATTGCCTCGGATGTAGGTTGTGTTAGCTATGTAGAGATGAAACGATTAGCTCAGGACAGGGAAGCAATGCTGAGATCAGACGGAGCTGCTCGTGTCGCAGATTGAACTGTTAGGGGATGCGAGTGCGAGTTCACCGCTCACCATTTGAGCTTCCAAATCCACGAACAGGCCACACTTCGGTGCACAATTACAAAGGAAAGGAATCCCAAGGGACTCGTTTTTCACGTAGAATCCGAACCGCCTGACGTGACCCACAAATAAACCTAAGAAAATATTATTTTAATAGTAGCACATTTTGAAATTCGTCTTCTGTGGTGTTCAATCCGAAGATTGGTTTGTAGCAGCTTTCCATAAACTCCGGTCTGTGGCTAGTCTCTTCAAGTCCAGTAATTATCACAACCCTACACGTGAATGATTTGTTTTATGTATCCTAGCCGTGGTCTACCTCTACAGTTCTTTCCTTCCACATTGCCCTCCAGTATTGTGTGCAGAACACTTTCATGCCTCAATATATGTCCAATCCAATTGTCTCTCCGGTGAGTAAGCATATTCCATAAACATGGCTTCTCTCCAATCCTTTTCAGCGTTTCTTCATTACTGATTTTGTCCACCCATGGAATTTTTAGTATTTTCCTGTAGCACCATATTTCAAAGGCTACTATTCTTTTCTTATCAAAGGCAAATGCTCGGTGACATTACGCACCATATCTGAAGCTTGTACATGCGGGGTTCACTATTGCGGTGTAGGGGATAGAATGCTTCCCCTTTATTTGAGTACCAATACCAATATTACGTGAGGGCTGGAACGGGGTGCACTCAGCCTCGTGAGGACAATTGAGTAGCTGTCTGACAGTGAGGCAGCGCCCCGATCACGAAAACCAAGATTAACGGCCGAGGGGACCCGATGCGCTGATCACGCGTCACCCCATTATCTGCAGGTCAAATGGCTGGGCAGCGGTCGCTTGCTAGGCCTAGGCTCTTCATGGGCTGTAGTGGCAGGGGTTATTTTATATTATTACTAGCAATTACTAGCTTCGCCCGGGAACAGAGTGAATGCATTACGTGATAAGCGCTTCTTTACGATGTCAATGAACTACGATCTATATCCGTTTTACGTCTCGGCATGATGGGTTAAAAATCACTGACTGGACTATTAATTATATTATCATGGAGATGCATGTGCAACAAATTCTTGTCAGACGTAATTTAAGAATGGAGAGGTGCATGAAACATAAATCCCCCTTCCGTCCAATCTAAAAACACTTATCGTGGACGATATATTGAATATAGTGATGTGCTCTCGCGTACGTTTTTGTAGAACGGTTTGCCCAGCGTAATCTAAAAAGCGCACGGACGCCAGGATTTTTTTGACTTTTTCCCTGAAATCGTTACTGCTCGGCTTCCTTTGATCATAAATAAATTATTCTCTACAGAAACCTTCCTCGAGGTATCCTTTACAGAATGGTGAAAACCGCATCAAAATTCATGCAGTGGTTCTCGAGATTACCCGTAACATCCAAGAATCGGGGACTTTGTTTTATACTAAGTAGAGATTATACGCCAATCAGTATAATTTAATATAATATATTCCCCCTTCCGTCCAATCTTAAATTGACTGTGAATTTTGCGGAACGAAAAGTTCACAGGCGAAATGAGATTTGCACTTCCAGGGAATGGCGAGGTGAATGAAACTCAAATCCACCTTCCGTCTAATCTTAACTTGACTGTGTTTCACAGGCGAAATGAAGAAAACCCGAGTTGCACTTCCAGGGAAACTCCAAACACAACCAACCTTCTCAGAAGTCTTAACTCAACACGACTCAACGGTTTGCTGCTGGCTGTATCTGGGGCAATACGTTCGCCCGCTAGCTAGGCTGTAACAGGGATGATAGACTCGCCCCTTAGCTTGCTCGTAAACTATCGCCTCAGTAGTTGAATGGACATGGTTGGAAGAAACTAAAACGTAAAAACACTTATAGTGGGTGATGTATTGAAGATAGACATATGCTCTCGCGGACTTTTTTTTATAGAACTTTTCATGCTGAACAATTCTTGCACTCATAGCATTTAGATATTTTTAACGGTTTGCCCAGCGTAAGCTTACAAAGTGCTCGGACGCCATTTCTTTTTCGATTTTTCCACTGAAATCGTTACTGCTCGGCTTCCTTTGATCATAAATAAATTATTTTGTACAGAAATCATCCTCGAGATACCCTTTGCAGAATGGTGAGAACCGCATCAAAATCCATCCAGTGGTTCTCGAGATTACCCGTAACATCCAAGAATCTGGGACTTTGTTTTATACTAAGTAGAGATAATACCAATATTAAGCAGTTCGAATTC
This sequence comes from Meconema thalassinum, assembly GCA_946902985.2. NCBI lineage: Eukaryota > Metazoa > Arthropoda > Insecta > Orthoptera > Tettigoniidae > Meconema > Meconema thalassinum. The sequence continues at coordinate 278,252,474 of OX336388.2, forward strand.
CACCTCAACGGGTTATTTTTGCTTGCCAATTATTGTTTCATGTTAATGCTTGATGTTTCATTACATCTTTATTTAATTGTAATAAACAAATTTCTGTACGGGTTGTTATATTAGGTGTACCGAATTCTTGGTTCACTAAAGGGAAGTTTTGTTTGAGTTAGGGACTTGGACAATGTCGAGACGTTCTACTACAAACATACGGTACTTAATAAACTGTAGTTGAAAGCATCCGAGTAAATCTTTCTCGGGTTTAGGTGCAAAACTTGACTGAATATTTCGTACGCAATACAGGACTATTCCTCGTTTAAGCCTGAAGCAGTAGATTGTAATATTAACGTAAGTTATCGAACTCTTTAGCTTTTTCTTGAAGCCTTTAATATCATCACAAAAGGAGATATTCTACATCTGTAGCAACTATTCTAGTTTCTAAATAATTCTGTAGCTTATCAGTAAAATAATTATTATATTTACATTAACGCAGTCAATGGCCGTGTACTTTTCCCTTCACGACTAACGCATTTACTCTCGCGATAAGAGGGACAAGTGTGGCAAACTCGTTCTCAGACCAAATGACAAGACAAGAAACGTCAAACATATTCTCCCAGCTCACACAGTATATTGACAAGTAATTAATACGTCGAAATGTGTTGGCTTGAGTCACTATGCACGTTATGCATTATCCATCAAGCGCCAACTTACTCGATTCTGTCATCCGTGTATTTAAGTAATTGCCGGCCAAAGTGAGGGGAGGAGCCGGATGGCCTGCCACGCTGCAGCATTATGTTCGTTCTAGAAGTGTGTTTGTGCTCCCAACACCTCAATTACTGATGTTATAAAGCATTAAGGCAAGTGAACAGCAACATATGAGATGGTTCAGCCGCTTCGGTGGCGCAGCATGATGAGCTTCTACGCCCAACGTCACGGGTTCAAACCCGTCAGTATGCCTTCCTTCGCAGGGGAAGTAAAGCCGGTGGTCCCATGTCATAGATTTATGGCATGATAAACAACCTTCCACAAATTACACTTGTGTAAATCTAAATTATAGTTTAGACTTGACTAACACTCTTAGGTTCCAACGTTCGTCGCCAGGAGCTGACTGCGGTGACATCTAGTAGCCAAGTCCACACGCTAGGTGTCGTGGACGGTAGCAAACGTTGGAACTACTTGAACATCGAATGTCTGCAATACTTACTTGACTTAAAAACTGATAACAAACACTAATACAGCCATCACAATTAACACCAGTTATCAGACAGATTGTACACACACCCAAAGTACACGGGGCTACATGACCGCGTTGTCGCAGCCCCTAAACTGAGGAACCAACCAACCAACTATGTTTCTAATAAACGCCAATCAGCTGATTCAGAGAATATCCATATTACAGCGGAAGATTCTAGCAGTAATGAAATCTGACATACAGAAGTTCCTCTATGTAGCCTATATGTATTTTGTTGTTTAATTTGAGGGGCTTGGACAGCGTATACTTGGGTGTGTTTGTCTGTAATAGTGTGTGTATTTGTAATTCAGGTGAGGAGGTTAGTAATCATCCCGGAGTTTGCTAGGTAGTTTTGAGAAGTCCTGACACAGCATACACCAGTAACATAATTTAATAGATTAGGCCTGCAGAACATCGCTGCCTAATGGTTTGAATGAAACCAGTTCCATTTGGATGTGCGTTCGACGACCATCGCCGCAGATTAATTCAGACCTTAGTGCCGTTTCAATATTAATGAATGCACTTATGGTTACTAACAAGAGGCAAAACAGTAAGATCGAAGCGACTGATAACATCTCTCTAGAAGACTAGAAGAGATAAAATACGAAACTAAAATTAGGGGCAAGAACTATTTTTAACGAAACCATTAGTACAGCGAATACAGAGGTCGATATTAAGATGGTTTGGCCATGTGCGAAGACGGTGATGGTGAGAAACCTTGATGGTATTACCACGGCCGACTGAATACGAGCTGCGCTCTATACCGGCCTTGACATTCCCAGTCAGAACCCATGTATAACATGTAATTGGAAAGTTTCTACTCGTTGCCGGTAGAGCGCACTCCCCTCCCATTATAGGCGCGATAAGGAATCGGCTGGACAGTACGTATATTAAATGTGTAATCTCAAGAACCACTGGATGGATTTTGATACTGCTTTCATCATTCTGTAAAGGTGATCTCGAGGAAGATTTGTGTGGAAAATAATTTATTTATGACCAAAGGGAGCCAAGCAGTAACGATTTCAGTGAAAATGTCGAAAAAATAGCCTGGCGTCCGTGCGCTTTTTAAGCTTACGCTGGGCGAACCGTTAAAAATATCATTATATTATGAGTGTAAGAATTGTTCAGCGTGAGAAATTCTACAAAAAAGTCCGGGAGAGCATATCTCTATCTTCGATACATCGCCCACTATAAGTGTTTTTAGTTTGGACGGGAGGGGCATTTGGCTTGCACCTCGCCATTCTTAAATTACGTCTGACAGGAATTCCTTGCACATTCATAACTGTTCCCGGGCGAAGCCGGGGCGGGTTGCTAGTGAAACTATATAATTATTATCATTATAATTTCCGCATTATCAAAATTTATCACAAAATAAAATAGCGTGCTAATAAATCTAAGAGAAATTAGACATACCTTGCACCTTCTCCGGGCACAAGGACACAACTCCAGCACCGTCTCATCAAAAGGAAAGAGAGGATGAAAATTACAGCCGGGAACAAGTAGCAGCCAATCGTGTGTTGTGTTTTGTGCTAAGAGATCTTTCGACAAATTATCAGATACCGTGTGCCTTCTTTTTCACGAAGCAGCTGTCAGGACGGGACTTACATAAACTCCTGCTGGACGTTATTCTCGAGGTTGAACAATGCGGTTTCATAATTATAATAACTGTCTCTGATAATCACAAAATTAACACTACAATGATGAGGCATTTAGGGGGAGGGAATTTGCAACCAATGGTCAATCACCCATACGACGAGTCTAGGTATGTATTCCCTAGTTTTGATCATTGTCACATTCTAAAAAAAACATTAGAACGCAGTTTCTGTAACGAGAGATGACTGATGGTACTGGAATAATTTCAGGGAAATACTTGTCATTACTGAAAATCCACAGCCTGCTTCCAGTCTCCGACCGGGTCAGGAATGGAATGAATTTCATTTCATTTCATCTGTCATTCATTTAATCATTGCCCCAGAGGAGTGCGTCAGGCCTCGGCAGCCGGCACAGTCCATATCCTCGCCGCTAGATGGGGGCTTCATTCATTCCATTCCTGACCCGGTCGGAGACTGGAAGCAGGCTGTGGATTTTTTCACTTGTCATTACTATACACAATGCAAAAGGGTGAGATCGTCAAACCGGTCAGACACCTTACTAAAAAACACATCGAACCCACTAAATTTGAAAAAATGAATGTTCGGCGTGCCAAGGAAGTGTTCTCGTCAGAAGTTATTGGTGCCATTAGTACACTGAAAGAAAATATAGGCATGCACCCGGAAGCGTACACATTCATGGACGCAGAAGCAACCATTTTTTTTTTGAAAAACGTTAATAAATGGTTCGCTATGCATGGCGTAAGCATCACATATCATATTCAGTCTAGGGCATTTTTTCTCATTAAATGTCAGTCGCCTAAACTGGCTAGAGGAATATTTTCTTTCTTACCTTGAAACTTTGAAAGCTGCTAGTAACGCTGCTAGAAAGGACTTCCTGATTTCTGAGACTTACGAAGCTACCTATACAATTAATCACGGATTCAGCTGTCCAGTGCATAAGGTATCTTCTAAAAATGGGTAGAGGAAAGTCGCCAAATATGGGGAGTTTTTTTTATAGGGCTCACATTAGACATAAGAAGGAACGGAATAATTTTGGGTTTCTCACCAATGTAAACCTCAGGCGATATACTATGTATATTACAAATATGGGCACGTTTGATGTTGTAATACCCTCTGATATTATTGTTAACTTTAAAAGTGCACTTTCCCCGTATTAGGCAACCGGGTTTCGTAATATGGGGAGGTGAGAAACCTCACGGTTTTTATTTATAATAGGTACACTGAATAGTATACCCTACTAATTAAAGCATTAATTCTGACATTTTTTTTCGTGTGGCCTCCTGAGAGGCCGAGTGCAGGTCTTTCTAGTCGACGCCCGTGGGCGACCTGCGCGTCAGGATGAGAGATGGAATGGATGAAGATGAATGAAACTGGGCAAGGATGTGGAAGGAAGCGGCCGTGGCCTGCCAAAAGGTACCGTCCCAGCATTTGCCTGGTGTTGAAAATAGGGAAACCACGGAAAATCATTTCAAGGACGGCCGACGGTGGGGCTCGAACACACGCGTCTACCGAGTCAGCAGATAGCTTGGCCCCATGGCCTAACGCTGCGCTTTAGCCAGCGTAGCCACTACTGTCGGTAATTCTGACAATGTAATGAAATCATGAACACAAATAGTACAAAAATGAATATTTTAAGTAAATAACAGTACTAGTTTCCTTTTGCCGAACTTCCAAACCGTTCAGCAGAAAAATGCATAAACTTTAATGAAAACCGAGTGATTCTGATCGAATTCAACTGTAACGAGGTGCAAGGTATGTCTAATTTCTCTTAGATTTATTAGCACGCTATTTTATTTTGTGATATAATTTGCATTTTGATATTGTGGGAATTATAATGATAATATAATAGTGTCACTAACAACCCGCCCCGGCTTCGCCCGGGAACAGTTATGAATGTGCAAGGAATTCCTGTCAGACGTAATTTAAGAATGGCGAGGTGCAAGCCAAATCCCCCTCCCGTCCAAACTAAAAACACTTATAGTGGGCGATGTATCGAAGATAGAGATATGCTCTCGCGGACTTTTTTGTACAATTTTTCATGCTGATCAATTCTTACACTCATAGTATATTGATATTTTTAACGGTTTGTCCAGCGTAAGCTTAAAAAGCGCACGGACGTAAAGTTCTTTCTTCGACCTATTCACTGAAACCTAAAATCGTTACTGCTTGGCTCCCTTTGATCATAGATAAATTATGTTTTACAGAAATCTTCCTCGATATTACCTGTACAGAATGGTGAAAGCCGCATCAAAATCCATCCAGTGGTTCTCGAGATTACCCGTGATATCCAAGAATCGGGGACTTTGTTTTACACTAAGTAGAGATAAGTCTTAGTCGTGCAATGCTTGGTGAACAGCGCTGTGTGAGCAGTTGAGTAACTAACAAGATTTCATGAAAAAGGTCTCATTGTCTAGGCCGGTATGAGCGCATTCAGTCGGCCGTGGTATTAGATTGGTTGGAGAGATGGATGGACCAAATCCAACAAGACATATGCAATGTTGGACTGGATGTGGCAGAAGTAATGGAGCAGGAGCAGTGGTAGAGGCTATTTTACAACACCCCGATGATTGGAGTTTGACACGGATGATTATGTTCACTTCTCCTTTCTGAGAGGCGATTCTCCGAAGCCATTTCCAGTCACTCAAGGATATGTTTGAAGGCCTAATGGTCTCTTGAAATCCGTATGAAGACAACCGACGTAGCTGGTATGTTTCTTTTTTTTCCACCTATGTAAGCTGTGGAAAGCGGAAATAAGTATATTGGTATAAATAAAACTTGGTAAGGTATTCACAATACGGATACTTTGTTGTTGTTGTTGATTGTTTAGGCACTTTGCGACATCGTGGTGATGTAACCCACAGGACTTGAAAATGCTCTGTTATGAAGAACAAGATTAGTCACGTGGAATCCGAAGTAATGGACGTGAAATACACACACACATGCATCGGCCGGGAATCGAGCAATGAACTGCTGCTGGGAGGGCAATAACGATGATTTCGTCTCAGAGAAACTTTTGGAGATCAACACGCACGCCTCTTATTACTGAACAAACGAAGTCAAACTGAAGCTCGAAGTGTTGAAGCTTTTGAGTCAAAACTCGGGAGAATTTGAAAATACGTGTACTTTCGATAACAGATGGAAAGGTACCGCACAACAATTAGTTCTGGAACATATTTATTAATAGAGAAACTATAGTAGCCTACATGGTTTAGCTCACCCGCTTCTGGTTTGCCAGCCATGATGGGACACCCCGCAGAGGGCGCCACTAACAGCAGTGCGCCGAAAGCGAGACCTGATCAGTAGTGTAGTTTCAACCTATTTGTGTGTGACATAAAATGTGTGATGCGACTTAATCCTATCTTCTTGTGTACGCCACTGTCAGTTTATCACGTAGTAAAGTAGTCATTCCAAAAGGCAGCTGAGTGCGGTAAAGTGGGGCAGCAGGTGACACAAGTCATCATCATTATTTAATATTGTTTATTCGCTAGAACCATTGAGCCCAAGGCGCTCCTCTGGGTCCAAACGACACCGTGTCTTCCCCCGTTTTGCGGAGGCGATCCCTGTCAAGGGCGTCTTCAGGTTTGGTTTGTGACATTAAGGTGTTTCTACACCAGACCATCGTGGTTTTGGGGTTTGTTCCAGCATCGACAGAAATTTTCATCAAGAGGAGGAAAATAACCATCGTAAAGGAATTCAAATATCTGGGTATCAAGCTCCAAACAAGTGCTAGGCTACATGTTTCACATATCATGTGATAGAGAAATCAACGCAAGCGGTACGGGCAATGCATCAAATTAAGATACTTGAGAACCCTCAGCTTAGAGACAGCAATGGCTCTTTTCAATTTTTTTAGCGTATGGCTTTTAGTGCCGGGAGTGTCCGAGGACATGTTCGGCTCGCCAGTTTTGTAGCTGCTTCGAGACGGACACCCAATGGGTGAGCTACAAGTACCGTTGGGGAGGAAAGTGGGAATGTACAAGGACGAGGAGTTGGAAGGTAGCGGCGGTGGCCTATAGTTAGGGACCAATCCCGGCATTTGCCAGGAAGGAAGATGGGAAACCACAGAAGACCATCTTCAAGGTTGCCGGCTGGGGGATTCGAACCACCTCACCTCTCGGATGTGAGTGACTGCCAGCAGTAATGCCCGGATTTTCAGAAATAAAATCATGCCTGTTCTAAAATATGGCAATTAAGTTATTTGGCAAAACCTAACAGAAAAGAACCTTTCCTCACTAGAAAGAGTGAAGACATCATTCATAAAGAAAACAATCGGAGTGTCGAAACCTACCAGGTAACATTTCGTCTACCTCCTGGCGCGAGAATCATTTCTTATAGAAGACCTTAGAAACTATTTACCTCTACCAAGCACCAGAGCCTCGGAAAAACAGCTAACATCATTTAAGAAAAAACAAGAAGACCTACCTCAATAATTTGATGGAACCGGAGCCTTGATCGACCGGACGAGTTGAGGCATGTGTTAACACGTCTGGCGGTCCATGGTCTTCACCACCTACAGTGACGTGTGTATGTGGACAACAGCCAACTTTGAGTTGAGGCATGTGTTAACACGTCTGGCGGTCCATGGTTTTCACCACCTACAGTGACGTGTGTATGTGGACAACAGCCAACTTTGAGTTGAGGCATGTGTTAACACGTCTGGCGGTTCATGGTTTTCACCACCTACAGTGACGTGTGTATGTGGACAACAGCCAACTTTGAGTTGAGGCATGTGTTAACACGTCTGGCGGACCATGGTTTTCACCACCTACAGTGACGTGTGTATGTGGACAACAGCCAACTTTGAGTTGAGGCATGTGTTAACACGTCTGGCGGTCCATGGTCTTAACCACCTACAGTGACGTGTGTATGTGGACAACAGCCAACTTTGAGTTGAGGCATGTGTTAACACGTCGGGCGGTCCATGGTTTTCACCACCTACAGTGACGTGTGTATGTGGACAACAGCCAACTTTGAGTTGAGGCATGTGTTAACACGTCTGGCGGTCCATGGTTTTCACCACCTACAGTGACGTGTGTATGTGGACAACAGCCAACTTTGAGTTGAGGCATGTGTTAACACGTCTGGCGGTCCATGGTTTTCACCACCTACAGTGACGTGTGTATGTGGACAACAGCCAACTTTGAGTTGAGGCATGTGTTAACACGTCTGGCGGTCCATGGTTTTCACCACCTACAGTGACGTGTGTATGTGGACAACAGCCAACTTTGAGTTGAGGCATGTGTTAACACGTCTGGCGGTCCATGGTCTTAACCACCTACAGTGACATGTGTATGTGGACAACAGCCAACTTTGAGTTGAGGCATGTGTTAACACGTCTGGCGGTCCATGGTTTTCACCACCTACAGTGACGTGTGTATGTGGACAACAGCCAACTTTGAGTTGAGGCATGTGTTAACAAGTCTGGCGGTCCATGGTTTTCACCACCTACAGTGACGTGTGTATGTGGACAACAGCCAACTTTGAGTTGAGGCATGTGTTAACACGTCTGGCGGTCCATGGTTTTCACCACCTACAGTGACGTGTGTATGTGGACAACAGCCAACTTTGAGTTGAGGCATGTGTTAACACGTCTGGCGGTCCATGGTTTTCACCACCTACAGTGACGTGTGTATGTGGACAACAGCCAACTTTGAGTTGAGGCATGTGTTAACACGTCTGGCGGTCCATGGTTTTCACCACCTACAGTGACGTGTGTATGTGGACAACAGTCAACTTTGAGTTGAGGCATGTGTTAACACGTCTGGCGGTCCATGGTCTTAACCACCTACAGTGACGTGTGTATGTGGACAACAGCCAAATTTGAGTTTAGGCATGTGTTAACACGTCTGGCGGTCCATGGTTTTCACCACCTACAGTGACGTGTGTATGTGGACAACAGCCAACTTTGAGTTGAGGCATGTGTTAACACGTCTGGTGGTCCATGGTCTTAACCACCTACAGTGACGTGTGTATGTGGACAACAGCCAACTTTGAGTTGAGGCATGTGTTAACACGTCTGGCGGTCCGTGGATTTCACCACCTACAGTGACTGTGTATGTGGACAACAGCCAACTTTGAGTTGAGGCATGTGTTAACACGTCTGGCGGTCCATGGTTTTCACCACCTACAGTGACGTGTGTATGTGGACAACAGCAAACTTTGAGTTGAGGCATGTGTTAACACGTCTGGCGGTCCATGGTTTTCACCACCTACAGTGACGTGTGTATGTGGACAACAGCCAACTTTGAGTTGAGGCATGTGTTAACACGTCTGGCGGTCCATGGTCTTAACCACCTACAGTGACGTGTGTATGTGGACAACAGCCAACTTTGAGTTGAGGCATGTGTTAACACGTCTGGCGGTCCATGGTCTTCACCACCTACAGTGACGTGTCTATGTGGACAACAGCCAACTTTGAGTTGAGGCATGTGTTAACACGTCTGGCGGTCCATGGTTTTCACCACCTACAGTGACGTGTGTATGTGGACAACAGCCAACTTTGAGTTGAGGCATGTGTTAACACGTCTGGCGGTCCATGGTCTTCACCACCTACAGTGACGTGTGTATGTGGACAACAGCCAACTTTGAGTTAAGGCATGTGTTAACACGTCTGGCGGTCCATGGTTTTCACCACCTACAGTGACGTGTGTATGTGGACAACAGCCAACTTTGAGTTGAGGCATGTGTTAACACGTCTGGCGGTCCATGGTCTTCACCACCTACAGTGACGTGTGTATGTGGACAACAGCCAACTTTGAGTTGAGGCATGTGTTAACACGTCTGGCGGTCCATGGTTTTCACCACCTACAGTGACGTGTGTATGTGGACAACAGCCAACTTTGAGTTGAGGCATGTGTTAACACGTCTGGCGGTCCATGGTCTTAACCACCTACAGTGACGTGTGTATGTGGACAACAGCCAACTTTGAGTTGAGGCATGTGTTAACACGTCTGGCGGTCCATGGTTTTCACCACCTACAGTGACGTGTGTATGTGGACAACAGCCAACTTTGAGTTGAGGCATGTGTTAACACGTCTGGCGGTCCATGGTCTTAACCACCTACAGTGACGTGTGTATGTGGACAACAGCCAACTTTGAGTTGAGGCATGTGTTAACACGTCTTGGGGTCCATGGTTTTCACCACCTACAGTGACGTGTGTATGTGGACAACAGCCAACTTTGAGTTGAGGCATGTGTTAACACGTCTGGCGGTCCATGGTCTTAACCACCTACAGTGACGTGTGTATGTGGACAACAGCCAACTTTGAGTTGAGGCATGTGTTAACACGTCTGGCGGTCCATGGTCTTCACCACCTACAGTGACGTGTGTATGTGGACAACAGCCAACTTTGAGTTGAGGCATGTGTTAACACGTCTGGCGGTCCATGGTCTTCACCACCTACAGTGACGTGTGTATGTGGACAACAGCCAACTTTGAGTTGAGGCATGTGTTAACACGTCTGGCGGTCCATGGTTTTCACCACCTACAGTGACGTGTGTATGTGGACAACAGCCAACTTTGAGTTGAGGCATGTGTTAACACGTCTGGCGGTCCATGGTTTTCACCACCTACAGTGACGTGTGCATGTGGACAACAGCCAACTTTGAGTTGAGGCATGTGTTAACACGTCTGGCGGTCCATGGTTTTCACCACCTACAGTGACGTGTGTATGTGGACAATAGCCAACTTTGAGTTGAGGCATGTGTTAACACGTCTGGCGGTCCATGGTTTTCACCACCTACAGTGACGTGTGTATGTGGACAACAGCCAACTTTGAGTTGAGGCATGTGTTAACACGTCTGGCGGTCCATGGTCTTCACCACCTACAGTGACGTGTGTATGTGGACAACAGCCAACTTTGAGTTGAGGCATGTGTTAACACGTCTGGCGGTCCATGGTTTTCACCACCTACAGTGACGTGTGTATGTGGACAACAGCCAACTTTGAGTTGAGGCATGTGTTAACACGTCTGGCGGTCCATGGTCTTCACCACCTACAGTGACGTGTGTATGTGGACAACAGCCAACTTTGAGTTGAGGCATGTGTTAACACGTCTGGCGGTCCATGGTTTTCACCACCTACAGTGACGTGTGTATGTGGACAACAGCCAACTTTGAGTTGAGGCATGTGTTAACACGTTCTGCGGTCCATGGTCTTCACCACCTACAGTGACGTGTGTATGTGGACAACAGCCAACTTTGAGTTGAGGCATGTGTTAACACGTCTGGCGGTCCATGGTTTTCACCACCTACAGTGACGTGTGTATGTGGACAACAGCCAACTTTGAGTTGAGGCATGTGTTAACACGTCTGGCGGTCCATGGTCTTAACCACCTACAGTGACGTGTGTATGTGGACAACAGCCAACTTTGAGTTGAGGCATGTGTTAACACGTCTGTCGGTCCATGGTTTTCACCACCTACAGTGACGTGTGTATGTGGACAACAGCCAACTTTGAGTTGAGGCATGTGTTAACACGTCTGGTGGTCCATGGTTTTCACCACCTACAGTGACGTGTGTATGTGGACAACAGCCAACTTTGAGTTGAGGCATGTGTTAACACGTCTGGCGGTCCATGATCTTCACCACCTACAGTGACGTGTGTATGTGGACAACAGCCAACTTTGAGTTGAGGCATGTGTTAACACGTCTGGCGGTCCATGGTCTTAACCACCTACAGTGACGTGTGTATGTGGACAACAGCCAACTTCGAGTTGAGGCATGTGTTAACACGTCTGGCGGTCCATGGATTTCACCACCTACAGAGACGTGTGTATGTGGACAACAGCCAACTTTGAGTTGAGGCATGTGTTAACATGTCTGGCGGTCCATGGTTTTCACCACCTACAGTGACGTGTGTATGTGGACAACAGCCAACTTTGAGTTGAGGCATGTGTTAACACGTCTGGCGGTCCGTGGATTTCACCACCTACAGTGACGTGTGTATGTGGACAACAGCCAACTTTGAGTTGAGGCATGTGTTAACACGTCTGGCGGTCCATGGTTTTCACCACCTGCAGTGACGTGTGTATGTGGACAACAGCCAACTTTGAGTTGAGGCATGTGTTAACACGTCTGGCGGTCCATGGTTTTCACCACCTACAGTGACGTGTGTATGTGGACAACAGCCAACTTTGAGTTGAGGCATGTGTTAACACGTCTGGCGGTCCATGGTTTTCACCACCTACAGTGACGTGTGTATGTGGACAACAGCCAACTTTGAGTTGAGGCATGTGTTAACACGTCTGGCGGTCCATGGTCTTAACCACCTACAGTGACGTGTGTATGTGGACAACAGCCAACTTTGAGTTGAGGCATGTGTTAACACGTCTGGCGGTCCATGGTTTTCACCACCTACAGGGACGTGTGTATGTGGACAACAGCCAACTTTGAGATGAGGCATGTGTTAACACGTCTGGTGGTCCATGGTCTTAACCACCTACAGTGACGTGTGTATGTGGACAACAGCCAACTTTGAGTTGAGGCATGTGTTAACACGTCTGGCGGTCCATGGTTTTCACCACCTACAGTGATGTGTGTATGTGGACAACAGCCAACTTGGAGTTGAGGCATGTGTTAACACGTCTGGCGGTCCATGGTCTTAACCACCTACAGTGACGTGTGTATGTGGACAACAGCCAACTTTGAGTTGAGGCATGTGTTAACACGTCTGGCGGTCCATGGTCTTCACCACCTTATTTGCGTTAGCAAATATTTCAATGAACCTACAGTGACGTGTGAATGTAGACAACCATGTGATCGCTACCACTTAGAGTCTGTAGGAAAAGGACAAAATCAACCAAAGACTATCCAACTCAAAGTGTCAGAGCGCAATTTTAGTGTACGCGTTTATACTTTATTTTCAATGGCTATTTGGCTGCAATAAAAGTATTATTATTATACCTGTTTCAGTCCATTTGTCTAAGGTCACCGTAAAATCGTGCCTGTATTACGTGAGAAGCGCCTATTCTCGATGTCAATGAACTACGACCTATATCCGTTTTACGCCTCGATATGATGGTTTAAAATCACTGACTGGACTATTAATTATAAGGCGCGTTCAAAAAGTAACGAGCTGGAGGCTGGAATGCGCAAACCGGTGACGACATCGGCTAATCGTGGCGTGTGTGACGAGGTGTGGTTTCGACCAGAGCGTGGAAGGTCACAGCCCGTCGCTAGAGGGCACACGTGCACGCCACGTGACGATACAAAGCGAGCAGCAGCATGCATCAATCGTACAACGCTGCCAGTCACATTGCAAACAGTGACATGGAGGCGTCAAACGAAGAGCAAAGATGTGTTGTTCGGCTTCTGACAGCGGAAGGAGTAGGGGGAACGGACATTCACCGCCGAATGTCACAAGTGTACGGGGAACACTGCATGTCCCTTGCAAGGGTCAAGGCGTGGCACAAGCGCTTCAGGGTAGGACGGGTGTCGTTAGCCGATGATGCCCTGTCTGGGGCACCCCCCTGCATTACCGATGACAACGTCCAGCTGGTTGATGCACTCATTACCCAGGACCGCCGAGTGGCAGCGAACGCCATAGCCGCCGTGGTTGGATTGAGCATTGGATTGCACACCATCATGAAGGAACGACTGTACTTGCGCAAAGTGTATGCCCAATGGGTGCCCCACAGTCTTCAACCACACCAGGAAGCATGTCGAATGGCCCACTGTCTTGGTCATCTGCAGCGTTATGCGAGGGAAGGGAATGGGTTCCCGGCACGAGTGGTGGCTGGAGATGAGTCATGGTGTCATCAATTCGAACCAGAATCCAAACGACAAAGCCTCCAGTGGAAGCATCCAGGCTCACCACCACCCAAAAAAGGCCAGGCCATCCACACGGGTGCAGGAAATGCAATGCTGACGTTCTTATTTGACCAAGATGCCCCCCCCCCCTCCCCCCCCCCCCCACCTTCTGAAACACTTCATGCCGCACGGGACAACAGTGCCCAGCATTACTCGCAAACCTTGACCACCCTTCGCCAAGCGATCAAAACAAAACGACCAGGCAATCTCACCCGCGGGGTAATTCTGTTCCAGGACGATGCACGACCTCATACGGCCAACACAGTCGCGGCACTCCTGCAGAAATTCAAATGGGAGGTTCTCGGCCACCCTCCATACAATCCAGACCTCTCTCCCTGTGATTACGCTATGTTTGGTCCCCTGAAAAGGGCTCTGCGGGGCCAACGATTCACCTCGGACGCCGACGTCCAGCTGTACGTGCGGAACTGCTTCACATCGCAGCCCAGGATATTTTATGAGACAGCCATTCACCGCCTCGTGTCACAGTGGGACAAGTGCCTCAACAGCCAGGGCCAATACTTCTAACATACAGGTACTGGTTTCTGTAATTATGCCTGCGGCTCGTTACTTTTTGAACGCACCTTGTACATTATCATGGAGATGCATGTGCAACGAATTCTTGTCAGACGTAATTTAAGAATGACGAGGTGCATGAAACACAAATCCCCCTTCCGTCCAATCTTAACTTGACTGTGTATTTTGCACAACGAAAAGTTCACTTCCAGGGAAACTCCAAAGACAACCACTCTTCTCTGAAGTCTTAACTCAACCCGACTCGACAGTTTGCTGCTGGCTGTAACTGGGGTGATAGGCTCGCCCCTAGTTAGCTCATAAACTGTCGCCTCAGTAACTGAATGGAGATTGTTGGAAGAAATGAAAACATAAAAACACATAACTTATATAATTAAATAAATCAAGTCAAGTTATGATTAAAAAATGTCATTTTGATCAAATATTATGTAAAATAGAAACACAGAATATTAATTTTAAAGTAAAAATATCTAAAACAAATGTAATTATGATCAAATATGTAACAATAAAATGTCATTAGATGATAGCTAAGGCTCTAATTCATGGACATTTATCGTTTTCAGTTACGTATAAGCAAAGGGAAGGAATATGTATTTATATAACAATCCTAGCCCTAATGATCGCTATAGATTGTGAAGTTTCGGGTACGTTCGGTTTGCCCCGCTGGGCTGTGTCCAAGCGCTAGTCTGGTTTCTGCCTAATTGAATCCCACCCAGCTAGTTTAAGCCCTTCAGCCAATGGTCCATATATAAAATAAACAGTAGTGCATGATTCCTGTAACAACTGTAAGGACCACAGTACTCAATTTAGATCACAATTGTTTAACAATTTGGCCATAGTATGTGGAACACCATATCATCCAGTGTAAGGGCAAAGTTGAGCGACTGCATAGAACCCTCAAGTGTGCGATCAAGGCTCAGAAACCTTACCTACCGTCCTATTGGGTCTACGCACTGCACTACGAGAAACGTCAAGCCACTCTATTGCACAGATGGTTTATGGTAAAACCATTAGACTGCCTGGTGAATTTTTTGAGGAGCCAATTACGAGGATTGACTCAGATTGGTTTGCATCCAACTTGCAAAAGCAGATGCTAAACCTGAAACCTGCCAGATCTAAATATAGCACATCGAGATCAGTGTTTGTCCCAAAAGACCTTCAGACATGTTCCCATGTGTTTGTGAGATGTGATAGGGTCAGAAAACCATTAGAACCTACATATGATGGTCCCTTCCCTGTCATAAAAAGACATGAAAAATACTTCACCATCGAGTGCAAGTGTAAACACATAAATGTGTCAGTGGACAGACTTAAGCCAACATATGTATTGCAGGAAGAAGATGAAGCAGTGAAGGAGCTTCCAGAGTCTGCAAAGGACAACAACCCACAAATGAACCTTCGCCAAATACCAGATTGTCAAAATCTGGAAGAACTATAAGGTGTATTAATAAAGAGCCATGTGAGTACAGTTTTTAATGCATCAACCATTTATTAAAACTTGTTACAAATGGTGTGTTGTGTGGAATGATGATAATGGCAATATTGGCAACAATGAATGCCAAATATAAAACATTATGTAATATGTAACAACAATACTATCATCTGGCTCACCCTAGAACTGTAATCAGGAGCCGCCCCTGGTTTCTAATATCGAAAATAGCTTTAGTGGCCGATGCCACCCGCTGAATCCTGAAGGATTGCATAGTCAAGCCGAGATAGGTGAAATTGAGATCTGTAGATAGGAAAGAGTGAGCTCAGGATCAGCAGCGTGTGCAGCCTGTCTCCGTTATGAGTGCAATGTTACCACTAATTTGTAATAAAGGCTCCGATTTCAGCCATGGCATTAAGTCAGGAACCATGTCGGCGTTAACCTGGAGTACATAAGCACTGACGTGGCCTCACGAGGATAAGTGTACCACGTTCCATCTCTTGGCAGAGTCGCTTTTCAGTCGGTCAACACCTTATATTTCAATATTGGCAGAGTCGGGACTCGAACCCTGAATCCAGCAAGACACGTATTAGTCTGAAACCATTTGATGCCTGCGCCTCCGGTGGCGTGGTTAGTAGCCCAAGGTCGCGGGTTCAAACCCGGCCGATGTCGTTAGGAAAACCTCAGTATTCCTTTCTTTGCAGGGGAAGTAAAGCCGGCGGTCCCATGTCATAGATTTATGGCAAGTGAAAGAACCTTCCACTAATTACACTTGTGGAAGCTAAAATGTGTAGATTAGGTTTGATTAATGCTCTTAAGTTCCAACGTTGGTTACCAGGCGCTGGTTCCGATGCCATCTAGTAGTAGTGAAGTTCACAGCTAGGTGTCATACGGAAGCATTTGGTGGCGAAAGTAGGAACAACTTGAAATTACTTGAATTAAAAACAGATAACACACACTAATACAGCCGTCACAATTAACACCGGTTATCAGACAGATTCTACACACACCCAAAGTACACGGGGCGCAGCGCCTAAGCATAAGAACCAACCAACACCTACCTTTTGATGCTAAGTTTACTGGAGTTATCATCTTTAAGATGAAATTAACATAGATTTTAGCTGGTAAATAATTGATACGTCGTGCCATTAACATTTAAATGGTGAATGTCAATGTAATGTTTACAACGTTCACAGTCAAAATAGAACATATTTTTAAAACCTTATTTCAACTTGGTCCCTAAATAAGATCGTGCTGATGAACGAACTGCGCGGTCATGTAGCCCCGTGTACTTTGGGTGTGTGTCTGATAACCGGTGTTAATTGTGACGGCTGTATTAGTGTGTGTTATCTGTTTTAATTCAGGTATTCAGATGACATAGCAATTGTAGCAGACTCCGAGAAGATGTCCAGAATGTTAAATGTATTGTCATCAGCGTTGCCAAAGTTACGTTTGAAGATTAATGCTAAGGAGACCAAGTTGTTAGTTGTGAGCATTCACACAAACATTAAGCTTGCTGACAAGTTAGTGGAACAAGACACAAATTTCACTTGTATTTGGGAAGTCTCATCACCAATGACAGCATGTGTAGTAAAGAGATAGCGCTCGCAAAACAGGCATTCAATAACAACAAAAATCTTTTGATTAATGCAAATTTGGATATTGCAACTAAAAAGAAATTTGTCATGTCCTATGTACGGAGTGTGCTTCTGTATGGATGTGAACCTTGGACGATCAGAGGTCAGGATTGGAAGCGACTTGAAGCGTTTGAGATGTGGGTCTGGCGGGTTAAATGGATTGCAAAGAGGACTAACATCAGCATCCTGCAAGAAATTCAGGGGAAAAGAGAACAGAGACCAACTATCCATAAAAGAAAAGCTAAATTCACAGGCCACATGTTGCGACATAACGCTTTGCTAACTAACCTCCTAGAAGGAAAGGCCGAGAATATGTTTCCTGCGAGACATCACATTATGGTTCCTACTGTAAGGTGCTGAGGACAGAGAGCAATGCCTTTACAAGTTGACTGCACACATTCAATTTCAACTACTTCCTACTTTCGCTACCAAATGCTACCCTCCACGACACTTAGCTGTGAACTTGGCTTCTAGATTCCATCGCAACCAACACCTTGCGACGAACGTTGGAACTTAAGAGCATTAATCAAATCTAACCTACACATTTTCCTCTCTCAATTGTAGTTAGTGGAAGGTTCTTTTACATGCCATCTATCACATGGCCCGCCGCAATGTTATTTAGCTCTGAGAAAGACTGAAGCTTGCACTTAGTGTTCCATGTTTTCCAGAGTATGTTTACAATCACTGTACCGTAATTAAATGGGTGCCATGTGGAATGTAGAGAGCCGCCATGAGAACATGTCTGGAAAGCTCTGATCTATAAGGCAATACGCCCATCAGTGACATTTGGTGCTTATTTTGCAGCAATTGTGGCGTTAATTTCGTGGAAATATGCCACAGACAATACACGCCGATAATTCAAAACTTAACTGGGAAATCGTGTTTAAGCATCTTTAGGCTACACTTGCTGAGCACCATCCATCTCCTGTTGGATATTTCAGCGCGCACTTTTCAGTCTTCGCAGTTCAAATTTGAACGGGAGGGCGAAAGGTTTCTTTTTGTTTGCAGGTTCGCTCCTGGCCGTGGTAAGTGATTTTTAAAGGCGGCAAAAATACGACACGCATGTCATACGATGTTGGCATGTCAAAGAACCCATTTGAATTCAGTAGGCCGTGTTCATAATGGCAAAATTAATCTCGGGAGTTTCCGCCAACACGAAGTTCCCCATTTCTCTACTAGAAAGCGCTATAGTGTTCAAGGAGCTTAGGTATCTAACCTCCTTGACTTTCATAGTGATTCAAGGAACAACGAAATTCGACATGCAAGCTACCCTCTGGGTGTCAAATACATTACAAAGCTTGCACCTGGCACCCGAGGCCATACCATATAAAACAAGAAGTTCCGTGACGAAATAAAGAGCCTACTTTTCTTAAAATTTAAGATTCATGCCAATGATTAAACTATATGGATTAAGTTGGTAATATCGACATTTCTAATTAGTTCGGGGTAGCATTGGTTGTTTGACAAGAGAAAATACCGTGAGGTAGGGTGGGGAGAGGGAGAATTAGCACTTATATATGAATGGAAAATAGATTTTTTCAATCGTTTTGTTTTTTCAAATGCAGTGGTAGATAGTCGTTTTTTGTAAAACATTCTTACTTGCAGTAGCCTATATAAATTATCGACATGGAAAGTGTGCACTGCCCCTAACATTAAACCAATTTATCAATAACGCAAGTCAACAATCAAAACATTTTGTGTTGAGTCTATCATTTAATGCATATATTCTGTCTACATTGAACAGTAACAAAAAACGCCATTCATAATTAATTAAGTTTGCTTTAATTCTTTATGTAATGATAAATACATATTTAAAGTTTTGGCTGACTGTTCAGGGTGAATCGGCTTTGAACACTTAAGAGAGGGAATATTTTAAGACTTAACCTCAGCTCACCTAACATAACCTAAATTTACCTAACCTAACCTTGTCATATAGGTAAGAAACGGGTCAAGCTATGCTTTCGACTACCGAGTTTCAGCTACTTTTCAAGGTTACTCTCCCGAACAAGGCTAGAAGGATGGTGTTGCAAACTTCTGATGTGTATTTCCAAATTTCCTGCATAGTCTATTTCATAGAATTTTCCTGTAACTTAATAGTTCATGCTGATTTTGTCTTTGTGTTTGACATTGCAACTACAATGGTTGATTGGATATTCTTTGTCAACTTTCAAATCATGTAATTCATGTCAGATATGTTGGAATTTTTGTTCATGTGTGAAGCTATCAAGTACCGATACCTAATTGGTTACACAACTGTTTCATAATGAAAATCTTGATCTCTGATTCATTGGAGAACTGTTTACGCTTGTCTGAACCAAGACTAACTGACTACTCACTGCTAAGGTTTAGAAATTACATTTACTCAAATCACATTCTGGTAAAAAAGATCATGACTACTATAAACTGCTACCACTCTTCCACCACTTTGCTAACACTTTTCTACCATTTGACTCTCACTTTTGCTCTTACTTTAAACTGCACATACTACAAACTATCATTTTTATTATCGAGTTAACTTTACTAGAGATTAGTTTATGCTTAACAGTTGACATGGAAGTATCAACGACTAGCTATGGTAAGCCATGTGCTTACTATAAAGGATATGCATATATTGTAAAAAGAACTAATAAAAATGGAACTGTTATTTGGTGCTGTTCGAAACAACGATATAAAAAGTGTCGAGGAATGATTAAAACAAAAGGCTCCAACATACTTATTTCAATCTATCATCATTGTAAATCTCGAAATAATACTCATTTAAATGGACAAAATACTCTAACCAAGGTAAAAAACAAGACCAAGAAAAAATAGTGTGGCTCAAGATAGTGCTCTGTTTGTTAAAGAGCATTTATTATCTCCTGAAAAAGACATGTTAGGACAGTCGTTAACGTCTAAGAAACCTCTAACACTATCAAAGACAACACAAACTATGCCAAAGGATGTTGCATTGCAAGATGAACAAAAATTATTGGATAGTAATAGTGATGATGATTATATTGATGATAATTATATTGATGATGATAACCATGATGATGGTTTACACCCAAAAAATCATTTGTTAAATTTGTTTACTGGAACAATCCCAATAAGCTAATCCAGCGGCTTCAGTACTTGCATACCTGTAAACAGGCTGGTCATACTAAATATGAGGAAGAACTTTTGGATATAGAAAATGAGCTTCGTGATGCTAAAATTATAGTGTAATGAATCCATGTAACCGCTTAAACTATTTCTTAACAATACATGTAATATTTTCTACCACTTTGCTACCACTTTGCTACCACTTTTTTAGTTTGCTACCACTTTTCTACCACTTTGCTACCACTTTTCTACTACTTTTCTGCCACTTTGCTACCACTTTTCTACCACTTTGCTACCACTTTTCTACTACTTTTTTGCCACTTTTCTACCACTTTTCTAGTTTGCTACCACTTTTCTACCACTTTGCTACCACTTTTCTACTACTTTTCTGCCACTTTTCTACCACTTTGCTACCACTTTTCTACCACTATGTTACCAATTGTCTACCACTTGTCTACCAATTTGCTACCACGTTTCTACCACTTTTCTATCACTTTTAACTGTACATATTAAATTTAAAAGCCAACGCAAAATAATTCTATTACCAGAACAGAGATAACCTTTGTAGTGTGCAAATCATACTAACAGGTTAGTTACTACTATGGAACTTACTTCAACTAACCGAGGTAAACAACGTGTACTCTATAAAGGCTACTCTTATAACTATAGACGACAAAATGTAAAAGGAATAATATTCTGGCGATGCTCAAAACAGAGGTCAACAAGTTGTCGAGGCAATATGAAAAGAAGAAATGGTGTGGTTTTAAGTGTGAGTGATCATCAATGTAGTGCTCCAGACAAAACACTAATGGTGTTGGCAAAAATCATCAGAATGCTAATAAGTTAGTACAAGAGAAAGATGTTGCTACTCAAAATAGTGCATTGTTTGTTGAGCAACGTTTAACCCCTGTTGTAAAAGTTATGTTGTATCCATCTTCCACGCCTCAAGAGTCATCAACATCACAGACTATGCAAGAGGTAGTGTTGTTGTTGTTTTAAGGGGGTGAACTACAAAGTCATCTGCCTTGTTATGCAAGTGGATCGAAAAGGACTAGATAGTAATAGACAAAAGAGAGTTGTAGTTTGTATATAACTATTGTACAAGTACTTACATTAAATAAGTTTAGTTTAGAACAAGTGTGTGTGAGTGTGTGTATAGATTATTAGCCTCAGGTATTTAAAGCTTGTTGTGTGTAGCGACCATCTTGTCCCAGTAACCACTGAGCAAGTTTTAACAGTCAACCCATAATAACTGCATAGGATAGTTGTGTGTGGTTCATGTACTTGTGTGTGTGTGTGTGTGTGTGTGCATTAGCATCATGCACTAGCTTTACCTTACCCTCTATAGGTAGAGCGTTATCCCTTTCCCTTCTGACATTATCAATGACCACATTCACCCACAAGTTTTACACTTAAACCATTGGCTTGTTTTTGATTAAGTTTGGTTCGGTTCGGTTTGGTTGGGTTTGATTCAACTTGGTTCAGTTTAGTTCAATGTAGTCACCATTTTGGATTTTAGCTATCCTCTTTAACCAATCAATTAAAGATTGTCTACTCTTATTTCTTGAAACGATAAATCAGATTTTGTATACACCATTTGTCATTTATTATCCCATACCTACAACCTATACTCTCTCTGTACTGCAGTTTGATCTGAAAACAAGTTCCAATGGTGAAAGATTTGTCAGTCACAATACATGTAGCCTACAATAATTCTTTCACTACCTAGCTATGTTTCATCACTCACTGTAAACATTTCACATGTCCATATCCGATTATAAGTTTATAAAATCTCAGGTCGATGACCTTGATGTATTGGGTATTTTTGGGTAAATTCATTAGCCATGGGAAAGGGTTGACCATTCTAAGTCCTATGACACCTCACATGTTGATATCCGATTATTAGTTTATAAAATCCCAGGTCAATGACCTTGCTGTTTTGAATTTTTGAGGTAAATTCATTGGTCATGGGAAAGGGTTGGCCATCCTGAGTCTTGTGACACCTCACTTGTCCCTCTCTGATTATTAGTTGATAAAATCTTAGGTTAATGACCTTGCTGTTTTGGGTATTTTGGGTAAATTCGTTGGTCATGGAAAAGGGTTGGCCATCCTGAGTCTTGTGACACCTCACTTGTCCCTCTCTGATTAATAGTTGATAAAATCTTAGGTTAATGACCATGCTGTTTTTTGGGGGGTAAATTCATTGGTCATGGGGAGGGGTTGGCCATTTTAAGTCCTATGACACCTCACTTGACCCTCTGAGATTATTAGTTAGCGAGATATTAACGAAAGTGCAGTTAGGCCCTTTTGACAAAAAATGAATAATACATTCAAAAACAGGGCGTCACCTCAAGTCCAACGACCCCTCATACAAGTCCCTAGCTTTCTTAGTTCATAAGATATTAAAAAGCCGATGACCTATTAGTTTTTGGACCTTTGGTTAATTTGTAAAAAGAAAACGTATCTATAAATCATTATTCAAAAAGCCCGCCCTCTTACAAAAACCCCAATTGCGCATTCGTAAAACAAAAAACAAAAATGATAAATCATAGCGGCATTCAGTTGTATGCATGCACTTTATGTGGAACGAGTTTAATTTCATATTGGCATACAAACTCCCACATGTTGCACATGGAAAGCGACTTTTACCTAAAAATTATTATTTCACCCCCTAGTAGGGGTAGATTTTATTTGTGAGTGGAAATAAGTTATCCATAGGAAAGGGGTTGTCTGCCGGAGTAATTTGACTACTTGTACATGTCTCTAGCCTTATTCCTACCACTGTCAAAACAGGTTGTGACTTGTTAGCTCTTATCGTGCACGTGCACATGTGTACACTTGTGTGTTAGGTCATATTACACATGAACTCACATTTTCTCACGTATGAACCAAAACAGGATGTGACTTGTTTCACAAGGAGGACGGTAATAAGGTCATCTCACACGTGTTCACATGTATTTCGTCACTTTCCTTTCATATCGTTATCCCATTATAGTAGTGGGGGATTAGTGAACAACGTCAATTCAACACACACAAATGTAGTTAGGCCCTTTGACATAATTTAAATAAATTCATGGGCTAGTCCGTAGGAACCAGGCCAAAGGGATCAGTCCAAAGGGACAAGGACTCGTCCACAGGGACCTGTCCACAAGGACTCGTCAACAATGACCTGTCAACAATGACCTGTCCACAAGGACTCGTCCACAAGGACCTGTCAACAATAACCCATCAACAGGGGCCCGACAGCAGGGGGCTCATCAACAATAACAGGGGCTCTCACCTCAAGGCCTAACATGCCCCTCTTTGATTATTGGTTTGCCAGAACAACGTTACATTCCATATCGGCATTCAAACTCTCACATGTTGCAATTGGAAAGAGAGATTCTCTAAAAAATTCAATTTCACCCTCTAGTAGGGGTAGGTTTTATTATGGAGTGGAAATATGTTGTCCAATGGAAAGGGGGTGTTCGCCTGAGTTCAACAACACCTCATTTGTTAAAATCCAACCATGAGTTCGAGAGATATCGCACCGCCGCCATCTTGTGTGGAGGGTGTGGAGGTGGAGGATATAGAACCGCTACAAAACCACTACTCATATTATGACAGTCTGCTGAGCTGTTGTATCTTCCTGTCACGTTTCGAGCAATGCAAACGTCGGCTGCCTGTTTCAGAGCGTCTTTTCATTTACTTCAGCCAAATTATAAAAGAGTCAACGTATACAGTGGCACTTTATAACTATGGAAAATCATTCATGTTCGCTGATGTTCATGTGTTTGGCACTGGTGGCTAATATCTTCACACTAACAATACCGGTGTTTACAAGGTGTAGAAAAACTTTGTTTCGCAGAAAACGAGAGTCAGTGGGGTAAAAATGCAAGTATTTTAAACATGGGTCTGCGGTGTTTGGTACGGCATTAAAGGTGTTGGAAGGGCTGCCGGCTTCATAGGAGATGGAGTATGGACGTTCCACACTGTTCGATGTTTCATTGAATTTCGATGGTGCAGGGAGAAAAGGGCTTTTGCAATTTTTTCATTTTTTTTATGTGAATGAGATGCTTCTTCCTGGTCCTAAACAGTGCCTCAGGGGTTTTGGAAGGATTGGTAAGAGTATGTCAGGGAATAAGTGGGCTCTGAACAGTACTTTAGCATACACGAGTTGAAGGAAGTACTATTGCAGTATTGTTATAACTAGGGGGCGGATTTCTATGACAGGTCATATTTTTCCCCTTAACATTATATCTTATAGTCTTGTATTTTCAACACGTTTCCAAGCATTGTAATGCTTTCTATTGCCCTCACTGTTGCGTGATAAATGTATTGCGTTTACTAGCCCTGCCTTGCACTTGGAAATATTTACTCTGACTAAGATATGTTGTTTGAATGGGCGCCAAGACCTCAACGCTATGTTGAAATCTAAATTTATATTTAACATCACCTAGCTCTGGTAGAACACATCCAAGAATATTTTCACTCAGATCGTGGTATGATTTGATCATTAACGCAACTATCAATTGTATCAGGAGAAGGAATTTGGTCTATATCTAATGCTACCTACTGAAAGCAAAGATTGCATGGTTAAAAGGAATGAATTTATTATATAAAACAAGTATGGCAAAATTAATAATAATAATAATAAGTTTAAATTGAAATTGGAGCGTTGCGATATGAATATTATCGCTAGAGAATTACGTGAAAACGGAGTCGGATAAATTACTGATTTTACTCTTATTCCCAAGCTATGAAGTTACTGAAATACTGAATATAAAACAAAGAGACGAGAGATTACGTAGGTCTGTGTCATTCGCGCTTACCACTGGAAATTGCCGTAGTATTTCCCTCGTACTGAATGTTGAAGAGAGCTTCCCTCAGTCTCCTGGACGTCATCATCTTCTTCGTTAGTTGATGAGATACTTGTAGATATGATAACTTTATGGTCCGAACATCGGAACCCACACACGTGCAACCACACTGGTTAAGTTTTACAAAGATAATCGTCCTGCCTCCACGGCGCGCAAACCATATATGCACTCGTCGCTTCCCCTCTCTGGACCCGGCTTCTTCTCGCCCGCTCTCCTCTGATTGGCTGAGCCACCACGCTATACTCCCCTCCTCAGGGTCATTACACTCGGCGCGACGATGATGTCGATTCCCGGTCCAGGCCATTTCGCCTTTTCTTGATACAGCAACCCAGCTTGCGTCATGCTTCTCGACAAGAATAAGCCTGTAGCCGAATTCCCAGTGACTCAACTCTCTCACAATAGCCTAACTGACAAAACTCCGTAAAATTCCGTAATCATATAATTTTCTACGATAACGTTGTTCGTAATAATTCGCTTGATAGTGTTTTCTATAACATTGAAAACCTATCTATATGCTTATAATTTTATAAAATACGCTCCAAAAAATACCTTAATAATAATTGTTACGTGCAATGCCCGTTCCAACGCTTTTAAAAATGTATCTTACCTAGATGTGACTTCACGACCTTTGAAACGACCGCTTGGTGGCTTGGTTCCGATTTTGAACACGAGATGGCAGCTGCTGTTGGACTTCGGCGCTTCTTGACGTGGTTCCTTCTTCTCCGCTAGAGTGTGTTGGTGGTGCCTTATAAACTCGTCCTAATCGTGTCATATTTGAAGGCTATTATTATTCTACGTCAGGAAACAAAAGACTGTATATACATGATACCGCCAAATTAATTGCTTAATAATCACATTGTTGCTTGAGGTGTCATGCTGTGATTGGACAATTACATTAATATGAATGCAATGCTGTTTTGACTTGTGATTCTCCGCCATCTTGTGAGCTGTCTGTCGTCAAGTGATCAACAAGCCAGTTGGTGTGAAAGAGTATCTCTCCGTCACGCTGGGGGCGGTGGCCCCCAGCCTCTACGAAACATGACTTAATTCAACTAAGAAAATGCCTGTGCTCGTAAGGTTTTAACTTTCATCGTTTCGCCGTGAAGAGGAAGTATGAAATGCAAATCGCTTCTAGATACAAACAGGAGTGCTTGTGACTTCAAACGAAGCATGTGCTGGGTGGGCCATTTTCAGGCAATTTAGTACCGTATAATATTTTATTTAAATTGTGTGTTGATTAATTTATTATTATTGTGTCTCCACTGAGAAGTTTTTAAGGTACGTAATGTTATTCTAAACCTTATATATTTTATTATGGAAGCTCCAATATTGGCCTTGTATAAATGTTTGATGCTGTGTTTTGTTTCGCCTGGTAGGCCTAATTTATTTCTGTTTTAATAATGTTACCAGATATATATTATTTTTTTTTCTTCGTACCTTCTGGAGACACAGTTCTAGTTTATTTTACGTTGTCAATTTTTATTTATTTAGTTTTGGGTAGTAGCTGGGATTGCCCTATTATTAATTTAATTTACGATCCGATGCACCAGCCTCATGTCAATAGTGTTAAAGCGTAATTCTTTCCTCCTTTCATTTCTCTCTGGTGATTTTAAAATTTAATTTTGCTAATTGTTTGCCTAATTCGATCGGGCATGCGGTCTCCTTTTTTGTGGCCATGTTTGTTTTGTTTTTGTTTTGCCGAAATGCATTCTGGTCTTGAGAGTGCATTCTCGAGGCGTCGACCAGGAATCCCAACCGTGTTGTGGTGTTATCTTAATATGATTTTTATTAACCTTGTTGGTTTAACTTTGTGTCTATGGTGAATGTTCCTGTGTTTTTCTCCGTCATGCAAATTATGGATTTATTTTCTGATCCAATTTTATTTTATTAATTTAATTTTAAATTTCTCGTTTCATCATGGCTTTAGATGTCGGCATGTCGGATCGGTATTACATACCTTAATATATTATCAAGCCCTTTCTCATTTAATAATGCTTGTCTACTGATTTTCTTCATTTAGGCTTAATTTTTTTTTAAATTTAATGTTTTCTTTTTGGTTCAGCAAACCGCATGTAAAACCTTAACTTGTTTTCTAAGGCAATTGACTTGTTTTGGCCTTAAGCCATATGCATCACCAGATACATTTTGTTGTCGCCATAGAGTTTCCCCTTTTTTTAAAATGATTTTATTAAATTATATTTTCTTGCATCCTTCTGATAATTAAATTTTTCATTTAAAATTTTTAAACAACTGTTGTGGCATTATTTCGTCGGCAGCAGTTCTATTAGTTATTGGGGGGTGTCTGTAGAGGAGCCTGTGCCTTCCCCTTCTCCACCTTCCTTCCACCCCTGTTGGTGTTCTTCTGTTGGGGCATGTCTTCTGACGGGTGATTTTGCTGCTGAAAGCGACGCGGACCTCTCAGAAAAGGTAAGTTAGCCCATCCCATTCCCATACCACCCCGGTGGGCGGCTGCAGTTGGTAGCAGAGCGTGGTTTCGATCCACGGACCTCTGGGTTATGGGCCCAGCACGCTTCCACACCACCCCGGTGGGCGGCTGCAATAATAATAAGTTAATAATAATTACAAGTTACATGAAAACCTCTCTTGGCTGAACAATTTGCCGCGTAAATAAATATAGAATGGCTTCCTACTGACTTATGCCAGTGGCGTAAAATCCCCTCGAAAAACACGTTACATATTCGCCTCGGATCATCGGATGATTTACCGTGACGACGGTTCATTATGCGATTATCCCAGACACGATAATAAAACCCCATCCAAAATACATATTACATAAATGAAATCACCCTAAATTACATATATATATACACTCATAATTTTTCTTTACGCACTTTGCGTCAAAGTTTGTTGTCACTATGGATTGCACTTTGCAACCAGTCCAATGTTTTTCATATAGAATAATGTTCCACGGATATTTCCGCCTCTCAAATTTCTCTATGTTGGGAAAATAGACATAATTAATGTGTGAGCACTGTGTATTTATGATGTCACATCACACGCATCAAAGGTGTTCTGATATATTTATCACCAAAGAACTTCCTAATTTCACTGGAGGTTCCTTCCTTATGGTGAAATTTAACCTCACTGATCTCACTGAGCACACGATCACACTATTGTGGCAGCGCATCGTGACCATAATACTTAATCTCTCTTTATATAAGACGAAATTAATATTGACTTCTGAAAAAAAAAACAGTAAGTGCGCATTACATATAACACCAAATATTTCTGTGCCGTAATGAACGTCTTCTTAAGTTCCCGTAGACCATATTCTACTTAATACTAGTTCTCAACTCAGACCAGTTCTCCTCACACAAATAATACATTTGTATTAATTACCTTAAATTACACACTTCCAACTCTTACATGGCGAGGCTGTAAACAGAATTCACGTGTGCTGTTATGTATGAGTTTCATGAAGGACTGTCTCGCCTTCTGGTGGCCCATCTTTTGTCTCGTGGACGCCTTAAGCAAACATACTCTGTTCAAGCGCTCACCCATCTCTAGGAGACAAATGGGAATTCACCAGCGCTACCAAATTCTGGCCTTGGTGTATCGAGACATTTTAGTGCTCAAGAGCATCCGACAATCCCGTCATATTTCCCTGTACCTTAAAAACTCTCAATTACTTACATACTACCCCCCTGTGTGACTTCTGATACGCCTGCCTGGAAGACCAGATCTTCCCCGCACCAAATACCACACATACTCATTTGATAGGCTGGCTCGCCAGCTAAACACATTTACTTTATGACACATACTTTCGCAGACTAAGTATATTATATGTCCCGTATAATCT
The DNA here is from genome assembly GCA_946902985.2 of Meconema thalassinum. Lineage (NCBI taxonomy): Eukaryota > Metazoa > Arthropoda > Insecta > Orthoptera > Tettigoniidae > Meconema > Meconema thalassinum. The sequence continues at coordinate 278,281,472 of OX336388.2, forward strand.
GTTTCCCTTACTATCCTCCAGCACATATGCTGTTTTGCCAATAGGTTTGGAAACTATAAATGGGCCCTCGTAGAGATAAAAAGAACTTGGACATGACTGTCTCTAGCTTATTTGACTGTTTCGGCGCTCTAAGTAAGACTCTGTCTCCCGGCTCGAATAGGTCAAATTTAGTTTCTTTTTGATGGCGAATTCTCTTTTGTGCTGACTTAGATAAATTCTGTTTCGCCAACTGGACAATGTAATCCATCCCAGGTTTCTTACCCTCATTTAATCCCAACACCCTCGCTAGATCATTTTGTGGTCTCTTTCCGAAGTGAACTTCGTATGGCGTCAATTTAGTGCTCTCATGCTGGACAGAATTCAGCCAAGTCTCGACCTTGGGAAGATGTCCAACCCAGGCCGTATGCTTGTCATGCACTAGAGTCCGAAAAAGACGAGCCACTTCCCTTAATGGACGCTCTGCAGAATTACCCTGAGGGTACCTTACAGAGGAATGAACGTGTGTTATACCAGCTTCCTGCAAACTGGTTCTCCATTTCTTTGCAGTAAACTGTGGTCCACTGTCAGATAGTATCCTGAGAGGAAGGCCATACTCAGGTACACACTTATTAATGATCAGACGGCTACACGCTAGTCCCGTGGCTTTCCTAAGCGGATATAGCTTGACATACTTACTAAAAGCGTCAATAACTATAAAAATGTACTCGTAGCCGTACGATCGGGCCAAATAAATCCACACACAGTAGTTCGCCGGGACCACTGGTGAGAACTTCAGATCTCTCCCCCACTAAATATTTAACTGGATACTTGCTCCTTTGACAGGTGTCACACTTAGCTAGAATCCTCCTAACATCCCTTCCCATTTTACTCCAAATGAAGTCACGACCAATTTCATAGAAGACCTTGGCAGCACCAAAGTGTCCTAATTCCCTATGAATGAACCAAATTAGCTCCTCCCGCAAAGTGGCAGGAACACATATTGCCCACCGATTATTCCTACATTTCCGCGCAAGAAGCCCATCCTGCATCTTGTACGTGAACCGTCCTACTTTCACATACTCTTCTTCACTTATTTCCAACCTAGCCAGTGGCTCCCTTAACTTAACGTCATCACGTTGCTCCACTAGCATATTTCTCAGTGTCTGTAACGATGCCCTGTTGCTACTGTCCACACATGCACATAATAAAATACCGTCCTCTGCTTTAACCACAGGATAATCCCTACATAAATTAGTGTCCCTAGATAGCATGTCCGCAAGAATGTTGTCTTTACCCTTAATATATTTTACTGTGAATTCGTATTCCTGCAGAGCAAGAATCCACCTACTAACTCTGTTAGAACTGAGTTTACAAGTCCTCATATACAGTAATGCATGGTGATCTGTATGGATCTCAAATTTCCCTCCTACTAAATACATTCTTAATTTCCCTAAACTGAAAACAATACCTAAAAGCTCTAACTCAGTAAGCGTGTATATTTTCTCTGCTGCTGTCAGTCCTCGCGAGGCTAAAGACACAATGCACAGATTACCCCCATCATCTTTCTGACATAATACTCCAGCAATGCCTATATGTGAAGCATCTGTCATAACCACATATTCCTTATCTTTCAAAGGATATTTCAGCACTACAGCTTTCTCAAAACCTTCCTTCAGCGCTCTGAAAGCCTGATCATTCTTGGACTCCCATCTCCACCGAGTCCCACTTTTAAGCAATTCCCTGAATGGCTCTACCAACCCTGAGTACTTAAGAACGAACCTCCTGAAAAAGTTGCAAATTCCCAGGTATGTTTTTAACTGTTTAACATTCTGTGGCACCTCTGCGTTAAGTATCCTATTAACCCTACTTTCTTCTGGTGTTACACCTCTACTCGACACTCTATGACCTAAAAATGTCACTTCGGACTGACAGAATGACGACTTAGACAGCTTCAAAGTGAACCCTGCCTGATCTAACTTCTGAAAAACTATATCTAAATGACGTAGATGCTCCTCAAAACTGCGTGAACTAATTACCATATCATCAATGTAAATGATTACAAACTCTCCTGTGTCATCCCCTAATGCGATGTTTAAAGCCCTAATTAAAGCTGCTGAACTACTCTTTAACCCATAAGGTGTTCTATAAAATTGATAAAGGTTATATTTATGACTAAAAGCTGTAAATGGTCTATCTTCGTACATAAGTGGCACTTGCCAAAAACTGGAACTCAAATCTACACAAGTGAAATACTTCTTCCCTTCAAATGTTTGCATTAATTCCTCTATTGACATAGATTTCAGCTGATCTGAACTAATTCTACTGTTAACCAAACGAGCGTCTAAACAAATACGAACTGTGCCGTCGGCCTTGGGTACCGTGATCAAAGAATTAACATATGGACTGTTAGAGTGCTCAATAATCCCATCTTCAAGCATCTGGTTAATTTGTGCCTCAACTGCACTCTGATAAGCGAAAGGTACAGGATATCTATGTCCTGTGAATACTGACCTATCAATAACGTTCAATGAATGTGTATAGCAATTGGCCATACCAATGCGATCCTCAAAAACTCTCCTATTACACAATAACACATCATAGAGCCGAACACACTGTTCCTCCAGTACATTTCCCTGAAATGCAGCATCACGTAACGAGTCCTCTAGACTACCGTTCGTAATCACACTGCCCACAAAACATGGAGAACCCCGCTCTACCGCGGGCGATATCTCATTTAAAGTAGAAATCACACCTACAACACTACTTCTCTGAATATGGTCATTGAACGCTACTTCTACTTCAGAATAACCCCATTTAAATTTCAAACTCCCTACATCATAACATAAGTTACCAGACACTCGACTCAGCCACCCTGAACCCAAGATAACACTGAATACTACATTTGGAATTACAAGACAAATCTGCTTTTCTACATGATGATTAATTTTAATGTCTACTAAAACTTGCTTAGAAATTACTTTAGACCTCTTCCCAACAGCTGTGAAAACAAAAGTGCTTTTAATTGGCATCTCCTCAAAATTTACTCCAGTTCCTTTCATTTTATCATAAAATGCACTACTTATGCAAATCTTCATACAACCACTATCAATTAAAACATCTGTGTACGCCTCGGACACGATAAATTTAACTATGGGGCTCTTACTAACCACCTCCTGAATAATACCTTCATCATTTAGTTCACGTAATAATTCATTTCTTACATTTAGGTCATAGGATTCCTGTATAAGTGTATGGACAGGGCATGTTACAGACTGAGATTCTGACCTTACATCGCAGCCTGGTTCGTGTTTAAAGCATTGCTACCGCTTGGTGTAGTACTACTCACTATTGCACTGGTCTGGTTGTTCTGGGTTGTGTTAACGGTAACTCTCTGTCCGTTATTACCATTGGGCTGATTCCCTCCTTGTCCCCTGTTCTGGTTATAATTTTTATTGTTATTATACCTCCCTTGGTTTCCCCTAAAATCATTATTTCGGCCTTGATTTCCCCTGAAATCATTATTTCTACCTTGGTAGTTCGTAATGTCCCCGTTTACCCGGATAGTAGGCTGTCAGATATCCGCCCCCTCAATCGGATTACCAACAATCAATCGCACCGGCTCAGCTACATCAATGAAAATGGCACTGACAGATACTACCGAGGTTTGAACACAGAAGTTATCAAGAAAATTATTGTGGAACACACCAAAATCGACGGGGTTTCATACTTACTTCTACTTACCTCTTATAAATATCTCGGGGATTGGGTTGACAACAGGATCTCTAAAGTATGCTCCCACAATAATCTTGACCATGACATTTAAAAATGAACCAAAACGAAGGCAAGAACTTTGAACTGTACAAAAGCTTTATTTCAAATAAAGGGTATGATTTTAACAAACTCAACAAAATAAATGTGGCTATCAGTAGCCCATATCAATCTGACTATGTCCTCCTAAAGGACTTGCAAAGTTATCAAACAATATGTTAGCTCCCATGAGCTCAAAATAACGTAACATTCAAAACACATTTGGATTGGATAAGGAAGTCAGGATACGACACATATATATAGAGCATTTGGTTTCTTTTAATAAACATCACACTTGTATTAATAGGCGCAAGGCCAGAGTATCGACCTCGCCCGCTGATAACCAGATGTCTGGCCGGCTGGTCTACCCTTCAACCTGGCGCATGCCTGTCAAATGGGGCTCACTCGTCACGCCACACTGCGTAAGAATTCAGCTCCTTTCAAAGCTTTAAATGTCTACAAGACAACTCATATATATTGACGCAAATCTTTCAAATGCTTAACTCACATACCACTGGATTATTCTGACAATCCCTAAACTTGTTAAGTTATCATCCAAATGTTTAATAAGCATAGTTTAGAGTATAAAACACACTCTTAAATGTTTATAACAAAATCATATAAATTATTTATAACAATTAGAAATTGTTTATAATATTGTCGAAGATAATTACAAAAATTTTAAACACGCCTTTAACATTACTTTCGTTCCACATTATTGTCAAAGATATATACATTTATTATTTACAATATCAACATTTAAATTATTTAAATTATTAATTTAAGAAATACATTGAACCACATATTCATCCGGTTGGTAATTTCATAATCGTTTCCATATAATCGACCAATGAAGGTTAGTTATACATGTTAATGTCACAATCTGGTTTAATAAAGGTTGTAATAATTATAATTATTTGTGACGGTAATCTTCATTCAAAATCTTATCTCAAATTCTTTCAAAACTCTTGTTAATTATAACAGCAAATTCACTTGATTAATTTTCAACGAACTATGACAATACACTCTAGCGGAAAATACTTCGCTTACAAAATAATGCACAAAACTGCATTAAAAATTAGGCCCAAAATTCATCATATATTAAAATATACGGTATCAAAATCTTCCACAAAATTTACAAAAACCTCCACTAACACAATCTTTATCATCATTAATTACTGTGGGAATCTCCTTCATTTATTTAAGGGCATTATACATCAGCGACTTTCAACATGTCCGCTGCACTATCGATTATACATTCATAGTTCCACTTAAAAATTCTTATAATCATTAATTGTTTCAAAACTGTTGTCATTTAACCTTCATGGATTTCATTCATGAATCGAATTGAAATAAAAATTTGCCAATCACAAACAAATTCAATAGTGAATACGCTTATATACGCCTGTCTGGTCTATCAAAATTTAAAAGAATTGTAGTATAAAAATATTATCATCAAACAAAGTGCGACTAAACTGTAAAATAGTCGAATAGAATCCAATTAGCCTGGGGAATGCAAACATCATTATATAAATCTCTAATTGAGAAAAAATTCCTAACAAAAGTTCACGAATTTAATGCATTCAATAATTCATAATTAAAGTTCATCTTTCACAGAATGGTCTATGATGCAATGATCGTTCATAACTGACGATAAATGTCTGTGTTGCAATCAATTCAAATACCGACTAGTATTTCCAAGATCGTCGACAACGTAATGGATTTTAACGCTCTAAAATCATTTAAATGTTCTTCCTTCTTGATGATGACAGAAAATTGGTCAAAGTAATTAAACTGGGGTAGAATTACTTTAATAAAGTGACACGCTGTCTGAATTTAAATCTGCCATAAAAATCATTAACTTACAGTCAAATCGTGACTACAAAAAAATAAGCAAATTACTGAAAAATCTAAATATCTGTCTCAACTGATCCAAAATCGTTTAACTATGCCCATGACATAACAATGTCTTAATAAATCGTCGAAAAAGGCATAACTCATCAAGGTGTACTGAGAATAGGAATCTCAAACAAGAATATCGGGCAAAATACATGAGGACAAAAATATGGGAAAAATGGTTGCTCAAATATTGCTAAGAAACTCAAATACAATAAACGTTCACGACTACCTTATCTGCCGATTGACGTTCCAGAGGAAAATTCCCCAAAGAAGACTGTTGATGGATCCATTTCACCAAGTTAAAGCTGAGCTCCATCCTCGAAACAAGAAACAGCACCCTCGGAGAATCGAACTGCTTCACGAAGACGAACGACATCCTTCCGGCAATAATCTTCTTTGTGAGTCGGGACAACCCTGACCTCTCTTGAAAAATCCCTGAAGTTCCAGTTGAAAATCGCCATGAAGTTCTTGTAGAAATTTCCGAAGAAATATTCATATTCAGAGAGTATGAAATCATTTCCATTGCTGTTTGATAGTATTCAGCCTTTAATCACGAAACATGGGTGTAGATGGTTATTTACCACATGTTCGCTTGTATGGAATAGCAATTAGCGAAGTTCCATGTTGCTATCTTACTCCGTTGAAATATGTCCCAATTGCATTAAGTCCTTTAGCCTTCCATCTTCTCTTCGGTTATGGTAATAGAAGAACAAACTGCCATATTAAACTGTTCCATAATACTGTAGCGTTGTGTCACAAAAGCAATCTGATGTCTCCCTATTTCACTAGCCGTGTCAGCCGTAGCGTAGATTCTGGCTATACAACGTGCTTCTCATGCGGCGAGAAAATCACTTTTGTCAGTCGTCTAAAATTGCTAATAACTTCCAAAATACTTCCTCGAATTTGTTCAACTTTTCTACACTCCTTACTGTAGCAATGCACAATAGAATTAGCTTATAGGCGACCGTTAACTGTTCACAGCTAATCTTGTAGAAGCGTTATAATGTGCGTTTCAACTTCACCTAGATTTACACACAGTAAACCTGCACTGCTTGTATGTTCGACTCTCGTTTTTATGCAGTGGCTTTACCACGCGTTATAAAGACGACTCTTTCACTACTAATCTCACTCGACGTTTCACTGAAATAACTATTTGAGATCTGACAATTGAGAATGAGACTCCTCTCTTCTGCGCAAGGCCTTTTATGAACTTCATGAGGGGCGTATCTATCCCTTCCATCGCGTGTTACTGCGTCATCGCTAGAAGTTCCAACTTCGTCAATACATGACGGATTTTCAAAATTCAAAAACTGAAAATAAATTTCACCAAAATTCCATATCAATGCCTCTACTGCAAATGGATTTCCACAATTCTGCATTCCAAAAAGTAATAAAAATACCATAGTTTCAGCAATCTCCGTCTTCCTTCAGACTATCGTTCATTGGTTCAAGCCTCCCCTCCAATAGCATACTTTCTTCCTCAGCAGAATTCCACGTTTCCTGCGACTGCGTCGTACATCTTGGATCTTTCTCGAATAAATGCTGACGTCACTGAGAATCTCAGCTCAAGTAGCCTGCTGGCATAACATCTGCGTCATCCGTGCTTACGTCATGACTACCCACGTCATAACTATGACAGCCATAACTTTCATTATAATTTCCAAAATAGCCACCGTGGTCTCTATATAATTCAATTACGGGGGCATTCTCCCCTCACCACGTTTTAAAAACAGTTGCAAATTGTTTTTAAACTCAGTGTTACAAGTACCTCAACTCTCTTGAACACGAAATTGAATTATTACTGGTTTACTCTAGTATAGTATCTTTTCAAATTTCCAGCATTGAACTTGCCGTAAATGACATTATTCTCATCATCGTAGAGTTCATAGCAGTTGTTTCCATAGGCGTTCGTAATCCTGAACGGACCCATGAACACATTTCCAAATTTGGGGTATATTTTCTTGCTCATATCAGCCTTGACAGGTCTGCGTAATAATACAAGATTTCCAACTTGTAAGGGTGCACCAAAACTTTTTCCAGCTACTCTTTTCAATCGTTTCTCTGCTGCTTTCTGGAGTTGTTCCTTCGCCTTGTCAATCCTCTGCTGCCTTCCTAGTTCGGGATCTCTAGGAATGTGGTTGAAAAGATTATCCCACGGCCTTTCTGGGTTTCTTCCTAGATGAAGTCGCATTGGCACTTCTCCTGTGCTCTCCTGCACTGTAGAGTTCAGACATTCCTCAATAAGGGGTACAAATCTCACCCAACCAGAATGATCATTTGGACAGAAAATTCGACAGAATTTCGAAAATTCAGCCATATATCTTTCTGAGGAATTCGATTCTGGGTAACGCACGCTTGAAAATAAGTGCTTAATGCCAAGCCTTTCCATATCCGCTGCAAATTCCACGGATGTAAACTGCGTTCCATGATCTGACAGTAGATATTTCGGTTTACCAGCTTTAGGAAATACAGCATTTTCCAGTCTGCTTACAACGTTCCTTGTGTTAGCTTTCTGCATGGGACTCATTGTAACAAATTTTGAGAAAACATCCACGGTAACCAACAGGTACTGGTTACCCTGATATCCCTTCGGACAGGGGCCAAATATATCCGTCGCCATTAGTTCGTTTGGCTTAGAAGGAATCATAGCCTTCGGTTTTCCTTTTAATAAAGCAGAAGCATACTTTGCTCTTTGACATTTGTCACATGATCGAATGACCTTGGCAATGCTGGAACGCATGTTAGTCCAGATAAATCTCTCTTTAAGAGTATTAAGAGTTTTATCTAAACCGGCATGTACAGTTGCGTGATGAGCTACCCACACTAAATTGACAACAAGTTTAGGTGGCACGACTATTCGGAGTTTTGTATGCGCAGAGTCAGCATACTTGCATACAATGTCTCCACTCAAGACAAAGTGTCGTGAATTTCTCCGTGTAACTGCATAGTCAACATCCGTATTGTCCTTGTAACCCTTGAGGAACCTGTACATTTTCCTTATTGGAGCGTGTCTCTTCTGTGACACACCGATTCGGGCTAACCTCCTAACGGTTTCTTGATCTTCTTGCTCCAATTGTACATGGTGTATCTGCACATTTTTAATAGGGTTACGTGATAGAGCATCAGCCAATAAGTTATCTTTCCCAGGCTGGTGGACGATAGTGGCGTTAAACTGTTGGGTGAACAAAGCCCAACGTGTCAATCTATCACTCGACATGTCAGTTTGCAGCATAAACTGTAGTGCTTTATGGTCAGTAATAATGATGACCTTATGTCCCAGCAGTATTTTCTTCCAGGCTTGCAATGCTGTTACAAAAGCTAACGCTTCAAGTTCTGTCGTGAAGTAATTTTCCTCGTGTTTCTTCAACTTCCAACTAGTGAACGCAATGTAGTGCTTGTTGCCTGCCTCGTCTTTCTGGTATAAGACTGCACTAATGCCTACTCTTGATGCATCAGACTCAATATAGAACACCTTCTCAAAGTCTGGGTACTCCAGTTTCACATTATTTCTGAGCATCTCTTTTGCTTTCTCAAAAGCCTCGTCTGCAGCGGTACTCCATTTCCATCTGTTATTCTTCTTGAGTAAGTCATACAGAGGAGCCATAATTTCCGAGTATCTTGGACAGTGGCTGCTAATAAATTGGCATGCGCCTACAAATTCTCTGACTTGTTTCACCTTAGTTGGCTTTGGAAATCTGGTGATCGCATCTACTTTTTTCATGTTTGGATGATATCCATCTTTATCAATAGTATGCCCCAAGTAATTTATCTCCTGCTTCAAGAATTGACATTTTCCAAAATTCACCTTGATATTGGCCTCCCTTAAATTCTCGAACAACTTTCTCAAGTGCACTAAATATTCTGCGGCGCTGGGTGAAGATACGATTAAATCGTCAATGTAGCAGATTACATTTTCTTTCACTTCGTCAGTGAGCTTACTATCAAGTGCTCGAATAAGTGCTGGTCCACTGTTAACCATACCAAAAGGCATTCTGACAAAGACCCATGACGTCTGGTCAAATAGGAATCCAGTGTACTGCATACTATCTTCTTCTAGCTGAACTTGATAAAATGAAGACGTCAAGTCAAGAACGCTGAAACATGCTCTCCCTTTGAATTTTCGAAGCAGATCTCTAATCTTGGGTGGTCGGTCATTTTCTGGAAGAATCTTCAAGTTGATGGTCCTGGCATCGAGACAAAGACGTATCTGACCATTACTTTTCTTCACTACTGTGATGGGGTTTATATAAGACGACGCCTGTTTTTTAATAATCCCGTCTACCTCCATTTTTCTCATTAACCCTCGTACTTCTTGATAGTATTTCTCAGGAATGGGGTATATTCTCTTCTGGTAAGGGGTTTCATCTGTCAGCCTTATCTTGTATTTATAATCCTTAATCAATCCAGGCTTTTCATCAAAAATATCTTGGAATTCCTTTATCAGATCCTCAAATTCCCCCTGAATTTCTTCAAATCCTTCAGTTTTTCTACTGGGTATTTCTGCTAAATTTTCCACTTCATTAATTATAGTATTCAAAATTTCTTCCCTAAGGTCTATTTCCAGACTGTTTTTCACGTTCTGTTTTTCTATCTCTTCTGTGATCATGTACCCATCATTAAAGCTAATACTTCTGTTCTTCATGTCAATAATAGCTCCGACCTTCGATATAAAATCGATTCCAAGCACCATATCAAACTTGATCTTGCTCACCACAATGAAGATCTGTTCATAATTCCTTCCATTGATCTCAAAGTTCAATAACACTTGAATCTTGCACTTCACTGCCTTATCTTGGAATATCCCTCTCACTTTGACGGTAGAAACAGGTAGAACTGTCACGTTCTTTCCTCGTAGCAGACTTTGATAACATTCCTCTGAAATGATGGAGATAATTGCACCAGTATCCATCAGGGCTTTATACTGTTGGCCATCTATCCGTACAGAAATAATAGGTAAGGCACATGGTCTTTCCTCTTTAACTATACCCCTCTCTTCTAGCAAATCTTCATCAGTGACTTCATATATCTCATTAATTGTAATCAGGTGTGGTGTGGCAATGTATTTACAAGTTCTCACTGACGTTGAGAAATCGGCGTTTTTTTTTTGTGTTACCGACCTCAAAATTCTGCTGGCTCGTAGAAGGCCCAGGATCGATTACAACATCCTGCCTTTTCTTTTGGTTGTTGGCTTCTTTTTCCCGTAATTCTTTCAGGTATTGCTGGCTTTCATTCTCTCTTTCCTGATACTGATCGGGTGTCATAACTCGACCTTGAGGATTCTGATTTCTGTTTTGGCTCTGGTTATTCCTATTATAATTTCGGTTATAACCATTATTGTTGTAATATCTGCCTCTTCCATTGTAATTTCCTCGACTATAGGTCCAGCCTCTTCTCTGTTGATACGGTCGGTAACCTGGCGATCTGTTATTTCGAAACTGATTATTCCTGTGAGGACCTACATTGTTAGTTTTCTCCTCATCTGGCTTGTCAGTTTGTTGGACTTGGTCCATATATACAGTATTTATTTCTTTAAAGTCATGCCTTTGACCTTTCTGTACCACGTTAGGCATTGGACTTGTGTAGTCTAATCTCCTCAGTAATTCATCCATGCTGGTTAAATCCCTGATGTTTGATGAAATTATTAGTCTCCTCACCTCCACAGGTAGCATACGAGAAATCGCATCAATAAGTTGCTCCGTTGACAATGGGGGTTGCAAAAATCTCAAGCGGGATAATTGACTCGTAAAGAAATCAGCGTACCGCGTTGGAAGAGTTCCTGAGTATTTTCTTGAATACACCTCCGCTCTTAACGAATTCTGCGCTTCTATGGACCAAAATCGTTTGATTAACGCCTCTGCAAACTCGTCAAAGTTACTGAATGTGTATCTAAATGCGCGAAACCATTCGAGGGGTCCTCCAATCAAAAATCTCTCCACTATCTTCATCTCTCTCTCTCTGGGAATATGAGCTTCGATGAAATAATCTTTGAGGTTCCTTACATATTCGATAGGTGTCAAACTATCAGTGTTGCTGAACTTTTGTGGTTTGTCTTCAAAATTCCTGATGACCGTTACGTTCCTCGGATATGAATCCGGGTAGTTTTTCCCACTATCTCGATAGTTCCACTCAGGTTCCATATTCCTCTCGTCATCTTCCTCCCTGAATCTGGATATACGTTCTTCAGGAGTCACGTCTCTCTCTTCTGGATCTACGTTATATCTTCTGGCGTAATTCCTATTGGTTTCGCAAGCCAAGCCTACTGTATCCTTGTCAGTGATTTCCGTTAAGACTTTCTTGATTAACTCTTCTTTGTAGGTCTCCATTAAATTAGCTTCACCTAGCTTCAAATTCTGCAGTTTACTCGACGTTTCATTCACATCAGAGACAACTTTATGAATCTGTTCCTCTAATGCAGATTTTAATGTTTGCACATCCCGATCTAATTGTGTTCTATCTTCAACTTGTCTTTCGGATAGCGAATCCATCCTGACGCTTAAATCTTTCCTAATCTGTACTACTTCATTGTTAATATCAATTTGAGTACTGGCAAGTTTTCTTTCAATACGTTCCTGAATTTGGGTTACATGTTCCCCACTTGACCTATTCCACTCGTCTTTCCATATTGCTACATTTGCCGTTAACATTTCTGCTATGTCTATTTCGATATCCTCTTTCAATACTTTATTATGGTCTAATACTTGGGTTCTCATGACCTCTACATCAAACTTAAACCTTCTAAAGACGCTGTCGTTCTAACTGACTCATCAACTAGCCTAGTCGTTAATGCACTTATATTACGTGTACAAAGGGTTTTCGAATTTTCTATCTCTTCCCTGACTTTATTTACATCAGTTTGGACTTTAGCAACATCTACGAAAACTGTGTTGACCTCTACTTGAATTTTATTTATGTCACTTTGCATCTCGTTTACATCCGAATGAATGTTATTAATATCAACCTGAACATTGGACACATCAGTTCTAACATTTTGGATTCCTCTTTGGACTTCCTCAACCTTGTCTTGGACAGTCGCAACGTCATTTTTAACAACAACTACCTCAGCCCTAGCACAAGAAATATCACTTCGGACATTAGCAACATCTAAATTCAACATTGTAAGATCTTTATGCACATTAGCAACATCAATTTTAACATCAGCAACATTTTTATGCATATTAGACACATCTATTTTAACATTGGACATGTCTGAGCGCATGTCAGTTACAGCATTCTCAATTCCTTGGGTATTAATCTGTAAACGCGACATATTATCCTCTAAGTTAGCAGAACTGGTCTGGAGAACTTTCATATTAGCAGACAAATTACTAGCATTCTCCTCCATTCGACTAGTATTCCTAGCTTCCATCTCCTTCATACTACTATTCATGCTTGCTTTCAAGTTAGCAGACAAATTACTAGCATTCTCCTCCATTCTTGCTTTCAAATTAGCATTCTCCTCCATCATCTGCTTCATATTACTATTCATGTTAGCAGACATCTCCGCTAACATCATCTTCAAACTTTCATCTGCCATTACAATATTATTCAAAAATTAGACTGCTGTAGGGACATACATCAATAGAGCAAAATAACAACATTTGAGCAACACTTTTCACCATATATAAATTTGATCAATTTTCTGTCTTAAATCTAACTTATAACTACCTTCTAATTAACTTTCGAAGACACTTCATGTTGAAACAAACTCAAGCACATGTTCAAATTTCCCTGGCTCATTTTAAAATATCCTAACACAAATAATTTACATTTACAATCCAAATAATTTAATTTTATCTTTAATATGACTAAAATGTCATAAGCCGGTCAAATAAAATAAGATTCCAGATCATAGGCGATTTTCCTAAGTTTCCAGCCCATTTAACCTTTCTCAAGTTGTATAAGATCTGATCTTTTCTGAGTGTAATTTTCCTAATACAATACAACATTTAATTCCTATATAATCACACTCTTAAATACTACAATTGGCCTAGACATCTAACAAAGAATCAACCTCTTTATTTGAGTCTAATCGAACCACACGTTTTAGGTTTGCCAATCCTACTGTTGACTCAGCCCCACGTTCTAGGTGTGCCAATCCTTCTGTCCCCGTTTACCCGGATAGTAGGCTGTCAGATATCCGCCCCCTCAATCGGATTGCCAACAATCAATCGCACCGGCTCAGCTACATCAATGAAAATGGCACTGACAGATACTACCGAGGTTTGAACACAGAAGTTATCAAGAAAATTATTGTGGAACACACCAAAATCGACGGGGTTTCATACTTACTTCTACTTACCTCTTATAAATATCTCGGGGATTGGGTTGACAACAGGATCTCTAAAGTATGCTCCCACAATAATCTTGACCATGACATTTAAAAATGAACCAAAACGAAGGCAAGAACTTTGAACTGTACAAAAGCTTTATTTCAAATAAAGGGTATGATTTTAACAAACTCAACAAAATAAATTTGGCTATCAGTAGCCCATATCAATCTGACTATGTCCTCCTAAAGGACTTGCAAAGTTATCAAACAATATGTTAGCTCCCATGAGCTCAAAATAACGTAACATTCAAAACACATTTGGATTGGATAAGGAAGTCAGGATACGACACATATATATAGAGCATTTGGTTTCTTTTAATAAACATCACACTTGTATTAATAGGCGCAAGGCCAGAGTATCGACCTCGCCCGCTGATAACCAGATGTCTGGCCGGCTGGTCTACCCTTCAACCTGGCGCATGCCTGTCAAATGGGGCTCACTCGTCACGCCACACTGCGTAAGAATTCAGCTCCTTTCAAAGCTTTAAATGTCTACAAGACAACTCATATATATTGACGCAAATCTTTCAAATGCTTAACTCACATACCACTGGATTATTCTGACAATCCCTAAACTTGTTAAGTTATCATCCAAATGTTTAATAAGCATAGTTTAGAGTATAAAACACACTCTTAAATGTTTATAACAAAATCATATAAATTATTTATAACAATTAGAAATTGTTTATAATATTGTCGAAGATAATTACAAAAAATTTAAACACGCCTTTAACATTACTTTCGTTCCACATTATTGTCAAAGATATATACATTTATTATTTACAATATCAACATTTAAATTATTTAAATTATTAATTTAAGAAATACATTGAACCACATATTCATCCGGTTGGTAATTTCATAATCGTTTCCATATAATCGACCAATGAAGGTTAGTTATACATGTTAATGTCACAATCTGGTTTAATAAAGGTTGTAATAATTATAATTATTTGTGACGGTAATCTTCATTCAAAATCTTATCTCAAATTCTTTCAAAACTCTTGTTAATTATAACAGCAAATTCACTTGATTAATTTTCAACGAACTATGACAATACACTCTAGCGGAAAATACTTCGCTTACAAAATAATGCACAAAACTGCATTAAAAATTAGGCCCAAAATTCATCATATATTAAAATATACGGTATCAAAATCTTCCACAAAATTTACAAAAACCTCCACTAACACAATCTTTATCATCATTAATTACTGTGGGAATCTCCTTCATTTATTTAAAATTCATTCAAAATCTTATCTCAAATTCTTTCAAAACTCTTGTTAATTATAACAGCAAATTCACTTGATTAATTTTCAACGAACTATGACAATACACTCTAGCGGAAAATACTTCGCTTACAAAATAATGCACAAAACTGCATTAAAAATTAGGCCCAAAATTCATCATATATTAAAATATACGGTATCAAAATCTTCCACAAAATTTACAAAAACCTCCACTAACACAATCTTTATCATCATTAATTACTGTGGGAATCTCCTTCATTTATTTAAGGGCATTATACATCAGCGACTTTCAACATGTCCGCTGCACTATCGATTATACATTCATAGTTCCACTTAAAAATTCTTATAATCATTAATTGTTTCAAAACTGTTGTCATTTAACCTTCGTGGATTTCATTCATGAATCGAATTGAAATAAAAATTTGCCAATCACAAACAAATTCAATAGTGAATACGCTTATATACGCCTGTCTGGTCTATCAAAATTTAAGATTAACATCTTAAAAGAATTGTAGTATAAAAATACTATCATCAAACAAAGTGCGACTAAACTGTAAAATAGTCGAATAGAATCCAATTAGCCTGGGGAATCCAACATCATTATATAAATCTCTAATTGAGAAAAAATTCCTAACAAAAGTTCACGAATTTAATGCATTCAATAATTCATAATTAAAGTTCATCTTTCACAAAATGGTCTATGATGCAATGATCGTTCATAACTGACGATAAATGTCTGTGTTGCAATCAATTCAAATACCGACTAGTATTTCCAAGATCGTCGACAACGTAATGGATTTTAACGCTCTAAAATCATTTAAATGTTCTTCCTTCTTGATGATGACAGAAAATTGGTCAAAGTAATTAAACTGGGGTAGAATTACTTTAATAAAGTGACACGCTGTCTGAATTTAAATCTGCCATAAAAATCATTAACTTACAGTCAAATCGTGACTACAAAAAAATAAGCAAATTACTGAAACATCTAAATATCAGTCTCAACTGATCCAAAATCGTTTAACTATGCCCATGACATAACAATGTCTTAATAAATCGTCGAAAAAGGCATAACTCATCAAGGTGTACTGAGAATAGGAATCTCAAACAAGAATATCGGGCAAAATACATGAGGACAAAAATATGGGAAAAATGGTTGCTCAAATATTGCTAAGAAACTCAAATACAATAAACGTTCACGACTACCTTATCTGCCGATTGACGTTCCAGAGGAAAATTCCCCAAAGAAGACTGTTGATGGATCCATTTCACCAAGTTAAAGCTGAGCTCCATCCTCGAAACAAGAAACAGCACCCTCGGAGAATCGAACTGCTTCACGAAGACGAACGACATCCTTCCGGCAATAATCTTCTTTGAGAGTCGGGACAACCCTGACCTCTCTTGAAAAATCCCTGAAGTTCCAGTTGAAAATCGCCATGAAGTTCTTGTAGAAATTTCCGAAGAAATATTCATATTCAGAGAGTATGAAATCATTTCCATTGCTGTTTGATAGTATTCAGCCTTTAATCACGAAACATGGGTGTAGATGGTTATTTACCACATGTTCGCTTGTATGGAATAGCAATTAGCGAAGTTCCATGTTGCTATCTTACTCCGTTGAAATATGTCCCAATTGCATTAAGTCCTTTAGCCTTCCATCTTCTCTTCGGTTATGGTAATAGAAGAACAAACTGCCATATTAAACTGTTCCATAATACTGTAGCGTTGTGTCACAAAAGCAATCTGAAGTCTCCCTATTTCACTAGCCGTGTCAGCCGTAGCGTAGATTCTGGCTATACAACGTGCTTCTCATGCGGCGAGAAAATCACTTTTGTCAGTCGTCTAAAATTGCTAATAACTTCCAAAATACTTCCTCGAAATTGTTCAACTTTTCTACACTCCTTACTGTAGCAATGCACAATAGAATTAACTTATAGGCGACCGTTAACTGTTCACAGCTAATCTTGTAGAAGCGTTATAATGTGCGTTTCAACTTCACCTAGATTTACACACAGTAAACCTGCACTGCTTGTATGTTCGACTCTCGTTTTTATGCAGTGGCTTTACCACGCGTTATAAAGACGACTCTTTCACTACTAATCTCACTCGACGTTTCACTGAAATAACTATTTGAGATCTGACAATTGAGAATGAGACTCCTCTCTTCTGCGCAAGGCCTTTTATGAACTTCATGAGGGGCGTATCTATCCCTTCCATCGCGTGTTACTGCGTCATCGCTAGAAGTTCCAACTTCGTCAATACATGACGGATTTTCAAAATTCAAAAACTGAAAATAAATTTCACCAAAATTCCAGATCAATGCCTCTACTGCAAATGGATTTCCACAATTCTGCATTCCAAAAAGTAATAAAAATACCATAGTTTCAGCAATCTCCGTCTTCCTTCAGACTATCGTTCATTGGTTCAAGCCTCCCCTCCAATAGCATACTTTCTTCCTCAGCAGAATTCCACGTTTCCTGCGACTGCGTCGTACATCTTGGATCTTTCTCGAATAAATGCTGACGTCACTGAGAATCTCAGCTCAAGTAGCCTGCTGGCATAACATCTGCGTCATCCATGCTTACGTCATGACTACCCACGTCATAACTATGACAGCCATAACTTTCATTATAATTTCCAAAATAGCCACCGTGGTCTCTATATAATTCAATTACGGGGGCAGTACCATACCCATTTCCTCTGTACTGGTTTTGCTGATTATTATTATTATTATTATTATTTTGGTTCCCTCTATTTTGAACGTTGGCCCCTTCGCCACTGTTCCCTTGAACTTCCTGATTCCTATTCTCATTAGGCCTGTTATTATGGTTACCCTGGTTCCTACCGAAATTCTCCTCGTAACCACCTCTTCCCAGAGCATCGAATGTACTCAATAAATTCTCCACTTGTGAAATAGATTTAACATTTTGGATACAGGCAGCTTCTTTGATTCTATATGGAAAATATCTTAGTAATAGCCTGACTACATCACTTTCCTCCTTCAAACCATCCAGATATTTACACGTCAATACCTGTCCTAAAAAGTACTCGGTCATAGTGTAGTTTCCTCTCGGGTTATATTTCCCACACACAATTCCCTCACGAAGCTGAGACTGAATTACCTCATTCCAAAATTTCTCACAAAATTTAACTTTAAAATCTGAAATATTCTCGAAATTGTCTCTGTAGACAGCAAACCAGTTTCTTGTCTCCCCTACAAACGCTTGCTCTAAAATCTCAACTACCTGGCACCACTCAATACTACCATCTTCCAACCTCTCCCCGAATTTATTTTCTATTGCATTCATGAATTCCATTGGACAACCCTGCCGATTACTGAATTTGCCTAGTTCTATTTCCCTGTGTGTGCTATTCACATAACCTGGCCTACTCTGACTATTTTCCTGCCTAATTCTAGCTTTCAACTTCTGTTCTAATTCAGCATGTACTTTATCAATTCTTCCCCCCAGCTGTTCTTTAACCTCTTTAGTTGCTACCTGAATTTTGTCAATTTCTCCCCCCAATTGCTTTTTGACCTGCTGTGTTTCAAGTTGCACTATTTCTTTTAAATTTTCAGCCTGTGTATTGATTCTAATTTCTAACTCCTCCTGTACTTTTCCTAACTTTCTGTCTACATCTGCTACAATTTCTTTAGCCTTCTCTTCCATCACCCCTCTGATTTCTCCTCTAATCAGTTCGAATTTATCACTAATTTCCCTACTGTTTTGTTCAAGTTTAGCATTATTTTGTTCGAGTTTAGCATTTAAAGTTTCAGTACTCTCTCTATTTTCCCTACTGTTTTGTTCAAGTTTAGCATTTAAACTATCGCTCAATTCCCTATTACTCTCTTTATTTTCCCTACTTTTTTGTTCGAGTTTAGCATTTAAAGCGTCTGTACTTATTTTGTTTTGTTGCATAAACTGAAGAAGCAAACTCTCTAACCCTGCTTGACTGTTTTGATTACCCCCCCCCCTCAGTATCGGGATTTACCTCCGACATCCCTGTACTGCTTTCATTTCCAAGACTAGCCATACTGCTCGTATCTTCACTATCCAACTGGTGACCACTACGCAACTTCATCTCTTCCTCAACACTACCCATGCTGATACACACCGATAAATGAAAAAAAAAAATACAGGCACAGAAATATATACCCTTCTCCTTCCACAAATGTTATTAGGTTTTCGGTCTCACGTTGGTAGCGACAAGTGAAACGTTTCTATTGCCCTCACTGTTGCGTGATAAATGTAATGCGTTTGCTAGCCCTGCCATGCACTTGGAAATATTTACTCTGACTAAGATATGTTGTTTGAATTGGCGCCAAGACCTCAACGCTATGTTGAAATCTAAATTTATATTTAACAACACCTTGCTCTGGTAGAACACATCCAAGAATCTTTTCACTCAGATCGTGGCATGATTTGATCATTAACCCAACTAAAAATAGTATCTGGAGAAGGAATTTGGTCTATATCTAATGCTACCTACTGAAAGCAAAGATTGAATGGTTAAAAGGAATGAATTTATTATATAAAACAAGTATGGCAAAATTAATAATAATAATAATAATAAGTTTAAATTGAAATTGGAGCGTTGCGATATGAATATTATCGCTAGAGAAATACGTGAAAACGGAGTCGGATAAATTACTGATTTTACTCTTATTCCCAAGCTATGAAGTTACTGAAATACTGAATATAAAACAAAGAGACGAGAGATTACGTAGGTCTGAGTCATTCGCGCTTACCACTGGAAATTGCCGTAGCATTTCCCTCGTACTGAATGTTGAAGAGAGCTTCCCACAGTCTCCTGGACGTCGTCATCTTCTTCGTTAGATGATGAGATACTTGTAGATATGATAACTTTATGGTCCGAACATCGGAACCCACACACGTGCAACCACACTGGTTAAGTTTTACGAAGATAGTCGTCCTGCCTCCACGGCGCGCAAACCATATATGCACTCCTCGCTTCCCCTCTCTTGACCCGGCTTCTCCTCGCCCGCTCTCCTCTGATTGGCTGAGCCACCACGCTATATTCCCCTCCTCAGGTTCATTACACTCGGCGCGACGATGATGTCGATTCCCGGTCCAGGCCATTTCGCCTTTTCTTGATGCAGCAACCCAGCTTGCGTCATGCTTCTCGACAAGAATAAGCCTGTAGCCGAATTCCCAGTGACTCATCTCTCTCACAATACCCTAACTGACAAAACTCCGTAAAATTCCGTAATCATATAATTTTTTACGATAACGTTGTTCGTAATAATTCGCTTGATAGTGTTTTCTATAACATTGAAAACCTATCTGTATGCTTATAATTTTATAAAATACGCTCCAAAAATACCTTAATAATAATAATAATAAGTTAATAATAATAATAAGTTACATGAAAACCTCTCTTGGCTGAACAATTTGCCTCGTAAATAAATATAGAATGGCTTCCTACTGACTTATGCCAGTGGCGTAAAATCCCCTCGAAAAACACGTTACAGCATGATAATCAAAATTAAACAGGTTTTATTGGGCATATAAATGCATATTTAGGTTTTCTTAAGTTTAATGGCATATTTCGAACAAAATATCATTATAAACGGCATATTTTGGTAATTTTCATTTGAATTTATAAAAATCAGAATAAGCTCTAGAGATTATTGTTCAGGATAGACTGGAATATACTACTGAAGAACCATTCTAAATAAGTGTATGGAATGTTTCTAACAGGTAGGAGCTATTGTTTGCTAGCTGGGCCAATTCCTGGAAACCGGGCTATTGTTTACACAGAAGCAGAGGTAATTCCGCAGTTATTTGTCATCGTTCTTATCCCTCTCCGTCGCCATTCCCTCTTCCACCTTCAACACACTGAATGACCTTGGTCACTCATTAGGGAGCTTCAGTCATTCAGTTCCTTTCAATATGCCTAAAACGAAAGTCTCAATTTGCGGGAAGTTGCGAAGTTTATTTCGCATGTTTGGTGAAAACATATTCAGCTGAGATGGAGTGATATTATTCTGTAAATTGTTTGAGGTAAAAGTTACTGCCGAAAAACGCTTCTTTGTGCTACAACACTGTAATACTGCAAAACATAAGAATTGTGTAACTAGATATTCTGCTCTAGAAAATAGGCAACGTCTGCTATTCGAAACCCCGACATCAAGTTCACAGTGTTCACAATTTTCACAAGATCTCGGCAAGATGATGGTTTCGTCTAATATTCCTTTAAAGAAACTTAACAGCCGAAGCTTCAGACAGTTTCTTAAAAAATATACAAAGCATTCTGTTCCCAACGAATCTACTCTCAAGAAGGACTAGAGGGTCTTTCATATAAAATAAGAACGCCAAGCGGCGGCTTTGTTATCCGCTGGTGCGGTGACCTTGGCCGAACTTTTGGCGCGCCACGGCCCCCTGCTTTAAGCGTGTGTAAGATGCTGAAATCTTACTTTAGTTAGTTAGTTAGTTATTGTTGTTTTAAGGGGTGGAACTACGAGGTAATCTGCCCCTCTTTAACACAGATTAAAGTATACAAATTAGGAATGAAATTTAAAATTTAGAGGTGAAAAGACCGAAAGTTAATAAAACGAAACAAAAAACTAATAATTATAAAAATAACTAAAATTTACGGAAAAACAAAAAATAAACGATCATTCAACGATGCAAGATACCACTCACAATATCTCACTCTTGTGGCTGGATCAGCAGGTTTTAAACATTGGGCCCGTGTAAACTTGTACGGTTTGATATGTAACAGCTTTGTAGCTCTGTATGCAGATGGAACCGAAACCCCTACTTGTTGTGCTAATTTTGTGAGTGATTTTTTCGGAGACCGTTCAAGATTCAATGTCATCTAGCTTATCCTATGTTAAAACTGTTCGTGTGCGCGCATGTTTTTTATTGAGCACCGAGCCAGTAGTGTCAACCGTATTTACAATTACGTGAATCTGTGCTAGTGAAGGTGGCTATTCATCAGGAAATTGCTGAACAAATGCATCACGTACCCGCCGAGCCGACTCGTACTAAAAATAAGTTTTACATAAAAAATACGATGTTGCAATGATAACCGCCTCACCATGTTAGCACTGGTGACTGAACACCTGCACGCTTCTTGCAAGGTCAAGTTTGGTAATGCCAATCTGTTATTTTTATACAGTCCATCGGAACTTGAAAAAAAAAAAAAAAACAGCCTTCGTATGTACTATGCGCGCTTGCGATACTACAGCACAAGCTCTCGCAGCTGCGGATAACAAATTCGCGGCTTGGCGCTCTTATTTTATATGAAAGGCCCTGTATCTGACCCCTTGTTATGAAGAGATGTTGGATATAATAAGGCGTGGCGTGGGAGACAGTAAGATATAGGTTTCAATAGACGAGACCACAGATATGACTGGAAGATATGTAGCAAATGTGATCGTTGGCATGCTGAAGGAGCACCGACCTGGAGATACGTTCCTCCTGACATGTGAAGTGCTAGAGAAGGCAAACCATTCCACCATTGCAGTTCTCTTCGACAATTCAATGAATCTGTTGTGGCCAAACGGGGCAAAGAGAGAGCACATTTTTAACCTACTTTCGATTTTTGCAAAAAAAAAAAAAAAAAAAAAACAATACTTTGCGGATGGCGGCCATGTATGCGTGCAAATCGATTCCCCCTGTCAAGTCAAACACGGTGAAACCGAATTGAACGAAATTTGGTACAGAGGTAGCACTAGCAATGGGCACCTCAGTGTCATGTTTTATATCGCCGCCATCTTGACGGAAACGTAATGGCGGCCACCCAAATTTTCAAAGCTTAAATCAAATTACGACTAACCTAATCATTCGATCTCTACTAAATTTTGCAACATCATACATTTATGTGGGGAACAACCTTTGACCAAATTACAAGGTCATCAGCCCAAATGTTTGCGGATGGCGGCCATGTTTGTGTGCAAATCGATACCCCCTATTAATTCAAACATGGTGATACCGAATGGAACGAAATTTGGTACAGATGTAGCACTAGCAAAGGGCACCTCATTGTCATGTTTTATATTGCCGCCATCTTGACGGAAACGTAATGGTGACCACCCAAATGTTAATAGCTTAAATCAAATTAAGACCAACCTAATCATCTGATCTCAACAGGTTATTGTAGCATTACACCTTTATGTATGTAGAATCGTTTGACCAAACTAACAGGTCATCAATCCAATAATTTGCGGATGTCGGCCAAGTATGTGTGCAAATCGATTCCCCCTATCTATTCATACACGGTGAAACCGAATTGAACGAAATTTGGTACAGATGTAACACTAGCAAAGGGAACGTCATTGTCATGTTTTATATTGCCGCCATCTTGACGGAAACGTAATGGTGGCCACCCAAATGTTAATAGCATAAATCAAATTAAGACCAATTTTATCATCTGATCTCTACCAAATTTTTCAACAACATACCTTTATGTGAAAAGCGTCCTTTGACAAAGCTACAATGTCGTCAGTCCAATGGTTTACATATGGCGGCCATATATGTATGCAAATCGATTCCCGTATCAATTCAAACACGGTAAAACCGAATTGAACGAAATTTGGTACGTAGGTAGCACTAACAAAGGGCACCTCAGGGTCATGTTTTATATTGCCACCATCTTGATGGAAATGGAATGGCGGCCACCCAAATGTTAAAAGCTTAAATCAAATTACGACCAACCTAATTATTTGATCTCTACCACATTTTGCAACAACATACCTTTTTGTGGGAAGTATCTTTTGACTGAACTACAAGGTCCTTAGCCCAATAGTTTGCAGATAGCGGCCATGTATGTGTGCAAATCGATTCACCATATCAATTTAAACATGGTGAAACCAAAGTGAATGAAATTTTGTACAGAAGTAGCACTAGCAAAGGGCACCTAATATTCATTTTTAATATCCGTATAACATGTTGTATTTCTACAAGCTACTACAACCAACATTCAATTATACTCCTTGAAAAGGACATAGAGTCATAACAATCCCATGGATTTAGGAGAAAGTAGGCTATATGTTCTTAATTGAACATCTTGTTCTATTTGTAACTGACGCTGCTCCGTATATGGTGAAGGCAGGCAAGGGACTTAAAATGCTGTACCCGAAAATGATACATGTGACATGTCTTGCACATGCCTTGCATAGGGCAGCTGAAGAAGTTAGAAGTAGCTACCCTGAAGTTGATAAATTAATATCGAACTGTAAGAACGTGTTTGTCAAAGCTTCACTTCGCGTTCAGAAATTTCAAGGAGAAGCACCTTCACTACCCCTACCTCCCCCGCAAGTTATAACGCGATGGGGGTCTTGGCTTGAAGCCGCAGGGTACTATTGCAACAACTTAGATGTCGTGAAGTCTTTTGATCCTGCAGAATCGTCATCCATAAAAATCACTCAAGATTTTTTCAAGCACTACATTAATAATGGACCTGGCTTACATAAAGTCCAATTTTAATTCTTTATCTGGAGCAATCACGCAACTGGAAGTTTCAGGTGCAGAACTAAGCGATGCACTGAATGTTGTAAAGTGCATTGAACAGGAATTAAAGCATGCGAAAGGAACAATAGCATCTAGGGTGTGTAGAAAATTAGAAAATGCACTGAACAAAATAGCAGACTTGTGTACCTTAGTGGAAACCCTTCATCTGCAGATTTCCAGGAAATTTCTCCAAGTGATTTAACTGTATTCAAGTACGCTCCCGTGATGTCGAAATAAGTTTTTCTCGCTACAAAACGATACTCGGTGACAACAGGAGAGGATTCTCATTCAACAATCTTAAGATGTATGTGGTAATAAATTGCAACAATGAGAATAATGGAGACTAGATCAGGTATGAAAGTTTCATTCAAATAGCATATGTTTTGAGTATACATTAAAACTGATTGAATATTGAACAGTGAAAGTAACTGTAGTTTTTATGTCTTTCCTTGTCTAGGAATATGCAGTGTAACCTTAACGAGTTCATGAAATATTCATCATTTTAGTTGATTTTGGGTTAAAGATTTCGAAGAATTAATACCTTTTTAACTCTTAATTAATTTCAGCCTGTAACAATCGTAATAAAAGTGTTTATATGTAACATTGATGCTATTCATTAAGTCATATTTTGAATTTTATAGGTCATATTTTTATGTTTTTAGGTCATAAATGCATACAAATTTCATACATTTTTAGGTCATAGAAATCCGCCCCCTAGTTATAACAGTCACCTGCTCATGCATAAGCACCATGCGCGTCACTCTAGCGGAGCGCAGTGACACTAAAGCTGTGAGACTAGGCGGGAGTACGGCATATACTGTAGCAGTGCATAAACGCAGGAGAGGATTGTCTTCTATTCTGGACTAAATACAAATGTGAGATTTGACAAGCGTGTCATTTCAAGTTTTTAACTTGTTTTCTAAATAATACCTCGCGAAAAACGTACGGGTGAAATATGTCATGAAAATCGCCTGTTGATATTTAGAATGAAGATGAAGACAGGACAGTGTCACGCATTTTACCACCCCTGCAATGCTTGTAGTTTTCGCAATGTCACATTTCGTGTTCTGGCCCAGTAATGAAAGTGTATATGAGACTATGCAGTGTTCTGCTATGAAATAACAACAACAACAAACGCAAAATGATACAATAAATATTTGTCATATGAGAGAGGCTCTAATTTTAACAGAATGTTCATAAGCTAGGCTGTAACAAGTTTGGATAGATAATACATAAAATAAAACTGTTCAATATTATGAATATAATTACGAGTATATTTGGAGTCCTTCTACACATGATCTACACATTGTGTAGTTGATGATTCTTAGTGATATAAATGGGTCACATGCACTGAGTTAAATACATACCGGTATGAATTCTCTTAATCTATTTATTATTCGTTTCGTCTAACATAAATGTTACTTCTCTTGTGTCTTCCACTATTCCCCTATCGTTGCGAGAGGTTCCAACAGTCTCTGTGTCCTACCGCCTTTCACAACGATTCTATCTGTGCTTCTCAAAGCCATGGTTGCAATTTGTGGACAATTAAAATACAACAAACTACTTTCACATTAATCATTATCTGATAGAACGAAATAGCCTGTGGTTCCATTTCTTTCGTATATGTAACATCATGTGCTGAACGCCTCTGAGGGTAGAGTCATCATAGAATAAGCTGAATTTTTCCCTCCTGGTTTGATGCGATGAGCCATGCTACTCGCTAATATTTTACATTTCCTTTCTTGGTGCCAGCACCATTACACACACAACTACAGTAAGTAGGTGAGGTTTAAATGACTAGTATGTTCCAGCACTTAATTGAAGAAAAAAACAATAACAGTAACTCAATTTAGACGCTTAGGTCGTAGTAAATTTTGTGTACTTCTGTGTATGTACAATTTGTCTGGCAAAGAGTGCTTCTGTGGTCACTATAGTATTGTGTGTAACTATCAGTAATGCGGTTAGAGATTGAGGTTAGCATCCTGGGATTGAGAAAAAAGATATCTTACCGGAATTTTCTTGCAGGCGGTGTGCAAAGCCCCGTGGAAAACTACGCTAAGTATGGCTTCTTGTCAGTGCCAGGATTGGAACCACCCATCTCTGCCGTCCTGACTTGAGAGGCTCTAAGCAGGTCCACACTGAACGCAATTATCTTCATCAAGACAGCTTCGAGTGAAGTGGTCCTTTTGATCCTGTAGACTAGAACCGCAACCTATTACACTTTCCTGTGGGAACATTCGGTCGATAAATCGTTACGAAAAACTATAGTATAAAGTATTGCTAAAATTCGTAACCTTATTGTTGTTATTATTATCATTGTTAATATTATTATTATTTCATTATTATCATTATTATCATTATTATTATCATTATTACTATTATTATTATAAGATAAAAAGTACAATTGTATGTACGATAAATACACCGGATTTAAAAAATATATATACTCGAAAATAAGCTTGAAAAAAGGAATCAATCTATATAAATAAAATTATATCTCTGACAGAACATTTGGAATTTTAGCTAAAACTCTGTAGCCTATTTATTACGGATGAGGAGTATTTATGGCCGTATATACCTCAGTTTGAATTTTGTCTGCCGGTTTGTCTGTTTGTTTATCTTTTTGTAAATGTAATAATAATGTTATTGGCTTTACGTCCCTTTTAACTTCCTCGCCGTTTAGAGACGTCAGAGTGCCGGACAAATTCGGCACGAATCCAAATATATGGGACTGATAACAAAGGTGTTCCAAGACCTGAACTAAATCAATTATTATAATTATTCTCTCCTCCTGATCCCAAGGTTGCAGGAACGAATCCTGGCGCTGTCAGCTGGCATTTGAGAGTGCATAAATGTGAGGAAGCCGTGCCAGTACATTTACTGGCACGTTAAAGGTCCCCTTCGGGGCAAGCTTCCGGTACCTCGGTGTCTCTAAAACTTCACAATAGTTAAATGGGACGTAAAACCAATAACATAAATTATTAAGCTCTTTACAACATTATTAGAACAAAATGCTCAGCCTACGTCCATTTCTCTTAAATAAATTATAATTTCCTCCACTTCACTCATTTCTTTCAATCTTTATCCCTTTCTTTCTTTAGTAAATTGTCTTGTGGATTAAAAGTATTTGTCAATTATTTTGAGCACAACATGATTCAGGAATTGATTGTTAGGGAAATTCAGATATAGAATTAAAGAATCGCTGTGAAGTAGATGGTTTAGCTCGAGAGGAAAGAGAAATGACTTGTGGAGTGAAAGTGTAAAGGAAGCCAGTTGAAAGGGACTGAACGGAGAGATCGTACATGCAGACTCTACTAGTCGCTAGTCGTCACGGGCCACTGAAGCGAAGAAAACGCCGGGAGTTACTTTGAGCCGACAACTCTCCATGCTCTCCTGTACAGCGGGCTACATACATCACAGGTTAGTCCATATAAGACTGTTTTTAGCCTACTTTCGATTTTTGCAAAAAATGGAAGTAGACTTATGAGATCAACACAGGGCGAAAAAAAGTGTGTCTGTCTGTGTGTGTGTATGTGAGTGTGTGTGTGAGTCTGTGTGTGTGTGTGCGTGTGCGTGTGTGTGTGTGAGTGTGTGTACTCTGAATGTATGTCCCCCCTATCAATTCGAACACGGTGAACACGAATTGAACGAAATTTGGTACAAATGTAGCACTAGCAAAGGACACCTCAGTGTCATGTTTTATATCGCCGCCATCTTGACGGAAACGTAATGGCGGCCACACAAATGTTCAAAGCTTAAATCAAATTATGACTAACCTAATCATCCGATCTCTACCAACTTTTGCAACAACATACCTTTATGGATGGAGCATCTTTGACCAATCTAATAGGTCATTAGCCTAATAGTTTGTGGATGGCGGCCATCTTTGTGTCAAAATAGATTCCCCCTATTAATTCGAACATGGTGAAACCGAATGGAAGGAAATTTGGTACAGAGGTAGCACTAGCAAAGGGCACAATCTTGGACATGTTTAATATTGCCGCCATCTTGACGGAAACGTAATGGCGGCCACACAGAAGTTCAAAGCTTAAATCAAATTACGATTAACCTAATCATCCGATCTCTACCAAATATTGCAACAACATACCTTTACGGAGGGAGCATCCCTTGACCAATCTAATAGGTCATTAGCCTAATAGTTTGCGTATGGCGGCCATCTTTGTGTCAAAATCGATTCCCCCTATTAATTCGAACATGGTGAAACTGAATAGAACGAAATTTGGTACAGAGGTAGCACTAGCAAAGGGCACCTCAGTGTCATGTTTAATATCGCCGCCATCTTGACGAAAACGTAATGGCGGCCCCACAAATGTTCAAAGCTTAAATCAAATTACGATTAACCTAATCATCGGATCTCTACCAAATTTTGCAACAACATACCTTTATCGAGGGAGCATCCTTTGACAAATCTAATAGGTCATTAGCCTAATATTTTGCGTATGGCAGCCATCTTTCTGTGAAAATCGATTCCCCCTATCAATTCGAACACGGTGAAACCGAATGGAACGAAATTTGGTACAGAGGTAGTACTAGCAAAGGGCACCTAAGTGTCATGTTTTATATCGCCGCCATCTTGACGGAAACGTAATGGCGGCCACACAAATGTTCAAAGCTTAAATCAAATTCCGACTAACCTAATCATCCGATCTCTACCAAATTTTGCAACAACATACCTTTACGGAGGGAGCATCCTTTGACCAATCTAATAGGTCATTAGCCTAATAGTTTGCGGATGGCGGCCATCTTTGTGTCAAAATCGATTTCCCCTATTAATTCGAACACGGTGAAACCGAATTGAACAAAATTTTGTACAGAGGTAGCACTAGCAAAGGGCACCTCAGTGTCATGTTTTATATCGCCGCCATCTTGACGGAAACGTAATGACGGCCACACAAATGTTCAAAGCTTAAATCAAATTACGATTTACCTAAACATCCGATCTCTACCAAATTTTGCAACAACATACCTTTATGGAGGGAGCATCCTTTGACCAAACTAATAGGTCATTAGCCTAATATTTTGCGGATGGCGACCATCTTTGTGTGAAAATCGATTCCCCCTATCAATTCGAACACGGTGAAACCGAATGGAACGAAATTTGGTACAGAGGTAGCACTAGCAAAGGGCATCCCAGTGTCATGTTTTATATCACTGCCATCTTGACGGAAACGTAATCGCGGCCACCCAAATGTTAGAAGCTAAAATGTAATTACGACCAACCTAATAATCTAGTCTGTACCAAATTTTGCAACAACATATCTTTATGTGGGAAGGATATTCTGACCAAACTGCAAGATCATCAACCCAATAGTTTGCAGATGGTGGCCAATTATGTGTGCAAATCGATTCCCCCTATCAATTCAAACACGGTGAAACCGAATTGAACGAAATTCGGTACAGAGGTAACACTAGCAAAGGGCCCCTCAGCGTCAAGTTTTATATCGCCGCCATCTTGACGGAAACGGGATGACGGCCACCCAAATGTTAAAAGATTAAATCAATTACGATCATCCTAATAATTTGATCCCTACCAGATTCTGCAACAACATGCCTTTTTGTGGAAAGCATCTTATGACTGACTACAAGGTCATCAGCCCAATAGTTTGCAAATAGCGGCCATGTATGTGTGCAAATCCATTCCCCAGATCAATTCAAACACGGTGAAACCGAATTGAATGATTTTTTTACAGAGATAGCACTAGCAAAGGGCACCTCAGTGTCATGTTTAATATCGCCGCCATCTCGACGGAAACGTAATGGCGGCAACACAAATGTTCAAAGCTTAAATCAAATTACGATTAACCTAATCATCCGATCTCTACCAAATTTTGCAACAACATACCTTTATGGAGGGAGCATACTTTGACCAAACTAATAGGCCATTCGCCTAATATTTTGCGGATGGTGGCCATCTTTGTGTGAAAATGGATTCCCCCTATCAATTCGAACACGGTGAAACCGAATGGAACGAAATTTGGTACAGAGGTAGTACTAGCAAATGGCACCTAAGTGTCATGTTTTATATCGCCGCCATTTTGACGGAAACGTAATGGCGGCCACACAAATGTTCAAAGCTTAAATCAAGTTACGACTAACCTAATCATCCGTTCTCTACCAAATATTGCAACAACATACCTTTACGGAGGGAGCATCTTTTGACCAATCTAATAGGTCATTAGCCTAATAGTTTGCGGATGGCGGCCATCTTTGTATCAAAATCGATTCACCCTATTAATTCGAACACGGTTTAACCGAATTGAACAAAATTTGGTACAAAGGTAGCACTAGCAAAGGACTCCTCAGCGTAATGTTTTATATCGCCGCCATCTTGACGGAAACGTAATGGCGGCCACACAAATGTTCACAGCTTAAATCAAATTATGACTAACCTAATCATCCGATCTCTACCAAATTTTGCAACAACATACCTTTATGGATGGAGCATTCGTTGACCAATCTAATGGGTCATTAGCCTAATAGTTTGCGGATGGCGGCCATCTTTGTGTGAAAATCGATTCCCCCTATCAATTCGAACACGGTGAAACCGAATGGAACGAAATTTGGTACAGAGGTAGTACTAGCAAAGGGCACCTCAGTGTCATGTTTAATATCGCCGCCATCTTGACGGAAACGTAATGGTGGCCCCACAAATGTTCAAAGCTTAAATCAAATTACGATTAACCTAATCATCCGATCTCTACCAAATTTTGCAACAACATACCTTTACGGAGGGAGCATCCTTTGACCAATCTAATAGGTCATTAGCCTAATAGTTTGCGGATGGCGGCCATCTTTGTGTGAAAATGGATTCCCCCTATTAATTCGAACACGGTGAAACCGAATGGAACGAAATTTGGTACAGAGGTAGTACTAGCAAAGGGCACCTAAGTGTCTTGTTTCATATCGCCGCCATCTTGACGGAAACGTAATGGCGGCCACAAAAATGTTCAAAGCTTAAATCAAATTACGACTAACCTAATCATCTGATCTCTACCAAATATTGCAACAACATACCTTTACGGAGGGAGCATCCTTTGACCAATCTAATAGGTCATTAGCCTAATAGTTTGCGGATGGCGGCCATCTTTGTGTCAAAATCGATTCCCCCTATTAATTCGAACACGGTGAAACCGAATTGAACAAAATTTTGTACTGAGGTAGCACTAGCAAAGGGCACCTCAGTGTCATGTTTTATATCGCCGCCATCTTGACGGAAACGTAATGACGGCCACACAAATGTTCAAAGCTTAAATCAAATTACGATTAACCTAAACATCCGATCTCTACCAAATTTTGCAACAACATACCTTTATGGAGGGAGCATCCTTTGACCAAACTAATAGGTCATTAGCCTAATATTTTGCGGATGGCGACCATCTTTGTGTGAAAATCGATTCCCCCTATCAATTCGAACACGGTGAAACCGAATGGAACGAAATTTGGTACAGAGGTAGCACTAGCAAAGGGCATCCCAGTGTCATGTTTTATATCACTGCCATCTTGACGGAAACGTAATCGCGGCCACCCAAATGTTAGGAGCTAAAATGTAATTACGACCAACCTAATAATCTAGTCTGTACCAAATTTTGCAACAACATATCTTTATGTGGGAAGGATATTCTGACCAAACTGCAAGATCATCAACCCAATAGTTTGCAGATGGTGGCCAATTATGTGTGCAAATCGATTCCCCCTATCAATTCAAACACGGTGAAACCGAATTGAACGAAATTCAGTACAGAGGTAACACTAGCAAAGGGCCCCTCAGCGTCAAGTTTTATATCGCCGCCATCTTGACGGAAACGGGATGACGGCCACCCAAATGTTGAAAGATTAAATCAATTACGATCATCCTAATAATTTGATCCCTACCAGATTCTGCAACAACATGCCTTTTTGTGGAAAGCATCTTATGACTGACTACAAGGTCATCAGCCCAATAGTTTGCAAATAGCGGCCATGTATGTGTGCAAATCCATTCCCCAGATCAATTCAAACACGGTGAAACCGAATTGAATGGTTTTTTTTTACAGAGATAGCACTAGCAAAGGGCACCTCATATTCATGTTTAATATCCGATAGCACGTTGTATTTCAACAAGCTACTACAACCAACATTCAATTATACTCTTTGAGAAGGACAAAGAGTTATAGCAATAGACTACCCATGCATTTAGGAGAACATCTTGTTTTTAAGTCCTATTGGCCTACATCTTCTCTGAATTTATTTATTTATTTTGATTTAATTGATATATTTAATTGCAATATTTGCAGTACTTTTTAAACCAATTGACATGATCTCACGTGAATAACAGAATAGGAGGAGTATTATAGAGGCAAGCCAGCACACTGGGACAACGAAACCTACACTTTGGAGGCTTCGCAATACTTTGATATTATAATAATTTATTTTCTTTTCTTTATTTATTGCTTTCTTTATTGAACGCGATGGAACTTGTTACTGAGGTGTGCAAATTATTACATTCAAACAAAAAATTTAATTAGTCGCAATTATTTATTCAAAATCATATTATTTTACTTTTATTACCCTACTTAGTAATTCTTTTATTCCTATGGTTGGTTGGTTCTTATGTTTAGGGGCTGCGAGAAGGCTGTCATGTAGCCCCGTGCACTTTGGGTGTCTGTAGAATCTGTCAGATAACCGGTGATAATTGTGATGAATGTATTAGTGTGTGTATATGTTTTAATTTAAGTAAAGCCTGCAGACGATCAATTTTCAAGTAGTTCCTACTTTTGCCGCCAAACGCCACCGTTAACGACTACTAGTTCAGAACTTAGCTACCAGACGTCACTGCAGTGGGTTCTTGGCAACGAACGTAGTAACCTAAGAGCGTTGTTGACATTCTTAACCTATACAATTTAGCTTCACACAGGTGTAATTAGTGGAAGGTTCTTTAACATGTCATAAATCTATTACATGGGACCGCCGGCTTTACTTCCCCTCCAAAGGAAGGCATACTGAGTGATTTTTAACGCTCTTAAAAATCCGACGACTTCGGCCGGATTTGAACCCGCGATCTTGGGCATAGAAGCTCAGCATGCTACCAACTACGCCACCGAAGCCGCCTTTATTCCTATGGACTTACAATTTTTGCCATAAGGAATTTCATCTGGAAATTTCCGGAATTGGAGATTCACTGGGCACCTGAGCTGGGTGCGTTTTTCCTTTTTTCATTGACTTCGGAGTGTATGCCATAAATCAGGTGATTTCAATACCTTTTTCACGAATCTTTGAATAGTTTACGAGTGGGCCATCGATAATAAAAGACTTCCAATCTCTCTGGTCTAAATTCACACGAAAAATATAATAATGTAATCAAAACAAAACGTATGGCAGTCTGCATTAGCAAGGCTCTTCTGTTAGGGAAACTGTAAAATATTACTTCACTGTCAGAGTTTTTAATACAAATGTTATTTAGACTTTTCATTAAACATTTGAAATAATTTTAGCGCCATGAAAAACATTTATAGTGTATTTTGTCACAAAACGTACAGAGTAAATGTTGGACAACTGCCATCGATTCTAATAAGTTGCACACCTCTGTAGTTGGCTTGATGACGTTCGCCTTACTCTTCACCTAAAATCTCTTCACGAACTCATTGTGTTGCTTATGGCGTTCTTCTATCCAACTTGTGCCAGTTCCTGCTGCTGGATAAATGTGTGCTTATTTTCAGAGTTTCTCAAGATTTCTCGGTTTATCATTTTATTTTATTCAAGGTTCCCCCTTGTTTCCTCCAGCCAATTTATGCTCGAATATGTTGTATTAATTATATTGAAAAAATATGTTTGTTAGTTTATTGTTATCCATCCTAAATATATGCGCAGAAAATATCAACCGTCTCATGCGTACAGTGTTCGTGAAACGTTCTGTAGAGATCTGCAGTTCGTCTCTTGATCCAAATTTCTTGTGTAAAGCCAAATATTTTCATAAGAATTTTCCATTCTTGCTTTTCAATGTCTGCAATTATTGAATGGCATCCTAAAGTTATGGTTTCTGGCGCACATAGAGCTTCCGGGAGGACAACTGACATTACTGTTGAATTGTAGTGATTCCACGTTAATCTGAATGTTTGAGCTTCTTTGTGAGTTGGCTAACTGCTCAATCTTGATGGTAGAATTATTATTTAAACTACGATACATGTGAGATCGTCCAATTCTATCTTCCTTGCACGTTTTCGAAAGTTCTTCATATACTTGATTTTCTCAAATTAAATATGAAGGCCCTTCTGTGATGCTTTACTATGTAACCTATTGAGAGAATACTTAGCTTCCTCCTTGTTCTTAGTTATGATCGCTGGCAAATGCTGGGACGGTACCTTCTGACAGGCCACGGCCGCTTCCTTCCACAATCTTGCGCAGTTTCATTCATCTTCATTCATTTCATATATCATTAACTCCTCTCATGAGGTTGGCGTCAGTGAGGGTATCCGACCGTAAAAACCATCCGCCATATAGAATGTCATCCCCGACCCCGTTGGAAACGGGAGTAAGAAGGGATACATATACATTATTTGAGACAGTGCATATTGCAATGGTATTACTAATGGCTCTTATTCTTTAAAAATAAAACATGTCTGTTTTAAGTGTGGGCAAAGATGCGGGTGATTATTTTACTTTGTTTAAATACAATATACTATGCACGGTATATTTATAGACGAGAAGTTCAAATCATTCCATCTGGATTAAAAAGCATTCTAAAGCTTACCTTGAAAGAACGAGGATATTTAATTTACATTGTGCTGAACTTTACTCATTCTTTCACTCACTGCATTATGAATATTAAAGACCTGTGAAGTCGCTTCTTTATGATAGCATATTCTCGTTCCTAAATTAAGCAACGGTGTAACTAAATTACGGTGAATGCACCTGGAGCAACTCACTGAATGACACACAAGTAAATGAATGCAATACCATTGTGAAGTTACGCTTTAAAACGCGAGGAATGCGAAAACAAATATTTATGGCTTTCTTTTCACCACATTTGTATCTCTGTGTTCGGATGGTAAGGGACAGCCGTGATATATTAGTGAGAGGGAGACATGTAATTAATTTACTGATGCACAATTATAAGCACGCACCGAAATGTGAAAACAAATCAAGGGTTATTACTAAGGGTACACAAGTTTGTCAAAACAGGAAAGAAAAGAAAATATATAAAATAATACTCGTATACTTAATGTTTTAAAAATGGCACACAAACATAAAAAGTGTTGTCAAAAATACTGTTCCATTAACTCAAACCAGAATTAAATTCCTTGGCTGGGAATCGAAACCTAGCCTATGGGGTGACAGCCAATAATGCTAAACAACAATGACCAATCAAGAAATGGGGGAGATAACCAACCTCATCATATTTTCTCTCTGTCCATAGCTTCACCTGGATAATAATAATAATAATAATAATAATAATAATAAAAATAATAATAATAATAATCTTCATCATCAATGAGGCGTACATAATAATATTCTTTAACGGAGGAGGGAAAATGCTTCTACGCATGGCATGTCGGGCTCCTGAGTTGCAGACTTCCTCCGTTACTTCTGAACACTGCCTTGAAGCTAGGTACATTTTGTAACTAATACCATCTACACACTAGAAGAAGAGATGGTAAACAAATAAAGGGCTACATACATCCTGCCTCCCTGCGGGCCTTGATCAAAAGGCAGGAGGTAAAAGGAAAAGAAAAAGAAGGCTGACCCCTCGAAGAATGAGGGTATCAGAAAAGGTGAGACAAGGGCCAATTAAGGCGGGAGAGGAGGAGACTCCCTAGGCCTCGGAGACCCTAATACCATCGAGGTCGGAAAGGAGCAGGAGTTGACCTAGGGAGGTCGACTGGAAAGACAACAGAGAGGAGCCCGGCACAAGTAAGTGGAAGCAATGCCGGACTCAGCTGGGGTCCCGTGGTCGCCAACCCACGTCCCACTAGATGTGAGCCCCTGGAGGGGGGGGGGGGGGGGGGGGGGGGAGGAGAGAGATGGAAGAGAAGGAAGCGAATTCATATTCATCGGCTAGAAAGATTCAATCGCACTCCTTAGTTGGGCATAACGTTGTTTAAGGAAGAGTAATATTTTTAGTTAGTCTACTCCCGTTGTCTTCTGAACTCCTTCCTAAAATATATTTAAGGCAAATAGGCCATGCTCTGATAAGGAGTCTGTACTAAAATTCACCCTGCCTGTTCTTTTTTTACCGTGACCGTAACCGAAACTCGACTGTCGGCACTCCACCCGCTGTTGACCCCCCGACCTTTCCGCGAGGAATGGTAGTGGCGCTCTGATTCTTCTGGCGCGGGGCTGAAAGGTGAAAGTTCGCGTGGGAGGGCAAACTCTAATACACAATGGGCAACCAAAGCTATGGAATCTAAACCTTTTCACACATAAATAAATTCCAATATTGTGGAAAGAATTAAAGATAGAAATTTATAGTTCTAAATGAATCCAATTGGTATCTAATAAATTTACTACACCTTAGTCAATAATAATAAATTCGTATTGCCTCAGTTGCCGGGAGCAGACTTCGTTAATTGACGCCCAAAGGGCAGATTGCATGTCGAATTTTATCGCTCCTTGGAGCGCTTTGAAAGTCAAGGACGTTAGATATCTGAGCTCCTTGACATAATAGCGCTTTCTATTAGAGAAAGGAGGACATTTTTGTGTTGGCGGAAAATCCCGAGATTAATTTTGCCACTATGAACACGCCCTACTGAATTCAAATGAGTTCTTTAACATGCCAATAACGTATGGCATGCTTACCGTGATTTTCCTCGCCTTTCAAAAATCACTCACCACGCCCAGGAGCGAACCTGCAAGCTTGGGGTTGGTAGTCCGACACGATAACCACTCAAGCAGTGTGGCAAGCATAATAATAAATTAATATACTGTACATTAATGAATACAATTTAACAGTTGTGGCCACGGTGAAATTCCCATTGGAGAAACAATATAAATACATATTCCAACCTATGCTCCACTCCACAAAGGGACTTTATTCATCACACTTCTTACATTGTTGACCATCTCAAGATATATTTAAAGGGATATCTAGATTAATTTATAGGAAGATACAATATACAATGTAGTGTGCCCTTTCAGCAAGAAATATGCAAATCACAGTATGCCAGCATTGCTCAATTCGGGATTTTCGGGGTTGTAGTATGTTCTCCCACCCTGTGACTTACACATTTTGGATTAAATAGAGGATACACTTGCAAAAATAACAACAAAATCAACTCCTATTTCAAAACATTTAATTAACCAAAATTATGGCGCTACAAACAATAAAACAAATAAACTACTGACCAAAACCTTTCTACTTGTTCAAAGTGAACAAGGAATAACATAAGAATTAAACAAATATTATATTAAAACACATGGTTTCCTTTAAAACCAACAATTCATAATTATTTTTACTTCCATAAAGTATCTATCTTAAAGTTCCATATAACTACGAGCTCCTTTGGCTCGATACTTTCCAATAATAACGGTGTCATTCTTTTATACACCTCAAAAACTATTTTTATCTTTTCTTATCATCAAAACAAACATCTAATTACATTTAAAATACATGTTAATTCTTTACTTAAATATTTGGGCATTTCACATGTTCTCAGCATTTATCATCTCTCTCAAGTTTTACAAATTCACCATAGTGATCGGGAAAATACTTGTGTACTCCAGAGTCATAAAGATTACTTGACACAGTCAAAAACTATGATTACTCCCAGAATCTAGTTATCTTCATTTAACTCGTGGAACCCTACTTCCATACAACATTACAATAGGGATTGTTATTTATTTTATTTGTCTTATAAGACCACTATCACATAAGA
Organism: Meconema thalassinum; assembly: GCA_946902985.2. Taxonomy (NCBI): domain Eukaryota; kingdom Metazoa; phylum Arthropoda; class Insecta; order Orthoptera; family Tettigoniidae; genus Meconema; species Meconema thalassinum. Next base: position 278,320,077 of record OX336388.2, read on the forward strand.
AAATACGATCTGAACTGGCAAGCGATAATATCAATCTACAAGGACCTCGGTTCAACGCCCGGGTCATTAACAACTTTTAAACACTCACGGTGTATTTATTCCTTCTTACATACGGCCTTCCCCAACCCTCCTGCTACTAGGGTCTGGCCATATACTTGAGCGAGATTTATGACTGGGAGGGTGACTTCCCGTTTAGTCTGCGGGTGGAGCTCTCCTCAATGCTTTTAAAACAAATCTTCCTTTCTTTCAGTTCTCTGGAGAGACCTGGCATTTTACTTCTCTCTTTACTTTCAACAATATTATTGGGCTCATAAACCACTTTCGTAACCTTGGCATTTATTAATTATGAAAGGTCCTCATTGATTGGGAAGAGTAATACACTTTTTACGACGAATAATTAGGGGCTTCAACAACAAGAGGATTCTAGGTTCGAATCTCTTAACATGCCTCGGGAACCATTCCCACCTTGGAGGACTTATACAAAATGCGATTTAGGGTCGGCCGTGGCCTACATGACCTACGCTCATAATACCATACATTTGCTCCCTTTTATAATAATAACACACACATGGCCTCGTGATCTATGTCAATATTGGAGGACTTACAACATATCTCAATTTGCCGCAATCAACTACCCCTCATAAGTAATTTACCAAGTATATTTAAATTCTACGCGTTCCTAGCGTGACATCTTATTTTAATTGCGCTCCATTGCGCTGTACATTATTTACGGCCTAGCGTCTTCCAAAGAACTGATAAATTCCATATTAACCATTGATACATATCTCAATTTTTATATTAATCTTTTCCTTTGACAATAATCGCTCTATTTTTAAGAACATGCATTAACATCATGTCTTATACTTTTATTAAGGCTCCAACGCTCTAATTTTCATATCATTCAATTTAATCTTTATTTATATTTCCTTCATATTATTATTATTATTAATACGCTTGCTTTTATAACATTCGTCAAATACGCTGACATTTTATTCATACATTTCCTCTACAGGATTTATTCTTTCACATAATTATTTATAATTTCTCAAATTCTATTTTTGTTCAGACCGCGTTCTTATTCTGTAATTAGTTATTTAGAAACATCCCTTTTATTCCAACAACTCCGGTGGATTTGTACACAAACACTTCCCCGACACCAAAACTTAATGAAAATCTTTACTCACATGTTTTAGGTCGTTTCCTGACCTTCCTTCTCGTGCGATGCTTCATTTTTGCCCACTTTTTTTAAATTACTCCATCTTGTACAAATTCATGGCATGTACAGACATATCTTGACACATATTTAACACGTATACATTTAACACTGATAACATTTTAAATACACTGGTGTATCCGTTTAGAACACACAATAAAAACACTGAAATATATTACTTTTAACACAAAATCTTGACATATTTACACTTCACAAATTCTGATCACTAGGCCGCTATTGAAGCCTATCACACGTGACCTCCTGACCTCCCGTCTCCAAGGGTGAAATTTAGTAATGTCGGCTTCCTATCCTCTCCGAATTTGAAAGTCTCGAATCATCTACTTCCTCCCTGCAATAGCACTCCTTCGAATCCCTTTCTTGACGATCGGATATTTCTCTAACTTGAACGGCTCCCCTTTTAGATCCTATTTATTGATCTTAGCGAAAGTCTGTTCTGTTCACGGTCCCCTCGATAATCTATCGGTGACCTATGGATTTTATATAGCAACTAATACTTCTCGAGTGTTAGTGCTTTTGAAATAGTTCATCTGCTTTCTTGAAACAATGTCTATCGTTTCCTTCTTTTCTTCGCTGATTCGGTTCCCGAACTTCTAATCTTCTAGAATATTTTGCGAACCTTATTCTGTCTTTCCCTGCTCGGGTTCTTTAAATTTGATAAAATGTTTATCTCGCTGTTACGGTACTTCCGTACGTTATGATACTTTTGGTCGTTTACTTAAAAACCTATCGCCCTGAGTCCTAAGTTCGCAGCCTGCTTTGACTGTATTTTATGAACTTTTCACTGTAAATTTTATACTGTCGGACCTAAATCCTGTAACTAGGATTTCCTAATTTTCAACACGGCGATACTGTAATATTACTTCTTTGCACTTCCCTACGGATCACGTAAGTTATTGATACCTCGACGCCCTTGGCTGTCGGATATTAGCTATGCGATGTGATACAGCGTTTTTCCCCTCAAGGAAAGCTTGTATACTGTCCTCGATGTGTTTCAGCGTGACGCCCCCTCACGGACTGTCGGAATTCGGTGTCTGATGTAGCACAGTGACGCGCCCTCAGGCCGTTTGATAACTGCATGTACTGATACAGCGTGACGCCCCCCTGGGCTATCGGAAACTGCATGATTGGTCTGGCTTGGCCTGGACTTTTATACTCTTTAGTCACAGAAAGATAAAATCCTAGTCCTTTTCGTGACCAACTTTTGAACTAATTGTCGTACAATTATAAAAATTATATCTCCAGAAAGCTCGTCTTCCAAACGTCACATGATCTCACTGCGCATAAGAATCGATCGTGCATTTCGGAGATATTAATTAATTTGTAGTCTTCAGCTGCGTGGGTGTTGCTGTTCACTTTTAAATTCCCCACTCCTCTGGTATCAGTGAATCCCCAATGACGTATGCTGCGTTTGCAGTTCTTTCCTGTGCAATTATTACAAGGTATTTCTTTACACAACAATCTCTAATCCGAAATGATGCACAGTACTGTATTTATTTACTTATTTTTATTCCTGCAAATGGGTTAAATTTAATTATTCTTCTACTGGCACAGCGGCGCTGTTGCCGTTTTAATGCAAGCTAAACTGGATTTCCGAGTCACGCTTCTCAGTCTTACAGTGAAAACTTTCCACTCGTTCTATTAATATCCATGACTGGCTCCTTCTCAATGTCAAGAGGCATGATCTCATCTCCTGAACACTTGGTCCAGCTGCTTGCGCAACGTTAGGCTAGAACCCTTGCTTGAAATCTCTCTCCGTTCCATTAGAAACTGTGTGTTTCTTTCATTCCTTTCACAAATACATGGATTCGACCCCCTTTGAGCCAATGGTACATGGGTTCATCTCTCCCCTCCTTAGGTAAATAAATTTTCGAAAATTTTTGAGGAAATTTATTTTAATTATTCATAAAAATCTTATTTTTCCTTTAAATGTCGAAGCCATCATAACGTTCATCCGTACCCTCTGATTTTTATTCCTTAAAAATCCCACGATAATTTGGTTTCTTTCATCTTTTTTTAAAGTCATATCCGGTAATTGTGTAGGTTGGGTACGCTCTGTCCCTACCCTTTCGTTCCTTTTCCTTATTTATTTGTCTGGACTACAAGTCTCCAGAACCTCATTCTTCTTTACGGGTTTGGTCTATCCCTACCCGTTTCTTTATTTCATCATTTTCCTTTCTTAAATTGAAATTTTCTTCTTCAACAAAATCAATTATTTCTTTTATTTCCCAATATAATTTCTCCAATTCGCATTCGCACTCGAATGGTTGAGCTCTGTTTCCTTCTTCTACCTTATTCTCGTTTATATCAAAAGTGGATTCCTCATCTCTAAACTGTTCCATAACCAGGGCTTGTTCATTGGCTTCATCGAAGTCTTCGGGAGGGTAATATACTTTCAAATTCGCTGAATTCATGGTCACTTCGTGATTCGTTTCACAGTGCCGAATTCTATAGGCATTATTTCTCAAATCTCTTATTATTTGGTACGGTCCATGGTACATTTTCTGGAACTTTTTGTACACGCGGTTCCCTGGATCCGAAATGGCTGGTCTTTTTACTAACACCATTTCTCCCGCTAGTAGTGGCCGATGATACCTCTTGTGCCTATTTCTTCTATGCCTCCTGTCGGCTTGAGCTTTTAGATGCTCAAAGGCTCTTCTAATACGTACATCTCTTCCAGGCTGAGCGTCTGCTGGCCTAGGAATTACCAGACTCCAAGGTCTTTCTGGTTGCTCATTCCGATGTAACGTTATTGGTATCTCTCCCGTAGATTCATGGATTGTGTTGTTTATACAAAATTCGATAATATCCAAGATATCTATCCACTTCCAATTTTCTTCGGCACAGTATATTCTACAATACTTGGCCGTCTCCCTCATCACTCTTTCTACAGGATTTGCCTCAGGATGGCGAATACTTGACAAAATCTGACGTATTCCAAGTCCTTCTAATTCTTGTCTGAACTCTACACTGGTGAAACAACTACCGTGATCCGACAACAAATTCTCAGGTTTTCCCAGAATCGGTATCACTTTTTCTTTGAGTCGTTTTAACACCTGTTTGGTACTAGTCTTCTGTATGGGAGCAAGGACAACCATTTTTGTGAAGACATCCATAGCCACCATTATGTGTCGATTTCCTCTTCTTGCCTTGGGCAAAGGTCCGAAATTATCAATAGATATGATTTGACCTGGCCTCTCGGGCAACAATGGTATAGGCTTTTGTCTCATCAGAAATTTATTTGGTTTAATCCTTTGACATAGATCACATGTCTTTAGCGTGTCCCTTACAGTTTCTCTCAGTCTCGGCCATACAAATGCTTCTTTCAGCATCGAGACTGTTTTGTCGACTCCCATATGTCCGAACGATCTATGGGCTAACCATACTATTTTCCTCTGCAAAATTGCAGGTACAACAATCCTTAATCGTGTATGGTCAGAGTCCACAAACTTATATAATAATCCATTATAAAATGTGTAATCTTGAGCTATCTTATTAGCTTCCGTGTACGCCGGTGTTCCCCTTATCAATCTTCCCTCAAGGAAAGATATGAGCATGTTCATCCATGCATCCTCACGTTGCCGTTGACTAATGCTTCTTAACTCATTTAGAGTACGCTGATCCCTGTCTTCCAAATCAATAGCCATTACTTCCTCTTCTGTGGACTCTGGCTGTCTACATAAATAGTCTGGAACTATATTTTCTTTTCCTGGGCAGTATTCTATCTTTACATCAAACTGTTGAATATATAAAGCCCAACGCATCAACCATTGACTGGATAGATCAGTCTTCATCAAAAAGGTTAAGGCTTTATGATCCGTCCTTAAAGTGACTTGAAACCCAATATTGCAACGCGTGCAATATCGCTAACAGCTCCATTTCGCTGATCGTATAATTTTTCTCGTGTGGTTTCAGTCTCCGACTTGTGAAAGCTAGATAATTTTTCTTATCAGGGTTATCCGGGTTTTCCTGATATAGCATTGCCCCTATTCCAATCTGGGATGCATCTGTTTGAATGATAAATCTCTGATTAAAATCAGGATATCCTAGCTTCACATAGTTTAAGAGCATTTCCTTGGCCTCCACAAATGCTTTTTCTGTTTCCTCCGTCCATTTCCACTTGCCCCCTTCTTCAGAAGGTCCTGTAGTGGTGCAACAGTTTTTGTGTATGATGGACAATGTCCTGAGAAAAATCCAATCAATCCCAAAAACTGGCGAACGTTCTTCACCTTCAAAGGCCTTGGAAAATCTCTTATCGATTCTAATTTGCATGGATTTGGTTTAACACCATCCTTGTCAATTACATGCCCTAAAAATGTTACTTGTCTTTGACAAAAATTAGACTTCTTTAAATTGATTTTAAAATTTGCCCTTCTTAAGTCTTCCAATAATTTCTTCAACTTTTCTAAATGTTCCTCAATGTTCTCCGAGGTAAGCAAAATATCATCCACATAACGGATAGTGCAATCTTTCACTTCCTCTGACAGGTTTCGATCAAGCGCTCTTATTAAGGAAGATCCTGCGGTTTTCAATCCAAACGGACATCTCCTGAAACAATAGGTTTGTTGGTCGAACTGAAATCCAGTTAACAGGCTGGTTTTCTCTTCCAGTTCGAGATGATGATACGAAGAAGTCATATCAATATTTGTAAAAATTTTCTTGCCTTTGAATTTCCTCAGTATTTCTTTTATGGGTGGTGCTGAATCATTTTCTGGTATGATTTTTGCATTTAAATTCCTGGCATCTAAACACACCCTTACTGAGCCATCCGGTTTACTCACAATCACTAATGGACTAACATATGGTGTCGCCATCTTTTCTATAACACCTGCATTCATCATCTCCTGCAGTGTTTTCTTCGTTTGTGGGTAATGTTTTTCCGCAACCGGGTATGGTTTTTGTCTGAACGGTGCCCAATCATTGACTTGGAACGCGTATTTAAAATTTTCAATCTTCCCTGGCTTGGAATCAAATACGTCCCTAAAATTTAGTAATAATTTCTTTAATTGTTCCTTATTTTCGAGGTTAACTTTAGCTTCCTCTACTTTTCCTGACAGGTTGGTCTCGAACTCAGTTTCCAAATTATCTTCGAGTTCTATGTTGAGGACTTCAAATATCTTTTCTATGTCCTTATAACCTTCCTCAGTTACTTCTTCCACATGCCATACCTGTTCTCCTATTTTCACATCCTGTTCCTGTAGGTTAATGTTTTGTTCATCCACATCCTCTCTTTGAATTCTAATGCAGTTTTGCGCTAGGTCTATGATGACCCTGTTCTCACGGATAAAATCAATACCTAATATGACATTATACGGTAATTGATTTACCAGCAAAAAGCATTGCGAAATTTCAGTGGTACCCATGATCAGATCGATGTATACCTGAAATTTACATGTTAAAGATTTTTCAGGAATACTCCCCTTAATCTTTACACTTGATGTGGGAATTTTCAATACGCGCCCCCTGTTTCCATTTCATTTAGAAGGGTTTGCGTAATTAAACTTATTGTGGATCCGGTATCAATTAATGCCCTGACCAGTAATCCTTCTATCCTTAGCATAATTATGGGTAATTCTCTTTTAATAGGTGGGATTCCTTCCACCTCCTCGTTAATTAGCTCATCTGGTCTTGCTGTCCAATTCACAATTTCTACCTCCTCCCAGCTCCTGGTATGTTTCCACTTTTGACGATTTAAATTTGAAGTTTTTTTTATCCTGAGGGCTTCCTTTCCCCTCATTCATTAATTGAGCTTGTAGTTCCAAGCTTTGAGCTCCGTCTAGTCGGTCGGGTGATTTCCGGTTCTTTATTGCCTCACTCCAACGGACTTTTTGCCTTTCAGGTTCGTCTGGTCGTTCATTCATATAACGAAGACTTTCCTGATATCTCTCTTCTATTTCGGCCCGATATTCATCATCCCTATCCTCTGGCCTTACGTTCCTTCTGGGATAATTCTCCCATTTCTTTCGGTTTTCTTGCCTCTGATGGTTATTGTTATAGGGTCGGCTCTCTTGTTGCCTATAACCCGTATTCCTAGGATTTCTTCCTCGATATCCTCCTCTGTAGTATGGCTGTATTCCCCTAGGCTCTTGGTGCCCATACTCTCGACCCAGTCCCTGAGTATCAGTACTAGTGGACTGATTTCTGGTCGATGGTTTCTCTCTGGTTTCCTGACTGCTGGCCATATGTACCTGTTCAGTCTGTCTTTGATGCCTAGGAGTTACGTGTGACGTCGTCATATCTAATTGACGTAGTACGCTCTCCACCTCCACAGCACTTCTGGCTTTGGAAGAGATTAACAGCCTCTGGATCTCATATGGAAGTTGTCTTGCAATGGCGGCACACAGGTCGTTCTCAGCTGGAGCAATGTCAAGTTCCCGGAATTTACACAGCTGAGCGGTGAAAAATTCTGAGTACTTTGTTGGTGCATTTGTGCTGTACTTCCTAGAGTACAGATCTAGCCTTAAATTCTCTTGGACGTCTGCTGCCCAATATCGTTTTAAAAAGGCTTCTCTAAAGCCTTACACCGTTTCAAAGGTGTACCTGAAGCTTCTGAACCAAGTAAGACAATCACCTGCCAACAGCTTCTCAATTATCTCAGTCTCCGATCCTGAGGAACTTTCATTTCGTTTAAGTACTCTGCGACTTCCTTTAACCAGTATTTTGGAGTAATTGACATGTTATTACCCGTAAACTTTACCGGTCTGTCCTCATTCAATTTGATAATGTTTATTATCTGACCATTTGTCTGGTTCATGTATGGGGTTGACATCGCCATCGGATATCCTGGGTTTTTATAAGGGCTCTCCCCTCCTAAGTCCCTATCTGTATCTGTGCCTTGTTCACGAGGATCTACCCATCCTGTCTTTGGAAACTCATCCTGACTCTCAAATTCTAACTTCCTTTCTCGTCGGGCACTTTCTTCATTAGCCATGAGTTGAATTTCCATTTGACTATTCTTGTGTTCAGTCCTTTCCAACCGTGATCTTAATTCATTTTGAATTCTTTCTTGATTCCTTTTACTATCTTCCTCTACCTTTTTGAGTTGGAATTTCTCTTCCCTGAAACGATCCCTGATTTCAGCTAATTGATCTTCTACCTCTTTCTTGATGAACATGACCTGTTCTGTTATAATTTCTGGTTTAACGTCACCTCTGGTATCTAGGTCTTATCGTATTTCCTTTATTTTCTTCTCCATTTCTCTTTGTCCTTTGACCATATCTACTTTAATTCATTCAAGCTTTTCCTCAGTTTTCCCTTGACTCTTATATAATCTTGTTAATTCATTTTGGACCTGGTTTACCTCAGTACTGGTTGTTCCTACTTGCACCTTTAATGTTCCAATGGTTTCCTGAACCTCATTGATGCCCTTACTTATCTCGTCTAACTTATGGGTACTTTCCTTATTTTCGTCCTCTCGTTGTTTTCTTTCACTCTGGAGATGCCCCTCGTATATACCTAATCTTCGATTTATTTCACCCTCGTACTTCTTTAAGTTCTCATCTACCTGCCCCTGTAAAATGATCAAATTGCTCTTTCCTATTCTTCGCATCTTCCTGATTCTGAATTCTCATATCATTTACTTCGGCCTGAACTACACCGATTTTGTTCTCGAGGGTTCCTACTTTCTCCTCAAACCTTTCAAATCGGGTTCCTAGCTCATTCACTTTTTTTTTATCTCATCCCGGGATGTTTTACAGATATCGCTGTTAGATTCTATCTGAGTTTTTAATTCGTTGTGCACCCCTTGGATCTGGGTTACAAGTTTCTTTTCACAATCATCACCCTTTTCTTCCATCTTATTTAATTTAATTTCCATGGAACTCAACTTTCCATTCAAAATTCCAAAATTTTCTTGACACTTAGTTTGGGACTCTCCCATACTTTCTTTCAAGGTCTTTATTTGGCCTTGCAACTCGGACTTATGTACATTATTTTCCTCTTTAATTTCACTTGTGATTTTCCCTTTGAACTCAGTTAACTTCTTCCCAAACTCAGTGTCAAAACCTTGAAATTTGTTATCCATTGTCCCTTCTATCTCAGCCTTCAGTTCACGGTTCATGTTTTTACACTCGGCCTGGATAGATTCTAATTTAATTCCCATGTTATCACTATTATTTTTAGTGACTCTAAACTTTGATTCATGGATCCTAAATCCCTTTTATTTTCAGTCTGTTGGCTGTCCAACTTATTGTTTATGGCCTCCAAGAGCCGTTGCATCTCCTCACTCAATGCCATCTTATTAGAATACAGTGGGCTACTCATGCCACATCGCTAGTACATGCTTGAGAGATGGTAATCTGAACCTTTGTGTCTCAATTTCTTCAAAAATTTACTTTGGTACGGGATTTTTACTACAACGTACCCTTTTGATATCTTTATTCAAACTCAAAAACTTTATGGAAATATTTAAAATTCAAAATTTCGAAAAATCATTTTTTCCAAAAAATGAAAATTTTGATTTTTCGAGAAAACTCGGGTTTTCCCTAGGAAAACTCGGCCCTGCGTACTGGGCGCCATGAAATATCAGTGGTAGGGGGTTGTTTAATTCAGGGCTGCTCAGTGTGAGTTTCTAGGGACCCATGCGGTCAGTTAATATTATACGTTGTAGCTACTCCTATCATTATTTTACTTTACATGAAATGACCGTCTTTAGTGTTCCTCTAGTTATTAATCCAAGCACATTACTTTATATACCCCCATGTGCCCTTTCAGCAAGAAATATGCAAATCACAGTATGCCAGCATTGCTCAATTCGGGATTTTCGGGGTTGTAGTATGTTCTCCCACTCTGTGACTTACACATTTTGGATTAAATAGAGGATACACTTGCAAAAATAACAACAAAATCAACTCCTATTTCAAAACATTTAATTAACCAAAATTATGGCGCTACAAACAATAAAACAAATAAACTACTGACCAAAACCTTTCTACTTGTTCAAAGTGAACAAGGAATAACATAAGAATTAAACAAATATTATATTAAAACACATGGTTTCCTTTAAAACCAACAATTCATAATTATTTTTACTTCCATAAAGTATCTATCTTAAAGTTCCATATAACTACGAGCTCCTTTGGCTCGATACTTTCCAATAATAACGGTGTCATTCTTTTATACACCTCAAAAACTATTTTTATCTTTTCTTATCATCAAAACAAACATCTAATTACATTTAAAATACATGTTAATTCTTTACTTAAATATTTGGGCATTTCACATGTTCTCAGCATTTATCATCTCTCTCAAGTTTTACAAATTCACCATAGTGATCGGGAAAATACTTGTGTACTCCAGAGTCATAAAGATTACTTGACACAGTCAAAAACTATGATTACTCCCAGAATCTAGTTATCTTCATTTAACTCGTGGAACCCTACTTCCATACAACATTACAATAGGGATTGTTATTTATTTTATTTGTCTTATAAGACCACTATCACATAAGAAAATACGATCTGAACTGGCAAGCGATAATATCAATCTACAAGGACCTCGGTTCAACGCCCGGGTCATTAACAACTTTTAAACACTCACGGTGTATTTATTCCTTCTTACATACGGCCTTCCCCAACCCTCCTGCTACTAGGGTCTGGCCATATACTTGAGCGAGATTTATGACTGGGAGGGTGACTTCCCGTTTAGTCTGCGGGTGGAGCTCTCCTCAATGCTTTTAAAACAAATCTTCCTTTCTTTCAGTTCTCTGGAGGGACCTGGCATTTTACTTCTCTCTTTACTTTCAACAATATTATTGGGCTCATAAACCACTTTCGTAACCTTGGCATTTATTAATTATGAAAGGTCCTCATTGATTGGGAAGAGTAATACACTTTTTACGACGAATAATTAGGGGCTTCAACAACAAGAGGATTCTAGGTTCGAATCTCTTAACATGCCTCGGGAACCATTCCCACCTTGGAGGACTTATACAAAATGCGATTTAGGGTCGGCCGTGGCCTACATGACCTACGCTCATAATACCATACATTTGCTCCCTTTTATAATAATAACACACACATGGCCTCGTGATCTATGTCAATATTGGAGGACTTACAACATATCTCAATTTGCCGCAATCAACTACCCCTCATAAGTAATTTACCAAGTATATTTAAATTCTACGCGTTCCTAGCGTGACATCTTATTTTAATTGCGCTCCATTGCGCTGTACATTATTTACGGCCTAGCGTCTTCCAAAGAACTGATAAATTCCATATTAACCATTGATACATATCTCAATTTTTATATTAATCTTTTCCTTTGACAATAATCGCTCTATTTTTAAGAACATGCATTAACATCATGTCTTGTACTTTTATTAAGGCTCCAACGCTCTTATTTTCATATCATTCAATTTAATCTTTATTTATATTTCCTTCATATTATTATTATTATTATTAATACGCTTGCTTTTATAACATTCGTCAAATACACTGACATTTTATTCATACATTTCCTCTACAGGATTTATTCTTTCACATAATTATTTATAATTTCTCAAATTCTATTTTTGTTCAGACCGCGTTCTTATTCTGTAATTAGTTATTTAGAAACATCCCTTTTACTCCAACAACTCCGGTGGATTTGTTCACAAACACTTCCCCGACACCAAAACATAATGAAAATCTTTACTCACATGTTTTAGGTCGTTTCCTGACCTTCCTTCTCGTGCGCTGCTTCATTTTTGCCCACTTTTTTAAATTACTCCATTTTGTACAAATTCATGGCATGTACAGACATATCTTGACACATATTTAACACGTATACATTTAACACTGATAACATTTTAAATACACTGGTGTATCCGTTTAGAACACACAATAAAAACACTGAAATATATTACTTTTAACACAAAATCTTGACATATTTACACTTCACAAATTCTGATCACTAGGCCGCTATTGAAGCCTATCACACGTGACCTCCTGACCTCCCGTCTCCAAGGGTGAAATTTAGTAATGTCGGCTTCCTATCCTCTCCGAATTTGAAAGTCTCGAATCATCTACTTCCTCCCTGCAATAGCACTCCTTCGAATCCCTTTCTTGACGATCGGCTATTTCTCTAACTTGAACGGCTCCCCTTTTAGATCCTATTTATTGATCTTAGCGAAAGTCTGTTCTGTTCACGGTCCCCTCGATAATCTATCGGTGACCTATGGATTTTATATAGCAACTAATACTTCTCGAGTGTTAGTGCTTTTGAAATAGTTCATCTGCTTTCTTGAACCAATGTCTATCGTTTCCTTCTTTTCTTCGCTGATTCGGTTCCCGAACTTCTAATCTTCTAGAATATTTTGCGAACCTTATTCTGTCTTTCCCTGCTCGGGTTCTTTAAATTTAATAAAATGTTTATCTCGCTGTTACGGTACTTCCGTACGTTATGATACTTTTGGTCGTTTACTTAAAGACCTATCGCCCTGAGTCCTAAGTTCGCAGCCTGCTTTGACTGTATTTTATGAACTTTTCACTGTAAATTTTATACTGTCGGACCTAAATCCTGTAACTAGGATTTCCTAATTTTCAACACGGCGATACTGTAATATTACTTCTTTGCACTTCCCTACGGATCACGTAAGTTATTGATACCTCGACGCCCTTGGCTGTCGGATATTAGCTATGCGATGTGATACAGCGTTTTTCCCCTCAAGGAAAGCTTGTATACTGTCTTCGATGTGTTTCAGCGTGACGCCCCCTCACGGACTGTCGGAATTCGGTGTCTGATGTAGCACAGTGACGCGCCCTCAGGCCGTTTGATAACTGCATGTACTGATACAGCGTGACGCCCCCCTGGGCTATCGGAAACTGCATGATTGGTCTGGCTTGGCCTGGACTTTTATACTCTTTAGTCACAAAAAGATAAAATCCTAGTCCTTTTCGTGACCAACTTTTGAACTAATTGTCGTACAATTATAAAAATTATATCTCCAGAAAACTCGTCTTCCAAACGTCAAATGATCTCACTGCGCATAAGAATCGATCGTGCATTTCGGAGATATTAATTAATTTGTAGTCTTCAGCTGCGTGGGTGTTGCTGTTCATTTTTAAATTCCCCACTCCTCTGGTATCAGTGAATCCCCAATGACGTATGCTGCGTTTGCAGTTCTTTCCTGTGCAATTATTACAAGCTATTTCTTTACAAAACAATCTCTAATCCGAAATGATGCACAGTACTGTATTTATTTACTTATTTTTATTCCTGCAAATGGGTTAAATTTAATTGTTCTTTTACTGGCACAGCGGCGCTGTTGCCACTTTTAATGCATGCTAAACTGGATTTCCGAGTCACGCTTCTCTGTCTTACAGTGAAAACTTTCCACTCGTTCTATTAATATCCATGACTGGCTCCTTCTCAATGTCAAGAGGCATGATCTCATCTCCTGAACACCTGGTCCATCTGCTTGCGCAACGTTAGGCTAGAACCCTTGCTTGAAATCTCTCTCCGTTCCATTAGAAACTGTGTGTTTCTTTCATTCCTTTCACAAATACATGGATTCGACCCCCTTTGAGCCAATGGTACATGGGTTCAGTAGATATAACGTATGCCATTTTTGCAAAATTATTTTTATTAACATCAAATTAACCTTCAGAGTGCTATCGACGAAACGGTTCGTCGCTACACGCGCACCCTTTAAGTTCCACATTCAAGGTGTTTGAGGCGATGTTATTTAAACATAGACTTACCTGCTCTTTGGTTATAGTCCATAGAATCATTCACTTTGCATTTTCAATCTCTACGCCAGTCATTTGTTCAAAGAGATGGAAAAGTTTGACTTATGTTTGACTTCTATGCACTGTAATGGCTGACAACACACCTTGTAGTAGTTCATGTATTGACGATTCTAAGCGTTTACCACACCCAGGAGGGGGATTGGAGGATGTATCCCCCCCCTAAAGGTCTGATTTGTCACCCGTAGTAAAAGGCTGTGGTGTCAAGCGAGAGCTCATTGAAGGATGGATTGGAGGTCCGTTGTGTTTTCCGATGAAAGCCGATTCTGCCTTGGTGCTAGTGATGGCCGTGTGTTGGTTAGAAGGAGGCCAGGTGAGCGCTTGGGGAGCAATTCCTCTGACAGTAGGAGCACTCTCGTTGTTATCTCACGTCCGTCTGGTGATTCGACCTGTTGTGCTGCCATTCATGAACAGCATTCCCAGGAGTTTATTCCAACAGGATAACGCACGCCCCCATGCCACTGTTGTAATCCAACGTGCTCTACAGAGTGTTGACATGCTGCTTGGCCTGCTCGATCCCCTGATCTGTCCCGAATCGAGTATGTATGGGACATCATTGGAACACAACTCCAGCGTCATCCACAACCGGCATTAACAGTCCCTGTATTGACCAACCACGTGCTACAGGCATGGAACTCCATCCCACAATCTGACATTCGGCACCTGTTCGACACAATGCGTGCACGTTTGCATGCCTGAATTTAACAGTCTGGTAATTATGCCGGCTATTAATAGACCAGCATGGCACATTTGCGATGACTTTTCTCGCGCGGACATTAACCTGTTGTCTTGTACCTTTAATCAATTAAATATGTTGCCCCGCCAAATATATTGTCAACATCTCCGTACTCTGCATTCCTTATTTCATTGTGTTGGGATATTATTCTCAGCCAGTGTATTAATATAGATTATCAGATCAACAAACATGATCAAAAACGTTCCAATCTTCTCATTGAAGGAACAACTATGACAGAGTTTCAGCATCTTCGTGCTGTTCACATACGAGAGATTTCTCTGTAAGACGGTGGTGACAGCTACCAACCATTTTCCACAACGTTAACGAGATCCTCGGAAACATAACACGTGGCTTATTACCACTATTATATAACCCAGAAGTATAATATTTATGAAGTCATAACAGACATTTTATGACTCCCTGTGATTGTAATGTGTCCTATGTTCGTATATTCGGGCCGTTAAAAAGCTTTATAGCTTTATAGCATGGCCTCATCAATCACTGGGTATTACTCGACAACGGGATACTGTATCCAAGTAAAACTGCTCTCTGCGTAATTACTTAGTTACATCCACTAAGAGGCTAACGGCTTCTAGGTTTTGCTACTTACTTGCTAGCTAAATGAAATTCACTTCCTGGAGGTAATTTGCTAATTAATATCTGCTGATTACATTAAGACTAGAGTGAAGCCCGGGTTCTAGCTCTTCAGGCAAGCAACGCATTGTTGAGAACATGCCATAGACTAGACCTTCCATGAACACTATTCCTTTAGGGGATATGGACTTGGGAATTTACAAACAGTGTACCTTAGAGACATAGACTTGGTAATATACTTATCATCATCCTCTAAGGCAGAGATTTCCAAACTTTTTCTCGTGGCGACACCCTATTAGCCCACATAATTCTACATGACAACCATTAAATTATTTTCTTCTTCGTCTTCTTCTTGTGCTTCGCGAATGGGTCGCTTAGGACCACGCGAAATCAACACTTTCTAGCCTTCCTGTTGGCCCAGTATTCCTTTATTCGCAACGAGTGGGTCTGTTTCCGTTGCTCTGACCATTGATGTGGTGTAGACTTCTTCTTTTCTTCCTCTAAACTCAGCGTCTGAGTGGTTTTCCTGATTTCCTTCCGGTCATGTAAGTTTGGTGATCCTAATTCCTTTAAGTCTCTCTCTGTAAATTTATACCAATTCGGTCTAGTAGCCTTGTTATTTAATAAAGTATGTATTTTGTGTGTCAGTCTGTTCGGGTCCATTCTTTCAATGTGTCCCATAAATGGATTCTTCGCATTCGCATTGTTACTGGTTTTTATTTGCTTATTTCTGTATTAGGCTTTGTTCTTGGTCCAAGGATTTTTCTCATTATTTTACGTTCTTTCACTTCTATTTGGTGTTTTAGTGTTTTGTGTTCGAGATTGAGTGTGTCTGAAGCATAGAGAGCTTCAGATTGGAATACAGTTGTATAGTTTTGCAGTTCCAGGGGAGACTCTTTCCGTTATAAATATTGTTTGTCGATTGAAAAGCGGTTTCCATTTTCTGAAGCATCCATTCAATTGATTTCCTTTCGTTACAGTTTGCTGTAATCCATTCACCTAATTATTTAAATTCGTTTACTCGAAAGATTTTGTTGTTGCCAATTTGAAGTTCATTTGATGCGGGTTTGATGTCAAACATAAATTTTGTTTTTTCAAACGAGATTCGTAATCTAATTTCCGCCACTTGTTCTTGTAGTAGTTCAATTTGCTTTTGCGCGTCAGAGATATCTTGGGCAATTAGTGCCATGTCATCAGCAAATGCTAATTAGTCTAATTAAATACCTTTCAGTTTTGGCCCCAGTCTGTGTGTTGGTGCACCAGTTTTTCTCCATTCCCGTACAACTTTCTCAAGAGCACAATTGAAGAGAAACGGGGACAGTCCATCGCCTTGTCGTACTCCTGTTTCTATTTGAAAGTCTGTGCTCAGTTCTCCCATAAATTTCACCTTGGATTTGCTCTCCGTGAGTGTTTCTTTGATAATGTTTGTCGTCTTCTGATAAAGTACAAATTCAGCTAATACTTTAAAAAGTGATCCTCTGTCTATACTATCGTATGCTTTCTTGAAGTCGACGAATGTGATAACATAATTCTTGTTTGATGAGCTGTGGAAATATTTCATAGATTTCTTTAGATTTATAATTTGCTCTAAGCATGACCGTCCTTTTCTAAATCCTCCATGATATTCGCTGATTTCTGTATCCAGTTGAGATTCTGCACGGTTCAAGAGAGCTTTGGACAGAATTTTATAAGCTACTAGCAGGTACCCGTGGCTTCGCCCGCGATCAAGACAATGGGGACGATGCATTATTGCTGATAATTGGTCTATTCTATTACATTAATCGCGGCTATAGGTGTGTCCATTCTAATTGTGAATATTCTGATACATACAGTATATTGATATGATCAGCAAAGTGGGAATTTTATCGAGTTGTGAACGTCTGCAGGGTTCGTTGTTACATTATGTTAACAGATTTTAAAATTACATTTATGGTTTTGCCATCTTCTGCTGAGACATAACGATTTTGTTGTCCGGATGCTCGCGAGCACGCCACATACCGTTGGCCATGGGAAAAAATTGTTTTGTCTAAATGTACACGTGCTACTGTTAAGTGTGTGTCATTGCGCTTTGTTAAAGAAATTGCGAATATTGTTTGAAGAGGGAACTGCACACTTGCACACTGGAATGGCAAATCTATCGGAATATGGGGAATTAAATGTATTCTTACTTAAGCTATTCTGGATGTAATTTGGCCATACTAATTGATGATTTGAACGTAAATATATCCCTATTAATAGACCTATAGTTAAATATCGCTCACCTTGGCCGCTGATGTACATTATGCAGTCTCTTCCAGTGTTACATCCCAGGGATTGAAAATCTCCAACGACCCTTTTGCCCCACATGCCTCTCAAAGTAATTAAAATTCCTGATTGTTGTTGTTTGATTCTTCAGTTTTTTAACTGGTTTGATGCAGCCCTCCATGTATCCCTCTCCTGAGCTAATAGTTTCATTTCTACATAGCTACCACACCCTACATCCGAGGCAATCTGTTTAACCCTGGTTTACCCCTACAGTTCTAGTCTGCGACCCTCCCATCCATAACTACTGTCGACCAAACTATTATGTGTACTCGAGTTTGAAGTTTGTTTGTGAAGTAACCGATAGACCTATATAAAATCCAGTAACATAATCATTTTCGTCGTTCTATTTTACGTTAGATCATGTAGGTTTGGAATTTTTAATTTATATTTTAATATTTTTTATCACAGTTGGAACACAAGAAGTGCCTGTTTTTAAGCGTTTTTCAACCATGCGTCACATTTAAGAATTATTATCTCACAAACCCGTCATCAGATCGAATACAAATTTTAACACAACATACACTATGGATTTTATATAGCAACTAATACTTCTCGAGTTGCCAAGATGGGCTACATCACGCGTCATGGCACGTCTCGCTCGGAAGTGATGGGCTCCATATCAGCAACGCTGTATAGCATTTCCCGGAGCGGCTAGCTGGTGAACCATGTCTTAATTTTCCGTACAAATACAAACCGATATAAAATAAGTGAATTAATTTACCTATTTCACAGTCATACAGCATAACTTTTTGATGTATAAGGATTACAACGCAACCAAGAACTACCTTTTCCAACGACCCCGAGCCGAGAAAGAGTTACCTTACAAAAATAATAACAACATTCGTTCTTGAACACACAAAATTTCGAAATTAAGAAACCAGTTATACAACATTCCAGTGTATATTGTGTTAAAATTCGGATTCGATCTGATTACGGGTTTGTGAGATAATAATTCTTAAATGTGACGCATGGTTGAAACACGCTTAAAAAGGGGCACTTTTTGTGTTTCAACTGCGATAAAAAAATATTAAAATATAAATTAAAAATTCCAAACCTACGTGAACTAACGTAAAATCGAACATCGAAAATGATGATGTCATTGGATTTTATGTAGGTCTATTGGTTACTTCACAAACAACCTTCAAACTCGAGTGCACATAATATTTTGGTCGACAGTAAGCTTGCTATTCCTGGGTGTCATAATATGTGTCCTACCCTCCTATCTCTTCTCTTCATTAGCAGTCGCCAGAAACATCTCTCCTCTCCCACTCGTCTTAATACCTCTTCATTTGTTACCCTAACTACCCATCTGATCATCATTCTCCCTTATCACCACATTTCAAAAGCTTCAATTCTCCTCTTTTATGCTGCATTAGTACAACTCAGCAACTTTTCTAGGTTCAAGCCGTGCCTTGTGCGGGGATTCAATGGCCGTGAAAGACAAAACAACAACTTTATTGAAATAAGTTTGCCCAATTCCTCAGTAAGAGTAATTAAGAAACAATAATAATTAACGTGACAGCCGGTAGAATACGACACATTCGACTGTGAATCAACGTTGCAGATCATGGTTAAAAACGAAAAAGAGCAGATCAGAATTGGCAAACAAAAATATTCAGATAAGAAAAAACAAATTTATAAAGAAAATGAAAGCATACCGTGCAAAATAGAAAGTATCTTAACATTGTAAATTCGAGTAAACTTCTGAAAGCTCGCTTACAACAACCAGCCGAAAGAGTATAAAATTAGACTCAAAATCACGATCGTATCCGAGCCCCAAAAGCAACCTCTATATATAAAATATATCTCATTTTACGCGTATCAATGCGAGGAGCAACGTTCGTGGTTAGAGGTGGGAACCGAACCCAGCGTTTTAAGGCCCTAAAACGAACGGTTTTCGAGATATTGCCAGAAAACTATCCCCGGTCTGCGAAATTTCAGCGGTTGCCATAGTAACGTTGATCTGTTTCTCAGAGGGAACACAGTTATTTGGGAATATCTCCGAAACCGTTCATTTTAGGAACTTAAAAAGTGTGTTTCGGGGTCCCTACAGGACCTCCGAGTATTGTTTCTCGTATGTGGCGGCTTAAAATGAGCTAAATCCGAACATTTTACCGACTGTCCTTGCTCAGTGCCAAAGGGCCGAAAAAAGTCACTTACAAATTGAATTTTCAAAAACCGTTTCTTATTGGGCCTCTACATACTCGGATCAACCAACATGCAAAATTTCAGCTTTCTAAGTCTAGTGGTTTGAGCCCTGCGTCGATGAGTCAATTTTGGATTGTCAATGCCGAAGGACCGAAAAAAGTCACTTACAAATTGAATTTTCAAAAACCGTTTCTTAGTGAGCCTCTACATACTCGGATCAACCAACATGCAAAATTTCAGCTTCCTAGGTCTAGTGGTTTGAGCCCTGCGGTGATGAGTCAGTTTTGGATTATATATAAGAGATTGACAGTAGTGAAATTCCACGATAATTGTAGGGGTCTGTCTTGCTTCCTTTTTTGTGCAGTGGATGTATGATCGCCTTTTCCCATTCTGCAGGGATTTTTTCAGTTCTCCAGATTTCATCCATAATTTTTTTCAGTTTTGTGATGAGATTTTCCCCTGCATTTTTCCATAGTTCTGCAGTGATTTGATCGTCTCGTGATTCTTTGTAATTTTTAAAATAGTGAATTATTTCCTTAATTTGCTGTATACTCGGTGGTTCTGAGTCTGGATTTCGTTGTGCATGGTAAAATTTGAATTTTTCTTGTGGTTTTTCACAATTTAATTTAATAATTTGGAAAAATATTTACCCAGGATTTCACAGTTTTTGGCATTGCTGTGAGCAATTTCCCCGAGTTCATTTTTGAATTGGAGTGATGAGGGAGACTACTTGGTTAATGTTTGTTTGAATGTTCTGTAGTAGTTTCGTGAATTGTGTTTCCTGAAGTCAGATTGTTTTTCATGTAATTTTGTGCCCTAGTGCTGTTTATGAATCGTTCTTTTAGATTTAGTGACTGTTTTTCTGACGTCCTTGAGGTCCTGCCTAGTTTTTGGATTTTTGTTGCATGACCAATTTAGCCATGTCTTTTGTCTGCGTTTTAATTATTATCATAGACTATTTTAACAAAGGAGATTCATTTTAAAGAAATTTAAATATTTCATAGTATATTGTTTTAGATCCCTTAGTTGGGGGGGGGGGTAGTTTAGGGATCTAAACATTAGTGTCACTGTGCTAATTTGGTAGGTTGTTTCTAAATAGGTGTCCCAAGGTATAAGTTAAGAGAAATATTATAATGGTTTATTGTTCTTGGGATGAAACGGGACACCTTCACAAATTTGGACGTTAGTAGAAAGAAAAAATTAAAGAAACAAAAGCATAATCAGTGTGCGTGTATGTGTGTACATTGGTGGTCATGATGATGATAACAGGTATGACCTGAGAAAAATAACAATAATCATTACATTTATAATATTCCTGATAATTTATAAGTAAACATAGTAATAATAATGAACATAGGAAAAATAATGGTTGCCATGTTGGTACCCTATATATAGGTATGTTGGCCAACCATGTGGAACCTTTTAATTGTATGACGTTGTCATGATATGGCGAGAAAATACAAAATAATTTACAATTTCCAATTATCAACTATCATATATACCTTGTAGAGCTCTTTTACGTGGCCAGTTATTTTATACCTCTTACTCTTTGTGCGCATTTTACCATCATGCCTTGCCTACCGCTCTCTATTCGGCCGTTCCTGGTGCGGTTTAGTGGCTAGTCCGCTATTCCTTCCTTGTACTTATTGTATAACCTCGTGGTTTTCCGTCGTGGGTCGGAATTCCACCTTAGGGTCGAAGGTTCGGCACTTACAACCTCCGTGCCGCCCTTCGATCCTGAAGTAACGCTTCATTTGCGTATGCGGGATGTGTTTACGTTCAGCGATGTTCATCATCCCACGTATGCTGTCCTCCGCTGACCGCTGCCGTTGTCACCTTTAGGGGTGCAACTAAAAGTATGCGAGGGTGTATGTGTTTATGATATAGGAGAGTGTGTACAAGTTGGTGTTGGAAATATATTTACAAAAGGCTTGTGTGCAATCCTCGTCATCTGCAAAACAAAAATGTGTTAATGGCCATTTATCTGGAAACATATACATTCCTTGCTTTCCTGAAAAAATAGAGTGTGTTAATACATGTAGCATTTCCATCGCTGCGCATATTATAAAAAATCACTTATGGCACCACTTAAGTCTAACTTAATCTAGGTTAGCCTAGGTATTACCTAGCTTATCCTATGCGTTATCGGGCTTACCCTGATGACGGGTTTGTTTGTCATCAGGTGCCGATATATTTTGTCTTAATCTTGGTTACTCACGTATTGTCGGGCTTACCCTGATGACGGGTTTGTTGGTCATCAGGCGCCGAAATATTTAGTCTATATTATAAATGAGAAGAGAAAAAAATATTTGATATCTATAAGCCGAATGGTTTTTCCTTAATCTATTGCCGAAATATGCTGTGCTATTATTGAGCAACAGCGGTTAATAAATTTGCTTAATTCTAAGTTGCGTGTCAAATGCAACTGTCTTACATGCTAAAATTTCGATGGCATGCAATGTATAGGGGGGTATTGGGATTACGGGTGCCTCCTAGGGCTTACCTGCGCCTTTGACTATCGAAATACGCGAGCATGCGTATAGTACCCAGGGACCTTCGCCCAATTTGCAGTGTGGTGTCGGTAATCCGAGTGACTACGCATGCAGATTGTGGTTTGGGCACTACGTTTCGTGCTCAACACGGCTCCTCCATTGGACTCGTACGTATAGTAGTTTGGAATTACCTTGCGCCTAGGAGGAGTTACCCCTACCTATTGACCTCCCTTGCACATTGTCACCCATGTGTTTTGTGGGGTGCTCCCCTTAATAACTAGTTGTCGACATTAATATTATGGATTAATACTAGTAATTAATAAAGTCGCAGGAGGCTGTGGTGCCACAAAGCAAACGCCTCGCCGTTATACTTGCCTGTGTTATCATTGTTGGGCCTGCCCACTAAACCCCTGTGAGGGCTCGCTGTGCTCCTCATTTAAGATCTCTGGCTGCCCGCTGCGTCACCATTTATGTGGGCATTGGACATTGTTCGGGAAAAATCGTCGTAAAGAATAGTGTCAACCGGGAATTTGAGCGTCCGGGATCCTCTTCGCCTATATTGGCAGTAATAATGACATCCGGGGATTTTAGCGTCCGGGCTCCTCTTCGCCTATATTGGCATTGTTGGGTTGGCCCACATGAACCCCTCTAGACAGCTCGCCGCATGCCTATTTAGTATCTCTGGCTGCCCGCTGCGTCACCATTTAATGTCTCTGGTGATCCGTTGTCAGCCATTTACGTGGGCGCGGGACCGAATGATTGTGTTCATTCCCTATTATTCATATTGATTAATTGTTAATTCATTCTTCATTTGTTTGGTTGTCTTCACCTATGCTACGCGGGGCAAGGACTTGTCGGATCCAGGATTGATCCCGCTGAATCCTGAGACCCTGCTTCACTCCTGCGAGTAGGAGACTAACTTCCCGCCATGGACGTTCTACTTACTTACATGCTAAACTAGTAGTCTAGTCGTAATTTGGTCGTCCCTTGGTTCCTCTCCTGAGTCCGGTGCGGAGTTGGCTATCTCTCCCCCCGTTCGTCAAAAGTCTCCCCAGCAGGTCTGGCTTCGATGCCCGTAGCACATGGTGGGTGTAACTTTTCTTTGTCCCAGGGGCAGGCTAGGCCTTCCGGGACTCCGACGTTTGCCCGTGCTAGGTCATCGGCGCTTCGACCTTACGTAATTCGTCTTTCTGGTCTGGGTCAGTGAGCCAACTGGGGTAGGGCTTATCATCGCCTTCCCCAGATTTGCTCCTGTGTGGCGCCTCTGGCCCTCCGCTTACGCTGTCATCATCATTGAGCGTGTCACAGATTCCTTTTTATATAAAAAATGAGTGTACTATGTAAATAATTTTACTGTGTATATAATGTAATTTTTTTAAAGTGTTCTGGGGTTGTAGAATCTTCTAAGTGCATGGACTACTTTAGGTCTGTAGTCGCCATGTCAGATGTCTAGCGTTGATGCCTTGTGGAGTTTCCTGGAGGCGCTAATAGGGTTTTATGGCGTTGGGTTCCCTGTTATTGGGATCGGAGGGGTGTTATTTGTTGAATAGGCTTAAAGCATGGTAGGAGAGGGTTGCGCATCTTTGGACTCCATGTTAATGGTGGCCTAGAGCCGGTGATGCCATTAGGATGTCTTTACAGTGAGTGGACGGGGGTAGGTATTTCCCAGTGTGCCAAAATTTTCAGAAAAGTGCCATGCAGGTTCAATAATAATAACCCAGGTGTGTGGGTAGGATATTCCATGCGTGCGGATGGATATGAGGCGTATCCGCTCTCATTTAAGGATAGGTATAGGTCGAGGTATAATAGTACTATGTCCCTTGCATGCGGGATTATTTAATAAGAAAATATTTGTTAGTTTAAGTTTGGCCGCATCTCTTTATATTGAGATGTGCATTACGCTTGCTATTCTTTCTGACACACCCCTGTGGCATTGAGAGCCAGGGCGTAGTGAGCCCTCTCTTTAAACGCATGAAGTCTATCAACCCCGATGTATATTTTGTCATGTAGTTTAGCTGTTTTTATGTGTTTATGTGTTTGTGTTGGCTAATGTTGTGAGTGACGAGGTTATGGAAGGAGGAAGGGTGGTATAATGGTAGCCCGTAGGTGGTGCCTTGGCCATCTTGCTGGCACCATCCCTCTCTGCTCCTGTCATCCTCACTTGGTCAATATCTGTTTTCTATCCGTTCCTTGGGATAGTAAAGTGTGGTGACGCTGTGACGTCACAATCTGGTCTTTCATCTGATGATGTTAAAGCAGCAAGTGAATTTGAAATGTAAGTGGTCATGTCCTGATCGCCTATGATGGTTTTGGGATTAAAAAGTAAAAAGAGAAGTAGTTATTGGGGGGGGGGGTTGTTCCTTCAGAGCACCTGTCTGTATCCGCTCCTGATAAGTGAGTGCGTGTGGGAAGGACGTGGTCGTAATTGTGATTAGCGCAGCTGCGTGTGTGTGGCTATGTTCCGCTACATCACGCGGGCGGGTGGCCTGTTATCGGCTAAGTCCTATCGTGTGTCGCGTGGCTGAGTGTCGGACGGCGCGTGTGGCTTGTCAACATCTTTGTAGACATGTCCCTGTGGCCCTAAGATAAGTCCGGCCTATCGTGTCTGTACATTGCTACATGTTATAACTGTTGTAACAGCGCTGAATCCTGTGTCAATGTATGCCATTATTATTGGTTTGTTTTTGTCATTTCATGGTCACTTCCGATATAACAATAGTGTCTGTCGACGGCAGTGTTGCAATGCGGTGGAATCTGCAAGTCAGTGTTTTGTCACGTTATGTTGTCATGTGCTTGTGTACAGGAAGTCTCTGACGTTACGTATGTCGGCTGCCGAAACATGACTTTTGCCAATGTCCGAGTGTTGTCACTGTTTGGGATTCCGGGCGGGCCAATGTGTCAATCCGTCCTGTTTTTGTTAGCAACGTTGTGTGGACACTTATTCCATAAGACCTTTGCCTTGTGAAATTGCTATACATGTGTTAGGGAAATCTATTTCCTATGTTTGGTGTTATCGAAATTTTGCATGGTGTTTGGCCGGAGAAAATGTGGTATTACCTGTTTATGTACTTGTATGGGGCCAACTTCCGTCTGAATGGGATTCTGGATTTTTGTTCTCCACGGCGTCCGATTTTTACTGGGCATTCGGACCCGCGATCCCGTGTAATTCTCCGTGTTCTATGTCTGCGTTGTCTGTTGGGATTTGTGTGTCCCCAGTGTGGCTTTTGGTTGTGTTTTTCGCGCCAAAAATACCGTTGGTTAGTTTGTTTTTGGCACGACTGTGTTGTGTGGTCGCGAGTTCGTACCCGCCTTGCTTTAAGGTCCTGGTGTTACAATTTTTGTACTGTATATACCATGGTACACGTATCGTGTATTTAAGGCACGCAGATGAAAATATGCTTTGGCGTGAAAAATTTGGGTCTTTTGGGATGCCCCTCGTATTATAATTTTGAAAGTTATAGGGTTTTGAAGGTAGCGTAAATGATCGTGTGTACTACCTTCAGAGCTGGGAGCTGGTAGTGGGTTTGCGCCTGGTGAAGGCCGCGTGACTATGTATGTGTTATCGCTGACCCGGCGATAGTATCGGATTAGAGTATTACAAGGAAGTGTTTTGCCGGCTAGCTGTCTGGCCCAAGTGCCAGGCCAATGTGTGTATGCCTGCCAGCACGTTTTCGTACTATCTGCATATACAGCGTGTCTTGGGTCCCTCGCAACGTGAAAGAACCTTCCGTTAACTACTTGTTGTGTTCCCAAAATTTGTGCCATTGTAGGCGTGTATATTCTTGTTAGTGGTACCAGATGTCATTAAACGTGTGTGTCCCTGGGCCGCTAGTCGCGTGTTTGGGGACTAGGTGTCTGATGTGGTTTAATTAATTTGTGTATGTGAATTCCCGTTAGTGTGACTGTCCCGTATTATTCTATCCTCCAGTTGGAGGGTTACCCGTCCTTGTATTCCTGGTATCCAGGAGGTTGCGGGTTCGAGACCGTCTTCGTTCAGGATAATTATTCCTGTTGCCTTTTAGGCTCGTGTCTCCGGGACAGTTTTGTTAGTGTATTAACTGTTATGTGGCAATGTGAGTTGACTGTGTGCCTTTCAGATATATGTGGGTTTTCCCAAAGTCTGGGATTTTCACCCTGTGGTGTTTATGTTTAGGTTGCGCGCTGTTATGGGGGGCGAGAAAAATTGATGTTATAGGCAGTATATATCACGTATACCTTAGGATCAGATATATACAGTTCACTTGGGTGATTCGCATTTCACGGGCTGAGTGAAAGAGGAGAAAAAAAAGTGAGCTATCCAAAAATTCAAATTGAGAAAGTTCTTTGGGAAAAAAATAGAGAAAATGTATTGTATGACATTTACATAATGCTTTATGTTTACTATAGCTGGTTGCCATACGGCGGTACCTTGTAAAGATTGTATCGTAAATAATTTCAAAAGTTTCAAAAAATGAAAGGTAGGACCTGCGTGCACTATTCGCCTATTCGGCGACGTTAGTAAAACAGTAATCTAGTTACGTCTCAGGGAAATCTACCATTTTTGAAAAATAGTTTGAGATTCTTAACTGTTTCTTACGATTAAGTCTCTCAGTCATCCCAAAAGAATCTATCAAACTGTAGGAATGGAAAATATAACGAGACAGCCATTTCCACTTGGAAAGACCCGCCTAAGCTCTATGCTGTGGTTTGTTGCTTAGGCTGTACTCGGAATAGTTCTTTCCGACCCTGAGCCGCGTGGCCCGACTGATTGGCTTCCGCTTGGCTTTGCATATTAAAAACTTTGAATTGTCCACAATATGTCCTGAATTAACCACGATTATAATCCCTTGATGGCCTAAAAAAAATGCTAGGGGCCATGAAAAAAAATTATGAAAATTTTCAAACTACATAATTTTGAGTTGGCCACGTTCTGCTGTATATACGTGTGAAATCTACCGTTTACAGGGGTGGAATCTGCCCTTTGTGTATCCATTATCGTGTTTCTCACGTGTAAAAGAACCTGCCCGTATATATATTTGTGATTCAGGTGACAGTGTGTGTTATACTCATGGTGAAAGTCGTTATCCTCGTTCGAGCGTCATTGCTCGGGAAGGTGGATACTGTCGCCCTGTCACTAGGGCATAGGCCCCTGAAACCCATTGAGGTGCTTCTTTGCTATTTTCTGGAGGAATTTGTAGCAAAGTAAGCCTGGGCCTACTTTCACCGTAGTGCCTGGATGTTGGTCTGAGTGTGTTTGTGTCTGAGGGGCTGTTTGCGCTCCACACTACCCTAGCAGTGTTTATAGGGGTGTGTGTATCCCTGACCGCCCGGCCTCGTGGGGTAGGTAATAAGACCTTTCTTATACCCCTGTACTGTGTGTCTGCGCCTGGTCAGAGTGCGCGGGTGTGTGTTGTGCACCCTGAGGGCCTGAAGGCAACACCCTTTCATGCCTTCGCACCTGGGGTACACATGCTAGTGCCCGCTTTCGTCCTGGCGTCAACTCCCTCTCGTTCGTCCGTTTTGAGGGGGTTGGCCTAGGTTCTGCTCCTCGGTTTGGCAAAATTGCCTTCCGAACCGGAGCTGAGGGACGTATGTCCATGTGATCTTGGCCCTGTAATGTGTTGGAGTCTAACCTGGCCGTTTTCCAAACTGTGGCCACGGCGAACTCCTTCCCTTGTGTTGTGTAAGTGTCTGAGAGGGACATCCTCGCAAATTGCTGCGTTAGCGTATCTACGCTTATGTCCTCTCTAGACTGGGCTTGTGGCCCTACCATGAACTCAAAAATGGCTTTGTTAGCCTGGAGCTCCCTATACTCGTCCCAAATTTGGGCATACTGCCTATTGAGGCTCATGGCCTGTTCAGCGACTTTTGTGCATTTTTTTACATTCGAATTGAGCCACTATGGACTACGGAGTAACAATCAAAATCAATGTTTCGTTCTAGATCGTCTGCCAGCTTTGATATCCTGCCAGTATCTCTTGAGCCCATCACTCAGCGCCTTCTTCCGATCTTCTGAAAGAGGTCCCCTCCGTCTTTTGGGTTCTGCCCCTACCTTAAATCCCTGGTAATTTTTGATTAGGTGTCTGAATTCACACCTGTTCATAATTTTGCAGTCCGGAATACCAATTTCTAGAAGGTCTTTGTTACATTCTTCAAACCATGTCAATTTTTTCTTCTTTGGTTTCACGAAATTCCAAATTTTCTTTGTTAGACGATCGTTGGACATTCTGAAAATGTGTCCATAGAACAACAACCTTTTCCTTTTTATTGTTGACGTGACTGGTTCTATCTTTTTATATAACTCTTCGTTCGACTTCAAACGTATGTGCCCGCCAACCCATCTGTTGCCTAAAATTTTTCTCAATACCCTGCGTTCTCTTTTGACCAACTGGTCGACTAGTCCCCGCCTGTTCATAGTCAAAGTCTCCGAAGCATATAATGCTTCAGGTTTGACAACCGAGCTGTAGTGTCTTAATTTGGCTCCAATGCTCAGCGACTTATTATTATAGAGATTTTTCGTCAGGTGATAGGCTCGGTCTAATTTCCAGATTCTAAGATTAATTGCTTCCTGTTCTAGGCCATTTGCTGGATTACCTCACCCAGGTATTTAAATTTCTTTACACGTTTAATCTTTCCTTGGTTTGTTTTCTTCCATTCTGGTCCATCAATGATGTTTGTCATGTACTTTGTCTTCTCAAAGGAAATCTGTAAACCTACTTTCTCAGCCATCTCTGACAACCGATTAATCTTTACAATGGCTGATTTAATATTGTTGGCAAAAATAGCTAGGTCATCTGCAAAAGCCAAACAATCAACGTGCACCCCTTTCAGTTTGGGCCCTAGCCTGAAGCGATCTTCATTCCCTTCTTCCCGACTCAGTGTCTTCCTCCATTCACGAATGACCTTTTCTAATACACAGTTGAAAAGGATTGGAGATAATCCATCACCTTGACTGACACCAGTTTTGATTACAAAGGGATCTGAGATCTCGCCATTGAATTTTACTTTTGACACTGTGTCGGTCAAAGTCTGTTTAATCAGATTTCGAGACGTGTCATCCACTCCAAATTCTTCCAGAATATTCAGTAGCGTTTGTGACATTAGTCCCTATCCGTTGGTGTTCTGTTATGAGTGTTTCCCATTGCTGGAACATGAATTCGTGTCTGCAGTGTAGTTGCCAGTGTTCCTTAATGATTTGTGTACGGAGGGTGGCGATTTTGGCTCGAATCTTGCGATTCTTAGCGCTGCGGAGTGGCCGGACAAGTGCCCTTATAATCCGCATATACTGGGCGTGCAGGAGCTGCTGAAACCTTCTGAGGTAGTCCTGCCTTGTTTCAAAGACCTTGTGCCAGGCAATTAACTCCTGGTATTCCCCAATGCTCCTCAGCACAGCTAGGCGGTATAGAGGGGCCATGCTGAATCAAGTGTATGTATATAAAAAAACTGTGCGTGTTTCGCAATGAATTTTATCTCTGATTCTTTCCAGGGGGTGGGGGTTGGTTTGAGAAAAAAATTCCCTTGTGAAGCTATGGTGAAGGAAAAAATAATGCCTTCTATCAAAAAAATATCAACTTTTTCGCTTGGCTGCGTGCGGTAGGGGTCGTTTCTACTACGAGGGCTCGTTGTATGAGTCCTACCCTTACTGTGCGTAGTAGCCGCGTCTCCACCAATATGTTTTAGATCCCTTAGTTGGGGGGTAGTTTAGGGATCTAAATATTAGTGTCACTGTGCTAATTTGGTAGGTTGTTTCTAAATGATGGCAGCTTCCCGTAGCTGGGAGAGTTTACCAGTGTAGCGTGTTGTTTGATGTTTAAATGCTAGGGGGTGTTCCTGCTAAGATGCGAGAGCCTACTAGGGGATGAACCTCTGAGTGCAGGCTAATATGCCAGCCTGCCAGCTGGACGGAGTGAGTGATATAACAGACGTGCTTATGTCAGCGGCTCGCTGCTATGCAGTCGAGACGCGTGCGGGAGCACAATGAAACCTGAGCAAGCTACTATTGTCACGGTCAATCGTGACGAGAGTCAGGAAGGGTATGAGGATGTAAAGAGGCGTGTAATTATGGATGCAATGTGTAGTTTACTGACCAAGTGTTTATTGGTCAGTGAGTATGAAATTGTAAGTCCCTTTTAGGGGAATGTAAATAATGGTACAAGTTAAGTGTACAAGTTTGTGGATGGGTGTTACAAAGTAAAGGATATCTGAACACTTGCTGATGCTCACCTGATGATAGTAGCTGGAGCAGGGCCTTCGGCAGCACACACTGTATGACAGATAATGCTCCCAAAAGGCCTCTCTTCTTATAGGTCCTGCCGTTGCACAGTCAGCATTCCATTGACGTAGCTGTCCCAGTTAGTTATAGTGTTAATGTTTATGAATGTGTTGCAAGTGGTTGGCTAACCTCCCGAGTTGGGTGGCCGCCCCTTGCCGTGTAAAAGTGATGTTCTGGTCTTATGATGTTTGCCAGTTAGGGTGAGTTTTAGTAGAAGATGGGGGGTGGCTCTCAGGGGGTACAGCCCCCCGGGCCTGTACAATATAATTATATGACATTCCAAGTATAATAGGCGATATTAAACACCTTTCGCATACATAAAATACCTGCACCTCAATGTTCCAATTCAATGACTGCTATGGGCATGGCGATCATTACAAATCTGCTTTATATCGGGTAGGATTGAGGACACACGCATTTCCAAATCTAACATTCTCAAACTTCCACGTTCAACTGTTTTTGTATTAACCATAACAGAAAACGCATTTTCATACAAATAACTTATGTCGTAGAAAACTGCAACAAAACGATGAGGGCCATTTTACTCAGATGAGAAACATCTTGTTGAATAGAAACCCAGAAGCTGTCTAACTCTGACTCTTGGTACTTACGTTTTAAAGGCAGGATATTTTTAAGTTCACCAATTCCTCCTCTTCGATAAGTTGAAAATTAGAAGAGCTGGAGGATGCAAAAGGATTTCTTATCCAGTCATTTTGGTTTACAGTGTTGGAAAATATCCTTCCAGCATCGATTTCAGTCGCATTAACTGATTATGAACCACTGGTTGTATTTTGTCACTGATTAGATATTTAGATGTCAATGGAATGTATAAGTACGACGAATCTCACCACACCCTTTATGGTAGCGCGCGACACCCCGGGGTGTCACGACACCCTGTTTGGAAAGCACTGTTCCAAGGATATGGCCTAGGAATTTTATATAATAAAATATAACAAAGTATGAGAATCCTTTCTTTATTTATTCCTAAAAATTATATATTTATTTATTTATATATGTATTTATCGTATGGCTTTTAGTGCCGGGAGTGTCCGAGGACATGTTCGGCTCGCCTGAGTCTGTAGCTGCTTCCAGTGGATTCCGTTACGGTGAGCTACAAGTTCCATTTAATTTCAAGTAGTTCCAACTTTCGCTACTAGATATCAATGTTACCTAGTGGTGAACGTTGGAACTTTGATAGAGCGTTCCGACGAAATCTAACCTAACAATTTATTTTCACACAAGTTTAGTCTGTGGAAGGATCTTTCACATGCCATAAATCTATGACATCAGACCGCTGGCTTTACTTCCCCTCCGAAGGAAGGCATACTGAAGGATTTTTAACGCTCTTAAAAATCCGACGACCTTGGTCGGGTTTGAACCCGCTATCTTGGGCACAGCAGTTCAGCATGCTACGAACTAAAAATGGCAATCCTTTTCTTAATCATCCAATGTGTACTTAGGCATTTTTATGTTTGGTTTCTTCAAGAATATTGGGCCCTTCTCCTTAATGCTCATCTTCTCCTCATTAAATGTTGCATGCGATTTCTCTTGAAGATTCCATTTTGCTCCGTTCGATTGCATACTCAATCCCGGCTCATCACTGAATCTTATTGTTGCTGCCTTTGTAATTACATTAGTTTCTTACCATTTTAACAACATCGTTGAAGAAGACCATAATATGGCCGAAATGGGTACATTTCATTAATTAATGTACTGTGTTCGACCCTGACCATTATATGTCAGAAAACTGTACTATAATGAGGCTCATTATAACACTATTTTTCATTATGAAACAGTTTCTCCCACCAATCAGAGCTCAAGAAACAGTTGTTTGACCAATTAGATAATTAGATGAGCTGAGTTCCACGGCCTTCTAATTTTAAATTTCACTGCCTGGCCTAGTGTCATAGTAGGCTAATCGAGGAGGCTATGGTCAAATACAAGGCATTCTCTGCGTCTCATGCGTTCTGTTCGGTACATATAACTGACGAAATCTCGACAGATAATTATGAATATTTATGTTCGAAGATAAAATAGTTATAATAATTATCGTCGAATATAAACAGTCGTATGCAACTCGCCTATCATGGTAATTAAGACACTCGTATGGAAATGATAAAAGTCGCTTTGCTCGTTGCATAATGTACTATTATTTGTATTAGCTAAGGTGTATTCAATTTATTGTGTGACTTCAGTAGCGTAGTTGGTAGCATGCTGAACTGTTAATCCCAAGATCGCGGGTTCAAACCAGGCCGAAATCATTGGATTTTTAAGAGCGTTAAAATCGTTCCGAATACTTTACTTCGGAAGGGAACTAATGGCGGCGGGTCCATATCATAGATTTATGGCATGTAAGGGTGTAACGTGTTTTTCAAGGGGTTTTTATGCCACTGGCATAAGTCGGTAGGAAGCCAGTCTATACATTTTATTTACGCGGCAAATTGTTCAGCCAAGAGAATTTTTCATGTTAATTTATTATTATTATTAATTTATTATAATTATTATTAAGATATTTTCGGAGCCTTTTATAAAAATTATAAGCATACAGATAGGTTTTCTATGTCTTAGAAAACACTATCAAGCAAATTATTACGAACGACGATATCATAGAAAATTATGTGATTACGGAATTTTACGGAGTTTTCGTCAGTTAGGATATATTGAGAGACATGACTCACTGGGAATTCAAATACAGGATTAATCTTGTCGGGAAGCATGACGCAATCTTGGGTCGCAGCGTCGAGAAAAGGCGAATTGTTGGAACGGAAATCAACTTCTTCGTTCGCGCGCCGTGTGTAATGAACCAGAGGAGGGGAAGTAGCGGCGTGCTCAGCCAATCAGTGGAGACGACGTAAGCTGGAAGTCGGTACCATGGTGGGGGAGCCAACGTGTGCATATATCGTTCGGCGCGGCGTGGAACGAGAACTATCTGTGTAGAACGTAACGAGTACGGATGCACGCGGGAGTCGCTCCGATGTTCCGTGGAGTGGAGGACTAACTTTTGTAAAACTTAACCAGTGTGCTTGTACGAGTGTTTGGGTCCGATATACGGACCATAGAATTATCTAATCTACCAGAATATCATCAAATAACGAAGAAGATGGCGACGTCCAGGAGACTGTGGGAAGCACACAGCATCATCCAGTACGAGGGAAATGCTTTAGCAATTTCCAGTGGTAAGCGCAAATGACGCAGAAATACGCAATCTCTCATTTTTCTTTGTTTTACATTTCATATTTCAGTAACTTCATAGCTGGGAAATAAGAGTAAAATCAATTTATCAGACTCCGTTTTCACGTATTTTTCTATCGGTAATATTAAAATCGCAACGCTCCAATTTAAATTTTAAACTTATTATTATTATTAATTTTGCTATACTTGTTTTATATAATAAATTCATTTCTTTTACAATGCAATCTTTGCTTTCAGTAGGTAGCATTAGATATAGACCAATTCCTTCTCCTGATACAATTGTTTGTTGGGTTAATGATCAAATCATACCACGATCTGAGTGAATAGAGTCTTGAAGGTGTTCTGCCAGAGCTAGACGTTGGTAAATACAAATTTAGATTTCAACATTGGGTTGAGGTCTTGGCGCCCATTAAAACAACATAGCTTAGGCAAAGGTAAACAGTTACATTTATCACCCAACAGTTAGGGGCAAGCAAAACGTTTCATTTGTCGCTCAACGTGTGGGCTGATAAACGTTTCATTTGTCGCCGACAACTTGGGGCTGAAAACCTAATAACATTTGTGGAAGGAGAAGGGTATATATTTCTGTGCCTGTATTTTGGGGGTTATTTGTCTGTATCAGTGTATATCATTATGGGGGATGAGAAAGAAAGACAGATGAGGTTACGTAGTGGTCATCAACTGGAGAGTGATGATACGAGCAGTATGTCGAGTGATGGTAGTACCGGGGTAGCGGAGGTAAATCCCGATAGTGAAACAGGGAGTGTAGGCGGCCAACCAGAATTAAAAACTTTACTTCTCGAGTTCATGTATCAGAACAAAGTTAGTAGTGATGCCTTAAATGCAAAATTAGAACAAAACAGTAGGGAAAATAAAAAAAGTACAGATGCCTTAAACGCCAAATTAGAACAAAACAGTAGGGAAAATAAAGAAAGTACAGATGCCTTAAACGTCAAATTAGAACAAAACAGTAGGGAAAATAAAGAAAGTACAGACGCTTTAAACGCAAAACTGGAACAAAACAACGCTAAATTAGAACAAAATAGTAGGGAAAATAGAGAGAGTAATGAAACTTTAAACGCCAGATTAAAACAAAACAGTAAGGAAAATAGAGAGAGTACTGAAACTTTAAATGCTAAATTAGAACAAAACAGTAGGGAAATGAGTGACAAATTTGAACTGATTAGAGGTGAGATCAGGGGGTGATGGAAGAAAAGGCTAAAGAGATTATTGCAGATGTAGACAGAAAATTAGGAAAAGTACAGGAGGAGTTGGAAATTAGAATCAGTACACAGGCTGAAAATTTAAAAGAACTAGTGCAACTGGAAACACAGCAGGTCAAAAAGCAATTGGGGGGAGAAATTGACAAAATTCAGGTAGCTACTAAAGAGGTTAAGGAACAGCTGGGGGGTAGAATTGAGAAAGTCCACTCACAAATAGTTGCAGAAGTAAATGATTTAAGAGAGAGTAATAGAGAGAGCATTAGCAAGATTGAGGAGAAACAAGCAAAGCTATATGATAAAGTAGAAGAATCAGAAGGAAACATTAAATTAACAGTAAACAGTATTGAGAGGAAGGCTGAGGAGAAAATCGCAGAATTAGAGTTAAAATTAAAAGCTAGGATCAGGCAAGAAAATAGTCAGAATAGGCCAGTTTTTGTGAATAGCACACACAGGGAGGTAGAACTGGGTAAGTTCAGCAATCGACAGGGGTGCCCAATGGAGTTCATGAACACTATAGAAAATAAATTCGGGGAAAGGTTGGAAAATGGTAGTATTGAGTGGTGCCAGGTAGTTGAAATTTTAGAACAAGTGTTTGTGGGGGAAACGAGGAATTGGTTTGCTATCTACAGAGACAAGTTTACTGATATCAATGATTTTAAAATGAAATTCTGTGAAAAGTTCTGGAATGAGGTTATTCAGTCGCAGCATCGTGAAGGAGTAGTGTGTGGTAAATATAACCCTAAAGGAAGCTCCACCACGACCGAATACTTTTTAGGGCAGGTATTAGTGTGTAAATATCTGGATGGCTTGAAGGAGGAAAGTGATGTGGTGAGGTTGCTACTTAGGCACTTTCCCTATAGGATCAAGGAGGCTGCTTGTATCCAGAATGTAAAGACTATATCACTAGTAGAAAATTTGTTAAGCACATTTGATGCACTAGGGAGAGGGGGTTATGAGGACAATTTCAATCGGAACCAGGGTAATAATAATAATAGACCTAATGAAGCCAGGCATCAAGAAGTTCAAGGGAACGGTGGCGAAGGGGCCAACGCTCAAAATAGAAATAATAATAATCAGCTAAATCAGAACAGAGGAAATGGCTATGGTAATCGGTATCAAGGGAGGAACAATGATTTCAGGGGAAATCAAGGGAGGAACAATGATTTCAGGGGAAATCAAGGGAGAAATTATAATGACAATAATTACAACCAGAATAGGGGTCAAGGAAGAGGACAGCCTAGTGGTAGTAATATACAGCCAAACAATGACAACACAGCCCAGAGCAACCAGACCAGTTTTGTAGTTAGTAGTACTACGGCCAGCTGTAGCGGTTCTTTAAACGCGAACCAGGCTGCGAAGTAAGGTCAGAATCTCAGTCTGTAGCATGCCCTGTCCATACAATTATACAGGAACCCTATGAACTAAATGTAAGAAATGAATTATTACATGAACTAAATGATGAAGGTATTATTCAGGAAGTGGTTAGTAAGAGCCCCATAGTTAAATTTAACGTGTCCGAGGCGTACACAGATGTTTTAATTGATAGTGGTTGTATGAAGAGTTGCATAAGTAGTGCATTTTATGATAAAATGAAAGGAACTGGAGTAAATTTTGAGGAGATGCCAATTAAAAGCACTTTTGTTATCACAGCTGTTGGGAAGATGTCTAAAGTAATTTCTAAGCAAGTTTTAGTAGACATTAAAATTAATAATCATGTAGAGAAGCAGATTTGCCTTGTAATTCCAAATTTAGTATTCAGTGTTATCTTGGGTTCAGAGTGGCTAAGTAGAGTGTCTGGTAACTTATGTTATGATGTAGGGAGTTTGAAATTTAAATGGGGAGATTCTGAAGTAGAAGTAGCGTTCAATGACCATATTCAGAGGAGTAGTATTGTAGGTGTGATTTGTACTTTAAATGAGATATCGCCAGCCGTAGAGCGGGGTTCTCCATGTTTTGTGGGCAGTGTGATTACGAACGGTAGTCTAAAGGACTCGTTACGTGATGCTGCATTTCAGGGAAATATAGAGGATGAACAGTGTGTTCGGCTCTATGATGTGTTATTGTGTAATAGGAGAGTTTTTGAGGATCGCATTGGTATGGCCAATTGCTATACACATTCATTGAACGTTATTGATAGGTCAGTATTCACAGGACATAGATATCCTGTACCTTTCGCTTATCAGAGTGCAGTTGAGGCACAAATTAACCAGATGCTTGAAGATGGGATTATTGAGCACTCTAACAGTCCAGATGTTAATTCTTTGATCACGGTACCCAAGACCGACGGCACTGTTCGTATTTGTTTAGACGCTCGTTTGGTTAACAGTAGAATTAGTTCAGATCAGCTGAAATCTATGTCAATAGAGGAATCATGCAAACATTTGAGGGGAAGAAGTATTTCACTTGTGTAGATTTGAGTTCCAGTTTTTGGCAAGTGCCACTTATGTACGAAGATAGACCATTTACAGCTTTTAGTCATAAATATAACCTTTATCAATTTTGTAGAACACCTTATGGGTTAAAGAGTAGTTCAGCAGCTTTAATTAGGGCTTTAAACATCGCATTAGGGGATGACACAGGAGAGTTTGTAACCATTTACATAGATGATATGGTAATTAGTTCACGCAGTTTTGAGGAGCATCTACGTCATTTAGATATAGTTTTTCAGAAGTTAGATCAGGCAGGGTTCACTTTGAAGCTGTGTAAGTCGTCATTCTGTCAGTCAGAAGTGACATTTTTAGGTCATAGAGTGTCGAGTAGA
Source organism: Meconema thalassinum (assembly GCA_946902985.2). Taxonomy (NCBI): domain Eukaryota; kingdom Metazoa; phylum Arthropoda; class Insecta; order Orthoptera; family Tettigoniidae; genus Meconema; species Meconema thalassinum. The sequence goes on from OX336388.2 coordinate 278,357,734, forward strand.
GGTGTGACACCATAAGAAAGTAGGGTTAGCATGTGTGGACAGTAGCAACAGGGCATCGTTACAGATACTGAGAAATAGGTAGGTAGATCAACGTGAGGACGTTCATTTAAGGGAGCCACTTGCAAGGTTGGAAGCAGGTGACGCAGAAACATTTATTGTTTCCAAACGTATTGGCAAAACAGCATATGTGCTGGAGAATAGTGAGGGAAACAGATTATACGGGACGTATAATATACATAGTCTACGAAAATATGTGTCATAAAGTGAGTGTGTTTAGCTGGCGAGCCAGCCTATCAAATGAGTAAGTGTGGTATTTGGTGCGTGGGAGGATCTGGTCTTCCAGGCAGGCGTATCAGAAGTCACACAGGGGGGTAGTATGAAAGTAAATGAGAGTTTTTAAGGTACAGGGAAATATGACGGGATTGTCGGATGCTCTTGAGCACTAAAATGTCTCGATACACCAAGGCCAGAATTTGGTAGCGCTGGTGAATTCCCATTTGCCTCCAAGAGATGGGTGAGCGCTTGTATAGGGCTTGTTAGCTTAAGGCGTCCACGAGATAAAAGATGGGCCATCAGAATGCGAGACAGTCCTTCATGAAACTCATACATAACAGCACACGTGATTTCTGTTTACGGCCTCGCCATGTAAGATTTGTAAGTGTGTAATTTAAGGTAATTAGTACAAAGGTATTATTTGTGTGAGGAGAAATGGTCTGTGTTGAGAACTAGTATTAAGTAGAATATGGTCTACGGGAACTTAACAAGACAGGGCGATTACGGCACAGAAATATTTGGTGTTATATGTAATGCGCATTTACTGTTTTTTTTTCAGAAGTCAATATTAATTTAATCTGCTTTAAAGAGAGATTAAGTATTATGGTCACGAGGCGCTGCCACAATAGTGTGATCGTGTGCTCAGTGATAAGTGAGATTAAATTTCACCATAAGGAAGGGACCTCCAGTGAAATTAGGAAGATCTATGGTGATATAAATATATCAGAACACCTTCAATGCGTGTGATATGACATCATAAATACAAAGGGCTCACACATTAATTATGTCTATTTCTCCAACATAGAGAAATTTGAGAGGCGGAAATATCCGTGGAACACTATTCTATATGTAAAACATTGGACTGGTTGCAAAGTGCAATCCATAGTGACAACAAACTTTGACGCAAAGTGCGTGAAGAAAAATTATGAGTGTATATATCTGTAATTTAGGGTGATTTCATTTATGTAATATGTATTTTGGATGGGGTTTATTAACGTGTCTGGGATAATCGGATAATGGACCGTCGTCACGGTAAATCATCCGATGATCCGAGGCGAATATGTAACGTGTTTGTCGAGGGGTTTTTATGCCACTGGCATAAGTCGGTATGAAGCCAGTCTATACATTTTATTTACGCGGCAAATTGTTCAGCCAAGAGAATTTTTCATGTTAATTTATTATTATTATTAATTTATTATAATTATTATTAAGATATTTTCGGAGCCTTTTATAAAAATTATAAGCATACAGATAGGTTTTCTATGTCTTAGAAAACACTATCAAGCAAATTATTACGAACGACGATATCATAGAAAATTATGTGATTACGGAATTTTACGGAGTTTTCGTCAGTTAGGATATATTGAGAGACATGACTCACTGGGAATTCAAATACAGGATTAATCTTGTCGGGAAGCATGACGCAATCTTGGGTCGCTGCGTCGAGAAAAGGCGAATTGATGGAACGGAAATCAACTTCTTCGTTCGCGCGCCGTGTGTAATGAACCAGAGGAGGGGAAGTAGCGGCGTGCTCAGCCAATCAGTGGAGACGACGTAAGCTGGAAGTCGGTACCATGGTGGGGGAGCCAACGTGTGCATATATCGTTCGGCGCGGCATGGAACGAGAACTATCTGTGTAGAACGTAACGAGTACGGATGCACGCGGGAGTCGCTCCGATGTTCCGTGGAGTGGAGGACTAACTTTTGTAAAACTTAACCAGTGTGCTTATACGAGTGTTTGGGTCCGATGTACGGACCATAGAATTATCTAATCTACCAGAATATCATCAAATAACGAAGAAGATGGCGACGTCCAGGAGACTGTGGGAAGCACACAGCATCATCCAGTACGAGGGAAATGCTTTAGCAATTTCCAGTGGTAAGCGCAAATGACGCAGAAATACGCAATCTCTCATTTTTCTTTGTTTTACATTTCATATTTCAGTAACTTCATAGCTTGGAAATAAGAGTAAAATCAATTTATCAGACTCCGTTTTCACGTAATTTTCTATCGGTAATATTAAAATCGCAACGCTCCAATTTAAATTTTAAACTTATTATTATTATTAATTTTGCTATACTTGTTTTATATAATAAATTCATTTCTTTTACAATGCAATCTTTGCTTTCAGTAGGTAGCATTAGATATAGACCAATTCCTTCTCCTGATACAATTGTTTGTTGGGTTAATGATCAAATCATACCACGATCTGAGTGAATAGAGTCTTGAAGGTGTTCTGCCAGAGCTAGACGTTGTTAAATACAAATTTAGATTTCAACATTGGGTTGAGGTCTTGGCGCCCGTTAAAACAACATAGCTTAGGCAAAGGTAAACAGTTACATTTATCACCCAACAGTTAGGGGCAAGCAAAACGTTTCATTTGTCGCTCAACGTGTGGGCTGATAAACGTTTCAAGGGAACCTACCACTACAATATGTAGTGTGTAGCCAAATGTATAGGTTATATTTGATTGGTTAGAAACGCTGTATCAAGTTCCAACGTTCACCGCGTTAGTGACAGTGGCATTTGGTGTCCAAAGTTGGAACTACTTGAAATTGAACTTGCTGGGAGCCCTTGGGCGTTCAATTAAAAATACCCTGATATGGCCATTGGCTGCGATTCTTAGAAAATTAATTAATTAAATGTCCATTTGTATTTCATTTACATATAGTTGTTGAAAATTAATTTAAGAAGTTTGGGTCATGTTGGTCATCAGCTCGATGTAGCTGGCTGTGTGTTGAACATGTCTGATAACCTGCATTCCTGTGATATTGTAGTAGAGTGTGTAGCTGTAGTAGGGGCAGGGAAGGAGTAGGTGCCCCGGGACTTGAAGTAAGGTACTGTCCCAGCATTTGCCTGAGTAAACCTGGAGAAAACACACTCAGGACAGCCACTGTCAGTGTCGAAATTCGAAGCTCCAATCTCCGGACTTGCTGCAGCTGCCCTCGCTGACGTGGTGCATATAGTACCGGGTCATATTATTAGATCCGGGCACGATTTTTATTAACAATTAATATTAGTTTCAATTACGCCTCACATTCTCGGCCATGCAACATAATACTAAATTCATCTTCAAGGCATGTTTGTAGGTAGAGTACAGTAAGAACGGCGAGCGGCAGTTTTGTCATCCGCTGCTGCGGTGCCCTTGGCCGAGCTTGTGGCGCACCACGGCCCCCTGCTCTTGTATTGAAAGCACGCGCTTAGTACATATTTGACTTTGCAATAAGCGTGCAGGTGTTCAGTCGCCAGTCTGAACCCAAGATAGTTATCATTACAACATCGTATTTTTATATGTAAAACTTATTTTAACAAATTTTAACAAATCCTCACACATGGAGGAACTGAAAGGAAACGTTAAGGATGCAGTCAGAAACATTACAGTGGCAGAACTCACTCACGACAGCAAGAATGTGGTTACCAGATGCAATGCCTGTCATATCACACACTTCCAGCATCTTTTATCAGGTAATATTTCATATAGGATAGTACACACGCTTAAAGCAGGGGCCCACGGCGCGCCACAAGCTCGGCCAAGCCACCGCAGCAGCGGATAATGAACTGCCGCTCGCCGTTCTTACTTTATATGAAAGACCCTGTACATACAACGCCTAGTCATAATAATAGGCTTTTGAAATTCTTGGCAATAAATTTAAGTTGAAAACCTATTCCAATTTTAGAATCTTGCATTATTCAGGGAGATGTAGTGCCTTTCTGTTATAGATGTGCCGGTCATTTGTGGCCGGTCGTTAGCGCGTGAGAAGTCTTGTTAAAGCCTGAGTTGAACACTGAGACCAATGAATATGCGCATGCGCTGGTGAGAACACAGCGCGTACTTTATTTGCTTTAATCACAAAGGTATGAAGGCTCACTGAGTGTGGAGACACCACTGCGCATGTAATATGTAGCCAGCGGCCAAGAAGGAACGGCTCATTTATAACATAATTACTGTATAAACCAACACTGCCACCACCACCACCATACGGTGGCAATTTAAATTATTAAACATAACATTGTGGTGTTTGAAGCCATATTTTCAGTGTTGCCTTAGTAAACAAGAGTTTAGTGCTTTTCAGTCGGTCAACACGAATGTACCCAAAAGAGATGGGTTATGCCCTAATCCTGAAATAAATTACATGAGATTAATAAAACACTAGGATGACCAGTTTCGATCGTCAAGCGATCATCATCAGATCCATTACACTTAGGCTACAAAATCTATGTTTGAAATACAGGTGAAAATATTTACAATATGTACAATTATTTAGTTGCAGTATTGGTACTGAAACTGTCAGTGTATGCTAAATGCAGTATATATGTTAGGTGAAATGCTAAATGGTGATAGCTATCCGGAGATTGTACTTTAGAGAGATTATATGGTTGTAAACTATGGTCGTTAAGATAACCACCGCAGTCGACCGCACAGCGAGTTTCAGAGAGCACGAAAACTGCGAGTAGCTGTAATACGGAAGACAATCAGATAAGTAGTTAGCCAAAAATTTTATAGTTTAACCATAGTTTACAACCATATAATCTCTCTAAAGTACAATCTCCGGATAGCTATCACCATTTAGCATTTCACCTAACATATATACTGCATTTAGCATACACTGACAGTTTCAGTACCAATACTGCAACTAAATAATTGTACATATTGTAAATATTTTCACCTGTATTTCAAACATAGATTTTGTAGCCTAAGTGTAATGGATCTGATGATGATCGCTTGACGATCGAAACTGGTCATCCTAGTGTTTTATTAATCTCATGTAATTTATTTCAGGATTAGGGCATAACCCATCTCTTTTGGGTACATTCGTGTTGACCGACTGAAAAGCACTAAATTCTTGTCTTATTAAACATAATCCTAACAATAAACCACAGGTTTAACAATCTGACATTGGCCAGGTAGTCAACTAGAGCTCTATTAGCAATTTTAAATATTGGATGATTTTTATACGAATGGGTTTATATATTGGTTGCTGAAATGCTCAGTAAACTCATCCACGCCGAGAAGGGACAAACGCTACCAACCGATCCTAGCCCCTAGAGGGGCAGCCTCCACCTCCATCTGGAATCAGTGGTTGCTGAAATGGTTAACATAATATGCTAAGAAAGTCTACGGCAGTGATGACACGACTTGATCATATAAGAAATTTTCTTGGTTCATAAAAAGGCTTTGCGACTTTGAAGTCATGTAGCGTCGCGTACTTAAGTGTGTGTGGAACCTCTCTGATAAACTGTGTTATTGTTATGGGTGATTTATTATTATTAAAAGAAAAGCGCACAATGTGCAAATACATATTTTGTACATAAATGATCAATTATGCTAATGCCAGTCTTATTATTGAGGTTGTCTTCATTTTGCAGTTTTGTGCGTGGTACCTTCCACAATGATCGTTGCACAGGTCACACACGCAGTCTTCATTCGGTTGGTGGAAATTCTTGGTTTTGCAAAATCTATAGTGAAATCCATGGGTGGCGTAACGTGTTATTACGTGTCGTAGCTCGTAATTAGCTTGTTTCCACTCATCTGTCATTATGGCATCTGTGGAGTAAAAGTCGGACCAAATGGCATTTCGTTTCTCATTTAAGCTTCGGCATGCATTCTCATAGGCTTTGGTGTTTGGTAGGTAAAACTGTATTTTGATGTCGTCGATGAAGTAGTCCTCCTTAGTTAATACATATGTCATCCTTGAAGGGGCAGACTTTCCTATGCCTAAAATCCTCTTAAGATATCGGGCCTTGACTTTTTCTATTATCATCAGGTCGCTGAGTGTGAGTTTTTCCCAGGTAATGCTAATCCCATAGGTTGCTATTGGTGATATGGCTGTTCTGAACAGTAGCATTGCTGTACCCAATGATATTTGTTGAGGTTGTTCGATGTGGTAGATGGCTTTTATTGCTGCGGCCGCTCTTTCTTTAACGTGGATATTGTAGGATGTTAGAGTAGTTTGGAGGGTGACTCCGAGGTACTTGAATTTCGGCACTACTTCTAGTGGTTTGTTGTGAAGAGTCATTGTGTTTTTAAGTGAATGCCTTCCTCCTTTCCTGAAGGTCATCTGTTTGGTTTTGCTGTGGTTAATTTGTAGGCCATTTCTTTCTGTCCATGATGTGAGCCTGTTGAGGACCTCTTGGAGCTCTTCTATGTTTTCTGAACCTATTGCCATGTCGTCCGCATAAAGTAAAAGTGATGCTGATGTATCTATGATTACTTCTGTGATATCTGCTGTCATGATGTTGAATAATATTGGGCTGATTGGATCTCCTTGTAGGATTCCGTTTGTTTGGGTTATGTTTTTGGATAGGGCTATGCTATCTGATATTTGGACATAGTTATATCTGATGATATTCGAGATTATGATTACTAACGGATGTGTAGCCCCTAGTAGGTGATTGAGTTTCCGGACGAGCGTCGTTCTGTCAATGAGGTCAAAAGCCTTACGGTAGTCTACGAAGACCACAAAGTATTTCTTTCCTGGGTGCCTCATTGTATCCTGGGCTTGTTCAATTAGATATTTCACGGCATGTAATGTGCTTCTTCCCTTTCGGAAGCCGAATTGACTCTCCGGTATCTGGAAATCTATTTCTTCTGTAAGCCTGTTTGTTAAGATTTTCATGAATACTTTGAAGGATGAATTTTCGAGAGCTATACCTGAATCAGGGTCATCAATTTCTCCTTTCTTGAACATCACTTTGATTGTTGACGACCTCCATTGCTCTGGGATTTCCCCAGTGAGTATGCATGTGTTGAATAGTTCTACCCAGTAGTCTAGCATGACAGGCAGAGAGTCTTTTAGGTGTTCATTGCAGATGCTGTCAGGACCGGGGGCTTTTCCATTTTTTGCTGTTGTTATTGCATCAATAATTTCCTGTCTTGTTATGGGGGTGTAATTTACTGTCATTGTTACTGGAGTTAATTCAAACGCTGTTGACTGGTATTGATGATTGAGAATGCTTCTGAAATGGTTTTCCCATGTTTCCATGGAGTTATTGCTCGTTACTGGTGATTTTGGTTTCCTAAGCATTAGGAATGGATCATTTTGAGCGTTTGCAGCGCGTCTCTTGGCATCTTCTTCAATATAATCCGTTCTCCTCTTTTTGATTAGGGATTTATATTTCCTTCTTTGTTCGGCGTATTGTACCAGGTGATTCGGTTCCGTTGTGTCCTTCGCTCGATGTAGTGCTATCAGGGTCTTTTTCCGTTCATTATAACAGTCTTTATTGAACCATGGTTGTGATATCCCTACTTTCGTTTGAGTTTGACATGATTGAAGGGTTCTCGTACATATTTCCACTGCTTCAGTTAATTCATGCCGTTGAATTAATTGTTTTGCTTTATCTATTTCTTCGCTGATATGCCCTAGTTTCTCTATATCTAGTTTCCTGGATATTTTATTCCTTGGCGGTATGGGTAGTTGGTCGTGGCAGAAGATTTCAAAGGTAGTCGAGATTGGTAGATGTTTCCTAATTGGTGCCATGACTGAAGTCCATAGTGCTTTTTGACTGAATTTTTTAATGTCTGTTCCTCTGTAGAAAACTAGATGTATGGCGCTGGTTCCATTCGGGGCAATGCATGTCTTCATATTGGGGATATTAATAAGGACATAGCCTGCTTCTTCCAGTGTCTCCTTAATCAGTTCCGTTTTAATGGTTGGTTTGTCTATTCTTGCGTTTATGTCCCCTGCGAAGATTACTCTATCATCTAATTTTGTTTGCGATAAGACCTCTGTTATTCTTTCGATTATGTCCTCTATTGACATTTGCGGTTGAGCATACATGCCTATGATTGATAGTAGGGTGGTTTTTACTATAATTGTGTTTTCTTTTTTTATTATTTCTTTTATTGTTCCTAAATTCGGTTTGAGAAAGATGGAGACCCCTCCTGCTGGTCTTCCTTCGGTCTGGCGGGCGAATGAATGAGTCCCGTAGTATCCTTGAATGTTGAAATGCTCTGTTAAAAATGTTTCAGTCAGTATGATGACGCTATAACCGCTTAGTGTCTCTGTTGGGAAAAGAGGTAGGGCATTCTTTATGCCTTCGATGTTCCATAGGAGCACATGTGTATATTTATTGCAGTTCTTCTCCTTCATCACGGTGTGACCTCCGAAAACGAAATCGTCTTACCACTGTTCTGTTTGGCCAGTATTCCGGTCGTTCTGTATTTTCAAGGAATTGGAAAGGAAAACCTATTTTGAAGGCCTTGCTGTTACCTCGTGTGTGAAGTTCTTCACAATAGACGTTGTCGTTGATTCCATTTCTCTCTAGGTACCTTTTAACCTTCTCTTCTGTGGCATTTCCTTTCAAATTGCCTAGGTAAAGCCATGCCATTTTGTCTGCAGCTTGTAGATCGTCCTCTTGTATCTTTGTTCCCCTGATGGATTGTTTATTTCTTTTATTTGTTACATTTGTCCATTCTGATTCTCTTCTATAGTTAAGATTATTATCCCTTCCGTCCGGATTGTTATGGACCTCTTCATTTCCTCTGCGTGTAGGCATTGCGTTTCTGTTCAGTGTCTGATTTATTTTCTCTTCTATAATTATATTTATTTTGTTCGTTACGAAGTCCATCACGTATCTCACGTTTTCTTTTATATCCGCCAGATCCTTATTTTCATTGTTCACGGTTTTGTTTTGCTGTGTGAGTGGGGTTATCGATTCGGATGAGTGTGAACTTTGTATTCCGCCGTCAGATGGGTGTAGTTGCTTCCTACTGCTGCTTTCAGGTTCAGGGTTGTGCCCATCAGATAGCGCTAGTTGTGCCGAGGTCGAGCTGCCTTCTCCCTCTGATATTTCATCTCTTTGGTATTCCATAACCTCGCTTCCAGGCTCGGTCTTTTCATTGTTCTTGTCATTCACTACATTAGTTATTACATCAAAGCAGTTTCTCAGTTCGCTTACCGCTTTTAGTATGTCTTCCTTCTTCTCATTCTTAAGGTAGCGACTCGTTTCTGCTATATTAACTATCGTTTTGAGAGCATTTTCAATCCGCGTTTTCATCTCGTCCGCCATTGGGTGATTTAGGGTGTGTATTTGAAATAGGACCCTGGATTTGGATAGACTGCGTATGTGGCTTTAATTAAGATGCCATTCCGGCATTCGTCTGGAATAAGAGTAGGGGAAACCTAGAAAAAGCACTTCTAGGATGACTGAGATGATCTACCTTCTTCAATTATCACTAACATCCCACTGGGGGGTTGATATTCCAGAATTTTGTATGACATTTTTGATAACAAGTGAGAGTGCTTAGCTAATAAGTGCCAAAAATAGAGCTGCCTCAATTCACCAATGTCTGAATTATCCGGATATACGAAGCAGAGGTTTCAATGTCCTCGCGATTTTACGGTAAGCTATTTACTTCCCTTCAAAATTTCCAATTTGAAATCCATCCATATCTCATTCGATCTTGCTGACTGACAGCGAGCAGGTGGCAATGAAGTTAACTGACCCAATCGATGAGCGTACCTTGTACCAGGTGTCGGGGTGCACGCAATGTTCTATAAATGGTCGGCTTATTGGAGATGTTTACACTACTCTGCTGCTTCTGTGGAACAGAGGCCCGGTCTTTACACACTCATGTATTACTCCGAGAATTCATAGGGCCTAACCTTTTATCAGGGCCCAATAACATAACAATAAGAACATTGGACTGCAGCCGAAAGAAATCAGAAACCCCTATGGACGTCAAGTTGGCAGATGAAAAGCTAAAGGAAGTAGGAGACTTTTGTTACTAAGGAAGCAAAATTACCAGTGATGGACGAAGCAAAGAGGATATAAAAAGTAGGTTAGTACAGGCAAGGAATCTGTGTACATCGAATATAGATTTAGGTATTAGGAAGTCATTTTTGAAAACTTTTGTCTGGAGCGTGGCACTCTATGGAGGTGAAACTTGGACAAAAGAGGAGAATTGAAGCGTTTGAAATGTGGCGTTACAGGAGAATGATGTAGATCAGATGGGTAAATTGGGTTACAAATGATGAGGTTATTAAGACGATTGGGAGAGGAGTGATGCTTGTGGCGACTGCTAATGAAGGCCGGACTGAGGATAACTCAGCCTCGTGAGATAAATCAGAGAAGAAGTGGGTTTCATTCTTTGCTCGGCCATACTAGAATTGGATTTCTGTGTTTTCCTTTTTTAATTCTAGGTGTATGCTGGGATGGTACCTGACTTAAGGGCATGGTTGTTTCCTCATTAATCCCAACACCTACTGCAAATACAGTCACTAGTACAAACATAACAATGACACAGGTTATCCGACAGATTCCACACACACTCAAGTACACGGGGCTTCATGACCACGATGTCGTGAGGCTCATAAATTAACATTAACAGCAACTATCTATTAATCATTTGAGAGGAGATATAAATTAATTGCTACTCATCAAAATCTTAATAAAGATGACGGCTGCCTATAGATACCCTCTGTACATTTCTTGTTTACGCAAGAGGTCAAGTAAGTGTGAATTTTGGAAATAACTTCTAACTTACAATAGGTAATTACTCCAAGCGTTTTTAGAAAATGTAGCCGGTTGTCATATTTATGACTCGAAGAAATCCCAAAGCAAGACTTGTAGGTGTACGTTAGACCCTAAACTACGGTCTCCATGGAAAGGTGCCGTAGGATTTCTGCCAGTTTTAGAAATAGAGACTGGTATCACATAGCAGAGTAACATAAACTCGAAATGACATGAAAAGGACCATGTCTGACAAAATCCTTATTGATAGAGTTTAATTGGAACAGGAGAGATGCCTTTAGTCAATATAATCCAATATTTGGGTATACTGAACCAGTTTCGGTTATATTGTAACCTTCTTCAGCAGATATACAGTATAATACGAATGAAGTTGCAAGATTACTTATAGTTTTATAAAATGTATGAGATCAAAAATATTTCCAAAAACGTTAACTATATCAATCCTTAAAAATACTCTTAAAATAAAATCAGTTCTGTTAAAACTTTCTCTAAGTTAATCATGAAAGAACAAATTCTTCAAAAAAGACAGCCCGTAGTGGAATAGTCAATGATATGTAACTGATGTTGTTCATTGATATATTTAAAGGTTGGGATTCATTGTGAACTTATGCTTACGTTGGAATAAAAGGTTTATCATTAACTTAAAGAAAATTGTAACAGTTGCTGTTATTTCAATTGACATAAACTCTTTGAAGTTATGTTTAGAAATTATTCTCTATATAATGCCCTTTATTCTATGCGGGCGATATAACGTTCGTATTCTTCTCCTTCATTGATAACGAGACGAACAGTTGATATTGTCTCGGACTGTTCTGCCGCGTGCGGAGTTTGTTAATTGCAAAAGTTGAGACGTAGTTTGAGTTGGCTAATTGACTCGTAGGTGTTATGCCTTGATTACTATATAATTACAATACCTGTTATAAATAGGTGACATCCATGGAGTAGCATTCCTAGCGACTAAGCCTTAGAGTTACAGCTTAGTGACAATGTGTTATCTTTGAGATTATATTATCAGGAAACTACAAATATAACCGGAATGGAGAAATTGCTCAAGATAGAAAGAAGAATTTTAAGAAGGATTTATGGTGCTAGGAAAACACAGGAAGGTTATAGACTGAGATCCAATGCAGAAATTTGTAGCCAAATCGACAACCTTGAAGTGATGATCAGAAAACTGCGACTTCAGTTCAACGGACATATGGTCCGCATGGATTGCTCAAGGTTAAACAAACACATTTTTGATAAAATCTGGAACTATATAGGGCAAGGAGGCTATGTAAAACAAATGAAAGAAGAACTTCCAAAATTCAAAATTACTGAAGAAGATTGTCTAAATCAAATAGAGTACAGAAAAAAAACCAAGATGTTCAGGAAATGTATGGGTATAGTTATAACTCTTTGCCTTTATCACCTCCTAATTTCTTCCAATTCGAAGTGCAAATTGGCACACTGGATTTGAGGAGTGGCTTTCAAACCATAGTTTATAATTTACCCCAGCATTTTGCAATTTCATCAACAAACACTCCAAACAACGTAGGTATTCAGTATATTAACACGACTACTTACAATAATTGAAACTTCGTTGCTCTAAACGTATCACTGGGAGAAACATATTTAATATACCTATTACACGGCTAATTTGTAATCGCGCACGGCTAAAGAGAAAGACAGGCCATGGCGCGTAAACCAAACCCTTCTGTGACGTAGGCAATGCACTGCTTGATGGAGCTTGTACGTTTAAGGCGAGAGCATTTCATAAGCAAAAAAAATGCATTTTTTTTTCAATCTTCATAAAATGGACGCAGTTTAGATGTTCCGTGTGTTTTCAAACACGATAAATTATACTGTATAGGTTTGCAAAACTACGCCTGTTGAAGTTACTCGTTACAACAATCCACGCGAACGAGTTGGTTGGTTCTTAAGTTTAGGGGCTGCCACAACGCGGACATTTAGCCCCGTGTACTTTGGGTGTGTGTAGAATCTGTCTGATAACCGGTGTTAATTGTGATGACTGTATTAGTGTGTGTTATCTGTTTTTTTTGAATTTAAGTATTGCAACTTAGAATTTTTCAAATAGTTCCTACTTTTGCCGCCAAGCACCACCGTCAACGATTACTAGGCCAAGTTCAGAACTTAGCTACTAGACACCACCGCAGTCGGCTCTTGGCAACGAACATAGAAACCTAAGAGCGTTGTTTACATTCTTAACCTATCCAATTTAGCTTCACACAGGTGCAATTAATGGAAGGTTCTTTAACATGCCATAAATCTATGACATGGGACCGCCGGCTTTACTTCCCCTCCGAAGGAAGGCATACTGAGGGATTTTAACGCTCTTAAAAAATCCGACGGCTTCGGCCGGGTTTGAACCCGCTATCTTGGGCATAGAAGCTCAGCATGCTACCGACTACGCCACCGAAGCCGCCACACACACGAACTAGGATTCAAGGGTTCGTTGTGTCTTTAATAGTTGCAACGAGTAGGCCACAGTAAGTTGAGTTGTAAAGTCTGTGACCTTCGTTTTGAGTTAAATTATGTGCACATGAGTATAATTAGATCAAAGAATCTTGCAGCACAGTATAGATATCATTAACGTATTGTTGTTTCAAGGGGCGTAACATAAATTAATACGTTTATAGAAGAGATCTGCGGAATTCATTCGCCACCAACTAACGACTTGTATCAATACCTTTTATACCGGGTGAGTTAGCCGTGGTGGTTACGGCATGGCTGCTGGCAGTCGCTCACATCCGGGAGGCGAGGGAGTTCGAATCCCCCCGCCGGCAACCTTGAAGATGGTCTACTGTGGTTTCCCATCTTCCTTCCAGGCAAATGCCGGGGTTGGTCTCTAACTATAGGCCACAGCCGCTACCTTCCAACTCCTCGTCATTACGTTCCAACTTCCCTCCTTCCCTCCCCAACGGTACTTGTAGCTCACCCATTGGGTGTCCGTCTCGAAGCAGCTACAAAACTGGCGAGCCGAACATGTCCTCGGACACTCCCGGCACTAAAAGCCATACGCTTAAAAAAAAAAAAAAAAACTTTTTATGAAGACAAGTGATAAATGAATACCAACGTTTATGGCCGTGATAATCGCACCTTATCTTGGGGATGTGTGCCCTCTATCAGCAAAATAATACACTTTTCAGTTATACTGTAGACATGGGCTCACTAACTGGCCGGTATAGAGCGCACTCGCATCTAGAAGGCTGTGGTTTGCTATAACATAGTTCAACTAATTACTCTTAGATGTCACTCCGGTGGTGAATATTGTTTTAATTAAATATATATTTTCCATTTCAAAATGCACCATATAATGCTTTATTTTATAACGTCTCAGTACTCAAGAAATAACAAATATAAAAAAAAATCAACCAAAAGAGTTAACTCTAATAGGATTTGAACCACGGCCAGCCAGATGAAAGACCAACGCCCTAACCACTAAGCCAATCGTGCACACACTATTTGTGCGTTAGGAACCAATATATACAACGTCATAGCAAATAATGACTTGGACTAAACGATTTCTTCACCGGAGTATGTTTCAAGTCGCCTCCGTAGCGTAGCGGTCAGCATAGTTAGCTGCCGTCCCGGAGGTCCTGGGTTCGATTCCCGGCTCTGCCACGAAATTTGAAAAGTGGTATGATGACTGGAACGGGGTCTACTCAGCCTCAGGTGGCCCAAATGAGTAGAGGGGGTTCGATTCCCACCTCAGCCATCCTCGAAGTGGTTTTCCGTGGTTTCCCACTTCGTCTTCGGGATGGTTCCTACTCTAAGGCCACGGCCGCCTCCTTCCCACTTCCTTGCCTAACCGTCCCACTCTTCCCATCCCTTCATCATGCCCCCTGTTCGCTTTGCAGGTGAGGCCGCCTGGAGTAGTGCTGGTCACACACCCCAGTTGTATCCCTGACTCAAGAGTCTCAAGCTCCAGGACACTGCCCTCAGTGGCTGTAGAGGTGGGATCCCTCGCTTAGTCCGTGGGAAAAGCCAACCGTGGAGGGTAAAACGATAGCGATTTTTTCAAACAGGCCACGTCGTTTAGAACAGATTAAACGATTCTTGGTTCGATAATCGGAAGTGGTGGGTTCCATGTTAGAAATTATTAAGTTTGCATAATTCGCACGGCCGCCATCCTGAAATGGTACGGTTGATGACCTCGTAGTTTGGGTTCGTTCAATTCGGTTTCACCGTGTTCGAATTGATAGGGGGGGGGGGGACACAGACATTCAGAGTACACACACACAGACTCACACACACACACCCACACACACGCACACAGACACACAATTTTTGGCCCTGTGTTGATCTCATAAGTCTACTTTCATTTTTTGCAAAAATCGAAAGTAGGCTAATTGGCCTCAAAATTCTTGTCGGGGAGAAGTAGACCTATAAAGAAGTGATATTTGCGTGGTCCTTGTTGGCCTGCTGCGGTTTATATATATATATATATATCAGGTAAGCAATGCCCAAGGGATGATTTCATCAGGTTGTTATATGAATATAATATGTTCTTATCCTTTTTTTCCCTCACTTTTCCTACTTACGTGCATTGCATAAGAGTATTGCCATACAACTCTTTTAGTATTAATTTTCATTAAATTAGTTCGGATAAACGTGTAATAATACCGGAAAGCATCTTTAGGTGAGTTGTAATGTCAATCTGCTACTCTGCGCCCCTCCAGTTTATCGCCGAGCGACTTCATATTAAATCTTTGTTTTAGCAAATAAATACCGGTATGTTTTAATTTTTTATGTTCGACTCTGACTATTATATTTCAGAAAACTGTACTATAATGAGGCTCATTATAACACTATTTTTCATTATGAAACAGTTTCTCCCACCAATCAGAGCCCAAGAAACAGTTGTTTGACCAATTTAGATTAGGATAGCATCGCACCTGCGCTGAGTTTCACGGCCTTCTAATTTAAATTTCACTGCGTGGCCTAGTGTCATAGTAGGGTAATCGAGGAGGCCATGGTCAAATACAAGGCATTCTCTGCGTCCCATGCGCTCTGTTCAGTACATAAAACTGGCGAAGTCTCGACAGATATTGATGAATATTTATGTTTGAACATAAAATAGTTATAATAATCGTCGAACATAAACAGTCGTATGCAACTCGCCTATAATGGTAATTAAGACACTCGTATGGAAATTATAAAACTCGTATACGCTCGTTTTTAAACATACTCGTGTCTCAATTATTGCCATTATAGGCTCATTGCATAATGTACTATTATGTTCGCTTTATTTTATCAATTCTTTCATGTTCTTCTTTATATTGTTCTTGTTCTTGTTTTTTCTTCTTCAGTTGTTTAGGCCACTTATGGATCACGGTGTTTGTCTTTTAGCTATGGTTCTTGTCTGATGTTCTGATGTTCGTGGTGCATTGTTGGGCGGCTGTTTTCGTTGTGATACCTCGAGCTTTTCTTTTGGTCCAGCATTATTTCATTTTCCAGATGAGCTCTATCTCAGACCATTTCCTGGACAAGTTGTGATGTGATTCTGTAAGGAAAGGTGTGGTTTCAATAGTGAAATGATAGCTACTTGTGCCATTTATTGTGTCTGGCTGGATGTTAAGTTCTACAAGATCCTTCTTGACTTGCTGGATCCACAGGCTATACCCTTGTTGTCTATTATAGGACAGCCTGTGCTTGTTCACTCTGTACAGTTGGCGTCATCTTCTGATGGAACCCGTGAGGTTTTCTTGGTGTTGGTTTCTACCATCCCTTCCATCGTTTTAATTTTAGTGTTTATATTTAATTTTTCGTCAGTTCTTTCATGCAGACGTCTCTAACATCTTGTCTCCGAGCCAGGATATTTAATCAATCTTAGAATAATACAATCCCCATGGCCAGGCCGGGAATCGAATGAAGGACCATTTAATTAAGGTCATTTAATTTTTGACTGGGAGTGGATGATACCGTAGGCTCAATCTTCCTTCGTACAGAAAAAAAAACAAATAGTTCCGTGAAGAACTATACAGCCTATTTTCATATATCCTACTCATGTTAATTGCCTCTATCTACATACAAAATTTCAGTTTAATTGCTGTAACAGATTCGTAGATATTGAGAAACGTCTAAATATTTCATATGGTCACCAGGTTGGATTTTTATTTTTGTACTATTACATTAAGATTATTGTGTACGTGTGGTATACAAACTTAAATCGCATGATTAGAATACAAGAAGTAAAAACGAGATTTTAAAATTACGCACAGCAGCCATCTTGTGATTATGCAAACAATTGAAATAAATTAGATGCCAGTGGATCAACATTTGTATAAGCATTTAACGTGCAACGTTTCAAGGCAGTCGGATAGTTAATTCGCGAGAAACGTCCATTTAAATATTTATACTTCGCGTCGCCGCAATGTTGGATTTGTGCTCACCAGGTTACTGAAAGTCCTATAGGTGAACATATGTCCATAGTCTCTATGAACATAAAAAAAATCAGTTTGGTTGCTGTAAAAGATTCATAGATATTGAGAACCGTCTAAATATTTCGGAAGCTTGCCATTTAGGATTGTTATATGTATAGGCCATGGAGTTATGTACCATTCAAGGACAATTATTGCCTAGGTTCATTATTCAAACTTTCACTTCGATCGCATGATTACGACACAAGAAATAAAAACTTAATTTTAAAATTTCGCACAGCCGCCATCTTGAGGTTATGTAAACAATCGAATTAAATTAGATGGCAGTGCATTACAAACTGCAAAAACATTTACTGTACCACATTTCACGGCGCTCAGAGAGTAAAATCACGGGAAAAGTCTATTAAAATATTTCAAATTCGCTTGGTCGCCATGTTCGTTTTGTACTTTACAGGTTTATGAAATATACATAGGTAAACTTGTATCAGTACCCTTTATCAGCGTACAAAATTGCAGGGTGATATCTGTAATAGTTTCGGAGATATAGAATGTCAGTGAAATATTTCGCACAGCCGCCATTTTGAGGTTATGTAAACAATTGAACTAAATTATACTCCAGTGCATTACAATGTGTATAAACAATTGCTGTACCAAGTTTCATTACGTTTGGAGAGTTAAATCGCGAGAAAAGTCTTTTTAAAAGTCTCAACTTCGCTTGGCCGTCATGTTGGTTTAGTAGTCACCAGGTTTTTGAAAGTCTCATAGGTGAACTTCTAGTAGTGCCCTTTATCACAGTACACAATTTCAGGGCGATATAGGTAATAGTTTCGGAGATATTGAATGCTAGTGCAATATTTCGCACAGCCGCCATGTTGGATTGGTGAGACGTAACAAAATTTGAAGGGCACGGTCGAGGTCGCCAGGAATAGCGCTCCAGCTGTTTAGATTTTATTAGGGACACACACATACACACCTCACACACACACACACACACGCACACACAGACGGACAAAAGGTGATCTCATAAGCCTATTTTTTCAAAATTGAAAATAGGCTAAAAATGGTTTTCATTTTCCATAAATGAAAATTGGCTAAAAAGCGGGAGTAGTATATATTTGTTAAAACGTGGGACGACATCGCTAAGCTGCAGTCGTGTTTCGTCGGAGCAGCCAATCGTCAAGCCCAATCTTCCTCCAATGCTAAAAGTGAACTAGATATTGCAATCTCGGGGTCGGATACACGGTGCCCTGCTTTCTACTCTAGTGGTGGACCATGTAGGGAACCCCTTGCTGCCTAAGACTAGTTGCCACTTGAGCCTATTTTCATTTATGAGATCACCTTTTGTCCGTGTGAGTGTGCGTATGTGTGTGTCCCCCTAATAAAATCTAAATGGCCGAAGCAATTTCAATGAAACTCGGTAAGTGCATACTGCTTCTTTGTCCGACCTCGACCGTACCTTTCAAATTTTAATACGTGTCACCAATCTAACATGGCGGCCACGCGAAATATTTCACTGGCATTCTATATCTCCATAACAGTAATAGATATCACCCTGAGAGTTTGTACGGTGATAAAGGGTACTACTAGAAGCTTATCTATGTAACTTTCATTAGCCTGTTAACAAATCGAACATGGCGGCCAAGAAAAGTTGAAACAACCATCCGAGCGCAGTGCAACTTGGTACAGCAAATGTTCGTAGGCATTGTAATGCACTGACATTTAATTTAGTTCAATTGTTTATATAATATTAAGATGGCAGCTGTGCGATATTTTTTATTTTTATTTCTTGCGTCCTCATCATGAGAGCGAAGTGAATGTTTGAATAATGAACCTACGCAACAGTCTTCATACATAACAGTATGGTCTACACATATAACAATCTAAAATGCCGACCATCTGAATTATTTAGACGATTCTCAATATCTACGAATATATTACAGCAATCAAACTGAAATTCGGTATGTTGATAGAGGCTAATAACTTAGGTTCACCTATGGATCATTCACTAACCTAGTGAGCACAAACCAACATGGCGGCGACGCGAAATGTTAATATTAAAATTTATTTTTCTCGCAACTTTTCATCCGAGCGCTGTGAAACTTGACACGGTGTATCTTCATACAAGCCTTAATATACTGACGTCTAATTTAATGGAATTTTATGAGAACTTAAAAATGGCGCCTGTGCATCTTATATATTAAAATAGTTTTCAAAAAATTTCACCCTTTACTAAAACTGAAATATCTCGGGAAGTATTTGCGCTACGACGACGTTTGTTGTCTTAAAATGTAATGCCTGTCAAGCACCGTCGATTGATATCCACCTTACTTGATTATATCATTCAAGTATTTAAATAATTGCGAATATTACTTCCTTCAAGGTCTCAAGAAAATAGAATCGAATGACTTGACGGACATATTGTCGCTAGGCGACAACGACTAACACTGTATCATGATATTCGACGCCGCCCCAATAATAAATTTAACTTGATATTAACAGAGAGTTCCCTAATTACGTCATGATATCGTTAACTTCTACCTGCTCCATTCGGGCGCTAATGTTGATTGTATCCATACATGATATCTTTAACTTCTACCTGATCCACTCGGGCGCTAATGTCGCATGTATCCATACAATAAGCAGAAGGGGATTTTGTGCATATAATTTAATTGAAACTTCTCAAAGAATGGATTACTTTGAGACTGAAATGCTCATGCACAATCAGCAGTCATTTTGCTAATGACACTGTCATGTCAACATCTCTTTGAATGACAACAAATACTGTATACGAAAAACAACTAATTTCACGAAGATGCCGCTACAGTCGAATGTTGGTACCGCCATTTTGTATTGTGTATCCGATCTTTCTATTATATAGTCTTTGGTCTCACCAGCTACAAACTGTCTTCTTTTCGTTTCATCATTCGTCCTGATAGGTTGTGTGCTCAATCAATGCAATGAATCATATTATGATGAATGAGAGGCGACACTCAATTACAAATGTTATAAAGATTAAAGGTGACGGTAATTGTCTGTTCAGGTCATTGGCATATTGTGAGTACAACAATCAGAGTTTATTTACACAGGTTAGATAGCGAATTGTAAAACATGTTACAGACAAGTGGAATAATTATTCTTCCTTTATTGTTGGCAACAGCGATATGTACGAAACTGCTACTCTATCAATACGAGCGATGATTACAAAATGTATATGTCTATGAATGGTGTTCATGGAGGTCATGTTGTGTTAGTTGTCGCTGCTCCAGTTTGCAAAATGGATATTTATTCGTGGATTACTACTGTCGTATAGAAGGTGACCGGTTAAAATACATATACGTCATCAAGAAACGAAGTTACGAGTTGATACATATTCCGGTTTAGCAGACGCCTTGCACGTACGAGCAGAAAATGAAAATCTCAGAGTCGGTCGTATTGTAGTTTTGCCATCTTCTTTTACAGGCAGCCCAAGGAAAATATTGCAAAATTATCAGGATGCGATGGCGATAGTGAGGAAATTTGGAAAGCCAGATTTATTCATTACGTTCACCTATAATGCGGGCTGGCCAGAAATACTTAACAGCATTCATCTCTGGGAAACGGCTAATAATAGGCCTGATATTGAAGTGAGAGTTTTCCATTGCAAAGTAAAGGAATTGCTACGATTGATTAATCTTAAGGAAATTTTCGGTAAAAGCATATCTATATACAGTGGAATTTCAAAAACGAGGTCTCCCGCACATTCATTTACTCTTAACATTAACGGAAGATTGTAAGTTTCGAGAAATTTCTGACATTGACAGTGTGGTTTTCATCCGAAATACCAGATCTCGAGGATGAAGCGCTATACAAGTTGGTAAGGCGCCATATGGTACATGGTCCTCGAGGATCTTTGAATCCTTCTTCAGTCTGTATGAAAGATGGCGTATGTAAGAAAGATTTCCCTAAACAGTTTCAGGAAGAGACCAAAGATAATGCCAATGGTTATCCTTCGTATAGGAGAAGAAATAATGGACGGATTATTATAAAAACAATTCGAGGCATTGACATTGAAATCGATAGTCGATTCATTGCTCCCTATAATCCATTTCTTTTAGTTTACTTGCAAGCTCATATTAATGTTGAAATATGCTCAAGTGTTCGGAGTGTTAAATACATCCACAAGTATCTTATATATTAAAATCCACAAGTATGTGTATAAAGGTCATGACTGCTGCATTTTTAAAATATGTCCTGAAGGCGAAACGGTGAACTACGATGAAATTACTTCTTTCCTAAATGCTAGATATGTTGGTCCAACCGAAGCCGCTTTCAGGATATTTTCATTTCACATGCATGAACAGTCACATTCTATCGTGCGATTACCAGTTCACTTGCCAAACTTGCAAAATATCTATTTTAAAAATGATAACGCTCCTGATATTTTACTTCGAGCACAGCTGCGCAACACGGAATTACAAGCGTGGTTCAAGTTAAATCAAGATTCGCAAGCCAGAAGTCCGTATATATTTATACATCCTGAAACACCAGTACATTACGTCTGGAATAAGAGCAACTGCCAGTGGCCAAAAAGAAAAAAATGTTTCAAAAACTATAGGCAGAATGTATAATATTTCGCCTACAGAAACAGAAAGGTATTATTTACGCCTGTTATTGCTTCACGTCATAGGTGCTACCAGCTTCCAGGATCTACGCACATACTAAGCAGTTGTCTATTCTACTTTTAAAGAAACAGCTAAGGAGCGAGGTTTGCTGATTGACGATTCTGAATGGCAGCGTTGTTTGGCAGAAGCGTCACAATTTCAGATGCATTCTCAGTTACGACAACTGTTTTCTTACATATGTATCTTTCAGACCCCTTCAAATGTAAGATAGTTATGGGATATTTTCAAGAATTCATTATCAGAAGATTATCTGCAGTTTCACGAACCTAACATTGCATATCAGTTCACTCTTATACATATTTCTAATACATTAAAGCTCCATGGTCTTCCCATTACTTCTCTCGAATTGCCAGCTATTATTGATAATTTCCCTCAGACAAATTTACCAATGAATTATTCAAAACTTAATGAGGATCAATTAAGTCGTATGATAAACCAAGCAAATGGAAACCAAACGGCTATAATTACAGAAATTTTGGGGTTAGTACAAAACAGCAATGAAAGGATGAGTAATGCATATTTCATTGACGGTCCAGGGGGCACCGGAAAACATTTCTTTACCAATGCTTGATTCACAGTTGCACAAATATGGGGTTAAATGTAGTTTTTGTTGCATGGACTGGTATTGCAGCAATGTTACTACCTCAGGGGCGCACTGTGCACAGCCAGTTCAAGTTACTTCTACATTTACATGAAAGTTCTGTTTCAGGAATAAAAGTTAACAGCAAGGAAGGTTTTTATATTCGTTCAGCAAAACATATAATCTGGGATGAAGCCCCTATGGCTAATAAGCACGCGTTGATGTGTGTAAATCGGTTGCTCAAGGACATCATGAATAACGACGTGCCTTTCGGAGGAAAAATTATCATCTTAGGTGGAGATTTTCGGCAGGTATTGCCTGTTGTGCCTCACGCATCTAAAGCAGCATCAGTCAAAATGTCAGTAAGGTTCTCTCCTTTGTGGCCATTATTCAAAATTTTTAAACTCAACAAAAATATGCGAGCGGTTACAGATCAACGTGACTTTGCACACTTCTTGATACAAATTGGTAACGGTGAATACCCTCACGTCGATGGAGAAAATTCAGAATTAGTCCCACGCTGAACAATATTTCATCCTTTTCAAAAATAGCAATTTTAGCACATAAAGATGAACATTGTAAAGAAATCAATGTCAAAGTTTTAGACCTAATCCCAGGATCATCGAGAACTTACATAAGTGTGAATGATTTGATTACTGAAGATGAGAGTGAACTTCTACAATTCCCAATATAATTTTTAGACAGCATAGGCATACGTGAATTGCCACCTCATATCCTTCGACTAAAAGAAGGCTCAATTGTGATTTTGTTGAGAAATATTAATGTTACCCAAGGTCTGTTGAACGGTACTAGACTGTTGGTTTGGAAGATGCATGACAATTGCTTACACCTGGAAATTATTACTGGCGTAAATGTTGGAAACAATGTCCTACTCCCTCGTCTTGACCTTACGCCATCAGATACTTCTATGCAATTTTCCTTCAAAAGGGGGAAGTTTCCAGTACGTTGGGCTTTTTGTATAACTATCAATAAAGCTCAAGGTCAAACACTAGATCAAGTAGGCATTTATTTACCTCAACCGGTGTTTAGCCACGGATAACTTTACTGTATGCCGCACTATCGCTAGCAAAATCCTTTCATGACGTCAAAGTTCAAATAGAACCAAATGGCCAGCGAACAGCAAATGTCGAATTGAAGGAAGTAATATTAGAATTTTGAAACGAATGTTGCGGAGGAGCACAGACCTCAGCAAACGGGGCACAGATTAAATAACAACTACACAAGGACGTACGCATCCATAATACGAAAACTGTCCTGTGGTAATGGTAAAAAAATACTGTTGTCCTACATTGGTGATTAGTATCCTACATCCAGTTATTTCATTCCCTCAGTTCTATAACAAAGATATACTCAATCAAATGTACAGCTTAATAAATATTAATTCCTTCTGTGTGAGTTATCTTTTCATTTCTCATCAACCGCCTTTACTTACTATTCTATCTGTAGGGGTGGAGGCGATAGCTGTCTTTACAGAGAAGTGCAAATTATAAGATTCGATGTCAGTTTTCCAAAATTGCATTTTTAGTTTTCACGGTTTAATGCACTAAGTATGTTTACAAGGCAATTAAATTACTTCAAATGTTTAACCAAGACTCCTAATTATATTTTCATTAAAGAAACTCAAATTAAAATGATTTTTTAGAATTTCCACTAACGGAGGAGCCTTGCAAATGCAAAATGCCACACGTTTCGTTTTTATTACTTCACTCTACTTTACGTGTGAGTTTAGAGCGGGGGGATTTGGGGTCTTTTAACTGATGAACGCTATTGAACTATTCAAAGATTCATGAACTATGCATTGAAATCACCTGACATGAATTCTAAAGTCAATGAAAAAATGAAAATGGACCCAGCTCAGATATCCCTCAGAATCCAATAATCTGAAAGTTTCCAGACGCAATTCCTTATGGGAAAAGGTGTAATTCCACGGGAGAGGAAACACTACTAAGTAGGACAACAAAAGAAGTTGGTCAATAAAATGATTTTGAATAAAAGTAATTATGACTAATTAAAAATTATTTATTTATTTCTATTAATTTTCACACCTCTATATGTTAACCAAGAGTTTCATCTCTAAATTCAAATATAAGAGACCCATCTTTTATTTTAAATTTATATCATTGTTCATAAGTAGACAAAACACCAAATTGTACCGCTGTACCCTTAAATTGTGTGGATATCTCTATCTACTTAGTATAAAACGAAGTTCCCAATTCTTAGATGTAACGGGTAATCTCGAGAGCAACTTGATGGATTTTGATGCGGTTCACCATTCTGTAAAGGATTTCTCGATGAAGGATTAGGTAGAAAAACATTTATTTATGACCAAAAGAAGCCGAGCATTTATGATTTCAGTGAATTGAGTTGAAGAAAAACCTAATGTCCATGTGTCTTTTAAGCTTACGCTGGGTAACCCGTTAAAAATATCGATATTCTCTGAGAATGAAAAGTTCTGCAAGAAAGTCCGCGACAGCTCCCACATCGACCACTGCAAGTGTTTTTACGTTTTCATTTCTTCCAGCAATCTCCATTCAGTGGAAATTTAAATTACTAGCTTCAGAGTGAGTTTACGAGCTTGCGAGCCACCTATCACCCTAGCTTCAGCCACAAACTGCCGAGACGTGTCGAGTTAATTCTTCAGAGAAGAGTATAGCTTATGTGCTTGGAGTTAGCTGTTCACCACAGCTTTTCAGAATTGCGTCTGGAACCTGACGTCCGTGCACCTTTTAAGCTTACGCAGGGTAAATAGTGGGGCACACACACAGAGGACAGGCAGACACCCACACATTTGATCTCATAAGTCTACTTCATCATTTCCCCAAAAGCGACGGTACCGTAAATGTCTGTTCAGGTCACTAGCATGAAGACATGCAAATGTCATATGGACAGAAGTGCTGTAGGATTGTTGAAGTGAATGCTGCGGAGCAGCACGGGTCTTCTAGTATTTTAGCCTACTTTCGATTTTTGCAAAAAATGAAAGTAGACTTATGAGATCACTACAGGGCGAAAAAAAGTGTGTCTGTCTGTGTGTGTGTGTGTGTGTGTGTGTGTGAGTGTGTGTACTCTGAATGTCTGTCCCCCCTATCAATTCGAACACGGTTAAACCGAATTGAACGAAATTTGGTACAGAGGTAGCACTGGCAAAGGGCACCTCAGTGTCATGTTTTATATTGCCGCCATCTTTACCAAAAGGTAATGGCGGCCAATCGAATGGTCAAAATTTAATAATGCATTACGACCAAACTAATCATCGGATCTTTACCAAATTTGGTAACAACCTACCTTCATATGGGGCGCGTCTTGTGCTCAAACTACAAGGTCATCAAACGTACCATTTAAGGATGGTGGCCGTGTGAATTATGCAAAATTTATAATCCATAACATGGGACCCACCAGTTTCGATTATCGAACCAAGAATCGTTTAATCTGTTCTAAGCGACGTGGTTCGTTCGAAATTAAAAGTTTATATTGTAATATTATAATCTAGAAGTGACTTTACAAATCTGAATCGACTCGGCTATTTGACAAGATGGCAGCTGATCTCTCGTTCTGACCTATATTTTACTAATTTCAGTATGTTGCATGCAATATAACCTACTGATAAAAATTATATGAACTTAATATGAAATGAACTCGGTTTGAAATATACTCCAGTGAAGAAATCTTCAGTTCAAGTGATTATTTGCAAATACAGTACGTTATATGTATTTAATCGATAACGCGTGAGTTATGAGTGTACGATTGGCTGTGTGGTTAGAGCTCCCGTCTCTCATGTGGCTGGCCGGGGTTCAAATCCTATCAGAGTAGAACTTTTTTGCTTGATTTTTTTTATATTTATTGTTTCCTGAGTACTGAGACGTTATAAAATAAAGCGTTATATGGTGCGTTTTGCAATGGAAATTATATATAAAAAAAACGACATTCTCCACCGGAGTGACATCTACCAGCCTTCTGTTGTACTATGCAGAAACTATAGATTCGAGCAGCGCTCTATACCGGCCAGTTAGTGAACCCAGTCTTAACGACTGCTAGGAGTAATAATACAGTAACATTCGTTTATTCCTTGTGCACATCGAACCAAGAATCGTTTAATCTGTTCTAAGCGACGTGGTTCGTTCGAAATTAAAAGTTTATATTGTAATATTATAATCTAGAAGTGACTTTAAAAATCTGAATCGTCTCGGCTATTTGACAAGATGGCAGCTGATCTCTCGTTCTGACCTACATTTTACTAATTTCAGTATGTTGCATGCAATATAACCTACTGATAAAAATTATACGAACTTAATATGAAATGAACTCGGTTTGAAATATACTCCAGTGAAGAAATCTTCAGTCCAAGTGATTATTTGCTAATACAGTACTGTGCCCGTTTAGACCGGAGTCCGCACGACCACTATGCATTTTACCAATAATCAGTCAGCACGAGAATCAAAATATCCCGGGGCGCCAGATGGGTTAAAGCTAATCGCAAAAACGACATCAAATAAAAAAAAGCTTTACTGATTTTTGGCTCAATGCAACAATAAGGATAGAAGGAGATTCAATTGGGTATAACACATCTGGTAAAATTATCTCAGTTTATTTTGAAGTTAAAATCTGACTGCAAGGATGCTCAAAGCAGCATCATCAACGTGTGGCGATCCACACTCTTATTTACACAATATACAGAAATTTTCCAAACACATTTGACAATCTTTTTTTGGAAAACACAAGTCCAATTAATAGTCCTGTAGACTGTGTTCCAAAATTATTAATAATTAATCCCAGTTCAAAGTTAATTGTCTATACTGGAAATATCGTAGATCACTGTTTGAATATTTACATGATATTAACACTCGTAGAATAAATGTTCATAGAATTTTAAACTTTCACTTATTTTCCAGTTTTCAAAAATATATCGTCGAAAATATTATTATCATTGAATCAACACACATTATTTACACATATTATTAACATCTGAAAAGTATTTGACCTTGAGCATAGCATCGAAGAACTGTGCGAAGCACAACAACAATTAATTGTTCTTCTGACATTAAACATTTCGAGAAGTGACTCGATTATGAACTTCAAGTTCCAAACAAAATACATGATTTCTGAATCATCAACTTGATCACTAAATTGTTGAACCATTCAACCATTAGATTATCCACTTGGAATCATTATGAAAAAAAAATATTTATATTTATGGCCATTATTGTAATTTTCACAACTTGCAATTCTTCGACAGAATGCGGAAATAAGAATCGTAGCTTCATAATAAATTCATTTAGTTCATGGCACTAGGATTGAAAATATCCTTCAAATTATTCGTGGTTAAAGAATTACTTTTAATTGACAGTGGCCCATTCTACTATTTGTGTAAGAACACAATATTACCACAACAACGGCAAAGGTCTTCCTCTGAAGAAGAATAAACTACTATCATGACAAATCCGGGTTCTAGCAAAAACAAAGTCTAAATGGAATTCGTAAACAAGGTTGAAATAAGAACTGATGGTTTCAAAGAAATAACCTTCGGGTCATTCATCCGACGAAATGTGTAGTTCCAATACTCCTACTATAAACCTGAGCCATCGAACCTGCTATTTGATTGATGCTCGAAAAACACCTCTTCATTCCTGCGACTTAAACATGCGCACCTGGGAATGGCATTTCAACTACTCCACACATATAAATTTTCTTCCCAAAATTTATACAATAAATCAAGCCTCTGCTTGTTATCAACACTGGAAGATTAATAAACTTACAAGTTTATTTTATTTTACCATTCAGTTCAACCCGTGAATTTACCATACTTATGAAAATCATTATTTCACTTTCGAGTATATTTACGTCATGATTTTATATAAATACAAAAATATCCTATTTGATACAAATATCATTTGCTTCCCGTTTCATGCCTCTCCGTGTTATCTGAAAAATATACTTTGCTCAGTGCAAATATCAACTGTTCAACCAGAACTGAAATGTTGGTTAAATGCGGGCTTGCGTTAACCACTCTCCTTCGGAAAATCTCCTGTTCCAAACTAGAAATGATTAAACTACTTCATAGGCTCTCTCAATACATATGATTATTATAAAATATAATATCCAAGAATTATTTAGAAAAATTATGAAAATTATTATTATTATTATTAGTGGATTTTTATTATTATTATTAATTATATCATTTTAAATGTGTTTGATTATCATCTCATTATGTGAGAATCCACAAGTTCGAATCTTCGAATATGGAAAAAAAATATCCATTCCTCAACAAAAATAATTTAACTCAACCTTTACATCGACGGTTTTCCGTGGTTTCCCTAAAATATGAAAAATTCAAATAAATCTTCGAAATGCTCGGTCATCGATCCTAAACTGATCTGAGTGCTGAAAATGCTCAGAAAAACTCTAATAAGTCTTGCGTAAATCATTGCAAGATTTAAATACGAAGAAAAAAATAAATGTGTTGGTCATCTGCAGAAAAATAGTTTGTTCCAATTAGCTAGGCATAATATAATTCAAATGTGGCTTACATTTCTTGATGGTCTTGAAGTGTAGTAAACCTGGTCTGTACCAGATTTATCCATAGACATGCCCTATCGGACACGCACGTCCAATCCTTGTATCCGCCGCCATTCTATACCCACAATCCGTCTAGTCAGACATAGTGGTAGTATCTTTTGACGTTTGAATAAACTGTTGTTCCATTTTAATATGGGCTTCTATCAAAGCCATAACAGTTTGTTTAAATAGGGTCAGATCTAAGTGATCTCTTCTTAGATATGTCAGTTGTAACATAACTCACGGTAATCTTATCAGTACAAGAAAAACACTGACAGTCTAAGCAATCAACGGCTGTTCTGAAGATCGTTCCCTGGGCATGGTTTATTATATCACCATCTACCATGCGCTAAGCAACTTGTAGTTTCCCTTGCGTAGACTAATGAACGTCACCGTTATAGACTAGTCTTCAGTGTACTGACAGATCGAAGTGGTTAACTAGTTACAAAATAATGAAAACTGACTGAAATGGATTTAAATATCCAAGTATTATGTTATTACTGGACTGTGACAAAGTACTAATTTCTAGACAAAGTCTAGCATATGTCCATGTAGAAATATAAACATTTCCACCAATGTCTGTAGAAAAATCAATCACCTCAGTGATTCTCCTCGCCGTAAACTTACTAAGTTCTAACTCGTAGCTCAGCACTTTCGTGACTTATCACGACTTTGAAAAGAACTTCTGCGTAGATCCGGCAACCATGTGCCTTGGCTCAGCGTCGTAGCAACTTGCTAGGCAACTGCTTGTGTTAGAATGAGCTGAAGTTGCTTCGGCCAGCCGGCTTTTATTCAAAACTTTCAGGGTCACGCCGCATCAGCTGATATCTAGAAATCCTCATATCTCTTGAATCCCTGGTCCGATTTACTTGATACTAATTGCATTCTCTTTCATTTGGCCGTGCCAGTAATCTGATCCCAGTCTCAAGTCTCTACTCCATGGTTAACTATTTAATCAATAAATAGCCTCCACCTCTGCTATTACTCGCTACGTCACTTGACATCCAAGTATCGGTAAATTCTTTCGAATTGCTTCGAGAAGCAATGTAGCGCGATATTCAAATATCTCAACTTTCAAAAGCGGCTACAGCCTTTCCCTTGATATCTAGGTGTCTGAATCTTGGAATACCCATTCCTAGAGTTGGGCACAGTACGTTATATGTATTTGATCGATAACGCGTGAGTTATGAGTGTACGATTGGCTGTGTGGTTAGAGCTCCCGTCTCTCATGTGGCTGGCCGGGGTTCAAATCCTATCAGAGTAGAACTTTTTTGCTTGATTTTTTTATATTCATTGTTTCTTGAGTACTGAGACGTTATAGAATAAAGCGTTATATGGTGCTTTTTGCAATGGAAATTATATATAAAAAAAACGACATTCTCCACCGGAGTGACATCTACCAGCCTTCAGTTTTACTATGCAGAAACTATAGATTCGAGCAGCGCTCTATACCGGCCAGTTAGTGAACCCAGTCTTAACGACTGCTAGGAGTAATAATACAGTAACATTCGTTTATTCCTTGTGCACAGAGGCGTTGTTGATAACCTCAAAACATGCAATATGGATGATTTGGAGATGGATTATTTTGTTATACCGTGTATTTAAGATTAGCCTATAAATTAACGGGTTGCGAAGTTACTTCACTTAGTCCTATATCATTCGTATACGACACAGAACAACAACGTGACGTCAGTTTCTGATCTGCTCTGATTGGCTATTACATTGCTGCAGTCGGGTAGTTGGCAGTCAAGGATAAAATTCGCGACTGCCAACTGCCAGCTTCCAACTGCAACTTCATGTTGTGTATGGTGCCTATAGTATACACGGAGTCGATCGCGACTGCCGACCGAGGACTACCAACTACGGACTGCCGACTGCGCATTGTAGATGGGCCTTATTAGAGTAACGAAGTTTCAATTATTGTAAGTAGTCGGTGTTTGGAGTGTTTGCTGATGAAATTGCAAAATGCTGGGGTAAATTATAAACTATGGTTTGAACGCCACTGTTCAAATCCTGTGTGCCAATTTGCACTTCAAATAGGAAGAAATTAGGAGATGATAAGGACAGAGAGTTATAACTATACCCATACATTTAGGAGAAAGTAGGCTATATGTTCTTTCCCGAACATCTTGTTTAAATCTAGTTTTCATTTCTCGTGTCCTAAGCAAGACCAGTAGGATATATAAAAAAGGCTATTAGTTCTTCACTAAACTACTTGTTTAATGACAATTTCACGATATTGGTAAGCATTTCACCCCCGATGAACATTGCCACTAAGTCTCAAAGCGCGTCAATGTTTTCGATACTTTTAGGTCGACATCTGTGCCTTAAAACAATGTAATTCATGAGGAGTGGATATTTATGTTATATAGAAACAAGACCCTTTTACTCTGACGTAACTACAGACATTATACTCCAGTGCTTCGAGGTAAATTCTCGCTTCCTGTGAATATTGATACCGGAACCGACAAGCACAGCCATTGTTACACATGCCGTCCGGGATTTACTGTGTTGCCTCCATATTGTTCACTGATAAGAGCCCAGAGCGACGTCAAAAGCAGAGCTGAAGGATTAGTGCTTATAACGGATTTGGATTTTGTTTCTCTTGTCTCCCGTCCCTGCCCTTCACCCCCACCCCTTCTCTGCTCTGCAGCAGTAAGGTTGCGTTAACGGAAACATCTGTGGCATTATGCTTACACGGCTAAGTGAATGCCAACATCATGATAACAATACTCCAGTGAATTAAGTTATTGTAGAGAGAGATTTATTAATTATTTATTTTGCGCATGCGCTTACACATTCTCAGCATATTTGCTGGAAAGAAAACATTTACAATCCCAGATATACATCATGAGGAGCAAATTCTTGGTGACAGCATTCCGTAGTAGATTTACACTTTTCCCCCACTCCTTCAGGCTTTATTAGTCAAGAACAGCCTTACTATGCGACATGTCGAAAGTATGACTCTTCTGTATAATCTTAAAAAGGCCTGGATCTAACTTCAACTCTGTGAGTCATTCCTTTAGGTTGTTCGGAATCACGCCAGTGCTGGAGATGATAATAGGAACTGTCCTGACTTGTGCCATGTGCCATTGCTTCCTTATCAGTTCTGAAAGCTCTTTATACTATGACAGATTTCCAACATGTTTTGTTAGCATGTTGCCATTGTTTGAGATTACCACATCTATGAAGGTGGTGTGCTTCAAGCATTTGTCAACAAGAACCAAATCAGGTCTGTTGTGCACAGCTGATTGGTCTGTCAATACAGCACGATCCCAGTACAAGGTAAAGTTGTAATTTTCCAGTACACTTTCAGGAGCATATTTATAGTACGGCACTTCTTCTTCTTCTTCTTCTTCTTCTTCTTCTTCTTCTTCTTCTTCTTATTGAAACACATATCTGAATGGCATGCCTGTAGAGAAAGTTGGGTTTCGACCCGTATCTCCTGTTGTGCAGGCAGGTGCTTTTAGTCACTAACACCATTGCGGCCTCGCTTTGGCCATATCTAATTATACATTTGTTGTTGTTGTTTCACTTACTGGCTTAATATCGTGGCTATGTCAGTCCCGCATCGTTAGGTATGTAGAGTTTGTCTGATAACCTGCGTTATTTAGGTGTCTGTATTAGTGTGTGTGAATTTGTAATTGAGACGAGGATTGGAATGGAGACGTCCCCATGGAAAATCACTTCAAGGATGCTTGAGGGGTGAATCGAATCCGTCCCTTTTCAGTCTTTCCTCACGAGTCTGAGTGTACCCCGTACCAATCTTCAGACCAGAATGAAATTTATCTGCAGAACCCGGGATCGAACGGGGACCTCCGGGGCGTCAGCCGAGAGCCCAACTGCTACACCAGGAGGTGGATTAATCCAACCAAGCACAAATACGTGTTATTGACTGAAAAGTTCTCATTAACATGCAAGAAAAGTTCGATGCTTTTTAGTCGGTCAACACGATTGTACCCAAATGGCATGCGTTATTCCCTAATCCTGAAGAAAATTACATGAGGTTAATAAATACACTAGGATGACCAGTTTCGATCGTCAAGCGATCATCATCAGATCCATTATCCTTAGGCTATAACATCTATGTCGAGTGCTGACAGTGACCCAGTTAACTGCTCTCAACAGGACTGCGCAAGACTAAACCAGATAAGTAGCCTGTACAATCCAATCAGAATTGACCATTTACCACAACCACATATCCAGTCTAAATAAGCAAATTCCGGAAGTCAATCACCACTTCCAATATCTCAACAAAACATCACATAGACCACAACTAAGTGTATATATTGTAAATATTTTCACGTATATTTTCAGACATAGATGTTATAGCCTAAGTGTAATGGATCTGATGATGATCGCTTGACGATCGAAACTGGTCATCCTAGTGTATTTATTAACCTCATGTAATTTCCTTCAGGATTAGGGAATAACTCATCTCATTTGGGTACAATCGTCTTGACCGACTGTAAAGCACCAAACTTTTGTCTGCTAAGGCAACACTGAGAATGGCTTCAAACTCCACATCAACATGACTACAAAGCATTCTATGGTACTTGTACATTTATTGAGTAACTAAAGTACCTCCAGGGAAATACACTCATTATTTACAGGTATCAATTAACAACTGACATCTTTTAATTAGCCGAGTTTTAATGAATCAGAGTGGCGTTAAAAAGCAGACCTGTCCCAAGATAACAATATTCGTTGCAATTGAAATGGTGTTGAACAACCCGCATCCTACGTAGTTCCCCTTAGGGGATGTCACTCCTCCACCATCCTTAGTTCTCTGGGCTACCGTGTGGTGTAGCGGCTATCATTCTTGGCTGACGCCCCGAAAGTCCAGGTTTCAAGGAAGGAAGGAAGGAAGTTTGTAGTTTTACATGACCGTTAATCTCGCGATCGGCGGCTACGATGGTGAATTTGATAGCATGCTGAACTTCTATGCCCAAGATCGCGGGTTCAAACCCGGCTGAAGTCGTCGGATTTTTAAGAGCGTTCAAAATCCCTGAGTATGCCTTCCTTAGGAGGGGAAGTAAAGCCGCCGGGCCCATGTCATGTAAAAGAACCTTCCACTAGCTAAACTTGAGTGAAGCAAAATTTGTAGGTTAGGTTTGATTAATGCTCTAAGTTCCAACGATCGTCACCAGGCGCTGGTTGCGATGGCGTCCAGTAGTAGCCGAGTTCACAGCTAGGTGTCGTGGACGGTAGCTTTTGGTAGCGAAAGTGAAATTATCTTCTGCAGCCCTTACTTAAATTAAAAACAGATAACACACACTAATACTGTCGTCACAATTAACACAGATTCTACACACACACCCAAAGTACACGGGGCTACATGACCGCGTTGTCGCAGACCCTAAACTAAGCAAGCAACCAACCAATCTCGCGATCATAAGCCACGGGACCTCCTTCTTACGTGGAATCCGAACCACAAGACATGGCTTTTCATTTAGAATATCTCACATGCATTGACAAGGAATTGCACCCCGCTCCGCCGTGGTGGGAGGACAACAGCTTGCCCGCTGCGCCACTACGCCTCTGAGGTCCGGGTTTGATACCTGGCTCTGTCTAGAAATTTAATTTTCTTCAGAGGGCTGGAGCGTGGTACGCTTCGATCCGTGAGGCAAAACTGAGCAAAGGCGGATTCGATTCCTACCTCAGCCATCCTAACCCTTAGTAAGCGTAATGAGATCCCTAGGACCTCCCTCAAATTTGTCCCTTTGCTCTGTGCCATTCTTTTTCAGAAATTAGTTTGGCATTCTCAGCACTTTCAAGCTACACTGTTAACTGCAAGCAGCGAGTTAGATGCCATTGGAAGGTACTTTGTTGTGCAAAAACATTTTTGAAATAACTTTATGCCTGGACCATAAAAGTTGTGTATAGGAAGTGTTTATTTTGAAGAAAATGTGTTAGCGATGTAGTATGAATGCTAATGTTGTTGTGTTGATTCATTTAGGGGCTTCTTGACATCATGGTAATGTATCCCCGTGTTCTTGTATGTGTGTGTGTGTGTGTGTGGATTTGTCTGATAGCCTGTGTTATTGTGATGACTGTATTAGTGTGTGTAGCTGTCATTTACATGAGGATTGGGAAGGAGGCTGCCATGGCCTTTAGTTAGGAACCATCCTGGCATTCGAATAGAGTAGGAGTAGGAAACCACGGTAAACCACTTACAGGATGGCAGTATCAGGAATCGAACTCAGTCTCCCCGCGATGACAGCTAAGATAGTACGAATATACTAGTGGCGAAGAGTTTTTTTGCTGTTGTTTGTTATTGTAAATTATCTTCAAATTAGAGTATAGTTTGACTTTCGATTTAAGTCAATGGAGAAAGAAAAGTCTTACAAGTTTCATCTTGGTGTTATGAACAGGAGATATTTAAATTTGTCCAAGTATTCTGTTTGAATGAATATGTGAAACAGGTTCCTGAAGTATCTAAACTGCAAGATAAGCTGATTTCCACATAACTTTGTATGTTTTAACAAATCAAGTCATGGTTTTAATTATTCATATTGCGATTATAGGATAGAAATTTGTATGTCTTCAGGCAGATCATTTGAATATTTATGGGGTACTTCATTGACATAAAATCATATTAATAACATCCCCGTGGGGTTACTGTAAGTCTTCGTGAAATTATTATAAATGATTAGAATTTATAATAACTAATCTGACGCCGCTATAGAAAAACAGAATGTCTTAGAACGCCAAGAGGAGAAAGCCAGACTAAACATTTCTTTTGAAAAAAAGAAGATATCTGATCAACATCAAAACAGCTCATTGTCACCTCCAGATTAAGCATGGTAAGAAAGACTGAGTTGACAGCTTTAAGTGAAAATCCACAACCTGCTCTCAGTCGACCGACCGGGTCAGGATGTGAACTGTGCTGGCTGCCGAAGCCTGTCGCACTCCCCTGGGGCAATGGATAAATGAATGACAGATGAAATGAAATGACAGTGGAGAGTGTTGTTGGAATGAAATTGTGACAGGGAAAACCGGAGTACCCGGTGAAAAACCTGTCTGTCTCCGCTTTGTCCAGCACAAATCTCACATGGAGTACCTGGGATTTGAACCACGGACCCAGCGTTGAGAGGCCGGCGTGCTGCCGCCTAAGCCACGGAGGCTCAGAGCTTTAAGTACCTGGGCAAAATCGTGCTGTTGAAAACTCGCGAAAGGCAGGACAATAATACCAGACGGGAGAGGATGCTCAACTAAGACTCCTAATGTAAATATTAAGCGTCATGTTGCGACACTGTCTACCCTCATATGCTTTAAACATCACGAATGTTATTTTTCCCTGGATGAAATGTTCCGAATAATGAACCCAGAATATTTCATATTTACTGGCGTGAAGTGCTCGATATCCTATCATATTGTGTGGAGTTACTCGGCCTTTCAATCTGAAGGCATGACAGAGGAAGATCAATGATGCTACGCTGCCTGAATAGCGCACACTAAACTCATGGATTCTGAAGACACCGTGGCCTCTATAATATAAAAACAGTCATGAAATGTGATAACCTACGACGCTCAACGAATACATAACGATTAACTCTATGTTTTAAAACCATGTTATGCCTACGTTCCCTAATTTAATTACCGTATATCACGTGCTGTGTTCGTAGTGTTTTATGACGTCATTAGGCGCGCTGGAACTTGTAGCCCTATGTTACCCCCAAAGGAGTTCATGACTACTGGACGTGGGCTTAGCGACCACGGGATCCCGGCTGAGTCCGGAATTGCATCCGCTTACTTGTGCCAGGCTCTTCTCTTTCAACATTCCTATCAACAACCCTTGGTCAACTCTTGTTCTCTTTCAACCCGGATGGTATTAGGATGTCCGAGGCCTAGGGTATCTTTCACTTCCCCACCTTAATTGGCACTTGTCTCATCTTCCCTGATGCCCTCATTCTTCGAGGGGTCAGACCTCTTCCTTTATATTCATATCTCCTGCTTCTGCTCAAAGCTCTAAAGGAGGCAGGGGGTGTGTAGCCCCACCAATTTTGGGGCACCCTGGATAGTGATACACCCTGGTGAGCTCAGGAGTTGGCAACCCTGAGGGATTCCTGAAGTGAGCCGGATTTTTCTCCTTTTACCAGTGTCTCTGGGTGGACTTTTTCCTCTTCCCCTTTCCTATCTGACTTTCATGGCTCTTCTTCTTTCCAAGTCCTCAATCCCCATTCTTCGGGGG
The DNA here is from genome assembly GCA_946902985.2 of Meconema thalassinum. NCBI lineage: Eukaryota > Metazoa > Arthropoda > Insecta > Orthoptera > Tettigoniidae > Meconema > Meconema thalassinum. Next base: position 278,394,869 of record OX336388.2, read on the forward strand.
TTGAGGGAATTTATTTTCCTTGTCTTTTATTTCCCTTATTCCTTTTTTTGTCCATTTCTTCTTCTACTACGGACTACCTCTCTGTGTAGCGATTATCATTCTTGGAGGTCCCAGCTCTGCCACAAAATGTAATTCTGATTTGAGGGATGGAACTGGGTACACTCAGCCTCATGTGGCAAAACTGAAAAGAAGTGTGTTCGGTTGTCATTTAACCTATCCTGGAAGTAGTTTTCCGTGGTTTCCCACTTCTATTCCAACCCTGAGTGGTGCCCAGTTTCAGCTCTCAGACCAGAATTAAAATTCTTAACAGAGCAGGAAATCGAACCCAAATCTCAAGGGTGACAGCCAAAAAAGCTAGCCACTGCACCACAAAGTGTTAGGGTTAGTACCAAGACGATCCGTAGAGATGGATGTACTGCATTTGTTGTCCACTTGTACAGAACGTGTCAAAATGAGGGATAAAGTATGTGACCTAACCCGACTACAGATTACTGAGCTGATGTGTTGATAATATTGTGATAGAGACAGAAACAATTACTGTATTACCATTGTATGAGTTCACCGATGTAGGTGGGATAGGCCACAGGATGTTCCTAGTACGTATAAACATCGGTGACGGTACAAGTCACAACACTGAGCAAGAACTCGAATGGGAGTTCTTTGCTCTCACTCTCCCATTCCATCTTGATGAAGGATCTCTTCGAAGTTTATTCCAACTCTTACCATTTTTACTTTTTCAGAAAATGTGTCACACGTTCATAAAATTCCTCTTCGATGACATTTATATTAGCAACGCAATATTACGTCAGAAATGCTCGCTCGATACTAGGTCGAACATTTCAAAGGAACGTAGTGAAAGCTGTGGTGTTGGCGCTACTTACACCAGTCATTCAATATGAAGACTGGGTCTTTTATCTGGAGCACAAACATTTAGAGTGTGTGTGGCTGAGTTTCCACATCGCTACGGTTTAGCTGTGTTGTGGAGATGAATTTTTAAACGTTTCCATGGCAACCGAGCAACAACAGCTTCCGCCCACACATCCGTTGGGGGTGGCTCGGGTGGTATAGGAGAGGGGGCAGGGTGATATGACGTGGATATTCGCCACATGTTTACTCCCCCTAAGTCAACATAATCAGTTCCCACAAAGACAACTTGCCATTCAGTAATGTCAAAATCATTTATCTCTGTAGATAAGTACGAAGTAAAATGCTATAAATTAAATGTAATGATGAAGGATTCAGGTCGCCTCCGTAGCGTTGCAGCCCGCATGGTTAGCTGCCACCCCGGAGGTCCTGGGTTCGATTCCCGGCTCTGCCACGAAATTTGAAAAGTGATACGAGGACTGGAACGGGGTCTACTCAGCCTCGGGTGGCCCAAATGAGTAGAGGGCGTTCGAGTCCCCCTCAGCCATCCTCGAAGTGGTTTTCCGTGGTTTCCCACTTCGTCTTCGGGCAAATGCCGGGATGGTACCTTCTTCAAGGCCACGGCCGCCTCCTTCCCTCTTCCTTGCCTCTCCATCCCTTACCTTCCCTCATGAGGCCCCTGTTCGCATTGCAGGTGAGGCCGCCTGGTCGAGGTGCCAATCCCACCTCACCAGTTGTATCCCTTCCGATTCGATGTTCCCAGCTCTAGGACACTGCCCGTAGAGGCGGTAGTGGTGAGTTCCCTCGCTGAGTCCGTGGGTTTCACCAACCTGGAGGGTAAACGACTAAAAAAAAAAAAAAATGAAGGATTCAGAATAATTAATTAAGAAGTACGTGGGGCTTGCGAGCCATGAATAACGAAAATATCACTTTTAAATTTGTGTTGTACTTAATAGGAAAGTCAATCATATCGTTCAAGATAATATTTGAATATGAAGTAGCCCTTGAAACTCCGAATTGTAAGCCCTGCAATTTGTAAGGATGAACAGAACTGATTGTCTCACAGTGATCTACTCCCGAAGGGAGCTGATGGTCAGCACTGAAGCTGTGTAGTGGGTACCGACCAAAGTTCTATGATATGTTCAGTACAATGCGGCTTCGGTGGCGTAGTTGGTAGCATGCTGAGCTGCTGTGCTCAAGATAGCGGGTTCAAACCCGGCCGAAGTCGTCAGATTTTTTAAGAGCGTTAAAAGCCTTCAGTATGCCTTCCTTCGGAGGGTAAGTAAAGCCGGCGGTCCCATTTCATAGATTTATGGCATGTAAAAGATCCTCCTACAGACTAAACTTGTGTGGAGCTAAATTTCTAGGTTAGATTTCGTTGGAACGCTCTATCAAAGTTCAATTGTTCACCACTAGGTATCATTGACATCTAGTAGTGAAAGTTGGAACTACTTGAAATTGAACGAAACTTGTAGCTCACTCACTGGGTGTCCGCTGGAAGCAGCTACAGCCTCTGGCGAGCCGAATATGTCCTCGGACACTCCCGGCACTAAAAGCCATACAATAAATAAATAGCCTAAGTACAATGCTCTTCAGTCAGTCAACATACATCAGGGAAGCACAATTATCTTGGGTGGTTAAATGTACGAAAGGAATTGAAAAGGATCATATCTGCCCAAATTCTTATTGACAGAGTTTAATTGTGATAGCCAAAGATACCTTATAACAACAATAACATCAAATATTTGGGTACACTGTACCGGTTTCAGCTTAAATATCATAACATTATAACCTTCTTCAGCAGATAGTATATGAATGAAGATGCAAGATATAACAAGAAGTTCCGTGACGAACTAAAGAGCCTACTTTTCTTAAAATTTAAGATTCATGCCAATGATTAATCGATATGGATCTATCTAGAATAATGACGAAATTAAGTTGGTAATATCAAAATTTCTAATTAGTTCGAAATACTGTATACCTGGCATAATGTAGCCTAATAGAGCACTACAGTTGGCAGCCCTGGTGACTGAATATATTCTTAGTTCCATCTCTTAAGGTACAGAATACAAAATTTGGCTGGAGTCTAATGAATAGCATGGACGTTACATGCAGTTAAACATTTGATCTAACAGCGCGCGTAAAATCATGTTGGCAACAGTGTCAAGCATGTATTGGTCAGAAATAATCTGAAATAATATGATCTATTGTTGTGCCAATTTTGAATGAAATCCATTAGTTAGTATAGAAGTTAAATGCATTTTAAAATTGGACCTATCAGCAGGCTTAGAATCATGTTGGCAGCACTGACGTATATTAGTTACTCCAAAGTAATCTAGAATGCCAGGTACTATACGTGTGCAAAGTTTAGAGCTATTGGCTTGCATTCTTTCTGATATATTGATATTAGGGTAACAAGAATAGAGACAGCATTTATTAACAGTTGGCAGCCCTGGTTGTTCTTAAGAATACGCATAGTCATAGCTGTTGTGGTGCACATAGCTCATACGAAATTTGGTTGAAATACAAATGATAGTATGGAAGTTACATTTAATTAAAGTTGGACCTCTCAGCAGGCTTAGAATCATGTTGGTAGCACTGACGTATATAAGTTACACCAAATTAATACAGAATGTCATGTACTATACGTGTGCATAGTTTAAAGCTCTCGGCTTGCATATTTTCTCATATATATTGGTATTTGGATAAAAGAAATTAAGAGCATTTTTTAACAGTTGGCAGCACTGGTGGTTCATAAGAATACGTTCAGTCATATCTGGTTATGTACACATACAACATACGAAATTTGGTTGAATTCCAATTGATATTGTAGAAGTTATATGGCATTAAATATTGGACTTATCAGTAGGCTTATAATCATTTTGGCAACACTGCCATGTATGGCCTTCTGGAAATTAAACTGCAATATTATTATCTATATGTGTGCTGATTTTGAAATAGCTCCCATTCATACCTTCCATGATATCCAACATGGAGCTCAAATTTCAATTGCGATTTTTCAGCAGTTGGTAGCACTGACATAATTTTCAAATATGGCCGTGAGATATTCAGGTATAGGTCTTTACTCCAACCAAATTTTATTTCGATTGCTCCAGCCGTTTAGGAGTTGATAGGGGGGGGGGGGACTCACACACAGCCAGACAGACAGACAGAAGGACAGACAGACAGACATTTTCCCGGATCGATCTCATAAGACTACTTTTTCCTCATTTTTGCAAAATATGAAAAGTAGGCTAAAATGAATTGCTGTTCGTTAGTCGCGCTAAAACTCGAGAACGGCTGGACCGATTTGGCTAATTTTGGTCTTGAATTACGGTAGTCCCAATATTTAAGGGAGGGAGCAGACTTGAATTGGGCAACTACAGGCCGGTTAGCCTTACGTCCATCGTTTGTAAGCAGATGGAGCATCTCATTTGCGACTACTTGAGGGAACAGTGGGAAACATTATCATGGTTTAATGAAAGGCAGCATGGATTTCGGAAAGGTTACTCATGCGAGAGTCAGATGCTATCACTTTTTCAAGACATTAGCGAATCGTTAGACCATGGAGTTTCAGTCGACGCCGTGGTTATAGATTTTGCGAAGGCATTTGATGTCGTGCCGCATGACATGCTACTCCATAAATTAGCTTCGACGAAGATTGATAGAAGAGTAATTTTATGGATCCAAGAATTTTTGACGGGTCGTTCCCAGAAAGTGAAAGTCGAAGGCATATTCTCGGATGAAATTACCGTAACATCGGGTATCCCTCAGGGCAGCGTAATCGGAACTTTGTTGTTTTTGGCGTTTATAAATGACTTACCAAATGGAATTCGCAGTGACTGTCGATTGTTTGCGGATGATTGTGTAATATATCGAAAGATACTTGACTCACAAGACAATGCAGTGCTGCAAGAGGACCTGAACCTGGTCTATAAGTGGGCGATTGTAAATAAAATGAAAATAAACACAAGAAAATGTAGTCTCTTAAAAATAGGGAAAGTGCGAAGGCAGGATTTTCAATATAACATTGGCTCGGAAATACTTGTAGAAGAAGATTCTTGCAAATATTTGGGCGTTAACGTAAGGAATGATATGAAATGGAGTAGTCATGTAGGATGTGTAGTTTCAAAAGCTTACAAATCCCTGCACTTTGTAATGAGGGTATTAAAAGGAAGTAGTACCTCTGCTAAAGAATTAGGCTATTTGTCACTTGTAAGACCTATTCTGGAATATGCCTCGGCGGTTTGGGATCCATATCAACTAGGGCTCATCAATGAGTTGGAAATGGTACAAAGAAAGGCCGCTAGATTTGTGCTCAGTGACTTTAATCCCAGGAGCAGTGTGAGCCGTATGTTAAAGAAACTTGGGTGGGAATCACTGGAGGCTAGGAGGATGAAATCTAGACTCTGCGCTATGTACAACACGTATACAAATCAACCAGCATGGGGTGAGCTTAGCAAACGATTGGGAAAGCCCACTTACATGGGTAGGAGCGATCATCCTTTCAAAGTTAAGGGCCGACCACAGCGAACAAATTATGGTAAATATTCTTTTGTAAACCGTGCCATTGATAACTGGAACTCTCTACCTGCCGCAGTCTTAGAGCCTTTTCCCAAACATATAGGTGTGTTTAAGAAAAGACTGACTATTTGTGTAAATACTCCAGTTTAATTGTTGTTTAATTGTTATTGAATTGTTATGTATAATTATGTATTGTTATGTATAATTATGTATTTGTTATGTATATCCAATTTGCCACCGGGGGACACACCCCCCATTGCAAATAAATGAATGAATGAATGAATGAATCCCCGTCTAGTTGTATTTACACATAACTGAGCAGGATAGGGAAATAATTATGTAATGGGTTTTACGTCCCGTGTAACTACTGCTGGTGCTGATATTTAGCCCTTAAGGGGATTATTAACGTGCCAATAAATATACAGGCACGTATCTCTCACTTGGCAAACGACTGCACCAAGAATTGATCCCACAATATTCGGCACAGCAGGCGAGAACTTTACCGCTCTACCACACAGTCGTTCGGGATGAAACATTGTTGTTAATTCATTTAGTAGCTTGGGACATCTTGGTCATTAGCCCCTTGTAGTTGGGTGTGTGTTGATTTTGTCTGATAACCTATATTTATGTTTTAAGGAAGGAAGCTTGTAGTTTTACGTGACCGTTAATCGTGCAATCATGAGTCACTGGACCTCCTTTTTACGTGGAATCCGAACCACCGAAAATGCCATTTCCCATAGAAAATGTCACATGCATTGACCGGGAATTGAACCCGGTCCACTTTGGTAAGAGGCAAATCGCTTGACCGCTGCGCCCCCACGCGCCCTATTTACAGTATGTGATGACTTTAGTAGTGTGTGTAACTGTATTAGGGACATGGATGAGGTAGGTGCCCCGTGACGTGAAGTAAGGTACTTGGATGATACCATAGCGGCCTTAAGCGCAACGCTCAGGGGAACAACAAAAACGATCTGGTAGGACTGTATTTTATACATAATTCTAATCTGTACATCATAATTGCGGAACATTATCATTCAGGTGACTTGCCACCATTATTAAATCCCAGTGTCGTCGTAATATATCCCCTGACCAATAAGAATGAAGCAAACAAAAAACAAACAAAGTAGTACCAACTACACATACAAAAATACCACATGCGGGAAATGTGCACAATCCATCAGTGTCCAAACAGTACTATTCCGGCATTTTGCTGGAAGGAATGTGGAAAAACCTGGGAGAAAACCACACTCAGGATAGCCGCTGTCAGCGCCTGGATTCGAACCTACGATCACCGGACATACTGCAGCAGCCCTCGCGGCCGTGGTGCATGTTTTAACGAGAAACTATCCCAAGAATTGAAAAACAAAAACACCACAATCCTGGAAGGAACGTGATAGGTGAAACAGCCAGACATCCCAGTCCCCTCGTGGTACGGTGAGGTGTTGCATAAGAAATGGGATCGTGAAAGCGAGCAAATGTAGCAGTAAACGCTGAAATGCTCATTCGGTTCACTTCCTAGTTGCAATAATCCTGAGGCAAATATTGCATAAGTGTATTAAACTAATTTAAAGAAACAAGAATTTTAAAGGTAAGGCAGGGGAGGACAGGCGGTGCTGGTGTGACGGCAGCTCAGTACATGCTCACACCGAAGACGAGATAAACAAGCTTGGAGACATAAAAAGTATGCCTTTGAAAAAGCGGGAACCTTGTGCTCTCAGTGAGCTCCTTACGTCCCTTAATTAAATGGATTCTTTTAAATTTATATTGTAGTACGTTTTTTGTTTTGAATATAATTTTGCACCGTAGTGATATAAGTCAGAGCCTCCGTGGCTCAGGTGGCAGCATGCCGGCCTCTCACCGCTGAGTCCGTGGTTCAAATCCCGGTCACTCCATGTGAGATCTGTGCTGGACAGAACGGAGGCAGACAGGTTTTTCTCCGGGTACTCCGGTTTTCCCTGTCAAAATTTCATTCCAGCAACACTCTCCACTATCATTTCATTTCATCTGTCATTCATTTAATCATTGCCCCAGAGGAGTGCGTCAGGCCTCGGCAGCCGGCACAGTTCATATCCTCGCCGCTAGATGGGGGCTTCATTCATTCCATTCCTGACCCGGTCGGAGACTGGAAGCAGGCTGTGGATTTTCATTTTCAGTGATATAAGTCAGCAGTGGGTGCAATGTATGATTGGATTTATTTTGCTTGTTTTTTATAATGAAATATGTTTATCTCTCTGTGTGCCCTTCACCATGGCTCCGCCCCCCCCCCCCCTCAGTTCCTGGACATACGAGTCAAGGTAGACCGTCCATTTACTCAGGAACAGGGTGTTGGTTAATCGTTGTTGCAGCAGCAGCTTCAGTAATTTAATAGTTTGATAATAATAAGAAATGTGGTTTGCAATTGTTGAAATTGAAGTTAGTTATTTGGAGGTAGAAAGACCTTAAGAAGATTGGTTTAGATAGTATGAAATTTTTAAAGACCTGTAGTAGGTTATGGGTTTTGAAAATAATAATAATAATAATAATAATAATAATAAGCCTCAGGTGTGTAGTTTTATGGTTTAAGTATGTAATTGTGAGTTATTTGTTAGTGGATAGTGTAATAGATGTTGAAAATATGTAGTTTCAGGTGGGGAGATTGAATTTGGAGGTGCTGGGCTCTGATTGGCTAATGGTTTTCAGCTGAGGACGAGTGTAGCGTGTGACGTCAGCGCGCTTTTTACGGCTGTCGCAGAGGACGAGGATTTAATTTGAGGCATGCGGGATGCAGCAATGTAGGAAAGACAGGAAAATAACACAACGAACTGAACGCTTCGGATGTCGCAATGTTAATGCTTCTTGTTGCAATTACACAATTGATCACAGATACCAATGACATTTCGGCTCTCTCCTACCAAAAAATATGTAACAAAAATAGTTGGGAAGGATAGTCATGCTATAACGTAAATACTTGTAGAACTATACATAATGCCATTTTCCCTGAACATTAGAAAATAGCCCTGCAGAACATTACAATGACACATTTTCCGACACTTTCTGTCTCGTTTATCTTGAACTAGTCTATCAATGTTTGGACGTAGTGTCTGAAAAAGTTGTTATCGATGGCTGTATGTTACTTTGTGATCTGACAAGGTGCTTCGAGATTTGGCCTTAGCCAGTTTCAAAATAGAAAAGAATTGTTCGCACACATATATCGAACCGAATATAGGCTATATAATAACCGTGCAGCAAGTGCATACAACCTGTTCGCATCTAGAGCTCTACAGCGGACTGATCCTTCCAGGTCTGTACGCACAGCGCCGTTGATCTAGGCAACACGGCTCTCACCTGACGTCACACGAACTGATAGGCTTGTCCTTCGTTTCGACACGTCACACCGCTTGAAGCTGCCTTCCCATGAGGTAAGGTGACTGGTGAACAGTCTACTTTGCTGGGACCTGTTCATACATGTGCAGGTTATCCAGACTAGAGCAATTTCTTGGTTCGGAAGTGATGTCTCTGGGCCTCAAATTAAACCGGAATGGACCCGATCTGGAGTTCCGTCTCATGATTTCCAAAACACTTGTATTAATAAACTTCTGGCTTTCAGTACACCGACTAATCATAACATAGTGGTACTGATAACTGTGACAACAAGTGCAGTCCGGGGATATAATGACTGCATGACGTAACTTATAACACTGCCAGTAGACTACATTTTACCATGTCTGTATTTAGAGTCTTTAAATGGTTAGCTCTCGCCCTAGCACTCCCACCCCCACCCCCTCTCTCTCTCTCCCTCCCTCCTCCTCCCCCCGCCCCCTCTCGGAACGTTTTGCGTGTTTGATATTCTGTATTTCAGTTTATAATAGGTTCTTTTATTCGGGGGTGAAGTCCTCGTGATCAAAGATGTTTTCTATCAAGTGTAAATTAAATTGTACAAATAGTCATTGCTGTTTTAAGGTATTATAGAATTCGTTCGATGTGTGCTGACGTCTGAACAATAGTGCGGTGTAACAGACTAAATTGTACGATAGGTCTACCACTTAAACTTGAAAATTGTATTCATACTAAGCGTCATTCTACTAACATATGGCACGAAATCCGTTGATATTTATGGAAAATAACCGATAATAATAGACAGTATTTCTCTTGCATAGACCACCTCGTGGCTGCCACCCTGGAGGTCCGGATTCTATTGCCATCTGTGGCAAGAAATTTAATTCTGGTCTGAGGGCTGAAACGGGTACACTTACCCTCGTGATACAAAACTGAGGTGGATTCGATTCAACCTAGGCCATCCTAGAAGTGGTTTTTAGTGGTATCCTCATTTCGACTCCAGGCAAAAGCCGGGATGGTTCCTAACTTCAGGCAACGACCGACTCCATCCCAGTCTTCGACTCAACTACAAATACATACAGTAATGCAGATATCGACTTTGCACTTATTCAGTCTACTCTCTCGTATGGAATAATTGCATGGGGAGGAGCTTATCATACTATTGTAAGAAAAGCTCAAGTAATGCAAAACTTGGTGTTGCGTATCATGTATAAAAAGGAAAGGTTATATCCTACTAATGAACTGTATGCAGAAGCAAACGTCATGAATATAGGACAACTTTACGTGACGGAAGTCTATAAATATATCTATAAAAATAAAATTTCAGTTATAAATATGAGCCACACCTACCAAACAAGAGGTAGAACAGAAAATTTGGCTGTCCTCTTCAAACCAAATCTAACTATTGCAAAGCGTAATTTTCAATACTTTATTCCTAAATTTTACAATATCCTTCCTAATCCCATAAAAGACCAGTTACATAAATCTACAAAGTTTATACGTAACGCAAAGATATTTGTTCGTGAGAATAAAAATGTCATTAAAGATATATTAAAGTAGCTTAATCTATAAATTAGCATTACCATTGCTACCTAGCTGTTTCACAACGCTTATTTTAATACATACAGTATATGTAATATATTTTTAACATGAGAACTTAACGTTATAATTAGGTAAGTAAACCTAATATGCCACCCACAAGGCCTTGCCTTAAGTGGTATAGCTTACATGTATTCTTCCCTAACTCGGCTGAATTTGATATTCATCACGTAGATCTACGAATGTACTTTTTTTAGCCTACTTTTCACATTTTGCAAAAATGAGGAAAAAGTAGACTTATGAGATCGATCCGGGAAAATGTCTGTCTGTCCTTCTGTCTGTCTGTCTGTGTGCGTGTCCCCCCCTAACAAGTCCTAAACGGCTGCAGAAATCGAAACCAAATTTAGCATGAGTAAAGATGTATACCGGAATATCTCACGTCCATATTTGAAACTGATGTCAGTGCTACCAACTGCCGAAAAAACGCACTAGAAATTTGAGCTCCATGTTGGATATCTTGGAAGGTATGCACGGGAGCTATTCCAAAATTGGCACACATGCAGATAATACTATTTCAGTTTAATTTCCAGGAGGCCATACATGAAAGTGTTGCCAAAATAATTTTAAGCCTTCTGATATGTCCAATTTTTAAATGCCTATAACTTCTACGCTATCAGTTGGATTTTAACCAAATTTTGTATGTAATATGTGTACATAAACAGATATGACTGAGCGTATTCTTAAGAGCCACCAGGGCTGCCAACTGTTAATAATTGCTCTCTCTATTCTTTTATCCAAATACCAATATATCAGAAAGTATGCAAGCCGACAGCCCTATACTTTGCACACGTATAGCACCTGACATTCTAGATTAATTTGGAATAGTTAATATAAGTCAGTGCTGCTAACATGATTCTATGCCTGCTGATAGGTCCAATTTTAAAATACATATAACTTCTATACTAACAAATGGATTTTGTCCGAAATTTGCACAACAAGATATCATAATATTTCAGATTAGGCTATTTCTGACCAGCACACGCATGATATTGTTGCCAATATTATTTTACGCGTGCTGATAGATCCAATGTATAACTGCATGTAACGTCCATTGTACCTTAAGAGATGGAACTAAGAATATATTCAGTCACCAGGGCTGCCAACTGTAATGCTCTATTAGGCTACATTATACCAGGTATATTTCGAACTAATTAGACATTTCGATATTACCAACTTAATTTCGTCATTATTCTAGATAGGTTCATACACTGTAGATTAATCATTGGCATGAAACTTAATTTTAAGAAAAGTAGGCTCTTTAGTTCGTCACGGAACTTCTTGTTAGACTAATAAGTTTACTTAGATAATAAACAGAAATAGTCTAAAGTTACGATATAATGAAGATTGTATATATTTAATATAACGGGACTCCACTGATCAAGAAAACAAGTGAATTATACAGTGTTGTAGTAACAAGGACAATGTCTATATAGCACACGCGATTGCTTGAACAATGTACGGGGATGTCCTAATACTTAAAAAGCTATGTATGCATATATTTTCTTGTATTGCTGGATGTAATATTGATTACTCTCAATAAATTCTAAATTCTAAATTCTAAAAAATATCATTAACGCTGGTTATCCGACATTTATATTTATATAAATATACACCCAAGTGCACGTGAATGAAATAAAAACGATGTCCAAGTCCCTAAATGAAAAAATCCCTCTCGGCACGCCGGAAGGTGGAGGTAGATTCCACCGGGAAAGCTAGGGGATAGGCGAAAATAGGCAGGCCAGACCTCAGTTTATACCCTTCATTATGAGAAAGTATTTTACAATTGGAGCTTAATAAACTTTGTTTTTTGTATATGCATATTTTTACATTTTATTGTCCTATGGGGACGGTAACCTTTCCGTCCTTTGGGGTCTATTTTTAGCCTACTTTCAATTTTTGCAAAAAATGAAAGTAGACTTATGAGATCTACACGGGGCCAAAATTTGTGTGTCTGTCTGTGTATGTGTGTGTGTGTGTGTGAGTGTGTGTACTCTCAATGTCTGTCCCCCTCCCCTATCAATTCGAACACGGTGAAACCGAATTGAACGAAATTTGGTACAGAGGTAGAACTAGCAAAGGGCACCTCAGTGTCTAGTTTTATATCGCCGCTATCTTGGCGGAAACGTAATAGCGGCCACCCAAATGTCCAAATCTTAAATCAAATTACAACTAACCTAATGAACCGACCTCTACCAAATTTTGCAACGTTATATCTTTATGTATCAAGAATCTTTTGACCAAACTACAAGATCATCAGCCCAATACTTTGCGGATGGAGGTCATGTATGTGTGCAAATCGATTCCCCTATCAATTTAAACACGGTTAAACCGAATTGAACGGAATTTGGTACAAAGGTAGCACTAGCAAATAGCACCTCAGTGTCATGTTTTATATCGCCGCCATCTTGACCAAAACGTAATGGCGGCCAACCAAATGTTAAAAGCTTAAATCAAATTACGACCAACCCAATAATCTGATCTCTACCAAATTTTGCTAAAACATACCTTTATGTGGAAGGCATATTTTGATTAAACTACAAGATCATCAGCCCGATAGTTTGCAGATGGTGGCCATGTATGTGTGCAAATAGATTCCCCCTATCAATTCAAACACGGTGAAACCGAATTGAATGAAATTTGGTACAGAGTTAGCACTAGTAAATAGCACCTCAGTGTCATGTTTTATATCGCCGCCATCTTGACGGAAACGTAATGGCGGCCACCATAATGTTCAAAGCTTAAATCAAATTAGGACTAACCTAATCTTCTGATCTCTACCAAATTTTGCAACAACATATATCCATATGGCGAGCGTCTTTTGACTAAACTACAAGGTCATCGACCTAATAGTTTGCAGCTAGCGGCCATGTATGTTTGCAAATCGATTCCCTCTATCAATTCAAACACGCTGAAACGTAATTGAACGATATTTAGAACGGAGGTAGCACTGGCAAAGGGCACTCCAGTGTCGTGTTTTATATCGCCGCCATCTTGACGGAAACGTTATGGCGGCCACCCAAATGTTAAAAGCTTGAATCAAATTACGACCAACCTAATCATCTGATCGCTACCAAATTTTGCAACATTATACCTTTATGTATAAAGAATCTTTTGATCATACTACAAGGTCATCAGCCCAATAATTTGCGGATGTCAGCCATGTATGTGTGCAAGTCGATTCCCCCTATCTTTTCCAGCACGGTAAAACCGAATTGAACGAAATTTGGTACAGAGGTAGCACTAGTAAAGAGAACCTCAGTGTCATGTTTTATATCGCCGCCACCCAAATGATAAAAGCAAAATCAAATTACGACCAACCTAATCATTTGACCTGTACCAAATTTTACAAGAACATACCTTCTTGTGGGAAGCATCGTTTGACTGAACTATAAGGTCATCAGCCCAATAGTTTGCAGATAGCGGCCATGAATGTGTGCAAATCGATTCCTCATATCAATTCAAACATGGCGAAACCGAATTGAATGACATTTTTTACAGAGGTAGCACTAGCAAAGGGCACCTCATATTCATGTTTAATATCCGTATAGCACGTTGTATTTCAACAAGCTACTACAACCAACATTCAATTGTACTCCTTGAAAAGGACAAAGAGTTATAACAATACCCATGCATTTAGGAGAATGTAGGCTATATGTTCTTTACTGAACATCTTGTTATTTTTATACTTGTGGTCACACTGTCCTTATGCAATGTTTCGACACTAATGTGTAACTATCTAACGGTCTGTTACTTCTTCACGCAAACTTTTATCTTCCACAGAGTGGTGGTTTCTCATTTTAGGGGCTGTGACAACGTGGTCATGTAGCCCTGTGTACTTTGGGTGTGTGTAGAATCTATCTGATAACCGGTGTTATTTGTGATGGCTGTATTAGTGTGTGTCATCTGAATTTCAGGTAATGAATGCAGACGGTCAATTTCAAGTAGTAGTTCCTAATTTTGCAACCAAATGCTACCGTCAACGACACCTACCTGTGAACTTGGCTACTAGATGCTACTTCAAACCGCACCTGGCGACGGACGTTGGAACTTAGAGCGTTAATCAAATCTAACCCACATCGTTTGCTTCACACAGTGGTAGTTAGTGAAAGGATCTATTACATGCCATAAATCTATGACATGGGCCCGCCAGCTTTACTTCCCCTCCGAAGGAAGGCATACTGAGGGATTTTTAATGGTCTTAAAAATTCCGACCTCTTCGGCCGGGTTTGAACCCACGATCTTGGGCATAAAAGCTAAGCATGCTACCAACTACCCCACCGAAGCCGCTTCCCACTGAGGCAGATGGAAAACTGAATGTGATCTCGTGCAGTGGCGTCGTCATGGCAACCTCCGATGGCTCTTCCCTCATCAATTTAGTGGTGTTGTCATGGCAACCTCTGATGGCTCTTCCCTCATCAATTTGGCATCTCTCTATAAAAATGAAAGTGTGTCTGCTTTTTCCTGAATTTCTACGGAAATTTGCGTTATTAACGCGTTTCAGATTGTTTTATGACGGAAAATGTTTGTCTGTCTGTTTGTCTATGGACAACTTTGTTCCCTTATAACTCGAGAACGGCTGGGTGGATCAACGTAAAATCTGGTACAGATATCCATCAGAGGCACGACACCAATCATTAATGTAACTCTTCTCCATACCTCTCATAAAAGGGGGCCTACCCCCTTAAAATACATGCTGAAATAGGCGTGGAAGGGCGAGATTTTGCCCATTAACGAACTCGACCGAGATTTTAAAGGGATATACATTATGTATAACGTTGAAAGTGATTGGTGCTAAATTGCGGTAGTCATCGTGTCCACAAAAAAGTTATGTACATACATACATACATAAATTATGTATACACTTTTTAACTGGTGGTGTTTTGGGGTCTGGGGAATATGAAACGCGAAGATATGTCGAAATTTCCCGGAGGTCGTAACATGGTTCCCATTGCAATAGGTAGCTTTCTAATGAAATCTACCTAAAACAACAACATTCTCTTGCATATAGGCTATTTATTTTGAAATTAGCCAGAGTACAATATATAGATAATAATATTTTTCGCGATTGAACAAAATAACTACCAGCAGTGATTTCTGCCAATTGAGTTTGATAAATTAAATACATTTAAAATATAACATTAACTGCAATACTTAGTTATTGTTGCTTAAATGGGCAGAACTGCGAGGTCATCTGCCCCATAAAAATGAACGGCAATCACAAGTCGTTCACATGGCCATGCAGCTAAGGTTTGTTTTTCTCTGCGGAATTATCATCCCCACCAAATACAGCAATGTGTATGTTGGTAGGGGAGGATGGATCCTGTCTCGCAAAGCGCTCGTATCAGATGTAAGGTGGGAACGCGACGTCCTGTTGGCCATTGTTACGCTCTGCTGCCATGGCGGTGAGAACATAACGGGAGGTCCACCCGTTACTGACATTCTTGGCACCGCAAGTGCGTGTACACACAATCATCTTTCTTTCTTTCTTTCTTTCTTTCTTATCAAAACGAATATGATTCCAAATAACCCTTCCAATTATGTTGTACTACTCTTGGAGTGATTTTTTAAGGAAAACATTTGTGTGGCATGCCTATTTTTTAAACTTTTTCTATTGTTTATAAATAAATTTCAAAAGAGTAAAAATAGTGCAAAATATGAATCAGTTCAGCAAAACCATGACATTTATTTCGCCGGAAAGCAGGCGGAAACCCTCAATCTCTTCAAATTCACTGTAACCACTGTCTGATTTTTCAAAATATCTTCAAATCGTAGCCACATACCGTATTTATCTTACGAGAACCACCATTTCACTGTTTATATCGTACAAGAGCTAATACTATGAAACTCAAGTATTTATCTAACCAAGGAAAGGAAGAAAGCTTTTAGTTTTAAGTGACCGTTAATCATGCGATCATGAGCCAGGGGACCTACTTTTTACGTGGAATCCGAACCACAGGATATGGCATTTCACTTCGAAAATCTCACATGCATTGACCGGGAATTGAACCCTGTCCGCCTTGGTGAGAGGCCAACAGCTAGACCGCTGCACCACCACGCCACCACGCCCCTATTTATCTAACCAATCCTGGAAAAAGTAGATGATATTATTCATGTCGTCTTTTCCGGTTCCAAGCGAGTTCGTTAGTGTTGTCTACTGCAGTGTTTCCCAAACTTTTGTGTGCGTGTACCACTTAAAGAGATGAGAATCTCTCGCGTACCACCTAAATGGTAACTATAACCCCACCACCACCACCACTACGTAGCAGACGAAAAGATGGATTGTAAATTGTGTTTGTTGGAGTTAAAGTTCAAATAATAATGAAAAGTGTGTCCAGTTGTTTTATTATTTGTTACAATAAGTATTCAATTCAAACATTCAGAAATTACACGGCACAAATGATATTAATAAAAGAACTCTTAATAATTTAAACAAAAACCAAAGTTCAACTAACAACTTCAATGTGAAGGGTGAGCTTGAAGATTAGAAGCCAACTTAGGAATGTGTGGTTTAAGATTGCTGAGTCTGAAACGAGGATCGTTTTCCTCTGAAAGGAGCCTATTCCGGTATTTATTCTTGAGCTAAACACACGAAGAGAATGCAGCCTCACACAACCACGAAGTAGTGAAAGGCAGTAAAAATCTAACTGCTTTGTCTGCCATGTCTGCATAGTTTGCCCGCCTCTCAACCAAAAAGTGCACAAGTACCATTTTTGAAAAAGTTTGCCTTAGTTCCGAATCACAATTAAATTCATAAAACTGCTCCTTATCTTTAGCCTTAAAGTCCTCCGGCAACGTATCAATGTTTTTATATTTTATATTTTTATATTTATCGAAACGTATCTAATATTTTTTTATATTTTTCGTAACATCACTGCGTACCACTGCAGCAGTACGATCGTACCACAGTTTGGGAAACGCTGCTCTGCTGTATACTTCTCTCCCAGCTACCGTAACATCACTGCGTACCACTGCAGCAGTACGATCGTACCACAGTTTGGGAAACGCTGCTCTGCTGTACACTTCTCTGCCAGCTACCGTAACATCACAGCGTACCATTGCAGCAGTACGAGCGTACCACAGTTTGGGAAACGCTGCTCTGCTGTACACTTCTCTGCCAGCTACCGTAACATCACTGCGTACCATTGCAGCAGTACGAGCGTACCACAGTTTGGGAAACGCTGCTCTGCTGTATACTTCTCTGCCAGCTACCGTAACATCACTGCGTACCACTGCAGCAGTACGAGCGTACCACAGTTTGGGAAACGCTGCTCTGCTGTACACTTCTCTGCCAGCTACCGTAACATCACTGTGTACCATTGCAGCAGTACGAGCGTACCACAGTTTGGGAAACGCTGCTCTGCTGTACACTTCTCTGCGAGCTACCGTAACATCACTGTGTACCACTGCAGCAGTACGAGCGTGCCACAGTTTGGGAAACGCTGCTCTGCTGTATACTTCTCTGCCAGCTACCGTAACATCACTTTGTACCACTGCAGCAGTACGATCGTACCACAGTTTGGGAAACGCTGCTCTGCTGTATACTTCTCTCCCAGCTACCGTAACATCACTGCGTACCACTGCAGCAGTACGATCGTACCACAGTTTGGGAAACGCTGCTCTGCTGTACACTTCTCTGCCAGCTACCGTAACATCACAGCGTACCATTGCAGCAGTACGAGCGTACCACAGTTTGGGAAACGCTGCTCTGCTGTACACTTCTCTGCCAGCTACCGTAACATCACTGCGTACCATTGCAGCAGTACGAGCGTACCACAGTTTGGGAAACGCTGCTCTGCTGTATACTTCTCTGCCAGCTACCGTAACATCACTGCGTACCACTGCAGCAGTACGAGCGTACCACAGTTTGGGAAACGCTGCTCTGCTGTACACTTCTCTGCCAGCTACCGTAACATCACTGTGTACCATTGCAGCAGTACGAGCGTACCACAGTTTGGGAAACGCTGCTCTGCTGTACACTTCTCTGCGAGCTACCGTAACATCACTGTGTACCACTGCAGCAGTACGAGCGTGCCACAGTTTGGGAAACGCTGCTCTGCTGTATACTTCTCTGCCAGCTACCGTAACATCACTTTGTACCACTGCAGCAGTACGAGCGTACCACAGTTTGGGAAACGCTGCTCTGCTGTACACTTCTCTGCCAGCTACCGTAACATCACTGCGTACCACTGCAGCAGTACGAGCGCACCACAGTTTGGGAAACGCTGCTCTGCTGTACACTTCTCTGCCAGCTACCGTAACATCACTGCGTACCATTGCAGCAGTACGAGCGTACCACAGTTTGGGAAACGCTGCTCTGCTGTATACTTCTCTGCCAGCTACCGTAACATCACTGCGTACCACTGCAGCAGTACGAGCGTACCACAGTTTGGGAAACGCTGCTCTGCTGTACACTTCTCTGCCAGCTACCGTAACATCACTGTGTACCATTGCAGCAGTACGAGCGTACCACAGTTTGGGAAACGCTGCTCTGCTGTACACTTCTCTGCGAGCTACCGTAACATCACTGTGTACCACTGCAGCAGTACGAGCGTGCCACAGTTTGGGAAACGCTGCTCTGCTGTACACTTCTCTGCGAGCTACCGTAACATCACTGCGTACCACTGCAGCAGTACGAGCGTACCACAGTTTGGGAAACGCTGCTCTGCTGTATACTTCTCTGCCAGCTACCGTAACATCACTGCATACCATTGCAGCAGTACGAGCGTACCACAGTTTGGGAAACGCTGCTCTGCTGTACACTTCTCTGCGAGCTATCGTAACATCACAGCGTACCACTGCAGCAGTACGAGCGTACCACAGTTTGGGAAACGCTGCTCTGCTGTATACTTCTCTGCGAGCTACCGTAACATCACTGCGTACCACTGCAGCAGTACGAGCGTACCACAGTTTGGGAAACGCTGCTCTGCTGTATACTTCTCTGCCAGCTACCGTAACATCACAGCGTACCACTGCAGCAGTACGAGCGTGCCACAGTTTGGGAAACGCTGCTCTGCTGTATACTTCTCTGCCACCTACCGTAACATCACTGCATACCATTGCAGCAGTACGAGCGTACCACAGTTTGGGAAACGCTGCTCTGCTGTATACTTCTCTGCGAGCTACCGTAACATCACAGCGTACCACTGCAGCAGTACGAGCGTACCACAGTTTGGGAAACGCTGCTCTGCTGTACACTTCTCTGCCAGCTACCGTAACATCACTGCGTACCACTGCAGCAGTACGAGCGTGCCACAGTTTGGGAAACGCTGCTCTGCTGTACACTTCTCTGCCAGCTACCGTAACATCACAGCGTACCACTGCAGCAGTACGAGCGTGCCACAGTTTGGGAAACGCTGCTCTGCTGTACACTTCTCTGCCAGCTACCGTAACATCACAGCGTACCACTGCAGCAGTACGAGCGTACCACAGTTTGGGAAACGCTGCTCTGCTGTACACTTCTCTGCCAGCTACCGTAACATCACAGCGTACCACTGCAGCAGTACGAGCGTGCCACAGTTTGGGAAACACTGCTCTGCTGTATACTTCTCTGCCAGCTACCGTAACATCACAGCGTACCACTGCAGCAGTACGAGCGTACCACAGTTTGGGAAACGCTGCTCTGCTGTATACTTCTCTGCCAGCTACCGTAACATCACTGCGTACCATTGCAGCAGTACGAGCGTACCACAGTTTGGGAAACGCTGCTCTGCTGTACACTTCTCTGCCAGCTACCGTAACATCACTGCGTACCACTGCAGCAGTACGAGCGTACCACAGTTTGGGAAACGCTGCTTTGCTGTATACTTCTCTGCGAGCTACCGTAACATCACTGTGTACCACTGCAGCGGTACGAGCGTACCACAGTTTGGGAAACGCTGCTCTGCTGTATACTTCTCTGCGAGCTACCGTAACATCACTGCGTACCATTGCAGCAGTACGAGCGTACCACAGTTTGGGAAACGCTGCTCTGCTGTATACTTCTCTGCCGGCTACCGTAACATCACAGCGTACCACTGCAGCAGTACGAGCGTACCACAGTTTGGGAAACGCTGCTCTGCTGTACACTTCTCTGCGAGCTACCGTAACATCACTGCATACCACTGCAGCAGTACGAGCGTACCACAGTTTGGGAAACGCTGCTCTGCTGTATACTTCTCTGCGAGCTACCGTAACATCACAGCGTACCACTGCAGCAGTACGAGCGTACCACAGTTTGGGAAACGCTGCTCTGCTGTATACTTCTCTGCCAGCTACCGTAACATCACTGCGTACCATTGCAGCAGTACGAGCGTACCACAGTTTGGGAAACGCTGCTCTGCTGTACACTTCTCTGCCACCTACCGTAACATCACTGCGTACCACTGCAGCAGTACGAGCGTACCACAGTTTGGGAAACGCTGCTCTGCTGTACACTTCTCTGCGAGCTACCGTAACATCACTGCGTACCATTGCAGCAGTACGAGCGTACCACAGTTTGGGAAACGCTGCTCTGCTGTACACTTCTCTGCCAGCTACCGTAACATCACAGCGTACCATTGCAGCAGTACGAGCGTACCACAGTTTGGGAAACGCTGCTCTGCTGTATACTTCTCTGCCAGCTACCGTAACATCACTTTGTACCACTGCAGCAGTACGAGCGTACCACAGTTTGGGAAACGCTGCTCTGCTGTACACTTCTCTGCGAGCTACCGTAACATCACTGCGTACCACTGCAGCAGTACGAGCGTACCACAGTTTGGGAAACGCTGCTCTGCTGTACACTTCTCTGCGAGCTACCGTAACATCACTGTGTACCACTGCAGCGGTACGAGCGTACCACAGTTTGGGAAACGCTGCTCTGCTGTACACTTCTCTGCGAGCTACCGTAACATCACTGCGTACCATTGCAGCAGTACGAGCGTGCCACAGTTTGGGAAACGCTGCTCTGCTGTATACTTCTCTGCCAGCTACCGTAACATCACTGCGTACCACTGCAGCAGTACGAGCGTACCACAGTTTGGGAAACGCTGCTCTGCTGTATACTTCTCTGCCAGCTACCGTAACATCACACTGCGTACCACTGCAGCAGTACGATCGTACCACAGTTTGGGAAACGCTGCTCTGCTGTACACTTCTCTGCCAGCTACCGTAACATCACTGTGTACCACTGCAGCGGTACGAGCGTACCACAGTTTGGGAAACGCTGCTCTGCTGTATACTTCTCTGCGAGCTACCGTAACATCACTGTGTACCACTGCAGCGGTACGAGCGTACCACAGTTTGGGAAACGCTGCTCTGCTGTATACTTCTCTGCGAGCTACCGTAACATCACTGTGTACCACTGCAGCGGTACGAGCGTACCACAGTTTGGGAAACGCTGCTCTGCTGTATACTTCTCTGCGAGCTACCGTAACATCACTGCGTACCACTGCAGCAGTACGAGCGTGCCACAGTTTGGGAAACGCTGCTCTGCTGTATACTTCTCTGCCAGCTACCGTAACATCACTGTGTACCACTGCAGCAGTACGAGCGTACCACAGTTTGGGAAACGCTGCTCTGCTGTACACTTCTCTGCCGGCTACCGTAACATCACTGCATACCATTGCAGCAGTACGAGCGTGCCACAGTGTGGGAAACGCTGCTTTGCTGTACACTTCTCTGCCAGCTACCGTAACATCACTGCGTACCATTGCAGCAGTACGAGCGTGCCACAGTTTGGGAAACGCTGCTCTGCTGTATACTTCTCTGCCAGCTACCGTAACATCACAGCGTACCACTGCAGCAGTACGAGCGTACCACAGTTTGGGAAACGCTGCTCTGCTGTACACTTCTCTGCGAGCTACCGTAACATCACTGCGTACCATTGCAGCAGTACGAGCGTACCACAGTTTGGGAAACGCTGCTCTGCTGTACACTTCTCTGCGAGCTACCGTAACATCACTGCGTACCATTGCAGCAGTACGATCGTACCACAGTTTGGGAAACGCTGCTCTGCTGTACACTAATCTGCCAGCTACCGTAACATCACAGCGTACCACTGCAGCAGTACGAGCGTACCACAGTTTGGGAAACGCTGCTCTGCTGTACACTTCTCTGCCAGCTACCGTAACATCACAGCGTACCACTGCAGCAGTACGAGCGTACCACAGTTTGGGAAACGCTGCTCTGCTGTATACTTCTCTGCGAGCTACCGTAACATCACAGCGTACCACTGCAGCAGTACGAGCGTACCACAGTTTGGGAAACGCTGCTCTGCTGTATACTTCTCTCCCAGCTACCGTAACATCACAGCGTACCATTGCAGCAGTACGAGCGTACCACAGTTTGGGAAACGCTGCTTTGCTGTATACTTCTCTGCGAGCTACCGTAACATCACAGCGTACCACTGCAGCAGTACGAGCGTACCACAGTTTGGGAAACGCTGCTTTGCTGTACACTTCTCTGCGAGCTACCGTAACATCACTGTGTACCATTGCAGCAGTACGAGCGTACCACAGTTTGGGAAACGCTGCTTTGCTGTATACTTCTCTGCGAGCTACCGTAACATCACAGCGTACCACTGCAGCAGTACGAGCGTACCACAGTTTGGGAAACGCTGCTCTGCTGTACACTTCTCTGCCAGCTACCGTAACATCACAGCGTACCACTGCAGCAGTACGAGCGTACCACAGTTTGGGAAACGCTGCTCTGCTGTATACTTCTCTGCGAGCTACCGTAACATCACTGCGTACCACTGCAGCAGTACGAGCGTGCCACAGTTTGGGAAACGCTGCTCTGCTGTATACTTCTCTGCGAGCTACCGTAACATCACTGCGTACCATTGCAGCAGTACGAGCGTACCACAGTTTGGGAAACGCTGCTCTGCTGTATACTTCTCTGCGAGCTACCGTAACATCACTGCGTACCACTGCAGCAGTACGAGCGTGCCACAGTTTGGGAAACGCTGCTCTGCTGTACACTTCTCTGCCAGCTACCGTAACATCACTGCGTACCATTGCAGCAGTACGAGCGTACCACAGTTTGGGAAACGCTGCTCTGCTGTATACTTCTCTGCGAGCTACCGTAACATCACTGCGTACCATTGCAGCAGTACGAGCGTACCACAGTTTGGGAAACGCTGCTCTGCTGTATACTTCTCTGCGAGCTACCGTAACATCACTGCGTACCACTGCAGCAGTACGAGCGTACCACAGTTTGGGAAACGCTGCTCTGCTGTATACTTCTCTGCGAGCTATCGTAACATCACTGCGTACCATTGCAGCAGTACGAGCGTACCACAGTTTGGGAAACGCTGCTCTGCTGTATACTTCTCTGCGAGCTACCGTAACATCACTGCGTACCACTGCAGCAGTACGAGCGTACCACAGTTTGGGAAACGCTGCTCTGCTGTATACTTCTCTGCGAGCTACCGTAACATCACAGCGTACCACTGCAGCAGTACGAGCGTGCCACAGTTTGGGAAACGCTGCTCTGCTGTACACTTCTCTGCCAGCTACCGTAACATCACAGCGTACCATTGCTGCAGTACGAGCGTACCACAGTTTGGGAAACGCTGCTCTGCTGTATACTTCTCTGCGAGCTACCGTAACATCACTGCGTACCACTGCAGCAGTACGAGCGTGCCACAGTTTGGGAAACGCTGCTCTGCTGTATACTTCTCTGCGAGCTACCGTAACATCACAGCGTACCATTGCAGCAGTACGAGCGTACCACAGTTTGGGAAACGCTGCTCTGCTGTATACTTCTCTGCGAGCTACCGTAACATCACTGCGTACCATTGCTGCAGTACGAGCGTGCCACAGTTTGGGAAACGCTGCTCTGCTGTATACTTCTCTGCGAGCTACCGTAACATCACAGCGTACCATTGCAGCAGTACGAGCGTACCACAGTTTGGGAAACGCTGCTCTGCTGTATACTTCTCTGCCAGCTACCGTAACATCACTGTGTACCATTGCAGCAGTACGAGCGTACCACAGTTTGGGAAACGCTGCTCTGCTGTATACGTCTCTGCCAGCTACCGTAACATCACAGCGTACCACTGCAGCAGTACGAGCGTGCCACAGTTTGGGAAACGCTGCTCTGCTGTACACTTCTCTGCCAGCTACCGTAACATCACAGCGTACCACTGCAGCAGTACGAGCGTACCACAGTTTGGGAAACGCTGCTCTGCTGTACACTTCTCTGCCAGCTACCGTAACATCACAGCGTACCACTGCAGCAGTACGAGCGTACCACAGTTTGGGAAACGCTGCTCTGCTGTATACTTCTCTGCGAGCTACCGTAACATCACTGCGTACCACTGCAGCAGTACGAGCGTACCACAGTTTGGGAAACGCTGCTCTGCTGTACACTTCTCTGCGAGCTACCGTAACATCACTGCGTACCACTGCAGCAGTACGAGCGTGCCACAGTTTGGGAAACGCTGCTCTGCTGTATACTTCTCTGCGAGCTATCGTAACATCACTGCGTACCATTGCAGCAGTACGAGCGTACCACAGTTTGGGAAACGCTGCTCTGCTGTACACTTCTCTGCCAGCTACCGTAACATCACTGCGTACCATTGCAGCAGTACGAGCGTACCACAGTTTGGGAAACGCTGCTCTGCTGTATACTTCTCTGCCAGCTACCGTAACATCACAGCGTACCATTGCAGCAGTACGAGCGTGCCACAGTTTGGGAAACGCTGCTCTGCTGTATACTTCTCTGCGAGCTATCGTAACATCACTGCGTACCATTGCAGCAGTACGAGCGTGCCACAGTTTGGGAAACGCTGCTTTGCTGTATACTTCTCTGCCAGCTACCGTAACATCACAGCGTACCACTGCAGCAGTACGAGCGTACCACAGTTTGGGAAACGCTGCTCTGCTGTACACTTCTCTGCCAGCTACCGTAACATCACAGCGTACCACTGCAGCAGTACGAGCGTGCCACAGTTTGGGAAACGCTGCTCTGCTGTATACTTCTCTGCCAGCTACCGTAACATCACTGCGTACCACTGCAGCAGTACGAGCGTACCACAGTTTGGGAAACGCTGCTCTCCTGTATACTTCTCTGCGAGCTACCGTAACATCACTGCGTACCATTGCAGCAGTACGAGCGTACCACAGTTTGGGAAACGCTGCTCTGCTGTATACTTCTCTGCGAGCTACCGTAACATCACTGCGTACCATTGCAGCAGTACGAGCGTGCCACAGTTTGGGAAACGCTAATCTGCTGTACACTTCTCTGCCGGCTACCGTAACATCACAGCGTACCATTGCAGCAGTACGAGCGTACCACAGTTTGGGAAACGCTGCTCTGCTGTATACTTCTCTCCCAGCTACCGTAACATCACAGCGTACCATTGCAGCAGTACGAGCGTACCACAGTTTGGGAAACGCTGCTCTGCTGTATACTTCTCTCCCAGCTACCGTAACATCACAGCGTACCATTGCAGCAGTACGAGCGTACCACAGTTTGGGAAACGCTGCTCTGCTGTATACTTCTCTGCGAGCTACCGTAACATCACTGCGTACCATTGCAGCAGTACGAGCGAACCACAGTTTGGGAAACGCTGCTCTGCTGTATACTTCTCTCCCAGCTACCGTAACATCACAGCGTACCATTGCAGCAGTACGAGCGTACCACAGTTTGGGAAACGCTGCTCTGCTGTATACTTCTCTGCCAGCTACCGTAACATCACAGCGTACCACTGCAGCAGTACGAGCGTGCCACAGTTTGGGAAACGCTGCTCTGCTGTACACTTCTCTGCCAGCTACCGTAACATCACTGCGTACCATTGCAGCAGTACGAGCGTACCACAGTTTGGGAAACGCTGCTCTGCTGTATACTTCTCTGCCAGCTACCGTAACATCACTGCGTACCACTGCAGCAGTACGAGCGTACCACAGTTTGGGAAACGCTGCTCTGCTGTACACTTCTCTGCCACCTACCGTAACATCACTGCGTACCATTGCAGCAGTACGAGCGTACCACAGTTTGGGAAACGCTGCTCTGCTGTACACTTCTCTGCCAGCTACCGTAACATCACTGCGTACCATTGCAGCAGTACGAGCGTACCACAGTTTGGGAAACGCTGCTCTGCTGTATACTTCTCTGCGAGCTACCGTAACATCACTGCGTACCACTGCAGCAGTACGAGCGTACCACAGTTTGGGAAACGCTGCTCTGCTGTACACTTCTCTGCGAGCTACCGTAACATCACAGCGTACCACTGCAGCAGTACGAGCGTACCACAGTTTGGGAAACGCTGCTCTGCTGTACACTTCTCTGCCAGCTACCGTAACATCACAGCGTACCATTGCAGCAGTACGAGCGTACCACAGTTTGGGAAACGCTGCTTTGCTGTACACTTCTCTGCCAGCTACCGTAACATCACTTTGTACCACTGCAGCAGTACGAGCGTACCACAGTTTGGGAAACGCTGCTCTGCTGTATACTTCTCTGCGAGCTACCGTAACATCACAGCGTACCACTGCAGCAGTACGAGCGTGCCACAGTTTGGGAAACGCTGCTCTGCTGTATACTTCTCTGCCAGCTACCGTAACATCACTGCGTACCACTGCAGCAGTACGAGCGTGCCACAGTTCGGGAAACGCTGCTCTGCTGTACACTTCTCTGCGAGCTACCGTAACATCACAGCGTACCATTGCAGCAGTACGAGCGTACCACAAATTGGGAAACGCTGCTCTGCTGTATACTTCTCTGCCAGCTACCGTAACATCACAGCATACCACTGCAGCAGTACGAGCGTGCCACAGTTTGGGAAACGCTGCTCTGCTGTACACTTCTCTGCCAGCTACCGTAACATCACTGCGTACCACTGCAGCAGTACGAGCGTACCACAGTTTGGGAAACGCTGCTCTGCTGTATACTTCTCTGCGAGCTACCGTAACATCACAGCGTACCACTGCAGCAGTACGAGCGTGCCACAGTTTGGGAAACGCTGCTCTGCTGTATACTTCTCTGCGAGCTACCGTAACATCACTGCGTACCACTGCAGCAGTACGAGCGTACCACAGTTTGGGAAACGCTGCTCTGCTGTATACTTCTCTGCGAGCTACCGTAACATCACAGCGTACCACTGCAGCAGTACGAGCGTACCTCAGTTTGGGAAACGCTGCTTTGCTGTATACTTCTCTGCGAGCTACCGTAACATCACAGCGTACCACTGCAGCAGTACGAGCGTACCACAGTTTGGGAAACGCTGCTCTGCTGTATACTTCTCTGCCAGCTACCGTAACATCACTGCGTACCACTGCAGCAGTACGAGCGTACCACAGTTTGGGAAACGCTGCTCTGCTGTATACTTCTCTGCGAGCTACCGTAACATCACAGCGTACCACTGCAGCAGTACGAGCGTGCCACAGTTTGGGAAACGCTGCTCTGCTGTATACTTCTCTGCCAGCTACCGTAACATCACAGCGTACCACTGCAGCAGTACGAGCGTGCCACAGTTTGGGAAACGCTGCTCTGCTGTATACTTCTCTGCCAGCTACCGTAACATCACTGCGTACCACTGCAGCAGTACGAGCGTGCCACAGTGTGGGAAACGCTGCTCTGCTGTATACTTCTCTGCCAGCTACCGTAACATCACTGCATACCATTGCAGCAGTACGAGCGTGCCACAGTTTGGGAAACGCTGCTTTGCTGTACACTTCTCTGCCAGCTACCGTAACATCACTGCGTACCATTGCAGCAGTACGAGCGTACCACAGTTTGGGAAACGCTGCTTTGCTGTACACTTCTCTGCCAGCTACCGTAACATCACAGCGTACCACTGCAGCAGTACGAGCGTACCACAGTTTGGGAAACGCTGCTCTGCTGTATACTTCTCTGCGAGCTATCGTAACATCACAGCGTACCACTGCAGCAGTACGAGCGTACCTCAGTTTGGGAAACGCTGCTTTGCTGTACACTTCTCTGCCACCTACCGTAACATCACTGCGTACCACTGCAGCAGTACGAGCGTGCCACAGTTTGGGAAACGCTGCTCTGCTGTATACTTCTCTGCGAGCTACCGTAACATCACAGCGTACCACTGCAGCAGTACGAGCGTGCCACAGTTTGGGAAACGCTGCTCTGCTGTATACTTCTCTGCGAGCTACCGTAACATCACTGCGTACCACTGCAGCAGTACGAGCGTGCCACAGTTTGGGAAACGCTGCTCTGCTGTACACTTCTCTGCCAGCTACCGTAACATCACAGCGTACCATTGCAGCAGTACGAGCGTACCACAGTTTGGGAAACGCTGCTCTGCTGTACACTTCTCTGCCAGCTACCGTAACATCACAGCGTACCACTGCAGCAGTACGAGCGTACCACAGTTTGGGAAACGCTGCTTTGCTGTACACTTCTCTGCCAGCTACCGTAACATCACTGTGTACCACTGCAGCAGTACGAGCGTACCACAGTTTGGGAAACGCTGCTCTGCTGTATACTTCTCTGCGAGCTATCGTAACATCACAGCGTACCACTGCAGCAGTACGAGCGTACCTCAGTTTGGGAAACGCTGCTCTGCTGTACACTTCTCTGCGAGCTATCGTAACATCACAGCGTACCACTGCAGCAGTACGAGCGTACCACAGTTTGGGAAACGCTGCTCTGCTGTATACTTCTCTGCGAGCTACCGTAACATCACTGCGTACCACTGCAGCAGTACGAGCGTACCTCAGTTTGGGAAACGCTGCTCTGCTGTACACTTCTCTGCGAGCTATCGTAACATCACTGCATACCATTGCAGCAGTACGAGCGTACCACAGTTTGGGAAACGCTGCTCTGCTGTATACTTCTCTGCGAGCTACCGTAACATCACTGCGTACCACTGCAGCAGTACGAGCGTACCACAGTTTGGGAAACGCTGCTCTGCTGTATACTTCTCTGCGAGCTACCGTAACATCACTGTGTACCACTGCAGCAGTACGAGCGTACCACAGTTTGGGAAACGCTGCTCTGCTGTACACTTCTCTGCGAGCTACCGTAACATCACAGCGTACCACTGCAGCAGTACGAGCGTACCACAGTTTGGGAAACGCTGCTCTGCTGTATACTTCTCTGCCGGCTACCGTAACATCACTGTGTACCACTGCAGCAGTACGAGCGTACCACAGTTTGGGAAACGCTGCTTTGCTGTATACTTCTCTGCCGGCTACCGTAACATCACAGCGTACCACTGCAGCAGTACGAGCGTACCACAGTTTGGGAAACGCTGCTCTGCTGTATACGTCTCTGCCGGCTATCGTAACATCACTGCGTACCACTGCAGCAGTACGAGCGTACCACAGTTTGGGAAACGCTGCTCTGCTGTACACTTCTCTGCCGGCTACCGTAACATCACTGCGTACCATTGCAGCAGTACGAGCGTACCACAGTTTGGGAAACGCTGCTCTGCTGTATACTTCTCTGCGAGCTACCGTAACATCACAGCGTACCACTGCAGCAGTACGAGCGTACCACAGTTTGGGAAACGCTGCTCTGCTGTATACTTCTCTGCCGGCTATCGTAACATCACTTTGTACCACTGCAGCAGTACGAGCGTACCACAGTTTGGGAAACGCTGCTCTGCTGTATACTTCTCTGCCGGCTACCGTAACATCACTGCGTACCATTGCAGCAGTACGAGCGTACCACAGTTTGGGAAACGCTGCTCTGCTGTACACTTCTCTGCCGGCTATCGTAACATCACAGCGTACCACTGCAGCAGTACGAGCGTACCACAGTTTGGGAAACGCTGCTCTGCTGTACACTTCTCTGCCAGCTACCGTAACATCACTGCGTACCACTGCAGCAGTACGAGCGTACCACAGTTTGGGAAACGCTGCTCTGCTGTACACTTCTCTGCGAGCTACCGTAACATCACTGCGTACCATTGCAGCAGTACGAGCGTACCACAGTTTGGGAAACGCTGCTTTGCTGTACACTTCTCTCCCAGCTACCGTAACATCACTTTGTACCACTGCAGCAGTACGAGCGTACCACAGTTTGGGAAACGCTGCTCTGCTGTATACTTCTCTCCCAGCTACCGTAACATCACTGCGTACCACTGCAGCAGTACGAGCGTACCACAGTTTGGGAAACGCTGCTCTGCTGTACACTTCTCTGCCACCTACCGTAACATCACTTTGTACCACTGCAGCAGTACGAGCGTACCACAGTTTGGGAAACGCTGCTCTGCTGTACACTTCTCTGCCACCTACCGTAACATCACTTTGTACCACTGCAGCAGTACGAGCGTACCACAGTTTGGGAAACGCTGCTCTGCTGTACACTTCTCTGCGAGCTACCGTAACATCACTGCGTACCATTGCAGCAGTACGAGCGTACCACAGTTTGGGAAACGCTGCTCTGCTGTACACTTCTCTGCCACCTACCGTAACATCACTTTGTACCACTGCAGCAGTACGAGCGTACCACAGTTTGGGAAACGCTGCTCTGCTCTACACTTCTCTGCCAGCTACCGTAACATCACAGCGTACCATTGCAGCAGTACGAGCGTACCACAGTTTGGGAAACGCTGCTCTGCTGTACACTTCTCTGCCGGCTATCGTAACATCACTGCGTACCACTGCAGCAGTACGAGCGTACCACAGTTTGGGAAACGCTGCTTTGCTGTATACTTCTCTGCCGGCTACCGTAACATCACAGCGTACCACTGCAGCAGTACGAGCGTACCACAGTTTGGGAAACGCTGCTCTGCTGTATACGTCTCTGCCGGCTACCGTAACATCACTGTGTACCATTGCAGCAGTACGAGCGTACCACAGTTTGGGAAACGCTGCTCTGCTGTACACTTCTCTGCGAGCTACCGTAACATCACTGCGTACCACTGCAGCAGTACGAGCGTGCCACAGTTTGGGAAACGCTGCTCTGCTGTACACTTCTCTGCCAGCTACCGTAACATCACTGCGTACCACTGCAGCAGTACGAGCGTACCACAGTGTGGGAAACGCTGCTCTGCTGTATACTTCTCTGCGAGCTACCGTAACATCACAGCGTACCACTGCAGCAGTACGAGCGTGCCACAGTTTGGGAAACGCTGCTCTGCTGTACACTTCTCTGCGAGCTACCGTAACATCACTGCGTACCATTGCTGCAGTACGAGCGTGCCACAGTTTGGGAAACGCTGCTCTGCTGTACACTTCTCTGCCAGCTACCGTAACATCACAGCGTACCACTGCAGCAGTACGAGCGTACCACAGTTTGGGAAACGCTGCTCTGCTGTATACTTCTCTGCGAGCTACCGTAACATCACAGCGTACCACTGCAGCAGTACGAGCGTACCACAGTTTGGGAAACGCTGCTCTGCTGTATACTTCTCTGCCAGCTACCGTAACATCACAGCGTACCATTGCTGCAGTACGAGCGTACCACAGTTTGGGAAACGCTGCTCTGCTGTACACTTCTCTGCCACCTACCGTAACATCACAGCGTACCATTGCTGCAGTACGAGCGTGCCACAGTTTGGGAAACGCTGCTCTGCTGTACACTTCTCTGCCACCTACCGTAACATCACAGCGTACCATTGCAGCAGTACGAGCGTACCACAGTTTGGGAAACGCTGCTCTGCTGTATACTTCTCTGCCAGCTACCGTAACATCACTGCGTACCATTGCTGCAGTACGAGCGTGCCACAGTTTGGGAAACGCTGCTCTGCTGTATACTTCTCTGCGAGCTACCGTAACATCACTGCGTACCATTGCAGCAGTACGAGCGTACCACAGTTTGGGAAACGCTGCTCTGCTGTATACTTCTCTCCCAGCTACCGTAACATCACTGCGTACCACTGCAGCAGTACGAGCGTACCACAGTTTGGGAAACGCTGCTCTGCTGTACACTTCTCTGCCGGCTACCGTAACATCACTGCGTACCACTGCAGCAGTACGAGCGTGCCACAGTTTGGGAAACGCTGCTCTGCTGTACACTTCTCTGCCGGCTACCGTAACATCACTGTGTACCACTGCAGCAGTACGAGCGTACCACAGTTTGGGAAACGCTGCTCTGCTGTATACTTCTCTGCCGGCTACCGTAACATCACAGCGTACCACTGCAGCAGTACGAGCGTACCACAGTTTGGGAAACGCTGCTCTGCTGTATACTTCTCTGCGAGCTACCGTAACATCACTGCGTACCATTGCAGCAGTACGAGCGTACCACAGTTTGGGAAACGCTGCTCTGCTGTATACTTCTCTGCCAGCTACCGTAACATCACAGCGTACCACTGCAGCAGTACGAGCGTACCACAGTTTGGGAAACGCTGCTCTGCTGTATACTTCTCTGCGAGCTACCGTAACATCACTGCGTACCATTGCAGCAGTACGAGCGTACCACAGTTTGGGAAACGCTGCTCTGCTGTATACTTCTCTGCCAGCTACCGTAACATCACAGCGTACCACTGCAGCAGTACGAGCGTGCCACAGTTTGGGAAACGCTGCTCTGCTGTATACTTCTCTGCGAGCTACCGTAACATCACTGCGTACCATTGCAGCAGTACGAGCGTACCACAGTTTGGGAAACGCTGCTCTGCTGTATACTTCTCTGCCAGCTACCGTAACATCACTGCGTACCATTGCAGCAGTACGAGCGTACCACAGTTTGGGAAACGCTGCTCTGCTGTACACTTCTCTCCCAGCTACCGTAACATCACTGTGTACCACTGCAGCAGTACGAGCGTACCACAGTTTGGGAAACGCTGCTCTGCTGTATACTTCTCTGCCAGCTACCGTAACATCACAGCGTACCACTGCAGCAGTACGAGCGTGCCACAGTTTGGGAAACGCTGCTCTGCTGTATACTTCTCTGCGAGCTACCGTAACATCACTGCGTACCATTGCAGCAGTACGAGCGTACCACAGTTTGGGAAACGCTGCTCTGCTGTATACTTCTCTGCCAGCTACCGTAACATCACTGCGTACCATTGCAGCAGTACGAGCGTACCACAGTTTGGGAAACGCTGCTCTGCTGTACACTTCTCTCCCAGCTACCGTAACATCACTGTGTACCACTGCAGCAGTACGAGCGTACCACAGTTTGGGAAACGCTGCTCTGCTGTATACTTCTCTGCCAGCTACCGTAACATCACAGCGTACCACTGCAGCAGTACGAGCGTACCACAGTTTGGGAAACGCTGCTCTGCTGTATACTTCTCTGCGAGCTACCGTAACATCACTGCGTACCACTGCAGCAGTACGAGCGTACCACAGTTTGGGAAACGCTGCTCTGCTGTATACTTCTCTGCCAGCTACCGTAACATCACAGCGTACCACTGCAGCAGTACGAGCGTACCACAGTTTGGGGAACGCTGCTCTGCTGTATACTTCTCTGCCGGCTACCGTAACATCACTGCGTACCATTGCAGCAGTACGAGCGCACCACAGTTTGGGAAACGCTGCTCTGCTCTATACTTCTCTGCCGGCTACCGTAACATCACTGTGTACCACTGCAGCAGTACGAGCGTACCACAGTTTGGGAAACGCTGCTCTGCTGTATACTTCTCTGCGAGCTACCGTAACATCACTGCGTACCACTGCAGCAGTACGAGCGCACCACAGTTTGGGAAACGCTGCTCTGCTGTATACTTCTCTGCCGGCTACCGTAACATCACTGTGTACCACTGCAGCAGTACGAGCGTACCACAGTTTGGGAAACGCTGCTCTGCTGTATACTTCTCTGCCAGCTACCGTAACATCACTGTGTACCATTGCAGCAGTACGAGCGTACCACAGTTTGGGAAACGCTGCTCTGCTGTACACTTCTCTGCCAGCTACCGTAACATCACTGCGTACCACTGCAGCAGTACGAGCGTACCACAGTTTGGGAAACGCTGCTCTGCTGTATTGACGTCCGAAACGGGGGAGGAGCTTACGGTCAGCTGTTTGCAATATGGCGGCGATATAGTGACGTCAGGTAATTGGGTGTGCGTTTGTTATGGCTTCTAATTTATGATGGCAAAATACTACATATTTCCTTTCATTGATAGAAATATTTTTATAATCAATTTAAATGCAGTGCCTAATTACTACCAGTTAAAAATATTACCCACATGTAGATAGTTAATTTACTGTCTGCTGTTACATATATGAAGCCTGTACTTGGCAGCCTCGCGGTATCGATGTTTTTTTTATTAATTTCACAGTATATATATATATATATCTCACATAACACAAAGGATGACTCCCTGATAATAAATTGAATCAAGCAACCCTGAATTTGCATGAATGTTTTGGGTTCAAAGAAGCGTTACTTGGGATGCTCAAATCATACTTCAATATTGCAAAAAATGACCTACATACTTTCTGTTCAAAGGCAAGAATGTTAATTTATTAATCTCTTGCCACAGGCAAGTTAAAATGGAGACATCCTCTTTATCAATATATTTAATTAAATATTTAAAATACAGATATTTAACAAAGCTGGAGTCTCCATTTGAACTTGTCATAAGCAAACGGAACAGATCAAAAACTACACTAAAAGCCAAACTAAATTCACTCCTCAGCTCGACATAAACCATAATACCAATTAAAACCTATACAAAACATACTCTCCTTACTGTTGTACAACTTTCAAACCAACTATTCGCACTCAAAACTGTAAAACCCTGAAATGAGAACTAATTAAAGTTAGAATAGCCTAGGCCGATCCGGTCACCCGCTTCATTACCGCATATGTAGCCTATACTTAACATCACTATAACTTTAAAATTACGACTAAGTGACCTATCTGCCTGAGTAGTATAGGTGTTACCGGCCTGCCTGGGATGATGGGTCACCAAACCGATACTTAAAACTAAGATTTTACATTTTAATTAACTAAATTCAACAGTAGGGAGATCATAGCGAAAAACACAATTTAAGCCAAATCATACTTCAATGACCTACATACTTGCTGTTCAAAGGCAAGAATATAAATTCTCTGGCAAATTAAGGCTAGGAACAGCATTTTTCCTAAGTTTTCTAACCATTCGGCTATTGTCAATGGGAAGAACCCCTAAAATAAGTTTACGAAGAGCGGATTACATTCTTTGTACGGCACAGAAGTAATAGGCTATAAGTTAATCAGTATTTTTGATGTAGCTAAATCCATGTGAATACAAATTAGAGACAATAACTATCAATAATCAACTGTACCGGTGGAAATAAGTCGTCTTCACAAAAATGCAGGCTGCACACTGTCATGTAACATGTAACACGTTTTCCAATTGACAGCGCCGAAGCCCATCTTTCTCTCTGAACTTTTTGTACAGGAAAGTAGTGAAGATATTTCGTAGCCGTTTTATACGTTTTGCAACCGTATACAGAGCAGTACCTCCTCGAATTTGACAAATTTCTTTCTGTTTCCATCACGACGACAATGCTTCACCATCTAAATAAATCTCACCAGTCACAATGTTACAGCTTCAACATTCTGCCGCGTGGCTGCGCCATCCAACTTTTCTGACGTCAATAGAGTAGAGTGGGGCAAGTGTACGCACTTAAGGATCAAGGACTTGCAACTGGTTGGGGGTGTTCATATGATCAGTCACAAAATTCTTAAGAGAGAGCTAACTATGTGCCTTTATTAATAATACTACATAAAGAGAAAAAAAAATAATTCCTGGATTATGACAACAGTAAAATGTCAATGTTGTAAAAAGGGATTCTTACCCCACATGCGGGGCAAAAGTCCTTTTGTGTTGGGGTAAAAGTCCGCACTTAGCACAGGTCACATACAAATCGACCTTCGTCTTCATACGCCGTGCATGCTTCATGCCACCATTCCTTACACTTCTCGCACTGAATCCAATCTTCGCATGGAGGATCCTCATACTGTTCCTGACAACCTGAACACGCGACATCTAGAGACTTGCTTATTTTTGAATTCTTCTGTAGATTTTTTCCTTGGGTTAGTTACGTTTTGCAGTCTTTTGACGGAGTGGCTTGATTTCCTTTTCGTCTTTCTCCTTTTGTAATCTATCTTTATATGGTGAACCAGATAAAATTTCAGATTTTTTCCCGTTAGACATTCTCTTTTGTTTCTCTGATCTCCTTGGAAGAGGAAGAATTTCCCGCGGGGAAGTGGGCGACTTTTGAAGAGATATTGGTCGACTGCAGAGTTCACTCACAGGGTTTAAATCCTTGGAGCAACACGGCTGTTGATCATTTCCACTATTCATGGGTTCAGTTGTGGAATCACGAATAGGGCTTAAGTTCTTTGTGCAACATGGTTGTTCAGACTCTACGCTAGTCGTTAAACTGATGTCCTTCACCGATTCCTGATTTACTTCATATTCAGGGAAGTCGGTCACCTTTGATGGCATGAAATCCTCTTCCGTAATTACATCACGGTCAATTGGCCATATGCCGCAAGCTTGGAATGCTTTAATAGCCCTCCCCATAGTGGAGCAACGTTCATATGCTTTTCCAAAGAGCGATGCAACCTGGTAGTGTGTAATTTGCCTGCCTGGGTTGGTAAGCATCCATTTGTCACACTCATCAGAGTAAAAGTCCTTCAATGACTTGAAGTAACATCTGTCCAGTGGCTGAACTTTGTGGCTGCTGTGCGGTGGTATTGTGAGAAGGTGAAGATTTTTGGATCGACAAAATGTAACAGCTTCCAAAGTAACATGTGACGAATGATTGTCAAGAATATGTAGGGCGGGGTTTTCTGGAGTAGCTCTGATATGTTCTTGAAAATGATGCAGCCATTCGATAAAAAGTTCTGAGTTTATGTACCCAGAATCAGAACACATTCCAGTGGATTCAGGGGGTGCACCATCCAGTAACTCGGCTTTCATTCTTTTCCTGGGGAATATTATGGCAGGTGGCACATAGTTTCCGGTAGCACTGACAGCACAGACAACGGTTACTAACTGGCCACGTTCCGCAGAAGCTGCTTTCCCTACAAGTTTCTTACCTTTAGTACTGAGCACCTTAGGCACTCTGTTAGGAACAGTAGATATTCCACTTTCATCTATATTAAAAAATACGACTTGCTGGGAAATGGTGCTTGCTATACAAGATCGACAGGTTATCAAAGAATCTATTGATTTGAACTTTATTACAGCCCATCATTCTTGCAATGCTGGTCTGTTGTGGAATCCTCAGGGACAGTTTATGGGTTTTTATGAATTTATATGCCCAGTCTTTGCCAGCCATTTTTGTACTGGCATCGAATGGATGAGGAATGTTGTTGGCTGCAGCAAAATCGTATGCAAGTCTCCGCAAAGACTTCATTGTTAAACCATAGAACATTCCATTTAAGTCTCTGCAGTGCTGCGCTAGTTCTGTTTCCATTATTTCATTAAAAACAGACTGGAACCTACCCAGTGATGAAACGCCGTGACCGCTCTTCAGACGTTTGCGAAGTGTAGATTCGTCTATTCCTAAATCCTTAGCTACCTGTCGTTTTGAAATTCCCGCTGACAGTTTTGATTTTTCAGCTGCCATCATCTCAGGAGTGCAGACGTTCCTCTTAGTCTTTTGCTTATATTCCCTAAAACAAATGTAGATATTCAATAATAACGCTCTCAAAGGTATGCCTAAGTTAATCAATATTCTTAACTATCCGTATTTTTCAATTTTGTACCCTAAATGCTCGTGGCTACAATCATTTAGCAGTAGCAATGCATTACACATAACAAAAATATGAATGGGGCAAGAGTACGCATGCGGACTCTTGCCCCCAGTTAAATGCGGACTTTTGGCCCATATTGGTTATGAGACACAACCGAGACTAGTGCTGCTATCTCTTGAAGAAACAAGGAACTCTTTATACTTGAACATGTCAACAAGGAAATAAGCTGTAGGTATATAGAAGTGCGATTACCCCAAACTAATGATCTCTATCACAAAATCCTTAAATGCTGAGACGCAAATATTATATCAAAGAGACGAAAATGGAAACTTACCTCATATTTCCAGTATAATTCAGCACACTCCAGCAACGTCTTCTACAGGCTACTAGCACAACAGGATACACAAAATGGCAGTAACAGTCTTGCCAACTTCTGTGATATCTTTCTGAAATTTAAATATAGGACTCTTACCCCACGCGGACATTTGCCCCACTCTACTCTACTTCTCTGCCAGCTACCGTAACATCACTGCGTACCACTGCAGCAGTACGAGCGTACCACAGTTTGGGAAACGCTGCTCTGCTGTACACTTCTCTGCGAGCTACCGTAACATCACAGCGTACCACTGCAGCAGTACGAGCGTGCCACAGTTTGGGAAACGCTGCTCTGCTGTACACTTCTCTGCGAGCTACCGTAACATCACTGCGTACCATTGCAGCAGTACGAGCGTACCACAGTTTGGGAAACGCTGCTCTGCTGTACACTTCTCTGCCACCTACCGTAACATCACTGCGTACCATTGCAGCAGTACGAGCGTACCACAGTTTGGGAAACGCTGCTCTGCTGTACACTTCTCTGCCAGCTACCGTAACATCACTGTGTACCACTGCAGCAGTACGAGCGTACCACAGTTTGGGAAACGCTGCTCTGCTGTATACTTCTCTGCGAGCTACCGTAACATCACTGTGTACCACTGCAGCAGTACGAGCGTACCACAGTTTGGGAGACTCTGCTTTGCTGTACACTTCTCTGCGAGCTACCGTAACATCACTGCGTACCACTGCAGCAGTACGAGCGTACCACAGTTTGGGAAACGCTGCTCTGCTGTATACTTCTCTGCCAGCTACCGTAACATCACTGCATACCACTGCAGCAGTACGAGCGTACCACAGTTTGGGAAACGCTGCTCTGCTGTACACTTCTCTGCCAGCTACCGTAACATCACAGCGTACCACTGCAGCAGTACGAGCGTACCACAGTTTGGGAAACGCTGCTCTGCTGTACACTTCTCTGCCAGCTACCGTAACATCACTGCGTACCACAGTTTGGGAAACGCTGCTCTGCTGTACACTTCTCTGCGAGCTATCGTAACATCACTGCGTACCACTGCAGCAGTACGAGCGTGCCACAGTTTGGGAAACGCTGCTCTGCTGTATACTTCTCTGCGAGCTACCGTAACATCACTGCGTACCACTGCAGCAGTACGAGCGTGCCACAGTTTGGGAAACGCTGCTCTGCTGTATACTTCTCTGCCAGCTACCGTAACATCACTGCGTACCATTGCAGCAGTACGAGCGTACCACAGTTTGGGAAACGCTGCTCTGCTGTACACTTCTCTGCGGGCTACCGTAACATCACAGCGTACCACTGCAGCAGTACGAGCGTACCACAGTTTGGGAAACGCTGCTCTGCTGTATACTTCTCTGCGAGCTACCGTAACATCACTGCGTACCACTGCAGCAGTACGAGCGTACCACAGTTTGGGAAACGCTGCTCTGCTGTACACTTCTCTGCCAGCTACCGTAACATCACTGTGTACCACTGCAGCAGTACGAGCGTACCACAGTTTTGGAAACGCTGCTCTGCTGTATACTTCTCTGCCAGCTACCGTAACATCACTGCATACCACTGCAGCAGTACGAGCGTACCACAGTTTGGGAAACGCTGCTCTGCTGTATACTTCTCTGCCAGCTACCGTAACATCACAGCGTACCACTGCAGCAGTACGATCGTACCACAGTTTGGGAAACGCTGCTCTGCTGTATACTTCTCTGCCACCTACCGTAACATCACAGCGTACCACTGCAGCAGTACGAGCGTACCACAGTTTGGGAAACGCTGCTCTGCTGTATACTTCTCTGCCAGCTACCGTAACATCACTGTGTACCACTGCAGCAGTACGAGCGTACCACAGTTTGGGAAACGCTGCTCTGCTGTACACTTCTCTGCGAGCTATCGTAACATCACTGCGTACCATTGCAGCAGTACGAGCGTGCCACAGTTTGGGAAACGCTGCTCTGCTGTATACTTCTCTGCCAGCTACCGTAACATCACTGTGTACCACTGCAGCAGTACGAGCGTACCACAGTTTGGGAAACGCTGCTCTGCTGTACACTTCTCTGCGAGCTACCGTAACATCACTGCGTACCATTGCAGCAGTACGAGCGTGCCACAGTTTGGGAAACGCTGCTCTGCTGTATACTTCTCTGCCAGCTACCGTAACATCACTGCATACCACTGCAGCAGTACGAGCGTACCACAGTTTGGGAAACGCTGCTCTGCTGTATACTTCTCTGCCAGCTACCGTAACATCACAGCGTACCACTGCAGCAGTACGATCGTACCACAGTTTGGGAAACGCTGCTCTGCTGTATACTTCTCTGCCACCTACCGTAACATCACAGCGTACCACTGCAGCAGTACGAGCGTACCACAGTTTGGGAAACGCTGCTCTGCTGTATACTTCTCTGCCAGCTACCGTAACATCACTGTGTACCACTGCAGCAGTACGAGCGTACCACAGTTTGGGAAACGCTGCTCTGCTGTACACTTCTCTGCGAGCTACCGTAACATCACTGCGTACCATTGCAGCAGTACGAGCGTGCCACAGTTTGGGAAACGCTGCTCTGCTGTATACTTCTCTGCCAGCTACCGTAACATCACTGTGTACCATTGCAGCAGTACGAGCGTACCACAGTTTGGGAAACGCTGCTCTGCTGTATACTTCTCTGCGAGCTACCGTAACATCACTGCGTACCACTGCAGCAGTACGAGCGTACCACAGTTTGGGAAACGCTGCTCTGCTGTATACTTCTCTGCGAGCTACCGTAACATCACTGCGTACCACTGCAGCAGTACGAGCGTACCACAGTTTGGGAAACGCTGCTCTGCTGTATACTTCTCTGCGAGCTACCGTAACATCACTGTGTACCACTGCAGCGGTACGAGCGTACCACAGTTTGGGAAACGCTGCTCTGCTGTATACTTCTCTGCGAGCTACCGTAACATCACTGTGTACCACTGCAGCAGTACGAGCGTACCACAGTTTTGGAAACGCTGCTCTGCTGTATACTTCTCTGCCAGCTACCGTAACATCACTGCATACCACTGCAGCAGTACGAGCGTACCACAGTTTGGGAAACGCTGCTCTGCTGTATACTTCTCTGCCAGCTACCGTAACATCACAGCGTACCACTGCAGCAGTACGAGCGTACCACAGTTTGGGAAACGCTGCTCTGCTGTATACTTCTCTGCCACCTACCGTAACATCACTGCGTACCACTGCAGCAGTACGATCGTACCACAGTTTGGGAAACGCTGCTCTGCTGTATACTTCTCTGCGAGCTACCGTAACATCACTGCGTACCACTGCAGCAGTACGAGCGTACCACAGTTTGGGAAACGCTGCTCTGCTGTATACTTCTCTGCGAGCTACCGTAACATCACAGCGTACCACTGCTGCAGTACGAGCGTACCACAGTTTGGGAAACGCTGCTCTGCTGTACACTTCTCTGCCGGCTACCGTAACATCACTGCGTACCACTGCAGCAGTACGAGCGTACCACAGTTTGGGAAACGCTGCTCTGCTGTACACTTCTCTGCCGGCTACCGTAACATCACTGCGTACCATTGCAGCAGTACGAGCGTACCACAGTTTGGGAAACGCTGCTCTGCTGTACACTTCTCTGCGAGCTACCGTAACATCACTGCATACCATTGCAGCAGTACGAGCGTACCACAGTTTGGGAAACGCTGCTCTGCTGTACACTTCTCTGCCAGCTACCGTAACATCACAGCGTACCACTGCAGCAGTACGAGCGTGCCACAGTTTGGGAAACGCTGCTCTGCTGTACACTTCTCTGCCAGCTACCGTAACATCACTGCGTACCACTGCAGCAGTACGATCGTACCACAGTTTGGGAAACGCTGCTCTGCTGTATACTTCTCTGCGAGCTACCGTAACATCACTGTGTACCATTGCAGCAGTACGAGCGTACCACAGTTTGGGAAACGCTGCTCTGCTGTATACTTCTCTGCGAGCTACCGTAACATCACTGCGTACCACTGCAGCGGTACGAGCGTACCACAGTTTGGGAAACGCTGCTCTGCTGTATACTTCTCTGCGAGCTACCGTAACATCACAGCGTACCACTGCAGCAGTACGAGCGTACCACAGTTTGGGAAACGCTGCTCTGCTGTATACTTCTCTGCCAGCTACCGTAACATCACAGCGTACCATTGCAGCAGTACGAGCGTACCACAGTTTGGGAAACGCTGCTCTGCTGTATACTTCTCTGCCAGCTACCGTAACATCACTGCGTACCACTGCAGCAGTACGAGCGTACCACAGTTTGGGAA
This sequence comes from Meconema thalassinum, assembly GCA_946902985.2. NCBI lineage: Eukaryota > Metazoa > Arthropoda > Insecta > Orthoptera > Tettigoniidae > Meconema > Meconema thalassinum. The sequence continues at coordinate 278,437,335 of OX336388.2, forward strand.
ACGCTGCTCTGCTGTATACTTCTCTGCGAGCTATCGTAACATCACAGCGTACCATTGCAGCAGTACGAGCGTACCACAGTTTGGGAAACGCTGCTCTGCTGTATACTTCTCTGCCAGCTACCGTAACATCACAGCGTACCATTGCAGCAGTACGAGCGTGCCACAGTTTGGGAAACGCTGCTCTGCTGTATACTTCTCTGCCAGCTATCGTAACATCACAGCGTACCACTGCAGCAGTACGAGCGTACCACAGTTTGGGAAACGCTGCTCTGCTGTATACTTCTCTGCGAGCTACCGTAACATCACAGCGTACCATTGCTGCAGTACGAGCGTACCACAGTTTGGGAAACGCTGCTCTGCTGTATACTTCTCTGCGAGCTACCGTAACATCACTGCGTACCATTGCAGCAGTACGAGCGTACCACAGTTTGGGAAACGCTGCTCTGCTGTATACTTCTCTGCGAGCTACCGTAACATCACTGCGTACCATTGCAGCAGTACGAGCGTACCACAGTTTGGGAAACGCTGCTCTGCTGTATACTTCTCTGCGAGCTACCGTAACATCACTGCGTACCACTGCAGCAGTACGAGCGTACCACAGTTTGGGAAACGCTGCTCTGCTGTATACTTCTCTGCCAGCTACCGTAACATCACAGCGTACCATTGCAGCAGTACGAGCGTACCACAGTTTGGGAAACGCTGCTCTGCTGTATACTTCTCTGCGAGCTACCGTAACATCACAGCGTACCACTGCAGTGGTACGAGCGTACCACAGTTTGGGAAACGCTGCTCTGCTGTATACTTCTCTGCGAGCTACCGTAACATCACAGCGTACCATTGCAGCAGTACGAGCGTACCACAGTTTGGGAAACGCTGCTCTGCTGTATACTTCTCTGCGAGCTACCGTAACATCACAGCGTACCACTGCAGCAGTACGAGCGTACCACAGTTTGGGAAACGCTGCTCTGCTGTACACTTCTCTGCCAGCTACCGTAACATCACTGCGTACCATTGCAGCAGTACGAGCGTACCACAGTTTGGGAAACGCTGCTCTGCTGTATACTTCTCTGCGAGCTACCGTAACATCACAGCGTACCACTGCAGCAGTACGAGCGTACCACAGTTTGGGAAACGCTGCTCTGCTGTACACTTCTCTGCCAGCTACCGTAACATCACAGCGTACCATTGCAGCAGTACGAGCGTACCACAGTTTGGGAAACGCTGCTCTGCTGTACACTTCTCTGCGAGCTATCGTAACATCACAGCGTACCATTGCAGCAGTACGAGCGTACCACAGTTTGGGAAACGCTGCTTTGCTGTAAACTTCTCTGCCAGCTACCGTAACATCACTGTGTACCACTGCAGCGGTACGAGCGTACCACAGTTTGGGAAACGCTGCTCTGCTGTATACTTCTCTGCGAGCTACCGTAACATCACTGCGTACCATTGCAGCAGTACGAGCGTACCACAGTTTGGGAAACGCTGCTCTGCTGTACACTTCTCTGCCAGCTACCGTAACATCACTGCGTACCACTGCAGCAGTACGAGCGTGCCACAGTTTGGGAAACGCTGCTCTGCTGTACACTTCTCTGCCAGCTACCGTAACATCACAGCGTACCACTGCAGCAGTACGAGCGTACCACAGTTTGGGAAACGCTGCTCTGCTGTACACTTCTCTGCCAGCTACCGTAACATCACTGCGTACCACTGCAGCAGTACGAGCGTACCACAGTTTGGGAAACGCTGCTCTGCTGTACACTTCTCTGCCGGCTACCGTAACATCACTGCGTACCACTGCAGCAGTACGAGCGTACCACAGTTTGGGAAACGCTGCTCTGCTGTATACTTCTCTGCGAGCTACCGTAACATCACTGCGTACCACTGCAGCAGTACGAGCGTACCACAGTTTGGGAAACGCTGCTCTGCTGTACACTTCTCTGCGAGCTACCGTAACATCACTGCGTACCACTGCAGCAGTACGAGCGTACCACAGTTTGGGAAACGCTGCTCTGCTGTATACTTCTCTGCCAGCTACCGTAACATCACTGCGTACCATTGCAGCAGTACGAGCGTACCACAGTTTGGGAAACGCTGCTCTGCTGTATACTTCTCTCCCACCTACCGTAACATCACTGTGTACCACTGCAGCAGTACGAGCGTACCACAGTTTGGGAAACGCTGCTCTGCTGTACACTTCTCTGCGAGCTACCGTAACATCACAGCGTACCATTGCAGCAGTACGAGCGTACCACAGTTTGGGAAACGCTGCTCTGCTGTACACTTCTCTGCCACCTACCGTAACATCACTGCGTACCACTGCAGCAGTACGAGCGTACCACAGTTTGGGAAACGCTGCTCTGCTGTATACTTCTCTGCCAGCTACCGTAACATCACTGTGTACCACTGCAGCAGTACGAGCGTACCACAGTTTGGGAAACGCTGCTCTGCTGTACACTTCTCTGCCAGCTACCGTAACATCACAGCGTACCATTGCAGCAGTACGAGCGTACCACAGTTTGGGAAACGCTGCTTTGCTGTATACTTCTCTGCCAGCTACCGTAACATCACTGTGTACCACTGCAGCGGTACGAGCGTACCACAGTTTGGGAAACGCTGCTCTGCTGTACACTTCTCTGCCAGCTACCGTAACATCACTGCGTACCATTGCAGCAGTACGAGCGTACCACAGTTTGGGAAACGCTGCTCTGCTGTACACTTCTCTGCCAGCTACCGTAACATCACTGCGTACCACTGCAGCAGTACGAGCGTACCACAGTTTGGGAAACGCTGCTCTGCTGTATACTTCTCTGCCAGCTACCGTAACATCACTGTGTACCACTGCAGCAGTACGAGCGTACCACAGTTTGGGAAACGCTGCTCTGCTGTATACTTCTCTGCCAGCTACCGTAACATCACTGCGTACCATTGCAGCAGTACGAGCGTACCACAGTTTGGGAAACGCTGCTCTGCTGTATACTTCTCTGCCAGCTATCGTAACATCACTGCGTACCACTGCAGCAGTACGAGCGTACCACAGTTTGGGAAACGCTGCTCTGCTGTATACTTCTCTCCCAGCTACCGTAACATCACTTTGTACCACTGCAGCAGTACGAGCGTACCACAGTTTGGGAAACGCTGCTCTGCTCTACACTTCTCTGCGAGCTACCGTAACATCACAGCGTACCACTGCAGCAGTACGAGCGTACCACAGTTTGGGAAACGCTGCTCTGCTGTATACTTCTCTGCCAGCTACCGTAACATCACTGCGTACCATTGCAGCAGTACGAGCGTACCACAGTTTGGGAAACGCTGCTCTGCTGTATACTTCTCTGCGAGCTACCGTAACATCACAGCGTACCATTGCAGCAGTACGAGCGTACCACAGTTTGGGAAACGCTGCTCTGCTGTATACTTCTCTGCGAGCTACCGTAACATCACTGCGTACCATTGCAGCAGTACGAGCGTACCACAGTTTGGGAAACGCTGCTCTGCTGTATACTTCTCTGCCAGCTACCGTAACATCACTGCGTACCATTGCAGCAGTACGAGCGTACCACAGTTTGGGAAACGCTGCTCTGCTGTACACTTCTCTGCGAGCTACCGTAACATCACCTCGTACCATTGCTGCAGTACGAGCGTGCCACAGTTTGGGAAACGCTGCTCTGCTGTACACTTCTCTCCCAGCTACCGTAACATCACTGCGTACCATTGCTGCAGTACGAGCGTGCCACAGTTTGGGAAACGCTGCTCTGCTGTACACTTCTCTGCCAGCTACCGTAACATCACAGCGTACCACTGCAGCAGTACGAGCGTACCACAGTTTGGGAAACGCTGCTCTGCTGTACACTTCTCTGCCAGCTACCGTAACATCACAGCGTACCACTGCAGCAGTACGAGCGTACCACAGTTTGGGAAACGCTGCTCTGCTGTATACTTCTCTGCGAGCTACCGTAACATCACAGCGTACCACTGCAGCAGTACGAGCGTACCACAGTTTGGGAAACGCTGCTCTGCTGTACACTTCTCTGCGAGCTACCGTAACATCACAGCGTACCACTGCAGCAGTACGAGCGTACCACAGTTTGGGAAACGCTGCTCTGCTGTACACTTCTCTGCCAGCTACCGTAACATCACAGCGTACCACTGCAGCAGTACGAGCGTACCACAGTTTGGGAAACGCTGCTCTGCTGTACACTTCTCTGCGAGCTACCGTAACATCACAGCGTACCACTGCAGCAGTACGAGCGTACCACAGTTTGGGAAACGCTGCTCTGCTGTACACTTCTCTGCGAGCTACCGTAACATCACAGCGTACCATTGCTGCAGTACGAGCGTACCACAGTTTGGGAAACGCTGCTCTGCTGTATACTTCTCTGCGAGCTACCGTAACATCACTGCGTACCATTGCAGCAGTACGAGCGTACCACAGTTTGGGAAACGCTGCTCTGCTGTACACTTCTCTGCGAGCTACCGTAACATCACTGCGTACCATTGCAGCAGTACGAGCGTACCACAGTTTGGGAAACGCTGCTCTGCTGTATACTTCTCTGCGAGCTACCGTAACATCACTGCGTACCATTGCAGCAGTACGAGCGTACCACAGTTTGGGAAACGCTGCTCTGCTGTACACTTCTCTGCGAGCTACCGTAACATCACAGCGTACCATTGCTGCAGTACGAGCGTGCCACAGTTTGGGAAACGCTGCTCTGCTGTACACTTCTCTGCCAGCTACCGTAACATCACAGCGTACCACTGCAGCAGTACGAGCGTACCACAGTTTGGGAAACGCTGCTCTGCTGTATACTTCTCTGCGAGCTACCGTAACATCACTGCGTACCACTGCAGCAGTACGAGCGTACCACAGTTTGGGAAACGCTGCTCTGCTGTATACTTCTCTGCGAGCTACCGTAACAACACTGCGTACCATTGCAGCAGTACGAGCGTACCACAGTTTGGGAAACGCTGCTCTGCTGTATACTTCTCTGCGAGCTACCGTAACATCACTGCGTACCATTGCAGCAGTACGAGCGTACCACAGTTTGGGAAACGCTGCTCTGCTGTATACTTCTCTGCGAGCTACCGTAACATCACTGCGTACCACTGCAGCAGTACGAGCGTACCACAGTTTGGGAAACGCTGCTCTGCTGTATACTTCTCTGCCAGCTACCGTAACATCACAGCGTACCATTGCAGCAGTACGAGCGTACCACAGTTTGGGAAACGCTGCTCTGCTGTATACTTCTCTGCGAGCTACCGTAACATCACAGCGTACCACTGCAGCGGTACGAGCGTACCACAGTTTGGGAAACGCTGCTCTGCTGTATACTTCTCTGCGAGCTACCGTAACATCACAGCGTACCATTGCAGCAGTACGAGCGTACCACAGTTTGGGAAACGCTGCTCTGCTGTATACTTCTCTGCGAGCTACCGTAACATCACAGCGTACCACTGCAGCAGTACGAGCGTACCACAGTTTGGGAAACGCTGCTCTGCTGTACACTTCTCTGCCAGCTACCGTAACATCACTGCGTACCATTGCAGCAGTACGAGCGTACCACAGTTTGGGAAACGCTGCTCTGCTGTACACTTCTCTGCCAGCTACCGTAACATCACTGCGTACCATTGCAGCAGTACGAGCGTGCCACAGTTTGGGAAACGCTGCTCTGCTGTATACTTCTCTGCGAGCTACCGTAACATCACTGCGTACCACTGCAGCAGTACGAGCGTACCACAGTTTGGGAAACGCTGCTCTGCTGTACACTTCTCTGCCGGCTACCGTAACATCACTGCGTACCACTGCAGCAGTACGAGCGTACCACAGTTTGGGAAACGCTGCTCTGCTGTATACTTCTCTGCCAGCTACCGTAACATCACTGCGTACCATTGCAGCAGTACGAGCGTACCACAGTTTGGGAAACGCTGCTCTGCTGTATACTTCTCTCCCACCTACCGTAACATCACTGTGTACCACTGCAGCAGTACGAGCGTACCACAGTTTGGGAAACGCTGCTCTGCTGTACACTTCTCTGCGAGCTACCGTAACATCACAGCGTACCATTGCAGCAGTACGAGCGTACCACCGTTTGGGAAACGCTGCTCTGCTGTACACTTCTCTGCCACCTACCGTAACATCACTGCGTACCACTGCAGCAGTACGAGCGTACCACAGTTTGGGAAACGCTGCTCTGCTGTATACTTCTCTGCCAGCTACCGTAACATCACTGCGTACCACTGCAGCAGTACGAGCGTACCACAGTTTGGGAAACGCTGCTCTGCTGTACACTTCTCTGCCAGCTACCGTAACATCACTGCGTACCACTGCAGCAGTACGAGCGTACCACAGTTTGGGAAACGCTGCTCTGCTGTATACTTCTCTGCCAGCTACCGTAACATCACTGTGTACCACTGCAGCAGTACGAGCGTACCACAGTTTGGGAAACGCTGCTCTGCTGTACACTTCTCTGCCAGCTACCGTAACATCACAGCGTACCATTGCAGCAGTACGAGCGTACCACAGTTTGGGAAACGCTGCTCTGCTGTACACTTCTCTGCGAGCTACCGTAACATCACTGCGTACCATTGCAGCAGTACGAGCGTACCACAGTTTGGGAAACGCTGCTCTGCTGTACACTTCTCTGCCAGCTACCGTAACATCACTGCGTACCATTGCAGCAGTACGAGCGTACCACAGTTTGGGAAACGCTGCTCTGCTGTATACTTCTCTGCGAGCTACCGTAACATCACAGCGTACCACTGCAGCAGTACGAGCGTACCACAGTTTGGGAAACGCTGCTCTGCTGTACACTTCTCTGCGAGCTACCGTAACATCACTGCGTACCATTGCAGCAGTACGAGCGTACCACAGTTTGGGAAACGCTGCTCTGCTGTATACTTCTCTGCCAGCTACCGTAACATCACAGCGTACCACTGCAGCAGTACGAGCGTACCACAGTTTGGGAAACGCTGCTCTGCTGTATACTTCTCTGCCAGCTACCGTAACAACACTGTGTACCACTGCAGCAGTACGAGCGTGCCACAGTTTGGGAAACGCTGCTCTGCTGTATACTTCTCTGCCGGCTACCGTAACATCACAGCGTACCACTGCAGCAGTACGAGCGTGCCACAGTTTGGGAAACGCTGCTCTGCTGTACACTTCTCTGCGAGCTACCGTAACATCACTGCGTACCACTGCAGCAGTACGAGCGTACCACAGTTTGGGAAACGCTGCTCTGCTGTACACTTCTCTGCCAGCTACCGTAACATCACTGCGTACCACTGCAGCAGTACGAGCGTGCCACAGTTTGGGAAACGCTGCTTTGCTGTACACTTCTCTGCCAGCTACCGTAACATCACTGCGTACCACTGCAGCAGTACGAGCGTGCCACAGTTTGGGAAACGCTGCTCTGCTGTATACTTCTCTGCGAGCTACCGTAACATCACTGCGTACCACTGCAGCAGTACGAGCGTGCCACAGTTTGGGAAACGCTGCTCTGCTGTATACTTCTCTGCGAGCTACCGTAACATCACTGCGTACCACTGCAGCAGTACGAGCGTACCACAGTTTGGGAAACGCTGCTCTGCTGTATACTTCTCTGCCAGCTACCGTAACATCACTGCGTACCATTGCAGCAGTACGAGCGTACCACAGTTTGGGAAACGCTGCTCTGCTGTATACTTCTCTGCGAGCTACCGTAACATCACTGCATACCATTGCAGCAGTACGAGCGTACCACAGTTTGGGAAACGCTGCTCTGCTGTATACTTCTCTGCGAGCTACCGTAACATCACAGCGTACCACTGCAGCGGTACGAGCGTACCACAGTTTGGGAAACGCTGCTCTGCTGTATACTTCTCTGCGAGCTACCGTAACATCACAGCGTACCATTGCAGCAGTACGAGCGTACCACAGTTTGGGAAACGCTGCTCTGCTGTATACTTCTCTGCGAGCTACCGTAACATCACAGCGTACCACTGCAGCAGTACGAGCGTACCACAGTTTGGGAAACGCTGCTCTGCTGTACACTTCTCTGCCAGCTACCGTAACATCACAGCGTACCATTGCAGCAGTACGAGCGTACCACAGTTTGGGAAACGCTGCTCTGCTGTACACTTCTCTGCGAGCTATCGTAACATCACAGCGTACCATTGCAGCAGTACGAGCGTACCACAGTTTGGGAAACGCTGCTTTGCTGTAAACTTCTCTGCCAGCTACCGTAACATCACTGTGTACCACTGCAGCGGTACGAGCGTACCACAGTTTGGGAAACGCTGCTCTGCTGTATACTTCTCTGCGAGCTACCGTAACATCACTGCGTACCATTGCAGCAGTACGAGCGTACCACAGTTTGGGAAACGCTGCTCTGCTGTACACTTCTCTGCCAGCTACCGTAACATCACTGCGTACCACTGCAGCAGTACGAGCGTGCCACAGTTTGGGAAACGCTGCTCTGCTGTACACTTCTCTGCCAGCTACCGTAACATCACAGCGTACCACTGCAGCAGTACGAGCGTACCACAGTTTGGGAAACGCTGCTCTGCTGTACACTTCTCTGCCAGCTACCGTAACATCACTGCGTACCACTGCAGCAGTACGAGCGTACCACAGTTTGGGAAACGCTGCTCTGCTGTACACTTCTCTGCCAGCTACCGTAACATCACTGCGTACCACTGCAGCAGTACGAGCGTACCACAGTTTGGGAAACGCTGCTCTGCTGTATACTTCTCTGCCAGCTACCGTAACATCACTGCGTACCACTGCAGCAGTACGAGCGTACCACAGTTTGGGAAACGCTGCTCTGCTGTATACTTCTCTGCGAGCTACCGTAACATCACTGCGTACCACTGCAGCAGTACGAGCGTACCACAGTTTGGGAAACGCTGCTCTGCTGTACACTTCTCTGCCGGCTACCGTAACATCACTGCGTACCACTGCAGCAGTACGAGCGTACCACAGTTTGGGAAACGCTGCTCTGCTGTATACTTCTCTGCCAGCTACCGTAACATCACTGCGTACCATTGCAGCAGTACGAGCGTACCACAGTTTGGGAAACGCTGCTCTGCTGTATACTTCTCTCCCACCTACCGTAACATCACTGTGTACCACTGCAGCAGTACGAGCGTACCACAGTTTGGGAAACGCTGCTCTGCTGTACACTTCTCTGCGAGCTACCGTAACATCACAGCGTACCATTGCAGCAGTACGAGCGTACCACAGTTTGGGAAACGCTGCTCTGCTGTACACTTCTCTGCCACCTACCGTAACATCACTGCGTACCACTGCAGCAGTACGAGCGTACCACAGTTTGGGAAACGCTGCTCTGCTGTATACTTCTCTGCCAGCTACCGTAACATCACTGTGTACCACTGCAGCAGTACGAGCGTACCACAGTTTGGGAAACGCTGCTCTGCTGTACACTTCTCTGCCAGCTACCGTAACATCACAGCGTACCATTGCAGCAGTACGAGCGTACCACAGTTTGGGAAACGCTGCTTTGCTGTATACTTCTCTGCCAGCTACCGTAACATCACTGTGTACCACTGCAGCGGTACGAGCGTACCACAGTTTGGGAAACGCTGCTCTGCTGTACACTTCTCTGCCAGCTACCGTAACATCACTGCGTACCATTGCAGCAGTACGAGCGTACCACAGTTTGGGAAACGCTGCTCTGCTGTACACTTCTCTGCCAGCTACCGTAACATCACTGCGTACCATTGCAGCAGTACGAGCGTACCACAGTTTGGGAAACGCTGCTCTGCTGTATACTTCTCTGCGAGCTACCGTAACATCACTGCGTACCATTGCAGCAGTACGAGCGTACCACAGTTTGGGAAACGCTGCTCTGCTGTATACTTCTCTGCCAGCTACCGTAACAACACTGTGTACCACTGCAGCAGTACGAGCGTGCCACAGTTTGGGAAACGCTGCTCTGCTGTATACTTCTCTGCCGGCTACCGTAACATCACAGCGTACCACTGCAGCAGTACGAGCGTGCCACAGTTTGGGAAACGCTGCTCTGCTGTACACTTCTCTGCGAGCTACCGTAACATCACTGCGTACCACTGCAGCAGTACGAGCGTACCACAGTTTGGGAAACGCTGCTCTGCTGTACACTTCTCTGCGAGCTACCGTAACATCACTGCGTACCATTGCAGCAGTACGAGCGTACCACAGTTTGGGAAACGCTGCTCTGCTGTACACTTCTCTGCCAGCTACCGTAACATCACTGCGTACCATTGCAGCAGTACGAGCGTACCACAGTTTGGGAAACGCTGCTCTGCTGTATACTTCTCTCCCAGCTACCGTAACATCACTGCGTACCACTGCAGCAGTACGAGCGTACCACAGTTTGGGAAACGCTGCTCTGCTGTATACTTCTCTGCCAGCTACCGTAACATCACTGTGTACCACTGCAGCAGTACGAGCGTACCACAGTTTGGGAAACGCTGCTCTGCTGTATACTTCTCTGCCAGCTACCGTAACATCACTGCGTACCATTGCAGCAGTACGAGCGTACCACAGTTTGGGAAACGCTGCTCTGCTGTATACTTCTCTGCCAGCTACCGTAACATCACTGCGTACCACTGCAGCAGTACGAGCGTACCACAGTTTGGGAAACGCTGCTCTGCTGTATACTTCTCTGCCAGCTACCGTAACATCACTGTGTACCACTGCAGCAGTACGAGCGTACCACAGTTTGGGAAACGCTGCTCTGCTGTATACTTCTCTGCCAGCTACCGTAACATCACTGCGTACCATTGCAGCAGTACGAGCGTACCACAGTTTGGGAAACGCTGCTCTGCTGTATACTTCTCTGCCAGCTATCGTAACATCACTGCGTACCACTGCAGCAGTACGAGCGTACCACAGTTTGGGAAACGCTGCTCTGCTGTATACTTCTCTCCCAGCTACCGTAACATCACTTTGTACCACTGCAGCAGTACGAGCGTACCACAGTTTGGGAAACGCTGCTCTGCTCTACACTTCTCTGCGAGCTACCGTAACATCACAGCGTACCACTGCAGCAGTACGAGCGTACCACAGTTTGGGAAACGCTGCTCTGCTGTATACTTCTCTGCCAGCTACCGTAACATCACTGCGTACCATTGCAGCAGTACGAGCGTACCACAGTTTGGGAAACGCTGCTCTGCTGTATACTTCTCTGCGAGCTACCGTAACATCACAGCGTACCATTGCAGCAGTACGAGCGTACCACAGTTTGGGAAACGCTGCTCTGCTGTATACTTCTCTGCGAGCTACCGTAACATCACTGCGTACCATTGCAGCAGTACGAGCGTACCACAGTTTGGGAAACGCTGCTCTGCTGTATACTTCTCTGCCAGCTACCGTAACATCACTGCGTACCATTGCAGCAGTACGAGCGTACCACAGTTTGGGAAACGCTGCTCTGCTGTACACTTCTCTGCGAGCTACCGTAACATCACTGCGTACCATTGCTGCAGTACGAGCGTGCCACAGTTTGGGAAACGCTGCTCTGCTGTACACTTCTCTCCCAGCTACCGTAACATCACTGCGTACCATTGCTGCAGTACGAGCGTGCCACAGTTTGGGAAACGCTGCTCTGCTGTACACTTCTCTGCCAGCTACCGTAACATCACAGCGTACCACTGCAGCAGTACGAGCGTACCACAGTTTGGGAAACGCTGCTCTGCTGTACACTTCTCTGCCAGCTACCGTAACATCACAGCGTACCACTGCAGCAGTACGAGCGTACCACAGTTTGGGAAACGCTGCTCTGCTGTATACTTCTCTGCGAGCTACCGTAACATCACAGCGTACCACTGCAGCAGTACGAGCGTACCACAGTTTGGGAAACGCTGCTCTGCTGTACACTTCTCTGCGAGCTACCGTAACATCACAGCGTACCACTGCAGCAGTACGAGCGTACCACAGTTTGGGAAACGCTGCTCTGCTGTACACTTCTCTGCCAGCTACCGTAACATCACAGCGTACCACTGCAGCAGTACGAGCGTACCACAGTTTGGGAAACGCTGCTCTGCTGTACACTTCTCTGCGAGCTACCGTAACATCACAGCGTACCACTGCAGCAGTACGAGCGTACCACAGTTTGGGAAACGCTGCTCTGCTGTACACTTCTCTGCGAGCTACCGTAACATCACAGCGTACCATTGCTGCAGTACGAGCGTACCACAGTTTGGGAAACGCTGCTCTGCTGTATACTTCTCTGCGAGCTACCGTAACATCACTGCGTACCATTGCAGCAGTACGAGCGTACCACAGTTTGGGAAACGCTGCTCTGCTGTACACTTCTCTGCGAGCTACCGTAACATCACTGCGTACCATTGCAGCAGTACGAGCGTACCACAGTTTGGGAAACGCTGCTCTGCTGTATACTTCTCTGCGAGCTACCGTAACATCACTGCGTACCATTGCAGCAGTACGAGCGTACCACAGTTTGGGAAACGCTGCTCTGCTGTACACTTCTCTGCGAGCTACCGTAACATCACAGCGTACCATTGCTGCAGTACGAGCGTGCCACAGTTTGGGAAACGCTGCTCTGCTGTACACTTCTCTGCCAGCTACCGTAACATCACAGCGTACCACTGCAGCAGTACGAGCGTACCACAGTTTGGGAAACGCTGCTCTGCTGTATACTTCTCTGCGAGCTACCGTAACATCACTGCGTACCACTGCAGCAGTACGAGCGTACCACAGTTTGGGAAACGCTGCTCTGCTGTATACTTCTCTGCGAGCTACCGTAACAACACTGCGTACCATTGCAGCAGTACGAGCGTACCACAGTTTGGGAAACGCTGCTCTGCTGTATACTTCTCTGCGAGCTACCGTAACATCACTGCGTACCATTGCAGCAGTACGAGCGTGCCACAGTTTGGGAAACGCTGCTCTGCTGTATACTTCTCTGCGAGCTACCGTAACATCACTGCGTACCACTGCAGCAGTACGAGCGTACCACAGTTTGGGAAACGCTGCTCTGCTGTATACTTCTCTGCCAGCTACCGTAACATCACTGCGTACCATTGCAGCAGTACGAGCGTACCACAGTTTGGGAAACGCTGCTCTGCTGTATACTTCTCTGCGAGCTACCGTAACATCACTGCGTACCACTGCAGCAGTACGAGCGTACCACAGTTTGGGAAACGCTGCTCTGCTGTATACTTCTCTGCCAGCTACCGTAACATCACAGCGTACCATTGCAGCAGTACGAGCGTACCACAGTTTGGGAAACGCTGCTCTGCTGTATACTTCTCTGCGAGCTACCGTAACATCACAGCGTACCACTGCAGCGGTACGAGCGTACCACAGTTTGGGAAACGCTGCTCTGCTGTATACTTCTCTGCGAGCTACCGTAACATCACAGCGTACCATTGCAGCAGTACGAGCGTACCACAGTTTGGGAAACGCTGCTCTGCTGTATACTTCTCTGCGAGCTACCGTAACATCACAGCGTACCACTGCAGCAGTACGAGCGTACCACAGTTTGGGAAACGCTGCTCTGCTGTACACTTCTCTGCCAGCTACCGTAACATCACTGCGTACCATTGCAGCAGTACGAGCGTACCACAGTTTGGGAAACGCTGCTCTGCTGTACACTTCTCTGCCAGCTACCGTAACATCACTGCGTACCATTGCAGCAGTACGAGCGTGCCACAGTTTGGGAAACGCTGCTCTGCTGTATACTTCTCTGCGAGCTACCGTAACATCACTGCGTACCACTGCAGCAGTACGAGCGTACCACAGTTTGGGAAACGCTGCTCTGCTGTACACTTCTCTGCCGGCTACCGTAACATCACTGCGTACCACTGCAGCAGTACGAGCGTACCACAGTTTGGGAAACGCTGCTCTGCTGTATACTTCTCTGCCAGCTACCGTAACATCACTGCGTACCATTGCAGCAGTACGAGCGTACCACAGTTTGGGAAACGCTGCTCTGCTGTATACTTCTCTCCCACCTACCGTAACATCACTGTGTACCACTGCAGCAGTACGAGCGTACCACAGTTTGGGAAACGCTGCTCTGCTGTACACTTCTCTGCGAGCTACCGTAACATCACAGCGTACCATTGCAGCAGTACGAGCGTACCACCGTTTGGGAAACGCTGCTCTGCTGTACACTTCTCTGCCACCTACCGTAACATCACTGCGTACCACTGCAGCAGTACGAGCGTACCACAGTTTGGGAAACGCTGCTCTGCTGTATACTTCTCTGCCAGCTACCGTAACATCACTGCGTACCACTGCAGCAGTACGAGCGTACCACAGTTTGGGAAACGCTGCTCTGCTGTACACTTCTCTGCCAGCTACCGTAACATCACTGCGTACCACTGCAGCAGTACGAGCGTACCACAGTTTGGGAAACGCTGCTCTGCTGTATACTTCTCTGCCAGCTACCGTAACATCACTGTGTACCACTGCAGCAGTACGAGCGTACCACAGTTTGGGAAACGCTGCTCTGCTGTACACTTCTCTGCCAGCTACCGTAACATCACAGCGTACCATTGCAGCAGTACGAGCGTACCACAGTTTGGGAAACGCTGCTCTGCTGTACACTTCTCTGCGAGCTACCGTAACATCACTGCGTACCATTGCAGCAGTACGAGCGTACCACAGTTTGGGAAACGCTGCTCTGCTGTACACTTCTCTGCCAGCTACCGTAACATCACTGCGTACCATTGCAGCAGTACGAGCGTACCACAGTTTGGGAAACGCTGCTCTGCTGTATACTTCTCTGCGAGCTACCGTAACATCACAGCGTACCACTGCAGCAGTACGAGCGTACCACAGTTTGGGAAACGCTGCTCTGCTGTACACTTCTCTGCGAGCTACCGTAACATCACTGCGTACCATTGCAGCAGTACGAGCGTACCACAGTTTGGGAAACGCTGCTCTGCTGTATACTTCTCTGCCAGCTACCGTAACAACACTGTGTACCACTGCAGCAGTACGAGCGTGCCACAGTTTGGGAAACGCTGCTCTGCTGTATACTTCTCTGCCGGCTACCGTAACATCACAGCGTACCACTGCAGCAGTACGAGCGTGCCACAGTTTGGGAAACGCTGCTCTGCTGTACACTTCTCTGCGAGCTACCGTAACATCACTGCGTACCACTGCAGCAGTACGAGCGTACCACAGTTTGGGAAACGCTGCTCTGCTGTACACTTCTCTGCCAGCTACCGTAACATCACTGCGTACCACTGCAGCAGTACGAGCGTGCCACAGTTTGGGAAACGCTGCTTTGCTGTACACTTCTCTGCCAGCTACCGTAACATCACTGCGTACCACTGCAGCAGTACGAGCGTGCCACAGTTTGGGAAACGCTGCTCTGCTGTATACTTCTCTGCGAGCTACCGTAACATCACTGCGTACCACTGCAGCAGTACGAGCGTACCACAGTTTGGGAAACGCTGCTCTGCTGTATACTTCTCTGCGAGCTACCGTAACATCACAGCGTACCACTGCAGCAGTACGAGCGTACCACAGTTTGGGAAACGCTGCTCTGCTGTATACTTCTCTGCCAGCTACCGTAACATCACTGTGTACCACTGCAGCAGTACGAGCGTACCACAGTTTGGGAAACGCTGCTCTGCTGTATACTTCTCTGCCAGCTACCGTAACATCACTGCGTACCATTGCAGCAGTACGAGCGTACCACAGTTTGGGAAACGCTGCTCTGCTGTATACTTCTCTGCCAGCTACCGTAACATCACTGTGTACCACTGCAGCAGTACGAGCGTACCACAGTTTGGGAAACGCTGCTCTGCTGTATACTTCTCTGCGAGCTACCGTAACATCACTGCGTACCACTGCAGCAGTACGAGCGTACCACAGTTTGGGAAACGCTGCTCTGCTGTATACTTCTCTGCGAGCTACCGTAACATCACTGCGTACCACTGCAGCAGTACGAGCGTACCACAGTTTGGGAAACGCTGCTTTGCTGTATACGTCTCTGCGAGCTACCGTAACATCACTGCGTACCATTGCAGCAGTACGAGCGTACCACAGTTTGGGAAACGCTGCTCTGCTGTACACTTCTCTGCGAGCTACCGTAACATCACAGCGTACCACTGCAGCAGTACGAGCGTGCCACAGTTTGGGAAACGCTGCTCTGCTGTATACTTCTCTGCGAGCTACCGTAACATCACTGTGTACCACTGCAGCAGTACGAGCGTACCACAGTTTGGGAAACGCTGCTTTGCTGTACACTTCTCTGCCAGCTACCGTAACATCACAGCGTACCACTGCAGCAGTACGAGCGTACCACAGTTTGGGAAACGCTGCTCTGCTGTATACTTCTCTGCGAGCTACCGTAACATCACTGCGTACCATTGCAGCAGTACGAGCGTACCACAGTTTGGGAAACGCTGCTCTGCTGTACACTTCTCTGCCAGCTACCGTAACATCACTGCGTACCACTGCAGCAGTACGAGCGTACCACAGTTTGGGAAACGCTGCTCTGCTGTACACTTCTCTGCCAGCTACCGTAACATCACTGTGTACCACTGCAGCAGTACGAGCGTACCACAGTTTGGGAAACGCTGCTCTGCTGTACACTTCTCTCCCAGCTACCGTAACATCACAGCGTACCACTGCAGCAGTACGAGCGTACCACAGTTTGGGAAACGCTGCTTTGCTGTACACTTCTCTGCCAGCTACCGTAACATCACAGCGTACCACTGCAGCAGTACGAGCGTACCACAGTTTGGGAAACGCTGCTCTGCTGTATACTTCTCTGCGAGCTATCGTAACATCACAGCGTACCACTGCAGCAGTACGAGCGTACCTCAGTTTGGGAAACGCTGCTTTGCTGTATACTTCTCTGCGAGCTACCGTAACATCACTGCGTACCATTGCAGCAGTACGAGCGTACCACAGTTTGGGAAACGCTGCCCTGCTGTATACTTCTCTGCCAGCTACCGTAACATCACTGTGTACCACTGCAGCAGTACGAGCGTACCTCAGTTTGGGAAACGCTGCTCTGCTGTACACTTCTCTGCCAGCTACCGTAACATCACTGCATACCATTGCAGCAGTACGAGCGTGCCACAGTTTGGGAAACGCTGCTCTGCTGTACACTTCTCTGCCAGCTACCGTAACATCACTGCGTACCACTGCAGCAGTACGAGCGTACCACAGTTTGGGAAACGCTGCTCTGCTGTATACTTCTCTGCCAGCTACCGTAACATCACTGCGTACCATTGCAGCAGTACGAGCGTACCACAGTTTGGGAAACGCTGCTCTGCTGTATACTTCTCTGCGAGCTACCGTAACATCACTGCGTACCATTGCAGCAGTACGAGCGTACCACAGTTTGGGAAACGCTGCTCTGCTGTATACTTCTCTCCCAGCTACCGTAACATCACTGTGTACCACTGCAGCAGTACGAGCGTACCACAGTTTGGGAAACGCTGCTTTGCTGTACACTTCTCTGCGAGCTACCGTAACATCACTGCGTACCACTGCAGCAGTACGAGCGTACCACAGTTTGGGAAACGCTGCTCTGCTGTACACTTCTCTGCCGGCTATCGTAACATCACTGCGTACCACTGCAGCAGTACGAGCGTACCACAGTTTGGGAAACGCTGCTCTGCTGTATACTTCTCTCCCAGCTACCGTAACATCACTTTGTACCACTGCAGCAGTACGAGCGTACCACAGTTTGGGAAACGCTGCTCTGCTCTACACTTCTCTGCGAGCTACCGTAACATCACAGCGTACCACTGCAGCAGTACGAGCGTACCACAGTTTGGGAAACGCTGCTCTGCTGTATACTTCTCTGCGAGCTACCGTAACATCACAGCGTACCATTGCAGCAGTACGAGCGTACCACAGTTTGGGAAACGCTGCTCTGCTGTATACTTCTCTGCGAGCTACCGTAACATCACTGCGTACCATTGCAGCAGTACGAGCGTACCACAGTTTGGGAAACGCTGCTCTGCTGTATACTTCTCTGCCAGCTACCGTAACATCACTGCGTACCATTGCAGCAGTACGAGCGTACCACAGTTTGGGAAACGCTGCTCTGCTGTACACTTCTCTGCCAGCTACCGTAACATCACTGCGTACCACTGCAGCAGTACGAGCGTACCACAGTTTGGGAAACGCTGCTCTGCTGTATACTTCTCTGCGAGCTACCGTAACATCACTGTGTACCACTGCAGCAGTACGAGCGTACCACAGTTTGGGAAACGCTGCTCTGCTGTATACTTCTCTGCCAGCTACCGTAACATCACTGCGTACCACTGCAGCAGTACGAGCGTACCACAGTTTGGGAAACGCTGCTCTGCTGTACACTTCTCTGCCAGCTACCGTAACATCACTGCGTACCACTGCAGCAGTACGAGCGTACCACAGTTTGGGAAACGCTGCTCTGCTGTATACTTCTCTGCCAGCTACCGTAACATCACTGCGTACCATTGCAGCAGTACGAGCGTACCACAGTTTGGGAAACGCTGCTCTGCTGTATACTTCTCTGCCAGCTACCGTAACATCACTGCGTACCACTGCAGCAGTACGAGCGTGCCACAGTTTGGGAAACGCTGCTCTGCTGTACACTTCTCTGCCAGCTACCGTAACATCACAGCGTACCACTGCAGCAGTACGAGCGTACCACAGTTTGGGAAACGCTGCTCTGCTGTACACTTCTCTGCCAGCTACCGTAACATCACAGCGTACCACTGCAGCAGTACGAGCGTACCACAGTTTGGGAAACGCTGCTCTGCTGTACACTTCTCTGCGAGCTACCGTAACATCACAGCGTACCACTGCAGCAGTACGAGCGTACCACAGTTTGGGAAACGCTGCTCTGCTGTATACTTCTCTGCCAGCTACCGTAACATCACTGCGTACCATTGCAGCAGTACGAGCGTACCACAGTTTGGGAAACGCTGCTCTGCTGTATACTTCTCTGCGAGCTACCGTAACATCACTGCGTACCACTGCAGCAGTACGAGCGTACCACAGTTTGGGAAACGCTGCTCTGCTGTATACTTCTCTGCCAGCTACCGTAACATCACAGCGTACCACTGCAGCAGTACGAGCGTACCACAGTTTGGGAAACGCTGCTCTGCTGTATACTTCTCTGCGAGCTACCGTAACATCACTGCGTACCACTGCAGCAGTACGAGCGTACCACAGTTTGGGAAACGCTGCTCTGCTGTATACTTCTCTGCCAGCTACCGTAACATCACTGCGTACCATTGCAGCAGTACGAGCGTACCACAGTTTGGGAAACGCTGCTCTGCTGTACACTTCTCTGCCGGCTACCGTAACATCACTGCGTACCATTGCAGCAGTACGAGCGCACCACAGTTTGGGAAACGCTGCTCTGCTGTATACTTCTCTGCCGGCTACCGTAACATCACTGTGTACCACTGCAGCAGTACGAGCGTACCACAGTTTGGGAAACGCTGCTCTGCTGTATACTTCTCTGCCAGCTACCGTAACATCACTGTGTACCATTGCAGCAGTACGAGCGTACCACAGTTTGGGAAACGCTGCTCTGCTGTACACTTCTCTGCCAGCTACCGTAACATCACTGCGTACCACTGCAGCAGTACGAGCGTACCACAGTTTGGGAAACGCTGCTCTGCTGTATTGACGTCCGAAACGGGGGAGGAGCTTACGGTCAGCTGTTTGCAATATGGCGGCGATATAGTGACGTCAGGTAATTGGGTGTGCGTTTGTTATGGCTTCTAATTTATGATGGCAAAATACTACATATTTCCTTTCATTGATAGAAATATTTTTATAATCAATTTAAATGCAGTGCCTAATTACTACCAGTTAAAAATATTACCCACATGTAGATAGTTAATTTACTGTCTGCTGTTACATATATGAAGCCTGTACTTGGCAGCCTCGCGGTATCGATGTTTTTTTTATTAATTTCACAGTATATATATATATATATCTCACATAACACAAAGGATGACTCCCTGATAATAAATTGAATCAAGCAACCCTGAATTTGCATGAATGTTTTGGGTTCAAAGAAGCGTTACTTGGGATGCTCAAATCATACTTCAATATTGCAAAAAATGACCTACATACTTTCTGTTCAAAGGCAAGAATGTTAATTTATTAATCTCTTGCCACAGGCAAGTTAAAATGGAGACATCCTCTTTATCAATATATTTAATTAAATATTTAAAATACAGATATTTAACAAAGCTGGAGTCTCCATTTGAACTTGTCATAAGCAAACGGAACAGATCAAAAACTACACTAAAAGCCAAACTAAATTCACTCCTCAGCTCGACATAAACCATAATACCAATTAAAACCTATACAAAACATACTCTCCTTACTGTTGTACAACTTTCAAACCAACTATTCGCACTCAAAACTGTAAAACCCTGAAATGAGAACTAATTAAAGTTAGAATAGCCTAGGCCGATCCGGTCACCCGCTTCATTACCGCATATGTAGCCTATACTTAACATCACTATAACTTTAAAATTACGACTAAGTGACCTATCTGCCTGAGTAGTATAGGTGTTACCGGCCTGCCTGGGATGATGGGTCACCAAACCGATACTTAAAACTAAGATTTTACATTTTAATTAACTAAATTCAACAGTAGGGAGATCATAGCGAAAAACACAATTTAAGCCAAATCATACTTCAATGACCTACATACTTGCTGTTCAAAGGCAAGAATATAAATTCTCTGGCAAATTAAGGCTAGGAACAGCATTTTTCCTAAGTTTTCTAACCATTCGGCTATTGTCAATGGGAAGAATCCCTAAAATAAGTTTACGAAGAGCGGATTACATTCTTTGTACGGCACAGAAGTAATAGGCTATAAGTTAATCAGTATTTTTGATGTAGCTAAATCCATGTGAATACAAATTAGAGACAATAACTATCAATAATCAACTGTACCGGTGGAAATAAGTCGTCTTCACAAAAATGCAGGCTGCACACTGTCATGTAACATGTAACACGTTTTCCAATTGACAGCGCCGAAGCCCATCTTTCTCTCTGAACTTTTTGTACAGGAAAGTAGTGAAGATATTTCGTAGCCGTTTTATACGTTTTGCAACCGTATACAGAGCAGTACCTCCTCGAATTTGACAAATTTCTTTCTGTTTCCATCACGACGACAATGCTTCACCATCTAAATAAATCTCACCAGTCACAATGTTACAGCTTCAACATTCTGCCGCGTGGCTGCGCCATCCAACTTTTCTGACGTCAATAGAGTAGAGTGGGGCAAGTGTACGCACTTAAGGATCAAGGACTTGCAACTGGTTGGGGGTGTTCATATGATCAGTCACAAAATTCTTAAGAGAGAGCTAACTATGTGCCTTTATTAATAATACTACATAAAGAGAAAAAAAATTAATTCCTGGATTATGACAACAGTAAAATGTCAATGTTGTAAAAAGGGATTCTTACCCCACATGCGGGGCAAAAGTCCTTTTGTGTTGGGGTAAAAGTCCGCACTTAGCACAGGTCACATACAAATCGACCTTCGTCTTCATACGCCGTGCATGCTTCATGCCACCATTCCTTACACTTCTCGCACTGAATCCAATCTTCGCATGGAGGATCCTCATACTGTTCCTGACAACCTGAACACGCGACATCTAGAGACTTGCTTATTTTTGAATTCTTCTGTAGATTTTTTCCTTGGGTTAGTTACGTTTTGCAGTCTTTTGACGGAGTGGCTTGATTTCCTTTTCGTCTTTCTCCTTTTGTAATCTATCTTTATATGGTGAACCAGATAAAATTTCAGATTTTTTCCCGTTAGACATTCTCTTTTGTTTCTCTGATCTCCTTGGAAGAGGAAGAATTTCCCGCGGGGAAGTGGGCGACTTTTGAAGAGATATTGGTCGACTGCAGAGTTCACTCACAGGGTTTAAATCCTTGGAGCAACACGGCTGTTGATCATTTCCACTATTCATGGGTTCAGTTGTGGAATCACGAATAGGGCTTAAGTTCTTTGTGCAACATGGTTGTTCAGACTCTACGCTAGTCGTTAAACTGATGTCCTTCACCGATTCCTGATTTACTTCATATTCAGGGAAGTCGGTCACCTTTGATGGCATGAAATCCTCTTCCGTAATTACATCACGGTCAATTGGCCATATGCCGCAAGCTTGGAATGCTTTAATAGCCCTCCCCATAGTGGAGCAACGTTCATATGCTTTTCCAAAGAGCGATGCAACCTGGTAGTGTGTAATTTGCCTGCCTGGGTTGGTAAGCATCCATTTGTCACACTCATCAGAGTAAAAGTCCTTCAATGACTTGAAGTAACATCTGTCCAGTGGCTGAACTTTGTGGCTGCTGTGCGGTGGTATTGTGAGAAGGTGAAGATTTTTGGATCGACAAAATGTAACAGCTTCCAAAGTAACATGTGACGAATGATTGTCAAGAATATGTAGGGCGGGGTTTTCTGGAGTAGCTCTGATATGTTCTTGAAAATGATGCAGCCATTCGATAAAAAGTTCTGAGTTTATGTACCCAGAATCAGAACACATTCCAGTGGATTCAGGGGGTGCACCATCCAGTAACTCGGCTTTCATTCTTTTCCTGGGGAATATTATGGCAGGTGGCACATAGTTTCCGGTAGCACTGACAGCACAGACAACGGTTACTAACTGGCCACGTTCCGCAGAAGCTGCTTTCCCTACAAGTTTCTTACCTTTAGTACTGAGCACCTTAGGCACTCTGTTAGGAACAGTAGATATTCCACTTTCATCTATATTAAAAAATACGACTTGCTGGGAAATGGTGCTTGCTATACAAGATCGACAGGTTATCAAAGAATCTATTGATTTGAACTTTATTACAGCCCATCATTCTTGCAATGCTGGTCTGTTGTGGAATCCTCAGGGACAGTTTATGGGTTTTTATGAATTTATATGCCCAGTCTTTGCCAGCCATTTTTGTACTGGCATCGAATGGATGAGGAATGTTGTTGGCTGCAGCAAAATCGTATGCAAGTCTCCGCAAAGACTTCATTGTTAAACCATAGAACATTCCATTTAAGTCTCTGCAGTGCTGCGCTAGTTCTGTTTCCATTATTTCATTAAAAACAGACTGGAACCTACCCAGTGATGAAACGCCGTGACCGCTCTTCAGACGTTTGCGAAGTGTAGATTCGTCTATTCCTAAATCCTTAGCTACCTGTCGTTTTGAAATTCCCGCTGACAGTTTTGATTTTTCAGCTGCCATCATCTCAGGAGTGCAGACGTTCCTCTTAGTCTTTTGCTTATATTCCCTAAAACAAATGTAGATATTCAATAATAACGCTCTCAAAGGTATGCCTAAGTTAATCAATATTCTTAACTATCCGTATTTTTCAATTTTGTACCCTAAATGCTCGTGGCTACAATCATTTAGCAGTAGCAATGCATTACACATAACAAAAATATGAATGGGGCAAGAGTACGCATGCGGACTCTTGCCCCCAGTTAAATGCGGACTTTTGGCCCATATTGGTTATGAGACACAACCGAGACTAGTGCTGCTATCTCTTGAAGAAACAAGGAACTCTTTATACTTGAACATGTCAACAAGGAAATAAGCTGTAGGTATATAGAAGTGCGATTACCCCAAACTAATGATCTCTATCACAAAATCCTTAAATGCTGAGACGCAAATATTATATCAAAGAGACGAAAATGGAAACTTACCTCATATTTCCAGTATAATTCAGCACACTCCAGCAACGTCTTCTACAGGCTACTAGCACAACAGGATACACAAAATGGCAGTAACAGTCTTGCCAACTTCTGTGATATCTTTCTGAAATTTAAATATAGGACTCTTACCCCACGCGGACTTTTGCCCCACTCTACTCTACTTCTCTGCCAGCTACCGTAACATCACTGCGTACCACTGCAGCAGTACGAGCGTACCACAGTTTGGGAAACGCTGCTCTGCTGTACACTTCTCTGCGAGCTACCGTAACATCACAGCGTACCATTGCAGCAGTACGAGCGTACCACAGTTTGGGAAACGCTGCTCTGCTGTACACTTCTCTGCGAGCTACCGTAACATCACAGCGTACCACTGCAGCAGTACGAGCGTGCCACAGTTTGGGAAACGCTGCTCTGCTGTACACTTCTCTGCGAGCTACCGTAACATCACTGCGTACCATTGCAGCAGTACGAGCGTACCACAGTTTGGGAAACGCTGCTCTGCTGTACACTTCTCTGCCACCTACCGTAACATCACTGCGTACGATTGCAGCAGTACGAGCGTACCACAGTTTGGGAAACGCTGCTCTGCTGTACACTTCTCTGCCAGCTACCGTAACATCACTGTGTACCACTGCAGCAGTACGAGCGTACCACAGTTTGGGAAACGCTGCTCTGCTGTATACTTCTCTGCGAGCTACCGTAACATCACTGTGTACCACTGCAGCAGTACGAGCGTACCACAGTTTGGGAAACTCTGCTTTGCTGTACACTTCTCTGCGAGCTACCGTAACATCACTGCGTACCACTGCAGCAGTACGAGCGTACCACAGTTTGGGAAACGCTGCTCTGCTGTATACTTCTCTGCGAGCTACCGTAACATCACAGCGTACCACTGCAGCAGTACGAGCGTACCACAGTTTGGGAAACGCTGCTCTGCTGTATACTTCTCTGCCAGCTACCGTAACATCACTGCATACCACTGCAGCAGTACGAGCGTACCACAGTTTGGGAAACGCTGCTCTGCTGTACACTTCTCTGCCAGCTACCGTAACATCACAGCGTACCACTGCAGCAGTACGAGCGTACCACAGTTTGGGAAACGCTGCTCTGCTGTACACTTCTCTGCGAGCTACCGTAACATCACAGCGTACCACTGCAGCAGTACGAGCGTACCACAGTTTGGGGAACGCTGCTCTGCTGTATACTTCTCTGCGAGCTATCGTAACATCACAGCGTACCACTGCAGCAGTACGAGCGTACCACAGTTTGGGAAACGCTGCTCTGCTGTATACTTCTCTGCCAGCTACCGTAACATCACTGCGTACCATTGCAGCAGTACGAGCGTACCACAGTTTGGGAAACTCTGCTTTGCTGTACACTTCTCTGCGAGCTACCGTAACATCACTGCGTACCACTGCAGCAGTACGAGCGTGCCACAGTTTGGGAAACGCTGCTCTGCTGTATACTTCTCTGCCAGCTACCGTAACATCACTGTGTACCACTGCAGCAGTACGAGCGTACCACAGTTTTGGAAACGCTGCTCTGCTGTATACTTCTCTGCCAGCTACCGTAACATCACTGCATACCACTGCAGCAGTACGAGCGTACCACAGTTTGGGAAACGCTGCTCTGCTGTATACTTCTCTGCCAGCTACCGTAACATCACAGCGTACCACTGCAGCAGTACGATCGTACCACAGTTTGGGAAACGCTGCTCTGCTGTATACTTCTCTGCCACCTACCGTAACATCACAGCGTACCACTGCAGCAGTACGAGCGTACCACAGTTTGGGAAACGCTGCTCTGCTGTATACTTCTCTGCCACCTACCGTAACATCACTGCGTACCACTGCAGCAGTACGATCGTACCACAGTTTGGGAAACGCTGCTCTGCTGTACACTTCTCTGCGAGCTACCGTAACATCACAGCGTACCACTGCAGCAGTACGATCGTACCACAGTTTGGGAAACGCTGCTCTGCTGTACACTTCTCTGCGAGCTACCGTAACATCACAGCGTACCACTGCAGCAGTACGAGCGTACCACAGTTTGGGAAACGCTGCTCTGCTGTACACTTCTCTGCCAGCTACCGTAACATCACTGCGTACCACTGCAGCAGTACGAGCGTACCACAGTTTGGGAAACGCTGCTCTGCTGTACACTTCTCTGCGAGCTACCGTAACATCACAGCGTACCATTGCAGCAGTACGAGCGTACCACAGTTTGGGAAACGCTGCTCTGCTGTATACTTCTCTGCCAGCTACCGTAACATCACTGCGTACCACTGCAGCAGTACGAGCGTACCACAGTTTGGGAAACGCTGCTCTGCTGTATACTTCTCTCCCAGCTACCGTAACATCACTGCGTACCACTGCAGCAGTACGAGCGTACCACAGTTTGGGAAACGCTGCTCTGCTGTATACTTCTCTGCCAGCTACCGTAACATCACTGTGTACCACTGCAGCAGTACGAGCGTACCACAGTTTGGGAAACGCTGCTCTGCTGTATACTTCTCTCCCAGCTACCGTAACATCACTGCGTACCACTGCAGCAGTACGAGCGTACCACAGTTTGGGAAACGCTGCTCTGCTGTACACTTCTCTGCCAGCTACCGTAACATCACAGCGTACCACTGCAGCAGTACGAGCGTACCACAGTTTGGGAAACGCTGCTCTGCTGTATACTTCTCTGCGAGCTACCGTAACATCACTGCGTACCACTGCAGCAGTACGAGCGTACCACAGTTTGGGAAACGCTGCTCTGCTGTATACTTCTCTGCCAGCTACCGTAACATCACAGCGTACCACTGCAGCAGTACGAGCGTGCCACAGTTTGGGAAACGCTGCTCTGCTGTACACTTCTCTGCCAGCTACCGTAACATCACAGCGTACCACTGCAGCAGTACGAGCGTACCACAGTTTGGGAAACGCTGCTCTGCTGTATACTTCTCTGCGAGCTACCGTAACATCACAGCGTACCACTGCAGCAGTACGAGCGTGCCACAGTTTGGGAAACGCTGCTCTGCTGTACACTTCTCTGCCACCTACCGTAACATCACAGCGTACCACTGCAGCAGTACGAGCGTACCACAGTTTGGGAAACGCTGCTCTGCTGTATACTTCTCTGCGAGCTACCGTAACATCACTGCGTACCACTGCAGCAGTACGAGCGTACCACAGTTTGGGAAACGCTGCTCTGCTGTATACTTCTCTGCCAGCTACCGTAACAACACTGTGTACCACTGCAGCAGTACGAGCGTACCACAGTTTGGGAAACGCTGCTCTGCTGTATACTTCTCTGCCAGCTACCGTAACATCACTGCGTACCACTGCAGCAGTACGAGCGTACCACAGTTTGGGAAACGCTGCTCTGCTGTATACTTCTCTGCCAGCTACCGTAACATCACTGTGTACCACTGCAGCAGTACGAGCGTACCACAGTTTGGGAAACGCTGCTCTGCTGTACACTTCTCTGCCACCTACCGTAACATCACTGCGTACCATTGCAGCAGTACGAGCGTACCACAGTGTGGGAAACGCTGCTCTGCTGTATACTTCTCTGCGAGCTACCGTAACATCACTGCGTACCATTGCAGCAGTACGAGCGTACCACAGTTTGGGAAACGCTGCTCTGCTGTATACTTCTCTGCGAGCTACCGTAACATCACAGCGTACCACTGCAGCAGTACGAGCGTACCACAGTTTGGGAAACGCTGCTCTGCTGTATACTTCTCTGCCAGCTACCGTAACATCACTGTGTACCACTGCAGCAGTACGAGCGTACCACAGTTTGGGAAACGCTGCTCTGCTGTACACTTCTCTGCCAGCTACCGTAACATCACTGCGTACCATTGCAGCAGTACGAGCGTACCACAGTTTGGGAAACGCTGCTCTGCTGTATACTTCTCTGCCAGCTACCGTAACAACACTGTGTACCACTGCAGCAGTACGAGCGTACCACAGTTTGGGAAACGCTGCTCTGCTGTATACTTCTCTCCCAGCTACCGTAACATCACTGCGTACCACTGCAGCAGTACGAGCGTACCACAGTTTGGGAAACGCTGCTCTGCTGTATACTTCTCTGCGAGCTACCGTAACATCACAGCGTACCATTGCAGCAGTACGAGCGTACCACAGTTTGGGAAACTCTGCTTTGCTGTACACTTCTCTGCGAGCTATCGTAACATCACTGCGTACCATTGCAGCAGTACGAGCGTACCACAGTTTGGGAAACGCTGCTCTGCTGTATACTTCTCTGCGAGCTACCGTAATTAAATATAAACTTATGATAGGCTGCGGTATATGTCTCGCTAGGCAAATTCAGTACATTAGCGCGGAATATTCCGGAAAAGACATGGCAAGAGTTAATATATACAATAGAGATAATTCAGTCAATGGTTGGTGTGCCGCACTCCAAATACGTCGAGATTTCAGATCTTCTTGGGAAGTACGGAAGTTCTCATGGTTACCTACGTGAGCAATGATGATGATGATGATAATCGTTGTTTTAATGGGCCTATCGTCTAGGTTATCGGCCCCAAACGGGTTAGGTGATCGTGACAACAAAATGTTAACTATAAATAAAACTAACCACTGACTTACAGATTAGAAGGGGAGGTTGTGCCCGTTTAGACCGGAGTCCGCACGACCACATATGCATTTTACCAATAATCAGTCAGCACGAGAGTCAAAATATCCCGGAGCGCCAGATGGGTTAAAGCTAATCGCAAAAACGACATCAAATAAAAAAAAGCTTTACTGATTTTTGGCTCAATGCAACAATAAGGATAGAAGGAGATTCAATTGGGTATAACACATCTGGGAAAATTATCTCAGTTTATTTTGAAGTTAAAATTGACTGCAAAGATGCTCAAAGCGGCACCATCCACGTGTGGCGATCCACACTCTTATTTACACAATATACAGAAATTTCCCAAACACATTTGACAATCTTTTTTTGGAAACACAAGTCTGATTAATAGTCCTGTAGACTGTGTTCCAAAATTATTTATGATTAAATCCAGTTCAAAGTTAATTGTCTCTACTGGAAATATCGTAGATCACTGTTTGAATTTTTACATTATATTAACACTCGTAGAATAAATGTTCATAGAATTTTAAACTTTCACTTATTTTTCCAGTTTCAAAATTATATTGTCGAAAATATTATTATCATTGAATCAATACACATTATTTACACATATTAATAACATCTGAAAAGTATTTGACCTTGAGCATAACATCGAAGAACTGTGCGAAGCACAACAACAATTAATTGTTCTTCTGACATTAAACATTCGAGAAGTGACTCGATTATGAACTTCAAGTTCCTAACAAAATACATGATTTCTGAATCATCAACTTGATCACTAAATTGTTGAACCATTCAACTATTCAATTTTCCACTTGGAATCATTATGAAAAAAATATTTATATTTATGGCCATTATTAGTAATTTTCACAACTTGCAATTCTTCGACAGAATGCGGAAATAAGAATTTTAGCTTCATAATAAATTCATTTAGTTCATGGCACTAGGATTGAAAACATCCTTCAAATTATTCGTGGTTAAAGAATTATTTTTAATTGGCAGTGGCCCATCCTATTATTTGTGTGAGAACACAATATTACAACAACAACGGCAAAGGTCTTCCTCTGTAGAAGAATAAACTACTATCATGACAAATCCGGGTTCTAGCAAAATCAAAGTCTAAATGGAATTCGTAAACAAGGTTGAAATAAGAACTGATGGTTTCAAGAAATAACCTTCGGGTCATTCATACGACGAAATGTGTAGTTCCAATACTCCTACTATAAACCTGAGCCATCGAACCTGCTATTTGATTGATGCTCGAAAAAAACCTCTTCATTCCTGCGACTTAAACATGCGCACCTGGGAATGGCATTTCAACTACTCCACACACATAAATTTTCTTCCCAAAATTTATATAATAAATCAAGCCTCTGCTTGTTATCAACACTGGAAGATTAATAAACTTACAAGTTTATTTTATTTTACCATTCAGTTCAACCCGTAAATTTACCATACTTATGAAAATCTTTATTTCACTTTCGAGTGTATTTACGTCATGATTTTATATAAATACAAAAATATCCTATTTGATACAAATATCATTTGCTTCCCGTTTCATGCCTCTCCGTGTTATCTGAAAAATATACTTTGCTCATTGCAAATATCAACTGTTCAACCAGAACTGAAATGTTGGTTGAATGCGGGCTTGCGATAACCACTCCCCTTCAGAAAATCTCCTGTTCCAAACTAGAAATGATTAAACTACTTCATAGGCTCTCTCTCAATACATATGATTATTATAAAATATAATATCCAAGAATTATTTAGAAAAATTATGAAAATTATTATTATTATTATTAGTGGATTATTATTATTATTATTATTTATTAGTTATATTATTTTAAATATGTTTAATTATCATCTCATTATGTGAGAATCCACATATTCGAACCTTCGGATATGGAAAAAAATATCCATTCCTCAACAAAAAATAATTATTAACTTTTACAGTTACATCGGCTGATTACCGTGATTTCCCAAAAATATGAAATATTCAAATAAATCTTCGTTATGCTCGGTCATCGATCCTAAACTGTTCTGAGTGCTGAAAATGCTCAGAATAACTCTAATAAGTCTTGCGTAAATCATTGCAAGATGTAAATACGACGAAAAATAAAATGTGTTGGTCATCTGCAGAAAAAATAGTTTGTTCCAATTAGCTAGGCATAATATAATTCAAATGTGGCTTACATTTCTTGATGGTCTTGAAGTGTAGTAAACCTGGTCTGTACCAGATTTATCCATCGACATGCCCTATCGGACAAGCACGTATAATCCTTGTATCGGCCGCCATTATATACCCACAATCCGTCTAGTCAGACATAGTGGTAGTATCTCTTGACGTTTGAATTAACTGTTGTTCCATTTTAATATGGGCTTCTATCAAAGCCATAACAGTTTGTTTAAATAGGGTCAGATCTAAGTGATCTATTCTTTGATATGTCAGTTGTAACATAACTCACGGTAATCTTATCAGTACAAGAAAAACACTGACAGTCTAAGCAATCAACGGCTGTACTGAAGATCGTTCCCTGGGCATGGTTTAACACCATCTACCATGCGATAAGCAACCTGTAGTTTCCCTTGCGTAGACTAATGAACGCCACCGTTATAGACTAGTCTTCAGTGTACTGATAGATCGAAGTGGTTAACTAGTTACAAATATGAAAACTGACTGAAATGGATTTAAATATCCAAGTATTAGGTTATTACTGGACTGTGACAAAGTACTAATTCTAGACAAAGTCTAGCATATGTCCATGTAGAAATATAAATATTTCCACCAATGTCTGTAGAAAAATCAATCACCTCAGTGATTCTCCTCGCCGGAAACTTACTAAGTTCCACCTCGTAGCGCAGCACTTTCGTGACTATCACGACTTTGAAAAGAACTTCTGCGTAGATCCGGCAACCATGTGCCTTGGCTCAGCGTCGCAGCAACTTGCTCGGCAAGTGCTTGTGTTGAAATGAGCTCTCGATGCTTCGACCAGCCGGCTTTTATTCAAAACTGTCAGGGTCACGCGTCATCACGCTGAAATATAGAAATCCTCATATCTCTGGTATCCCTGGTCCGATTTACTTGATACTAATTGCATTCTCTTTCATTTGGCCGTGCCAGTAATCTGATCCCAGTCTCAAGTCTCTACTCCATGGTTAACTATTTAATCAATAAATAGCCTCGACCTCTGCTATTACTCGCTACGTCACTTGACATGCAAGTATCGGTAAATTCTTTCCAATTGCTTCGAGAAGCAATGTAGCTCGATATTCAAATATCTCAACTTTCAAAAGCGGCTACAGCCTTTCCCTTGATATCTAGGTGTCTGAATCTTGGAATACCCATTCCTAGAGTTGGGCACATCCACCCCACACCTAGCAAAAAATAAAAATTGAAAAATGTTTATTTTTCCTATCTACACATTAAATCATCTGGTTCTTGAATAATAAATCTTCAAATTCGATGCATTATAAGTTCCCACGATATTACCAGTTCGTGTATGGGCTACTTCATAGCTTCCATTATTGTTTACTTCCACAATATTCAAAATCTTCAATTTCACCAGGTTTAATATCAAAAATATCGTGATACTCTTCCAAAATTTTCCCTAGCTCTGGGGACTCCTTCTCAGTGTAGACTTCTCTTCCTTCAGCTTCATGAAAAATCAGAGACCATTGAGCATCTCCCTCGATGTCTTCCTCTTCTTTTCCCTCGAAGTTAATCTCTTCGGTATTCTTGAATCTGATCGTCTCTGTCTTCATGTCTATCACTGCTTGATATTTCTGAATGAAATCTGCTCCCAATATCATGTCAAAAGCCATGTCCTTCATTACAACAAACACATGTCGGAAATCATATCCTCCAATCGTAATACATAAGTATAATTGTGTTTTACACAGAGATATTTTGTTGGGTATTATTCCTTGGATCTTAATTCCTGATACTGGAATTTCCTCTAAATTCTCTTTGAGCTTCCACAGAATATAAAGCTTCTCACTCACCAGACAAAGCATAGCCCCAGTATCAATCAAAGTATCGACAGGCATACCGAATACTTCGCATGATATGATTGGCATTCTAATTCTGGTACCCATTTCTTTCCGTTCGTCATTCTGTTGAATTAAGTCATCATCCTCTGCTTGCCATTTAATAATTCTGGAAGTGAAAGTGTTCAATATTCTGTCTTCTACTGTGAATTCGAAGTTGTTTTTTTTTTCGTTACCATTCCCCCGGGATTGTTGTGTTCCCGATGGACCTGGTTCATTGGACCTCTGCTCCAGAAATTGCAAGTTATCTTGGTGTCTTGCTTCCAAACTTTTCCTCGTCTCCTTGTTGAACTCTTCATTGGACTGACGAGTATCCACATTCCCTCTGTTATTGTAGTTGTTTCGACCATAATATCTTCTTTCCTGGTACCTTCCTTGACTATCTCGTGGTCTTCTCCATCGAGTATTGTATCGATTACCACCATCCGGTCTCGCATAAGGCTTGTAACTGTATCTGTTACTATACTGGTTCCATCCTCTCTTATTTGAATCTTCCCTCGGCGTTTTCTCTTCTCGCCCCTCTCGAATCTCTCGAGGTGTTTGAGAATAACTATCAGCCATAACAGCATACACAGCGTTGTTATTCTTTCCTCCCTTCTGATGGAAGAATTGAGCGTTCGTATGATCCAGCTTCTGTAATACTTCATCAAATTGTTCCATATTATAGATATCAGCAGCGATCAAAGTCCTCTGGACGTCTGCTGGAAACTGACGTATCAATGCAGTAATCAATTCGTTATCTGGCATCGGCGGATCTAAATGTTGAAGCTTAGAAAGCTGCCCAGAAAAGTACGTTGAGTATCGAGTAGGTTGTGACGTCGAGAATCTCTTCGAATATAACTCTGCTCTGACTTGCTGTTGGGTTTCCGGGGACCAAAACTTTTTCAATAACCCACGAGAAAACTCCTCAAAAGTGGTTAGAGTGGATCTAAAAGCTCTAAACCAAAGAAGTGCAGGACCTTCCAAAAACTTCCCTATCACTCGGATCTGTCTTTCTTTAGGGATCTTGGAATCTTTCAGGTAATCACCTGCTTCTCTCAAAAATTCCACGGGTGTCACAGAATCTCGCCCTGAAAATGTAGAAGGCTTATCCTCTACATTCTTAAATACAGTTATGGGGTTGGATTGAAATACTGTCCTGACCTCATCCTGTCTTTGACTATCCGTTTCTCTAGCTGCTCCTAGATTTATCTGTATCTGTTCCTTTCCCCTTACATTTGGCATTTTCAACAGATGATCAGACTGTTTCTCATCCTTGATTTGAGTTTTCATAGCCTCAAGTTCCTTCTGGTTTTCTTCTGCCATTTTCTTAATTGCTTCAGTTTCTTTACAATTCTCCTTAACATCAGTGGATATCTGGTTCATAACAGTCTCATGACTTTTCAATGACCCTGTCATATCTGATATGTCCTTCTGAGTTGCTTGGATATCTTTGGCAATTACTTGGATATGGGATGACAAAGATTCCCTAATCTCCTTGATTCCCTCTTGGTTCTCCAGCTTGAGTGTGTCTTTAATTTCATTGACAACTGTGGTTTTGATTTCAGTTTGCAATTCATTAATCACACCTTCTCTTATTTCTCCCATTACAAGTTCTTTGAATTGTTCCGTTAAACGTTGAACAACTAGAATTCCCTCTCATTACTCTCCTTCACTCTGACTTCTAGGTCGATCATGTCTTCACCAACTTTCCTAAGAACATGTTCTATCCTATCAGCTAAGCTTTGGGATCGAAGATCGGCATCGCGAAATTTTTCGTTCATTAAACTTGCGTTAGTAGCTAATGAAGTTTCGAGCTCATGTGTTTTTTCGCATAATTTATTCATTTTACTCTCAAGTGACATTTTAAAAATTTCAGAATTCTCTTTAAATTTACTTTCCATTGAATTAAATTTACTGTTTAAATTTTCTTTCAAGTTCCCTTTTAACCTGCTTTCTAAAGAATCAGAATTTGCTTTAAGTTTATTTTCCAAAGAATCAGAATTTTCTTTAAGTTTATTTTCTAAAGAATCAGAATTTTCTTTAAGTTTATCGTTTAAACTTTCTTTAAGTTTATCAGTATTTTCTTTAAGTTTCCTTTCCAAAGCCTCAGTATTTTCTTTCATAATGGCTGCTACACGCAGTCCAGCCTCTTTTGAACTCTCCTCCAAACTCCTCATCATCCTCATCATTTCTTCCATAATTTCAATTATTATTCAAAACTTAGGGGTATACAATATTGGCAAACACAAGCTTATAACTAGAACAAGAAATATGAATAGCTAATTGGAACACTCTAATAAAATGAGATTTGTCCTAATGTCGACGTGATGGAAAAACAAAATTCTCTACTTTTACGAATTACTTTTACCACAATATCACAAGAAAAATATGCAAGTTCTCAAATATCCTCCACCTGGATTCTAATAATGCGTATGTCCAGTCATCGAACGTTTACTACTGAATTTACTTGACGCCCTAATGGTTAAGCCATTATCAAAAATAATCAAACCCATTCTAATCATTAATCAAGTTAAATTTTTAATTTTCCCCACTAATTGGGTTTCCTACTAATTTATTCATCCAAACCAGACATCTCTCAACTCCCAAAATATTTCTATAAAAATTATCACAATTTCAAATCGGCATGCGATTGACCATGTCTAAATCGAGACCCACGATCGAAGCTATTTCTCTCTCTATCTTATTTTATGTGCCCGTTTAGACCGGAGTCCGCACGGCCACATATGCATTTTAACAATAATCAGTCAGCACGAGAGTCAAAATATCCCGGAGCGCCAGATGGGTTAAAGCTAATCGTAAAAACGACATCAAATAAAAAAAATGCTTTACTGATTTTTGGCTCAATGCAACAATAAGGATAGAAGGAGATTCAATTGGGTATAACACATCTGGTAAAATTATCTCAGTTTATTTTGAAGTTAAAATTGACTGCAAAGATGCTCAAAGCGGCATCATCCACGTGTGGCGATCCACACTCTTATTTACACAATATACAGAAATTTCCCAAACACATTTGACAATCTTTTTTTGGAAACACAAGTCTGATTAATAGTCCTGTAGACTGTGTTCCAAAATTATTTATGATTAAATCCAGTTCAAAGTTAATTGTCTCTACTGGAAATATCGTAGATCACTGTTTGAATTTTTACATTATACACACATCAAAAAAAGTTTTGCATCACCTCGGTTCCAAGAGTTCCGGAATCTTTAAATACAAAGGGAATAGAGATCAACACAAACAACATTTCAGCTCGTTTTATTGCTCATGAGACCCACACATTGCATGTTGTACCATCATACAGCTAGACTTTCAGCATTTGTGGTCCAGATTGCAGTACACACCACTACCTCTAATACCCAGTAGCACGTCCTCTTGCATTGATGCATGCCTGTATTCGTCGTGGCATACTATCCACAAGTTCATCAAGACACTGTTGGTCCAAATTGTCCCACTCCTCAACGACAATTCGGCGTAAATCTCTCAGAGTGGTTGGTGGGTCAAGACGTCCATAAACAGCCCTTTTCAACATATCCCAGGCATGTTCGATAGGGTTCATGTCTGGCGAACGTGCTGGCCACTGTAGTCGAGCGATGTCGTTATCTTGAAGGAACGCATTCACAAGATGTGCACGATGAGGTCGAGAATTGTCGTCCATGAAGACAAATGCCTCTCCAATATTCTGCCGATATGGTTGCACTATGGGTCGGATGATGTCATTCAGGTATCGTAAAGCCATTTCGGAGCCTTCCATGACCACCAGTGGCGTACGTCGGCCCCACATAATGCCACCCCAAAACATCAGGGAACCACCACCTTGCTGCACTCGCTGGACAGTGTGTCTAAGACGTTCAGCCTGACCAGGGTGCCTCCAAACACGTCTCCGACGATTGTCTGGTTGAAGGCATATGCGACACTCATCGGTGAAGAGAACGTGATGCCAATTCCGTGGGGTCCATTCAGCATGTTGTTGGGCCCATCTGTACCGCGCTGCATGGTGTCGGGGTTGCAAAGCTGGACCTCGCCATGGACGTCGGGAGTGAAGTTGCGCATCATGCAGCCTATTGCGCACAGTTTGAGTTGAAACACGACGTCCTGTGGCTGAACGAAACGCATTATTCAACATGGTGGCATTGCTGTCAGGGTTCCTCCGAGCGGCAATCCGTAAGTAGCGGTCATCCACTACAGTAGTAGCCCTTGGGCGGCCTGAGCGAGGCCTGTCATCGACAGTTCCTGTATCTCTGTACCTCCTCCATGTCCGAACAACATCGCTTTGGTTCACTCTGAGACGCCTGGAAACTTCCCTTGTTGAGAGCCCTTCTTGACACAAAGTAACAATGCGGACGCGATCGAACTGCGGTATTGACCTTCTAGGCATGGTAGAACTACAGACAACATGAGCAGCGTACCTTCGTCCTGGTGGAATGATTGGAACTGATCGGCTGTCGTACCCCCTCCGTCTAATAGGCCCTGCTCATGCATGGTTGTTTACATCTTTGAGCAGTTTTAGTGACATCTATGAACAGTCAAAGGGACTGTATCTTGGATACAATATACACAGTCAACGTCTATATGCGGGAGATCTGGGAACCGAGGTGATGCAAAACTTTTTTTGATGTGTGTATTAACACTCGTAGAATAAATGTTCATAGAATTTTAAACTTTCACTTATTTTTCCAGTTTCAAAAATATATTGTCGAAAATATTATTATCATTGAATCAATACACATTATTTACACATATTAATAACATCTGAAAAGTATTTGACCTTGAGCATAGCATCGAAGAACTGTGCGAAGCACAACAACAATTAATTGTTCTTCTGACATTAAACATTCGAGAAGTGACTCGATTATGAACTTCAAGTTCCTAACAAAATACACGATTTCTGAATCATCAACTTGATCACTAAATTGTTGAACCATTCAACTATTCAATTTTCCACTTGGAATCATTATGAAAAAAATATTTATATTTATGGCCATTATTAGTAATTTTCACAACTTGCAATTCTTCGACAGAATGCGGAAATAAGAATTGTAGCTTCATAATAAATTCATTTAGTTCATGGCACCAGGATTGAAAACATCCTTCAAATTATTCGTGGTTAAAGAATTATTTTTAATTGGCAGTGGCCCATCCTATTATTTGTGTGAGAACACAATATTACAACAACAACGGCAAAGGTCTTCCTCTGTAGAAGAATAAACTACTATCATGACAAATCCGGGTTCTAGCAAAATCAAAGTCTAAATGGAATTCGTAAACAAGGTTGAAATAAGAACTGATGGTTTCAAGAAATAACCTTCGGGTCATTCATACGACGAAATGTGTAGTTCCAATACTCCTACTATAAACCTGAGCCATCGAACCTGCTATTTGATTGATGCTCGAAAAAAACCTCTTCATTCCTGCGACTTAAACATGCGCACCTGGGAATGGCATTTCAACTACTCCACACACATAAATTTTCTTCCCAAAATTTATATAAATCAAGCCTCTGCTTGTTATCAACACTGGAAGATTAATAAACTTACAAGTTTATTTTATTTTACCATTCAGTTCAACCCGTGAATTTACCATACTTATGAAAATCTTTATTTCACTTTCAAGTGTATTTACGTCATGATTTTATATAAATACAAAAATATCCTATTTGATACAAATATCATTTGCTTCCCGTTTCATGCCTCTCCGTGTTATCTGAAAAATATACTTTGCTCATTGCAAATATCAACTGTTCAACCAGAACTGAAATGTTGGTTGAATGCGGGCTTGCTATAACCACTCCCCTTCAGAAAATCTCCTGTTCCAAACTAGAAATGATTAAACTACTTCATAGGCTCTCTCTCAATACATATGATTATTATAAAATATAATATCCAAGAATTATTTAGAAAAATTATGAAAATTATTATTATTATTATTATTAGTGGATTATTATTATTATTATTATTTATTAGTTATATTATTTTAAATATGTTTAATTATCATCTCATTATGTGAGAATCCACAGGTTCGAACCTTCGGATATGGAAAAAATATCCATTCCTCAACAAAAAATAATTATTAACTTTTACAGTTACATCGGCTGATTACCGTGATTTCCCAAAAATATGAAATATTCAAATAAATCTTCGTTATGGTCGGTCATCGATCCTAAACTGTTCTGAGTGCTGAAAATGCTCAGAATAACTCTAATAAGTCTTGCGTAAATCATTGCAAGATGTAAATACGACGAAAAGTAAAATGTGTTGGTCATCTGCAGAAAAAATAGTTTGTTCCAATTAGCTAGGCATAATATAATTCAAATGTGGCTTACATTTCTTGATGGTCTTGAAGTGTAGTAAAACTGGTCTGTACCAGATTTATCCATCGACATGCCCTATCAGACAAGCACGTATAATCCTTGTATCGGCCGCCATTATATACCCACAATCCGTCTAGTCAGACATAGTGGTAGTATCTCTTGACGTTTGAATTAACTGTTGTTCCATTTTAATATGGGCTTCTATCAAAGCCATAACAGTTTGTTTAAATAGGGTCAGATCTAAGTGATCTATTCTTTGATATGTCAGTTGTAACATAACTCACGGTAATCTTATCAGTACAAGAAAAACACTGACAGTCTAAGCAATCAACGGCTGTTCTGAAGATCGTTCTCTGGGCATGGTTTAACACCATCTACCATGCGCTAAGCAACCTGTAGTTTCCCTTGCGTAGACTAATGAACGCCACCGTTATAGACTAGTCTTCAGTGTACTGATAGATCGAAGTGGTTAACTAGTTACAAATATGAAAACTGACTGAAATGGATTTAAATATCCAAGTATTAGGTTATTACTGGACTGTGGCAAAGTACTAATTCTAGACAAAGTCTAGCATATGTCCATGTAGAAATATAAATATTTCCACCAATGTCTGTAGAAAAATCAATCACCTCAGTGATTCTCCTCGCCGGAAACTTACTAAGTTCCACCTCGTAGCGCAGCACTTTCGTGACTATCACGACTTTGAAAAGAACTTCTGCGTAGATCCGGCAACCATGTGCCTTGGCTCAGCGTCGCAGCAACTTGCTCGGCAAGTGCTTGTGTTGAAATGAGCTCTCGATGCTTCGACCAGCCGGCTTTTATTCAAAACTGTCAGGGTCACGCGTCATCACGCTGAAATATAGAAATTCTCATATCTCTGGTATCCCTGGTCCGATTTACTTGATACTAATTGCATTCTCTTTCATTTGGCCGTGCCAGTAATCTGATCCCAGTCTCAAGTCTGTACTCCATGGTTAACTATTTAATCAATAAATAGCCTCGACCTCTGCTATTACTCGCTACGTCACTTGACATGCAAGCATCGGTAAATTCTTTCCAATTGCTTCGAGAAGCAATGTAGCGCGATATTCAAATATCTCAACTTTCAAAAGCGGCTACAGCCTTTCCCTTGATATCTAGGTGTCTGAATCTTGGAATACCCATTCCTAGAGTTGGGCACAAGGTGAAATAAACTAAAATGAAGAAAGGAAATGCCCTCAACCCTCGAAGAATGAGAATTGAGGGAGTTGCAAGAAAGGAGAACCACGAAGGGCAGATAGGAAAGGGAAAGAGGATAATCATAATAATGTAATTAGTTTTACGTCCCTTTTAACTACTG
Source organism: Meconema thalassinum (assembly GCA_946902985.2). Taxonomy (NCBI): domain Eukaryota; kingdom Metazoa; phylum Arthropoda; class Insecta; order Orthoptera; family Tettigoniidae; genus Meconema; species Meconema thalassinum. The sequence goes on from OX336388.2 coordinate 278,477,272, forward strand.
TCACTTTGAGAGACGCCGGGGTGACGGAATTTTGCCCCGAAGGAGATCTTTAACGTGCCAGTAAATCTACTGACACGGCTCCCTCGCATTTGCGTACCCTCAAATGCCAGCTGACTATGCCAGGATACGAACCTGCAATCTTGGGGACAGCAAGCGAGAACGTTACCGCTGAGCCACACAGCCAGTTGGAAAGAGAAGAGGGACCACCCTAGAGGCAATGGAAAAGAGAGAAAAACCGGAATCAGCTCAGGAATCCCTGGGGGTCACCAATTCACAAACTCACCAGTCGTGAGCCTTTAAGGGTGTAGCACTATCCAGGGTGCACCATAATTAGAATCAGGATATTTGGCACTCAATGCTCTACCATTGAGCTTTAACGGCATGGCAGAGTCAGAAACATCTATCCTCTCCCACTTGTCTCAATCCCCCCCCCCCCCAGGGGCTCACATCTAGTGGGAAGTAGGTTGGCGACCACGGGACCCCAGCTGAGTCCGGCATTGCTTCCACTTACTTGTGCCGGGCTCCTCTCCGTCTTCTTTCCTGTCGACCTCTCATGGTCAACTCTTGCTCTCTTCCGACCCCGTTGGTATTAGGGTATCCGAGGCCTAGGGAGTCTTTCACTTTCCCGCCCTAATTGACCCTTGTCTCATCTTTCCTGATACCCTCATTCTTCGAGGGGTCAGCCTTCTTTTTCTTTTCATGTTATCTCCTGCCTTTTGATCAAGGCCCTCAAGGAGCCCCACCACTTCAGGCGCACGCTGGATATTGCTACACCCTCAAGGGCTCACGGCTGGTGAGCTCGGGATTTAGGCGACCCCGAGGGATTCCTGAGCTGGGTCCATTTCCTCCTTTTTCCACTGCCTTTGTGGCGGTCCCTCTCCTCTTTCCCTTTTCTTTCTGCCTTCCTTCCAAGTCTCTCAATTCTCGTTCTTCGAGGGTTGAGGGCATTTACATTTCTCCTGTCTTTTATTTACATGCTCCTCCTTTATGTTTCCCATTTCCTCTTCTAGTTTGTAAGGCACTAGTTAGTTTTAGTTGTAATTTTCATTATCATTATCACCGAAACCATTAGGGGCCGTTTTTTTTAGCGTATGGCTTTTAGTGCCGGGAGTGTCCGAGGACATGTTCGGCTCGCCAGTTTTGTAGCTGCTTCGATACGGACACCCAATGGGTGAGCTACAAGTACCGTTGGGGAGAAAAGTTGGAATGCAAGGTCGAGGAGTTGGAAGGTAGCGGCTGTGGCCTATAGTTAGAGACCAACCCCGGCATTTGCCTGGAAGAAAGATGGGAAACCACAGAAGACCATCTTCAAGGTTGCAGGCGGGGGTATTCGAACCTCCTCGCCTCCCGGGTGTGAGCGACTGCCAGCAGTCATGCCGTAACGACCACGCCTAACTCACCCGGTAGGATTTCAGTTATTTACGGCGCTTAACGCAGCACCAGCTCGAAGTGACGACCTCCTTGGTCGATACAATGCTGCACGTGATGTTGAAAGGATCGTCTGGCTCGTTGCAACATCCCTGGCGAAATGGATCGACATGCCTCGGTAATGAGGACCGGCCGGCTCCTGTCCATGGCCCCTCAGAAAGAAATCAGGGGCGTAAGAGCAGGCGGTCTGGCAGGCCAGGGGACAGGTCCTCCATTTATCAGGATACGTCGCATGGAGATGATTCCGGACGATCACTGCCGTCTGCGGTGGAAATCCGTCATGTTAAAACCACATTCTGCAGCGGTCAAGGAGAAGCGCATGTTCCAAAAACTGTGGTAGTTCATCTTGAAGACACCGCATATAGCGTTGTCACGTCAGATGGACCTCAAAGAAATTGGAACCAATGAGGTGATGATGCCACACTATACATTTACGCCCCACTGTACCTGAAAAGCTGTCTGTCGCACCCAATGGGGATTATCCACACTCCAGTAATGAATATTATGGCGATTAACGGTTTCATTGCTGTGAAATCGCGCATCGTCCATAAATAAGATGGTCACTATAAAAACAGGATCAGTGTCCACATGCTGTAGTATACATTGACAGAACGCCACCCGGCCATCAAAATCATGACCATGGAGCTACTGGCCTAAGTGCAGATGGTACGGGTGAAACCGGTGAGTATGCAATATCCGCATAACAGACGCTCAGCTGATGATCTTCCCCTGTACAATGGTCCGTGTGCTAGTATGAGAGTCACGCCGGATCAAGGCTAGTAAACTACAGAGGTTGCCTCAATATGGAGCTCTTAGGCGAGGGGATCGCGGAGGGAAGGGAAAGGACGTGACGTCACACGTTTCCTCGTAGCGCGCAAGTCGCGAGATATGCAAGGAAAGTCAACTTTCCCACACATTATATTGTCTGGATTGCAGTGGTTTAAACACGTGTTTTAAGCCCTTTTGTTTATAATCATGCCAGGCCAAAGATGTGCTGTGGTAGTTTGTCACAGTTATTATAGAGTTGGAAATGACGTGTCGTTTTTCACGATGCCTAAAGACGCATGCCTTCGAAATCAGTGGATTGCTGCATGTAAGCGAAAAGATCATTGCAACCCTCAAACAAGTAGGATATGTTCCCTCCACTTTAAGAGTGAAGACTTCGAACTAGACTACAGGGCCGAATTGCTTAATATTGAACCCTTCAGAATAGCAGTGTTTATATGTAAGAAATCTTAATCAAGGGGTCGCGCTCAGTTCCAATGTGATGGTTACGTTCGCCAAACAACATGCTCTACTGAGGTAAGGGTCATAGGATTAAAACTATAATTAAGAAAGAAAGGTGACAAGATGTAAAATAATAACATGATTTAATGACTAATAGTGCATAAAAAGAATATAAACAACAATAATAAAAAAATCCTCCCTGAATTTTCCCATGACAGGAATATCTATCAATGCTGAGGAGTCAGACGGATCTCCCCTTTATTAAAATGTGGATCCTGGTTCCACTAACTTGCAATTTGGATTTTATGTACGCGTAATGACTAACTACGAGGAATGAGTACTTTGGATGACTGTTCGTTTACAACGGGTTCACAGCCACGATGCTTACGAACAATCATCTCATAAATCAACGTTTACGGATATGGAACATGACACTAATAAAAACCCTTAAAAATGTAATGCTGACACACACACACTAAAATCTACTATTTACAGGAATCTCTCTCGAGACCCTCATTTAGCGCTATGACGCACTTGACAATGAGCTGCCAACACCGGCCAATTGCTCAATACACAAGCAAGGAAATACAGCATCGCACGTGACTTCACGGGTCACTGAATGGAATATAAACATGGAATATACCAACAACAACAACAAAAGCCTGACCGGCTGATATTACTTTATATGAACAAAACTGCATGTTAAGCTAACGCTTCGGAGATTATCGTGATTCGTAGGCAACTCCCATTTATTTAAACAAATTTTTATCATTGATCAGTTCTTAATTCTGTATTTCAAGTAATTACGGAGCCAAACAAGCGCTCTCCACTAATGACCTCGCTTGCAACCTTCAGTCCGTCTTGTGAAACAGTTCCCCCCTTTCCTCAATACCTGTCATTGTCCCAACTCTAGTGTGTAAAAATAACTGACCAGCTGTGCCGTTATCTCAAAGAATCAACAGCAACAAATCTTAACCACCTCAACATATGGTCAGACATTAATCAAAATATCCACAATTGCCCTCGCAAGGTCACAATATGGATTTGGCATCAAGCTGACAGAAATCAGTCTACGCTGAAATTCCCGCTTGTAATGACCACAAAATACCCACACTCACACACACACACATCTGGGAATGACATTACGAACTTTCACACAGGTCGGCTGAATGGATGCTCACAAACTATTTAAAAAAATATTAAAACCTACGATAGAGCTGACTGCTCTTCGTCACAAATCACATTGCTCCAACGGCAATAATCTCACTGAATCTGATCAATAATAAACCTTAAAAAAATTAATTACCCTCCAATCTACTGTATAATTATATTACTTCAGTCCTACTTCTGAAACACAACATATCTCCGAGAGACGTTTTTAACCGCATTGCGTAACATATGCAAACACGGTCGTCCACATAGCTACGTTAGTTAAAACAACAAACAAAAACAAGAACCTTCCACTAATAACATATGCGAGCTGCTTCCATGCGAAAGGTGTGTCAGACCAAAACTAAATATACTACGTTAATCACACAAGCAAATTATTTACAAAAAAATATGTCCCATACACCATAAGTTAATCTATCAAATAATAAGAATATTATTCTGTACTCATCCTCGGTCAGTCACCCGTCAAAGAACATCAGCAGCCATCTCCCAACTGGATGCTTCTTATCTCATCTGAACCATCTTGACGGAGTGTTGATAGTTCCAGGCTTCCTCCATGGTAAGCGATGTCATCTCTCGTGCTGATTCAAAAAGTTAAATTATTATACACTTGATATCTGACTACTAAATTCGCCGTTTCAGGTACTACTTTCCCCGGAACTGTCTGTTGGCGAATTATCGATGCTACTGTACCTGCAGAATATACTACTGTGACTATCTATCACTGAATTTAACACATTTATTAATAATTTCTGTGTCCTTCATGACACGCAAAAGTATAAGTGTCTACGTCCTTAGACGCGCAAAATGTAAAGTAACCTGTGTCCTCGACACACAAAATATAATAGCTTCCGTCCTCAGACGAACAAAAGTAATAGCCTCCGTCCTCAGACGAACACAAGTAATAAGCAATGTCTTGGCTCTTCACGCCGCTTATAAATGAACCGGTCCTAGGTATTGATAGAGGGGGAAATTATATAAAAATTTCACAAAATAATAGTGGTACAGGAATGAAATAAATATCATTGAACTCGAAAAATAGCGGAGGTCAAGAATATGCCCATTAATCCTAGAATCGATCGTAGAGATGTTGTCTAGCCGATCTCCCGCGTTAATGCTAGCCATAGCGTGCCCAAGCTAGATTTGCCGCGCTGGTAAGCATTCTTCTCCCATTGGTTTCACATTTTCTGTAACTTGGCGGTTTTTATCAGACCTTGGCCTAGTAGGGGTGTCTAGTATATTCATCAGCCACTCACGTAACTGCATCATATTTTTTCTAGGCGCGAATATTACAATGAACATACCAGAAGCGTGTCTTACTGCGCGTCGCTTCTATTTTGAGGTGGCCACCACCTGTCCTTCTGAATCATTGCTATGGTCTTTCTTTTCACAATCCTAAGTATTTAGCCTTTTGTCAAACAGCTGCAGGTATGTCGCCATTGTCTCCAGCAAATGCTTGAAATTTCCTCATCTCCGTCTGGCTATTTTCATGATGCTGGTGAAAATATTTATTAATTGAAGAAATAAAACATCGAATCATTTATCCATCAGAGGGTAAAGGGTTCACAACTCCTCCACTCACAAAATTTCGAACTTCGGCGAAAGTCAATAATTTTAAAAAAACTTCAGTAGGCCAATTTGTTTTATTTCGGAATCACCCCTTTTCTATTACTTGGTCTAGCCGCTCCTGTCTTGAATGGCATTTACTCGTTTCATTTCCTGCTTGTAATGACCCTCTCAACTGCTTGCATTACGCGCTGGTGCCTCGGGCAACACTCTGCTCGTCTCGTTAATGTTTGTCAACACCAATTCCACTTCCTTCTTCACGTGCCGTACTCAACTGCTCCCTGTTCACTTGGTTGATATTGGACGTCCATATATTCAAACTGCATCATCCATGGTTCCGCTTCCTGTTCTCGCTGTATCTCACGTAACTCCTCCAAGAATTCCCGGTCCTTCGGTGTTAACTCCAAATGTTGTACCATCGCTGTTTCTTCATTATCAGGCTCTGGGTTCCTGCTGAGTGCATCCGGAATCACGTTCATCTTCCCTGGGCAATGTTCAATCTCAATGCTAAACTGCTGAATATATATAGACCAACGTGTCACACGTTCGCTTGCCATCGACGTCTTAAACAAGAATGTTAGTGCCTTGTGATCAGTCCTGACAACAATGGGGTAGCCATAAATTATTCTTTTCCATTGTTGAAGCGCATGAAGTATGGCCAACAACTCTAGTTCCGTTACAGTATAATTGCGCTCGTGCTTACGCAATTTTCGGCTGACAAATGCCAAATATGTTTTATGTTGCAGGTTAGCTGGATCTTCTTGGTAGAGCATAGCACCTATACCAATTAGTGAAGCATCCGCTTGGATTATAAATTTGTGCTTGAAATCTGGATATCCTAACTTAATGCAGTTTTCCAATAGCTGTTTTGTTGCTTGGAACGCCTTCTCACACTCCGCATTCCATAACCATTTATTATTCTTTTTTAGCATTTCCTGCATTGGAGCTACAGTCTCCGTGTAACCTGGACAGTTTTCCTTAAAGAATCCCGTTACACCTAAGAAAGTCCGAATGTGCTTGACTCTCGTTGGTGTAGGGAAATTCTTTATCGATTCGATCTTAGCTGGATTTGGCTTCACTCCCTCCTTGTCAATGATGTGACCCAAATATAAGATCTCGCTCTTGAAGAAATGCGATTTCTTCAGGTTTACTTTGAAATTTGATGCATTCAAGTTGCCTAATACTTTATCTAAATTTTCCATGTGAGTTTCAATGTTGTCGGATGCCAGCAGAATGTCATCAATGTAGCGTACCGTCATCTCCTTAACTTCCTCGGTTAGATTCCGGTCCAGGGCTCGGATTAAAGCACAGACCGCTGTTTTGACTCCAAATGGCATTCGGACGAAGCAAAACGTTTGGTTATCGAATAAGAAGCCAGTTAGAAGCTGTGACTTCTCATCCAATTCAATATGGTGGAACGAACTCGTCAGGTCAACTGATGAATAAATGCTTTTGTTTTTAAAGCCTTTTAATACGTCTCTGATAATTAGCGCTCTGTCATACTCAGGAAAAATGAGTCTCATGTTGAGATTTCTGGCATCTAAACAAAGTCTAATAGATCCATTTGGTTTTGTGACTGCCAAAATCGCATTTAGATAAGGTGTAGGTGTCTTCCTTATCACTCCAGCTTGTAACATCTCATCTATAATGACCTTAACTTGACCACGATATTTTTCAGGAATTGGATACAATCTACTTTTGAAAGGTGACCAATCCTCGACTTGCATTGAATATTTGAAATTTAATATTTTCCCAGGTACTGTATCAAATACTGTTTTGTGCTTCCTCAAAATCTCTTCCAATTGTTTTCTGTGTTCACCCCCAAGTTGAATGTCATTGAGCCGCTCCTGTAGTAACTCTTCAAATTGTGCATCACTGTCGTGTCCTTCCGTTAATAAAGACCATATCTCCTGGGATTCACTCTCCTCATCTAGTTCCACAACAGCTCCTATGATGTTATCTTCTGCCTTTCGTATCTCCTCTTCCGTCCCTTCCGATATAGCTTCCAATGCCCAAGAATTTACATCTCTTCCGGTAGTGATTTCATCCATATGCAATCCCACGTTCTTCAGCTGATCATACTCTCTAAAACTGACTGTATTCTTGTGCAAATCTATAACTGCTTGATAGTCACAAATAAAATTTGCACCAAGAATTATATTGAAATTCATCTTTGCCATGATAATGAATGTTTGCCCAAAAGTGTGTTCCAATATGTTCAGCTCTAAGTATGCCTGACGTTTACAAGTGACGGTGCGTTCAGGAATAACACCCCTCACTTTGAGCTGTGGTACGGGAATTACAGGAATATTTTGACTCCGTCCCAACTCTCGAACCAAGGCCTCCGATACCAGACTGATCTGCGACCCCGTATCCAATAAACATCTTATATTAATTCCACCAATCCTCGCGTAAATAATGGGTAACTGCCTAATTTCATCGTTCCGTGGTTTCACCGTCTCCTCCAGGCAGTCTTCTGGCAAAGCAATCCATTCTTGTATGTTCGCTACTATCCATCCATCTTCAACTTCCGACTGTTGCGTTTGTAGACTGTCTTCTTTATCCAAATTTAGCATTTTTTTAAACTCCGGTGCGACTCCCATCATCCTTTTGTCGCCGATGCCCTTGATATTCCTCTTGTCTCAGTAGACTTCCTGCTTCCTCAGTATGTGTGTCTGGATTTTTCATGTTCCCAATGGCTTTTTCCCATCTTCCTAGCTCTCCACCTTGACTAGCGTGTAATTCCTCTAGGTAATTTTGTGATTGAGCGTGCCTATCATCCCAGTCATTTCGATAATTACGTGGCTCTCCTTGATTTTGATCTCTCCTTCCTTTCCATCTTTGATTAGCATTGTAATCACCGTATCTTCTATAAGACCTGTCATTTCTTCGATTTTCACGTCATTGCTGATATCCTCTCTGTTGATATCTATTGTTGCCTTGATATGACCTATTGTTATATTTATTCTCGTTACGCTGGTATGGTCTGTTTTCTCCTTCTTCCTGGTTTCGCCTAGGTGTGGAAGTGCTTGTATTAGTACCCTGCGTTTTAGTGTTTGCCTGTTTTGGTTTTATGACCTCTGTCGTATTGATTAACTCCAGCTGTCTTCCTCCTCTATAATGATTATGAGATGTAGTCTCATCTATCTGGCGTAATATCTGCTCCGCATGTAAGGCCGTACTAACGTTCGCTGCGACTAATACTTGTTGCACGTTGACTGGTAATTGCCGCGCTATTGTCATCACCAGATCCGCTTCATTTAAAGGGTAATCAAGGTCGCGAAATTTTAGCATTTGCATGTTAAAGAAATCTGAGTATTTCGTTTGCTGGGTAGTTTGATATTTTCTAGAGTAAAGCTCCATCCTTAGACTCTGTTGTATTGCTGGCGACCAGTACTTGCGCAGAAACGCTAATTTGAAATCTGACATGGTTCCAAATGTATATTTGAAGCTTAAAAACCATGTAAGGGCATTTCCTGATAAAAATCTCTCCATCATCCTCAATCTACGTGCTTCAGGTACCCCAGTGTCATTGTAATGATCTTAAATTTCTTTAATAAAAGCTTTAGGTGTCATCCCTGAATTCTCCGTGTATTTCTGCGGTTTATAATCGTTCGAGCGAATTACTTGGATAAGTTGTGTGGGCTGATGACCGTCTTATGGCGTGGAACTCCTTTCAATATTCTTGCGAAACCCTTCCGTGTTTGCTGTTAATGGGCTCTCTGTCTGAGCTTGACTCCCTGCTGTGCTTTCCTCCCCTGGGCTATTTGAGTCGTCCTGCCTATCTCTCATTGTTCCTGTTTTAAATATCGAGGATTTTTCTAATGACCTCAGTTCAGCTTTAATGATCCTGTCTGTTTGCTCTTTAAGTTTACTCTTAATTTCTTGCTCTAATGCTTGAATACGAGTATGATTTTCGCCTACTGTTTTTAGGATGGTTGATCTTTCCTCTTTAGAATCGATATTCATTTTTCGCCAATCTTTCCTTATTTGCTCCTTAATCGTGCTTACTTTCTCTTCAATCTGGCTTTTAGTGTCATCCTGATTGCTTTCTATCTGGCTCAGCCTATCTTCCAATCTCGCGCTATTTTCGTCGATGGTACTCTTTAAATGATTCTGATCCGCTTCTAGGCTTTTCCATTGCTCCGCTGATTTTATTTCGAGACGATCCATATCTTTAATTATGCCGGATATATTTTCATCTACCGCTGATAATTGTTGTTGAATAACTTTGCCGCTCTTTTCCATTTCCATAAATCGTCCTTCTAACTTATCCTGAGCTATCTTGACCTCGCTTGTATTCATAGTGCACGCTAGTTCAATTTGCTCTAATTTAGCTAATACCGTTTCATCCAGAATGCTAAGTTTTTGATCAAAAATACTTTCCATTTTCTTAATCTGGTCTAATTGTTTTTCATTATTTTTACTAACATCTAGGGCCAGTAATACCATCTGTTGATTAGTGTGATCTTTCATCTCTGCGGTTAACGAAGCTAATTGGTTCGTGTTTTTAATGTTCTGCGCCTCTAACTGAGAATTTATAGTGTCATTGATTTCATTTTTTAGTAATCTAGCTTGTTCCGCCTGATATTCATTTTGTTCAATCCTACTGTTATTTAATTGTGTCCGCAATGATTCACTTTGTTCGGATAATTTGTTTATAGACTCACTTTGTTCTAACATAGTATTGTTTAGTGATTCACTTTGTTCGGATAACTTCGCGTTTAATGCTTCACTTTGTTCTAACATAGTAGTGTTTAATGATTCACTTTGTTCTGATAGTTTAGTATTTATTTGTTCAGATAATTTTGTGTTGAGTGATTCACTTTGTTCTGATAGTTTAGCGTTTAATGATTCGCTCTGTTTCGCCAATTTAGTGTCCAACAATTCCTGTGTTCTCCTAGCCGCACTCTCAATGATTTCTTGAATCTGTTCCACCGTTGCCATGTTATACACTTTATATGAGACATTAGGGAAATGGCAGAAAGCAATGCCCTTTGACACACACATAAACTCCAATGCACATTTAATTTCTTTACCCTACTCATTTCATTTATTTTTACATTTAATCCCACTAGTCGATTGCATCTCTGAGTGGTTCTAATTTTACTCAATTTAATTTAAACCCAAACACATATTCAGTCATTAAATTGTTATCCTGATCTGATATTAACACTGACTAATTAACAAAGTATTAATTGTCATTTAAGGCTACCAGCCTCCTAACATTTTCATGAGTTTGACTTTCTAAACAAATCTAGTTTTAACTTTAATCATTGGGCGCCCGGTATCACGTATATTACCTTTTATTTTAATTCAATAGACAAAAACGTGAACCGTATTTTACATTGCAAACTCCTGATTTTAATTTATATTTCACACATTTGGCGGTATCCTCTTCGCCTCAATTACTTTTAATAAAATATAACTTTCCGGTGATTAAAATACTGTCATATCTGCCTGCACTTGCGGCATGTCAGTTTTACTCAAATACGCCAACTAAATGTGTTCCAGCAGCGAACCAGCAACAAAATTACACCTTCATTGTTGCGTCAGTTTGAAAACCCAACTACGCTTACATTGACATGTGCAAAATCTTTGCCGTTACACCACAGTGAACCTCCCCACGTTGGGCGCCAGTTTACCTCCTATGAACCCTTCAGAATAGCAGTGTTTATATGTAAGAAATCTTAATTATGGGGTCGCGCTCAGTTCCAATGTGATGTTTACGTTCGCCAAACAACATGCTCTACTGAGGTAAGGGTCATAGGATTAAAACTATAATTAAGAAAGAAAGGTGACAAGATGTAAAATAATAACATGATTTAATGACTAATAGTGCATAAAAAGAATATAAACAACAATAATAAAAAAATCCTCCCTGAATTTTCCCATGACAGGAATATCTATCAATGCTGAGGAGTCAGACGGATCTCCCCTTTATTAAAATGTGGATCCTGGTTCCACTAACTTGCAATTTGGATTTTATGTACGCGTAATGACTAACTACGAGGAATGAGTACTTTGGATGACTGTTCGTTTACAACGGGTTCACAGCCACGATGCTTACGAACAATCATCTCATAAATCAACGTTTACGGATATGGAACATGACACTAATAAAAACCCTTAAAAATGTAATGATGACACACACACACTAAAATCTACTATTTACAGGAATCTCTCTCGAGACCCTCATTTAGCGCGATGACGCACTTGACAATGAGCTGCCAACACCGGCCAATTGCTCAATACACAAGCAAGGAAATACAGCATCGCACGTGACTTCACGGGTCACTGAATGGAATATAAACATGGAATATACCAACAACAACAACAAAAGCCTGACCGGCTGATATTACTTTATATGAACAAAACTGCATGTTAAGCTAACGCTTCGGAGATTATCGTGATTCGTAGGCAACTCCCATTTATTTAAACAAATTTTTATCATTGATCAGTTCTTAATTCTGTATTTCAAGTAATTACAGAGCCAAACAAGCGCTCTCCACTAATGACCTCGCTTGCAACCTTCAGTCCGTCTTGTGAAACAGTTCCCCCATTTCCTCAATACCTGTCATTGTCCCAACTCCAGTGTGTAAAAATAACTGACCAGCTGTGCCGTTATCTCAAAGAATCAACAGCAACAAATCTTAACCACCTCAACATATGGTCAGACATTAATCAAAATATCCACAATTGCCCTCGCAAGGTCACAATATGGATTTGGCATCAAGCTGACAGAAATCAGTCTACGCTGAAATTCCCGCTTGTAATGACCACAAAATACCCACACTCACACACACACACATCTGGGAATGACATTACGAACTTTCACACAGGTGAAAGTTCACACATGGATGCTCACAAACTATTTTAAAAAATATTAAAACCTACGATAGAGCTGACTGCTCTTCGTCACAAATCACATTGCTCCAACGGCAATAATCTCACTGAATCTGATCAATAATAAACCTTAAAAAAAATTAATTACCCTCCAATCTACTGTATAATTATATTACTTCAGTCCTACTTCTGAAACACAACATATCTCCGAGAGACGTTTTTAACCGCATTGCGTAACATATGCAAACACGGTCGTCCACATAGCTACGTTAGTTAAAACAACAAACAAAAACAAGAACCTTCCACTAATAACATATGCGAGCTGCTTCCATGCAAAAGGTGTGTCAGACCAAAACTAAATATACTACGTTAATCACACAAGCAAATTATTTACAAAAAAATATGTCCCATACACCATAAGTTAATCTATCAAATAATAAGAATATTATTCTGTACTCATCCTCGGTCAGTCACCCGTCAAAGAACATCAGCAGCCATCTCCCAACTGGATGCTTCTTATCTCATCTGAACCATCTTGACGGAGTGTTGATAGTTCCAGGATTCCTCCATGGTAAGCGATGTCATCTCTCGTGCTGATTCAAAAAGTTAAATTATTATACACTTGATATCTGACTACTAAATTCGCCGTTTCAGGTACTACTTTCCCCGGAACTGTCTGTTGGCGAATTATCGATGCTACTGTACCTACAGAATATACTACTGTGACTATCTATCACTGAATTTAACACATTTATTAATAATTTCTGTGTCCTTCATGACACGCAAAAGTATAAGTGTCTACGTCCTTAGACGCGCAAAATGTAAAGTAACCTGTGTCCTCGACACACAAAATATAATAGCTTCCGTCCTCAGACGAACAAAAGTAATAGCCTCCGTCCTCAGACGAACACAAGTAATAAGCAATGTCTTGGCTCTTCACGCCGCTTATAAATGAACCGGCCCTAGGTATTGATAGAGGGGGAAATTATATAAAAATTTCACAAAATAATAGTGGTACAGGAATGAAATAAATATCATTGAACTCGAAAAATAGCGCAGGTCAAGAATATGCCCATTAATCCTAGAATCGATCGTAGAGATGTTGTCTAGCCGATCTCCCGCGTTAATGCTAGCCATAGCGTGCCCAAGCTAGATTTGCCGCGCTGGTAAGCATTATTCTCCCATTGGTTTCACATTTTCTGTAACTTGGCGGTTTTTATCAGACCTTGGCCTAGTAGGAGTGTCTAGTATATTCATCAGCCACTCACGTAACTGCATCATATTTTTTCTAGGCGCGAATATTACAATGAACATACCAGAAGCGTGTCTCACTGCGCGTCGCTTCTTTTTTGAGGTGGCCACCACCTGTCCTTCTGAATCATTGCTATGGTCTTTCTTTTCACAATCCTAAGTATTTAGCCTTTTGTCAAACAGCTGCAGGTATGTCGCCATTGTCTCCAGCAAATGCTTGAAATTTCCTCATCTCCGTCTGGCTATTTTCATGTTGCTGGTGAAAATATTTATTAATTGAAGAAATAAAACATCGAATCATTTATCCATCAGAGGGTAAAGGGTTCAATATAAAGCCAAGATTTCCAAGGAATCTAAAACCAAATGGTAAGTGAGCCCAGCTGGCATACTCTTAAGGTTTGATGACCTGCTAGGATGATTTTAAAGCTGTTTTTGAGATATTTCGTACATGTTATCAGGGGTGTATATACAATTTTTTTTCGAGGGGGGGGGGGGGGGGTGACTATCGTGGAAAATTTTTAGTACTTAATGAATTTTCTATTATAGCCTATGGAGTATGAATGGAAAATATCTAAATGGGCTACTTTTCAATTTATTAAGCAGAAAGTTTAACTCTCATTTTCTTTTCCAAATTGATAATTATTTCTTAAAAGTAGACTACTGTGAAATACATTGTATGTTGTACCCAAGTTGGCTTTTTTCGGGGGGGATCTGGAGCCCCCTCAGCCCCCCAACCCTTATATACGCCCATGCATGGTATTTTGATTTTGGACAAGATGGAAAATTTCGTGAGTAATTCTCTTTGCATTGGTAAAAATCTTTGCAAATATTCCAGAAAGCAGTCATCATTTCAATAAAATCCCTTCGACTTCTGTACCAAGATATGGCCCGTAGGCATAATACAAAGTACATTCTCACACATAGGCTAAATCAAGATGTACTGGAAAACCTCTTTTCACAATTGCGAACCCGTGGTGGCTTACACGATCATCATTCTCCCCTTGACTGCATTTACAGACTGAGGATGATTATTTTAGGAAAACATCCAGGAGTTGTTCAAAAGCAAACAAACACTGCTGATCCATATTCAGATGAATATGTAGTTGCTAAAGCACTAAACAAAGCTGGCATAGTGTCGGAATCAAGTAACGTGCTTCCAGAACCAACCTTAGGGAGCAATATGCAACCAGAGTCCTTCATTGCCAATATCATGGAACAAAGTGAGGAAGATGGCAAGGCTTATGTTGCAGGTTATGTTGTCCACAAGTTCCAAGATAAATGTCCACAACTTGGGAACTTAACCTACGGAATGCAAACTCAACACGATTATGCATTACCAACCTGGATTAAACACTTGTCATACGGTGGTATGACCGATCCCTCAGAAACTTGGCTAAACCAGTTCCGGCACATTTCAGCAAAATTCGTCACATTTCACGGAAAATACGGATTTCAACGAGGCAAGAACGTTCTAAGAACGACAGATTTTGTGTCGAGAGAAGTTCCTTACATACCGTCTGGTGGGGGTGAGGCAGCTGTGATAAAAATATTCTTTATCAGATTGATACATTCCAATTCTATCTTGCATAAGAAGTGGTCACTTAACACCCACGATACTACTTCCGAGTCTAGGCGAATTTCCAAGAAATTCAAGAAGATCACAACATAAGTAAGTAGGCTACATTCAGTTATTTTATCACCCATTTACCAATAATTTCATGAGAATAAACTGTTCTTTGCGTACTCAACAGCTGATGTTGACAGTTTCGTTACGTTCCCCACATGGCGCGTTTGGTATCTTGTGACGTCATCCGCCTTGTGAGCGCTGATTGGTGAGTGAAAATTGAGGCAACCTCTGTAGTTTATAAGCCTTGACGCCGGATAGCGTCAAACACAATCTCTTCATTGTGAGCATACGTCACGCGATGATCTCGAACAGGCCGTGTCCTTCCCAGGGATGCAATATCCCGCAGGCTTCTTTCCACACTCCGAAATGCCATGCCTGTCGGTTGTCGTCTAATCGGATAGCGTTCTTGGTACAGGCGTTGTGCCTGGTTAATTTAAAAAAAAATATTTTGCAAACGGTGGGATTTTTTTTTCGTTTCCTATTCTCGGAATTGTAACTTGCTTCATGATTTTAAAGCAAAATAAGTTTGTATTGTGAGCTTCATCTGATAATTTTTCATTGATTCCGTTTAGTCAGGGCTTGGGGGGTTGTCAGCTACCAAACATAGCGGGACATTCTATTGCCCTCCATCCACCTCCCCTTTTCAGGGCTTTTTCTTCTTGTTTATGGGTGTCCACAGTGACACCACTTTATGGACCTCTGAAATCCGGAAAAGCTGGTCCAGCATGCAGCTCTACATAGAATAGAATGACCATCGGAGAGGTGAGTATAAGGTAGCAGGGATTGGGGGGGGGGGGGGGGGTTAAACTTGTCTAAAGTTCTGGTTGTTTTTTCTCTGCCTCTTCCCCCCCCCCCCCCCCCCCCCCCCACCGGCCTCTCCGGTGGCTGAAGTGGTAGCTGAGCATGGTCTAAGTTCAGTTGCGGTGGCCTGTGTAATTACTCTTAAGTTTGGTGGCCGGTAATTGTGCGGCTGACATATGAAATGTTATCAGTGTATCTTGTTTTTGTTGTTTTGATTTTAAGCTTGTCGTTGTATGCTGCATGTATGGTTCCTGTGCTGTATCGGATTTTGGAAGCGTGGCCTGACTGTAAGCTCTTGTCTGCATTCCATTCTTATTGCTGTCGCGTGGGTGAGTTGTTCCCCTTTTTTTTGGCTTGTGTGCTTGCAAGTTCGTCCCATGTTTCCAGGTGGTATGCAGTGGCAGTCTTCTAGTATGTGATGCTGTTATGGAGATGTGTTCCCTGAATGGTAGTGCTGTGGTGCGCATTGTTATGTAAATTAATTCTGCTGGGGCCGATAACCTAGATGTTAGGCCCCTTAAAACAACAATTATCATCATCATCAAATTAATTCTGGGTAGGTCGAGCCGTCACTGCTGAACTGGTGTGATTATTTCAGTCAACGTTGTGGTGTTATTGGAAGTATTTCAGGTACCTCATGCTGTAATCATCTTTGAAGAAGGTGATTGGTTCCTGCAATTTAAACTGTTGGTATATTTTGTTGCATGTTATGGGTTTGTGAACGGCGTTGGCTGAGTAGAGTGCAATTTCTACTATTATTTTTGTATGATGATATCAGCATGTCTCAAGGTGATCGTGTGTTCGACTTCAGTCGAATCCCCGTGGAGTTTGCTGATGGGGTAGGCAGCAATCCTGATAACATTGTTGATTGGATTACCAGATCTGAGGCAAGTGTGTCCATGCTGCGACTGATAATCCTGTGCCAATTGAAAATGGTTCTGTACCTTCTAACCAGACTAGACCTGATCGCTCAAGTGGAACTCCTGTGGGAGATGCTGCATACCTTAGGACTCCATCAGTCAGTAGTCACGACAGGTCACAGGTACAGGGTGTTCCCAATGAGAGAACTGTTAAGTTTAAATATGAGGAAACCTCTCTTGTAGGCGATATTAAGTTTGCATCGATTCTTCATCCTATTACCCAATTGTTGAACTGTGTTAAAGGATTTAATGTTGGTGATGTCAATCATGTTATTGCTTTTCTAAAGAAATTAACCGAACTAGGAGATCATGTGGTGGTATTCGGATTGTCCGAACACCAAATCTTCCCGGTTATGTAACATCTCACGTCTGGGATGCTACGTGAGAAGTTGGTTGAGGCCATAAAAGGGCGTTGGTCTATATCTATGTTCCATAGGGAGATTTTACTTTCATTTATTCCTGCATGATCCCTCAGTTCTTTAGAGCAGACGGTTTTGTTTCGGGTACAAAGGCTCGGTGAATCCCTGAGTGATTACGTATCAGATATTAGAGGATATGCCAAGGAGTTTGCTTCGGTATTGTCTGAGAGACAATTGGTGTACTCTATTGTGGATGGTATTACCCCTGAAAATAGATCATACTTGTCCTGTGTTCGAGGCCGACCTCATTCGCAGAGCTGAATCGTATGATTATTGAGGCGATGGGTGTCAAACACGCTGATTCTTTACGTGTCACAAACCGTCCACCCCCAGTGTCTATGCCTGCCTCTCCTTCCGAGGTAAATTATCGCCCCAAACTGCCCATTTAGTGTCATTCATGAGGTGGATTAGACCATATCAAGCGTGTCCCAACAATCAAGTGCGGGTATCGTCAATGACTACCCACTAAAGAGGCCGAGCAATGAGCCAACTGGCTTGTCTCCATGGGCAGCAGTAATTCTGGCTTGAATAGTGATAGCACCAAGTTCAAACATTAGTGTCAAAAGCATGGAGCTTGGAGCACCGCAGGTGAGAATTAATGTGCGGTGTCCGCCACTCCTCCCACGCACATCACTGCATTTAGCTGGAGTCCGGAGGTCGAGCGACTCAATGCCCGCCAGATGGCCCATTAACACACCAATTGGAGCATCGCTTCTTAACCTACCACATGCCAGTGATCCCTCTGTGGCTGCCAGATGAAGCGTGGCGTTGTTGTTTCTTTTATGGGCTAGGACAGGCATCCTCAACCTGGTGCTCTAAATTACATTTGGTGCTCTCGTCATACGAATCAAAAAGAGTTCGCTAGCACCAGCTCCCCTAAGATCCATTCTTTAATTCAAATTCTGTTGCACGAACCGGAATAATAGTGTTTTGTTACAAGTTTTGACAGCCAGAAATTGTATCATTCTGTGAAATAGTATTTTTTCATCTACAGTAAAAATGAACAACAACTACATGTCATGGAGATGAAGATGATTCGCTGGACACAGGGACTTACTAGGCTGGACCGCATCAGGAATGACAATGTTTGAGCTACATTTGGTGCGGCTCCAATCCCTGATAAAATGCGGGACAGCCGTCTACGTTGGTATGGCCATGTACTGCGTAGCAATCACTCTTCAGTAGCGAGAACTGCACTTGACATCAGTCCAGAAGGCCGACGACTACGAGGGCGACCGAGAAAGCGCTGGCTGGATACTATGCGGGAGGATGTGCAACTAGTGAATGCCACAACTTGAGACGCTCAAGATCGATCAGTATGGAAGAAAAAGTGCATAAAAGCAGACCCAGCAATAAAGCGGGATTAATGCTAGGAAGATGATGATGAAGAGTAAAAATAATAGGATGGTAATTCGACTAAATTGTCCACTCGTAAATGTATCTTATCTGCATGAGTCATGCAAGTAGTTGCAGCATGCCTGGTGATCAGTGAATTCCTAGCTATTTCAGCACTTCAGAGGGAGAGAAATATAGGAATAGGACGAGTGGCGCATGCTAAATATTATATTCAATGTAATGGTGCTCGGGAACCTGGTATGGCATGAAGATGGTGCTCACAGTCTCAACAAGGTTGAAAAAGCCTGGGCCATAGTGATATGTTTGTTGCGGTTGTTTCATTTTAGAGGCTTGGTCATAGTGGTCATCCACAGACAAATTGTGTATCTTTCCACAAGAACATCTGCCCGGCATTCCGGGAGACCATAAAGATCCAAAATAAGATATAGGTACATTGGTGGCTCTATAGGCTACATACATTATGATACATCATATAAATTTATTTATTTTATTTAGCGTATGGCGTTTAGAGCCGGGAGTGACCGAGGACATGTTCGGCTCGCCAGAGGCTGTAGCTGCTTCAAGCGGAAAACTCACGGGGTGAGCTACAAGTTCCGTTCAATTTCAAGTACTTCGAACTTTCGCTACCAGATATCACTGACACCTAGTGGTGAACGTTGGAACATTGATAGAGCATTTCAACGAAATCTAACCTAGAAATTTAGCTTCACACAAATTTAGTTAGTGGAAGGATCTTTTACATGTCATAAATCTATGACATGGGACCATCAGCTTTACTTTCCCTCCGAAGGAAGGCATACTGAAGGATTTTAACGGTCTTAAAAAACCCGCGATCTTGGGCACAGCTTCTGCATGCTACCAACTACGCCACCGAAGCCGCTATCATATGTAGCATGTAAATTGAGGCTCCCTATATGCTAGAGCAGATTTTATGAAGATCATTTTCAATGATTCCAAGTGCTTGAAGGATGTTCCCCGAGCTTCGAAAAGGCAGCCTTTCACATTCCATGCATTTTCGGGCAGATTATATTTATTACTCAGGTGAGGTATGCATGGTCGGTAATTGCCTCTGTCTCCTCGTTGACTCGTACTGCTTGATGAATGTCCACTTCCATTCGTACCGTAGAGTCCAGAATCAAACCTCTTCTGTTCTTCCTGTCAATGACAACGATATCAGCTCTACGGTGACTGTTATTTTCCGAAATGTAGTGCACCTCCTCATAACTTCCCATTTCAATTTCATTAGGGAAGTGGCTATCGATGATCGTACTCTGTGATGGCGGGTATTTCGCAAAGCCCCTAAATAAATCAACACTTATTTCCATTTTCATCAAATTATCAATTTCTACATATTTCGTAGTTCTTTTTTCTCTGCATTCGTACATTTGTGAAGGATGAATTTGGCTAACAAGATCATTTAAGATGTTGTTTTATTTGAAGAGTTTGGACATCGTGATTATTTAGTCCCGTGTATTTGTGTGTGTTTTTGATGTGTAACATCTTTCCGCTCGGTTGCTGGATAGTTTTGTGGGAGTGATTTTGAAAATTGGGGACGGAAGTGGATCGGAACGATCGAGCTGGCAGTGATGGATCGAACGGAAGTATGCACTGCCCGCTCGATCTATCGAACTGAAGTGTACTAGCTGGCAGTGGTGGAAAACGGAGGTATGCACTGCCCGCTCGATCAATCGAACGGAAGTGTACTAGCTGGCAGTGGTGGAAAACGGAAGTACGCACTGCCCGCTCGATCGATCGAACGGAAGTGTACTAGCTGGCAGTGGTGGAAAACGGAAGTATGCACTGCCCGCTCGATCGATCGATCCAGCGGGCAGTGGTAAGACCCAGCTGGCAGTGGTACGAGAAACAATGAGCGCGCGATGTCGGAAATTGATACCACGACGTACTCTCGGCCATGTGGAATGTATATGACATACTGAACGGAAAACGCTCATGCGAAATCTGGTGTCAAGTGATTGAAACAAATGACATGGTACATGTTCGAAGTCTTCGTATCAGTATTTAAATGGTAAAATGCCTTAATATCAAACATTGTAAGTAGTCGGCATTGCCGGTATTATGTTACTGCACAATGGCTACTCAAATATTAACCACATAACGGTAATGCAGTCATCAATATAATATAATCGTTGTGGTTATACGAGAATTGAGCAAGCCTTCATGAACCATTACTGAATACATTCTCTTTACTCACAAGAGGGCCTATTCATAAGGCATTTTAAACTCAATTTCACGCAGGAACATTATCGAAACAAGCGACATATAAATGAAACTTAATTCCGTAATGCAGTATTATTGGAACGTGGAAATAAGTCACCATCTTGTGCACAGTAATTGCGTAGTCGAAATAGCCGTGGGGTTAGTGCTTATGACTGTGAATCTAGAGATCTTGGGTTCGAATCCCGGACGGGGTAGATATTTTTGCTGCCAGATTATCATTTTAAACGATATTTATCATATCAATATGACTCATTTTAACAGAATCCATATGGAATTACGTGTTGGTCTGTGAATGAAGAGGACCTGTTTATAAGGAATTTAAGGTTATGAGCGATGTCGCGTCTATTAATCTAGTTGATCCATATCGTATTCTTTATTTAGGCTAGTGCTGGTGGAAGCTACAAATCATCTAATAAACGAGTTCCGTTTTATAAACTACAATATCTGTAAAACACTCCCTTTTACAATAGATTAATATTTGTGCCAATAATAGTATAAAATACCGGTGTATCAACAATTTCACGTGAGGTTTCTTCTATGTCAGATGTTACACATCATATGCAACTACTGTAAGGATCGTAATTTTTTGTTTTTGTTTTTTCTTTAGTGCCGGGAATGTTCGAAGACATGTTTGGCTCGCCAGAGTTTGTAGCTGCTTCTATGTGGAAACCCATGGGGTGAGCTACAAGTACCGTCGCGTGTGGAGTGTTATCTGGGGAGGAAAGTGTGAATGAAAGGACGAGGAATTGGAAGGTAGCGGCTGTGGCCTATAGTAAGGGACCAACCCCGACATTTACCCGGAAGGAAGATGGGAAACCACAGAAGACCATTTTCAAGGTTGCCGACCGGAGGATTCGAACCTCCTCGCCTTCCGGATGTGAGCGACTGCCTGCAACCACGCCGTAAAGACCACGGCTAACTCACCCAGTCGTGTGTGTGTAATTTTGTCTCATTACCTTTGTTATTGTGATGGCTGTATTAGTGTGTGTATTTGTAAATCAGGTGAGGATTGGTAAGGAAGCGGCCGTGGCCTTAATGTAGGTACCATCCCGACATTTGTCTGGATTAGAAGTGGATAAACCCCGGAAAAACACTTCCAGGATGGTTGAGGTGGGAATTGAACTCCCCTCAGTTTTGTCTCACAAGACTGAGTGTACCCCGATCCAGCCCTCAGACCAGAATTACATTTCTTGGCAAAGCCGAGAATTGAACCCGGACCTCCGGGGCTACAGCCAAGCATGCTAATCAATACACCATGAAGTATTCTATCAATTCAGAGAAGTAAAGTTGCAACATTAAGGCTCTTGTACGTTTAGCCCCCTCTCGTCTCGTTAGTATAAAACAATACTCTCGACGAGTTATAATACCTCGCTCACGCCTTCGGAAGGAAACGCATGTTACAAGTTGAATTATGTCGATTTGTGCACCACAGTAGTCTACTATTAATTAACACCTCGACTTCACAGTTAGATGAACCGCACCCGCGTCGCCACAATGCCCGGTCAGGACTTCCTCAAGCCCAAATATATCGAATCGCCACCACCAACTCAGCGCAATGAATGAACTTTCAATTAATTTCAATAATGTCTAAACAGTCGCCAATCTGATGTAATAATAATAATAATAATAAAAATAATAATAATAATAATAATAATAAATGAACTAGTGACTGCTTATACAGAAATAATGCCCACATTTCTTATACACCTCCTTGCAAAAGAGCATTCTTGGTTGTCATCCCGGAGGTCTGGGTTCGATTCCCAGCTCCACCATAAATTTAATTCTGGTCAGTGAGCTGGAACGGGGTACGCTCAGTCTCGTGACGCAAAGCTGAGAAGAGGTGGATTCAATTTCCATCTTAGATAACCTGGAAGTGGTTTTGCACGTCTACTCCAGGCAAATGCTGGGATGGTTCTTAACTAAGGCCACGGCCACCTCCTTCCCAATCCTCGCCTCAATTACAACTACACAACTACAACCACCACAATAACACCGATTATAAGACAAAAATACAAATACACGGGGCTGCATGACCACGATGTCGTAAAGTCCCTAAATGAAACAACAACAACAACAACAACAACTTTGTTGTGAAACAGCATATGACGTTACGCATCAGACAAGTGGATTCTTTTAAGGAATAAGGAAGAAGTCTGCTCGAAAGCTCAATGAGTGCGATTTAAATGTGTTGGGTATGGTGGGGGTTTTAACCCACTGATTACTTTGACTAACATATTTTTAAACAATTAAACCTGTTACTGATTGAGCTATCGACGAGACATAAAGGCTCCTTGGTGTCATGTTTATATCGGCTTCATCTTAACGAAAACAAAATGGCGGTCACTGAAATGTTCAAATTACAATAAACTAGTCATCGGATCTATACCAAATTTTGGAAAAAATATACCTTCGTGTGGAAAGCGTCTTGTGCCTAAACTACAAGGTCATAAGCCTAATAAGTTCAAGATCGCAGTCGTACGAATCATTATAATCCGTAACTTATGATCCAATGAATCACTTTTCTCAATACTTGGCATTTTGATAGTTTTATATGAAAACTATTTGTTACCAACGTAATGAGTACGTATATAAAAGTGCATATTGCGTGCAACCACCATCTTGAAATTTTAAAATATATAAATAACTCTCAACACATAAGAGCTACAGTAACGTAAATTAGTGACAAGGTAGGGCCATAAAAGTAGCCTTGTATGCCCGAGGCAAAAGAACAGACTCTCCCCATACATTCAAGATGGTGGCTCCGCAAAATATTAGAACATAAAAATCGACAATTCAGAATGAAATTGGTTAATTAAGACGAATCTTGCCAAGAGGTATCATATAAGAGCTCTCAATTGCGTTACCGGTACTCAAAAGATTTTCACACTGAATATTGCGGAGAGCGGCCATCTTAAAATTTCAAAATAAATTAATGACCCGGTATCCTAGAGCTATAATAACGAAATTTAGTCATACAATATAACCTTATAAGTCGCTTCGTATGCCCAAAGCAAACAACCAGTGACTCCATAGATTCAAGATGGTGGCTAGACGTACTATTAAAGTATACAAATTAGTAACTCAGATTGCTATTGCACAATTAAGGCGAAACTTGGTAGAAGAGGAGTATTCTTAAAGCGGCGTCAGTAGCGTTAGTAATATATTGTTCACGCTGAATATATCACACAGCGGGCATCCTGAAATTTAATAAATGGTTAATTTGCTGATATGAGTCAAGAATCCTGAGGAGATAAATCTTGTTAGAGCAAAGTGGGCTATGTTGGCTGCTATTAATCTCAGTTTAATTTCATAAGATTGGAGTATTGGAGTATGTGATAGTCGATCCTATATATTTGAACTGCTCAACTCTCTCAAAGTTGTTACTGGCCACAGTTTTTGAGGTGGGCCTGTTCTTCTTACATGCTTTCCCAGCAGCCATATATCATTTACATTTCTGCCGGTTGATGCTCAATCCCATATTCCAGCTGGCCTGATTAAGGGCAATGAAAGTCTCTTCCTATGCCTTTCGAGTTCTTGCCACTATGCCTGTCATCAGCATAAGCAAGTATCTGAACTGATCTGTAGAAAATAGTTCCCCTGTTGAGAAGGTTTACAGCTCTCATCACCTTCTCCAGGACAACATTAAAATGAAGACATGCCTGCGCGTCTCCCTGACGTACCCCATTCTGAATATCTAATATACCAGACATCACTCTTCCCGTTCTTATACTGCTTCGTGTTTCACTCATTGTCATTCTCACCAGCCCTACCATTTTTTCAGAAATTCCCGGTTCAATCAGAACATGATGCTTTCTCTATTCATACTATCATATGCTGCTTTGTAATCAATTAACCCTCCATCGCATCGGTCGCGCCGTATCTGTGAGATGCATGCGAATTTTATAATGTATTATTTCACAAACGGTGAGGTATTTCACCCTGCTATTATCAGTAGCTGCTTGTCATCGTTCTAGGTCATCTCCGTCCGGGTTTCCTGCTTGTTATTTGTCACGTTCGTTGACAGTCTTGAGTTTGTATCTGTGAGATCCAGTGCGACCGATCATGTCACGAGATAATCCTATTTTACCATAAGGTATGTTAGGGTTGTAGCTTATACAAAATATACAATTTACCTCATAAAATCCAATACATAAACAGCAAAATAGATATGAACATAAATTTTTTTTTGGTCGTGAGGCCTTCTGAGAGGCCGAGTGCAGGTCTTTCTATTCGACGCCCGTGGGCGACCTGCGCGTCGGGATGAGAGATGGAATGGATGAAGATGAATGCAACTGGGCAAGGATTTGTAAGGAAGCGGCCGTGGCCTGTCAGAAGGTACTGTCCCAGCATTTGCCTGGTGTTGAAAATGGGAAATCACGGAAAACCATTTCAAGGACAGCCACGGTGGGGCTCGAACCCACGCGTCTATCGAGTCAGCAGAGAGCTTGGCCCCATGGCCTAACGCAGCGCTTTAGCCAGCGTAGCCACTACTGTCGGTATGAACAGAAATGAAAAGATAAAAGTATGAGAGCCTATGTACAATCCTTAATACTAGACTACTAATATTTAAAATACCAGATATCTACAATACACGTGTAAAACAGCTAATACGCAGACAAATTCAAGTTATATGTGTTTAAATGCATCAATAAATTCTGAAAATTGAAAAGAGCAGGATTTTTTAAACAAAATATGATATTTAGTGTTTTTTTGAAATAGCAGCTGCAAGTTAACAAGTGAATCTTAAGTTCAAAACGTGCTCTCTCATGAGCAGGACAGTTGAACAGAATGTGTTCTACAGTTTGAATGTCTTCGGTGCAGAAGCACAGTGAGCCATTTTTGTGTTGGAATTTTGAAACGCTCGAAGTAAGCATTAAATTTACTATGTCCTGGTAGCACTTGAGTTAAATGAAAGTTGCACACTATATATTTACATCCCAGCCTACTATATACATTTGGAAAAAACAAGTCTTTGGTTACTAAGCCATTTTTACTTGCTAACCACACAATTCATTTCAACGAGAGAGCAATTCATCCTTTATGGCTCTTTTGAGAAAAGAAATAGGGCATTTAGTATAACTCTCTAACAAATTATAATTACAAGCTTCTTTAGCCAATTGGTCAGCTATTTCGTTCCCTTTTATGGCGGGATGACCTCGCACCCAACCGAAACATATATGGTTATTTTACTTTGATATATTCTCTCTCACATGTATTGCTAAATTGTGTAAATTATATTTATTTTTTATGAAGTTCAGCACCGTTTATGAGTCACTGAGTATAATCGCACACGTATTTTTGATTATGCACCACTCGACTGCTTTCAATATTGCAAGCAGCTCGGCTTGAAACACAGAACAGTATCCCTTTAGTTTTATTTTCTCAGAATGAACTTCGTCTTCACCCTCATATATCTCGAAGGCGCAGCCCACAAGTGTTTAGCTGCTGGAAATGCGAGAACCATCTGTGTATATTGAATGGCTGTGATCCCTGGTACATGGGTGGTAAAATACAGAGCTCATATAATCTGCTGGATGTCCGGCGGCAGTATGATGTACAGGAAGTTCAAGCTCCACTCCTTCCAACCCCCACGGATGTATTCTATTCTTCTTGGAGTTGACAGAAGTTGACATGCTGAGTCCTGTGAGATGCAGAGGTTCTACATCAGGGCAGCATCGGTTGATATTGTACGGTAAGCGCGCGTGATGCGTAATACGATGCCTCTTTGAATTTGAGACAATTTCTGTTGCGCCCATTTTTATGCAGAACATGTTCGAAAGCAGTGACATAATAAAGCACCATTGGTTCAACAGCTCTACGATATATGAAAATGAAAATCCACAGCCTGCTTCCAGTCTCCGACCGGGTCAGGAATGGAATGAATGGAGCCCCCATCTAGCGGCGAGGATATGAACTGTGCCGGCTGCCGAGGCCTGACGCACTCCTCGGGGCAATGATTAAATGAATGACAGATGAAATGAAATGATAGTGGAGAGTGTTGCTGGAATGAAATTTTGACAGGGAAAACCGGAGTACCCGGAGAAAAATCTGTCTGCCTCCGTTTTGTCCAGCACAGATCTCACGTGGAGTGACCGGGATTTGAACCACGGATCCAGCGGTGAGAGGCCAGCGTGCTGCCGCCTAAGCCACGGAGGCTTAGCTCTACGATATATAATCTTCATAATTTCTGAGTTTAGTCCCCAGGTGGGTCGTGCTGCCATTGTCAGCCTCCTATACAATTTAGCTGCTTTGGTTTCCAAATGTTGAAAGTGCGATCTAAATAAAAGTTTGCTGTCTAAAATTATTCCTAGATATGTCATGCTGTCTACAACATCTAATTCTTGGCCATCTAGTTTAACCACCTGTTGCTCAAATTTCCTTTTCTTAGTGACTAGCATTGCAACCGTCTTAGATGGGTTGAATTTCAATTTGTTGTTCTGTCCCCACCATAGAAGTATGTCGAGTGCTTCATTTGCTGCAGTTATTAATGCATTTGTTGTTCTACTCCTAACTAATAGTAATGCATCATCTGCATAAGTAATTAGAGTACGATTTTCGGGAAGCGTCTGTTGAAGAATATCATCATCAAGTATGTACCAGAGACCCGGACTACAAGCAGAGCCTTGTGGGCATCCTCGATGTGTACGTGTATAAAAAAGAAATGAAAACTGCACTCAATTTATTTGCTCTTTACTTTGTAGAAGTGACAATAATGATATCAATATTCGGCTTTAGAAAATATATTCCTTCCAAGACAAATAATTATGCCATGAAATTCTACGCTCTAGTGGATGCGAAATTTCTGTGTTGCTATAATCTAGAATGTGAGTATACATACATGGAATTTGTCAGATAACCTGTATTATTGTGAGTTTGTAGTGGTGTGTGTATATTTTAAATTCTGGTGAGGATTGGGAAGAAGGCGGACGTGGCCACTACGCAACGAGGTGGACTCTGAAGATGGCTGTAATCATATCCATTCCATAATAGAAAATGAAGTAGTGTTTTCGTAAGTTGAGCATGTATTGTGTTGAGAGGTGTATTGATTGTGTACGTTTGTATTGCATAGATTATTTTGAATATGGTCTTATACTCCAATGGACTCTTTGCAAGTGAATTAATAATGTTTTTAAAATGCCTTTAAAATATTAATAAATTACAATTATAAACATTGATTGAGAGTGAAATTGCACCTGTATCCTACAGATACACCGCTACCAATCGCGCAACATTTTGTGCACGACCGACGGAGGGTTAAGAGGTGATACGTGCCAATCCCAAATGCAATTGCCTTCTCTAATATTTACCTTAGGGTGAAGATCTGGTCTGTAGTTGACTTTCCTGGGAGGAGTCCACATTGATATGACCCTATATCCCTCTCTCTCTGAACAATCGGGAGAAGGCGATCGAACTGTATGTTGGAGAATACCTTGTATCCCAAGTTAAGCAATGTAATTCCTCTATAGTTACCATACTCCAGATGATCTCCTTTCTTATATACCGGGTGGTCCACCAGCTCATTGCGATCCCGGTTTATGCATCCCATCACATGTACTACAAATCTGAAAGACATCGGTCCCTCTCCCTAAACCAGGGTAATATAACGAGATGTGTGTTTACGTGCTGGACGACAGCAGGAATCGTGAGCGCCACTATTAATTCAGCATGGGTACCTCGAATGAACCCGTTAAACGAGCAGAGATACGCACAACACGTAGTGATATCGCGCAAGGAGTTGGCAGTCGGGTTTGAACTGCTTATCGCGTATTCCAAAAACATTGAGTTAGTCATTACGTGCTTCACTCACTCAGCACATTCCTTCTCTCTCTGGCTGTGTGTTGTGTGCTGCGATGACAATGATTGGCATGCAGGGAGCCGATATATTTAGATCTGGAATAGGTGGGCCGCGCATGCGTACTGCGAGACCCCCCCGCACCCCGTCGCAGCGTGTTCAACTGCCATGTCCTGCCGCGATGATAGTACTTTAAAACAGGAGGTACACGCACAGACCGAGTGGGAAGTGCGCGTCGCAGGTCAAGTGTCGCAGTAGCTCACATGGCAAGCGCGCGGTAGGATGTGCGATAGTTGACAGTGCCCGAGTGTTCGAAGGTTCAAGTTCCATGCATTTTCTCTTAAATGCTGTTGCCTGGGATGTGGCAAGGTTGTATACTTAATAGTTTTTCACAGACTGATTTGTTTATTTGGCCTTGAAATGGGCCGTTGGTGTGTAGATGGGTTGATAGAGGCTAGGAAGCATGTGACAGGATTTCAGTTTTTTTTAGCGTATGGCTTTTAGTGCCGGGAGTGTCCGAGGACATGTTCGGCTCGCCAGAGTCTGTAGCTGCTTCGAGACGGACACCCAATGGGTGAGCTACAAGTACCGTTGGGGAGGAAAGTTGGAATGGAAGGTCGAGGAGTTGGAAGGTAGCGGCTGTGGCCTATAGTTAGAGACCAACCCCGGCATTTGCCTGGAAGGAAGATGGGAAACCACAGAAGACCATCTTCAAGGTTGCCGGCGGGGGGATTCGAACTTCCTCGCCTCCCGGATGTGAGCGACTGCCAGCAGTCATGCCGTAACGACCACGGCTAACTCACCCGGTGGCAATGCATTATAGCCTATGAACGTGAGGTTGCTTTGGTTTGTGTCTGTTTAAGAATACTGTGTACTCTTGAGCATGTGAATTGTGTACTGTGCATTATCAGGCATCATTAATACTAAGCAATTTCTCGTTTTGTGGTAAGGGCAAGGCTAAGGCTGCGTGGCTCGGCGGTAACGTTCTCGCTGTTCCCAAGGTTGCGGGATCAAATCCTGGCGCAGTTCGTTGGCATTTGAGAGTTCGCAAATGCGAGGGATCCGTGTCAGTAAATATACTGGCACGTTAAAGACCCCTTCGGGGCAAAGTTCCGGCACTCCGGCGTCTCTAAAAGCAGCAGTAGTTAAAAGGGACGTAAAACCAATAACATCTTATCAAAATTCTTGTAACGTGTAAAGGGTAATTTATTCTGAACTGGATGATAACCCTATGATGATATATTGAGGTTAGAGAATCTGTATTAAATAAAAATCGTAAGGAAAGAAAAATCATTAAAAACGTAACATTGGTTCATTCAAGAACACTTATTTCAGTTCTTTTTCAACTCAACGCACTCTACATTTTATCAAATACAGAGACCAGATAACTTAAGAATGTTAACCTATAATAATTTCCATCAGCTATTAGAAAGCAGAGGAAAAACAAGATGTTCAGTAAAGAACATATAGCCTAGTTATAACTCTTTGTCCTTTTCAAGGAGTATAATTAAATGTTGGTTGTAGTAGCTTGTTGAATAATACAACGTGCTATATGGATATTATACGTTGATTGATTGAATCCTCATCTGAATTTTATATACACACACTAATACAGCCATCACAATAACACAGGTTATTAGACAAAATTCCAACACTCACCCAAGTACACATGGCTAAATGACCATGATGACCATGCATCTCAAATGAAACAACAACAACAACAGCTTCCTACCGAAATCCTTCGTCGTATAAAAGTACACACACTAGTAAGCCTACAGACATCACAGTGACACAGGGATTTTTGACAACTTCTACACACACTCAAGTACACGGGGCTACAAGTTCATGATGCCGCAAAACCCTAAAGAATCAACAACAATAGACTCTACCGCGGATCAAGGACAACGAATAGTCGAGAGTTGATATAATATATGCTTTAAATTATAACGTGTGTGTAGTTATAAATCAATAAATAATAAAACAATACGAAATAAAAGAATTTGAACCTGTTGCGATTTGAACCAGGAACCTCCAAGCTACGAGTCAGAGAAACTACCATTGCGCTAAAATCACTAAATGCTAACATTGCGTCAATAACAGGTTTAGTATAACTGCCTAGAATAGTTTGTCTTGCAATGAACGATTTCATTAGCGTTTTCTGCCGTTTATATAAACCATTTGATACTAAATATGTATTATTTTATTCAGTACATTCCTAAAAGGATATAAACTTATGAAGTTACGGAAATGTATGGATTTACGAGCAAAAAATATCGGTCATTTTGACAAAGGGACGGCACGGAAAAGCACGATCAGCCTGAACTATTAGTCACTTCTGCGTAATAATATTCTATTTTGAAATGCTAATATCCTACCAGTCACCTCCTTGAGGTCAGTTTAAACCACCCTACGTACGATGAGCGTATTTGGTAAGGCCAGCCTTGTTGAATCGTAAGTTACGGTTTGGTTATAATACTTGCATGATTCATACATCCACCATCATGAAACTATTTCGCTGATGATCTTGTAGTTTGGATAAAAGACGCTTCCCACATTAAGGTATATTGTTGCAAAATTTGGTAGAGATCGGATGATTAGGTTAGTCGTAATTTGATTTAAGCTCAGAATTTTTGGGTGTGTGCCATTTCTTTTTTGTTATGATGGCGGCGATATACAACAAGACACTGATTTGTCCCTTGCTAGTAGTACCTCTGTACCAAAGGTGGTTCGATTTGGTTTCGATGTGTGTGAATTGATAGGGGGGATCAATTTGCAAACATACACGGCCAGCATCTTCAAATTATTGGGCTGATGACCTTGTAGTTTGGTCAAAAGACGTTTCCCGTATGAAGGTATGTTGTTGCACAATTTGGTAGAGATCAGATGATTAGGTTAGTCGTAATTTGATTTAAGCTTTGAACATTTGGGCGGGCAGCCATTACGTTTCTGTCAAGATGGTGGCGATATAAAACATGACACTGAGGTGCCCTTTGCTAGTGCTACCTCTATAGCAAATTTCGTTCAATTCGGCTCCACCGTGTTTGAATTGATAGGTGAGGGCGGGACATGCAGAGTACACACACACACACACACACACAGACAGACACACACTATTTTGGCCCTGTGTAGATCTCATAAGTCTACTTTCATTTTTTGTAGCAATCGAAATTAGGCTAAAATTGGAAACCATTGAGGATATATATTAAACAATAAGGAACTGTATTGTAAATAGCTTAACATTCTAAAGTATTCTCTTCTCCGTGTGTGATAAAATTTGGAGATCATTTGGTTGAAAAATAATTGAGATAAGTGTTCATGAATGAACCACTGGAAAAGTACTTTATTTCTGAATTTCGTTTTGTCAAAATACTCGTTGTAGTAATTTTCTAGATGTTATGATCTCAAAATATCATCATCCAGTTCAGAATAAGTTATTTACTGCATGTTACAAGAGTCTTACCACAGAACGAGAAAAGACTTAGTATAATGATGCCTTATAATGTATAGAATTCACACTTTCAAGAGTGCATAGTAGGTCTATCCTAAAAACGGCTTCAGAATTGTGGATTTCAACACGGCAAAGCCAGGAACAAAACAGTACATTTAAGATATGCCTGTGTCCGTAAACAAAACAGGGCAAAGTGGCTGACATTGTGAGTCCTCGTCAGGTGTTCTTAGCAGTGGTCCGGGTTCAATTCCCGGCTCTGCCAAGAAATATAATTATGGTCTGAGGGTTGCAACGGGGTACATTCAGCCTCGTGAGAAGAGGTGGGTTCGTTTCCTACGTCAGCCATCCTGGAAGTGTTTTTTTTATGGTTTCCTCACTACTACTCCAGGCGAATGCCGGGATGGTACCTGCATTAAGGCCAGGCCACGCCCGCCTCCTACCTAAATCCTAGCTTTAATTACAAACACATACTCTAACACAGGGGTTCTCAACCTTTTAGACACTGCGACCCCCATTTTAGGCTGAGTATTTTGGTGACCCCCCACCCCCCACCCCACCCCCACCCCCCACCCCCCACCCCCACCCCCCACCCCCCACCCCCCACCCCCACCCCCAATTTTTAACGTTAGGGATTTCAAGTGATCAGTCAGTGAAACTAACTTTTAACAATGCTTGTGCCGACAAATTTTGGATAAGTATTAAAAAGGAAAACCCAGCACTGTTCACAACAGCGTTAAAACCTTTGATGCCATTTTCTACATCTTACAACTGTGAACAAGAATTCTTCATAATGGCGAATTTATAAACCAAATCAAGAAATCGATTGACACTGGAAAATTACATTGTTTAGTGCGTTACAAAAATCATTCCAGACATTCAAAAATTGGTTAATTATAAACACGCTCAAGTTTCTCATTAATAGTTTAAACGAAACGTAAAAGTTAAGTACAATGTGAGTGTATTCTGTTATTAATAAAAAAATACAGCAATAAATAATTATTTTAAGCTTTTTCTCCGTATCTCGCGACCCCCCAAGACACATCCTGCGACCCTCCAGGGGGTATCGACCCACCGGTTGAGAATCCCTGCTCTAATACAACAATCACAATGACACAGGTTATCAAGACAGATTTGAAATACACCCAGCTACGCGAGGCTACATGACCACGATTCTCCTAAATGAATCAACAACAACAACGTTGTTTTATACCGTCTGTACTTGTGACATCACATATTAGTTCTGCTAAGTACCACTGATGATGATAATAATAATGTTACGGGCTTTATGTCTTTTTGAACTACTCCGGATTTTATAGATGGGATTTTGCCACGTTACAAGATGCTTCTCTATTATTGTCGAATAAGCCGCTAGTCATCTGTTTCTGTACAGAACCAACACAATAGATACCCAAGTCACTTGATAATGATAGGGTTGGCCACGTGCTTACTAGGCGCCTTTCAATTGTTTTGCTGATGACCATTGGCTGTCGCTTTGTATTCAAACACAAAAAATAACGATCTCCCAAAGGAAGTTTTTAACGCCTGGCTCCGCTACACGAACACTCTTCCATGGTTAACTCGACTATGTAATCATAGTACAAGTACTTCTGCCATGTAGGGACAGTTTTTATAATTGTTTAAATCAAGAGACTCATGTAGCCCTGTGTACTTGGGTGTGTGTAGAATTGGTCTGATAATCTGTGTCACTGTGATGTCTGTACCAGAGTGTGTGAAATACATTTTGTAATTGAGGTAGGATTTGGGTAGGAAGCGGCCGTGGCCTTAAGTAAGGTACCATCGAGGTGGGAAACCACGGAAAACCACGCCCAGGATGGCTGAGGTAGGAATCGAAACCGCTTCTTCTCAGTTTTGCTTCACGAGGCTGAGTATACCCCGTTCCAGCCCTCAGACCAGAATTAAATTTATCGGCAGAGCCGGGAATCGAACCCAGGCCTACACGGTGACAACCAAGAAATCTCGCTACTAAAAGTGAGACGGATGGAAGAAGTCTACAGCATAAGTAAAGTACTATTCTATACTTTCGACACAACATTCAAAATTGTTATTATGAACTGAAAATTTAAATAACACAATTTAACTTAAGGCCAGTGTTCTGGGCCTTTCTGAAGGACGTGCAACTTTTGAACATTTAATAAACTTTTTAATTTCAATTGCCCATTTTTCAATAATTATTATTACCGTTGGTCATCAACCAACATAACTATTGTGTAATCTTACTGTTGAATTATACAGTACATTGGTTACAAGATTTCTCTGTGTTCAGTAACCCAAATCCTGACGTTATAATCCTTCATCTTGTCAAACTGGCAATCCTTGCCCAGTCATTTACTTCACATCTCTACTTCCCCTGAAGTGTTGTTCTCCAATACTCCAATCATCATTCAGGGCACAGCAAGAAGCCCATGGATGCTGTGAAAGGTCCTACTGACTGAGGAAAGTAATGGCGAACAACCTCACTCCTCACTTTGCTTAGTACGCTTCATTATAGTGATACCTTTGTCAGATACTACCCACAGTAGTTTTTTGAGAATCTGACCACCTCCGGGCTGACTATTTAACAGACAGGAGGACAGCATTTCACAGGGAATAAGATATTCTCCAACAGAGGGACTAAGAATATTCGTAACTAGCAGTAGAGCCCGGCCTCGCCCGGTGGATTTATTTGTTTTATGGATGATAATGAATACTACTACAGAAGTGGCACATGATACTTAAACTAACAGGAAATAATTTTTTAAAAATATAACTTTTTATGGTGGTGGTGGTGGTGGTGGTGGTGGTGGTGGTGGTGGTGGTGGTGGTGATAAGTAGTACAATATAATTGACATTCAGGTCATTTTCCCGTAATGATAATAATTAATAGGGAAACGGCTATTTACTAACTACAGCACTGACACATGTATTTTACAAACGAATTTAAAAAAAAGAATATTAGAAAGAGGAGTAAGTGAAATAAAAGACACTGCCTAGGGCCTATATCTCATTGGCTGTTAGAAATGTAGAGACCAATAGTGTCGTCGTTTGTCCCATAGCGCCGTAGGAAAATAATCAGAACACTTTGGAAAACTTTAGCTGTCCCGAGCTCCTGAGGTAGCAATATTATCATTTATCGCCACATAGCGCTGAAAGATAAGGTTCCGAATAAATGAAGGTAAATTTGAAAGCATCAACGCTTATCGCAGCTGATAATCTCAATGTACTGCACCAACACCATTGCACTTATACAGAGGCATAATATTTTCATGATGATAACTGTTTTAAGGGGCCTAAGAAATCTTTTTGCACTTATTACTCCCCGTGACTGCAATTTATAAGCAGCGCAAGATTTAACTATTTTCCCAATTTTGCAACAGAGCACTGGTAGGGGCGACGTGATGCAGCCCGAATTGCCAGTCAACAATAAACGTATAAAAATACTCCTACAGTTACACTACTACGGACATGAATGGTTCTAGGGCCTTAATACGTGGTTTTCAAGTTTGTTTTGTCTGTTATTCTAAATGTAGGGAATGGAGAGCGTTGTCCAAAATATCAAGTGGACAGTGATACCAGCAGGGTTTCAAAGTGTATGTAAAATTTGGTGCAATTAGGAGGAACGGTGTAGATTTGTGATAAAGGGCCTAAATGCAGGGAATAGAGTGGACTGTCCAAAATGTAAAGTGGACAGTGGCACCCGCAGGTTTCCAAAGGGTATGTATACAAAATGTGGTTCAGATCGGTGAAACGGAGTAGATTTGTGCCAATGGACATAAATGCAGGGAATGGAGTGGTCTGTCCGAAATTTCAAGCAGACAGTGTTACTCATCGGGTTCCAAAGAGTATGTATGTAAAATTTGGTTCAGTTCGGTGAAAAGATGTGGATTTGTGCCAAAATACCTAAATGCAGGGAATGGAGTGGTCTGTCCGAAATTTCATGCAGACAGTGTTACTCGCAGGGTTCCAAAGGGTAAGTATACACATTTTGGTTCAGATCGGTGAAACGGTGTAGAGTTGTGCCAAAGTGTCTAAAAGCAGGGAATAGAGTGGTCCGTCCGAAATTTCATGTAAACAGTGTTACTCGCAGGGTTCGAAAGAGTAAGTATACAAATTTTGGTTCAGATCGGTGAAAAGGTGTAGATTTGTGCCAAAGGGCCTAAATGCAGGGAATGGACTGCTCTGTTATAAATTGCATGGAGACAGTATTAGTCGCAGGGTTCCAAAGGAGAAGTATACACATTTTGGTTCAGTTTGGTGAAGCGGTGTAGATTTGTGCCAAAGGGCCTAAATGCCGTGAATGGAGTGGTCTGTCCGAAATTTAAAATGGACAGTGTTACTCGAAGGGTTCCAGAGGGTAAGTATACACATTTTGGTTCAGATTGGTGAAACGGTGTACGTATCACTAACCATAACGCCAGCGCATGCGGATAGAGCTGTTCGGGAGCGCTTGTTCTTTCAACTTACTGAACAAAAATCAATCTTTAAGGCTACCTGAGTATCCTAATGCTACATAGCCTAAATTATTCTTTTTGAATCTGGGTATCATATACAAAAGGAATTTTTCGAATCCGACTGGTAGTTCCTGAGATTAGCGCGTAACAAAAAATCTTCAGGTTTATTATATTAGTGTAGATATTTAAATTTTGGCTGGACTAGCAATAATACACTACTTCTGATTTATTCACAAATATGAAAGAAGAACTTATGTGAATTTGGGCGTTGCCACGTAATTTTGTAAGGTTAGGGGACGGTCAACGGGGTGGCTCTGCATGCCGTTCCACTAATGTAAAGGGGCTCCTCCCCTTAAACAGCAATAACTAACTCTCTGATGCAAAACATTGCCCATTCAAGACTATTGTTGGCTGCATTGGTGCTAGTAGCTTAGCAACATAAATATTTGTATTCGACCTCATAGACTGCCAAATCAGATCAAAAGTAAAATGGGAGCAGATTGTGAGAGTGAGTTATATTTGAGCCGAGCTGACCATCACCAACTATTGATGGAGGAGTTCGAAAAGTATTTGGAAAGAGGGACTTTTGTAGACTGCATATTATCAGCAGAAGGGTTATATCTGTATGCTCACAAAATTCTGTTAGCAGCCTGTAGCTCGTATTTCAACTCGCTGTTCAGCACATGCAACGAGCAATGTCCTATTGTTGTGCTCAAAGATGTTCAGTTTGAAGACCTGCACGCAATCATTGAGTTCATATATAGGGGTGAAGTATACATAGAACCTGAAAGGTCCAAATCATTTTTAAATGCAGCTGAATCCTTAGAAATCATAGGTATGACAGGAATGAAAGATTTGTTAGAAAGAGAAGGTTACTTAGAAGTCGAAGGAACTGTTAAAAAATCACATTTTGAAAAGTCTGTTGAACAGGCAAAGGAATTACAAAATAACAATATACCGTTGGAAATATCACATTCTGTCAAAAAGAAACTGTCTCAAAGTGAATGTCATAACCAACGAAGACGTCTAGCTAGAGTAGTTACGTCACGTAGATCTACTGTTTGCAGGATATCTCCAAGGATAAAGAGGCGGATACATCAAGTGAATCTGAAACAAAAGCTATCACTGAAGCAACTCGCATCAGAGCCGATGATGGTGGCACTGAAACACGAGTTGCAGAAGCAGCTTGAAAAATACGACACCAAGGTTTCGTCCAGTCTGTCATCATTGACCAAGAGGAGAGCGTCGGAACCTTTACTACTTTAAACCATGAGATCGAGGAGTCATTTCACCAGCTGTTCCGGGCGACTGAGAAACAAATTCAAAATGAACTAATGTCAGAGCTTATTTCAGTGCCAAAAACAATACAGATGTCTACCTTAATCGCTCTAAATAGAGCCCTCCTGAAATTACAGAGATCTGGGAGAAATGACATTCAGTGTCAATACTTACAAACGAATGCGTCCGGACTGGCTGCAGTAAAACCTCATCAATATGTACGACAACTTAATAGTTATTTAGAAAATAATGATGATATTCATTCTTCGACACACATAAATAGTTACCGAATTAATAGTCACATAATGCAAGGATGTAACATCAATTCAAATACTAGGAATGAAGATGCTTGCAACCAAGATGTTTTCTTTTCTTCAAGATTACCACCGAGATTATCCACCCCTGAAGGATGCCCGGAGATATCTTGCGTAGATGATTGTCGTCCAGAAAAGGGATGGAAAACCGAAAACCTCCCAGATGCGACAAAATTTACACCAAAAGTGTCCATTGCAGAGGAATTTTACGCCACTGAAGACGATATCCCAAGAGTTAAACGTAAGGAGGTTTATACTTCACACCCCAACCGCGAACGCATAACAAGGCACGATGTGACCTTGTATGATTTGGACGACTTGTCTACGAGCCAGGATGCGTGGCCTTTGATAGAAACGAATCTAACATGCAATGAAAAGCCAGATATCTTTTCTTCAGCAGGATGCACTTCAAAAACATCAGATCCTGTTGACAGCAAGCGTAAGGCACCGCGCAGGGAAGGTCCAGATTCCCATTGGTTGAGTGAATCACACTGCTCAGAACTTTCAAATCAAGAAAATCCAATTTCGCCAAAGTTCATCCATACAACATTTAAACCGGACGACCCTGACAATGTGGTGCTTAAAAGTGACTGTCCAGACACACTGTGGATGAGAGACCTTAACCTTTCAAAATCAATCAATGAGGAAGACACTCCAACGACATACACGCCAACAGAAGGATCTCTTTCAGACACGGAGTTGTGTGATGAAGTATATTCTGATTCAGAGGATCTAGATAATGATAGAGCGTTGAATGAATCATCTCCAAACTGTTTGAGTTGTACAAGTCAGTTTAAAACAAGAAGCGAGTTTGAGGATCACGTGGAAAATGACTGTAGTAATTCTTCGCGAAAGTATGTTTGTCAGTATTGTCAAAAGGTGTTTCATAGAGATGTCAGCTTAGCCAACCATATAAAATATGTGCATAAAGATGTTGTGGACGTTTCTTCAATATGTGAAGAAAAGGACGCTGACGAAGATAAAGACGAAGAATGTTCAAGCAGTTTCAATGTGAGAGATGTGGAAGGGTTTACATGTGGTCAAAATACGACAAGAATGCACCTTTTGAGTGTCCTTTCTGCGAGAAGAATTTGTTACTCGACCATGGTTTGAGTTATCATTGTGTAACGAAACCTGACTTGTAAGTTACATGTTGCGAAGATTTCTTAAAATAAAGGTAATATCTTTTATTTCACCGCAAAAACTTCTGTGGTATCGTATTGGGACTCGGGGTTCGAATCCCGGTTCAACCAAGGTATGTAATTCAGTTCTGAGTTAATCTGCCTCGTGAGGTGGCGCTGAGATGAGATGGAATCGATTTCCCCCTCAGACATCCCAGAAGTGGTTTTTCGTGGTTTCCTACTTCTACGCCAGGCAAATAAATCACCTGGATAATTCTTAACTAAGGCCACAACCACCTTGTACCCAATCCTAACCCCAATTACAAATATACATATTCTACTAGTATATCAAAGTTATCAAGTGCACGGGGATAAACGACTGCAAGTCCTTAAATAAGCCTTTGTTTTATTAATAATTGATATTACACCTTTCAGTCGGTCAGCGCGATTGCTATCCCAATTATTCGGAAATGTAGAACAACCTGAAAAATAATACATATGATTAAAGGACATTAATAGGTCTTAAAAGGTTAAATCTACAAGACAAAACCAAAGCCCACAATGTCAACCGAGAACGGACGTTGCCGTCCAACACTGAAACTCTAAGGAGCGATAATTTTTAATAACGTGTGCCAAGTGAACTACTAAAATGTTAATCCCCTAAAAATAAATATTTACTAATATCTACAAGGTTGAAAAATCACAAAACAGTCGTCCTCTAAGAAGGTTGCTGCTTGAAAACAATGTACTTTCACTTCACTTCATTAACACAGTGCTAGTAGTGTTAGCAGCTTTATATTCATTTAACACAATATTGGTGGACAATCGCTGATTAATTATTTGTTTCCTCTCACCGGTAGGTTTTTACAGATTATTTGTGTTTACATTTGTAGATTTTTCTTCTTTTTAGGGGTCTTGTCACAGTAGTTTTTCACAGTAACTTGAGGTATCAGAACACATTCAGATATACAGTATGTACTTTACAACACACTTGTAGACTTTTACTTCTTATTAGTGTTAATATTCTGGGGACTTACAGCTCTAACCTTTCCAGTGTCACTGAAACATGTTGATCCATCCCTTGAGTTTTTTTTAGAAAAATTTCAAGCCGTGATTATTTTGTATTACTTTTTGATATTGTTTAGAAAAACATTTTAGAGAAGGAAAATACGAATCAGTTGAGGGAAAGCATGAATTAGATTGTGGAAAGCAGGTACACTAGTAACTGCATCACCAGTTTCATTAAGACTGTCGTCAGTATTACTGTGCAATTTGTCCGAATACTTTGAGATCGCGGACATATTATTAATTCTTGACATTAGCTACTTTTGGCTTTTCAACTTTTACAAGGCAGATTATTGAAAATATATGATTTATGATTCATAAACGTTTCTGGGAGTGATTAGAAGTTGATTACAAATTGAATTACCACTGCTGCACCGGAAATATTTGTTTTTTATTACACAAACAAGCTGTACCCGGCATGCGTTGCAATGCCAATCAAAGAAAGTGTTGGCGTTGAAATTCTGTTTCTTGAAGTGCTTTTGGATACACAACATGTTAACTGCCTGTAAGCTATCGTAAAATGGATTTTCTAATTTAGAACCATTCGTGGAAGCGTGCACAACAACTTTCAAAAGTTTCATCGCTGTCACTCATTTGTTGAATCTACTCGTACGCTACCTGTTGTGAAATGGATTTACTAAGTCGAAACCCTTCCCTGGCGTGTACACAATAACTCAAGGTTTCATCGCAATCGAAGAATGTTATATGAACGCAATAGGGGATTTTGTTGAAACGCTTCGCGCGTCGTCACCCATTTGTTGCATCTACTCTTGCGCTACTTATTGTGAAATGGATTTACTAAGTCCCCTTCCCTGGCGGGTACACAATAACTGATCAATGTTTCATCGCAATCGGATGAATAGTATATGAACGCATACCTGATTTTGTTTAAACGATTCGCGCTCCGTCACTCATTTGTTGAATCTACTCGTGCGCTACCTACTGTAAAATGTATTTACTAAGTTAGAAACCGTCACGTAAGTGTCCACAACATCTCACCCAAGTTTCATCGCTATCGGACTAATGGGATATGAAGACATAGGGGACTGTATTGAAACGCTCCGCATGTCGTCGTTCATCTGTCGAATCTACTCTTGTGCTACCTACTGTGAAATGTATTTACTAAGCCAGAAACCTTCCTTGGAGTGTCCACCATATTTCACCCAAGTTTCACCGCTAACGGCAGAATGGTATATGACCTTATACGGGACGTTGTTGAAACGCTTCGCGCGTCGTCCCTCATTTGTTGAATCAACTTGTGCGCTGCATATTGTATAGTGGATTTACTAAGCCATAAATTTTCCATGACGTGTACACAACATCTCACCCAAGTTTCATAGCTACGGACGAATGGTACATGAATGCATACGGGACTTGGTTGAAACGCTTCGCGTGTCGTCGCGCATTTGTTGATTCTACTCTTGCGCTACATATTGTAATATGGATGTACTCAGCCAGAAACCTTCCCTGGAGTGTACACAACATCTCACCCAAGTTTCATCGCAATCAGATGAATGGTATGTGAGCGTATACGGGACGTTGTCGAAACGCTTCGCGCGTAGTCACTCATTTGTTGAATATAAACGTGCGCTTCGTATTGTAAAATGGATTTACTTAGCCAGAAACCTTTCCTGGAGTGTACACAACAATTCACCAAACATTTATCACTATCAGACGACTGGTATATGACTTTATACGGGACTTTGTTGAAATGCTTCGCGTGTCATCGCTCATTTGTTGAATCTACTGGTGCGATACCTATTGTAAAATGTATGTACTAAGCTAGAAACCTTCCCTGGAGTGTACACAACATCTCACCCAAGTTTCATCGCTATCGGATGAATGGTATATGAAATTATATGGGACTTTGTTGAAACGCTTCGCGCGTCGTTGCTCATTTGTTGATTCTACTCGTGCTCTACCTATTTTTAAAGGGATTTACTAAGCTAGAAACCTTCCCTGGAGTGCACACAAAATCTCAGCCTAGTTTCATCGCTATCGGACGAATGGTATATGAACGCAAACGTGACTTTGTTGAAATGCTTCGCGCGTCGTAGCTCATTTGTTGAATCTACTCATGCGCTGCCTATTGTAAAGTGGATGTACTAAGCCAGAAAATTTCCCTGCAGTGTACACAACATTTTACGCAAGTTTCATAGCTATCGGACGAATGGTATATGAATGCATACGGGACTTTGTTGAAACGCATTGCGTGTCGTCGCTCATTTGTTGAATCTACTTGTGCGCTATCTACTGTGAAATGTATTCATTAATTTTGAAACCTTCACGTAAGTGTACACAACATCTCACCCAAGTTTCATCGCTATCGGACGAATGGTGTATGAACACATACGGGACTTTGTTGAAATGCTTCGCGCATCGTCGCTCATTTGTTGAATCTACGCGTGCGCTACCTATTGTAAAATGGATTTACTAAGTCAGAAACCTTCCTTGGAGTGTACTCAACATCTCACCCAAGTTTCATCGCAATCGGACGAATGGTATATGAACGCATAGGAGACATACATACAGACAAACTATCACGTAACATTGATTTTTATATATATAGATAACTGATTTTACTTCTTGCTCATTCGACGACAGCTGCCATGACACATCACAGAACAACTGACATCCTACACCCGTTGCCAACATGTCCGATACAAAATATACCACACAACACACGTGACTTTATAATTATGTGAAGGAAAAAAATAAAAGACAAAACCATTGGCCTGGATAAAGATTATTGATGCATGACTACCCCTACTGTGCGTGACAAAAACCAGGGGGGCTAATATTAGCTAACGCGGCCCATAGGGCCACGCTACCTAACAATATTATTGGTCTAGGCGAAAACCATTGGTCTGCTGGATGCGATATAGTACCGAATGCGTGGGGTTGGCAATACGGTGCATGATGCTAAAAATGGCTGATTCAGCTGGAATTTCGCCTGTATAAGTCGTATTCATTTTATTTTGGGACGGCTGGTTGGGTCTCAGACAGCGAAGGAGTAAACATCTATTACTACATCATCTCCAGATATTTTCCCAATTACTAATTCAGGTATTTTGGTTAATTTCCGTACTTTAAGATGTTTTCCCCATAAAGTAGCTCTTGGCAAGTTTTACGAACATATTTTTATTGTACAAGCACGATATTTCATTGTTTACATCGTACATCATCTGATATACTGTCATACTCAAGTTTCTACCTCACTAATCTGAAAAATGAAGTGAAATAATTCACGTATTGTTTTCCAGCTGCAGTTGCGTTCGTAAAG
Organism: Meconema thalassinum; assembly: GCA_946902985.2. Taxonomy (NCBI): domain Eukaryota; kingdom Metazoa; phylum Arthropoda; class Insecta; order Orthoptera; family Tettigoniidae; genus Meconema; species Meconema thalassinum. The sequence continues at coordinate 278,520,870 of OX336388.2, forward strand.
GTTAACACTTGTCTGCCACCTACCGTAATTAGATGTAAACCTATGATAGTCTGCGGAATATTCCATACGCGATCCGGTAGGACGGGAATTGCACTACGGAATATATTGTGAACGACACGCAAGGCAAAGGTATTAACGAAGAATATTACATAAAAGATTCGGTAAGGGCTATATAATTCTCAGCAGTCGTTGATTCAGGTTGTTCCACATTTCCCAATAATTGGGAATGTAATCATGTTGACAGACTGGAAAGTTAGAATATCAATATGTAATGTATGAACACTCCAGAATTTTAAGATTGTAAGTCGGAAAAGTTCGGACATCACCATTTCCAACTAACTGTAGTGCTCGAGATTATGTTAACGGTTTTAATGGAAGCTGATGATTCTCGAACAATACCTACATAGACTTTAGGGAATGTATGATCTTCTGAACATAATTCTTAGCATGCTCTGGGCAGGCAATCCGAGGAACGTATATCGAGCGGAAGGCGCAATCATCGCCTCTCGCGAATCAAGTAGGAGAGCAGTTCCGGCATTAACGCGATTTTCATGATCATGCGAAATATTTCACCGGCATTCTATATCTCCGAAACTATTACTGATATCACCCTGAGATTTTGTATGGTGAGTCTCGTTATGTGACAATTTAAAACGTGTTAAGTACAAAACCAACATGGCAGCCATATCCTAAGCATTGGATCAAAGTGAATATTTGTATAATGAACCTACGCAATAATCGTTATCTACTGCCACATAACTCTGGTTGGTTGGTTCTTAAGTTTAGGGGCTGCGACAACGCGGTCATGTAGCCCCGTGTACTTTGGGTGTGTGTAGAATCTGCCTGATAACCCGTATTAATTGTGATGACTGTATTAGTGGGTGTTATCTGTTTTTTTAATTTAAGTACTGCAACTTAGAATTTTTCAAATAGTTTCCACTTTTGCTGCCAAGCGCCACCGTCAACGACTAATAGGCCAAGTTCAGAACTTAGCTACTAGACGCCACCGCAGTCGGCTCTTGGCAACGAAGGTAGAAACCTAAGAGCGTTGTTTACATTCTTAACCTATCCAATTTAGCTTCACACAGGTGCAATTAGTGGAAGGTTCTTTAACATGCCATAAATCTATGACATGGGACCGCCGGCTTTACTTGCCCTCCGAAGGAAGGCATACTGAGGGATTTTTAACGCTCTTAAAAATCCGACAGCTTCGGCCGGGTTTGAACCCGCTACCACATAACTCTATGGCCTGCATATAGAACAATCCAACATGGCGATCATTGAAATATTTAGACGGTTCTCAATATCTACGAATCTATTACAGCAATCAAACTTTTTTTAGGTTGATAGAGCCTGTTGACGTATTAACCTGATGAGCACAAAACCAACAAGGCGGCGACGCGATATTTAAATATTTATATGGATTTTTCTCGGGATTTAATTATCCCGGTGCAGTGAAATTTACCATGGTAAATCTTCATACAAGGTTTAATATACTGGCGTCTAATATAATGAGAACTAAAAAGTGGCAGCTGTACAAAACTTTATAAAATTACGTGTTTATTTCTCGTGTCCTAAACAAGCGATGGAAATGTAGGTTGATATATTCATCTACTGGTATAATTCTATAGCATATATATACTAAATAAAGCAATCCATGCCTTATATTTCACCGGTTCTCAATATTTCCGAAACTATTTAAGCAATCAAACTGGCATTTTGTACGGTGTCAAAGTACTGTTAATCAGGGGAATATATGTGACTTTACAAATCCTGAGAAACACAAAAATAACATGGCGGCCAAGCGATTTTTTAATATTTAAAATAACGTTTCTACAGATCTAATTGCCCGAGTGCAATGTAACTTGGCACAGCAAATCTTTATTCTGAACTTAGTATAGAGACGTATAATGATGTTCAATTGTTTTCAAAAATTCAAGATGGAATCAGTTGGAAATTTTAAATCCAAATGTTTTTTTTTTAATTTCTTGCATCTTATTCAGGCGATTGCAGATAGACCAGTGCACAATTCCTTAGCGTTAAAAGTCTCATCGTGTAACTTTGGCCACAGTGCCGGAGGTGTGTTGAAGTGAGGTATCATGGCGAACGATGAAAGCTTTGATTTAAGACTAGTACCTAGCTTTCTTTATGTTTCTTATCTACACTGACTAAAACTTATGGATATTGAGTTTTGATTTTGATTTTCTTGTTCTTCATCACAACGTAGGTCGTGTACTAAGAGCTATTTAGTACATCACATGGAAAATGCCTTTTTAATGGAGGGAGAAGTTTTAATGGAAAAGACCAGTAGAATATATGAAAATAGGCTATTTAGTTCTTCAGAGAACTACTTGTTTTATATACAGAAGAACCTCGATATCTCAAATCGTTACGGGATGACAAAATAAATTCGACATATCGAAAATTCGAGTTACGGAGATAGAAAATGTGTCAAATTTGTGATATACTGTACTGGTCGCAAAATACAATATGCTGTCTCTAACTAAACTGACGAGACGTTTAAACGCTATAATGTGCTTTGTTATGAAACTGGCGGTTAGAGCAAAAAACCACAACAATTGAAAGAAACTGCTGAGAACTCGACTCAACCATATGCAACTTCCCGTTTTGAAGTGATACCCATACTGTATCAGCCAAAAATGGAAGATGCTCCGCGCTGAACTTAAGGGAACATAACCTATATTTCTGCCATATGAAACAAGTAAAGGCGAAACTACAGTACGTAAAAATACTGAAAAAAGAAAAGATATTATCTAATGAAAAGAGCAATAAAATTCGATTTACTGTACTTATGAAATTTACGAAAACCGGTAAGTTTAATGCGCAGACTATCAGCGCCCCCAGCGGTTTGGGCTGATATGAAATTCAATCGAGATTATAGTTCAGTATAGAAGTTGCATATGGCTGACTTAACTACAGTAAACGGTGGAAAATTTGAATTTGAACCTTAGAATAAGAAAGTTGCACTGTAAAAATACGTAAATGTTCGAGATAAAGAACAAGTTCACAAGCCAGGGATAGCATTTATGCTTCAAGATATCGAAAATTTCGAGTTATAAAATTCGACTTAAAGATAAAAATATACATGTAAATTATAGGAAGTTTATTCGGGAAATAATAATTACTACGAGTTATTGAGAATTCGAGTAATAGAAGTCGGAGTTATTGAGGTTCGACTGTATTAGATTCTCTCTCCCCCCCACTCTAACATTTCATGAAGCAATGTGGGTGAAGTAGGCATTTTGTAGCGCTTGTGGTGAAATATTGAACTAAGCGTACAGAAGTGTTCCTCTTTGGATTCCATAGAGGATAGGAACTGGTAATACGGGAGGTGGCTTAGCTTATGAAGCCAGAGATTTAGAGTAGAAAAACATGTGAAAGAGGCATGTAGATTATTGGAGGAGGAAAATTGTATGAGAGGAATTATATATATATATATATGGAATGTGGTTATAAAATTGGGAGAATCTACATAATATAACGACAGTATATTGACTGTATGGTATTATTGGTCATGAAATACTCCTTCTCAAAAGAATAGGATTAATAAATAAAAGTGGGAATCGTATTTTATTGCTACACAAATATTGGTATGTTTTCATGATTTCCTGTCTTCCCCATAAAATAGTAAGTGGCATTCTGATGGATTGATGTTCATCACTGTGGTGTCCTGGTTAGTGTTAGACAACACACCACGCCCTGAGATGCTAGAGCACTCGTGTTCTTTATATAAACAAAATGTGTTCATTCGCTCGTAAATATCTTATATGACCTGGCGCCCACCCGGATACTTTTATTATTCCTATAGTAATCTTATATATTAAAATAGTTTTCAAAAAATTTCACCCTTTACTTAAACTGAAATATCTCGGGAAGTATTTGCGCTACGACGACGTTTGTTGTCTTAAAAATGTAATGCCCGTCAAGCACCGTCGATTGATACCCACCATACTTGATTATATCATTCGAGTATTAAAATAATTGCGAATATTACTTCCTTCAAGGTCTCACGAAAATAGAATATCGAATGATTTGACGGGCATATTGTCGCTAGGCGACATGATATTCAACGCCGCCCCAATAATAAATCTAACTTGATATTAACAGAGAGTTCCCTAATTACGTCATGATATCGTTGACTTCCACCTGCTCCACTCGGGCGCTAATGTCGCATGTATCCATACAATAAGTAGAAGGGGATTCTGTGCACATAATTTTATTAAAACTTCTCAAAGAATGGATTACTTTGAGACTGAAATGCTCATGCACAATCAGCAGTCATTTTGCTAATGACACTGTCATGTCAACATCTGTTTGAATGACAACAAATAATGTATACGAAAGACAACTAATTTCACGAAGATGCCGCTACAGTCGAATGTTGGAACCGCCATTTTGTATTGTGTATCCGATCTTTCTGTTACATAGTCTTTGGTCAAATAGCTTATAAAGATAATAGCGGAAACTCGGCCGTAAAAGCATGCGCTCGCCTGGAGACAGCGATCACAGTGCCATCTCTTGGTGCGAGTTGACAGCATTACTCTTCTTGCCACCCACAGCTAGCATTTTTGAGTGCGCACCGACCGAAATTTGATTGTGAAGTTAACATATGTCTCGGCTTGATATTTAGGCAGCAAATAATTTAAAGACTAGTGTTAAAAGAAACTAAAGATACTTGGTTCTGTACAATATTTATATAGAATTCTAAAAAATACTGGACTGCTTCTGCATATGGTTTGCTTTGCCATAGGCAGTAGAACTGAAGGCACTGCACCAGGCCAAATACTGAAAATTACAAGGAAATATTAGCACATTGGTTTTAATCCATCCTTTTTGCCATACTGGTAGTTAAAAACGTGTTGAACACGCTTAATTACATTTAAAAGAAACAGTTACCTTCTTATATATTTCCTAATAAAGTCAGTAAATTTAAAATTTGTGTTTCTGAACTTGTTAGATTACACCAACCTCCTTAGCTTTAATAGTGCAATACGTACACTTTAGAGGCAGATGACCTCGCTGTTCCGCCCCTTATAACAACAATAAATAACTACGTACACTTTCAATCGGAAATATTGAAGCATGTTGTTAAATTTTAGGCCTACTGTACCGTAGAGTCACCACGTTTTATAAAGGCTGTTATTTCAATATTAACATTGGGCCTACTATCAACAACCTACAAAGATCTTACCCATGACTTAACAAGTTTTTGTTCCTGAAATCTTTCTCCACAAAGTGGTCTGAGCATACAACATGAGTTCTGTTTAAATGTTCTGGGCCATTCCTTTTCAATTCGTCACCTAAGTCAGCTCTTCGGCTTCGAATAACCCACAGCGTGCATCTATAAATATATAAAGAACAGGCTAAAATATGCTAAATTATGTTGTAAAAGCATTCTGTATTAAAAGAAAACCGAACTATCAGTGTAATGGTAGGCTACTTGCTTACAATAATTTCTTGGGAACCCGAAGAAAGATTTTGGGTCACTTTGTTGTTTATAATTATAACAGTCTTATATGGCACAAATACTCCCCGTACCAACCATTACAGTTGGATAATTAGATCATCCACAGGTCAATAATTTCTTATAATTGTTTGATTGGATCTCACGGTTGTAAATCAGCTGGTCTTACGTTGCCAACTCGGACCGCTAGGTGGTGCTGGGGACCGCTGTCTCATGTTTTGGCGAGGAGTTTCCGCTATTATCTTTATAAGCTATTTGCTTTGGTCTCACCAGCTACAAACTGTCTTCTTTTCGTTTCATCATTCGTCCTTATAGGTTGTGTGCTCAATCAATACAATGAATCATATTATGATGAATGAGAGGCGACACTCAATTACAAATGTTATAAAGATTAAAGGTGACGGTAATTGTCTGTTCAGGTCATTGGCATATTGTGAGTACAACAATCAGAGTTTATTAACACAGGTTAGAAAACGAATTGTAAAACATGTTACAGACAAGTGGAATAATTATTCTTCCTTTATTGTTGGCAACAGCGATATGTACGAATCTGCTATCAATACGAGCGATGATTACAAAATGTATATGTCTATGAATGGTGTTCATGGAAGTCATGTTGAGTTAGTTGTCGCTGCTCAAGTTTGCAAAATGGATATTTATTCGTGAATTACTACTGTCGTATGGAAGGTGACCGGTTAAAATATATACGTCATCAACAAACGAAGTTACGAGTTGATACATATGGCGGTTTAGCAGACGCCTTGCATGTACGAGCAGGAAATGAAAATCTCAGAGTCGGTCGTATTGTAGTTTTGCCATCTTCTTTTACAGGTAGCCCAAGGAAAATATTGCAAAATTATCAGGATACGATGACGATAGTGAGGAAGTTTGGAAAGCCAGATTTATTCATTACGTTCACCTATAATGCGGGCTGGCCAAAAATACTTAACAGCATTCATCTCTCGGAAACGGCTAATAATAGGCCTGATATTGAAGTGAGAGTTTTTCATTGCAAAGTAAAGGAATTGCTACGATTGATTAATGTTAAGGAAATTTTCGGTAAAAGCATATCTATATACAGTGGAATTTCAAAAACGAGGTTTCCCGCACATCCTTTTACCCTTAACATTAACGGAAGATTGTAAGTTTCGAGAAATTTCTGACATTGACAGTGTGGTGTCAGCCGAAATACCAGATCTCGAGGATGAAGCGCTATACAAGTTGGTAAGGCGTCATATGGTACATGGTCCTCGCGGATCTTTGAATCCTGCTTCAGTCTGTATGAAAGATGGCGTACGTAAGAAAGATTTCCCTAAACAGTTTCAGGAAGAGACCAAAGATAATGCCAATGGTTATCCTTCGTATAGGAGAAGAAATAATGGACGGATTATTTTAAAAACAATTCGAGGCGTTGACATTGAAGTCGATAGTCGATTCATTGTTCCCTACGATCCATTTCTTTTACTTTACGTGCAAGCTCATATTAATGTTGAAATATGCTCAAGTGTTCGGAGTGTTAAATACATCCACAAATATCTTATATATTAAAATCCACAGGTATCTGTATAGAGGTCATGACTGCTGCATTGTTAAAATATGTCCTGAAGGCGAAACGGTGAACTACAATGAAATTACTTCTTTCCTAAATGCTAGATATTTTGATCCAACAGAAGCCGCATTCAGGATATTTTCATTTCACATGCATGAACAGTCACATTCTATCGTGAGATTACCAGTTCACTTGCCAAACTTGCAAAATATCTATTTTAAAAATGATAACGCTCCTGATATTTTACTTCGAGCACAGCTGCGCAACACGGAATTACAAGCGTGGTTCAAGTTAAATCAAGATTCGCAAGCCAGAAGTCCATATATATATATCCTGAAACACCAGTACATTACGTCTGGAATAAGAGCAACTGCCAGTGGCCAAAAAGAAAAAATGTTTCAAAAACTATAGGCAGAATGTATAATGTTTCGCCTACAGAACCAGAAAGGTATTATTTACTCCTGTTATTGCTTCACGTTATAGGTGCTACCAGCTTCCAGGATCTACGCACATACTAAGCAGTTGTCTATTCTACTTTTAAAGAAACAGCTTAGGAGCGAGGTTTGCTGATTGACGATTCTGAATGGCAGCGTTGTTAGGCAGAAGCGTCACAATTTCAGATGCCTTCTCAGTTACGACAACTGTTTTCTTACATATGTATCTTTCAGACCCCTTCAAATGTAAGATAGTTATGGGACATTTTCAAGAATTCATTATCAGAAGATTATCTGCAGTTTCACGAACCTAACATTGCATATCAGTTCACTCTTATACATATTTCTAATACATTAAAGCTCCATGGCCTTCCCATTACTTCTCTCGAATTGCCAGCTATTATCGATAATTTCCCTCTCACAAATTTACCAATGAATTATCCAAAACTTAATGAGGATCAATTAAGTCGGATGATAAACCAAGCAAATGGAAACCAAACGGCTATAATTACAGACATTTTGGGGTTAGTACAAAACAGCAATGAAAGGATGAGTAATGCATATTTCATTGACGGTCCAGGGGGCACCGGGAAAACATTTCTTTACCAATGCTTGATTCACAGTTGCACAGATTTGGGGTTAAATGTAGTTTTTGTTGCATGGACTGGTATTGCAGCAATGTTACTACCTCAGGGGCGCACTGTGCACAGCCAGTTCAAGTTACTTCTACATTTACATGAAAGTTCTGTATCAGGAATAAAAGTTAACAGCAAGGAAGGTTTTTATATTCGTTCAGCAAAACATATAATCTGGGATGAAGCCTCTATGGCTAATAAGCACGCGTTGATGTGTGTAAATAGGTTGCACAAGGACATCATGAATAACGACGTGCCTTTCGGAGGGAAAATTATCATATTAGGTGGAGATTTTAGGCAGGTATTGCCTGTTGTGCCTCACGCATCTAAAGAAGCATCAGTCTAAGTATCAGTTAGGTTCTCTCCTTTGTGGCCATTATTCAACATTTTTTAAACTCAATAAAAATATGCGAGCGGATACAGATCAACGTGACTTTGCAAACTTCTTCATACAAATTGGTAACGGTGAATACCCTCACGTCGGTGGAGAAAATTCAGAATTAGTCCCACGCTGAACAATATTTTACGCTTTTCAAAAATAGCGATTTCAGCACCTAAAAATGAACATTGTAAAGAAATCAAAGACAAAGTTTTAGACCTAATCCCAGGATCATCGAGAACTTACATCAGTGTAAATAATTTGATTACTGAAGATGAGAGTAACTTCTACAATTCCCAATAGAATTTTTGGACAGCATAAGCATAAGTGGATTGCCACCTCATATCCTTCGACTAATAAAGGCTCAGTTGTGATTTTGTTGAGAAATATTAATGTTACCCAAGGTCTGTTGAACGGTACTAGACTGTTGGTTTGGAAGATGCATGACAATTGCTTTCACCTGGAAATTATTACTGGCGTAAATGTTGGAAACAATGTCCTACTCCCTCGCCTTGACCTTACGCCATCATATACTTCTATGCCATTTTCCTTCAAAAGGAGGCAGTTTTCAGTACGTTTGGCTTTTTGTATAACTATCAATAAAGCTCAAGGTCAAACACTAGATCAAGTAGGCATTTATTTACCTCAGGCGGTGTTTAGCCACGGACAACTTTACTGTATGCCGCACTATCGCTAGCAAAATACTTTCATGACGTCAAAGTTCAAATAGAACCAAAAGGCAAGCGAACAGCAAATGTCGAATGGAAGGAAGTACTATTAGAATTTTGAAACGAATGTTGCGGAGGAGCACAGACCTCAGCAAACGGGGCACAGATTAAATAACAATTATACAAGGACGTCCGCATCCCTAATACGATAACTGTCCTGTGGTAATGGTAAAGAAAAATTAGTATTGTCCTACATCGGTGATTACTACCCTACATCCAGTTATTTCATTCCCTCAGTTCTATAACAAAGATATACTCAATCAAATTTACAGCTTAATAAATATTAATTCCTTCTGTGTGAGTTATCTTTTCATTTCTCATCAACCGTCTTTACTTACTATTCTATCTGTAGGGGTGGAGGCGATAGCTGTCTTTACAGAGATGTGCAAATTATAAGATTCGATGTCAGTTTTCCTAAATTGTATTTTTAGTTTTCACAGTTTAATGCACTAAGTATGTTTACAAGGCGATGAAATTACTTCAAATGTTTAACCAAGACTCCTAATTATATTTTCATTTAAGAAACTCAAATTAAAATGATTTTTTAGAATTTCCACTAACCTAGGAGCCTTGCAAATGCAAAATGCCACACGTTTCGTTTTTATTACTTCACTCTAATATACGTGTGAATTTAGAGCGGAGGGATTTGGGGTCTTGTAACTGATGAACGCTATTGAACTATTCAATGATTCATGAACTATGCATTGAAATCACCTGACTTGAATTCTAAAGTCAATGAAAAATTGAAAATGGACCCAGCTCAGATATCCCTCGGAATCCAATAATCTGAAAGTTTCCAGACGCAATTCCTTATTGGAAAAGGTGTAATTCCACGGGAGAGGAAACACTACTAAGTAGGACAACAAAAGAAGTTGGTCAATAAAATGATTTTGAATAAAAGTAATTACGACTGATTAAAATTATTTATTTAATTCTATAATTTTGCACACCTCTATATGTTAACTAAGAGTTACATCTCTAAATTCAAATATAAGAGACCAAACTTTTATTTTAAATTTATACCGTTGTTCATAAGTTGACAAAACACCAAATTGTACCGCTGTAGCCTTAAATTGTGTGGATATCTCTATCTACTTAGTATAAAACAAAGTTCCCAATTCTTGGATGTAACGGGTAATCTTGAGAGCAACTTGATGGATTTTGATGCGGTTTTCACCATTCTGTAAAGGATTTTTCGATGAAGGATTAGGTAGAAAAACATTTATTTATGACCAAAAGAAGCCGAGCATTTACGATTTGAGTGAATTCAGTTGGAGAAAAACCTAACGTCCATGTGTCTTAAAAAAACGATATTCTCTGAGAATTGTTCAGCATGAAAAGTTCTGCAAGAAATTCCGCGACTGCTCCCACATCGACCACTAAGTGTTTTTACGTTTTCATTTCTTCCAGCAATCTCCATTCAGTGGAAATTTAAATTACTAGCTTCAGAGTTAGTTTACGAGCTTGAGAGCGACCTATCACCCTAGCTTCAGCCAGCATCAAACTGCCGAGTCGTGTCGAGTTAATTCTTCAGAGAAGAGTATAGCTTATGTGTTTGGAGTTATCTGTTCACCTCGGTCTGACGTCCATGCACCTTTTAAGCTTACGCAGGGTAAATAGTGGAACACACACACAGAGGACAGGCAGTCACCCACACATTTGATCTCATAAGTCTACTTCATCATTCACCCGAAAGCGACGGTACCGTAAATGTCTGTTCAGGTCACTAGCATGAAGACATGCAAATGTCATATGGACAGAAGTGCTGTAGGATTGTTGAAGTGAATGCTGCGGAGCAGCACGGGTCTTCTAGTTACATTTATATATATATAACTGTGGAGTTTGTGATTGTGGTCATACTCGTATAAAGTGAGAACATATTACAACTCCAAACAATTTCCGGAAGTCTGGCGCAGAGCAAGAGACATTCAGGTAGCGTTGTACTGCTCACTTTGCATACGCTTTCTCGAGCAGGCCGGGCCAGAACTGGTCGGAGAGTTGCGCCTGGAGGAAGGCCAGCCTGCCGTGCACGGTAGGCAAACGGTCGTCCACCAGCACCTCGACCCACTCTCCGCACCACCACAAGCGGAAACGAAACACTCCGGCGTACTGCTCGGGGCTGGAGAACGTCTGGTCCGCGGGCACCACTCGCTAGAACAGTCCCTTGCTGAGGTACAGCACGCCCAGGCAGGACACGAGCCAGCGGTCACCTGCCAACAAGAGGAAACAACACTCATCATAGTCCCAATATCTCGAGTTCCATTCTAGGCCAAAGAAATTGTATTTTTGAAGGGCGGGAAAAATCCACGTACGATATCGGCTCGTTAACGACCTCTCGTATCACAATTGGTGATAACAAGATAAATAACTAAATCTCATCAACAGGTTACCCTGCAAAGTCACAATTCTTTTACTAGATGTTAGTGCAACCGGGATGTAATAGATTATTAGATATCTTAAAACAGGCTGTTCCAAATACACGAGTTTGAGTCTGCGTACACGCGAGTACTCAGCAGTGATGCTCAGAGCACGGTTAGAGAGATAGCCAATACGTCACTGGGCGAAGGTCATTCTCATAACACAAGTCCATGCTTTTCCTGCCATACCTGATGTATCCACCTCTTAGTGATGGCAGCCCCCACAGCAGACCTGTATTGCATGTTGCAGGTTTACTCGCGCAAGGCGGCGAGTACTCCACTGCTCACGGGCGAGCAACTCGGCTGGAACAGTCTGTCTTAAAAGGTGCTAGATTAAAAGAAAAACTACACAAGGCTGCTATAATAATAATACTAATAATAATAATAATAATAATGATAATAATCAAAAGCGTATTTAGACACAAAGTATACAAGTGGGAAGTGTTGTCAGAGAGAGCTGCACTTACATCCCAAAGACCAAAGTGGACCGAAGAAAGGAAGAGGGCCTTTAGTGCACGAATGAAAGAGTACTGGAAAGACAGGAAGAACAAAAAGTCATGATTGCTTCGCGTGGTCTAATAGGCCTGTAACGTGTAAAATAAATAAATAAAATAAATAAATAAAATAAATAATGATAATAATAATAATAACAATAATATGTGGCATCCTTGAGATTTTCATGGTATCGGAGAAGGATAGTCGCCGTACAATGGAGAGCAGCTTTACGTATTGCATGTGCATACCGCATTTTGGGAAATAAATGTGCAAAGAAGCGTGCCTTTAATCAACGGATGTGGCGATGGTAACTCAGATGGGGAAGTGACCCTTGTGGTAAATGGACCAAGTGACTGATACCACGCCTGGATACCTGGGTCGAAAGAGTCCATGATGAAGTCAATTATTACCTCACACAACTTCTAACAGGACACGGATATTTTCGTAAATTCCTGCATAGAGTGGGCGGAGCGAGTGGTGCAAAATACATATATTGCGACGAGATCGATGATGTAGGCCTACTTCACACCTTCTTCGTGTGCGGTCATTGGGTGATAAAGAGAGAATATGTGGAAACTGAATTGACAGAACTGACCCCAGATAATATTATTTTTGTGATGTTACGGAACCAGCAATTATGGTATCAGGTAGTAGTGTATGTGGAGGATGTATTTCGCCAGAAGAAGCGGGATCTGGAAGCGTACGAAGGCCCTTAAGAAGAAATAAAGGAGGAAGAAGTCTGAAAGGCTAAGTAAACACGACATCGCCTTGAAGTACAGTAATGCGAGAGTGGTTCCGGGGTGATGAACGCATCGTGGGAAAGGAAGGAAGAAGGAAGATTGTAGTTTTACGTGACCGTGAATCTGGTGATTATGAGCCACGGGACCTCCTTTTTACGTGGAATCCGAACCACAGGACATGGCATTTCACATCGAAAATCTCACATGCATTGACCGGGAATCGAACCCGGACCGCCTTGGTGAGAGGCATACAGCTAGACCGCTGAGCCACCACGCCCTTGTCGTGGGAAAGGGGATGAGGTTTTTAGTGGGTAAGAATCTCACACTCTTGTGGAGTGTGGACTCTTCACAAGTGTCTTTTGAAGATTTTCCACAGTCCCCCGTAAAAAAACAATATGTATTATGTGGCAAGTTACCGCCCACACATTTCAATGGAATTGAGAATGGGGAACCACTGAAAACTATTAGAAGGACGGTTGAAGGTGAGTTTCGAAGGCATGTGTCTTCCAAGTCCGTAGAGAGCCTGGCCTCATGACCTTGCGCGTTAACTGTATTGTACCTGACAGCTAAACAGGATGACAACATTTTATTTATTTTCGTAACGTAACAAATTAGTTCTACAACACTTTAAAAAAAAATGGTTTAGAAATTACTTCGAGTGAATGGGCCACACTGCTGTAAATAAAGCAACACCAACAACTACAGTACTAGTGTAGCAGGAACTGAGAGCAACCACGGATGTAGAGTGTATTCCTCTTGGCACTTGACCATCTTCAGCCATTTAAATGAGTACAAACCGGGTCACATTACCATAGAAATTGCAAGCCGGTGGCCTTGAGATGGTACACCTCATTACTTTATGCGGAACTCGATTCGGTGTTGTCATCGTTGGATGGAGTGACAGAAGGGAAAGTCAGTTTTCACTTACCACTCGTTCCGACCCAGATAGTGTGCGAGTCGCTGGAACACACTGCTTCTCGCGAATTAGAGCCACGCCTACTCACTTCCTAATTACACCAACATCCGTCCGTAGTAACTTAATAGCAATAATAATGTTCAACCGCCTATCGCAACGAATATTTTCATTCCTATACTGCATCTAGGCCTACAATGTTGTCCAACTTTGGTGAGATGTGTAAATAGGCTATATCATGAAGAATGTCACAGCTTCCGCTGATATCAGGGAAGGTTAAGGATAGTTTATGGCATTCTAAAAATCACCAATATTATTTATCGAGAAATAAGTAGATGGTGAACGTAGGGTAGTCTTATATAGAGGTTTGTGCCGTGCCTTGTGTGCCTAGAACAACAAGCTGGCTCATCAGCGGGCTCTTGGTGTCCCCGCCCAGATCCTCACAGGAGTAGCGAACTGCGCGCTAACACCCTTTTTACGAAGCGCACCTGCGCCTCTTTACTGCGAGAACTAAAAGCTCAAGCAGCCATAACCTCCCTATGAAGGCTTCCAAAAAAGATGATATATTGGCTTTCACGGCCGGTGAATTAAAACTCAGCAATTCTTCTGGATTTGTGCCGTGTCTTGTGTGTTCGCAGGTGCGCAGGGCCGTTCTTGAACTGTCAGAAGCCGTGAGTTGAAGATACCTGCTTTAAAGGGGACTCCCGCAAGTCACTGGAGAAAGAGTGAATGGAGTCCTCGAAATCAACAATTCCCGAAATCACCTGACGCGTAATCTTATGGGACAATTTGTAATAATTTTAGGGGAGAGAAACTAAATAGGCTAATAAAGTTGTACCCAGTACATCAATCACAGGTATCTCAAACAAGATTTGCGAATGCTTAAAAATTCTCTTTTTGATCACACCACTGTTAATATTTCTAGTAACAACAACTACAACAACAACAACAACAACACAAATGAATTGGTGAAATGCTGTAGCGTCATTATTCATGTAAGTTCCCTTAATTAGTCTGAGTCGAGAGCCCAAAGCTTTCCCTTGGGCGAGGAGCATGCATTAACCTCATTACGCTTGTGGAAAGCTCACAACAGTAGTTTTGTTTTTTACTGTATGATTTAACAGCGGAGAGGATAACACGTTTGTGTGACATCAGGAAGTATTCCACCTCCACGTAACAGATGACTGGTGCAGTACACTAGTTCCAGCGTTGAGTAAGACTGGACAACCTCTGCCCACTGGATGTGTCGAGTTTCACTTGCATTCTCCTGGGAATCAAACACAGGAACCACGAACATGTAACACATCACGCTGTCTCAGAAAAGTGATACATAACTTTGATTAGGGTCTCATAACCTGCGTTTCGATGGTGGCTGTAGTAGTGTGTAAAATTAGAGTAATCATCAGGGTCCAAAATTTGGGCGATTTGAAAAATAGGTCCATCCCAAAATTTTACGTACAGTGGATATGGCAAAACCTGGAGAAAACGCTCAGGATGGCCACTCAAGATTAAAATCTCGATCCGAACTTCATTTTCATTGCAGATGTGGGGCGTGATTTGACGTACTCGGATACTCTGATGGTTTGATACAAAATAAATGTTTTTGTTGAGTTGATGTAAGGCCTTGCGACATCATGGTCACTTAGAATATGTCTGATAGTCAGTGTTGTTGTGATATCTATACTAGTGTGCGTATTCTTCAATTGAGGCTTGGTTTGGGAAGGAGGTGGTCGTGGCCTTAAGTTAGGAACTCTCCTGGAATTTGCCTGATATAGAAGTGGTAAACCGCGGAGAAACACTTCTAAAATAGCTAACGTGGGACTTGAACCAACCTCTTGAGTGTACCCCGTTCCGTCCCTCAGACCAGAATTAAATTCTCCGGGAATCGAATCCAGACCTCAGGGACGATAGCCAAGAATGGTAGTCACTACGCTATATCACATACAATATGGTCCTGCTGAGCGTACCTCGCCTATTCCTGCAAATAGCTGCTGTAACTAATGGACCCAGCCCGCGAGAATGTGAACTTGGTGAAAATTGTCTGTCACGAAACATGTGTTGCCACTCGAGAAGAGCTCTAACTGACCGACAAGTGAATGACACATTAGCATCATGTCCATGCCTGATATTAAGCCTCCGTGGCTTAGGCGGCAGCACGCCGGCCTCTCACCGCTGGGTCCGTGGTTCAAATCCCGGTCACTCCATGTGAGATCTGTGCTGGACAAAACGGAGGCAGACAGGTTTTTCTCCGGGTACTCCAGTTTTCCCTGTCAAAATTTCATTCCAGCAACACTCTCCACTATCATTTCATTTCATCAGTCATTCATTTAATCATTGCCCCAGAGGAGTGCGACAGGCCTCGGCAGCCGGCACAGTTCATACACTCGCCGCTAGATGGGGGCTTGATTCATTCCATTCCTGACCCGGTCGGAGACTGGAAGCAGGCTGTGGATTTTCATTTTCCATGCCTGATATTACAAGTTGCCGAAAAGATAGCGGTGTTCAATCGCTCACCACGACAGCAAGGGGTTGCTGCAACCAGTCAGGAGATTGGAGGTTCGAATCCTGACGCTGATAGCGGCCGTTTTCTCCGGATGTTTGCAAACTCTCTCCAGGCAAATGCTGGGATAGTAACTTATTTTAAATCTGGGGGTACCTACCCCATTCCCGACTCACAGGTTATCAGCCAAATTAAGCACACCGGGCTGATGACCAAGATCACCCAAGCCTCAAGAAAACGAATTAACAATTTAGATGGCAATGATATTGTAGGGTAGATGACAATTGTATAATTACATTCAAACAAAAATGTGACGTTTTACATTTAGTGGTGATGATGTTCGGCTTCATGTATAAGTGGATAGCACTTTGGTCTGAAGGTTCCATGTTTGATTCCCTGGGGGATCGTGGGATTTTAACTTCGTATGGTTAATTCCCCTCCTTTGAGGGCTGGGTGTTTGCGTGGTATTTCAACCTAATCACGACCTCTCAGGAAGCAACACGTCAAATAAAAGATGAAGTGTTCGGTGGGAAATAGCATAACCATGCACCAACTTGGAGCTTTATTGCAAACTAGGTGTGTCACCGTTTGATACTGATTTGTGTATAAATAACACCAAACGTACGCAGATGTAAAGCAGGCCTTAAAGGGAGCTCCTTCCTCCTTGCCCCGCCTCCAGGGTACACTCACCTTCGTAAGGCAAACCTAACATGAGATGAGCTCAGTTCCCAAATAAGCTGTTTTATTCCAAGCAAATGCCGGGGTGGTTTCTAACTAAAGGCCACGACCACCTCCTTCCAGCCTCCGTTACGAATAAACACACTACTACAGCCATCACAATGACACAGGCTATCACACAGATTCCACACACGATGTCGCAGAGACGATTACAGCAACTTTATTCTGTCTGCCCAATAACACGTTAAGAGTATAAGCTCATTGGTTGGCAGCTTCGGTGGCGTAGTGGGTAGCATGCTGAGCTTCTATGCCCGAGATCGCGGGTTCAAACCCGGCCGAAGTCGTCGGATATTTTAAGAACGTTAAAAATCCCTCAGTATGTCTTCCTTCGGAGGGGAAGTAAAGCCGGCGGTCCCATGTCATAGTTTTATGGCATATTAAAGAACCTTCCACTAATTACACCTGTGTGAAGCTAAATTATATATAGGTTAAACATTTGACTAACGTTCTTAGGTTCCTACCTTCGTCGTCAAGAGCCGACTGCGGTGACATCTTGTAACTAAGTTATGAACTACTGCCCCTCCACCAGCTTAAGAACCGTGGCAGAAATGCAATGAGTCAGCTAGAGACAGCTGGCCTCTGCATGAACGGCAATAATGCCAACCTACTACTGACCCGTACGATTTCACAATTGAAACTAAACGAAAGTAGCAGTGAGTAACCATAGCGTGAGTTGGCAATACCTGCAGCGGCACGTCCACTCAATCAACGCAGCTGGAATGTCTCTCCTCTTCCCTTCAGCCCCCTTAGACCACGAGCTGGTGGGCGGACAGTAGTTGGTCGTTGACGGTGGCGTTTGGCGCTAAAAGTAGGAACTACTTGGAAAAATTGAAAGTCTGCAGTCCTTATTTCAATTAAAACAGATACACACACTGAAATAATAATAATAATATCGTATGGCCTCGGGTGCCTGGTGCAAGCTTTGTTAATTGACACCCAGAGGGTAGCTTGCATGTCGAATTTCGTCGTTCCTTTGAACGCTATGAAAGTCAAGGAGGTTAGATATCTAAACTCCTTGACACTACAGCGCTTTCAAGTAGAGAATGGAGGAACTTTGTGTTGGCGGAAAATCCCGAGATTAATTTTGCCATTGAACGCGGCCTACTGAATTCAAATGGGTTCTTTAACATGCCAACAACGTATGACATGAGTGTCGTGATTTTTGTCGCCTTCAAAAATCACTTACATGGCCAGGGGCGAACCTGCAATCTTGGGGTTGGTAGTCCGACACTATAACCACTCACCCACCGTGGCAAGCAGATACACACACTAATACAGTCATCACAATTAACAGCGGTTATCAGACAGATTCTACACACGCCCAAAGTACACGGGGCTACATGAGCGCGTTGTCGCAGCCCCTAAACTAAGGAACCAACCAAGCTCATTTGTCTAACAAATATTGGCAATATCTCCACGAAGCTTGATAGCAATTGCGACTCGCAGTGGCATGGGCCGAAAAGGACAGCAGCGTCGAATGAATACCTTTCCTGACTTTTGATATGTTGTTCTAAGCGGTCCCATAGATTTTGGTTGGTTGATTAGTTTCTCAGTTTCGGGCCTGCGAGAACGTGGTCATGTAGCCCCGTGTACTTTGGGTGTATGTCTGTAAACCGGTATTAATTGTTAATAATAATGTTATTGGTATTACGTCCCTTTTAACTACTCTGGCTTTTAGAGACGCCAGGGTACCGGAATTTTGCCCCGAAGGGGTTCTTTAACGTGCCAGTAAATCTACTGACACGGCACCCTCGCATTTGCGCACCCTCAAATGCCAGCTGACTACGCCAGGATACGAACCTGCAACCTTGGGCTCAGCAAGCGAGAGCGTTACCCCTGAGCCACGCAGCCAGCCATGGTATTAATTGTGATGGCTGTATTAGTGTGTGTTATCTGTAATTCAGGTAAGGACTGCAGACGATCAATTTCAAGTAGCCTAGTTGCTACTTTTGCTACCAAATGCTACCGTCAACGACACCTAGCTGTGAACTTGGCAACTAGATTCATCCGCAACCAGCACCTGGCGCAGAACGTAGGAACTTAGAGCATTAATCAAATATAGGCCTATCCTGCAAATTTTAGCTTCACACAATTGAAGTTAGTGGAAGGTTCTTGTACATGTCATTAATCTATGACAAGGGCACGCCGGACTTACTTCCCGTACTTAAAAAATCCAATGACTACGGCCGGGTTTGACCCCACGATCTTGGGCATAGGAGCTCAGCATGCTACCGACTACGTCACCGAAGCCGCCGCCCATAGATTGTAAGTGGGTTAATATCAGGGGGTGTTACGGTGGGCAATAGCAATATCGCTCCTGAATGTAGACCATCTGGTGGTGTAGTGGCTAGCTTTCTTGGCTATCGCCCCGAACGTCTGGGTTCGATTTCCGGCCTTGCCAAGAAATTTTAATCCTGGTGTGAGGGCTGGAACGGTGTACACTCAGCCTCGTGAGGCAAACCTGAGAAGTGGAGGGTTTGATACCCACCTCGGCCATCTTGGAAGTGGGTTTCCGTGGTTTCCCCACTTCTACTCCAGTCAAATGCTGGGATGGTTCCTAACTTAAGACCACGGCCGCCTCCTTCCCAATCCCATCCCTAATGTACAAATGCACACACTAGTACAGCCATCACAATAATACAGGTATCACACAAATTCCATATACACACCCAAATACACGGAGCTATATGACCACGATGTCGCAGCCCCTAAAATAAACAACAAAGACAATTTTGTGTAGACAGGCATTTATTCAGTACGCGTCACTATACCTGCAAATTTTGTTACTTGCTTCACAAGATGGTCCTTGGCGCTCCCAAGGCAAATCGTCTTCTTTGCCACTCATGGCGTCACAATATATGAATTTATCTATTTATCGTATGGATTTTAGTGCCGGCTCACCAGAGGCTGTGGCTGCTTCAAGCCGACACCCATAGGGTGAGCTACAAGTTCCGTCCAACTTCAAGAAGTTCCAACTCTCGCTACCAGATGTCAATGATACCTAGTGGTGAACGTTGGAACATTGACAGAGCGTTCCAACGAAATCTAACCTAGAAATTTAGCTTCAGACAAGTTTAGTCTGTGGAACGATCTTGTTACATGCCATAAATGTATGACATCGTCCCACCTCTGGCAAACTAGCAAAAGTGCAAAAATAGCGAATCTGAAATCTACATCATAGAATTACTATTAATATAAGATCTACAGTCTGGCAAAGTATTGTATCTGTAGCTCGTTCCGTTTGGCAACAATTAGCTCTTCTTTATTTACGAAACTGCATTCAATGGGATTTTGACAATGGTAAAGTAGCGAATCTACACTGTGGTTAGTTTGCCGTAGTCATCACAATAGCATACAACAATGTTTACTACAGCAAAGTAACGATTCGACTGATATTGAGAATGTAATGATGATGTCAGATAGCTGCGAGGGACAACAACAATATGCCAACTTAGTTTGTATGTGTCTAGAAACAATCAAGAAACACCAAAAGCTCCAGCAGATTGATCACATTTATTTTGAGCCAGGGCACAGTTTAATGGAATGTGATTCTATTCATCAAAAAATATATACACACATCAAAAAAAGTTTTGCATCACCTCGGTTCCCAGATCTCCGGCATATAGACGTTGACTGTGTATATTGTATCCATGATACAGTCCCTTTGACTGTTCATAGATGTCACTAAAACTGCTCAAAGATGTAAACAACCATGCATGAGCAGGGCCTATTAGACGGAGGGGGTACGACAGCCGATCAGTTCCAGTCATTCCACCAGGACGAAGGTACGCTGCTCATGTTGTCTGTAGTTCTACCATGCCTAGAAGGTCAATACCGCAGTTCGATCGCGTCCGCATTGTTACTTTGTGTCAAGAAGGGCTCTCAACAAGGGAAGTTTCCAGGCGTCTCAGAGTGAACCAAAGCGATGTTGTTCGGACATGGAGGAGGTACAGAGATACAGGAACTGTCGATGACAGGCCTCGCTCAGGCCGCCCAAGGGCTACTACTGTAGTGGATGACCGTTACTTACGGATTGCCGCTCGGAGGAACCCTGACAGCAATGCCACCATGTTGAATAATGCGTTTCGTTCAGCCACAGGACGTCGTGTTTCAACTCAAACTGTGCGCAATAGGCTGCATGATGCGCAACTTCACTCCCGACGTCCATGGCGAGGTCCAGCTTTGCAACCCCGACACCATGCAGCGCGGTACAGATGGACCCAACAACATGCTGAATGGACCCCACGGAATTGGCATCACGTTCTCTTCACCGATGAGTGTCGCATATGCCTTCAACCAGACAATCGTCGGAGACGTGTTTGGAGGCACCCTGGTCAGGCTGAACGTCTTAGACACACTGTCCAGCGAGTGCAGCAAGGTGGTGGTTCCCTGATGTTTTGGGGTGGCATTATGTGGGGCCGACGTACGCCACTGGTGGTCATGGAAGGCTCCGAAACGGCTTTACGATACCTGAATGACATCCTCCGACCCATAGTGCAACCATATCGGCAGAATATTGGAGAGGCATTTGTCTTCATGGACGACAATTCTCGACCTCATCGTGCACATCTTGTGAATGCGTTCCTTCAAGATAACGACATCGCTCGACTACAGTGGCCAGCATGTTCGCCAGACATGAACCCTATCGAACATGCCTGGGATATGTTGAAAAGGGCTGTTTATGGACGTCTTGACCCACCAACCACTCTGAGAGATTTACGCCGAATTGTCGTTGAGGAGTGGGACAATTTGGACCAACAGTGTCTTGATGAACTTGTGGATAGTATGCCACGACGAATACAGGCATGCATCAATGCAAGAGGACGTGCTACTGGGTATTAGAGGTAGTGGTGTGTACTGCAAGCTGGACTACAAATGCTGAAAGTCTAGCTGTATGATGGTACAACATGCAATGTGTGGGTCTCATGAGCAATAAAACGAGCTGAAATGTTGTTTGTGTTGATCTCTATTCCCTTTGTATTTAAAGGTTCCGGAACTCTTGGAACCGAGGTGATGCAAAACTTTTTTTGATGTGTGTATGTCTGCAAAGAACCTCCTAGTGTGCATTCCTGAAGGATGGGTTCAACAGATACGAAATGCATGCAAGAATCCAGCACCCTACAATGTTTCTTCATTGGTGCACACTGACTTTATGGATTTCAGCCCGAAATAAGAACAGTTTTATATCGGTTAAAGGTAAGAATCCTTTGCCTTTCCGAAAAGCTGTTTGGTTTCGTTATACAAAGGACGAACCAGGTACAGTTCAGATAAAGACTGCTTATGAAGATGCTATGTTTAGTAGGTTCGTTCGTTCTCAGGAACCGAAAAGGCCGCCCATCAGACTGTCAAGTAGTGAAACCTTACCCTGCAAGATTCTGCATCTCCGGTGCAAAATTAAAGTATCAGAAAAATCTTTGCTATAACCTGCACATTCCAAACCCTTCCGTCATCAGAAACGGTACCGACAGTAGTGGCTACGCGGGCTAAAGCGCTGCGTTAGGTCAAGGGGCCAAGCTCTCTGCTGACTCGGTAGACGCGTGGGTTCGAGCCCCACCGTCGGCTGTCCTTGAAATGGTTTTCCGTGGTTTCCCATTTTCAACACCAGGCAAATGCTGGGACAGTACCTTCTGACAGGCCACGGCCGCTTCCTTCCACATCCTTGCCCAGTTTCATTCATCTTCATCCATTCCATCTCTCATCCCGACGCGCAGGTCGCCCACGGGCGTCGACTAGAAAGACCTGCACTCGGCCTCTCAGGAGGCTACACGACAACAACATCAGAAACGGTGAGAAATACACTCCCCGAACCTAATGTTTCAGAAGAATCAGATTTTGAGTAGATTGTGGTATGCTAATTGATGTATTAATTTATTGTAATTAGCCTATTTTTCACATTTTGCAAAAATGTGGAAAAAGTAGACTTATGAGATCGATCCGGACAAATGTGTGTCTGTCCTTCTGTCTGTGTATCCCCCCCCCCCCCCTATCAACTCCTAAACGGCTGCAGAAATCGACACCAAATTTGGTATGAGTAAATATATATACCTGAATATCTCCAGCCCATATGTGAAAATTATGTCAGTGCTACCAACTGGTGAAAAATCGCAATTGAAATTTGAGCTCCATGTTGTATATCTTGGAAGGTATGCATGGGAGCTATTCCAAAATTGGCACACATATAGATAATATGTCAGCTTAATTTCCAGGAGGCCACACATGGCAGTGTTGCCAAAATAATTCTAAGCCTGCTGATAGGTCCAATTTTTAAATGCATTTAACTTCTACACTATCAATTGGATTTCAACCAAATTTCGTATATAAACAAAAATGACTGAGCGTATTCTTAAGAGCCACCAGGGCTGCCAACTGTTAATAAAGGCTGTCTCTATTTTCTTACCCTATTATCAATATATCAGAAAGTACGCAATCCAACAGCTCTAAACTTTGCGCACGTATAGTACCTGCCATTCTAGATTAATTTGGAGCAACTAATATACGTCAATGCTGCCAACATGATAGGTCCAATTTAAAATTACATGTAACTTGTATACTAACAAATGGATTTCATCCAAAATTGGCACAACAAGAGATCATAATATTTCAGATTATTTCTGACCAACACATACATGACATTGTTGCCAACATGATTTTACGCGCATTGATAGATCCAGTGTCTAACTGCATGTAACGTCCATGCTATCCATTGGACTTCAACCAAATTTTGTATTCTCTACCCTAAGAGATGGACCTAAAAATATATTCAGTCACCAGGGATGCCAACTGTACTGCTCAATTAGGCTATATTATACCAGGCATATTTCTAACTAATTAGAAATATCGATATTACCAACTTAATTTCGACATTACTGTAGATAGGTCCATATATATTAATCATTGGCATGAATCTTTAATTTTAAGAAAAGTAGGCTCTGTAGTTTGTCACGGAACTTCTTGTTTTTAATTGTGTTCAATTTTTGAAGAAAATTATTGGAATTTAGACTTTTTTCCTTTAAATGGAAGTCTAATGGTCTAAAAATTAATTCAAATAATTGTTTCTTTTGTAATTGTATTGCAGATTCGATAATTAGGAACAGTAATACTAGAGATAATAAGATAAAATCACTCTGGCAAAGTAACGAAACTGCCATTTATGCCCTTAAAATTAAGACAAGAGCTAACATCAATGCACCCTATTAACATGTTGGTTAACCAGTCTACTGAGTAATAAAAGTGACCGAAAAAGAAAATAACTGGATTTTATACAAGTAGATGAAACTTGTTTTAAATCTCCTGTAAAATGGAGAATTTTCACTTTCGCTAGTTTGCCAGAGGGGGGACGACATGGGACCGCCGGCTTTACTTCCCCTCCGAAGGAAGGCATACTGAAGGATTGTAATGCTCTTAAAAAATCCGACGACTTCGGCCGGGTTTGAACCCGCTATCTTGGGCACGGCAGTTCCGCATGCTACCAACTACGCCACCGTGTGTGTGTTTGTGTGTGTGTCCCCTAATAACTTCTAAACGGATAGAGCGATTTCAATGAAACTCAGTAAGGTCATAGCACCATTTCAGCCGACTCCGACCGTGCCCTTCAAAATTTATTATTTCTCACGAATCCAACATGGCAGCTGTGCGAAATATTTCACCGGCATTCTATATCTCCGAAACTATTAGTGGTATCACCCTGAAATTCTGCACGGTGATAAACGGCACTACTCGAAGTTTACCTATGAGAATTTCAAATACATGTCAACTACAAAACGAACATGGCGGCCAAGCGAAGTTGAAACTTTTAAATAGACTTTTCTCGCGATTTAACCATCCAAACCAAACGCAATGAAACTTGGTACAGCAAATGTCTAAACACATTGTAATGCACTGGCATCTAATTTACTTCAATTGTCTACATAGTGTCAAGATGGAGGCTGTGTGCAATATTAAAATTAAGTTTTTATTTCTTGTGTATTAATCATGCGATCGAAGTGAACGTTTGAACCTAGACAAAAATCGTCATCTAATAGTAAATAACTCTATGGCCTACATATATAAAATACCAACAAGGTGATCAACCAAAATATTTAGGCGGTTCTCAATATCTACGAATCAATTACAGCAATCAAACTGAAATTTTGTATTTTAATAGAGGCAATTAACATACGGTAGGAGCCTCCGTGGCTCAGGCGGCAGCACGACGGCCTCTCACCGCTGGGTCCATGGTTCAAATCCCGGTCACTCCATGTGAGATCTGTGCTGGACAAAACGGAGGCAGACAGGTTTTTCTCCGGGTACTCCGGTTTTCCCTGTCACAATTTCATTCCAGCAACACTCTCCACTTACATTTCATTTCATCTGTCATTCATTTAATCATTGCCCCAGAGGAGTGCGACAGGCTTCGGCAGCCGGCACACTTCATATCCTCGCCGCTAGATGGGGGCTTCATTCATTCCATTCCTGACCCGGTCGGAGACTGGAAGCAGGCAGTGGATTTTCAATTAACATACGGTAAATAGAACATATGAAAATAGGCTGCATAGTTGTTCACGGAACTACTTGTTTGAAACGCAATGGTCACTGCTAATTTATTATGCTCAACTTCAAATCGATTTCTACAGGAGGCAATGAGATATGAATAGTTATTTATGGTTCACTCAATATCCTCGTTAACTACCGGCGACTCAAACGTTACGTAGTACCACGAGCCGACAATAACCCTACTTATGACTGGTCGCTGTTGACCAATAGCTGATGGTTCTTGACAAATAGCATTCTTTCTCTGTCAGTCCGCGTGGAGTCCAGAGTCTGGTCCTGGGCTGCCGACTCGCTTGTCAGGTGTCCAGTGTCGCACAGTTGCATGCAGTTTTGTCCAGTCACGTTGCTTGCTCTCAGCGGCTACGGTGGAGAGTTGGCAACGATGTGCCTCGAGCTGGGAAAGCCTTGGCTCGACGCAGACGAGGAATGTAAGCATGGCCACCCAGCCAGGTTTTAAATCCGAGGCGGTTGTTAACGAGGAAAATGAGAGAACTATAAACAGCTTCTGTAAACCCTCAGGATACTGAATAAAGTGGCTATTGTTGATTCAATTAAGAGTTTTGCAACATCTTGGTCAGGTAACCCCGTGTACTCGGGAGGCGTGTGGAAGAAAATGCTTAGTCCTATATCATAGCAAATTTGATGAACGAAAATTGATTCAGAATCGAGACTTAAATACTGGTGGAAACTTCGGGCACTTTTAATATTATTATTATTATTATTAGTAGTAGTAGTAGTGTAACGATTCGATCCCATAGGGGTTATATTTAAAGGGTTATTCATTTATAATTATCATATTTATTATTCTTATTAATTAGTACATCAATGAGATGATTTTTATATCAGATAATTGTAAGCGGTTTTTATTATTATAGTCAGAAATATTTTTATTAACAATTATTTGTAAAGAGACGAAGTAATATATATATTGCAACAAGATTGCCAATAAGGATCAACCCAATGCGTCACAAACTGAACGACGTAGTAATAATTTCACCACGGCAAACTGCGTCATTTTCCTGAGATGCTAAGAAACCCACTATGGTGTAACCAACACGCCATTTTCTACGGTACATACGCGTCAAAGCTGCAAGTTATGAGTCAAGAATGGAGAAGGCTAATAAGAGAGGGAAGCTGTGACACCACGTGACAAGGAAGTCATTAGTACCTGCACTCGACAAGACATTCATTGATCTACAGCTCTCAATGAAGGGAGGAAGCAATAACCTGGCTTCCTGGTATAGCATCGAACTGAGCATACAGAGTCGAAACTGAACGATGTCCTGCCGATTATACTAGTACATAATGGGTTATATCCCTGATCAAGAGTCTTTCTACAGATGGCAACGTATTTAATGAGGATATTTCATAGTAATTGAGATATCACATCATGTTTTTAAACATATGCGACGTAACATCGAGATCATCGATCATTTCTTAAATATGACGAATCTTCGACTGGGTGAGCAAACAATTCAATAAAACTATCGTCTCTATTATAATTTAACTTCAATTAACTTTCAATTCATTTTAAATGTCCATTTTCTTTTAAATAATTAAACCGCAGTTGGTAAATTAAATTCTTTTTTGTAACTATTAATATTTTGTTTTTGCATATAATAAATTCATTTTCTTTAACTTCATGACTGTAACTTTTCTTGTAGTTAGCACATACTATAGGCAAAATCAATCATACTCCTTAAATAAGTACTGAATGGTTAGTCAACTCAGTTACACTACGGCCCGGGTAAGTGGTCTCGAACTCTACTGCTGATAGCCGAGGTTAATTCACAAATTTCGATTCACTGTCTTAAATAGGAATCTGGCGCTCAACAACAACTTATTATATTATACTATCGCAGGTAAGGTCACACCACAGTGTATATTATTTATTCTTATTATGTTTGTTAAATCGAACCTTTACAATTGTCATCACCACGTTTAACGACATATTAAAAATGTTACATTTGGCGCCACAAAGTAGGACACGAAAACCATTCGGTATTTAGGAGAGGAGTGTATAATTTCAGTGCAAATTGTCAGTGCTTTTGGGGGACAGTGAAGTGAAGTGAAATTTTGGAAGGGCTAATTTTTATACGGTGTACTTCGAGATGGCGGATAAGAAAGAAAAGTCTATCGATATTCATGAAATTTCATTAGCTGATATCTTGAGGGAGATGAATAAAAATAGTAGGGAAAGTAGGAAGGAATTCAATGATAAATTTGAGAAATTAGATAAAGATATGAATAAAAATAGTAAGGAGATGAGAGAAGAGATGGGTAGGCTAAATCAAGATATGAGTGAAAAATTAAATAAGCATAGTCAGGAGTTCAATGTTAAATTTGAGAAATTAGAAAAGAATTGTCAAGAGTTGAATTTGAAGCTTGATAAGAATAGTCAGGAAATGAGAGAAGAGATGGGTAGACAAAATCAGGAAAGTAGGAAGGAATTTAATGAGAAGTTTGAACAATTGCATAGAAGTAGTAAAACGATCAACCAAAAGCTGGAAGAAAATAGTAAAAAGCTAGACAGTGTGGTTAAGGTAAATGAAGGATTGAGTAAGAAGTATGATATGCTACAGGAAAGTATTCAGGGGGTAAAACAGGAGATCAGAGGTGAAATTAAGGAAGTGGTAGAGAAGAAGGCTAAAGATATGGTTGAAAAAATAGATAAACAATTAGAAGCAGTAGAAAATCAAATTAAGGAAGTTGAGATAGAAGTTAATAAGAAAGTAGAATCAGTAAAGACAGCCTTTCAGGAGATTTTAGATGAAAGTAGATCGGAGTCCGAGGAAATTTTAGGTAAAGGTTTTAGCAAATTGATAGAAGCGGAAACTAGGCAGATGAGAGAAGATTTTGGGGATAAGATTAAGGTATTGAGAAATGAATTAATGGATAAAGAGAGTAATTTTCAAGAAATGGAGGCGAGATTAAAGAAGCAGATAAGGGAGGAAGGAAATCAGTATAGAATGAAGTATTTAAGTAGTATGAGAGAGACTGAACTGCCTAAGTTTTCAAACAAACAGGGGTGTCCTATGCAGTTCATAAATCAGGTGGAGGATAGATTTAAAGAAAGGCTAAAAGATGGTCAAATTGAATGGAAGATGGTAGTAGAGCTATTGGACCAGGCTTTTATAGGATATACTAAGGGATGGTTTTTAGTATACAAGCATACCTTAATAAATTTTGAAGATTTCAAAAGTAAATTTATTGAAAAATATTGGAATGAGGATATCCAATCACAAATGAGACAGATTATTAATTCTGGCAGGTATCAATCTGGGGAAGGGAGTAATATGACTGATTACTTTCTAGAGTATGTACTCATATGTAAACATCTTGACGGAATGAATCTAGATGGGGATGTGGTAAGGCTTCTCCTCAGGCATTTCCCACCCAAGGTAAACGTGGCTGCTTGTATACAAATGATCACCACAATTCAGGAATTAGAGGGATTGTTAAGCAGATTCGATGCACTCGAAGATTCATACGATATGCCCATATTACAGAATAATCCTGAAAATAATTATTATGATAATAATCAGCAGGATTATAATGGCAGGGGCCAATATCAGAATAGTAGATGGTAAGAACTGTGATAGGCCAGAGAAAGTAGTGATGCAAATTTATGTTAACGATAGTTACTGTTCCGTATGACTTAAATATTAAGTAATGAAGTTTAATATGATTTAAAAGAGGTAGATAAGAAACCTGCTGTGTGTAATTTTAATTCAGTCGTGAAGTTAGGATGGTTAGGGGCGCGTAGTGCCTACGCTTATTGATTTAGATTGACTAAAATCATTTAATTTGGAAGACAGAGGTTGTCATGCTATTGAGCAATTCAGGTAAGTTGAATGTGGGTCCTTAAGCTGCAGGTAAGTTGGAGGAAGTGAGGATTAAATTTTAAAAAGTAGGAAGGTTATTAAAAAGGTAAGTAATCGAAAGAAAGTAATAATTATTATGGCAACCATAATTATGAATATAATGGTAATGAAGATTTAATTCAAAAGTGAGTGAAGATAAGATGATACAGTGGTAATAAAACGAAAGAGTTGAAGAATTAGGTATTGATTTAATAAAGAAGTTTCAGTTGAGGACAGCGAGGTTATCAGTGGATATATTTTGAGAAATTTAGAAGTGGTTTAGAATAGTTATGGTAATGCGTTGTAGGAATTAACCAACATCGGGTTGAAATGAGGAAGTAGTAACTAATTAGGACATCTGATACTTGTTGACAGATATGTGTGTGTGTATGTGTATATTTTCACGTAAATGGACGTGAGTTTGAAGAAGTAAGCCAACGAAGGTAATGCCGTTGAGCAATGTGGTTTTAAGTTTTGGTAAGATGCCAAATGAAGTTGTTTTTTGAGGAAGTTTTTGGTAAGATGCCAAATGAAGTTGTTTTTTGAGGAAGTTTTTGGTAAGATGCCAAATGGAGTTTTAAGAAGTTTTTGGAGGATGAAGTAGGTCAGCGAGGTATATTCCGTTGAGCAATGAGTTTTTTTATGGTGTCTACGGGACTACGTGAAGTTAATGTTGGGAGTTTTTTTTAAGTATATATGGTTATACGCATACATAGAGATTACAAAGGTAATATGGTCCAAGTTTGAGTTACAGTTACGCACGTTTTAAAGATATTACAAGGCTTGTTATCGAGCTAAACCACTTTGTAGTAAAAAGTTACTGATGATTAATAACGAAATAATTATGTGGTAGATTGTTGTCCTACACAGGTAAAAGTAAAGATAATAATTATAATTAAAAGGTTGACATAATATTTACTAATAGTGAAAGGAATTTGTTATAATTCGATGTTTTGAGGATTTTAAAGATAAGTCATTTTTTTAGTCAGAGGAGAAATTAAAGATTTATTTATGTCATACGGAGTTAGTAAAGATAAGTTTAATATTTTGAAGACAAGAATAAGTTAGTAATGTAAGGTGAGTATACATAAGGGGTAATAATAAAGTTTCAATTAAAGGCAGGTGTTATTTACGCATTTAATTTGGTAGAGCAGAGAGTGTTTGAACTGTGTTATAACTCAGGACTTGCTTTATGAAGTGATTTTGGGAGAATATTTGCCAATTAGGAGTGTCGGTGTTATTGACTATCAACTGGAACACTGTCATTATTTTAGGAAGACAATAGTTAGGAAAACAAAGTGTGATGTTATTATTCCAAGGAATTAGTCGAAGCATGTAAGATTTTTTAGCTGAAATTTAGTGTGTTATTGGTCAGTAAGAGGTGACCTGTAACAGTAAGAAGATGTGGGATTATACCACGAATAGGGGAGGTTTTTTTGTATGTGACGTGTGATGTCACGATGAATTGTTGAGAGTTCTGAGAGATTCTGGTGTAGTAGGAATAAGCTATACTCCAGGCGGTCAGAACAAGTAGGAAGTGATGTCTGTAGGACTTAATTAAGAGTTTTGAGAGAAAACTATGTTTTTTTTAGGTATTCAGCGAGAAGTCAAATCATGTATAGACTAAGTTTGAAGTATAAGAGCATTAATATTTTGTGGAACGAAATATTTATTCCGAGGAGTTTGTCATGTGTTTCTGTGAAATAGTTTAGTGATATACGTAATTCAGGTATTGAGTAGTATTTTGTTCTCGTCTTAATCATTTTGTTATGGTAAGTAAAGAATGACAATACAGTAAAGTTATATCTTAACGCTAAGTTAAATTTTATAAAGTGAACGAGAAGTCAGATTTTATGTTTATTTGTGATTTTGAAAATTCAAGTTATTGTTTTGAGAAGTAGTAAAGAGGAATCATGGTTTTATGAGAAGTTGAGAAGTCGTGGAGACTTAGGAAGTATTAATTTGAAAGGAGGCGGCCGTGGCCTAAGAAAGAATTAAGCCACGAAGGCAGGTGAGTAGTAACTTGGATATTTATGTGAACTGTTTAATAACTGCTTTAAGGTATTTCGATGTCATTATGTATTTGGGGAAATTTTTACATGTATGACATATGCACTAAAATTGGAATTGCCTTAGGTATCTTGCTAAGTTATTTTTTTCTTCAATTATTGAAATTTTACTGCATTTGAGTAATCCCTTTATAGAGACGAAAGGGATATTATGTTGATTGTATCACCACATCGCGTGCAGTGATATGCGTGTGCAACGAAGTAATTACTTCGAAGAATGTAAAGTGAAGGGCATTATATGTATATTTTTTTACAGTATATATATATATAAAGAAGAATAAGCATTATGAACATTTGGAAGAATGAGAAATGATAGTACAAATATGTAAAGTGAAAAGAGTATGTTCTTGTATATTTTTGTGTAATGATGAAGAGTATATTGTATGTTGTCTTTTTGGGGGTTATGATATTTATATTTATAGTTTTTTTAATGTTGGATGTGGTAAGAGAAATAATGTGAAATGTCATTTAAATTATTTATCTTAGGGGCGATTGTAACGATTCGATCCCATAGCGGTTATATTTAAAGGGTTATTCATTTATAATTATCATATTTATTATTCTTATTAATTAGTACATCAATGAGATGATTTTTATATCAGATAATTGTAAGCGGTTTTTATTATTATAGTCAGAAATATTTTTATTAACAATTATTTGTAAAGAGACGAAGTAATATATATATTGCAACAAGATTGCCAATAAGGATCAACCCAATGCGTCACAAACTGAACGACGTAGTAATAATTTCACCACGGCAAACTGCGTCATTTTCCTGAGATGCTAAGAAACCCACTATGGTGTAACCAACACGCCATTTTCTACGGTACATACGCGTCAAAGCTGCAAGTTATGAGTCAAGAATGGAGAAGGCTAATAAGAGAGGGAAGCTGTGACACCACGTGACAAGGAAGTCATTAGTACCTGCACTCGACAAGACATTCATTGATCTACAGCTCTCAATGAAGGGAGGAAGCAATAACCTGGCTTCCTGGTATAGCATCGAACTGAGCATACAGAGTCGAAACTGAACGATGTCCTGCCGATTATACTAGTACATAATGGGTTATATCCCTGATCAAGAGTCTTTCTACAGATGGCAACGTATTTAATGAGGATATTTCATAGTAATTGAGATATCACATCGTGTTTTTAAACATATGCGACGTAACATCGAGATCATCGATCATTTCTTAAATATGACGAATCTTCGACTGGGTGAGCAAACAATTCAATAAAACTATCGTCTCTATTATAATTTAACTTCAATTAACTTTCAATTCATTTTAAATGTCCATTTTCTTTTAAATAATTAAACCGCAGTTGGTAAATTAAATTCTTTTTTGTAACTATTAATATTTTGTTTTTGCATATAATAAATTCATTTTCTTTAACTTCATGACTGTAACTTTTCTTGTAGTTAGCACATACTATAGGCAAAATCAATCATACTCCTTAAATAAGTGCTGAATGGTTAGTCAACTCAGTTACACTACGGCCCGGGTAAGTGGTCTCGAACTCTACTGCTGATAGCCGAGGTTAATTCACAAATTTCGATTCACTGTCTTAAATAGGAATCTGGCGCTCAACAACAACTTATTATATTATACTATCGCAGGTAAGGTCACACCACAGTGTATATTATTTATTCTTATTATGTTTGTTAAATCGAACCTTTACAATTGTCATCACCACGTTTAAGGACTTATTAAAAATGTTTCAGTAGTAGTAGTAAGTATTATTCCGTTATTATTCCCATTTCTACGTGGTCGAGGATGACGTGAGATGAGCTTCCTATGTTGCTGATGTTTTTTTACGATTGTCGCCAAGGAGTTATTGAGAGTTAAAATGAGTGAAAATGAAAATGGGTGAGGAGCTAGAAGGAAGCAGCTGTGGTTTATCAGAAGATACCTTCCCAGTATTTATCGGGAGTTGAAAATGGGGAAGACCACGGAAAACCATTTCATGGAGCAAGGAAGGTAAGGTTTGAACGCACTCGTCTTCCGAGCCCAAAGATACCTTGAGCTCATGGCCATGCGCCTTGACGTAGGTAGCTACCACGGTCGGTAATAATAATGTGTTCTAGACCCTGCAGCTTTATAGAAGGCGGAGTGGTGGAATTCTGGAAATCACTGTTGATCGCTCGTAACTCATTACCCAACAAAGTAATAAGTGGACTCATTAGTACTGCTGGGATGTCTGAAATGATCTCTTCGTTATGGATATAATTCCTTGTTCCCAGCGATTAGTCCCAGCCAATCATCCCGGCAGTAGAATACTTTTCTATGCTTAGGATATTGCGTAATCGCGAGGACATATTGCATCATCATGCGAGCGATCACGTGATATGTCTGCAGTGTTCGCGACAAAAAAGTTTGTTTGACATAAATGAATGCCCTTGACCTGCTCTACCCCCACACCAAATTTCAACTCTCAAGGACAAAATAAATTGAATATTGAAAATAGGCTATATTTCCACAATTAGGAAATCTATAAAAAAGTTTGTTTGACATAAATGAAAGCTCTCTATCTCCTCTACCTGTAAACCAACTTTCAGGTGTATAGGACAAAAATGAAAAAAATGTTCAAATGGGGTCTTTGTTAGTGGAAATGTTTTAGGTGTACAAACATTTGAATGAGACTGTACGGGTGCGGCGTTCATGGACACCCATTTGGTTATCCACACGCGTTTGCTTAGTGCTCTGCTTGTGTTAGTAGCAAGAAGAGATTGACCCTTGACCGCTTGAAGCGGATAACCTTTGCTCCGCGCGCGGCTGTTATCGTTCTTTGGCAAGCGCTAGCATGCTGAACGTGGGGGGTCCGGCTTGCTACTCCATATAGGACGTGCAGCTGTTAGTTAACATTTTTTGCGGGCTTGCATGCTCTGTGGTCTCTTTCTGCATACGCTGTTTTATAAGACAAATATATATCATTGACTGCATGAAATGAATATTGGCTTGTTTGTTTTAAATTCTTAACCATCATTATTGAACTCGGATATTATTTTAATGAGAAAACAAGTTTGGATATCAGTTCACAAAGTTTCATTCATGTGATATGTTTAATGAGCTTTTTGTTTCTTTAACATCATAGTATATAAGAGCAAGATTATTATGATGCAGTAGTTACTATTCAACATGTCTCTCTGCTACTCTTTTATTGCGAAGATGCAACATCTGAGAGAGGTTAAGACGCTAGCAGAGAAAGCCAGGATGTTGGGGTGTAATTTTATGGTTTCCTCCTCCAAAATGGAGGAGGAAATTATTGTCAGATCGTTCACTGCGC
Source organism: Meconema thalassinum (assembly GCA_946902985.2). Taxonomy (NCBI): domain Eukaryota; kingdom Metazoa; phylum Arthropoda; class Insecta; order Orthoptera; family Tettigoniidae; genus Meconema; species Meconema thalassinum. Next base: position 278,555,629 of record OX336388.2, read on the forward strand.
TAGAGAGGGATCTCTTCGACGTAGAGATTCTTGGCATCCTAAGAGACGAACGCTACCGCACAGAATTTGTGCTTAACGGGCTAACGTTAACCATTCTGGATGTTATCCTATCCAAAGTGGAAGCATTTAGGGCGACTCCCCCTCCAAATGGAGTATACCAAGACCAAGTGAGGCTTGAAGATCTTGTGCAAAGAGAAGAAAGAGAAGAAGATGGAGAGCATATGGAAGAGGAAGGAGAAGAGGAAGAAGAAGAAGTGCAAATACTATACTAAATGGACAGTGAACGGTGTTTCATATTGAAATGTGTATTTTTTTTTAAATATATTTATTTTAATCATTGTGGTTTACATTAATTATATAATACGAAATAGTGAAAACAAAATGGTATGATCTTCGTTCTTAAAGTGGTAAGTAGTTCTTTTTTCCGCCAAGATGCTGAGAATTGAAGATGCTGTTTGCAGAGTTGAATATGCTAGTGATCTTGTGTGGAAGGTAAGTACAATCAATCTTTTCTTTCTTGAGTGTGTTGGTTTTCGTGAGCTGAAAATATATAGAGACACATTAATAATAATAATAATAATATTTTTGCAATGAATTAAAAAAACTTACATTGTTTTAATTAGAATATGTTTTTGTTCGAAATCCAAGAGTTGTGAGTTCAATCGAATCCTAGCCAAGATACGAAGGCTTGGGTTCCTTTTCTACGTAGTACTCTGTCAACTAAGTAAATATTAGGATGTTTGGTTCGTTGTAACTCTGCTACATAAAATGCCCCAAATATCGGCAAATTTTTATTATCTTTTAAAAGATATGTTCGTGGATTAGTATTTTGAACTTTATAAATTGTAAATAATTCCGTAGTCCAATTAGCTTCGTACGCTTTGGTGAAATGTTTCTTGATTTTTGATATTCTTACAATGTCACCAATTTTATATTTTGGTTTTCTTAAAGTTTCATTATATTGTGTTGGCAAGCGGGGTTGATTGTTTCTTTTTACATCAAGAGGTTTCATGCCAATGCTGCGATGTATTTTGTGATTATACTTTACTAATAACTCAGGCAAAATATTTACCCATCGGTATGAACCACGTGTTGTGAACTCTTTCCACATCGATTCCTTAAGAGTTCGATTAAATCTCTCTACTACACTCGCTTTTAAGGAGCTCCCAGTGGAATAATGCATTAGATTTTGTTTCTGAGACCATGTTTTGAATTCACTGTTATAAAATTCCGTTCCTCGATCAGTGTGAAAATAATTGGGCAATCTTTTACTTTGAGAATAAACAAATTTTAAACTTTTTACAATCTCACTTCCTTTTTTGGTTTTAAGAGGAATTGCCCATGCATATTTTGAGTAAACGTCAATAATGGTTAATAAATATTTAAATCCATTATTCCATTTTGCAAGTTTTGACATGTCCACAAGATCAGCTTCATGGAGGTCATCGATTCCTTTGCTAAAAACATGTCGTCTTTCAAACTTTTTTCTAAGAGGTGCATGAAGTTCTTTTGCAATTTCTCGTCTGATTTCGTTCATAGTTAATTTCTAAACAAAGATTTATAACATACTGTGCATTGTTTTACAAATTATTGAATTTTATTCAATATATCCTGCATTTCTTAGTTCTTCTTCAATTGTAAAGATTTCGCTGTCAAGTCCTGTGTGACCTACAGCTTTCGATGCAATTAATTTTTTAAGTCTTGATACTAATTTGTTTGGTTCATTCCAATGGACAAATTCAATATTGTTTCCTCCTTCGAATTTCCAAATGGCTTGTGGTGTGATGTGTTTCTTTTGGCCATATCCAGTATGCATCGTAGTATTTGTTTCTTCATTCTCATCTGTTGTTTTTATAATTCTATCTATGTCTTCAGTAAGAAGGGGTTCGATTATATTTTTATACTTATGAGATTGTGTTCCTCTCGGAGCTGCATTGCTTGCATAATTTCTTTTATGCACGTTTGAAACATTTAATAATTTCAAATAAGAACTTAAATCACTCCTATCGATTAGAGAGTGATCTGGTACTTTCCTTTGAATCAATTCAAGTAGACCTTCTGTTATAGGAAATTTTTCACCACCAACTTTTATCCACTTTTTATCAAAGAAAACTCGTTCACGTCCCAAGTATTGTTTATCATTTCTTATCGTTATACCAAATGTTCTATCCACGTTTTGTTTAATGAACGGATCAAAGTAGCGGTTAAGTAGTGTAATTATTTTGATGCTATCTCCATCTTCTTCGTCTGAAGTAGCAGTTGATTCAGAATCATCATATTTTTTTTCTTTTTCGATTTTCTTTTTTTTAGTTGACGTTGTATTAGCAATAGCTACAAGCTGATTTAATGAATTTGTTACTGGTTTAAACTTAGTCTCTATATCTAATTCTTGACGTCTAACATCATTTGAAGTGAAAGATACTTGTCCTTAACATCTTCTTTTAAGCGAGAAAGTTTATCCTTTACTCGACTTTCAGCTTTAATCTTCAAGCTCTTCTCCATGACTAAACTAAAATTGTAGTTGTTTTACTTATTTATAGTATATTCAAAATCAATTTGAAGAGGAAGATCATTGGTTTTATGTTTCTCAGGGTCTCTAAGTCGAAACTGTATTTCATCTTGTTCTTCAACTACAATGTCACTGCCATCCAGTTCAATCTCTTGACGTATATTTAAAATTGCATACACAATTGGAGATCTTGGTGAAACAAAAATTGGTTTTAATATACCTTTATAGGGACGTTGGTATTGTATATTATGATTATGAAGCGTTTATACCGGTGAATGGATTGATGGTGCGTTGGAGAATTTCAGAATAAATTTCGATAAGTTCTTTTTCTTTACTTCATCTTGTAATATACCATATTCTTCTTTGGATGCGGTAAAACTTTCGAGTGGTTCTTTGTTAACCAATTGCTCAATATTTTCTAGTTCAGTTTTTAACTTGTTATATTCATCTTTGGATGCAGCAGCGTAACTTTCAAGTTCTTTTTTAACAATATTTAGATTGTTAGCAACACCCTCCATACGAGTTTGTAAATTGCTTAAAATTTCTTTTAGTTGATTAACTTCAGTTCGTGAAGCAGCATAGTGTTCTACAAACCGTTTATTTGTCACATCTTGGTCGTTAACAGGAAACTCAACATTTGTTTGTTTTTGATGTTGTAGATTGTTTACAGTCTGTTTCATTTTTTCAAGTTCATCTCGTGAAGCGGCATATTGTTCAACAAACGTCTTATTTGCAACATCGTTATCGTATATGGGATTGTTTACGTGAGTAATTCGTCTACTCATCATATTTAAAGTCCCACCATCGTCTACGATTGAGAAGTTTTGTTTATTAAATTTAGTGATTAAGTCTTCTAGATCTTTTTGAGAAGCAGCAAAGTTTTCTAAATAATATTGGTTTATTGCATCTAACGAATCGATTGGTTGAGATATGTTTGTTATTCTTCTATTTAACATATCCACAGTTTCATCATCTTTGTTTATATTCAAAATAGATTTTTAATTTCATCGAGTTCTTTTGTTACATGAGTTTTAAGAAAAGAATACGATATCGCATCTTGATTTTGAATTGGATCTTTAACATTTCTTATTCTTTTGTTACCCAAGTCGAGACTATCATCATCAAACGGAAAGTGATCTTCTGAAAATTCACTCACTAAACCATGAATGAATTCTACTCGTTGTAACACTTCGGTTATTCGGTTTTCCAATTATTTTTAATATTCGATGTATGTTGCTGCATTGCAATAAGGTTTACTGCATCATTTGCAGATGATGGTAAAGCTAAGCCTGTGAGACGTTTGTTTTCAAAGTCAAGTTGTTGTTTCTCTATTTTACAAATTGAAAAAATTAAACATTTAAGGTCGTTAATGTTTCGTTGTATGTCTTCTTTAGACTCAATTTTATTTAGCTCATTCAATAACTTCAGTACATAACCTTTGTTGCAAGCATCTTCAACATGTATGGGCGTTCCAACATCTTTTAACCGTTTGCCGTTAATACTTAGATGCCCATCGCTTGTTGTTGTTGTTGTTACTTGATTTCCATATTGCAGTAGCTTATCATCAACATACGATTTAGTTGCAATATCATGGCGTGAAGTTGGTGATCTGATAGACACGTTATTGATTTTGTTAAACGATGTCATAGTTAGGTTGCTAACCACACAAAGTGTATAACGCGAATGAGCATTTAGCTCTTTTGAACTATTATTTATAACTGAAAATAAACATCAAATCCATTGCGATATCGACCATTTTGTAAATCGCTATCTTTATCGATAACCAAAAAGCCAAACTTAGAGTGCTGCCAACAATAAGAACAATTATCGAAGAACTGATCATAGCTCATATCTGTATTTACATGATCGTTATATACATGACGCAAGTTTGTTCCGTCTTGTTTAAAAAGAATTAAAAAATTAGCGTTATCTCTAATTAGTAGGGCCCGGATTTAAAAAAATGCATATGCGCATATGCAAATGCATATTTTGACATATTTTGAGGTTTAGTGCATTTTCTAGACGTAACAGCATATTCCGGTTTATATGTCTGAATTTAAGGACAATTACAAGAACTACTAAAATAAATCTGTTTTGAGCATCCCTAGCTAGTTGCCTATATTATGTGCATCCCTCACGAATTGGTGTTTTCGACACTCTGTGTAACGGCACTTTACTTTCACAACTGACAATGGCAACAGATAGCTTAGGTATGGGTAGGCAAGCTGGTTGGACTTCCCGGAATTCCTTTCTCTACCACAGTAGATAATAATCTCAGGAGTTTGGGCAATTGGTCAGGACAGAAGTATCTTCAGTTCACTAATTACGTTCCAGTTTAATGCTCTGCATCTCAAGTGTTAGTTTCTAAAATGCCTACGGAAAAGAGCAGGAGAAGAGATTTACTAAATCAGTGGGTGTCGGGTAATAGGGACTATTCAACAGATGGTGTCATCGTGTACTGTCAAGTTTGCTCAAAGGAAATAAAATGTGAAAAGAAATTTCAGCTTGAACAGCATTCATAAACAACTGCACATATTAAAGCAAAGGAGGAGTAGAACAGCACACCACAACAACTATTTCTTACGCAGGTAAAGCCTAAGTCCGGTATTCTTAATACATTTTCAAATGATCTTTGTAGGACTTTCGTATGCAGCAACATTCCATGGAATAAATTAAACAATCCAGTTCTGCGGTCATTTCTTGAGAAATATTGTGTAAATCAAAAAATACCAGATGAATCAACTCTTAGGAAAAATTACCTACCTCCGCTTTATGAATCTACCCTGGAATTGATCCGTTCTGATATCGGAAGGAACTAAGTCTGGATATCGGTGGATGAGACAACGGATTCATGTGGCCGTTGCATAACAAATTTCGAGGTTGGTAAATTACATCCAGACGAACCCGGTAAGCCGCATCTTCTTGCTTGTAAAGTACTAGAGAAAACCAACCATAGCACAATAGCAAGATTTGCAAATGATTCTCTGCGACTATTGTGGCCATCTGAAATTGAGGATAATTGTTGTAGAGTGCTTGTACTGCTCACAGATGCAGCTTCGTATATGTTGAAAGCAGCAAAGGTCCTCCAAGTATTTTATCCGAAACTCATACACGTAACCTGTTTAGCGCACGGATTACAGCGCATTGCAGAAGAAATACGCACACAGTTTCCAGCTGTTAACAATTTAATTGGATGTGGGAAGAAGCTGTTTCTGAAATCACCAGCTCGTGCCCAGTTCTACAAAGATTGTCTACCTGAAGTTCCTTTGCCACCTGAACCTGTCCTGACTAGGTGGGGGACATGGTTATCTGCAGTATCATTTTATCAGGAGAATTTTAATGAAGTGAAAGAAGTGGTTACAAAACTTGAAGATGAGCATATTGCGTGTGTCCGTGATGCAAAAGTTGTGTTTGAAACCGCTACTGTTTATCAAGATGTGAATTTCATTCATGCACATTTTTCTAAACTTCCAAAAGCCATTGAGAGCTTAGAATCTTCTGGTACTCCCCTCCATGAATCACTTGATCTCGTTGAGAAAGCTGCATCTTCATTGAATTCCGCTCCAGACGAAATTGGAGAGAAGATTAAATGCAAGCTAGAAAAGGTGTTGAATTCGAACCCAGGACTGAAGAAGATTAAGTTAATTAGTCAATACTTGAGTGGAACTAGGGTATCCTTGCCAGATGTATTCTCCGAAACTTTGATGCCCGTGTATAAGTACTGTCCAATCACGTCAGTTGATGTAGAACGATCATTCTCAGCCTATAAACCCATTTTGACGGACAATAGACATATTTTGACTCCAGAAAACATTGAAAGACTACTAGTTACCTATTGTGATGCTTCTTTTTGCAACAAATCATACCTGTAAATAGGTATGTGAATAAAATTGCATGTTTTAAGTGCATATTTCATTATTTTCCGCGCAAATATTCTAAGTTTTTAGTGCATATTTGCATGCATATTTTCAAGTTTTTAGTGCATATAAATCCGGGCCCTACTAATTAGATTTTTAGGTATACAAGAATATGTTTGACAAAGATAAAATACGTCAACTTCGTGATGACGACCTCCACTGAAATAATCTTTCATGTGTTGTTGTTTATTGCTGGCTACATCATCAAAAACAAATATAGAGTTTTTTCTAGCCATTTCTGGAGGCATAACTTCATCATTATCAGAAAAAAATCACTTTTTATTTCTTTTATAGAGTCCAAAAACTTTTTTAATTCAACAAACTTACTTTGAGCAAGTGATTTAGAATAAATATAAATGTTTTCAAAACGAACTCCATTTTTGTGACATAATAAATTTATCATTACGTTTGTTTTGCCACAGTTCGATGGACCGCAAATGATACATCGAATAGTGTTCGGTAGTAAAACACTATGCTTTCTTTTTTCACTTTTACTCTGGTTTTCACCATTAGTAAATGAAATTACTGGTCGAGTGTTTGACTTCTTAACAAACTTCAGCATGTCTACGTTTACGTCTGAGAATGCACACTGCACAAAAAATCACATCACATCAACATATATTGTTTCCACACGTATCATAACTTGTATTATATGGAATAATAGTAGGATTTTCAGGATTTAAATCAACGTTGCCAACGTAAAACACTCTTAAATATGGACAATATGGTGCCCATTTTTTATGATCATTTAAAGGAATATCATTTTCTCTCCAATTTTCAATTTCAATCTTACAGAATATACATTTCACCTTATCACCATGACCGGTATAATAAAATCCTGCTGATGCTAAACAAAATTCGTTTGGACAGGGAAGAGGCCAATTTTGAAAAGTTTTAAGTCTTTCATATTCAGATTTTAATTCTATGCTAGGAGAAATATTGTTTACGTAAGGGCAAGAAAAAGCCCATTTCTTATGGTCTTCAAATGGATCATCATCTTCTTCCCAATAACTAAGTTGCAGATTACAGAAAGCACACCTGACCATATATCCATAATAGTAAAATCCTGCAGCTGCTAACCATGCAGTGTTCGTAAAACTGTCTGAAGACCAGTTCTTAAATGTTTTTAGCCGATCTCTTTCTGATTTTAAATTCATTCCTTTTTGACTCAATATAATTTGCATTAACTGTTTCTTGTAATACTTTACACAATTAAAATACTTCATGATGATGCTTTACTTCACAAGAAAAAAGATGTTCCCCACACGAAGATTAATGTGAACTAATATGAATCAACAAAACACGCTGGCTAATATGCAAGATTTGCGTGTGTTAGGTTGGCCGAGCGGTCTAAGGCGTTAGACTTAAGATCTATTTTTCAGAAATTGAAAGCGAGGGTTCGAATCCCTCACCTGACAATATTATTTTATATACGTGTGGAGTGAGGAGGTGTTTGATCATTAAAGAAACTTTAATATGAAGTGGTACAAAAACCTTTTCTTCTTTATTCATTTAGAATTACAATTAATACAATTTCATTTCTCTTGTATGAGTGTTGAAGTAATCTCATTATTTTAGTTGTCCTGATGTGTGTGTGTTGAGATGATCTTGTTCTTTTAGTTGTCCAGATGTTTATTTTCTGTAGACAAAAAATATACACTGTGTTAAAAAAGCAAACAAAAACAAAATATGTATAGGTGTCAACAACACTAGTAGATTTAATGAATTACCTTTTATAGATAGCGATGACAGTTATCACATTTGCAGCGAAGATGAAACAGTTGAAATTTTCTTTTTAGATGATCTGGTAGATGTTCCCACTCCAGACGAATTCGTTGTGGCTCATATATAGTCAGTATGTTTATAGGAAAGTAGTTCCAATCAAAGATGGTATATTGGCTTTCACGGCCGGTGAATTAAAACTCAGCAATTCTTCTAGGTTTGTGCCGTGTCTTGTGTGGGGTTTCGCCTAGGACACCAAGCTAGGCTCATCGGCGGGCTCTTGGTGTCCCCGCCCGGACCCCCACAGGAGTGACGAACTGCGCGCCACCTCCCTTTATATAAGGTGCAACTGCACCACTTGACTACGAGAACTAAAAGTTCAAGCAGCCTTAACCTCCCTATGAAGGCTTCCAAAAAGATGGTATATTGGCTTTCACGGCCGGTGAATTAAAACTCAGCAATTCTTCTAGGTTTGTGCCGTGTCTTGTGTGGGTTTTCGCCTAGGACACCAAGCTAGGCTCATCGGCGGGCTCTTGGTGTCCCCGCCCGGACCCCCACAGGAGTGACGAACTGCGCGCCACCTCCCTTTATATAAGGTGCAACTGCACCACTTGACTACGAGAACTAAAAGTTCAAGCAGCCTTAACCTCCCTATGAAGGCTTCCAAAAAGGTGGTATATTGGCTTTCACGGCCGGTGAATTAAAACTCAGCAATTCTTCTAGGTTTGTGCCGTGTCTTGTGTGGGGTTTCGCCTAGGACACCAAGCTAGGCTCATCGGCGAGCTCTTGGTGTCCCCGCCCGGACCCCCACAGGAGTGACGAACTGCGCGCCACCTCCCTTTATATAAGGTGCAACTGCACCACTTGACTACGAGAACTAAAAGTTCAAGCAACCTTAACCTCCCTATGAAGGCTTCCAAAAAGATGGTATATTGGCTTTCACGGCCGGTGAATTAAAACTCAGCAATTCTTCTAGGTTTGTGCCGTGTCTTGTGTGGGGTTTCGCCTAGGACACCAAGCTAGGCTCATCGGCGGGCTCTTGGTGTCCCCGCCCGGACCCCCACAGGAGTGACGAACTGCGCGCCACCTCCCTTTATATAAGGTGCAACTGCACCACTTGACTACGAGAACTAAAAGTTCAAGCAGCCTTAACCTCCCTATGAAGGCTTCCAAAAAGATGGTATATTGGCTTTCACGGCCGGTGAATTAAAACTCAGCAATTCTTCTAGGTTTGTGCCGTGTCTTGTGTGGGGTTTCGCCTAGGACACCAAGCTAGGCTCATCGGCGGGCTCTTGGTGTCCCCGCCCGGACCCCCACAGGAGTGACGAACTGCGCGCCACCTCCCTTTATATAAGGTGCAACTGCACCACTTGACTACGAGAACTAAAAGTTCAAGCAGCCTTAACCTCCCTATGAAGGCTTCCAAAAAGATGGTATATTGGCTTTCACGGCCGGTGAATTAAAACTCAGCAATTCTTCTAGGTTTGTGCCGTGTCTTGTGTGGGGTTTCGCCTAGGACACCAAGCTAGGCTCATCGGCGGCCTCTTGGTGTCCCCGCCCGGACCCCCACAGGAGTGACGAACTGCGCGCCACCTCCCTTTATATAAGGTGCAACTGCACCACTTGACTACGAGAACTAAAAGTTCAAGCAGCCTTAACCTCCCTATGAAGGCTTCCAAAAAGATGGTATATTGGCTTTCACGGCCGGTGAATTAAAACTCAGCAATTCTTCTAGGTTTGTGCCGTGTCTTGTGTGGGGTTTCGCCTAGGACACCAAGCTAGGCTCATCGGCGGGCTCTTGGTGTCCCCGCCCGGACCCCCACAGGAGTGACGAACTGCGCGCCACCTCCCTTTATATAAGGTGCAACTGCACCACTTGACTACGAGAACTAAAAGTTCAAGCAGCCTTAACCTCCCTATGAAGGCTTCCAAAAAGATGGTATTTTGGCTTTCACGGCCGGTGAATTAAAACTCAGCCCGCCGATGAGCCTAGCTTGGTGTCCTAGGCGAAACCCCACACAAAACACGGCACAAACCTAGAAGAATTGCTGAGTTTTAGTTCCAATCAAACTTATTAAAACCTTGAAGTCCATTGTTTCGAAACTTGTTTATTATCGAACACACGATTTTCATGATGCCATCAGAAGAATTTAACCAATGTTGAACAGCATTGACATTAAATTTAGCTCAACTATTGCTTCCCATTGCAAGAGATGGTAAATGTTTTGGACAATCTGTAGGTAAACGTTGGCTATGCTTCAACATTAGATCTGACATTCCATCAATCGTATTAAGATCGATTAATGACCCAGGGGTAAGTGTTTTTAGTGCAAACAAAGAAAATTCTTGTGGCAAATTATACACAACTAAATATTCATATTTATTTTTAATAGAGTCGAAAAAAAGAAGAAAGAGTTTTTTCACAATACGCTGCGACCCATGTTAACACAGGACTGAATGAAGGTATATTGCTGTTATTTAACATACAGTAAGCAAGTTCCAAACTGCCGTTTGGTAGCTTGCGAATGTCTGCAACTATTGGCTGCTTCTTATTCCACGTGTCAGCATCAGTAGAAGGAGAGTTTGTTGTTGTCAATTCCATGATTGCAACTAAAGTGAGAATACATCTTTACTTGCTTGCTTATAACTTAGCAAATATTGGTTTAGATAATTACTTCATTAGTTAATGGTCTGTAAGATATTTGACGATCATGAATAAGAACACAATAAAGAGTTGTATCTTCAGTTATATTCTCACTTGTCTCGATTTCAATTCGCACATCAACTGAAGATGTCTTCACTGCCTCCACTTGCTCAAGGCAATTAATTACAATAATCGGACAATGAGACTTAAATTCATCTCGTGAAACTAGAGTCTCTGAACGAAAATCATCGATCTGATAATATACTGAACCCATATTGATCTACGATAAATAAGTATTCATATTTATTATTATTATTACTGCAGCCCAGGTAGTACGTGAGGAAGTGGACATGGATAAAAGGGAGGCTAGCGTTTCGTAATGATTGCAACAGGAGCAGAGCTGGTAGCTATTCTTTGGGGACGGCCAGATATAGCCGGGTTCAAGGCCAAATTGAGCAACTACTTGCACCAAAATTGGAAGCATAAAGGAATGATCACGAGTCACTTGCAACGAACATACGATTGAATCAGCCAATCACGAGAGACCAAGCCATGATCACGCGATGGACAGCGTCAGTAGTAAAAAGCCCGCGGAATTGATTATCTAAAGAACCGCCGAACGGACTGATCTCCGCACGAGTGCATTGTGACGTTTGATTTATTTGAAGAAGATTGACACCAGTCCCATATTTGTGAGATAAAAACTCTGGAAATTTTTATCCGATTCCACCCCACTCCTCCGTCCCCTGTCAGTTTCTAATAGATAGTTTGGCATGACGCTACTCTAGGTCATTCGTTTTGGAGCCTTGAGAGGCTAACTTCACGCCAGTTTGCATCGTGATTTTGACGCTCTGATATAATTAGAAGTCATTCGTTTTGGAGCCTTGAGAGGCTAACTTCACGCCCGTTTGTATAACGAATTTTAACGCTCTGAATTTAGTTGAAGTTATTTTATTTGTGAGCTCTGAGGAGCTAAATTCACATCAGTCGTAATAACGAATTTTAAAGCTCTAGTACATTTTATCTGAAGTCAACTTTATTTTTGCGAGCTAATATTTCACGCAGTGTGCGTGGTGACTTGTAACATTTTTCTTAAAGACGACCATTTCAGCTATGAGGGGCAAGTCTTGTAACATCCTAATTAGTGCTCACCTGAGCGAAGGTCAACAGTACAGTACGGAAATACCGAGCAAGATAGCGACTGCCTGTGCAGTCAAGATTTTAAACTTATTATCGAGCCAGTGACGTGGTCTCGAGGTGTATATTTTTGTACAAATTTCAGTGTATTTTTCATGTGTTTATTGTGCGTGTATGCGAGATATCTAGGGCCAGTCTTCGCAATTAATCGCATTAGGACAATTTGTGGGCGAATTGAGTAACCTGCAAGCGATTATAGCTAGGTCATAATAATTAACATTGAACTTTTCTGCCGAGGAGTCGATACCAAGATGCTCAACACGTGGTTTGGAGTTGGGATGATCTTCAACGATTCAACGCAGACGACCACGATGGAGTGTTAATCTGTCCATAGGGAAATGGGCTGAGAAGGATGTCTTAAGTTCTACAAGCTGATCGGTGATGTACAACAATTGAATTATTTCAATTATGTAGTTAGATTTGGCCGGGGAACTTTTGCAAATAGTCATGTTTCTTTTCTTGTTGTTTAGAGTTTTCCTTGCACCGACACTAAATGTTTTAAATGTCCATTGGCGCGTGGCCAAAGTGTTTGTTGTATATTTGTTTTTCCCTTGAGTCATATTTAATGTGCGCGGCGTGCGTACGTGATTTTTGTCCATGCAAATGCGAAACCCGTTACACTCGATAAATGGTGCTTTATTAACGTTAATATTTGTGATAGGAATAGGAGGTAATTACTGTAAGATATTTGCTGATCAGGTTATTATTCATATTAGGGTTGCCAAGCGCACCAATTTAAAAAGTAATTTGTAGAACACTTTCGTTCTAATTTTGATAGATTTTTTTGAGTCCTTTTCAGGTTAACTAGTCACGGCATAGAACGGTGGCGCCAGCATGTGGAAATTATTTGTGTCTTTTTATTTCAGGGTCTGTCAAAACCCATACGTGTGATTCTGTGTGTGTTACTGTGTCAAGTGTGTGTTGATTATACGTGAGGAGGGGGTAGAGGTCCGACCGCCCTCATATTTTTGCTGCTGTTGCATTTTTTTTGATGGAAAGACAGGGTGCTCTAGGGAGACCGCTGTTTCTTGTCCATATTTTTCTGACACACACACACACGTATTATTGTGCTTTGGGGCACACTTCTTCGAGATTCGACCCCATGTCCTGGGAGGTCGAGGTTATTGACACGTGGGTTGACAGATATGCAGTGTTCCACAAATCGCCCGTTGTGCCTGTGACTTATTTTGATAGGCAGTCCTGATTGTCCGACTGGCCCCTGTAAGCTTTCATGTAGCAAACCTGTTCATTGTGATGGTTATTTTTTAAGCCATAATTAATTGGGGAGTTCGCCATGTGTGTAACGGCTTATTGTACGTTGTATGGGTAAAATATTGTATTAATAACATAAATGTTGGCTGTGAGCCTATTGCTTTGTTTATGACTCGATTCACGTAATTTTGCATGTGACACCTGTGTGGTGTAGTGGTAGAGTACTTGTAAATTTCGACGGCGGTCATTTGTGTATTTTTTTATTGGTCACGTGTTAATGTACTTGTGTTGATTTGTGTGAGAAGTCCTAAGTTTTTAGGCAGTAAATGTGCTACGGCAACTTGATTCCAATTTCACACGGAAATTTTGTGTTGTATATATTAGGTCTAGGAAGTGTCGGTTTAGATTTAAGTATTGTAGTTGTGTTCCCCCGTGTCGGTCTAGCTCTAAGAAATGCGGATTCGTTGTCTGAATGATTATTCTGGATGATGACGAATCACGCATTCATTGTACACATCGTGATGCATGTAGAACGACATACGCACATACATAGTCACTTTTGTTATTTTATCTTAGGGACACTTGGTCCATGTAATTAATCTCTCCAGAGATTTTGGCCTAGTTTTGGCATTTTTATTAAGTGGGAGTCAGATGGGAGTTCTATTTTGTTAATTGTTGAGTGTAAATATGGTGATTTGTTATTAAATTCATTTGTTTTAACCCTGGCTTCACTCTTTCCTGCATGTTATTTTGTTATATGTTACCCTGCAAGTTAATGAAGCGCCTTGACAACAACTTACGATATGAACCGTTACACCCCCCGAAACTGAGTCTCATATGCTTCTTTGCAAGGGTTCAATACATTACGAAATTTAACAAACATGTCATACAATTCGCTGTAGTCATTTATAGCAATTTCAGAAGTTGGCATTTCATAGGGATAAAAAATTGAATTTAAAAAAACTCTTATAGATTTAATGTTACAATGGTCAAAATAGGAAGAGCACGTATTTAGTACATTTCTTTTAGTTTGAAAACCTAATAAAAATTGACGTGGTTTTTGAGTTTCAGAAGTTGTCATTACAGTCCAACTATATTTAGTTGTTCTAGGAAGAGATGGCAAGACATGAACATCCCATGATCGAAAACCAACCTGAATGGGAATATTTTTCTGGATTAGTTTTAATCGTTTAATTTGTTCTTCGTCTGATAATAATAAAACGGGAATTTTTAGATAAACTTTAAATAACTTGACCTTAGAAAGATCATTTTCGGTTGCAGATTGCAATGCACGTGCGTCACTCGACGATCTGAGAAGTATTAGCTCATGCTTGCAGTTTAAAATCGGCTTTCTATAATCCTCTGCTAAACCTAACAGGTTGCTTAAAGGAAGTATTACATAGAAACGTTTTGTGATACTATCAACAACATTTGCTTCACTTGCTGGTGTTGTTAAAGAGGGAAAATAACCAGCATTTTGTAAAGCTGTATATTCGTTTTTTGAATATGATGCAAAGTATTTTATAGGACTTGTTATACCTAGATGGCGTGTACGATCAATTTCTTTACCATTTAACGTAACGCGAATTTCGCTAAAAAGATTAGCCCCAAAATTTTGTTCAGGATGTGCTGTAGTAGAAGCAGCCGGATTTACGTTAGAAGTAATAATTTGTCCTTCTAAGTGAAGAACACCTTCTGATAATAAAACTATGTTTTCTTCATTTTGAATTGGTATTCGAATTTCATGATTATTTTCGAATTTATTAGCTGAATAAGGTTGGTAAACTCTTTCTTCTCGTCGCACAACTCTGTTGTCAACCTCTCTTTTATCCGTTTTGTTAAACATGTTAAACATGTTAACAGCTTCAAATATAGATAGAAACTAAATAAGATTAACAATTGCATATATATTTATATTGAAATTAAAGTACGCGATGGCCTAAAGACTGTAAGAAATGTTTGTTGTTACTCGATAACTGTTTCTTAGATTTTAAGGTGTGATGGCGTTGTTTTTGTTTTTTTTTTTTGTTTTTTTTTTTTGAAATTTTAGCTGATTGATTTATATTTCTTTTTCGAATCAGAGTCGACTTCTTTTTTTCAAACTTTGAGAATTATATAGTATAACCATATTTGTGAATGTTTTCTAGTAAGCTTACTCAACTAGAATGAAAATATAACAGTATTTCATTACTTTATATAGCAAGATAACGTGCTGGACGAATAATTAATTCTACAGTAAAATCTTCATCTTGCAAATCAATGAGCTGTTGAAGATGATCTTCAAGTTGCACAGATACATGTTGAATAACATTGCTGTTCATAGGTAAAAAATTAATTGTTTTTGGTTGTACAACCAGCAGGAACATGAGCTTTAAAATTATGTAAAGAGTGTGTTGGTTTATGGTTCAAATAAGAACTCGTACCAAGCACAAGGTTGCAACATACTTGAATACTATTAACAGTGTTAATTTTAATCATATATTCAGAATGATGAGTTGTGTTTGCCTCGAACTTTTTATGAGAAAATCCTAACAAATCTGCAATAGAATCTGCAACACCAAAATCTATAGCAAAGTTTTTCGAATATAGTTTACAATAATTGGAGAACACTTTATCATAATTAATATAAATATATGAAGGAAATTTGTCTTTTTCACCTAATAAAACTGATAATAAATGTGCTAGTAATAATTCATTAATCTTTGCTCTTAATTGTTGAAACGTATAGCTAGCATCAGGTATTATTAAAATTGTTGTATCCACATCGTTCACCTTTATGGCTAAAACGTTATTATTTTCGTTAATTTTTACTTCACTTTCGATTCTATTTCGATCAATCTCAATTTCTTTTTTATTCTCTTTAGGGTAAACTTTCTTTTCAATACCTAAAGCCTCTGCTACACTGTTGGGTACACTGAAATCAATATTAAACGGAGAAGACAAAACAACACGGTTGCGTCCTTTTCCATTTATATCCTCTTCCAAATAAAGATTTGTTTTTTGTATATGAATTGTTATAAGTTTCGACAATGGGTGATAACTAAGTAAATCATCAAATGTTGAGGCTAGATCTTCAAATTCACAAATATATGGTGGTACCACTAAATCAATTGATAACAAAAATTTAGTAAAATGAATGCGAAATTTATTATTTCGGTTGGTAACATTTCGAATAGAATTAGATGTATACAGTCCTGCAAGTCCTATTTCAAAAAACTTTGCTCCTACAAGATGAAGCGGGTTCTCCAATGTAACATCAATCTTTGAGCCTTTACCTTCAAGAGTTATCCGTCTTTCGAAAGCCATCTTTGAAATGTTTAAAGACAGTCTGTGTTTCCCTTATTTATACAATACAAGAAGACTAAACATAAATGTCCACAAATCGAAGAAGTAATTGATTGATATGAGTGAAATTATATTGTAGATAACAATTTTTAAGATATGTTAAAATTTCTAATCGTGGTCTTAAATTACCGATACTATCAAAATAATGCACGTATTTACCTCGTTTACTGAAAGCCACCCAATGTGAACCAGATTTAACCATCGGTTCAAGGATAACAATACAGTTTTCATTTTTTCGAGGATGTCTTGGTAACGTATCTCGCATAAAGACTCCTCTAAAATTTGGAATCTTTAATTGATGTGCGTATTTAGCTAAATCGAAATTACTTAATGCTTTATTTGGTATTTGGTTAATTATCTTTTGTATGCAGGAGGATTTAAATAAATGCCTTGACCTGCTTTTCCTCGCATTGCTTCTATCATTCGATTGTGTCTTCATTTCTTTTAATTCTTCTTGTGCAGCATTCGCTTTGTTTATAGCAGACGCTACCCCGGCTGCTCCGCCTGCTAGACCCCCCTAGCCCGACAAGGCTGCAAATATCGGAAATAGGGGTAGAATAACACCTTGCTTTTTCGATGCTCTCTTTTTTTAAATCTTTTCTTGTTTTTTTTAAATTTAATTTTTGTTTACCTCCACCAAGCTTAGACTTAGCTTTCATTATGCCACTGACTGTTAGTGCAGCCGCTCTCTCTCCTAATGATGCGTCACGAGATTTTACACGAGACCAAGCTTTTGAAGATAAAATTTCATCAGCCTCTCTTCTTTTGTTTGAATCTTTATGATTTGCGTAAGCAATGTCGTGCTCTTTGCACGCTTTATCTAATATATTCATTCCTGGATCACCACGGCTCAATCGCTTTTCTAATTTTGTTCCTGGTCCAAAATATTCATATCCCGGAATGTGTAATTCCACAGGTAAATTATCAATAGTTTTATTAAGAACACGACTAATGAATGATCCACTTCCTGATCGTTTATATTGAGTGGCAGAGTTGCTCCTCTTACAACGCACCATTACTAAATGATAAGTTATATAATGTAATTATATATTGTGCCCTTTTAGCAAGAAATATGCCAATCACAGTATACCAGCGTAGCTCAATTCGGAATTTTCGGGGCAGCGGTAAGTTCCCCCACTCTGTGACTCACATATTTTGGATTAAATAGAGGATACACTTGCAAAAATAACAACAAAATCAACTCCTATTTTAACACATTTAATTAATAAAATTAATGGCGCTACAAACACTTTAACAATTTAATCACTGACCCATAATCATCTACTTGTTCCAAATGAACAAGGAATCACAAATATAATAAAACAAATATTGTATTTAAAACATGTGGTTTCCACATAAACCAACAATTCCTACTTAGTCTTACTTCCATAAAGCATTAACAGTAAGTTTTATATAACTCCGAGCTCTTTTGGCTCCATGCTTTACAAATAATGGTGTCATTCTTGTACACCTCAAACTCTATCCTTTATATTTTCTTAATTCTCAAAAACAAATTTATAATTACATTTAAAATTTATGTTAATTATCTAACTCAATATTTTGGGCATGTCCACACATTCAGTTGTTATCATCTCTCTTTATTTTCACAAATATATTTAAGGTAATCAGGAAATCAATTGTGTACTCCAGAGCGTGAAGATACTTGACACAGTCAAAAAACTATAGTTACTCCCGAAACTTAGTTGTCTTCAATTAACTCGTGGAATCCTACGTCCTTACATCATTACAATAGGGATTGTTATTTATCTCTTATATTTTATAAGACCATTATCATATAAGAAACTACGATCTGAACAGGCAAACGAAAAATATCAATCTACAAGGACCTCGGTTCAACGCCCGGGTCGTTAACAACTTTAAACACTCCTGGTGTATTCATTTCTCTTTACAACATCTTACGAGACGGTTTCTGGCCACTCTCACTCTAAGAAAGCTAGACCCTTATACTCGGGCGCGATTTATGACACGTAGGGTGACGGCGACTCCCTGTCTAACCCACGTCAATAGCTTATTTCCAAGGCTTTCAAAACAGACCTTCACATTATATTCAGTTCTGGGGAGAGACCGGGCTTTACTGTACCGTACTCATTCAAACTACTATTCCTTTGGTTCAAAGACCACCTTCGTAACCTTGGCATTTATTAATTATGAGAGGGTCCTCATTGATTGGGAAGATTAATACACATTCAACGACGAAGAATTTAGGGGCTTTTATCATAAGAAGATTCTGCATTCGAATCTCTTCACGTGCCTCGGGAACCATTCCCTTACAGAGGACTTATACAAAATGCGATTTAAAGTCGGCCGTGGCCCATATGACATACGCTCAATAATACCATATATTAGCTCCCTTTCAAATACATACACAATGCCTCGTGATACTACGTCACAAATAGAGGACTTATACAATTATCAATTCACTGCAATCAACTACCCTCCATAAGTAATTTACCAAGTATTTTAACCTCTACGCGTTCCTAGCGTGACATTTTAATATTATTGGCGCTCTTTTGCGCTATACATTATTTTAAGCCGAAATGTCTTCCCAAGAACTGATAAATCTCATTAGTAACAATTCACATTATTTTATTCTTATATTAATCTTTCCGTTGCCGATAAATCGCTCCCTTTTAAAATATTCCATTGAACATCATATCTTATACATACATTAAGGCTTTAACGCTCTTATGTTCACATCAAATTATTTGATCTTTATTTAATATTTCCATACTTAGTTATTATTATTATCTTTATTCTTTACACAAGCTCAAAAGCTATTTCTTTCATGTCTCAACTTTATTTTATTTAAATATCTTTTATGATAATTATTGATATTTCGCTTGCTCTTATGACATTTGTTAAATACATTAACATTTTATTCACTTATTTCCTCTACGGGATTTATTCTTTACATAATCATTTATAATTTCTCAATTTTTTTTATTATTGTTCAGACCGCGCTCTTGCTTATTCAGTATTTATTTATTAAAACACATCCCTTTTACTCAAAAACTCCGGTGGATTTGTACACAACCAATTTCTGACACCAAAATAGAATGAAATTCAGTACTCACATGTTTTTAAGATCGTCCCATGATCTTTATTCTTGTGCGGTGCTTCATTTTGGGCCCACTTTGAACTTTTTACTCCATATTAAAGGAATTCATCTTATGTATAAACACTACTTGACATATATTTAAAACACTTAACATTGACGACATTTTTATACACTGATGTGTCCCTTTTGAACACATAATAAACACTAAAAATATTATTAACACACAATCTTGATAAATTTACACTACAGAATTCTTGATCACTAGGCCGTATTTCTGAGCCTATCACACGTGACCTTCTTAATTTCCCGTTTCCAAGGGTGAAATTTATTCGATGTCGGCTTCCTATCCTGCAGAATATGAAAGTCTCGAAACATCTATTGTTCCCTGGAACCCAAATTCTTCTACTCCTATCCTGGATGAGCGGCTATTTATCTAGCTTGAACGGCTTCTTTGTAGATCTGTTTATCGATCCTAGCGAAAGTCTATTTGGATCGAGGTCTCCTCAATGACCTATAGATTTAGTTTATAGCAGCTAGTACTTCTCGATTCTAGTACTTTTAGAATAGTTCGCCTGCTTTCTGGAGATAATGTTTATATTCTCCTATCTTCTTTATTTGATCGGTTCTAGCACTCCTACGTTTCTGATGTACGTTCCGAACCTTATTCTGTTCTTCCCTTTGTGGGTTCTTTAATTTAGATGACAGTTTATCTTTCTGGTACGGTACTTCCGTACGTTATGATCTATTCGTTCGTCTATTTAACGACCTATCGCCTTTAAGTCCGACGTTCACGGCCTGCTCTGACTATGTCTTACGAACTTTCACTATAACTTGTATACAGTCGGGCCTAAATCCTGTAACTAGGATTTTCCTAATATTTCAATACGGCGATACTTTAAATTTTCTTCTTGACCACTCCTTATGGAGGCAAGCAAGTAGTTAATACTGCGACGCCTATGGCTATCGGATATTACTTCTGCGGTGTAACACAGCGTTTCTCCCCTCAAGGAGTACTAGTACCTGTCTTCGATGTGACGCAGAGTTATGCCCCTCACGGACTGTCGAACTGCATTCGGTGTTTGATGTAGCTTAGTGACGTGCCCTCAGGCCGTTTGAACTGCGTGCGTAGTAACACCCTCTCGGGTTGTCAGAATAACTGCATGTGCTGATGATCCAGCGTCACGTCCCCCTGGACGGATTTGTACTGCGTGATGCGTGATTATACCCCTCACGGGCTGTTCGAGACTGCTTGATTGGCTTGGTGAAGCCCGAAGCTTTATACTATTTCACTACAAAAAAATAAGACTCTAGCCTTTTGTGTGGCCAACTTCTAAAATAATGGTGCCACAAATATAAAAATTATACCTTCCGAAAGCTCGTCTTCTCAATGTCAAATAATCTCATTGCACCTAAGAATCGATCGTGCAATTCGGAGATATTAATTAATTTCTCGTCCTCAGTTGTGTGGGTGTTGCATTTCTTTTGCTTTCTCCCCTCCACACAGGCCTTGGTACTTCCCCAATGACGTCGTCTTGCGTTGGCAGTTTTTTCCTGCGCAATTATTAAATGGTTTCTCTTTACTGAAAAATCTCTCATTCAAAATGATTCACTGTACTGTCCTTGTTTACTCATTATTATACTTGTAAACGGGTTAAATTTAATTATTCCTCTTCTGGCGCATAAGCGGTGTTGTCAATTTCCAGCAACGTCAGCTTGAATTCCGATTCAGGTCTCCTTGTCTAATCCTGGGAAATTTCCACTCGGTTATTAATACTCGTGACTCGCTCCCTTCAGAATGTCAAGAGGGATGATATCATCCTCTCGAACACCTGGTCCTCGTTGGTTGCATAACCTTATACTGGCCTCCTAGCTGGATCTTTCTTAAAGTCACATTAGAATCTGTACGTTTCTTTGATTTCTTCCTCAAATGCATGGATTCGCACTCCTTGGACCCTATAGCATATGGGTTCATCTCACCCTTCCTTAGGATAAATAAATTTTCGAAAAAAATTTTGATGAAATTTATTTTAATTAATTTTGTATTCTTATTTCATCGAATCCATCATAACGTCGTCCGTATCTACTGTTGTTTTGTTTCCTTAAAGTTCCTTCCACTAATTGTGTAGGTTGGGTATACTCTATCTTTACCCTTTCTTTCTCCTTTATTACATTAAAATTTTCTTTTTCAATAAAATCAATTACTTCTTTAAAGTTCCTTTCCTCTCTGGTCTGTGTTTAGGTTGGGTCTTCAAAATTTCCCATTCATTCATTTATTCCCCTAGTGGTCGACTACACTCAGGGCCATAAATTTCTTGACACGTTCGGTGTTTACAACTCTCCCCTCGTCTGGCGCATGCTTCTCCAAACTTGAGTCAACAGTTGGTTTCCTTTCTTCTTTTCTCAAGACAGACTTCAAGTCGGTCTGTTCTCTATTCATTATATATTTTCAACTTAATGACTTTCTTTTAAATTACCTTGCGGGTGCAATTAGCTTTACCCGTAACTTAATTCATTACAGTTCTCAGACTTCAAGTCTGTTACACTTCATTTGATTTTTAAGAGCTCAGTCTGACCTCACCTGACTCTTTCTGGTTATCTTCCCCCTTCCTTATCTCTCTTTGAGATGGTATTTCAACAAATATTATACTTATTTCTCTTATTCTTTGACGGTTGCAAATAGCTTTACCCGTTTGTTCATGATGGAATAATCCTTTTCCTTCACCTCGTATCGAGATGGCATTTCCAAAGAGTATTTCTTTTTTTTCGACTTTTCCAGTTCTTTAGGTCTTTCAGATCTCCTTCTTTTCTCTTCTTTTTATCGCTCCCTTTCTTTTTACGGAGCTTCCAGCTGAAATATGCCTGGGCATCCTCTTTCTCTAAGGCCTCGTATGTTATTCCTCCTCCTTTCATTGTTTCCATGGGGTATCCATTTCCTGGTACACCAACTATCAATGGCGGTCTTCCTCTTTCTTGATTGTTTCCAGAGATGTCTCCTCTCATTTTTTCATTGTTCCCAACAATCTCCTCCTTTTCTTTTAGGGTTTCTTGGCTCTTATTAGCCTCTTTCTCCATTTCTCTAGTCTTTCTTTGGCAATCTTGACATTTAATCATTAATTCGAGGATCTGGGCTTTCAATTTTTCCTCTTCTTCCTTTAATGCCCTTTTATTTTCCTGGTCCTGCATTTCTTCGAAGTTTTCCTTTTCCCTTTCTGTGAAATCTTGAACCTCTGTTTCCATCGGTGCTTCATTGGCATTTTCTATTTTTGTTTCATCTAACTTCTCTGTTTCTTCAGGAATTATCATTTCCGTTTCTTCCTTTGTTATCTCCTGTTCTGAGATTATATCTTGCTCTTTCAGCTCAACCTTTCCCTCAAAATGAGTCTCTTCCGTTTGGAGCTCATTTTCATTTTGGCTGTCCTCCTGGTCTGGACTTACGATTTCCTCTTGAATCTCCATGTCTTCTTCAGGAAGGATCTCCAAAGTTTCCTCAGTTTGGACTGGAATCATTACAATTTCTATTTCTTGTTCGACTTCTCTAATCTCAATTTTTGGCTGTTCTGGCACGGTGACTTCTTTTTCTTCTTCAATTTCGGCTTGTTTTTCAGCTTGGGCAACTATTTCATTTGCCTGACGATTTTGCTCCAACATGTATTCCTCATATCTCTTCTGAGCAGCCTCTAATATTTCTTGATGTTCTGGAATTTTGACCTGTCTTACTTCAGCTAACTCCTGAACGCTGATTATATCCTGTTCCTCGTACATGCTCATACTGAAACGGTACATCTTATTCTTCTCCTTTCTTATCCAATCTTTCTGTTCCTCAACATACTTTTTTCGGTCGCGCTCTTTGTAAGGGATCTTCCACCATATCTCATCCCATGCATCTCTCATTTTCCATAATTTATCCCCTATTTCACTTACTTCATCAACAAATGTAACTATCTGTTCCCACGGAGCTAATTTTATTTTTCCTTCATTCTCCATACGTTTCGCAAATTCCTTCTTCGTTTCTCTTAAAGACTCCTTCACATTGGGGATTTCTTTGGACAATTCCTCTAATTCCTGTTTGGATATCTTATACCAATTTTTACTTGCCCTCTTACGAAGTTTGTCTATCTCCTCCATTTTTTCAGAGATCCTATCTCTTTGTTCCTCAATTCCTTCTTTTATTCTTAATTCACGATCCTTTAAGTTCCAAAGTTCATTCTTCATCCTATAATGCTCGTCTCGTATTTCTACAATTATATCCAAGAATTCTTTTACTTTATCCCATTTCGCCATTTCTACCTTTTCCTGATCCTGAACGCGAAAACTAACGTTCTTTTCACCCGTACTTTCCGAGTCTACTTGAACCGGCATTACTACGTGAGACTTTGAATTACCTTCCTCATTATCATTGTCTGTATTAATTACATTTTCCCTTGGAATCGGTGTACAATTTTCTTTTTCCTTTTCGAGCTCTGAAAGCTCAACATTTACCCTTTTGTCTGCAGACATGTTACCCTCTCTTCGTGTAACTCTGTCTCCAGGTGCACGCATGCTTTCTACAGAAACATTTATAATTTCTTTACTTGGGTACTCTTTCTCACCTGTATTTTTACCTTTATCTGGGCTCTCGGCCCTTACATTCTCAGAGAGCCTCCGCCTCTCTTCACTTAAAAACATCATTGCCGTTTCCTCCATCTCTTTACTGAAATGCTCCCCTAGGCATTCCTTAAAATCCCTTATGGTCAACATCTTATTAGAATACAGTGGGCCGCTAATGCCACCACACTAGTACATGTTTGAGAGATGATACTCTGAATCAGTGTGTCCCAATTTCTTTTAAAAACTTACTTTGGTACGGGTATTCACTTACAACGTACCCTTTTACTACATTTATTAATTTTCATAAACCTTTATGGAAGTATTAAGAATTCAAAATTTCAAAAAACCATTTTTTTCAAAAATGAAAATTTTGATTTTTCGAGAAAACTCGGGTTTTCCCTAGGAAAACTCATCCCTGCGTACTGGGCGCCAAAATTAATGTTCGCTTTGGTGTATGATAAAATCATACAGGCCCCACGTTGGAAAACGCCATGATTAATCATGATTTGCTAGGGGGGGTTGATAATATAATACAGGGCTGCTCGGTATGAGTTTCTAGGGACCCCTGCGGTCAGCTAATATTTTACGTTGTAGTTACACCTATCCTTACTTTACTTTGCATGAAATGACCGTCTTAAGTGTTCCTCTAGTTATTAATCCAGCACATTACTTATACGACCCCCATGTGCCCTTTTAGCAAGAAATATGCCAATCACAGTATACCAGCGTAGCTCAATTCGGAATTTTCGGGGCAGCGGTAAGTTCCCCCACTCTGTGACTCACATATTTTGGATTAAATAGAGGATACACTTGCAAAAATAACAACAAAATCAACTCCTATTTTAACACATTTAATTAATAAAATTAATGGCGCTACAAACACTTTAACAATTTAATCACTGACCCATAATCATCTACTTGTTCCAAATGAACAAGGAATCACAAATATAATAAAACATGTGGTTTCCACATAAACCAACAATTCCTACTTAGTCTTACTTCCATAAAGCATTAACAGTAAGTTTTATATAACTCCGAGCTCTTTTGGCTCCATGCTTTACAAATAATGGTGTCATTCTTGTACACCTCAAACACTATCCTTTATATTTTCTTAATTCTCAAAAACAAATTTATAATTACATTTAAAATTTATGTTAATTATCTAACTCAATATTTTGGGCATGTCCACACATTCAGTTGTTATCATCTCTCTTTATTTTCACAAATATATTTAAGGTAGCCTCCGTGGCTCAGGCGGCAACACGCCGGCCTCTCACCGCTGAGTCCGTGGTTCAAATCCCGGTCACTCCATGTGAGATCTGTGCTGGACAGAACGGAGGCAGACAGGTTTTTCTCCGGGTACTCCGGTTTTCCCTGTCAAAATTTCATTCCAGCAACACTCTCCACTATCATTTCATTTCATCTGTCATTCATTTAATCATTGCCCCAGAGGAGTGCGTCAGGCCTCGGCAGCCGGCACAGTTCATATCCTCGCCGCTAGATAGGGGCTTCATTCATTCCATTCCTGACCCGGTCGGAGACTGGAAGCAGGCTGTGGATTTTCATTTTCATATTTAAGGTAATCAGGAAATCAATTGTGTACTCCAGAGCGTGAAGATACTTGACACAGTCAAAAAACTATAGTTACTCCCGAAACTTAGTTGTCTTCAATTAACTCGTGGAATCCTACGTCCTTACATCATTACAATAGGGATTGTTATTTATCTCTTATATTTTATAAGACCATTATCATATAAGAAACTACGATCTGAACAGGCAAACGAAAAATATCAATCTACAAGGACCTCGGTTCAACGCCCGGGTCGTTAACAACTTTAAACACTCCTGGTGTATTCATTTCTCTTTACAACATCTTACGAGACGGTTTCTGGCCACTCTCACTCTAAGAAAGCTAGACCCTTATACTCGGGCGCGATTTATGACACGTAGGGTGACGGCGACTCCCTGTCTAACCCACGTCAATAGCTTATTTCCAAGGCTTTCAAAACAGACCTTCACATTATATTCAGTTCTGGGGAGAGACCGGGCTTTACTGTACCGTACTCATTCAAACTACTATTCCTTTGGTTCAAAGACCACCTTCGTAACCTTGGCATTTATTAATTATGAGAGGGTCCTCATTGATTGGGAAGATTAATACACATTCAACGACGAAGAATTTAGGGGCTTTTATCATAAGAAGATTCTGCATTCGAATCTCTTCACGTGCCTCGGGAACCATTCCCTTACAGAGGACTTATACAAAATGCGATTTAAAGTCGGCCGTGGCCCATATGACATACGCTCAATAATACCATATATTAGCTCCCTTTCAAATACATACACAATGCCTCGTGATACTACGTCACAAATAGAGGACTTATACAATTATCAATTCACTGCAATCAACTACCCTCCATAAGTAATTTACCAAGTATTTTAACCTCTACGCGTTCCTAGCGTGACATTTTAATATTATTGGCGCTCTTTTGCGCTATACATTATTTTAAGCCGAAATGTCTTCCCAAGAACTGATAAATCTCATTAGTAACAATTCACATTATTTTATTCTTATATTAATCTTTCCGTTGCCGATAAATCGCTCCCTTTTAAAATATTCCATTGAACATCATATCTTATACATACATTAAGGCTTTAACGCTCTTATGTTCACATCAAATTATTTGATCTTTATTTAATATTTCCATACTTAGTTATTATTATTATCTTTATTCTTTACACAAGCTCAAAAGCTATTTCTTTCATGTCTCAACTTTATTTTATTTAAATATCTTTTATGATAATTATTGATATTTCGCTTGCTCTTATGACATTTGTTAAATACATTAACATTTTATTCACTTATTTCCTCTACGGGATTTATTCTTTACATAATCATTTATAATTTCTCAATTTTTTTTATTATTGTTCAGACCGCGCTCTTGCTTATTCAGTATTTATTTATTAAAACACATCCCTTTTACTCAAAAACTCCGGTGGATTTGTACACAACCAATTTCTGACACCAAAATAGAATGAAATTCAGTACTCACATGTTTTTAAGATCGTCCCATGATCTTTATTCTTGTGCGGTGCTTCATTTTGGGCCCACTTTGAACTTTTTACTCCATATTAAAGGAATTCATCTTATGTATAAACACTACTTGACATATATTTAAAACACTTAACATTGACGACATTTTTATACACTGATGTGTCCCTTTTGAACACATAATAAACACTAAAAATATTATTAACACACAATCTTGATAAATTTACACTACACAATTCTTGATCACTAGGCCGTATTTCTGAGCCTATCACACGTGACCTTCTTAATTTCCCGTTTCCAAGGGTGAAATTTATTCGATGTCGGCTTCCTATCCTGCAGAATATGAAAGTCTCGAAACATCTATTGTTCCCTGGAACCCAAATTCTTCTACTCCTATCCTGGATGAGCGGCTATTTATCTAGCTTGAACGGCTTCTTTGTAGATCTGTTTATCGATCCTAGCGAAAGTCTATTTGGATCGAGGTCTCCTCAATGACCTATAGATTTAGTTTATAGCAGCTAGTACTTCTCGATTCTAGTACTTTTAGAATAGTTCGCCTGCTTTCTGGAGATAATGTTTATATTCTCCTATCTTCTTTATTTGATCGGTTCTAGCACTCCTACGTTTCTGATGTACGTTCCGAACCTTATTCTGTTCTTCCCTTTGTGGGTTCTTTAATTTAGATGACAGTTTATCTTTCTGGTACGGTACTTCCGTACGTTATGATCTATTCGTTCGTCTATTTAACGACCTATCGCCTTTAAGTCCGACGTTCACGGCCTGCTCTGACTATGTCTTACGAACTTTCACTATAACTTGTATACAGTCGGGCCTAAATCCTGTAACTAGGATTTTCCTAATATTTCAATACGGCGATACTTTAAATTTTCTTCTTGACCACTCCTTATGGAGGCAAGCAAGTAGTTAATACTGCGACGCCTATGGCTATCGGATATTACTTCTGCGGTGTAACACAGCGTTTCTCCCCTCAAGGAGTACTAGTACCTGTCTTCGATGTGACGCAGAGTTATGCCCCTCACGGACTGTCGAACTGCATTCGGTGTTTGATGTAGCTTAGTGACGTGCCCTCAGGCCGTTTGAACTGCGTGCGTAGTAACACCCTCTCGGGTTGTCAGAATAACTGCATGTGCTGATGATCCAGCGTCACGTCCCCCTGGACGGATTTGTACTGCGTGATGCGTGATTATACCCCTCACGGGCTGTTCGAGACTGCTTGATTGGCTTGGTGAAGCCCGAAGCTTTATACTATTTCACTACAAAAAAATAAGACTCTAGCCTTTTGTGTGGCCAACTTCTAAAATAATGGTGCCACAAATATAAAAATTATACCTTCCGAAAGCTCGTCTTCTCAATGTCAAATAATCTCATTGCACCTAAGAATCGATCGTGCAATTCGGAGATATTAATTAATTTCTCGTCCTCAGTTGTGTGGGTGTTGCATTTCTTTTGCTTTCTCCCCTCCACACAGGCCTTGGTACTTCCCCAATGACGTCGTCTTGCGTTGGCAGTTTTTTCCTGCGCAATTATTAAATGGTTTCTCTTTACTGAAAAATCTCTCATTCAAAATGATTCACTGTACTGTCCTTGTTTACTCATTATTATACTTGTAAACGGGTTAAATTTAATTATTCCTCTTCTGGCGCATAAGCGGTGTTGTCAATTTCCAGCAACGTCAGCTTGAATTCCGATTCAGGTCTCCTTGTCTAATCCTGGGAAATTTCCACTCGGTTATTAATACTCGTGACTCGCTCCCTTCAGAATGTCAAGAGGGATGATATCATCCTCTCGAACACCTGGTCCTCGTTGGTTGCATAACCTTATACTGGCCTCCTAGCTGGATCTTTCTTAAAGTCACATTAGAAACTGTACGTTTCTTTGATTTCTTCCTCAAATGCATGGATTCGCACTCCTTGGACCCTATAGCATATGGGTTCATCTCACCCTTCCTTAGGATAAATAAATTTTCGAAAAAAATTTTGATGAAATTTATTTTAATTAATTTTGTATTCTTATTTCATCGAATCCATCATAACGTCGTCCGTATCTACTGTTGTTTTGTTTCCTTAAAGTTCCTTCCACTAATTGTGTAGGTTGGGTATACTCTATCTTTACCCTTTCTTTCTCCTTTATTACATTAAAATTTTCTTTTTCAATAAAATCAATTACTTCTTTAAAGTTCCTTTCCTCTCTGGTCTGTGTTTAGGTTGGGTCTTCAAAATTTCCCATTCATTCATTTATTCCCCTAGTGGTCGACTACACTCAGGGCCATAAATTTCTTGACACGTTCGGTGTTTACAACTCTCCCCTCGTCTGGCGCATGCTTCTCCAAACTTGAGTCAACAGTTGGTTTCCTTTCTTCTTTTCTCAAGACAGACTTCAAGTCGGTCTGTTCTCTATTCATTATATATTTTCAACTTAATGACTTTCTTTTAAATTACCTTGCGGGTGCAATTAGCTTTACCCGTAACTTAATTCATTACAGTTCTCAGACTTCAAGTCTGTTACACTTCATTTGATTTTTAAGAGCTCAGTCTGACCTCACCTGACTCTTTCTGGTTATCTTCCCCCTTCCTTATCTCTCTTTGAGATGGTATTTCAACAAATATTATACTTATTTCTCTTATTCTTTGACGGTTGCAAATAGCTTTACCCGTTTGTTCATGATGGAATAATCCTTTTCCTTCACCTCGTATCGAGATGGCATTTCCAAAGAGTATTTCTTTTTTTTCGACTTTTCCAGTTCTTTAGGTCTTTCAGATCTCCTTCTTTTCTCTTCTTTTTATCGCTCCCTTTCTTTTTACGGAGCTTCCAGCTGAAATATGCCTGGGCATCCTCTTTCTCTAAGGCCTCGTATGTTATTCCTCCTCCTTTCATTGTTTCCATGGGGTATCCATTTCCTGGTACACCAACTATCAATGGCGGTCTTCCTCTTTCTTGATTGTTTCCAGAGATGTCTCCTCTCATTTTTTCATTGTTCCCAACAATCTCCTCCTTTTCTTTTAGGGTTTCTTGGCTCTTATTAGCCTCTTTCTCCATTTCTCTAGTCTTTCTTTGGCAATCTTGACATTTAATCATTAATTCGAGGATCTGGGCTTTCAATTTTTCCTCTTCTTCCTTTAATGCCCTTTTATTTTCCTGGTCCTGCATTTCTTCGAAGTTTTCCTTTTCCCTTTCTGTGAAATCTTGAACCTCTGTTTCCATCGGTGCTTCATTGGCATTTTCTATTTTTGTTTCATCTAACTTCTCTGTTTCTTCAGGAATTATCATTTCCGTTTCTTCCTTTGTTATCTCCTGTTCTGAGATTATATCTTGCTCTTTCAGCTCAACCTTTCCCTCAAAATGAGTCTCTTCCGTTTGGAGCTCATTTTCATTTTGGCTGTCCTCCTGGTCTGGACTTACGATTTCCTCTTGAATCTCCATGTCTTCTTCAGGAAGGATCTCCAAAGTTTCCTCAGTTTCCACTGGAATCATTACAATTTCTATTTCTTGTTCGACTTCTCTAATCTCAATTTTTGGCTGTTCTGGCACGGTGACTTCTTTTTCTTCTTCAATTTCGGCTTGTTTTTCAGCTTGGGCAACTATTTCATTTGCCTGACGATTTTGCTCCAACATGTATTCCTCATATCTCTTCTGAGCAGCCTCTAATATTTCTTGATGTTCTGGAATTTTGACCTGTCTTACTTCAGCTAACTCCTGAACGCTGATTATATCCTGTTCCTCGTACATGCTCATACTGAAACGGTACATCTTATTCTTCTCCTTTCTTATCCAATCTTTCTGTTCCTCAACATACTTTTTTCGGTCGCGCTCTTTGTAAGGGATCTTCCACCATATCTCATCCCATGCATCTCTCATTTTCCATAATTTATCCCCTATTTCACTTACTTCATCAACAAATGTAACTATCTGTTCCCACGGAGCTAATTTTATTTTTCCTTCATTCTCCATACGTTTCGCAAATTCCTTCTTCGTTTCTCTTAAAGACTCCTTCACATTGGGGATTTCTTTGGACAATTCCTCTAATTCCTGTTTGGATATCTTATACCAATTTTTACTTGCCCTCTTACGAAGTTTGTCTATCTCCTCCATTTTTTCAGAGATCCTATCTCTTTGTTCCTCAATTCCTTCTTTTATTCTTAATTCACGATCCTTTAAGTTCCAAAGTTCATTCTTCATCCTATAATGCTCGTCTCGTATTTCTACAATTATATCCAAGAATTCTTTTACTTTATCCCATTTCGCCATTTCTACCTTTTCCTGATCCTGAACGCGAAAACTAACGTTCTTTTCACCCGTACTTTCCGAGTCTACTTGAACCGGCATTACTACGTGAGACTTTGAATTACCTTCCTCATTATCATTGTCTGTATTAATTACATTTTCCCTTGGAATCGGTGTACAATTTTCTTTTTCCTTTTCGAGCTCTGAAAGCTCAACATTTACCCTTTTGTCTGCAGACATGTTACCCTCTCTTCGTGTAACTCTGTCTCCAGGTGCACGCATGCTTTCTACAGAAACATTTATAATTTCTTTACTTGGGTACTCTTTCTCACCTGTATTTTTACCTTTATCTGGGCTCTCGGCCCTTACATTCTCAGAGAGCCTCCGCCTCTCTTCACTTAAAAACATCATTGCCGTTTCCTCCATCTCTTTACTGAAATGCTCCCCTAGGCATTCCTTAAAATCCCTTATGGTCAACATCTTATTAGAATACAGTGGGCCGCTAATGCCACCACACTAGTACATGTTTGAGAGATGATACTCTGAATCAGTGTGTCCCAATTTCTTTTAAAAACTTACTTTGGTACGGGTATTCACTTACAACGTACCCTTTTACTACATTTATTAATTTTCATAAACCTTTATGGAAGTATTAAGAATTCAAAATTTCAAAAAACCATTTTTTTCAAAAATGAAAATTTTGATTTTTCGAGAAAACTCGGGTTTTCCCTAGGAAAACTCATCCCTGCGTACTGGGCGCCAAAATTAATGTTCGCTTTGGTGTATGATAAAATCATACAGGCCCCACGTTGGAAAACGCCATGATTAATCATGATTTGCTAGGGGGGGTTGATAATATAATACAGGGCTGCTCGGTATGAGTTTCTAGGGACCCCTGCGGTCAGCTAATATTTTACGTTGTAGTTACACCTATCCTTACTTTACTTTGCATGAAATGACCGTCTTAAGTGTTCCTCTAGTTATTAATCCAGCACATTACTTATACGACCCCCATGTGCCCTTTTAGCAAGAAATATGCCAATCACAGTATACCAGCGTAGCTCAATTCGGAATTTTCGGGGCAGCGGTAAGTTCCCCCACTCTGTGACTCACATATTTTGGATTAAATAGAGGATACACTTGCAAAAATAACAACAAAATCAACTCCTATTTTAACACATTTAATTAATAAAATTAATGGCGCTACAAACACTTTAACAATTTAATCACTGACCCATAATCATCTACTTGTTCCAAATGAACAAGGAATCACAAATATAATAAAACATGTGGTTTCCACATAAACCAACAATTCCTACTTAGTCTTACTTCCATAAAGCATTAACAGTAAGTTTTATATAACTCCGAGCTCTTTTGGCTCCATGCTTTACAAATAATGGTGTCATTCTTGTACACCTCAAACACTATCCTTTATATTTTCTTAATTCTCAAAAACAAATTTATAATTACATTTAAAATTTATGTTAATTATCTAACTCAATATTTTGGGCATGTCCACACATTCAGTTGTTATCATCTCTCTTTATTTTCACAAATATATTTAAGGTAATCAGGAAATCAATTGTGTACTCCAGAGCGTGAAGATACTTGACACAGTCAAAAAACTATAGTTACTCCCGAAACTTAGTTGTCTTCAATTAACTCGTGGAATCCTACGTCCTTACATCATTACAATAGGGATTGTTATTTATCTCTTATATTTTATAAGACCATTATCATATAAGAAACTACGATCTGAACAGGCAAACGAAAAATATCAATCTACAAGGACCTCGGTTCAACGCCCGGGTCGTTAACAACTTTAAACACTCCTGGTGTATTCATTTCTCTTTACAACATCTTACGAGACGGTTTCTGGCCACTCTCACTCTAAGAAAGCTAGACCCTTATACTCGGGCGCGATTTATGACACGTAGGGTGACGGCGACTCCCTGTCTAACCCACGTCAATAGCTTATTTCCAAGGCTTTCAAAACAGACCTTCACATTATATTCAGTTCTGGGGAGAGACCGGGCTTTACTGTACCGTACTCATTCAAACTACTATTCCTTTGGTTCAAAGACCACCTTCGTAACCTTGGCATTTATTAATTATGAGAGGGTCCTCATTGATTGGGAAGATTAATACACATTCAACGACGAAGAATTTAGGGGCTTTTATCATAAGAAGATTCTGCATTCGAATCTCTTCACGTGCCTCGGGAACCATTCCCTTACAGAGGACTTATACAAAATGCGATTTAAAGTCGGCCGTGGCCCATATGACATACGCTCAATAATACCATATATTAGCTCCCTTTCAAATACATACACAATGCCTCGTGATACTACGTCACAAATAGAGGACTTATACAATTATCAATTCACTGCAATCAACTACCCTCCATAAGTAATTTACCAAGTATTTTAACCTCTACGCGTTCCTAGCGTGACATTTTAATATTATTGGCGCTCTTTTGCGCTATACATTATTTTAAGCCGAAATGTCTTCCCAAGAACTGATAAATCTCATTAGTAACAATTCACATTATTTTATTCTTATATTAATCTTTCCGTTGCCGATAAATCGCTCCCTTTTAAAATATTCCATTGAACATCATATCTTATACATACATTAAGGCTTTAACGCTCTTATGTTCACATCAAATTATTTGATCTTTATTTAATATTTCCATACTTAGTTATTATTATTATCTTTATTCTTTACACAAGCTCAAAAGCTATTTCTTTCATGTCTCAACTTTATTTTATTTAAATATCTTTTATGATAATTATTGATATTTCGCTTGCTCTTATGACATTTGTTAAATACATTAACATTTTATTCACTTATTTCCTCTACGGGATTTATTCTTTACATAATCATTTATAATTTCTCAATTTTTTTATATTATTGTTCAGACCGCGCTCTTGCTTATTCAGTATTTATTTATTAAAACACATCCCTTTTACTCAAAAACTCCGGTGGATTTGTACACAACCAATTTCTGACACCAAAATAGAATGAAATTCAGTACTCACATGTTTTTAAGATCGTCCCATGATCTTTATTCTTGTGCGGTGCTTCATTTTGGGCCCACTTTGAACTTTTTACTCCATATTAAAGGAATTCATCTTATGTATAAACACTACTTGACATATATTTAAAACACTTAACATTGACGACATTTTTATACACTGATGTGTCCCTTTTGAACACATAATAAACACTAAAAATATTATTAACACACAATCTTGATAAATTTACACTACACAATTCTTGATCACTAGGCCGTATTTCTGAGCCTATCACACGTGACCTTCTTAATTTCCCGTTTCCAAGGGTGAAATTTATTCGATGTCGGCTTCCTATCCTGCAGAATATGAAAGTCTCGAAACATCTATTGTTCCCTGGAACCCAAATTCTTCTACTCCTATCCTGGATGACCGGCTATTTATCTAGCTTGAACGGCTTCTTTGTAGATCTGTTTATCGATCCTAGCGAAAGTCTATTTGGATCGAGGTCTCCTCAATGACCTATAGATTTAGTTTATAGCAGCTAGTACTTCTCGATTCTAGTACTTTTAGAATAGTTCGCCTGCTTTCTGGAGATAATGTTTATATTCTCCTATCTTCTTTATTTGATCGGTTCTAGCACTCCTACGTTTCTGATGTACGTTCAAAACCTTATTCTGTTCTTCCCTTTGTGGGTTCTTTAATTTAGATGACAGTTTATCTTTCTTGTACGGTACTTCCGTACGTTATGATCTATTCGTTCGTCTATTTAACGACCTATCGCCTTTAAGTCCGACGTTCACGGCCTGCTCTGACTATGTCTTACGAACTTTCACTATAACTTGTATACAGTCGGGCCTAAATCCTGTAACTAGGATTTTCCTAATATTTCAATACGGCGATACTTTAAATTTTCTTCTTGACCACTCCTTATGGAGGCAAGCAAGTAGTTAATACTGCGACGCCTATGGCTATCGGATATTACTTCTGCGGTGTAACACAGCGTTTCTCCCCTCAAGGAGTACTAGTACCTGTCTTCGATGTGACGCAGAGTTATGCCCCTCACGGACTGTCGAACTGCATTCGGTGTTTGATGTAGCTTAGTGACGTGCCCTCAGGCCGTTTGAACTGCGTGCGTAGTAACACCCTCTCGGGTTGTCAGAATAACTGCATGTGCTGATGATCCAGCGTCACGTCCCCCTGGACGGATTTGTACTGCGTGATGCGTGATTATACCCCTCACGGGCTGTTCGAGACTGCTTGATTGGCTTGGTGAAGCCCGAAGCTTTATACTATTTCACTACAAAAAAATAAGACTCTAGCCTTTTGTGTGGCCAACTTCTAAAATAATGGTGCCACAAATATAAAAATTATACCTTCCGAAAGCTCGTCTTCTCAATGTCAAATAATCTCATTGCACCTAAGAATCGATCGTGCAATTCGGAGATATTAATTAATTTCTCGTCCTCAGTTGTGTGGGTGTTGCATTTCTTTTGCTTTCTCCCCTCCACACAGGCCTTGGTACTTCCCCAATGACGTCGTCTTGCGTTGGCAGTTTTTTCCTGCGCAATTATTAAATGGTTTCTCTTTACTGAAAAATCTCTCATTCAAAATGATTCACTGTACTGTCCTTGTTTACTCATTATTATACTTGTAAACGGGTTAAATTTAATTATTCCTCTTCTGGCGCATAAGCGGTGTTGTCAATTTCCAGCAACGTCAGCTTGAATTCCGATTCAGGTCTCCTTGTCTAATCCTGGGAAATTTCCACTCGGTTATTAATACTCGTGACTCGCTCCCTTCAGAATGTCAAGAGGGATGATATCATCCTCTCGAACACCTGGTCCTCGTTGGTTGCATAACCTTATACTGGCCTCCTAGCTGGATCTTTCTTAAAGTCACATTAGAAACTGTACGTTTCTTTGATTTCTTCCTCAAATGCATGGATTCGCACTCCTTGGACCCTATAGCATATGGGTTCAATATATATATATATATATATATATTTATATTTATTTATTTCAGGAAAATGGGAATGGTGGGGGGAGGAGTTGTAAATAATACACACAAATTTTGGGTTATTATTTATTCTCTTTTTCATAAGCAAAGGAACACACAAAAATTAGTATTATTAACAGAATAAAAGTGTGTGTGTGTGAAAGAAATAAAGTAAGTAAGAGAGATGAAGTGCTTTAATCTCAAATTTGTTTCTAATCATTTTTCAGAGAAAAATGACCAAACGGTAAAGTAACAATTCCGTTTTCAGCTATGTGTCTTTTATCATCGTTTGATGAAATTGCCAACTTATTTTGCCGAACAGTAAATACAGAATGAGATTTTGAAATTATACAAACTTGAACTTTGCTGGCTTGATCTCTGTTATAAAGACACTTTCGATACTCATCAATATTCATAGTTTTACTCACGCTCTTCTTAATGCCTTTAGTCTTACACAAGCTATTCATTTCATCACACAATTTTATTGCATACATTTTGGGTCTTAACCCCACAAATTCTTCAACAATCCTTCCAGCATGTTCATCTTTCATTAAACCAATTTCACCTTTATTTTGTCTGACAATGCCAAAAGGATTGTTTGTTTCATAGTTTCCAGTATCAAACAAATTTGAATGCTGTTTTATGAACTCATAAATATCATAATAGAATATATACATGAAACTATCTGTGTCTGTGTATAACAACCTCACATTTGATTCAGGATTTTCTAAAATAACATTGTAATGAAAGTCATTCATTTTACATTTAGACAAATCGACTATAGATGCACCAACATATACTGGTTGATTGTGAAAAATCTTTAGTCTGCTCATCTCAATGTCCATACATTGTTCATCGAATATAATTCTATGTTTAAAATTAGCCTTAGCTATTAAAGACTTAGCACCATAGGCTCCATGTCATTTGGTAACCCATTGCATTATTCATCAATTTATAAAAAATAAAAAATAAAATCATTTTTTGCCTGTTTTCGTTTCTCTGTGTTTACATCAATATATGGTTTTAGCCAT
Source organism: Meconema thalassinum (assembly GCA_946902985.2). Taxonomy (NCBI): domain Eukaryota; kingdom Metazoa; phylum Arthropoda; class Insecta; order Orthoptera; family Tettigoniidae; genus Meconema; species Meconema thalassinum. The sequence continues at coordinate 278,593,178 of OX336388.2, forward strand.
TGACTCTGATTGAATTCGATTATTCTGTGAATACGTTCTAATTTCATTCCTAGTTGAATACATTGCTTTAACATTCTATAATGCAAAACATAACGTTCTTTATTATCTAGGGTAGCCATTAGCTTTGTCAACTTTTCTGGACATAGAGGGTAATCTGAATGTTTGGCATGTAATTCTTGAGGATAACTCAAATCTACTTCCAAGATATATCCGATATCTGAAGTATCATCAATATTTAAAACATTAAACTCTTCAACATTTGCAACCCATTTAAAGCCATCTGTTGGAAGATATTCCATCATAGCATATCCATATAAATTATGAACATCAAAGTACATTATGTAGGACTCTTGTTTTTTCTCATCATAAGTTTTCATATACTTATTATTAGCAATCGCATGTCGTGTTATACACTGAACATTACCTCCTCGAATAGATCGTTCAAAAAAGTGTAGCATATCAATATCTTGAAGCAATTCAAGTTGAACATTGGTTATCTTTTTCATTGCACACTAAGACATAGATGGAGTAGTGTAAAAATGAGCTGCATCAATGCCATACGTCTCTATGCCATTCGATCTAAAATTTTCAAAGACATCTGCCAAAAGAAGTGTGTCTACTTTTAAATACAAATCGGCGTATTCTCCTAATGTTTGACAGGAAAACGTTTCCCACACCGATTGAGCAAAGTCACACTCCTCGTTCGATATTGTATGATTATAATTGTAATTTAAATTACAACTATTGTGTGCGCTTCCTCTATATTTTCCAGTTATGTGACAATGATCGCGTACTTGAGTTCATTATCTGCAATCGGTTTCTCTCAAATATGACAAATTTTACTTATCAAAAATAATCTTTCTTCATTTTCCGTCATCTTTAATATCGGTTTAGCTGATAAATAATATGTTTGAAGTTTATCTACAATACTATAAAGTTCCTTTACAAACAATTCAATGCAATTATTTCCCCTAAAGAGTTTAAAACTGCACAAATCACTATCAAAATTACAATGAAGGTATAAAGAAATGCTGTAAGGAATAAATTTATGGGTTAATGTAGAGTTAGGAATGTCACTATTTGGAAAACAAGAGGAAATAGGAGACAAAACGCATTCAGTGTCTGCATAAATTATAAATCGAACTGTATCTTTAAATTTTAATTCTGTAAAATTAACAAATCTTTGTTCGTCAGTTGGCAATATGATTTTTGCAACAGGAAACTGTTTACAGTCTGCAAAGTGAACATTTAACTCATCCTCAAGAAAATAATATGACAAACAACGTCTACATATATAAATCCGTCTACAATTGCAAGTGACGCTTGAACGCACAAGGCGAGCAAGATTTCTAATTAAACAAAAGTGATAACTTTCACTGTTTCCAATCTGCAACATCAATAAGTCCACACTCCTTTCATATACTTTATCTGATACATACAAAGGTACAATAGTAAATGTTTTTTTTCCCTTTTACTTCGTTTGTTCCCATACACACCCATTTGTTTTCATCATATTGTGCTCCATACACATTCACAGAAATATTGTTTTGATTTTCAAACTTGTTTAAATATTTCATTTGCATTGGAATTGGAATATCATCTAAATTTAAAACATCTCTGTAATTAGGATAGGAATAAAGATGATTCACGTTTCGCGTTTTTGGATACAAACCAGCAACCACACTCCACGCAAAACAAGCTTCCTTTGTATCATACAAATTTAGCACTGCATGTTTATTGACTATTACATCAGGCAATCTACTAGTATTGGACATTCCTACTTGAAATCCAACATATTTATTTATATTAATTCTCAAACTATGATTTTTTTCTAAAGCCCACCCAGAGCCATTTGCTTCAAATTCGCTCATTTTTGTCAATGTACCTTCAATGATATGATTATTATAAAATTCATTTAAATCAGTATACTCGAAAACTACTTCATTTTTGATAGCAAAATATTTTGTTTCTGATATGTCGCGAAGCACATACTGTGCACACAAAACTGAATTCACCTTTAAAGCTTGTACAGTTAACGCTTTCTTAGTATACTTTGTAAACCAAATATTAGCATTTGCTAAAAATTCGCGAGGATCCAAAAACTCATTCTTAACATTTGAAACTGCAAGTGTGTACACTCTAGAATTGAATGCCGTTTCAATTAACTCACAGCTTAAGAAAGATTCATCCTTTATTTGAAGTGCAATTTCTTCACAATTCACAGCTTGTTGCAATATGTGGTTGCTAATAACTCTCCAACATTCAATCAACTCATCACTGTTCTCAATCCAGTCCGTTTGAGTGTATTCCCCGATTTGGTATGATATTGAAATGGCACCGTTTAGTTCACTTCTAAAATTAGAAACACTTTCAAATGCATTGTCCAATTGGTTTCTTATATTTTCACTGTTATTATTATGTATTACAATATCAACCTTTCTACGTTTGCTAGGAGGTGTTGCCATTGTTGTCTAAGCAATTGTCCAATTTGCACTGTTGTTAATACACCACCAGCAGTTGCTGTAACATCGGCTCACCATAAACCTATAATCTTTTAAAGTGTATTCAAGCCATTGAGATAAATTGCTGCCTGTAATCTCCAGCGAATAATGAATGGCTTCAAAGGGAAATTCGTCCTGAAGTTTACCAAGCAATTTGTATCTATACTCATTCAATTTTGTTACTTCAAAACAAGTGATGGAAAATTCAATTTTGTAAACCTCATCAAATGTATTGTATCCGAAGAAACAAATAAAATGTTCATCTTCACATAATTCTTGTAACAAATATCTTAGAACTGTTTCTGTCACCTCTCGCTGACTATCATCTGATTTGCTAACATTAGTAACGTAGACTGAAAATGTTGAAATTCCACTCGAAGATGTCCATTTGTTAAAACAAGCTTCTTTCTCATTATGACTCACCTCATTATCATCTTCTCCTTCTTATTCTTCTTCAGACTGATGAAAGCATACACGATGATACTCTATTACCGGGTGCGATCGATGTTCAGTTCCACTCAGAAAATTAACAGTTTTCCACTTCATTTTGCTGTTCCTTTCATTAGTTTTTAGATAATCTGAAAAAAATAAACAAATTAAGAAATAATAGGCAACTATATATATATATATATCATTCGTTATATCAATCAATACATATGTAATCTGCATATATACACACATCAAAAAAAGTTTTGCATCACCTCGGTTCCCAGATCTCCGGCATATAGACGTTGACTGTGTATATTGTATCCAAGATACAGTCCCTTTGACTGTTCATAGATGTCACTAAAACTGCTCAAAGATGTAAACAACCATGCATGAGCAGGGCCTATTAGACGGAGGGGGTACGACAGCCGATCAGTTCCAGTCATTCCACCAGGACGAAGGTACGCTGCTCATGTTGTCTGTAGTTCTACCATGCCTAGAAGGTCAATACCGCAGTTCGATCGCGTCCGCATTGTTACTTTGTGTCAAGAAGGGCTCTCAACAAGGGAAGTTTCCAGGCGTCTCAGAGTGAACCAAAGCGATGTTGTTCGGACATGGAGGAGGTACAGAGATACAGGAACTGTCGATGACAGGCCTCGCTCAGGCCGCCCAAGGGCTACTACTGTAGTGGATGACCGCTACTTACGGATTGCCGCTCGGAGGAACCCTGACAGCAATGCCACCATGTTGAATAATGCGTTTCGTTCAGCCACAGGACGTCGTGTTTCAACTCAAACTGTGCGCAATAGGCTGCATGATGCGCAACTTCACTCCCGACGTCCATGGCGAGGTCCAGCTTTGCAACCCCGACACCATGCAGCGCGGTACAGATGGGCCCAACAACATGCTGAATGGACCCCACGGAATTGGCATCACGTTCTCTTCACCGATGAGTGTCGCATATGCCTTCAACCAGACAATCGTCGGAGACGTGTTTGGAGGCACCCTGGTCAGGCTGAACGTCTTAGACACACTGTCCAGCGAGTGCAGCAAGGTGGTGGTTCCCTGATGTTTTGGGGTGGCATTATGTGGGGCCGACGTACGCCACTGGTGGTCATGGAAGGCTCCGAAACGGCTTTACGATACCTGAATGACATCCTCCGACCCATAGTGCAACCATATCGGCAGAATATTGGAGAGGCATTTGTCTTCATGGACGACAATTCTCGACCTCATCGTGCACATCTTGTGAATGCGTTCCTTCAAGATAACGACATCGCTCGACTACAGTGGCCAGCATGTTCGCCAGACATGAACCCTATCGAACATGCCTGGGATATGTTGAAAAGGGCTGTTTATGGACGTCTTGACCCACCAACCACTCTGAGAGATTTACGCCGAATTGTCGTTGAGGAGTGGGACAATTTGGACCAACAGTGTCTTGATGAACTTGTGGATAGTATGCCATGACGAATACAGGCATGCATCAATGCAAGAGGACGTGCTACTGGGTATTAGAGGTAGTGGTGTGTACTGCAATCTGGACCACAAATGCTGAAAGTCTAGCTGTATGATGGTACAACATGCAATGTGTGGGTCTCATGAGCAATAAAACGAGCTGAAATGTTGTTTGTGTTGATCTCTATTCCCTTTGTATTTAAAGGTTCCGGAACTCTTGGAACCGAGGTGATGCAAAACATTTTTTGATGTGTGTATATTCACCAAAAATTTACAGTTTTAAAACAACTTGATGTGAGCGGTTCTTCAACCCCAAATACACCAACATCAGTTTGCCTCTAAGTGAGTTTAGTTCATCGATCTCTGATGCGCTTAGTTTTGCAAATACTTCTGGTAGAAATACACTTGTTATTTCACCTTCAATGATAATGTCCACCACTATTTTTCTTCCAAATCTCGTCTCCACAGCCCGAATAATTTGGACCACAAACGGTAAATAAATTATTAGTTCTGATAGTTTCTTATTAGAATACTCAACGCAAGTGGCTAAGTTATTGAACTTCGTTAGAACATCCATCACACACACAATTTGTTCCTCGTCGTTGACTTTCTTTATTTCTTTCACACACACACTCTCTTCGCGCAAACGTAGAAGTTAAACTCATCCACGCACACATGCATTTATATATCCTTCACCCCCACCTACACTCAAGAAACCAAATGCTACAAAACAAGCTTCTGACGCAATCATCTCATTATATTTTTATCACTATTACTTAAAGAAGTCAAAGATTACATTCTTACCCGATGACGTTAAAGGTCAACCACGTCTCACGCGAACACTGCAGACATATCACGTGATCGCTCGCACAGCTGCAAACTTGCACGGGTATCAGATGACGTCAACACCCATTAATTTTTATCTCCATCGCATAAATAAGTCAAAGGTTATCTGCTTCAAGCGGTTACCCAAAGGTTATCTGCTTCAAGCGGTTAAAGGTCGACCTCTTCCCACGCTAACATGTGCACGTGCACGCTGCACGTGCTCACATCCGCATGGCTATCAGATGATGTCATGATGATGCAATATGTCCTCGCGATTACGCAATATCCAAAGCATAGAAAAGTATTCTACTCCCGGCTACTTTCATATTATCTTACCACTGCGTGTTTCCAGCTTTCACTTTCGTATGCAGGAAGGACATTCGTCACCCCCGAAATAGTGCAGTGGTTTGCCAGTAGATTCTTGTTCGGACCTCAGATTTTCGATGGAACAAAGAATGAGCGCACTCTTGGCAACTTTATAGGTTCTTTCTTTCTTTCTTGTTTAATTCTCGAGCCCTGAGCCAATGAGTAGAATAGTCTCGTAACATATTCCTAACACGCCATAAGAGTTCTCGGTGTAAACCCGCCGCAGGGACTCAAACAAAACTCGCTCATCCATTATTATTTGAGCGAATGTTCACCATTTTAAACTCATTTCTGCTTCAAATGTTTAAGAGTTTGAGAGGCAACTCTCCCAATTCATTTCCAAGAAAAGAGGGGTGAGTTTTGTTCGCCTTGCGGAATACAATATCTCGCGATTGATAGGGCATTGACCTAGCTTATTCTTAATCTACTGCCCGCCTCATTGCGTAGTGGTTAGCATACTTGGATGTCACCGTGGAGACCTACCCTGCCAAGAAATTTAATTGTGGTCTGAGGGCAGGAACGGGATCCACTCAGCCTCGTGAGGCAAAACTGAGAAGAGCTGGGTTCGATTCCCATCTCAGCCATCCTGGAAGTGGTTTTACGTGGTTTCCCTCTTCTACTACAGGCAAATTCCGGGATGGTCCCTAACTTAAGGCCACGGCCGCCCCCTTCCCAATATTCACATGCATTATAAATACACTACTACAGACGCCACAATAGCACAGGTTTTCAGACAAATTCTACACACACCCAAGTACACGGGGTAAATGACCGCGATGTCACAAAGCCCCTAAAAGAGTCAACAATAACATCTTAATCTACTGGCATAGCCGAGTGAAGATACGAAGACACAGATGCCTTAGAGGGCTAGGTGAAATTTCTATTCCGAGGGTCTGGGCCTAGAACGGGATTCGTGAGAGTTGTTAAGAGGATCTGATTTCGAATCTCTCCTTAGTTTCTTCTGCATTGTTTCCCACTGCAACTCCTGGCAGATGCTGGTGTGAAACATAGCTAACGCCCAGGACAAAGCTCCTTTCCAAACTTACCTCAGTAAACACTAAAGTAACGCGTTATCTGACATTACACGGACACACAAAACAAGAACATGAGGTTGGTGACCATTATGCCCCTACCCTGTAAACAATACAACAACAAACAGAGTTTCAAATATAACACCTTAATCATGAGCGTAATAGCGCAGCGGTCAAGCTGCTTGCCTCCCACCAAGACGGACCGGGTTCAACTTCTGGATAATACAAGTGTGATATGCAAAGTGAAATGCAGTGTTTCGGATTCCACGTCTAAACGGATCCTATTGGGAGGTTAAGAGTCACGTGAAACTACAGACTTACTTCCGTTATCAAATTTATGAAGTAACAGTAGTCCTTAGGCCACATTACTCATGCAATACATTCCGTGTACGTCACTAATTTCCACATAACAAGACTTGACTACCACTGTGGAAAATAATAATTTTGTAACCATTTCCTACCGGCAGCGGTGGCCGAGAGCACTAACACGCTACCTCGTGCCTCGCTGGCAACGGGATAACGTGGGTTCAAATCCCACCTTGGCCCCCCTGAAAATTGTTTTCGTGGTTTACCATTTTCACCACCGGGCAAATACCGGTCCAGCAGGTCCACGGTCGACTTCCTCCTGACCCCCATTTCTTAATTAGACCCAAGTTAGCGGGCACATGGGCGATCGGCCTGGCACCATAACCAGTTATATTTGCTGGCAAAGTGTGTTCAGCTCCCAGACACCATCCTTGCGACGGTAGAGGAATGATCCCTCGCAGAGTCCGGGTGAAGCCGACCTTGGGGGATTACCATTAATTCTATTATTTTCAGTTATTCGCAAAACACTCAAAGTATGAACATTCATTTCCCAACCTGATATCTTGTAACATTGATGAAAATGTGTTGTTTATTGTCGCTTGTGGTTATGCAATTCTTATTTGTTTTAGTTATTTTATATTTAGATCAAGAGTTTAGTGCTTTTTCGGTCGGTCAACACGAATGTACCCAAAAGAGCTGGGTTATGCCCTAATCCTGAAAAAAATACATGAGATTAATATTTTATTATCCATATTGGTCCGAATTGAAATAGAATTCCACTTGAAAAGACGCAACGAAGTTAGTGTATTAAGTGGAATGAGATTGAAATGAAAATCCTCAGCCTGCTTCCAGTCTCCGACCGGGTCAGGAATGGAATGAATGAAGCCCCCATCTAGCGGCGAGGATATGAACTGTGCCGGCTGCCGAGGCCTGACCAGGGGGTGTCAACCAGATAGGGATTATTTGGTACCATCGGTGTAGTTGCGCGGCCAGCCATATGGAACGCTGTATATCGTCTTGCCAACATATGCATGATACACGTTGTAATTAAATTGCAAACATATCACTATATTTAGTCAATAAATATACACATAATTCCTAATTGACGTTTCCTTGCAATTATCTTGCTCACAGACGATAATTACGGCACTTATCATTAAATAAACATTATTTTTGTCGGTTGGCGGCATTGCCTTCCAGCACACTACTTCTGTTCTGTTCAAACATGGCGGTGTATTTACATTTTCTGTACATTACAGCAATATTTCTTCCCCAGAGTTTTCGATTGATTTCGCCTTAAATAGGGGCCGATAACCTAGATGTTAGGCCCCTTACAGCAACATTTATCAATATCAATCGCCTTAAATACATGTGTTTCTTGATGTTCTGTGAAAAAGAAGTGCCGTAATCTTGGCGTTTTCAATTGGATGTAACCTGTAAACCAGTACCGGTATTTCCATTTCTGTTGTAAGTACCGATAATGCATTATGTATTATTCAATTGATTTCTTAAGAGAGTGCTGATATTATCGATAGGATTCTTATGAGAGCCATGCATTATTATTTGTGGACTTCCGTAGTCGTAGAAAGCTAGATTTAATGACTTTAATTTAATTATTTTTTTGTTAGATTTTGTATTTCATGGTTTCTGTACCTCATTCTGTATATTTTGTATGTAGGTTATGGGAAAACATCACTCAGAATCTTGTGTTCTTGGCTGTAAAAGTAGAGGTTGGAGATACGCTCCTTTCATCGCTTCTCAGTTGATGACTCAAGGTATGTATCAATAATTAGGCTATTCTGTAATTATTTAGTCAGATTCCTTTGATGGCACTTCTTAAATTAAATTTAAAGTGATGATCCTCACGTCCTACGTGGAGTAATCGCCACTGGGAGGGAGTATGGGAAAACAACGCTCAGGACAGCTTCTGTCAGTGCGGGGAATCAAATCTCCAACCTCCAGAGTTGCTGCAGCCCCCCATTGGGGGCGCTATGCTCCCAGTTTATATCTTGGTTTAGAGTTCCCACATTTCTATACTCACGGCAGTGTCCACATGAAAACTCCACAAACAATTCGATCTTGAAAAGGAAGCGTGCTAAAGCTTGAAAATGTGACGCATCTTGTTCTGCCCCTCGCTCTGAGCACTATACCGCTATTGCGTGTTCAGAAACAGTCAGCAATGCTGTGATTATCCTACAGTCAGCTCTCAGCTGTAACTGTTTAAAAAGAAAATTAATTGTTTTGTAAAATAGACTTTGGGACTACCTTGCGCACCCTCTCGATAACCTCTGTCTTGCTGTCACTGGCAGTACTTCTAACTACTGTAGTTCTACATCTCAGCCCTAGATGGGTGAAGTGTGACCTTCACTGCCCGGAGTAGAATGTACTTTTTATTAATTAATTCATTAATTTTGTACACTTGAATTAATCGTACAGCATGTGGGCTGTAACATCTAGGCCTACAATGACTACGATGCGACTAAAATAACCTAATCAATTTGTAAGCGACTTGAAGTGTTCGAAACTTGTAATTACTGTCTAATTAGGTCTACTCACTCGGCCAATTTGACAACTGCCATGTTTTAAGTTTTTTTTAGTAAGATCTCTTGATCCAAAACCTTGACTTAATGAAGCTAGTTATTTTTATTGGATGATGTGTGTAGGCCTAATATGTGGTTCAATTTTGTTTTTGTGTGGGGTGAGGTATACCTCCCACCTACACCCACTCCCCAAATATCAAGCTGGAGGAATTTTGGGTATTAGTGACCCATGTGGACTCACATGTGGATTAGTTACATTAATCACAGGCTTAAAATATTAGTTATTTATTGAAAGATGAGGAAGGCAGTCCTATGGGTTGGATCAATCATAGATGTCCATTACATTAATAAATAGCTTCTGTGTTTTACTAAAATAAAGGTAGCGCTAAATGAACATAGAACGAGCGATAACATTCTCTATAATAGATGAATTAGCCAAAATACCTTATGAAACGATGAGAAATAAATCAGGGAGCGATGTTTTAATAGAAGTTTCCTCCTCTGCCGTCTGTGACCCACCCAGCCATCCCAAATAGGATCACAGCATATAGGCTATAGGCTAGCGAAAATTACAGCTGTGGGTGCCATTGTTCAAATCAATCATCTTCAAAACAGTACCATAACAGTACTGCCAAACAAAGAAGTGCCCAGTTTAGTCTCTAGTGTGCAGCACTCGGTTCACTGCTCTTAATTAGGCTAGTGTGTGCAATATTTTCACTTCTCTGTAATGATTTTTTTCCCACGGCTGAAATGAGTTATTTTTATTACATGCTCTGTAATTATTATGCAGTATATCGCTCCGCTGTAATAAATATGTATAATTTTTTCGTACAACATTGGTTTTGATAATGGTTACAGCCTAACGCATCCCGATGAACTACTTTTTTTGATCAACAGTGATTTTGTATCCCAGTTCTTTTTATCAACAGTGATTTTGTATCTCGCATGTTGGCAGCAATGTGTGCGCCTTGGTGCGTGCCGCTAGAGTGAGCGATGATGACAGTTGAACGAGATGCAAGCGCTGTCGAAACATGGCAGCCGTTTTTAAAATATCAATAAATAGAAAAACATATTTACGTACTTTAGCACATCATGAGGTTCGGTAGTGACCAGGGTTCCTAATTTCAATATGTAATATCGCCCAGAAGATGAAACAAGGACACAAGGTATGTAAAAGTTACATTCATGTCTGCTGCAAGTGTATAATCCGCGTTCCACTTACATTCAGAATTAAGGTAGCACTGAATGAAAGTAGAACGAGCGATAACTTTCTCTATAAGGGGCCGATTATATTCTTGTAATTAGTGTCGATGATTTTCTGTAACAGAGAGATGGATACAAGACAAATATAATTGGTTTATTATATGCCAAAGTAATGGTTGATATAGGCTAGCTAGTATATTTATTCCATGTTACTTTACCTAGGTATTAATTCTGAATGAAAGTAGAACGCAGCTTATACACTTGCATCAGACATGAATGTGACTTTTACATGCCTTGTCTCCTTGTTTCATCTTCTGGGCGATATTACGTAGGCCTATTGAAATTAGGAACCCTGGTCACTACCGTACATCATATATATGTGCTAAAGTGCAGGGTGCCAGGAAATGTTCTCTGCAGATGCGAGAGGTTGCGTCATCAGTTTAGTTCGCAGCACGGTGTCCCCGATAGGGCGAAGGCCACATGTGTGGGCTGTGAGCTGTCGAAATCGTCAGTGCGTATAGTTAGATTATTGGAAGAGTGCAACAGTATGTTATGAATGGCTGGGTGAGTATAAAGTTTACTGTTTGTTATGATACAAGCGACAGCCGTGCTGCCAACGTAACTGGTGAATTAATCTCTCGCAGCAGCTTGTAGGCACTGCGGACAACATACCCTGGCGCCCAGAATGTAAATATGTGTTTCTATATTTTGCTCTTTTAAAAACGGCTGCCATGTTCCGACAGCGCTTGCATCTCATTCAACTGTCAACAAGGTCCACTCTAGCGGCACACACTGAGGCGCACAAATTGTTGCCAACATGTGGGATACAAAATAACTGTTGATAAAAAAGTGGCATACAAAATCACTGTTGATAAAATAATCATTGATCTGGACGCGTTAGGCTGTAACCATTGTCAAAAACCATTGGAATGGACGAAACGAAGGTTAGAATGGTCAGGTGTTGGCGAGGTTGGTAGTACTGTTTTGATGATAGTTGATGTGAACAATGGCAGCCACAGCTGTAATTTTGCCTATATAAGTCGTGATTCTTTTTGGGATGGTTGGGTGGGTCACAGAGAGCGGAGGAGGAAACATCTATTTAAACTTCATTCCCTGATTTATTTCTCGTCGTTTCATAAGGTATTTTGGCTAATTTATGTACTATAGAGAATGTTATAGGTGTATTATCCAGAGTAGGGATCTGACAGTTCGGCGGAGAACTGTTGAACTAAAGGCAGCGGTGCCACGAATGCTGCTGGCTACCACGCGCATACTTCCATCCTCCCGCTCTTTTCCTCATGCTCATAATATCATTAGCACCGTTATTACATTTATTACTTTTTTATTCAGATGGTTTTCAAAATCTAAACAAACCAAAGCTTAAATCTGTTCGGTGCAAACTGTAAAACAAAATATTAGCCCGTCAAATTGAGGAGAGGCCTAAATTATTGTAATGAATAGCAATAACAATATTACGAATACTATCATAAAGCAAAAATGATCAAAGCGAAACGACAACACGTGATTGTTTCCGTGATTTTTAGTTATTTATATTTCCTGTAGAATAAGTTTCAAGTCACAAGTAACACACAATTGTGTTACAAAATATAGGCTCATTGTGTAGACTATTAAGTCACCCTTTAGAAGACAGAAGCTAATCACAGTAGTCTTACTAATTACAAGAGCAGAGGCGGTAGCCTACGTTCCTGCGCGCGACTGAATGGAATTAATGGTTCGCCTGATGCTCAGAACTGACACTAACACTGCTACATACATAAATAACGGTCTCTAATGAATTATAAGTATAAATGTAAGTATAAAGTATAAATAAGTATTTTTTTCTTTCTTTTAGCGTATGGCTTTTAGTGCCGGGAGTGTCCGAGGACATGTTCGGCTCGCCAGTTTTGTAGCTGCTTCGAGACGGACACCCAATGGGTGAGCTACAAGTACCGTTGGGGAGGAAAGTTGGAAGGGAAGGGCGAGGAGTTGGAAGGTAGCGGCTGTGGCCTATAGTGAGGGACCAACCCCGGCATTTGCCTGGAAGGAAGATGGGAAACCACAGAAAACCATCTTCAAGGTTGCCGGCGGGGGGATTCGAACCTCCACGCCTCCCGGATGTGAGCGACTGCTATTAGTCATGCCGTAACCACCACGGCTAACTCACCCGGTTAAATAAGTATAAATCCTACATGAAAAAGTCATTAACGAATTAAATCAAACTATTATAACTCATTAAAACAACAGATTATGAAACGCAGCTAGGTGAGTGTGCACTGGAGGCAACCAAACAAGCGACTGATCGGCAACAAGTACGTGGTGAAATAGCATTATTCAAATCGGCAGCGCTGTATAGTTTCCATGGCAACAAGCCATGCGAGCGATCTAGTCGTCAGCTGTTTTTGCCCAGTGGTGCTGAATTGTCAGATTCCAACTCTGGAAAATACACCTATAGGTAGTGAGTTATTGTTATTTCAAGGGGCGGAACTACGTGGCCATCTGCCCCTTATGGAGAATGTTATCACTCGTTCTACTTTCATTCAGTGCTACCATAATACCACATTGTGGTGTGGTAGGTGCCACTCCTAAGGTCCTGGGCTAGTTTCCAAGTAATTTAATTCTGGTCTGAGGGTTGGAACGACTCACAATCAGCTTCGTGAGCCAGAACTGAGAAGAGGTAGGTTCGATTCTCACCTCGGCCATCCAAGAAGTGGTTTTCCGTGGTTTCCCCACTTCCACTCCAGGCTAACGCTGGGATTGATCCTAACTTAAGGCAATGATTGCCTCCTTTCCACTCGTCACCTGAATTACAAAAAGTAGGCTATACTGCTCGGGTCCATTTTCCATGTTCTGTGAACTTGCGGGGCGAGGAGAAAGAGCAGGGGAGGGTCAGGCGAGAAGAGAAGGGCCTGTCAACTGCCCGCCGTGATATCTGGTATTCCTTTCTATTCCAATAATGCTAACTTAGGGCTGTTGCTCAAACCACTGTGGTGTTACGAATGAGTGAATCACCGACCAATGTATTTGGTTCTGTACTATGCACGGACCAAGGAACCTCATCACTCGTCAATACTTCTGCGATGCACATTTCTCTCAGGTTCACGCAGCTTAGACCCGAGCAGTACACACTACTACAGATACTACAATAACACAGATTATCATACAAATCCTACATAAGTTACTTCCAAATACATGGGGCTAAATGAATTAATATCAACAACACAATGATTCTACAACAAGAGATTCTTTTTAAATGTAGTTATAGTAGGTGCAACCATACACATATCAGCAAATTCAAGTTCTCCATTTGAAGCATTCCATATTTTATTAAGTTTACTGTTTCAACATACAAACTTGCATGTGTTGTAGGAATTTGCTGTTCATCAGTGTTAACCATGGCATAAAGGAGGGAAGAGGTTCATTATCCTGTGCTATAGCCTACTGTTATGCCTTGGCAAGAAAGAAGAAAGGAACATGCCTCAACACGTACTTTTAGGAGGACCAGATTTGATTTCTGTATTTTTGCAAAGTATGATCTTGGCTCTCGCTGTTATTTTTCTTCGTTGACAACTTTTTAAATAAAACATGATGATTTCTAGCAGTATTGAGTGTTTTTCTTGTTTTTCGTTGAAAGTCCTTTTTCTCCTTTCCCCTTCACAGGATGTCATAGAATTTACTGTATTAGTGTGCGATGATTTTTTGATGTACTTACTGTATTTCACCCTGTAAAAATTGGCGAACTGGATATATTTTAAAAGGGAATATGAAATGAACTACTGTGTAGACATTTTGTAATATCCAATTATTTTTCTGAAATTTCAGTCTCCCAATGAATTTGGCACTAAGTACACTAACAATTTTAGTGTGATCTGGTTACACCACCTGTTTACTTAGCATTCACTCTTAACATTTTACTGTTATTGTTAACAGCATCAAGCATTTTAAGATATGAATATTCTCCCTTCCCAGTACTTTTCCTTTGCAGTTTATTCTATTAACTGATTGGCTATAGGCCTAATTAGGCCTAATGTGGTTAATTGGAAGGGACCATATTTTTAAGGTGAGTAGTAATATGCTGCAGGCCTTTTAGTAGCCTAATTCTTGTCACCAATGCAATATGCTCCAATTGCAACTGAAAGAAATGTAAACATGTAAATTATTGATGAGGTCATGTCCTAAAATAGGGGCAGATGACGTCGTAGTTTCGCCCCTTAAAACAACAATAACTAACTAACATGTCCTAAATGCTGTGATTGTTCATTTCAGAGTTCAGGAATTCACAATTTCCCACTTAGGTATTATTCAAAAAAAAAATGTTATTGGTATTTTGATTGTGATTTATTTCTTGTTGATCATATGATTATCTCCACACTTAAAAAGTGCTATAAATATTGGGAAGATTGTGATTTTCGGAACATTGAAGTGGGCAGAGCATTTAGGACGAGAATATTTAGTGGAACTGGGGAAGGGGTGGGGTAGGCTACCCGCACGCCGTGCTACACGTCAACTAGTACCGCGGTCAAACACCAGACAGCGCTGAAGTCTTAGGTGCCAAGTATTAGCATGGCTGTCGGCTATCTGTAGTAGTAGGTAATCTGTGGGCCTGACGCACTCCTCTGGGGCAATGATTAAATGAATGACAGATGAAATGAAATGATAGTGGAGAGTGTTGCTGGAATGAAATGTTGACAGGAAAACCGGAGTACCCGAAGAAAAACCTGTCTGCCTCGGTTTTGTCCAACACAGATCTCACATGGAGTGACCGGGATTTGAACCACGGACCCAGCGGTGAGAGGCCGGCGTGCTGCCGCCTAAGCCACGGAGGCTTTAAGTGGAATGAGATTAATAATTGTAATTTATTTCAGGATTAGGGCATAACCCAGCTCTTTTGGGTACATTCGTGTTCAGCACTAAACTCTTATTTACTAAGGCAACACTGAAAAAATGGCTTCAAACCCCATAATACTTAGATCAATTCTTGTGAGCCACAAAGTCTTATCCTATGCCACACTCCCACGTATTCTTAAATTATTGTTAAGTTGTTGTCCCAGTGAACAGCTTGAGTTTAAGCTCAGTGAACTTGCGGGAGGTGGGAAGGGAAGGGCCTGTCTATTCCAATATTGCTAACATAGGGCCGTTGCCTAAACCAGTGTGGTGTTGCGAATGAGCGAGTGGCCGAACACTGTATTTGGTTCTGTTACTACGCACGGATCACCCTTCCATCTCCCCTCCCCCTCTACCGCCCACATCTCTCCACATTTATATCAGGTTCACAGAGCTTGGACTTGAGCAGTACTTGGGTGTATGTGTGTAATCTGTCTGTGTTGTTGTGATGGCTGTATTAGTGTGTGTATTTGTAATTCAGATGAGGTTGGGAAGGAGGCGACCTTGGCCTTATGTTAGGAACCATCCCGATATTTGTCTGGAGTAGAAGTGGGGGGAAAACCACTTCCAGGATGGCTGGGGTGGGAATCTAGCCCACCTCTTCTCAGTTTTGCCTCACGAGGCTGAGTGAACCCCGTTCCAACCCTCAGACCAGAATTAAATTTCTTGGCAGAACCGGAAATGTAACCCGGGCCTCCGTGGTGACAGCCAAGAGTGCTAGCCACTACGCAACTAAGCGGAGTTAAGAAGGTACACTGTCCAGTAATAGCAGAACACACAAACCATTTATCTAATTTAGAAATTACCTGAAACACGCACAGTGTATAAATATGTGTAATTAAATATCATCATAGATAGCTTTGAAGCCATTTTCCAGTGTTGCCATATTGACTATTGCTATTGTAAATCTTTCAGTCAGTTGCCACAATATAATTCCAATTAGAAGAATATGCGAAAAAAAAAGCTGAAAAAATTGTATCTGATTAAGATATAAGCTTATATTTGTTATAAACTAGAGAGGAGGAAGAAAACTAAGGGATGACAGGTTTCCCTCGTCAAGCGAGCATCATCAGATCCAAAACTTATCAGTAGCTAACCGGTAACTGGTATTATATAATATCCTCAGATTCAAAGAATTAATCTTCAGACTAATACATGAAAGTCTTTCAACGTACAGATCTTTTTTAGATAAGAAAAGTTGTTATCTGAGCAGATTATAGAGATTCCACAATTTCAGATAATTCTCCATATCAACACATTAGCAGTAGACAAACAATGTCTTTGTATGTTGCAGTTCTAGCTTTTTACCATCATCTCAGCAGAGTACTCGTAGGTCATTTCTGCATTAATTTACAATTTTACAGCAGTTTAAGGTTTACTGCTTAAGTATATCACAGCAATAGTAGCTACCGTACACCTTCATACATTAGTTAGTTGAGTGAGACTGTTTATTGATGAGATTGTCAATTCTCAGTCTTACAACATAGTACTGTAGGTACTATATATCAAATAGTTCATTTTTCTGATGCTTAATGCTTTAGCAGTTTACTAGTAATAGTTGCCACACTTTCTAAGTTTTTGATGGTTGTTAGTATTTGGAGGGAAGTGACCTTTTGTGGGTGTCATTGTAGGTTTGGTAGAGTTTTGAAGAGAGATATAAAAATTTGGATCGGATGATGCCCGCTTGACGAGCGAAACATATGTTTTCTCCCTCTTCTTTAGTCCAAAACAATTGACATGTATTTTTTCAGGTTATTTTTCGCATATTCCATTAATTGGAGTAATGTGTTGACAGACTGAACAATTTTCAACATCAAATAATATCCATAACCCACAGTGGGAGCTAGAGCAATTGTTTGTAATTCTTGTCCAACTCTTGTGGTGTAAATGCACCTCAAATATACTGTACCCCATACACAATATGCCTTATGTTTATTTGTAAATACTCATTAGTGACATCTGTATACTCCTTACAATGCGGTGGGTGAGTGGTCCCAAGCTTGCAGGCTCGCTCCTGGCCGTGGTAAGTGATTTCTGAAAGACGGAAAAAATACGACACGCATGTCATACGATGTTGGCATGTCAAAAGAACCCATTTGAATTCAGTAGGCCGTGTTCATAATGGCAAAATTAATCTCGGGAGTTTCCGCCAACACAAAGTTCCTCATTTCTCTACTAGAAAGCGCTATAGTGTCCAAGGAGCTTAGATATCTAACCTCCTTGACCTTCATAGTGATTCAAGGAACAACGAAATTCGACATGCAAGCTACCCTCTGGGTGTCAAATTACAAAGCTTGCACCCGGCACCCGAGGCCATATGATATTATTATTATTATTATTATTATTATTATTTTCGGTTTATACAGAACATATAACACATTTCTGGTATATTACAACGTAACTATATGGGCTTCAGTGAACCAAAATATAGCTACGGAAACAGCAACTTCTAAGCTAGAATTTCGCTACCCATGAACTTCCGAACGATTCTGGTTGTCGATAGAACTACTGCCTTCTGCATTAGTTTGTAGAGCCCAGTATCCAGATCCAGTTCTTTAAGGCCTTGGAGCAAGGTACTTGGGATCACGCACGTACTCGAGACAATGATAGGTATGGTTTTCACTCGCTCTACATGCCATTATTATTATTATTATTATTATTATTATTATTATTATTATTATTATTTATCATTTAGACTTTCACGGCCCGTGTTACTATTCATAATGTTGAATTTTGGTCTTATGCCGTGTTTATTATATTAAAATTCGACGCGTTTCGAAAGAAATGCCTTTCTTCGTCAGGAATAATCTGGAATACGACAATGATTGCTAAGAGAAAGCAACAAATAACATATAGAAGGTGCCCAAAGATGGACGCCATTATAGCCCCATGTTAGGGACAACGGAAAGCAGCAGTGAATTACTTTCTCAGAGTTCTGATAATAGGTAGCCAGGATTCACTGAGATTGTAGCCGGTGTCGCGGTTGAAATTATCTGGGTGTTTACGTATTTCAACCGCCTCCCTGATGATTCTGGGACGATATTGCTTTATACAGGCAAGAACATCCACTCCTTGGAACATGACATCATGGCCAGGTGTTAAAGCATGATCGGCAACAGCTGATTTATCAGGTTGAATAGGCCTGATACATCTATTATGTTCCTTAATGCGAGTGCATATTGTTCTCGAAGTCTGCCCGATGTAAACCTTGCCACAAGTACAGGGAACTCTGTAGATACCCGGTTGTTGCAATTTAGGCAAACTGTCCTTAGTTGGTCGCAGGAGTTGCCTAATCTTAACAGAAGTTCCAAATACAGTCCGTATGTTGTAACGACGCAGGATTTCAGCAATACGATCCGTCGTGTTATGTATGTACGGAAGGTAAGCAGTTCCTCTTACATCTCTTTTCTCAACTGACGTCCTATTATTATTTGTTGGTTTCAGAACCGTAGAAATCAAAGCCTTGATATAACCGTTGCTCTCAAAGGTGGTTCGCAAGGTATTAATTTCTTCTTGTAAAGAAGACACTTCACAAATCCTCCTAGCCCTGGTAGTTAGAGTAGTAAGGATACCATGTTTCTTGGCAGGGTGATGGTGAGAACTTGCGTGGAGATATCTATTGGTATTATTATTATTATTATTATTATTAGTCTATTATTAATGATGATTTGATCAAACGGAAATAATCGTCATTTGTAAATACGGAGGTCAAGAAGCTGCGGAGGACAGCATATATCTAGGACTGAAACCTCTAATCAGAGTCAACTGCTTCTGCCACAAAATCAATTTTTGACATCAAAGATATATCCAGATTATCATTGCAAACTCCTATGGCCTTGTTCTACGCAAAAATAGTTCCAATCGCAATCTACGGAATTTATATCATATGGGAAAAGATGAGTCTAAGAGATCTAATGACTTTGGAAGCAGTCAAATCACGATTCTTGAAAGCAACCCTAGGTGTTTCGAAACACACAAAGTCGAGGCTAGTCCACGAGCTCACCAGAGAACCCTTCTTTATAGAAGACCTACGTATGAAGCTCCCATTCACCGTCAGCTCGAATAACCTGCTCCTTGAAAGAGGAAAGAAAAGAAGGGAGATTTGGCTGGACTTTTACACAACAGTAGCCATGATAAATAGATCGTGGGCCGACACGAATCAGGAGCTCCGACACCTGGTGACCTCAATGTCTGTGCATCGATACCACTACAAAGTATACAAGACTAAGTGTTTCCACGACCTCGGGAATAACTGTCTTTGTGAATTGTGCGATCAGACCTGTGACCGTTACCATATGACCACTTGTAAAAAACGAGTGAAATCCCTGGTAGACTTTTGTGCACGATAAACAATATATACAAATGTGGGGTACAAAGACACCAACCAAGACGTATGAAACGAACGGTATAACTTAAACACAACTTGTGTGCATTTCATTCTAACAAAAAAATACTCACAAGTGGCATATTATGTAGGCTGACAATATGACTATACTATAATCAACGATGATTTGATCAAAAGGGAATAAACGCGTGTTTATGAATACTCACTGGCTTTCAAAGACTTTCTTTACTGCCCCATTCACATTTCACTTTCATGTGGACTATAAGCGAAGTGTACATTACAATGGGTTATGGGTTATGATGACGAACTAAATAAGCTGTATTAGTGTTTCAGACTAATTTTCGCTTTCTGAATTTGCGTTTCTTATTGTTTTCCAGTGTTACATACAGTAAGCCGACTGCACGCTCTGCTGACGGTCGCAGTAGCTCAGTACACTGCAAGTAGGCCGGAACATAGTGTCACATCTTATCGGGATAGCTCGTCAGTTCTGTCTGCTGAGCAGCAAACCAAACAAGACCCGTTAAGATTGCATAGATCGTGGGCCGGTACTAACCATGTTCACAAAATGAGGCTGACCGAATAAAGCTAATATTTTTACTGTATTTCACTGCATGTGAACCCGTGATCTTCAACCAAAGAAAAACACGAGTCAAAGTTACCCGGCGATCCGTATTTTCTAACCTGATTTGCTGTGTCGTTCCAAAACAAGACAGTTGTGCTCTATGTACGTGTTGTATTCTGCTGAATGGTTGAAAACGACCAATAAGCTACTTTGGGCAGAATATAAACAAGTCAAACCGCTCACTTGGCTGAGAGTATTAATTCGCTAGCTCGTTCCTCGCTGGCATTGGAAGAGCGCGGGTTCAAATCCCACCTCAGCCGACCTGAAGATGGTTTTCATTGGTCCCCATTTCCACCACCAGCCAAATGCCGGGACGGTTCCTATCAACAGGTCCACGGCTGACTTCCTTCCATAATCCCTTACCTGACCTTCCTTAATTAGACCCAAGTTAGCGGTCGCCTGTGCGATTGGCCTGTCACCATCCCCAGTTGTATCTGCTGACAAAGTGTGTTTAGCTCCCAGACACTGTCATTGAGACGGTAGAGGAATGATCCCTCGCAAAGTTCATGGGAAAGCCCAGCTGGGAGGATAAACGATTAATATATATATACAAGCTGTACCCGGCATGCGTTGCAATGCCAATCAAAGAAAGTATTGGCGTTGAAATTCTGTTTCTTGAAGTGCTTTTGGATACACAACACGTTTTTCAATTTCCGTTAACTGCCTCTAAGCTATCGTAAAATGGATTTTCTAATTTAGAACCATTCGTGGGAGCGTGCACAACAAATTTCAAAAGTTTCCTCGCAACCGGATGAATGGCATATGAACGTATACGGGATATTGTTTGAACGATTCGTGCGCTGTCACTCATTTGTTGATTCTACTCGCACGCTACCTATTGAGAAATGGATTTACTAAGTCGAAACCCTACCCTGGCGTGTACACAATAACTCATCAAGGTTTCACCACAATCCAAGAAGGTTATATGAACGCATAGGGGAATTTGTTGAAACGCTTCGCGCGTCATCACCCATTTGTTGCATATACTCCTGCGCTACCTATTGTGAAATGTATTTACTAAATCGAAACCCTTCCCTGGCGTGTACACAATAACTCATCAATGTTTCATCGCAATCGGATATTTGGTATATGCACGTATACGGAGTTTTGTTTAAACGATTCGTGCGCTGTCACTCATTTGTTGAATCTACTCGTGCGCTACCTATTGAGAAATGTATTACTAAGTCGAAGCCCTTCCCTGGCGTGTACACAATAACTCATCAAGGTTTCATCGCAATCGAAGAAGGTTATATGAACGCAATAGGAGATTTTGTTGAAACGCTTCGCGCGTCGTCACCCATTTGTTGCATCTACTCTTGCGCTACTTATTGTGAAATGGATTTACTAAGTCGAAACACTTCCCTGGCGGGTACACAATAACTGATCAATGTTTCATCGCAATCGGATGAATAGTATATGAACGCATACCGGATTTTTTTTAAACGATTCACGCCCCGTCAGTCCCGTCACTCATTTGTTGAATCTACTCGTACGCCACCTACTGTAAAATGTATTTATTAAGTTAGAAACCGTCACGTAAGTGTCCACAACATCTCACCCAAGTTTCATCGCTATCGGACTAATGGGTTATGAAGACATAGGGGACTGTATTGAAATGCTCCGCTTGTCGTCGTTCATTTGTCGAATCTACTCGTGTGCTACCTACTGTGAAATGTATTTACTAAGCCAGAAACCTTCCTTGGAGTGTCCACCATATTTCACCCAAGTTTCACCGCTAACGGCAGAATGGTATATGACCTAATACGGGACTTTTTTGAAACGCTTCGCGCGTTGTCCCTCATTTGTTGAATCTACTTGTGCGCTGCATATTGTATAGTGGATTTACTAAGCCAGAAACCTTCCATGACGTGTACACAACATCTCACCCAAGTTTCATAGCTATCGGATGAATGGTAGGCTATATGAATGCATACGGGACTTGGTTGAAACGCTTCGGTTGTCGTCGCTCATTTGTTGATTCTACTCTTGCGCTACGTATTGTAATATGGATGTACTTAGCCAGAAACCTTCCCTGGAGTGTACACAACACCTCACCCAAGTTTCATCGCAAACGGATGAATGGTATGTGAACGTATACGGGACGTTGTCGAAACGCTTCCGCGCGTAGTCACTCATTTGTTGAATCTAAACGTGAGCTTCGTATTGTAAAATGGATTTACTTAGCCAGAAACCTTTCCTGGAGTGTACACAACAATTCACCAAACATTTATAACTATCAGACGAATGGTATATGACCTTATATGGGACTTTGTTGAAACGCTTCGCGCGTCGTCGCTCATTTGTTGTTTCTACTCGTGCTCTACCTATTTTTAAAGGGGAGCGTGGTGGCTCAGCGGTCTAGCTGTATGCCTCTCACCAAGGCGGTCCGGGTTCGATTCCCGGTCACTGCATGTGAGATTTTCGAAGTGAAATGCCATGTCCTGTGGTTCGGATTCCACGTAAAAAGGAGGTCCCGTGGCTCATGATCTCTAGATTAACGGTCACGTTAAACTACAAGCTTCCTTTTTATTTTTAAAGGGATTTACTAAGCCAGAAACCTTCCCTGGAGTGCACACAAAATATCAGCCTAGTTTCATCGCTATCGGACGAATGGTATATGAACGCATACGTGCCTTTTTTGAAATGCTTCGCGCGTCGTAGCTCATTTGTTGAATCTACTCGGGCGCAGCCTATTGTAAAGTGGATTTACTAAGCCAGAACATTTCCCTGATGTGTACACAACATTTTACGCAAGTTTGAATGCATACGGGACTTTGTTGAAACGCTTCACCCGTCGTCGCTCATTTGTTGAATATACTCGTGCGCTATCTACTGTGAAATGTATTCACTAATTTTGAAACCTTCACATAAGTGTACACAACATCTCACCCAAGTTTCATCGCTATCGGACGAATGGTATATGAACACATACGGGACTTTGTTGAAACGATTCGCGCATCGTCGCTCATTTGTTGAATCTACGCGTGCGCTACCTATTGTAAAATGGATTTACTAAGTCAGAAACCTTCCTTGGAGTGTACTCAACATCTCACCCAAGTTTCATCGCAATCGGACGAATGGTATATGAACGCATAGGAGACATACCCACAGACAGACAAACTATCACGTAACATTGATTTTTATATATATATATATAAGTCAGTCAATAACCAGGAAAAGAAAGATACTTATCCCAGAACATGTCATATTGCAAAACAAGAAATAATATTCTACGTAATTTACTTTACCAGTGGGATATAGACAGACTGGGATTGCTTTAGCAGTCGAGAGGATGCTTCTAAATTTCTGTTACAGACGAGAATACTTAATAGACAACGTTTTGTATAGGTACCTGGACCATTCTTTAAATAAGACAAAATCAAGTGTTTACATGTAAAAACATTCACACCTGATGGGTTAAAGAGTAATGCCATTTGTATGCGTCAAACAAATGAAAGTTTGACTGCTGTATGGTAGATGAGGGGTGGTAAACTAACGTCACACGGAACCACCGGATGTCACGTTTCTCTTATTCCTCTGCCTCGTATGTACAGGTACAGTGCTATTACCATGATCAGGTTCCGGGCATAGATTGTTATTCATAACGTTATCTACTGTAGCCGTACACATCTATTCTGGGGTGTGGTGGTATTAAATTTACCATGAGGGATACTTTTTTAAAAATATTCATTTACTTCTCTTTCCTCATAACTTTTCATAGCACAAAACAATATCTTGGCCAAGAATCACTTACAATCCTTCCACACAAAACCAAGTCATATCACTTATTCCCTCATACATTTCTACAATCACCATAGATAATACGGACAGATATTCACTAATAATTAAATCTCCCAGTACGGACATCAACAAAAAAAAGTCAAAGATATATATAAAAAAACAAAATAGCATCAAATATAAAAAGGAACATATAAAAGAAACTTCATTGACAAGGCCACCTGCCATGCCACACAGAGATCCAAACTGCACTCTGAGAAGGCGCTATTTTCCCAACCCAATCTGCTTGCAATCAGAATGGTTGCAATCGCCCCTCTATGTGATTCTCAAGTGAGAAGCACGTGAGGATCACATACATTAAAATACACAAATTAAAATAATACATTTTCTCCTCCTGCCTCCACACCTGCTTCGTCATCTGTAATTATTGCATCTCCCACGCCTTCCTCCTCGTCGTCTTCTGCGATGACTCCTGCCTCCCCGTCTCCTGTATTCCAAACCTCTCTTTTTCTTCTTCCTTTGGTCTGTCTCCTCTGATTCAGTATCATATGTTTCTTTCTTTTTCTTCTCTTGGTCTGTCTCTTCTTATTCAGTATCATATTTTCCTTTCTTCTTCTTCTTCTTCTTCCTTTGGTCTGAACCTTCATTCTCTTTTCTTCCTTTACCTGACATCTCATCTTCTTCCTACTCCTTCTCTTTGCTTTCCAACTCATTCTTTTATCTATTCTCCTGGTCCTCTTTGTCTTCATTCTCAACCACTTCTCTCTTCTTCCTTTCCACATTTTCCACCTCTTCCTCGTCTGTCTTGTCTTACTCAACAGTTTCTTTCTCTTCTCCCACTTTGTTTTCCCGTGTTTCTTCTTCACCTTATCTTCTTCCAGTATGTTGTCATCTCCATGACCTTCTCTTGCACTTTTACCTTCATCTTTAGCCTCCTTTTCTTGACTGCTACTGCCCTCCTCATGACCAACTTTATCCGATTCTTCTTTCTCTTCTTCAGTTTCTGCCATATCACCTGCTTTCTCACGCCCTTCTGTTTCTCCTTCTTCCTTATCCGTTTCTCCTTTCTCTTCTACCTTTTCCTTTCTTTCACCTGCCTCCTTTCCTTCAGTTTCTTCCAAATCACATGCTTTCTTACGCCCCCCACATCTCGGATAATTTCCCTGCTCCTTAATCGCACATAGCTCATTCACTTCATCCATATAACCTTGTTCTTCTTCACATTGTTCTCTCTCTTCTTTGAGCTTCTCATTCCTCTCCATCAATGTCACCTGTTCCTCCTTAAGGCTATCCACGCTATCCTTATTTTTCGCTATTCCATATCTCATCACAGTTTTATGTTCTTGTACTTCTTTGCTTAACTCGTCAATCTTAGCATTGGTTGCTTCAGCCTGTTTCTTTATTGCTTCGTTTACGTACACCTTTACAGATTCTACCTGCTTACCTATGGATTCTATTTGCACATTCATAGACTCTCCTTGCTGCCTAACTTCTCCTATTTTTGTACTTAAAGGCTCTCTTACTGATCTTAAAGACTCTTCCATACCTGTGAACTTGCTAAGCAGCATTAGTAGCATATCCCGAGTCATATCCTCCTCCTCCATTTCTCTTTCTACTTTCCCTTGTTCGTGCCCGACGTTGGGTTGCCAATTTGTAACCGTACACATCTATTCTGGGGTGTGGTGGTATTAAATTTACCATGAGGGATACTTTTTTTAAAATATTAATTTACTTCTCTTTCCTCATAACTTTTCATAGCACAAAACAATATCTTGGCCAAGAATCACTTACAATCCTTCCACACAAAACCAAGTCATATCACTTATTCCCTCATACATTTCTACAATCACCATAGATAATACGGACAGATATTCACTAATAATTAAATCTCCCAGTACGGACATCAACAAAAAAGTCAAAGATATATATAAAAAAACAAAATAGCATCAAATATAAAAAGGAACATATAAAAGAAACTTCATTGACAAGGCCACCTGCCATGCCACACAGAGATCCAAACTGCACTCTGAGAAGGTGCTATTTTCCCAACCCAATCTGCTTGCAATTGGCAACTCCAGCTATCTGATATGACATCTAGCGGTAAAAATGAGAAACTTACCAAGTAGGGTACATTTGTCACGTGGTGACTGTTTGTATATGTATTCTTGTATTGGTAAACAGATCGTGGTAAATTGTTCGTGTCTTTATACATAAGTAATAAGTTTTACTCGTTGATAGAGTGAAAAATGAGTAAAAGCAAAGTGTATTGCTCAGTTTACGGCTGTAAGTCGATGTATAAGATGGCTGCGGATATACCTTTTCATCACTTTCCAAAAGATGCAAATAGCAATAGCCGAAATGTGATGATACCTAATACCTAATAATAATACCTTTCCATCCCGGGAAGGATCTAACACTTGTCGAGGTAGACAGACAGAAGACCTGCGACGTAAAGCCAGCGAAGGTTATTCAGTTTGAAAACAGCTGTTACGATGGGCGCGCTGGTAAGATTGAAGTTACTTGAATAATTAATTAAATAATTAATTATTGGCTGCTTGGTAGGGAGAAGGGATGAGTTTAACTTGTATTAAAACTCGTGGGGCGACAGGAATTGCTTGATTTGGATGGTTAAAAGGTGGGTTTGGTGTTGAATATTTGAATGGTAGCGGAATCACTCATTCTACAGTGCCCACGGGGAGGCAAATTAGGCCTATATGACTGATAGTGGAATAGCTCGAATATCGAAGAACTTAGCGATTACGAGGTGTAGGCTTGGCGGAAAGGCTGGCGGATCATCAGTTTGACATCAATTCACGATATAAGTCGGAGCTTGGAACAGTGGCGTCTGGTTTGCGTGGATGCTAGTCTCGGAATGATAAAAGTAGCACAGCTTCGGTGTGTTATTTATTTGTTTATGTACCGTATTTCTCTATTTGAATGTCCTCGGTGTTGACTCAGGATCGACATTTACATTATATTGCGCATAATAGTACCGAAATAATGTCCGAAGTGTAGCCCTGTGTAAATTTGAATCAGCTGATCTACATCAACCATAAAAACTGATGCTTGATAATATGCAAATGACACCAAAAAAACCAGTGGAACACACAAATTAGATCACGTGTATCGCACAGTTATACATATATACAATTAAAAATAACACTGTTATTACTTTAGAGACCACATTTACTGATTATAACCGAAAAATAAAAAGTGTTCCATATCAAACGCGTGTTATTGAGTATTTTAAACCCTACTTATCCAGACCGACCGCAGCGCCCCAAGTGTTAGTTTGAGTTGCCAATCAGAATGGTTGCATTACTTAGCTCTCTCTAGGAGTTCGCAATAGAAATGTCAATACACCTTGTGAGTGTGAAAGAGAGAGAAAATCCTGTGAAAACCGTTTGGTTTTTAGATACCTTACATTTTGAGCAATCTAACATTAACATCTATAGTTCTAGTTCCACACTCTTTCTTACAAACCCAAATTGAGATGGTTAGTTCCAAAGTAACCTTTCCAGCAGCCTGATACCAGATAAGGAGAGCAGCTCGAACTATTGAGCATGATTATGTTGCCAATTGGGAAATAAACCTTTCTAAATCACAGCTTTTGACAAGATTAGTTTTGTTGTTTACGTGTTTGAATCACAAGCTGTTGTTCTTAATTCATTTAGGAGCTTGGAACAGCTTGATCATCAGCCCCGTGTACATGGGTGTCTGTTGAACTTGTGTGATAACCTGTATTTCTGTGATGACTATAGTAGTGTGTGTAACTGTATTCGGGACAGGTGCCCCGTGATTTGAAGTAAGGTACCATATTATCCCGGCATTTGCCTGGAGGGATTGTGGGGAAACCCCAGGGAAAAACCACACTCAAGATGGCCGCTGTCAGCGTTGGATTTCGAGCCTACGATCTCCGAACTTGCTGCAGATGCCCTCGCGGCCGTGGTGCACGGTTTAACAAATCACGGCTACGCCACGGGGATTGAATCACTAGCACCTAGAATAACTGTGTGCTATGACTTAAGTTTGTATGGAAATAAACAGGTTATCGTTACGATTAGCTTGGAAAAGAAATGAATATTTCAGACACATATAGTCTATCTACAGAGCTTCCACGATTCGAAATGGTGCCCGTGCATTAAGGATATCGAACTTCCAATCAGCGAGTCTCCATTTGACTTTCACTGGCATTGAATCGCCCATTATTATTTTACTTATTATGTCCGTTTGTTGCTCTAATTTTGGGTGTTAACTATGAAATGAGGAATGGAAGGTTGTCCCTTCATGGATATCCCAACGATAAACGCTTTCTAAAAGATCATCGGAAACAAATCTAACGGAGCTTAATCACGTAGTATCAGCAGCAATGGACAAATCTCAAGTTGATGTAATTTATACTGATTATGTGAAGACATTCGATAAGGTAGATCATGATATAAGTTAGCATGTTATGGCTACTCCCACAATAGTTGTACACCTCAATGTCAGTTTGTTGCTTGCAATGGATGTGGTACTATGCTCGATCAGCTGTCCCAAAAGATTCAAACATAGGCCTACTATTATATTTGCTGCTTATCAATGATCTTACAAGGTGAATTAAATATTCAAAAGATTGGTTATTCGCGGACGATATCAACAATTTTAGAAATATTGAGACAGAGCAGGACTGTCAATTACTACCAGATAATCTCAATAATGTAACATCCTGGAGTAAATTAAATCGCAAGATCATCAACAAAAAGAAATGCTCAGTTATGAGATTTACTAGAAACAACTTCCAGGTGATGTTTAGGTACCGGTTATTGGATACGTGTCTCACTAATAATAATTCTATCAAAGACCTAGGAGTCATTTTGATTCAATTATATCGTCTTCATTGAGCACGTATTTAATGGTTGCTAGTGTTTATAAATTGTTAGGCTTTATAAGAAGAAATTCTACAGATTTTGTTCACCCAGAGAGTGGTTTTTTTTTAGTTTTTTTTTTTTTAGAGCAGACTAGAATATGCATCCAGCATGTGGAATCCTTAGTACTCGAACCACATTAATGAAATTGAAATGATTCAGAACAAATTCCTACGATATCTATTGTAAGAAATCGCAGGTATTGACTGGCTGCGTGGCTCAGCGGTAACGTTCTCGCCTGATGGTCCCAAGGTTGCAGGATCGAATCCTGGTGCAGTCAGTTGGCATTTGAGGGTGCGTAAATGTGAGGGAGCCATGTCAGTAGATTTACTGGCACGTTAAACGTCCCCTTTGGG
Source organism: Meconema thalassinum (assembly GCA_946902985.2). Taxonomy (NCBI): domain Eukaryota; kingdom Metazoa; phylum Arthropoda; class Insecta; order Orthoptera; family Tettigoniidae; genus Meconema; species Meconema thalassinum. The sequence goes on from OX336388.2 coordinate 278,622,683, forward strand.
GCAAAATTCTTGCAACACGACGTCTCTTAAAGCCTAAGTAGTTAAAATGGAAGAAAAAAACAATAACATTATTATTATTGTTAACACAGGTATTTATCCGAAATATGATTGCTATGGAAATCTTCTAAGCCAATGTGTTATAAATCTCTGGCTAACAGACGAAACATTGTAATTCTTGTTTTTGTATTCAAATTATTCAATAACCTTTTGTATAGTCCGTATTTAATATCACATTTTAATTTGCGTGTCCCACCTCCCTCAACTCGACATAAGTGTATTACGCTTTACCGTTCAAGAACTAGTACTGAACATAACAAAAATTCCTCGATTATAAGTGCAATCCAAATATACAATGACCAATTCGTAAGAACCAACCTCGACCGGTTCAGTAATGCACATAGTGAATTTTGCAGGCGCAGCGACGATATGTTAACTCAGAAGATGCAGAGAAAATAAAATGTTACACCAATTGTTCTACTTATTATTGTTAAGTCAAAACATATTCACATCCATAAAAAAATCATCAAAATTTCTCAAAAAAATCTTAAAAAAGATTGCTTGTTAACTAGACGCAGTTAACTACAAAAGTAGAAACTGGAGAGTAAAGAAGAAGGCCAGTTTACTACTATGAGCGTATGTAATTTTATTTCAGTATAATTAAGGAATACCGAGGGGAAAACTGTTTAAATATCTGAGCTTTTACACTACCTCTTGTAAAGGTGTACCTTCCGCTTAGGGTGGACCGTGTTGGATTTTACCAAGTTAAGATCAAGACGTTACCTAAATTACAGAATTATTTTTTTCATATTTAGCTGTTGAACAAAATTAGACTAGTGGGCCCGTGCGAGCTTTCGCAACGTGAATGTACTGCCCTGCGCTCTAGCGGCAGGCTCGTCTAGCAGTACGCTACGCTCCCGACAGATGGCTGCCACCACCGCGCTGCCCTGCACTCTAGCGGCAGGCTCGCCAGTTTACGGTGCTCGCATTGTAAATGTACATCTTTTAAGGTATTTATTTAATTGTGAGGCATTTAAAGAGGAAGTGAGTGCGTTTCGGGCACACATGGGATTATGCGGAACCTGTAGGTACCCCATATGTGTAGGTTGGTGTTTCCAGGACCTTATTTTCGATACAAAACCGGAATGGGATCTTAGCAGAATAATATAGAAAGGATTACAATCTCAAAATTACGCCTGCCAATTATATTATAATATTATAGAATTGTGTAACCAAATGAACATGCGTTTCTTTTTAGTTGGTTGGTTCCTTAGTTCGTGTACTTTGGGTGTGTGTCAGATAACCGGTGTTAATTGTGATAGCTGTATTAGTGTGTGTATCTGGGATTCAGGTAAGGACTGCAGACGATGAATTTGTCAAGTAGTTCCTACTTTTGCTACCAAATGCTACCGTCCACAGCACCTAGCTGCGGACGTGGCTACTAGATGCCATCACCGCTAGCACCTAGCGTCGAACTTTGGAACTAATATAGCGTTATCAATTAATCCAACCTACAAATTTTGGCTTCACACAAGTGTAGTTAGTGGAAGGTTCATTTTCATGCAATAAACCGCCGGCTTTACTTTCCCTCAGAAGGAAGGTACACTGATGGATTTTAGCGCTCTAATAAAATACGACTTCGGCCGGTTTTGAACCCGCGACCTTGTGCATAGAAGTTCAGCATGCTACCAACTACGCCATCGAAGCCACCTCTGTTTCTTTTTATTAGGCATCTGCCTGTTAGAAACACAATGAATCCAAATAAGTAATACACTGAGATAACTATGTTATTCCACTTCGTGACCTTGATCACCTGCTACTTCAAGGCCACACTCTTGGGTTTCTCGATACTATAAATCATCTACCATTTGTCTTTCAACTTTAAGCAATGTCATAAAAGCCATTAACTTAGAGGTCACGCGAGACTCAGTTTTCTGCTCGATACAGAAAACACAAGTGAGACCAGAGAAAACAATTTCACTATCACTTGCCAACTTTGAAAAGCGACATGAAGAGTCCCCTGCAAAAAATGGAAAAGTCTGATTATATTGATTTTTACAGGAAATGAAGTTTGACCATGTTGCTGTACATTAAGCAAACGCATGTAGCTTTTAGCTATTTCATACAATTGTTTACTTACGCATCTGATGACCAGAAATCTGAATCATTTTATACCAAAATGGTGAAATTCACTAAACGTAAAAAAATTCAGGACAAGGAGGAGGAATTTGACTCCTCTTGCACAGCAGTGAGCTTTCTTCTTCATGTGCCATATCATCAGTGCCACACTCCAGAAGCGTTATAGTGTCGAAGTTTGTCGTTTTATTCTCTTACATTTGCACCTCATGCTTTCCATGTAAGCTGCTTGTACGATTTTTCTCCCCATCCCCAGTTTTTGTCGTACAACAATTCATCAAAACGCTGTAGGTATGGGTCATTCTTTTTTGCAGCGGATGGTAGTGCATGGAATCATACACCTAATGTTGTATACAACTGCACCTTCAACTCATGTTTCTCAAAATGCTGACATTCTCCATTCTCCTCAGATGTATTTCTTCCCATAAGAAACAAAACGCAAGTAAGTATCCACGGACAATATTCCCGCATAAAGTTTTCGATTCCATAACATGGTCCCACAATTATAATCAACAAATTGCAGCTGTCTGAATTGAAAGACAGCCTAAAATAATTCCTACGAAAGCTATAATTTTACTATCACATGGAAATAAATAAGTTTTAAGAATCAATCATAATCATGCTGACCACCATAAACATCTAAAGTAAATATGTCTACAGTGGTATGCAGTATTCTGCCTGTGATGTGTCTCTCTTCTCACCATTATTGTCTTTGTTATAACAAGAGTTTGGTGCTTTTCAGTCGGTCAACACGAATGTACCCAAAAGAGATGGGTTATGCCCTAATCCTGAAATAAATTACATGAGATTAATAAATACACTAGGATGACCAGTTTCGATCGTCAAGCGATCATCATCAGATCCATTACACTTAGGCTATAAAATCTATGTTTGAGAATACAGGTAAAAATATTTACAATATGTACAATTATTTAGTTGCAGTATTGGTACTGCAACTGTCAGTGTATGCTAAATGCAGTATATATGATGTTAGGTGAAATGCTAAATGGTGATAGATATCCGGAGTTTGTAATTTGGAGTGATTATATGGTTGTAAAAATCTACTATGGTTAAACTATAATATAACAGGCTAACTAGGCTACTTATCTGATTGTCTTCCTTACTAGAGCTACGCGCAGTGTTTGAATTTGAATTTGAATTTATTGTTTCTCTTATACAGGCCACTGAGGCTACAAAGCCTCTTTATGCAGCTCTCTTCATTCAGAGGGCGGTTATATACAATAGAATAAATGAAGAAAGAAAAGAAAAACTTAACCTATACATACAGTTGACAATAGAAGTTCTTGTTAATACATCCGTTCACCTTGAACATGATAATTGTATAGCTGATAGATTACAATGAAGGGAGTGTTTTATCGCTCTGATAGGAAGTCCTGAATACTGGTGCAATTTATATTTATTCCAGAGAATACTAGCTGAAATACGGAATGAACCTTTGCATTTTTCGGTTCTGTGATGAGGTATCTGGAGCATTTGTGCAGTATGTCTATTCGCACGGTTATGCACTGATTGCATGGGAGTTAGTGTGCAGTAAATATCAGACGGAATTTTGAATTTTAGAATTTTTATCACAGTCAGAGCCATGGCATACTGTCTTCGTTCCTTTAACTTAAGCCATCCAATCTGGACGTAAAATGGAGTTATATGAGATTCTCTTGGTACATTGAGAACAAACCGCAGCAAGCATTTTGCATTCTTTGCAATTTTGTATTGAGGACCTCTCCCATATCATGGTAAATTATAGATCCATAGTCAAATATTGGTAATATCAAACTCTGTATCAGTATCTTTCGTACATTTTGGGGCAAATAGAAGTAAGTTCGCCTAATTTGATATAATGACGATGCAACCCTTTTCAGAATCATGTTTGTGTGATCCTGCCACGATAATCGAGAGTCAAAAATAACTCCCAGATTTCTTACTGCTGACTGGTACGGAACTGTTTGGGATGCAAGCTGTAAAGGTGGTACTGGGTCAGGTAGGGAACTGAGTAATTTGGTATAGCCGATGATGATCGGTTGCGTTTTTTCGAAGTTAAGTATTAAATTATGATCGAGTGCGTACTGAGATAGGCTTTGAATGTCACTGTTAATTAGAGCTACCTTCAAATGAATGGATTTCAGATCCGTGTGTAGATATAGCTGAAGGTCATCTGCGTACATATGATGTTGACAGAATTTAAGGACAGATGGAAGGTCATTTATATACACGGAGAACAGGAGTGGACCAAGGACCGAACCCTGCGGCACACCTGTTGTTACTTCACACCATTCTGAAACATTGTCATCTGCTAGGACTACTCTCTGACATCTGCCTCTTAGGTAAGACCTAAACCAGTTCATTACTGACTTTGAAAGGCCTAGATTTCTTAATTTAACTAGTAGGATCTCATGGTGAACTCTGTCAAAAGCTTTGCTGAAATCGAATAGAGATAATATAGTTATTTCCTTCCGGTCCATTGCAAGACGAATGTCGTCTGTGACTTTAATAGGGGCTGTCAGAGTACTATGTTTTGATTTATATCCAGATTGGTTCGGGTTTAGGATATTGTTGGAATTTATATATTCATAAAACTGATCAAAAACAATCCGTTCTAACGCTTTCCCAATTTCACACAATATACTTATTGGTCTAAAGTCACTACAGTTTAAGGCGTTCGTGAATTTTGGTATTGCTTTGATGTTGGCTTTTTTCCATTGTGTCGGATAAATACCCATTTGCAGGCTATAGTTAAATATATGCAATAAAACTGGCATGAGAAGGTCCATATTCCTTTTCAATAGCGTAATAGATAAATGATCTGGTCCTATGGCTTTTGAAGTTATCCTAAATATGGCTAAATGAATGTCCTCTGGATATATATAGCCAAAATGAAATTCTTCCCGTCGGTCAGTAAATTTTTCCCTGTAGTTAGCAACAGTTGACAAAACTCTATTGCTGTCTACAACGGTTGATACGTTTAAATAATGCTTATTAAGCTCATCAGCGCTCATTGTTGGGTTATTGCTTTTGTGTCTGGATTTTCCAACACCGAGAGTTTTTATAGCTCTCCACAAAGCCGAAGAGTTTTTAGCTGAATTAATTAGCGAATGAGTGTAACGTATCTTTGTATTACGAATAACTTGCTGGGTTCTGTTGCGTAAGCTTTTGTATTCTACAATGTCCTCGGGTTTCTGTGTTCTGTTGCACTTCTTTCTGGCTCTATTTCGAGATCTTATTAGATCTTTTATTTCTGTGTTGATCCAGGCAGCTGGTGCGTGCCTCACGTTAGCTGAGCGCACTGGGGCATGGCGATCATATAAATCAATTAAAAATGTGTTGAATGTTTCGACCTTCTCATCTATAGTTTGCTGCTCGAGAACAGTGTGCCATGGAACTGAGATGGCATCAGCCTTAAACCTTTCATAATTAAACCAGCTGAAGTCTCGAAAAGTTCGAATACTGGGCTTATATTTTGGAGTTGACAGGCTATATACTGCGTATAAGAGATCATGTGCTGAGAAGCCAGAAGCAGCTGTTTGGCCAAACTCAATCACGTGCTCATTGCAGTTGGATGCTATTAGATCCAGAGTAGAAGAGGAGGTTGCAGTGTGATGTGTATCTTGATACGGGAGCCACGACAGATTGCAAGTATTTAGAGTTTCTGCTATGTTCTTCGTTTCAAATGTAGCCGACCCAAAATGGGCATTGAAATCACCGGCTAATATTACATATTTATAACTAAAAATGTGTGAAAGCATGTCATTTAATAGTAGTTCCATAAAACCGACTTTGGGTGCTCTATAAACACAAATAAATAATACTTTAGTATATTTCAGGCAAATCTCTACGAAGAGGTACTCAGGTCTGAAATTCTCATTATTTGGGGATTTGCAGATAACCCGGCACTTAATGTGCTGTCGAACATACACTGCTACTCCACCCCCTTCTCTACGTTGTCTGTCATTGCGGTAGATATTATATCCTGGCAAGGTTACAGATGAATCAGTAATAGACTTGTTGAACCATGTTTCACTAACAGCGATTACATCAATACCGGAGTTAACAAATGTGTATTCAAATTCTGCGAAATGTTCTAGCATTTTAAGTGACTGCGTGTTCAGGTGAGTTACTTTAAAATCATTGGGTAATCTATCAGCTATATCACAAAGATAAGCATGCGTATCATACTCATTGGTACTAATATACATGCAAAAGATAATTGAAAGTTATTGTAAAATTGTTAAACAAGAAATATCAAAAATTACAAAATCTAAAACTTAAGCTATTTTCTAAATATTAATCAATAATATCGGCTTTTATTTTGGCTAGACACTGTAGTTAAAGTTCCACCAGTAACCATATTACATGTCTGTGCTTACACTTGTAACTTTGATCAGTTGAGCCCCCTCACACTGGCACGTATGAGGGTCCTTTACGTACGAGGAGCGGGAAACTTTTTCTTCAAAAAGTCCAATTCTCGGAGTGTTTTCACACGATGCCTCGTGTCATCAATGCGGATCACAACAACGCCATCTGCAGTCCAGACACCGTGTAACCCAAAGTGGGTTGACTGATTGAAAAGCACTAAACTCATGTTTACTAAGGCAACACTAAAAAATTGGTTTCAAACACCACAATGTCTTTGTTATTTCATTCCGAGTCTTGAGGCATGATGGTCAGCAGTTCCATATATAGGTGAAATGGCAATGGGGCCCAGGTCTATGCAAACATTGGTCGAGGTCTTCGCCCCTACATTTCTCTAATGGCAAAAGATGACTGAGGGTGGGATTCGAGTTCTCCTGTCTTCCAGACCAGGCCGATGATTGCGATGTGTCAATGGTAAGTGGTCCATATAGCCGATGTCTCGTGGAATATGCTCTCATTTTACGACTGACAGGAGAAAGCGGAACAGCGTATTTACGGTATTACGAAACAATGTTACCTGGCCACTTCCGGATAATGGGAGTAAGTGCTTTTTGTTCCATTTACTGGCCAACCATCAATGTGGGCTGGAAATTGTTATACATCTGCGAAAATGAACGCGAAGCTGCCAGGCCCTGAACTCTATTGTAGCTACCTGTACTCATGGAGTGTAATTGAGCAATGACGATAAATTCTTTTCACGAGCTTCACTACGACAAACTTCATAGTTATTTATTTGTGGAAGTGAATGAAGCCATTTTTTTGGTGTTGCTTAGTTCTATTAAGGAAAGCTCTCCAGTTGGTAGCAGTAGTTATTATTACTAACGTGCTATCTGTGGACTCGGTAGACGTGGGTTCGAACCCCACCGTCAGTTGTCATTAAAATGGTTTTCCATTTTCTACTCCATGCGAATGTCAGGACGGTACCTTCTAGAAGGCCACTACCACTTCCTTGCATCTCCTTGCCCAGTTTAATTCAACTTCATTCATTTCATCTCTCATTACCTCCTTTTATGAGGTTGGCGTCAGGAAGGGCATTCACTCGTAAAAACACTCGCTTACATACTTTCATCGTATCTCATCCCTGATCCCGTTGAAAGCGGGAATAATAAGGGGTGGACATATTTATTTGTGTCACTGTTATCATGATTTTACGCCTTGTGGTGCAGTGGTTAGAGTAGTTCACTGCCACCACGAAATCTCGGGTTTGATTCTCAGACCTGCCAAAGAAATCTGGTTTGGAGGTTTGGAATGGTTGGTATGCAAGTCATTTATGAGATACCAAGATACCACACCGCACAAGTTTACTTTCACTAAATACTGCAAGAATAAAGACACAATAATCTATACATATATATAATACGCTAAGGTGTATGTTTCACAAAACTCAAGCTCCTAAACCAGAGGGAGTTAGAAGGTGTGGTTTGTAGCAAAATCTTACAAATCCTCTCAATAGTACAGGAAAAATCTTGCATTTCTTGAAAAGTCAACGGAAATATATTTATTTCTTTATAAAGTGATTTTAAACAAATAAACAAGACGATAGCCCATGGCAGAACTGTGTCGCGTAAAGCCCGCATAGCACTAGAACCGGGCGGGTGGTCTGTACACATGGGGCGCACACAACCCATTGTGCAACCAGCAACAGTGATGAATAGCTCTCTGATTTCAAAAATATCGACAATTTGTTTAAAAAGTGCGTTTAAACAAATACACATATTTGTAGAAGCCCGCATAACAGTAAAGCCAGGCGGGTGGTTTATACACATGGAGAGTTCTCGCACGGGTCCGCTAGTTCCATATAACTTATAACCGACAGCAGTGGCTACGCTGGCTAAAGCGCAGTGTTAGGTCATGGGGCCAAGCTCTCTGCTGACTCGGTAGACGCGTGGGTTCGAGCCCCACCGTCGGCTGTCCTTGAAATGGTTTTCCGTGGTTTCCCATTTTCAACACCAGGCAAATGCGGGCACAGTACCTTCTGAAAGGCCACGGACTCTTCCTTCCACATCCTTGCCCAGTTGCATTCATCTTCATCCATTCCATCTCTCATCCCGACGCGCAGGTCGCCCATGGGCGTCGACTAGAAAGACCTGCACTCGGCCTCTCAGGAGGCTACACGACAAAATATATATATATATATATATATATATATATATATATATATATATATATATATAACTTATAGAACACTGGAGCCTTAAACATAATAATAATTACAAGAAGAAGCAAGAATAGGTTTCGTATTACCAATATCAGCCAAAACGTGTGATTGAGAGTGTTGGGTACAAACTGCATTGGCACTGCACCAGTCTGACTGATAATTCTGTGCCTCACAATAGGTCAGATCAAGTGGTTCTTAATAAGAGAGCTAAACAAATGATCTTGATCAATGTTGCAATTCCCAACAACAAAAATCTGAAAACAAAGTGCGTCCCGTCGAGAAAATCAACAAATTCAGTGAGATGATGGAACAGATGAAGCGACAGTGACATGTAGAACAGGTGCGAACTATTTCTATTATCACAGTGATCCAGATAACTTTTCTGCATGGTCTGAAGGAACTGGATCTAGACGACCATCTCTACTAGTTGCTGCAGAAAGCAGTGTGAAGCTAAATTGTAGAGGTTAAGAATGTAAACAACGCTCTTAGGTTTCTACGATCGTTGCCAAGAGCCGATTGCGGTGGCATCTAGTAGCTAAGTTCTGAACTAGGCCTAGTAGTCGTTGACGGTGGCGTTTGGCGGCAAAAGTAGGAACTATTTGAAAAATTCAAAGTTGCAGTCCTTTCTTGAATTAAAAAAAACAGATACACACACTAATACAGCCATCACAATTATCACCGGTCATCAGACAGATTCTACACACACCCAAAGTACACGGGGCTACATGACCGCGTTGTCGCAGCCCCTAAACTGAGGAACCAACCAACCAAAGCAGTCATAATTTCAACCACCCAAATTGTCCGAAAGCTTATGGGTCGTGATATCAACTATTCAGCTGATGATCTTGTGCCCTCCGGAGAGGCCGAGTGCAGGCCTGTGGGCGACCTGCGCGCCGGGATGAGGATGAAATGATGATGAAGACGTCACATACACCCAGTCCCCGAGCCACGGGAATTAACCCCAGGAGATTAAAATCCCTGATGGCTCGGCCGGGAATCGAACCCGGGGCACTTTGGGCCAAAGCCTAGCGTGCTAACCATTTAGCCACAGAGCCGGACAACTATCCAGCTGAAAATTAGTAACGTTGCTTTGTTCCTTGAAATCTGTATAATTACTATGTCATATACCAGTAATAAGACAATGAATGAAGGATAATGATAATAATAATAATAGTGCCATGAGTTTTTAATTTACGTGTTGTGGCCTTAGAGACGCCATGTTGCCACAAATTTGCTCTGCAGGGGATCTTAACGTGCCAGTTAATGAACTGATATGAGTGTTTTGCATTTAGGCAGTCTCAAAAGCTAACCTACTCTGCTGGGATGCGATCCCACCTGTCACAAACTATAGTGGAAGTACGAAATCGGATTCAATCGGATGTGTTAACATCATACGATAAATAAATAATCTAAATATTGTGAAGAGTGTGTACTAGAGAGTCATTATTTAAGATGCAGGGGATGAGGAGATGTAGATGACAAGAAATAAGTATGCTTTCTCTAACGGGAAGCAGCACGTCGCTTGTCTTTCTCGAGGTCCCCATGCAACACTCTTTCTCATTAACACACGCAACACAACTGGACCAGGTCCAGTTCCCACCAAGTCCCTCGAAAAACTGTTACACGGCTATAGCATTCAAACTCGAGCAAAGCGTGCACTTGTGCGATTTTATAGCATACAGGGGTTCGAGATTTTTCTTTATTTTCAGCTCAGAAGTGCGTTAATACGCGATCCTTAATAATACACAATTCCACCTATATTAATAGAAACATCAAAAGAATATTATCCTAGAAAATAGCTATCAGTCCAATGTACTGTATTTTGTTGTCTCCTGAAATATCAATTTCAAAATCTTAGAGGAAATCAAAGACTTCCCCTTCAAATATTTGGGGAACCAGCCCCTTGCCCCCTTAGTCCCCTATTACCACGGCAGCTACGCCAATCCATGTCAACGGTAGAAGATATAATATTGTGAGTTTCAACTGATTCACCAATCTTGAAATGTTAAAATCTGGTTGTATATCACAAGTTAGATTATACACGTGTGCTAAACAGTTCGCTATGTTTTGCAGAATAATGTTCTAACGAGCCATTGCAATTCCTGCACCTTTCTAGCACACATTGGTTACTATCATATACAATCAGCTAGCGCTTTCATATCCAAGTCAACTGGAACGTGCACTGCGAGGGAGCCTTTCCAGTGCTCTGACACTTGGCTATGTAAAAGAGATTTATAGAAACTAACTCGAAAGGAAAGCGAACAGCAAATGGAGTTCGCCAGTCTCGAGTTACGAGGTTGCTCCTCAAGAATGCCTGTGTTGCGAGTTCAATTAATTCAAGTAAACAAAAATAAAACAAAAGCAGAAAAAGATTCACCGTTGTTTAAGCTGTTTCTTTGTTAATGAAAATGGAGTAGTGGTTCCTTTTAAAAATTAAAACTTTGAGAGGGAAAGTTAAAATGTACGTAATATTGTTAGTCTCATCATGATTAGTGTTCACTCCCATTTTCCTTTCACTGTGAACTTTCAGTTTCATTGCTGTAATACACTAGTTTCGGAGATATTGAATGAGGGTGAAATATTTCGCACGGCCACCATGTTGGATTGGTGACGATATAAAATGTAAAAGGCACGGTTAATGTGTACGGAAAAGGAGCTAAATTCTTGTCAAATTTAATGAACATTTGCCTAACATTTGTCGTTAGCATCACGTGACCACACAATCTACACTGGTTCTGACCGACAGCATCACCCTACGTGTTGATTTCCACTGATTTATTAGGGAAGTATTTTCCTTTAGTTTGGAATCCTACAGATCAAGTGAATTACATTTCTCTATAAAGTTTTGAATTAGAGAATTAATGCACGTGGGACAAGAGACGCCACTCTGAATCCAAAAGCCATACTTTTGACGCCGATGAATATGACGAACTTTTTCTTCTTCAATCTTACTTCCGAAGTACTATTTGGGTTATTTAAATTCAGACGTGTACATGCTCATTTTGGAGTCTAACGCCTAGGGAAGCCAAATTTCACAAAATAATGAAGGGATTTTTACCGGCTGTTACAAAATTATTGTTGTAAGTTTATTTGGAGGGAACTCATGAGAAAAACATACTTGCACAATATAAATACAGTATTATATAAAACTTAATAATAATTTATGTATGATTTTACTTAATTAAGAGCATGGATGCAAAACAGTGTATTTTGCAAGATCTCTTACATTTATTTAGTGTATGGCCCATACAATAAAGTTTGATAGGAAAGCCAAATGATCTCATCTCTCCATAAACATTCCATTTTCAATTCTACACTGGAAATCAACATATTAAGCCTCAGTCAGATCAACACATGTATGTTATATCACAGCAATTATCAAGTTGCTTGCCTCCTACAAAGGTAAACCGAGCTCGATTCTCGGGTAATTTTCAAGGTGAAATATCACGTCCGCTGGTTTGAATTCCGCATAAGAAAAAACAGGTCTCGTAACATATGAGAGCGAAATTAACCTTCACTTAAATCTACAAGCTTTCTTCCTTCTTTGATTTGAAATAGAGAAGTCTCCTTTCATTAAATTCGGTGGGCTTGTTAATGTGTCTGTTAGTGTCCATGCTTTTTCTTGTCTAATTTTAAAGCATTCCACCCATCGGATGCAAATGTTGAAATATCACTCTTCAGGATCATACAGATGTTACTGAATACATAGCATTTGGATTTGTCCATTTCCCGGATTCCATCCTTTTGGCACATGCCCATAAAATCGATGAAGTAAGTTGTAAATGGACCAGAGAAAATCAGCATACGTAATCTATATGACTGAGAGGACTGATGACGGATGAATTGAAAAGTCAGAAGCAGCTACCGTGCCCGTAGGTGTTAGTATTTTAACGAGCCTATAGAATCTTTAATAGGCAGACAAAATAATGTCCATAATCGCATACTACTTACAGTGTAGTACAAAAAGTAAAGGTTATAAAAATTAAATAGTGGTCGGTATCTACAATTTTCTCGTATTCAAAAGCAGTCGTAAAAGCTGCCGAGTTAAAATAAGGAGAAGCACTGTAAATACAGTACATAAAGAAGACCTCGCCAGTAGCTAGGCACTTCCAAGAAGGTATCTGTAAGAAATACGTACATGAACTATTAATAGAGTAGAAATATGTATCCTTGCCAATCACATTCCATTAATTACATTTTGGGTAAGAGCTGACTCCTCATGGAAACTAATAGTTGTGGGCAAAAATAAATGTGCTCTTAGTGAGAAGCCAACTCTTTTTCGTTGAATACAGTAAAAGGATAAAAACTGACAAACGCCGCTCCTAATAAAACGAACAAATAAACCATTGTAACCACCTATTGCTTGCCACGATGGGTGAGTGGTTATCGAGTCGGGTTACTAACCCCAAGCTTGCAGGTTCGCTCCTGGTCGTGGTAAGTGATTTTTGAAAGGCAGAAAAAATCACGATACGCATGTCATACGATGATGGCATGTTAAAGAACCCATTTGAATTCAGAAGGCCGTGTTCATAATGGCAAAATTAATCTCGGGATTTTCCGCCAATACAAAGTTCCTCATTTCTTTACTAGAAAGCGCTATAGTGACAAGGAGCTCAGATATCTAACTTCCTTGACTTTCATAGTGCTTCAAGGAACAATTAAATTCGACATGCAAACTGCCCTCTGGGTGTCAAATAACAAAGCTTGCACCCGGCACTCGAGGCCATACAATATTATTATTATTATTATTACCACCTATTGAAAAGTAAAAGATCAAAGGATAGAAGATATTACATTATTTAGTTTCCTTTGATTAGACGTTCACAGTTACTACAATCAACATTAGGCAGAACATCGCATCATTTGAAGGCGAATCTCATAAAAATAAATCCCATTTACGTTAATATAGTCAATTAAATTTGCATAATTCTTACAACAAATTTTCTGAATAGGTTCACTCTGAAATATTAAACTTAAGCGACGATATGATTGTTAGGAGACCAAATGGTAAATGAATCGCATACACAGGTTGCCTGCATAAATGTAATATTCTTGTACTCCATTTGAAGTGTACTTGCGCACTCGGAGCACGCAGGAGTAAACGATAGGCAGGTGATAGGAGAAACGCCTTGTACTCTGTGTCCAAGTGGTGGTGACGTGGAGGATAGATGCACTGTGTACATACAACTTGGAAATTGCGAGATGTTTATTATATTGCACTTTTCTCTGCTGCCTTGCCTCTTCACTGTAGTGCTAACAACTCAAGAAATATATTCACTACTCGTTACGATTATTATAATAACGACTTACATAAAATGAATCGATATCGTTAATATTAGGAAATGTTGCAAGCGAGTAAAACCCAATGTATTTAATTTACGACTATGATAACTAGTATATAAGTTGATCTGAATGAGTCAGGAAGCTACTTTCAAATCATAAAATGAACGAAAATGTAACAATTGAGAAAGATAGGGACTAATGAGAGAGACGTGGCAAGGCTGCCCAGGGCAGGACTTCTGAACCCTCTTCACCTTAAGCATTCTTAGTTGCCAAATCGCTCTTGGCACATCAGTGACTGATTTTAACTCGTGTAATATGTCAGTTACAGGGAAAACGACATAAGCCTGCTGACTTTGTATCACATTTCTCAACACATGGGCTCATACCCTGAAAACCTATCAATATTTTAGTATTTCTATTTTCACCAAGACTTCAATCATTTTTCTCACACCTTACGACATAGAGCCATTGGAATAGCAAATAACCTGATCTGACCGACCATGGGCAAAGATATCTATTCCCTAAAGATTAACATATTAATGGTAACTTACCCATTTTGCCTGGGACAATGTCGAATTGTGCTGGAGCATCGTGAACGAAAACGGGTCGACTCGATAGTTCCTGCAACAAAGATGTCAACACTGACATTTGTTACCTGTTACTACCAAACATCGCTTTTAATATTACGATAGTACGAAACAGTGTTTGAAACAGTAATAAAACTGAAGACAGTGGAATCTCTTATTGCATCAGGATGACAAATATTAACCCTACAGAACACCTTAACACATGAATATTGGGATGATAAAAATACAATCATGACATTTGATAAGTGTGCGTGCGTGGAAAGCTACCAGTTCCCACCTTGAGGAGATATTCCGGTTTAAACTGGAATTGAAAAATTTTCAAATTCATTAATCATGCTCACACAAAACACATACTGAATCAGAAAGTTAAACCTCTAAACTAAAGATGGGACTATCGACTACTTTTAACTATCGACTGACTAGTCATTCGTTGGAAGAAACTATCGACTAGATATTCGACTACTTTCAGTCGAATGGTTACCTGAATACGCATAGCTCTTAAAAGCGTGTCGTTTCATGTATTCGACTGAAAGTAGTCGCTTCTAGGCGGCGTACAAAGCACTGTAAGCCGTTACCCGTGCAGTTCTGTTGTACCAACAGATGAAAAACAAACTTCTCCCTAACCTACCTATTTTTGCAGACGTTAGTTTGGACTACGCGACACTCGGCAGCATGCAATTGATCCAAGTTATTTATTTTTACTGTGCTTCGAATGGAGGTTGCGGCGTTGTGTATACTACAGCCATTATATCCAATGTTGCAATGAGTAAATGTTCACCGATATTGGTATAGGACACATTACCTGTATGTACTCTGAATAAGTGAAGCAATAGAGCAATACTTAATTAAATTACTAGAACTGAAAGTACCGGTAACAATTCCATATCCAAAATTGTGACGTGCCTTTTATTTCTTAGTTGTTTTGCAGAAAATACTAAGAATGTAGAGTTGAAATACAACTTGAACAAGAACACGACAGCTTAGAATAAATACACACGAGACACGACAATAGAGCACTTTAGAACAGTAACGAGAGCGAAATTTCAGTGGAGATGTTGGCAACCATGTGAATACAAACAATTTATGACCAGAACGTAAAACTATGCCAGCGCTCAGAACATGTGAAAACAATTGGGATCAGTTCAGTCGTTTGCAAACGACTTGTTTATGTTACGGTGAGTAGTCGTTGAATTCATTCGACTGTTTTCTAAAAGCAGCCAAGTCGATGGTTTTAACTTTTGTCAGTCGACTGCTGATGCCCATCTCTACAAAACAATTGACGACCAGAATCAATTTGAGCGTACACGCCCTCCGACTTGCTAAAATGCTATTAATATTGGATCCCAATATAAAATATTTTCTGATTTAATTTTCCTGGAAAATCTATTCTATGTTTGCATCGATCATTACCATCACGCTATGGGGAGAATTTCATAATAGTTTTCTTGTAATTCATTTATCACGCGGTAGAATAAATGAATGAAATTCAATCATAAAATAAATAGAACTCTAAGCCATAATTGGTAAGCCCATGTTCAAGTTGTGAAATAATTCAAGAATGCACCCAATTCTCATTAAAAGTGTATGGACTGTGTTAAGGAGTTCAAACATAACCTAAATATTGAATGCTTAACATTTCCAATGAAATTACGTACATATATATTTGGACAACTGGACGTAGGCTATTTCATTGAAAGAATCTACGAACAAGAAACTGTATAAAACTATAGGCACCTACAGCCGTCAAGCTGTCCTCACAGTACCCGCTGGAGATTCACATTACCACTCGATCTGTACGGTACCTCGAGATAAGCCTAAGTGCGCCAACTGTGAGGGAGCACATAAACTCTTCCATCCCTGCCCTCATGTCTTTGCCACTAAACCCCCCTCCCACACAGCACGCCACTGCTCTGACACAGTTGTTAGGCCTGCTACAACAACTCTCAGCCATAACCCTGTAAACTACAGCTAAACCAAACCCAGAACCCCCTAATACACTTCATTTGCAGAGCAATAAAATCCATAAAACAACTCCGCAACAAGCTTCACAAAACCTAAATTATAAACGAAAAGACTACTCCACAAACACCAAAACCAGTAAACCTCCCTCATTTCAGCCACACTACACCTTAAACAGACATAGAAAGCATACTCATGACCCCTTCATGGAGTAGGCTATTGTCTAAACACGATCATGTCTCCTTCAACTTTACCGAAGACTTCATTAAATTCTATTAAAAATTCATAAACTCAGTCCACAAATCTTAAAATCAGTATACATCCCTCATTTCAGTTACTCTATTCATTAAACAAACATAGAAGGCGTAGCCATGACCCCTTCATGGAGTAGGCTATTGTCTAAATCTGACCACGCATACTACAACCTTACTCTAATTCAAAATTACGGCCAAATGATCCATCTGACTGGGAGGCAAAGGTATTTGCCGGCTTGCCTGGGATGATGGGCCTCAAAACCGGTATCTGGAGTTCAAACATAACCTAAATATTGAATGCTTAGCGTTTCCAATAACTTGGACAACTGGATTTAGGCTATTTCATTGAAAGAATCAACGAACTGTATAAAACTATAGGCACCTACAGGTATACTTAACTTATTAATTAAAGCTCTACAATAAACATACACCACAATGAATTGTAGCATGAATTTATCCTGAAGAAGTCGTTTGATTAGAACGACTACTTAAATTCGAATGATTCCATTCGCTTGGAATTAGTCATTTGCCAACGACTTGTTTCATTCGAATGATTTCCAACGATTGCTTTGGGATCAGTCGTTTACAACGACTACTTAAATTCGAATGATTCCATTCGCTAGGAACTAGTCGTTTGCCAACGACTTGTTTCATTCGAATGATTTCCAACGATTGTTTTGGGATCAGTCGTTTGCAAACGACTTGTTTATGATACGGTGAGTAGTCGTTGAATTCATTCGACTGTTTTTTAAAAGCAGTCGAATAAGCCGATTGTTTTAACTATCGACTAATTCGACTGTTTTCAGTCGACTGCTGCCCATCTCTACTCTAAACATTAGAGGTTTTATTGAACCGAAACTTAGCTTACTTAAATAATAGTAGCCTGTACATCAGCTGTTTATCAGCTGTTACCATAAACAAACAAGATGTTTTTGCTAAGGCAACTGTATCAACTGTTGCTAAGAAGATAGTTGGTTGGTTGGTTCTTAAGATTAGAGGCTGTGACAACGCGGTCATGTAGCCCCATGTACTTTGGGTGTGTGTAGAATCTGTCTGATAACCGGTGTTAATTGTGATGACTGTATTAGTGTGTGTATCTGTTTTTTAATTTTAAGTACTGCAACTTGGAGATGGGCAGCAGTCGACTGAAAACAGTCGAATTAGTCGATAGTTAAAACAATCGGCTTATTCGACTGCTTTTAAAAAACAGTCGAATGAATTCAACGACTACTCACCGTATCATAAACAAGTCGTTTGCAAACGACTGATCCCAAAACAATCGTTGGAAATCATTCGAATGAAACAAGTCGTTGGCAAACGACTAGTTCCTAGCGAATGGAATCATTCGAATTTAAGTAGTCGTTGTAAACGACTGATCCCAAAGCAATCGTTGGAAATCATTCGAATGAAACAAGTCGTTGGCAAATGACTAATTCCAAGCGAATGGAATCATTCGAATTTAAGTAGTCGTTCTAATCAAACGACTTCTTCAGGATAAATTCATGCTACAATTCATTGTGGTGTATGTTTATTGTAGAGCTTTAATTAATAAGTTAAGTATACCTGTAGGTGCCTATAGTTTTATACAGTTCGTTGATTCTTTCAATGAAATAGCCTAAATCCAGTTGTCCAAGTTATTGGAAACGCTAAGCATTCAATATTTAGGTTATGTTTGAACTCCAGATACCGGTTTTGTGGCCCATCATCCCAGGCAAGCCGGCAAATACCTTTGCCTCCCAGTCAGATGGATCATTTGGCCGTAATTTTGAATTAGAGTAAGGTTGTAGTATGCGTGGTCAGATTTAGACAATAGCCTACTCCATGAAGGGGTCATGGCTACGCCTTCTATGTTTGTTTAATGAATAGAGTAACTGAAATGAGGGATGTATACTGATTTTAAGATTTGTGGACTGAGTTTATGAATTTTTAATAGAATTTAATGAAGTCTTCGGTAAAGTTGAAGGAGACATGATCGTGTTTAGACAATAGCCTACTCCATGAAGGGGTCATGAGTATGCTTTCTATGTCTGTTTAAGGTGTAGTGTGGCTGAAATGAGGGAGGTTTACTGGTTTTGGTGTTTGTGGAGTAGTCTTTTCGTTTATAATTTAGGTTTTGTGAAGCTTGTTGCGGAGTTGTTTTATGGATTTTATTGCTCTGCAAATGAAGTGTATTAGGGGGTTCTGGGTTTGGTTTAGCTGTAGTTTACAGGGTTATGGCTGAGAGTTGTTGTAGCAGGCCTAACAACTGTGTCAGAGCAGTGGCGTGCTGTGTGGGAGGGGGGTTTAGTGGCAAAGACATGAGGGCAGGGATGGAAGAGTTTATGTGCTCCCTCACATTTGGCGCACTTAGGCTTATCTCGAGGTACCGTACAGATCGAGTGGTAATGTGAATCTCCAGCGGGTACTGTGAGGACAGCTTGACGGCTGTAGGTGCCTATAGTTTTATACAGTTTCTTGTTCGTAGATTCTTTCAATGAAATAGCCTACGTCCAGTTGTCCAAATATATATGTACGTAATTTCATTGGAAATGTTAAGCATTCAATATTTAGGTTATGTTTGAACTCCTTAACACAGTCTATACACTTTTAATGAGAATTGGGTGCATTCTTGAATTATTTCACAACTTGAACATGGGCTTACCAATTATGGCTTAGAGTTCTATTTATTTTATGATTGAATTTCATTCATTTATTCTACCGCGTGATAAATGAATTACAAGAAAACTATTATGAAATTCTCCCCATAGCGTGATGGTAATGATCGATGCAAACATAGAATAGATTTTCCAGGAAAATTAAATCAGAAAATATTTTATATTGGGATCCAATATTAATAGCATTTTAGCAAGTCGGAGGGCGTGTACGCTCAAATTGATTCTGGTCGTCAATTGTTTTGTAGAGATGGGCATCAGCAGTCGACTGACAAAAGTTAAAACCATCGACTTGGCTGCTTTTAGAAAACAGTCGAATGAATTCAACGACTATTCACCGTAACATAAACAAGTCGTTTGCAAACGACTGAACTGATCCCAATTGTTTTAACATGTTCTGAGCGCTGGCATAGTTTTACGTTCTGGTCATAAATTGTTTGTATTCACATGGTTGCCAACATCTCCACTGAAATTTCGCTCTCGTTACTGTTCTAAAGTGCTCTATTGTCGTGTCTCGTGTGTATTTATTCTAAGCTGTCGTGTTCTTGTTCAAGTTGTATTTCAACTCTACATTCTTAGTATTTTCTGCAAAACAACTAAGAAATAAAAGGCACGTCACAATTTTGGATATGGAATTGTTACCGGTACTTTCAGTTCTAGTAATTTAATTAATTATTGCTCTATTGCTTCACTTATTCAGAGTACATACAGGTAATGTGTCCTATACCAATATCGGGGAACATTTACTCATTGCAACATTGGATATAATGGCTGCACTATACACAACGCCGCAACCTCCATTCGAAGCACAGTAAAAATAAATAACTTGGATCAATTGCATGTTGCCGAGTGTCGCGTAGTCCAAACTAACGTCTGCAAAAATAGGTAGGTTAGGGAGAAGTTTGTTTTTCATCTGTTGGTACAACAGAACTGCACGGGTAACGGCTTACAGTGCTTTGTACGCCACCTAGAAGCGACTACTTTCAGTCGAATACATGAAACGACACGCTTTTAAGAGCTATGCGTATTCAGGTAACCATTCGACTGAAAGTAGTCGAATATCTAGTCGATACTTTCTACCAACGAATGACTAGTCAGTCGATAGTTACAAGTAGTCGATAGTCCCATCTTTACGTGCAACTTATACTTTTTCAAATTGTTCCTACTTTTGCCGCCAAGCGCCACCGTCAACAACTACTAGGCCTAATTCAGAACTTAGCTAATAGACGCCACCGCAGTCGGCGCTTGGCAACGAACGTAGAAACCTAAGAGCGTTGTTTACATTCTTAACCTATCCAATTTAGCTTCACACAGGTGCAATTAGTGGAAGGATCTTTAACATGCCATAAATCTATGACGTGGGACCGCCGGCTTTACTTCCCCTCCGAAGGAAGGCATACTGAGGGATTTTTAACGCTCTTAAAAAATCCGACGGCTTCGGCCGGGTTTGAACCCGCGATCTTGGGCACAGAAGCTCAGCATGCTACCGAAGCCGCCTGCTAAGGAGATATGTACCACAAATGAAAACACCAAGATACGAAAATTTAGTATTTAAATTGATTCTTCTAGCTTGTTTGGTAAGTTCTAGATTCAGGTTTGTAATATATACGTTTATTTTGTTACATGACAAGCAACCACAAACTGTTTCCACTACCTGCCCGCCAGATGAGAAGACAATAATAATAATAATCTTAAGTGTTCCAACCTACCAGGTATATTCACGGTACAGTTTAGCTCAATAGGCCGTGTAGTTCTTTCGTGATCGAATGACAATCACAGGGAAAGCATTGTCATGCATACTATTGTTCTAAAGCCCGGAAACCTAACGTGGGTGGGTATCAGAGAAGGTTACGGAAAATTAATTTCATTCATAAGCCCACGTCCAAAGCTACAAATACGTTAGATGTCGTCAAATGGCAGCATGTATCATACTATCTACTAGTACATGCAACACCAAGCATGTAGACCTATACCATAAGTGTGACACTCTAAATTTGGGTACCAAAACATGGGGTAGAAATGCTGACAAATTAGTCGATGATTGAAAATCAAGCAATTTACTCTGACAAATTAATTTCATCTTATTGTAATTTGAAAAAAAAAACTGTTCAAAGTTATCGATTTCTGATAAATGAACACAGGGCAGCGAAGCGCAATTGACTACCTTCCGCGTTCGAACACTCTGGCACTGAGTGTAGGGAATGAGTGCTATGGTGTACAGGACACTGTATGAAGTGTTTTTACTTTTGAACATGAGTCCATGAGTGAAGATGATCTGTTACACTTCCGAGTTTGGGTGGATTACTGAGTTTTCGATGGTTCTGCATGTATGTTCTTCAATACTTGGATTCGTGATTGAGTACATATACATAATTGTTCGTGTAGAGTAGCACTTTAGCTCTATTAATAGCATCTCTTCATGAATATGTTGGTGCTATAAGGAGCTTATAGCAAAGAAAATATGGACCACTGCAATTGCCATTTCTCAATCAGGTGAGATATAAACGCCCCACCCTGTCCAAGGTAAGTGCACCACAAAGAACAATGGTTCCACTGGTAGACAACCCACGGCTGCACGCTTGGTGACACAATACAGGTTCCTTCCTCTTACCGTGTTTAGCATTTTATTTATTGAAAATCGTCTTTCTAATTTGAATAATATTATGCTTTGTAATGCTTAATTTTATTATTCAAGCCGCTGAATTCCTTTTTCAATAACAGAAAACTCAATGTATCTCTTCGCTATTGTACGGAATAGGAAAGATCTCTAGACACAAGAGACAAAACGCTAAATTGGCAACACTGATTGTTAAGAAGTTGTTCATTAGTACCAACTTTGTAAATTATACTTTTGTTAGTTATTGTTGCTTTATAGAGAGGAACTACAAGGTCATCTGCCCCGAATAATTTTTGGTTAATCTGTTTATGAACATACCGTCATGAAACATACGCTATTGGTTTATAGTCATTGACTGAAGTGAACCCAAGATTAAGCTCCTTTGCTCAGTATTACAGTATGACCAGCACTGTAGACATCATCAAACATGTTGTGGCGTTGGCAGAATCCTCCTCGCCACATCTGAAGCCTTGATAGATCCTGTTGTTTATACGTAGTATGGCAATCGCTATAGAGGGTGTTACAAAAAGGTACGGCCAAACTTTCAGGAAACATTCCTCACACACAAAGAAAGAAAATATGATATGTGGACATGTGTCCGGAAACGCTTAATTTCCATGTTAGAGCTAATTTTATTACTTATCTTCAAATCACATTAATCATGGAATGGAAACACACAGCAACAGAACGTACCAGCGTGACTTCAAACACTTTGTTACAGGAAATGTTCAAAATGTCCTCCGTTAGCGAGGATACATGCATCCACCCTCCGTCGCATAGAATCCCTGATGCGTTGATGCAGCCCTGGAGAATGGCGTATTGTATCACAGCCGTCCGCAATACGAGCACGAAGAGTCTCTACATTTGGTACCGGGGTTGCGTAGACAAGAGCTTTCAAATGCCCCCATGAATGAAAGTCAAGAGGGTTGAGGTCAGGAGAGCGTGGAGGCCATGGAATTGGTCCGCCTCTACCAATCCATCGGTCACCGAATCTGTTGTTGAGAAGCGTACGAACACTTCGACTGAAATGTGCAGGAGCTCCATCGTGCATGAACCACATGTTGTGTCGTACTTGTAAAGGCACATGTTCTAGCAGCACAGGTAGAGTATCCCGTATGAAATCATGATAACGTGCTCCATTGAGCGTAGGTGGAAGAACATGGGGCCCAATCAAGACATCACCAACAATTCCTGCCCAAACGTTCACAGAAAATCTGTGTTGATGACGTGATTGCACAATTGCGTGCGGATTCTCGTCAGCCCACACATGTTGATTGTGAAAATTTACAATTTGATCACGTTGGAATGACGCCTCATCCGTAAAGAGAACATTTGCACTGAAATGAGGATTGACACATTGTTGGATGAACCATTCGCAGAAGTGTACCCGTGGAGGCCAATCAGCTGCGGATAGTGCCTGCACACGCTGTACATGGTACGGGAACAACAGGTTCTCCCGTAGCACTCTCCATACAGTGACGTGGTCAACGTTACCTTGTACAGCAGCAACTTCTCTGACGCTGACATGAGGGTTATCGTCAACTGCACGAAGAATTGCCTCGTCCATTGCAGGTGTCCTCGTCGTTCTAGGTCTTCCCCAGTCGCGAGCCATAGGCTGGAATGTTCCGTGCTCCCTAAGACGCCGATCAATTGCTTCGAACGTCTTCCTGTCGGGACACCTTCGTTCTGGAAATCTGTCTCGATACAAACGTACCGCGCCACGGCTATTGCCTCGTGCTAATCCATACATCAAATGGGCATCTGCCAACTCCGCATTTGTAAACATTGCACTGACTGCAAAACCACGTTCGTGATGAACACTAACCAGTTGATGCTACGTACTTTTGTGCTTGATGCTCGTACTGTAGAGCAATGAGTCGCATGTCAACACAAGCACTGACGTCAACATTACCTTCCTTCAAATGGGCCAACTGGCGGTGAATCGAGGAAGTACAGTACATACTAACGAAACTAAAATGAGCTCTAACATTACGTCAACATTACCTTCCTTCAAATGGGCCAACTGGCGGTGAATCGAGGAAGTACAGTACATACTAACGAAACTAAAATGAGCTCTAACATTACGTCAACATTACCTTCCTTCAAATGGGCCAACTGGCGGTGAATCGAGGAAGTACAGTACATACTAACGAAACTAAAATGAGCTCTAACATGGAACTTAGGCGTTTCCGGACACATGTCCACATAACATATTTTATTTCTTTGTGTGTGAGGAATGTTTCCTGAAAGTTTGGCAGTACCTTTTTGTAACACCCTGTATATGCAAGTCCACTGTGTGACACTGCTGTTATATTATGTTGTTATCGACCACGCTCCAAGCCGTAACAATCTCGTAGGGTTCATTTTCCTATGTTTATAGATAGAGGAATCGTTGTGTTGGTCTGTATCTCCAAGAAGGCCTCTGAAGCGTGGCTACATCAAGAACGGTAACATTCTAACATAGCAGATTTTGTAGGCACAGGGAAGGGATGTCCGTTTTTTCTTTTCCAGTTTTGGGACTTTGGACTGTCTATAACATCCAGTGGTGTGACATAAACTAGTACGCCAATTCTGAGTATCTTATTTTTGATATTATTACATTGGTCCGAACTGTTATTTTATACAATCCCATAGGAAGGCATAACATGATAGTGTTTCAAATTTTGTGGAGAGTGTTATTGTTGCCACATGCTTTTTATGACAAATGAATTACTCTACTAAATCACTCATTCATTATTACTTATCAAACCTTAAAGCGTCTCCCTCGTATAGGCCTAATCAGGGAAATATGATAGAATGTTTACCCTCAAGATTAACTTCCGAGGGGATAGCTCCCTACGATTTAAATATGATTCCCCACCTAAGATCCTGCCGGACATTCTTCGATTTATTTTCTTCGTCTGACTCAACTCCTTATTTCTTACCAATTTCTAAGAACGAAACATCTGAAAATATAATTTCGTATCAGCAAATGGAATTAAAGCATCATCGGAGATTGCAAAAAATGAATTAAGCCAATGTTTCCAGAAGCTCTACCAACCCTGGTCGTGTTTCCAGGTATTCACAGTAAACGAGTACATGCCAGTTTGCGAACTGTTGCAATCTACCTGTTATATTGTACAATAAACGTTCATAAGTTCCTGGAAGACCTATCGACATGTGACATTATCCTATTCAGACGAGCTTGCGTATATAGCCGCCTTCTGTAGTCTAAGGGTGGATATTAAAACTCAGAGTCAGTTGTAACTCTTCTGTTGGTCAACACGAATTTGTTCAATGACTGGGCTGGGTACTATTAATAATAGCCTAAGTAAATAACACTCCTGGAAAACATATGATCACTAACTTAACCCTTTATGGGATAGTGGTCTCTATCTGTAATAAGGACAGTTTATGCTTCAGAGATGCTGATGGTATCTTTCAGCCAAATTTCGGAGAATTGTCATGCAAAAATGGTAGTATCTCTAAAATTCAAATATTATATAGGCTACGTATCTACTTGACATAATGTGTTCGATAAAATTTTAAAAACATTAACAATTTAAGTGTAAACATAAAATATAAATATAGAAATAGAAATCATAAAAATAATATTATTTATTGATGTACCATCGTATGGCGTTTAGTGCCGGGAGTGTACTACTCGCCAGAGGCTGTAGCTGCTTCAAGCTACAAGTTCCCTTCAATTTCAAGCACAGTGGAACGTGGGTAATTCGAACTTCTATAATTCGAAATCTTCTTTAATCGGAATTTTTCTCTCGGTCCCTAGCATTTTATATACAATCAATGCTAAAAAATCGTGGTTAATTCGAATTATATTTTGGATAATTCGAAGTTTTTAGTGTAACAAGCCCATCGGAAGCCAAACAGTTGGGTCACTTCCCGAAAAACCTGTAACGAGTGCAGCCCAAGCATCAAACTGAGGCGTTTTTTTTTTTGAAAGTAGAAATGACGTAAGTGGAAGTTTATTGTAGGAAAAAGGTAAAAATCTCAAACTATTTTAAAAAACAGTAGATTTCTCTAAGACTTAACTAGATTGCTGGATTACTACTGTCGTTAAATAGGTGAATAGTACATTTTGGTTTTATTTTTCATTTGAAACTTTTGTGGTTAATCACAATACAGTCTCTATAAAGTACCGTTGTCTGTTAATATGCTTTGTTGAAACGTAAATCATTATGTAAACGTAATACAATATATTTTCTCTACCATTTTCAAAGAACTTTCTTAATTCGAATGTTTGGATAATTCGAATTTTTGTACTGGTCCCTTGAGGTTCGAATTATCCAAGTTCCACTGTAGTTCCAACTTTCGCTACCAGATGTCAATGATACCTAGTGGTGAACGTTGGAACATCGATAGAGCGTTACAACGAAATTAAAATAATAAACATACCTATAAGAATTATGAAAATAATTGTGAAAATCAATTTGAAATTAGTTAATTAATTCAATAAAAATATCAAAATACAATCTCTAAAAACATAAATTTAAAATTTAAAATAAATATATAAACATTACAACTAGAGGAACAAAATATAAGATTATTTATAATTATAATAATTAAAATGAATTAACATTTAGAAACACATAAAAGTAAAAAATATAAAGGGTTAATGAAGCAATTGAAACTCAGAAGTCATGTGTTCGATTACGATCTGTGATAAAAATGTAATTCTGGTGGGAGGGCTCGTGATGATAACTGAGGAAATGTGGATTCGAATCCCATCTTAGTCATGTTCCATTGTTTTCTGCTTCTACTCCAGTCTCCATGAAAATGGCACTATGGTCCTTAACTAAGGCAATGCATGTTTTGCTGACAAATAAATCCCCAACTGTAATTAGACACACTAGTACAGCATTTTATCAGTCTGGTTCAACACACATTCTAGTACACAACCCCTAAATGAATCAGTTTACATGTAGGCGTACAGACAAAATAAAGCACAGCCAGGCAAGAAGTGATCCAGTTTAGAACGACTGTATGAACAGACTGGGCGTGTCTCACCCACGCTACGACCTTCTGCCTTATTTATCACCTCGATCTATAGCCAGTCTCAAATCGTGAGTACAGCCGCATTTAATTTGATTCGTGAAAATATTCCTAGTTTGCTCTTTCTTTTCCTAAGATTACAGCAATTCATTCCTGGAGCAGATGACCTCGATCTTATACCATTCGAAAACAACAATGGCCCACACACAATCTTGAGTACAGGTAAATGTGTCGATAAAATGTACGTGATATTTTAATCACTAATGTTTACTGAATTATTGAGCTTCCCTCCGCCTCCTTACGATGTATGTGTTGTGTTCTATTATTCCCGTGTTCAACGGGACAAGATGCGATGAAAGGCTATGTGGCGGGTGGCATTTAACGCCCTGATGCACTTCCTGACGCCCTTCCGGAGTAAATGAGATCTGAAATGAATGAAGACGAATGAAACTGGGCAATGAGATGGTCTCTTAGTAGGAACTGTCTCGACATTTGCCTGGAGTTGAAATTGGGAAACCACTGAAAACCATTCCAAAGACGACACTAGCTAAAGCGTATTCTGAACTGAAAAATTCAACAGGTGAAACTGCAGTAGTCATTCGCATCATTTCGGCAGTTCGTAGGAGTGACAACCAGAGTTGGGCAAAATACTCAAAAGGTGTATTTTCACTACAAAATTGAAAATAAAATAACTGAATCATCAAAATACAAATTTGTATTTTAAAATAAATCTGAAAATACCTCAAACTTCTACCGAATAAGATTTTCATTGCTTTCAAATTTTTCAAATCAAAGGTTTGCAAGTATACTTTACTGAAAATGTTCAGTATTATCAATTTAACATTAAGAAACAATTTTCTATTAACAAAGGTTCAGTAATTGTATTTTGAATTCTGTATCGACAATACATTTTGTGAGTATTTTGCCCAAATCTGGTCACAACGTTAGTCCAAATTTGACACACAGTAAGTAATGAAATGATCTAACTTTCGTTTTCCTTCAATATTTGGATCGGAAGAAATTTTGGGGAGATTTTGTTTTACGGATATTCTGGTATGTTATAAAAATCGAGAGATCTGGCACACTGACAGTTTTTCAGAAAACTCAGTCGTATCATGTAGGGGGAATCCTCTGCCGTGGCCTGTGTGTAAATGCATACCAGAAACAAAACGCCTTAGTCATAGCCACACATAAATTGGGGAAGTCCCTTCAAATCCTTACACGTGGAGGCGTTGAATTAAATGTGGTATTACGCAACACGTGGAGGTTACTACCCTGGAGCTAGGGTGATGAAACCCATGAATTAGGGTGTGGTAGACAACAGGAAGGATTTCCCGGGTCCGATGTCAACCCAAATTGGCCTCTCATTGGCTGACGTGGATATTTCTTGCATCCTATTCAATTACAGTATATACGGTTTATTCCTTGATGTCGATGGAATATGCAAGAAACTCCACATTTGTAGCTATAATACCTATATTAAGAGTCTTCTGAAAGAGACGTGTCGTAAAACGTAAAATCTTGCCGCCAGATTGAATTCGAACGCTAGATCTGACGACAATGTCGTCAAGATTGTCACCCTGATTGCTCGGTGGTTGACATCACGGTGTGCACCCTTCAGTCTTTTTGCAGCCAACAAGCCAACTACTGTAAGTTGGCTTAGCCTAACGGAACTGCAGTAAAACGAAATTAATGGAATACCGCCCACGTTCTGTTTGCCTTGTTAATTTTTTAAGGAATAAAATGCAACAGATTAGTCGCAAAATGTATTAATGAATTGAATGTGCTGACATTCAGAAAGCGTGCAACCAAATCTCAATTAGGGGTGTCTATTTAATGTTTTATTTATAAGACAGACGACAGTTTACGACACAGTTTTTGGCCGGTCAGCCCCAGTTGCGCAGTCGTACAAAGGACAGTCAGTGAGCTTCAAGAATGTGCAATTCATACGTGAGTCGTCAGTTGCGTGGAAAACATTCACGTATGAATTACACATGCCTGAGGCACACAGACTGGCCAACCGGAGCTGACCGGCCAAAAACTGTAGCGTATTTGGGCGCTTGAATAGCAAAGAAACGTTAAGGCGCAGCACTTAATTCCTATCTCTACTGATAACCTGTGTCTTTGTGGTGACTGTAATAGTGTAATTTCAGTGATAGGACCTAATATAGGAGTAAGTGGTCCAAAACTTGACATAAGGTACCACGTCGACACTCGCGAACATGAGCCACGTGGAATCAGAACCACCGGCCATCACATCTCACTTCGAAAATCTCATATGTATTAACCAGGAAACAATCCCGGTCCATCTCAGTGAGAGGCAAGCAGCTTGACCAATGCTCCATCACCGCCCTCCTCCCCATTTACTTAGATCGAGAGTGGGAACCCCCGGGGATAAACCACACTCAGTATGGCCACTATCAGCACCATGATTCCAATTTTCGATCTCCCCAGACTTGCAGATCCCCTTGCAGTCGTGATGCGTGACTTAACGTGGACGGCTACACTGCAAGGTCCGTGGTTAGCAGGCGCTTGCCCTGTAGATGTGTGAGTCACATGTCTGCAACACCTGAGGCGCCCGATGCTTGGTTCCGCGACCTGCAATGTAGGCCGCAGTCCAGTTTACATGAAACTCGCAAAAAATAGTGACTTCACTTCAACTTGCAAGGAAGTTTTTCCAGCTTTCTACCAATAAATACTAGGGCTCTGCCCTTGGTCGGCTCTCTACAAACTGCTTCATTGTGAGCGAATGCGTCTTCTACAACATTTAGGCAAGGTTGATAGTCCCTTTCAAAATTTCATTCTTAGAGTCGAACAAAGATAAATAAACGCAATCAGTAAAAATATGTTTCTCCGCTGCATTACTCTTGTCACTTGGTGGATATTGATACAATAATTAGCCTGTATAAGTTGATCTCAGTAGTCATGAAACTGATGCTTCAATGTCTATAGAGAAGTTCTGCTCGTGAGATTATTGGTAACAGGTTTCAACTGATAACATTCCGACAAGAATTCAATATTCAGTTCTACGCAAGTAGAAGGTTAGAAACTCCAAGAAAAGTACATGACTTTTATAAAAAGGAAATTGTCCTACATATTTTCTCGCATTGGGTTATCTCTGACAAATTTGAATCTAGGATTGGTTCACGACTCATAAAGGCCTACCCACAATGCACAGTCGGCAGTCGGTAGTTGGTAGTTGACAGTCGGCAGTCGCGGCCGTCCCCGTGTATACTATAGGCACCATTCACAACATGCAGTTGCAGTCGCCAGCTGCCAGTTGGCAGTCTGTAGTCGGCAGTCGAGAATTTTATCTTTGACTGCCAACTCCCCGATTGCAGCAATGTAATAGCCAATCAGAGCAGATCAGAAACTGACGTCACGTTGTTGTTCTGTGTCGTGTGAATACCTTCGCAACCCGTACCTTTCTAATCTTAAATACACGGTATAAAAAATAATCCGTACATCTCCAAATCATCCATATTGCAAGGTTTGGGGTTATCAACAACTCCTCCGTGCACAAGAAATAAAAGAATGTCACTATATTATTTACTCCTAGCAGTCGTTAAGACTGCGCGTTGTGAATGGCTAGGTTGTCAACTACCAATTTCTGACTGCAGCTGCCAACTGCCAACTACCAGCTACCGACTGCCGACTGCGCATTGTGGATCGACCTTAACGGTGCTGAAAACTGCGCTGTAACCGAAACGAATAGAATGTAGTGATGCTAAGCCATGCTGAGCATAGCAGTTCGGGAGGCACCGTCCAGTAGTAGGCGCAACACTGCTTGCATAACGTTAAATGAGAGTGCGGCTACTCAATATTGTGTTATTTTAGTACAGTATTTTAAAATAGTTTCCACAAATGAAATACGCATTTTACAGCGAGTAATATTGGTGTACCGGTAATGTAAATGTGCATTCAATGCCGAACTGGAGCACTCTAATTTTGACAAACTATGGTACGTAACGGTATACATATAATCCCAGGTATTAGTAAAAAGAATAGAACTATAGCGAACTGTAGAATTAGACATTAATTACACGTTGATTGCGAGCTCTGCAAGTTTTGGTCAGTAATGCGGTAGTGGAGAACATCCGTGGCTTAGGCAGCAGCACGCCGGCCTCTCAGCGCTGGGTTCGTGGTTCAAATCCCGGTCACTCCATATGAGGTTTGTGCTGGACAAAGCGGTGGCAAACAGGTTTTTCTCCGGGTACTCCGATTCCCTGTCAAAATTTAATTCCAGAAACACTCTCCACTATCATTTCATTTCATCTTTCATTCATTTAATCATTGCCTCAGAGGAGTGCGACAGGCTTCGGCAGCTGGTACAGTTCATATCCTTGCCGCTAGATGGGGGGCTTCATTCATTCCATCCCTGACCTGTGGATTTTCAATGCGGTAGTGGCATCTGCGGTGAGCCAAACAAGTACGACTGATCAGGAGCTGGTAGAACTACAGTATACAAAAAGGTAAATGACAATTCTGATATTATTCATAATGTTGAATTTTGGGCTTATGCCGTGTTTTATTATACTAATATTCGACGCGTTTCGAAAGAAACCATGTCTTTCATCGTCAGGAATAATCTGGAATACGACAATGTTGCTAAGAGAAAGCAACGAAGAACATATAGAAGGTGCCCAAAGATGGACGCCATTATAGCCCCATGTTAGGGACAACGGAAAGCAGCAGTGAATTACTTTCTCAGGGTTCTGATAATAGGTAGCCAGGATTCACTGAGATTGTAGCCGGTGTCGCGGTTGAAATTATCTGGGTGTTTACGTATTTCAACCGCCTCCCTGATGATTCTGGGACGATATTGCTTTATACGGGCAAGAACATCCACTCCTTGGAACATGACATCATGGCCAGGTGTTAAAGCATGATCGGCAACAGCTGATTTATCAGGTTGAATGAGCCTGATACATCTATTATGTTCCTTAATGCGAGTGCATATTGTTCTCGAAGTCTGCCCGATGTAAACCTTGCCATAAGTACAGGGAACTCTGTAGATACCCGGTTGTTGCAATTTAGGCAAACTGTCCTTAGTTGGTCGCAGGAGTTGCCTAATCTTAACAGAAGTTCCAAATACAGTCCGTATGTTGTACCGACGTAGGATTTAGCAATACGATCCGTTGTGTTATGTATGTACGGAAGGTAAGCAGTTCCTCTTACATCTCTTTTCTCAACTGACGTCCTATTATTATTTGTTGGTTTCAGAACCGTGGAAATCAAAGCCTTGCTATAACCGTTGCTCTCAAAGGTGGTTCGCAGGGTGTTAATTTCTTCTTGTAAAGAAGACACTTCACAAATCCTCCTAGCCCTGGTAGTTAGAGTTGTAAGGATACCATGTTTCTGGGCAGGGAATTTTTATGAGCAGACTGATGGTGTGGCCATGGGTAGTCCTCTCTCTCCTGTTGTGGCTAATTTCTTCATGGAGAACTTTGAAGAGAAAGCTTTGTCGTCGGCTCCTTTCAAACCGAAGATCTGGTGGCGTTATGTGGATGACACGTTCGTTGTTTGGACGGAAGGTGAGGAAAATCTTAGCCATTTCCTGTAACACCTTAATCTCCAGCACCCTTCTATTTGTTTCACCATGGAAAAGGAATCTGACGGCAAAATACCTTTTTTAGATGTTCTCGTCACCAAGAAAGAGGATGAATCTTTAGGACACAGCGTTTTTCGTACGCCGACACACACCAATAGATATCTCCACGCAAGTTCTCACCATCACCCTGTGAGATGTGTTTTTTATGTGGCGAAGGTTCTATACGACCAGATGCCTTTTCTGACAGCAACCTCGTCTGAGGAATGAACATGAAATTGGGCTTGGGGTTAAAAGGTACCGTTCGAGCATTTTCCTGGAATTGAAAATGGGAAAACAGTTTCAGGACGGTGAACGATGGGTTCCGAGTCGAGAGATAGCCTGACTCCATGGTCTTTTGCGTTAACGCACTAAGCTATCCGGTCGTCAACGCGTCAATTATTGTTGCATCTCATTTACCCAACCACCCTCTTCTAAAACTCAGTACAAAATTCCGCTCAATGCACCATATTAAATAGGTAAATCTTGACAAGATTAATATTCTTCCATCTGTTCTTCAAAAATACTGGTTTACAGGTCACGGTAGCTGAGAGCGCCTCACTGGCATCGGAAGAGCGTGGGTTCGAATCGCAACTCGGCCATCTTAGAAATGGTTTTCGTAGTTTTCCATTTTCACCACCAGGTACATGCTGGGACGTTTCCATTCAACAGGCCCACAGCCGATTTCGTTCCAAAAATGTTGGCCATTGGCTCCATTAATAAAATTATTTTCAACATATTGAGTTATTGTTGTTGATTCCTTTATTGGCTTTGCGACATTGTAGTCATGAAGCCCAGCGTATTTGGGTGTTTGTGGAATCTGCCTGATAAGGATATCCGAAGTGGGAATCGAACCCATATCTTCTCATTTCTGCCTCGCGAGCCTGAGTCAGCCCTCAGACAAGAATGAATATCTTGAACCTCAGGCGTGACCGCCAATAAGCCACCAGATGGACCAACTGTGTTGAAGTAACAAACAGTAAACACGCCTAGATCGTTAGGTAGCGCATCGAGATTCCGTGGGAGAGAAGGAAGTCCGCAGATTGAAGGTTCGAATCCCGGCGTTGACAATGGCCATCCTGAGTATAGTTCTCCCCGGGGTTTCCACACTCCTTCCAGGTATATGCCTTGTCTCAAATCCCGGGGCTCCTACCACAATCCTAAATCCTAAAAATCAAGTTACCATAGCCAGACAATTTTAGCACACCCAATACACGGGGATGATGACCAAGATGTCCCATGCCCATCAAATGAATTAACATCAAAGTAAACACAAATAAAACGTCATCTTTTGCCTCTTCAGAGACTGTTTCCCCGTTATCAATTCGTCAAATTGCAAATCTAAATCATACTCGTGAACTAATTCATGCACCAGACAGAGATTTGATTCTGTAAGTTTTGTGTGTGATTTCTCCCCGAACTGTTTAAACACTTCATAACGCATGTTATCAAGCTGATTTGCCTCACACATTGAGTGCACACCATAACAAAAAGTAGCCTCCACTTCAAATTCGCTTTTGGGACGAGAATTATCAAAATCAAATGGAAATACAGTAAAACATTAGACTACTTTCATTGCAGGTTGGATCAGAGCAACCTACTTTGGGTCCATCACCATAGTTTTACCAAGCTTTCAGATAATGCCATTTACTTCGATTATGGGGGCGTGATGGTGCTGTGGCCAAACTGCTTGCCTCTCGCCAAGGCGGACTGGGTCTGATTCCCGGTTAATGCATGTGAAGTATCACGACCAGTGATTCGGATTCCACGTAAAGATGGAGGTACCGTGATCGCGAGATTAATGGACACAACAAGCTTCCTTGGACTTGTGTAGAACTTATCTGATAACCTGTGTTTCTGTGATTATTTGGGTCGGGAATGGGGAAGGTGCTCCGGGACTTGAAACAAGGTACTAACCCGGCATTTGCCTGGAGGAAAACCCAGGAAATAGGGCACTAATAAGGATAGCCTCTGTCGGCGTTGGGATTCGAACTTCCAATCGCCGGACTTGCTGCAGATCCCCATGGTGGCCGTGGTGAGCGATTTAAGACGCACGGCTGCAAGGCAGGGTGCCAGACTGAAGAGCCCTGTCAAGGAGGAAGAGGAAGCACGATAACAAGGTTACGATAATACAGCAGTAGTGGCGCACTATCCAAGTTCAATAACGTTACATTTTCTTGCTTCATTCAAAATATTAATAGCTTGAAGTAATTTTGCTATCGACCTTAGATTCCAAGCCACGAGGTGGGAGTACTGACCTTCCCTTACAGGATCTCCGTTCCACGTTTGATTTTGTTTGTGGCAATTTACCCATCAGAATGTTAAGTTGTGAATAGTCAGCAACAAACAGCTTGTTTTGACAAAGGAGAAAATAGGCATGTTAGTTTTCCAAATAGTACAGTATATTCAATGTTGAGATCAATCGTTGAACGAATGCGCGACACACATTGTGAGCGCTGTATGTGTCGTCAAGTTAAGTAAAAATTTGCCGCCACTTTGAGAACTGCTGATACCGGTTCGCAAATATAATAACGGACTGGCGATGTAAATGAGTTAATTCACGGAAGAAGCGTACTCTACAGACAACAACTCATCCGCTGTCCAAATACACTGTACCTCTGACCCAGACTCTTAAGAAACTCTGTAATTTTTTGTTTGTTTTGTTAATTCCAAACAGAAGAGCAAAAATATTGCTTCCAGTCGGGTGCGTTCTCAGATTTGGCAAAGTAACCGACTTTCGAAAGTGCACTCCTTGAGCGCTTGATGTTAAAGCGACATTGTATTTCCAACTGTGATCAACACGCTCTGCCTGGGCGATCGGCCTGAGACGGTAGAGGAATGATCCCTCGCAGAGTCCGTGGGTGAAGCCGAGTTGGATGATATCTATCGTGGGCCTCTTTCTAGCCCGTATATTGAAAATATCTATTCCCGATCTTTTTAATCTATGTTTCTGGCTGGCTGTGCGGTTTAATTGGTTACTCTCTCGACTCCAGTGCTTAAGATTGTGGAATCAAATCCCGGCAGAGTCATTTTCCAGTGGACTGTGCTTTCATTTGAGAGGCTCTTATCTTTGGATTTGCTGGCATGATAGAAATGTCTTAGAAATCACAGCAGTTCAGTGAAATGTTTAACCCATTATAACGCTTATTAACATTATTAAATTGATTTTATAATATTAATAATAATCTATTATATAAATATTACAACTAGTTCCGTGAAGAACTCAATAGCCTAATTTCATACTGTATATCTTACTTATAGAATATTAATTGCCTCTACCAACATACAACATTTCAGTTTGATTGCTGTAATATATTCGTAGATATTAAGAACCGTCTAAATATTTCGTATGGCCACCATAGGATTTTTATATATGAAGGGCATGCATGCTCTATTAGATGAAGAATAATGCGCAGGTTTATTATTCCAACTTCAATCGCATAGTTAGGACACAAGAAATAACAAGTAGTTCCGTGAAGAACTAAATAGCCTATTTTCATATATCCTACTAATATTAATTGCCACTATCAACATACAAATTGTCAGTTTTATTGCTGTAATAGATTCGTAGATATTGAGAACCGTCTAAATATTTTGGATGGTCACCATGTTGAATTTTTAGCCTATTTTCTATTTTGAAAAAAATAGGCTTATGAGACCACCGTGTGTCCGTGTGTCTGTGTGTGTGTGTGTCTGTGTGAGGTGTGTGTGTGCCCCCATAATAACTTCTAAACAGCTGGAGCGATTTCAATGAAACTCGGTAAGTTCATAGCACTATTCCGGGCGACCCCGACCGTGCCCTTCAAATTTTGTTACATATCACCAATCCAACATGGCGACTGTGCGAAATATTTCACCAGCATTCAATACCTCCGAAACTATTCCAGATATCACCCTGGAATTTTTACGGTGATAAAGGGAACTACTAGAAGTTTACCTATGTGACTTTTGAAAAACTGATAACTACAAAATCAACATGGCGGCCACGCGAATTTGCGACATTTAAATAGACGTTTTTCGCGATTTAACCAACCAAACGCAATAAAACTAGGTACAGTATATGTTTATACACATTATAATGCACCGACATCGAATGTGGTTCAATTGTTTACATAACCATAAGATGGCGGATGTGCGAAATATTTCACCGGCATTCTATATCTCGGAAACTATTAGCGGTATCACCCTAAAATTTTGTACGAAGATAAAGGGCACTACTGGAAGTTCATCTTTAAGACTTTCAAAAACCGGTTAACTACAAAAGGAACATGGCGGCCAAGCGAATTTGAAAATTTTAAATTGACCTATCTTGCGATTTAATACTCAGCAATTCTTCTAGGTTTGTGCCGTGTCTTGTGTGGGGTTTCTCCTAGGACACCAAGCTAGGCTCATCGGCGGGCACTTGGTGTCCCCGCCCGGACCCCCACAGGAGTAGCGAACTGCGCGCCACCTCCCTTTATATAAGGTGCAACTGCACCACTTGACTACGAGAACTAAAAGCTCAAGCAGCCTCAACCTCCCTATGAAGGCTTCCAAAAAGATGGTATATTGGCTTTCTCGGCCGGTGAATTAAAACTCAGCAATTCTTCTAGGTTTTGTGCCGTGTTCTATGTGGGATTTCGCCTAGGGCACCAAGCTGGCTCATCGACGGGCTCTTGGTGTCCCCACCCGGACCCCCACAGGAGTATCGAACTGCGCGATACCTCCCTTTATATAAGGTGCAACTGCACCACTTGACTACGAGAACTAAAAGCTCAAGCAGCCTTAACCTCCCTATGAAGGCTTCCAAAAAGATGGTATATTGGCTTTCACGGCCGGTGAATCAAAACTCAGCAATTCTTCTAGGTTTGTGCCGTGTCTTGTGTGGGATTTCGCCTAGGACAGCAAGCTGGCTCATCGGCGGGCTCTTGGTGTCCCCGCCCGGACCCCCTCAGGAGTGACAAACTGCGCTCCTCCTCCCTTTATATAAGGTGCAACTGCA
Organism: Meconema thalassinum; assembly: GCA_946902985.2. NCBI lineage: Eukaryota > Metazoa > Arthropoda > Insecta > Orthoptera > Tettigoniidae > Meconema > Meconema thalassinum. The sequence continues at coordinate 278,660,313 of OX336388.2, forward strand.
CCACTTGACTACGAGAACTAAAAGCTCAAGCAGCCTTAACCTCCCTACGAAGGCTTCCAAAAAGATGGTATATTGGCTTTCACGGCCGGTGAATTAAAACTCAGTAATTCTTCTAGGTTTGTGCCCTGTCTTGTGTGGGGTTTCTCCTAGGACACCAAGCTAGGCTCATCGGCGGGCTCTTGGTGTCCCCGCCCGGACCCCCACAAGAGTATCGAACTGCGCGCCACCTCCCTTTATATAAGGTGCAACTGCACCACTTGACTACGAGAACTAAAAGCTCAAGCAGCCTCAACCTCCCTATGAAGGCTTCCAAAAAGATGGTATATTGGCTTTCTCGGCCGGTGAATTAAAACTCAGCAATTCTTCTAGGTTTTGTGCCGTGTTCTATGTGGGGTTTCGCCTAGGACACCAAGCTGGCTCATCGACGGGCTCTTGGTGTCCCCACCCGGACCCCCACAGGAGTATCGAACTGCGCGATACCTCCCTTTATATAGCGTGCAACTGCACTCCTTGACTGCGAGAACTAAAAGCTCAAGCAGCCTCAACCTCCCTATGAAGGCTTCCAAAAAGATGGTATATTGGCTTTCACGGCCGGTGAATCAAAACTCAGCAATTCTTCTAGGTTTGTGCCGTGTCTTGTGTGGGGTTTCGCCTAGGACAGCAAGCTGGCTCATCGGCGGGCTCTTGGTGTCCCCGCCCGGACCCCCACAGGAGTATCGAACTGCGCGATACCTCCCTTTATATAGGAGTGCAACTGCACTCCTTGACTGCGAGAACTAAAAGCTCAAGCAGCCTCAACCTCCCTATGAAGGCTTCCAAAAAGATGGTATATTGGCTTTCACGGCCGGTGAATTAAAACTCAGCAATTCTTCTAGGTTTGTGCCGTGTCTTGTGTGGGGTTTCGCCTAGGACACCAAGCTAGGCTCATCGGCGGGCTCTTGGTGTCCCCGCCCGGACCCCCACAGGAGTGACGAAGTGCGCGCCACCTCCCTTTATATAAGGTGCAACTGCACCACTTGACTACGAGAACTAAAAGCTCAAGCAGCCTTAACGTCCCTATGAAGGCTTCCAAAAAGATGGTATATTGGCTTTCACGGCCGGTGAATTAAAACTCAGCAATTCTTCTAGGTTTTGTGCCGTGTTCTATGTGGGGTTTCGCCTAGGACACCAAGCTGGCTCATCGACGGGCTCTTGGTGTCCCCGCCCGGACCCCCACAGGAGTATCGAACTGCGCGATACCTCCCTTTATATAGAGTGCAACTGCACTCCTTGACTGCGAGAACTAAAAGCTCAAGCAGCCTCAACCTCCCTATGAAGGCTTCCAAAAAGATGGTATATTGGCTTTCACGGCCGGTGAATCAAAACTCAGCAATTCTTCTAGGTTTGTGCCGTGTCTTGTGTGGGGTTTCGCCTAGGACAGCAAGCTGGCTCATCGGCGGGCTCTTGGTGTCCCCGCCCGGACCCCCACAGGAGTATCGAACTGCGCGATACCTCCCTTTATATAGAGTGCAACTGCACTCCTTGACTGCGAGAACTAAAAGCTCAAGCAGCCTCAACCTCCCTATGAAGGCTTCCAAAAAGATGGTATATTGGCTTTCACGGCCGGTGAATTAAAACTCAGCAATTCTTCTAGGTTTGTGCCGTGTCTTGTGTGGGGTTTCGCCTAGGACACCAAGCTGGCTCATCGGTGGGCTCTTGGTGTCCCCGCCCGGACCCCCACAGGAGCATCGAACTGCGCAATACAGTACCTCCCTTTATACAGGGTGATTCTCTATGTAGTTTACAACTTCAATAATGTGTAATTATTTATTGGAACCACTTACAGACTTGGTTTATATGTTATTATAATGCAAAACACTTCAAGTTTTGACTCACGTAGTTTGCAGTTGCACAGTTGACCGCCACGGGCGCCACCTGTCACTTGTTGGAAATGGCGTCTTTCACTGAAGCGGAAAGAGCGAAGTGCGTGTTCTGGTTTGAAGAAACCAAGTCAACAACGATTGTACAGCGGTGGTTTCACACAGAATTTGGCAAAGACCAACTCAGCAGACCAACAGTGTACAAATGGCACCAGACATTTACCGAAACAGGTTGTTCTGTGCTACACACAAAGGCGCCAGGCCGCGCACCTGTGACTGGCGATGTGGTGGAAACAGTTAGGGAGAGGTTCGTCCGCAGTCCGGAAAAATCGAAACTGGTATCCCTCTGACCACTGTTTGGCGGGTGTTGCGTCGACATTTGGCCATGAAAGCATACCGATTGCCCTTGGTTCAAGTACTAAGTGAAGCGGATAAACATACCCGACATGAATTCTGTGTTGAAAAGATGGATCGCATCAGCCGTGATGAGTCATTCTTGAACAATGTGGTCTTCAGCGATGAATCAACGTTGCACCTTTCTGGCCGAGTGAACACAATTGTCGTATTTGGGGCATGGAAAAACCACATGGGCACCAAGTGACAGCCCCAAAGTGAACGTTTTCTGCGCTGTTTCGAGAGAAACCATTACCTGGCCGCCACGGTCCCCAGATTACACACCACTGGACTTCTTTCTGTGAGTATTTGGGAAAGATCCCTCCCCTACCTGCACAACTTGATGAACGGAGATATCGCATCACAACAGCCATCGCCTCTGTTACCCCGGAAATGCTGGTTCATACTTGGCCGAAAATCAAATTCCGTTGGAATGTGTCCAGGATGACAAATGGTGCACACATTGAGCCGTAATGGATTTGTCAAAAGAACTTGAAGTGTTTTGCTATGTAATGACATATAAACCAAGCCTGTAAGTGGTTCCAATAAATAATTACACATTATTGAAGTTGTAAACTACATAGAGAATCACCATGTATAGAGTGCAACTGCACTCCTTGACTGCGAGAACTAAAAGCTCAAGCAGCCTCAAACTCCCTATGAAGGCTTCCAAAAAGATGGTTTATAAGCCTTCATAGGGAGGTTGAGGCTGCTTGAGCTTTTAGTTCTCGCAGTCAAGGAGTGCAGTTGCACTCTATATAAAGGGAGGTATCGCGCAGTTCGATACTCCTGTGGGGGTCCGGGCGGGGACACCAAGAGCCCGCCGATGAGCCAGCTTGGTGTCCTAGGCGAAACCCCACACAAGACACGGCACAAACCTAGAAGAATTGCTGAGTTTTAATTCACCGGCCGTGAAAGCCAATATACCATCTTTTTGGAAGCCTTCATAGGGAGGTTGTGGCTGCTGGAGATTTTAGTTCTCGCAGTCAAGGAGTGCAGTTGCACTCTATATAAAGGGAGGTATCGGGCAGTTCGATGCTCCTGTGGGGGTCCGGGCGGGGACACCATGAGCCCGCCGATGAGCCAGCTTGGTGTCCTAGGCGAAACCCCACACAAGACACGGCACAAACCTAGAAGAATTGCTGAGTTTTAATCCACCGGCCGAAAAGCCAATATACCATCTTTTTGCGATTTAATGTTCCAAACGCAATGAAATCTGGTACAGGAAATGTTTATGCACATTGTAATGCACTGGTATCTAATTTAGTCCAATTGTTTACATAATCTCAAGATGGCGGCTGTGCGAATTTTAAAATTAAGTTTTTATTTCTTGTGTCGTAATCATGCGATCGAAGTGAAAGTTTGAATAATGAACCTACGCAATAATTTTCCTTTAAGGGCACATGACTCTATGGCCTATACATTTAACAATCCAACATGGCGACCATCGGAAATATTTAGACAGCTCTGGACATCTACGAATCTATTATAGCAATCAAACTGATTTGTTATGTTCATAGGGGCTATGAACTTAAGTTCACCTATAGGATTTTAAATAACCTGGTGATCACAAATCCAACATGGCGGCGACGCGAAGAATAAATATTCACATGGACGTTTCTCGCAATTTAACCATCCGAGTGCAGTGAAACTTGAAACAGTAAATCCTTATACGAATGTTAATCCACTGGCATCTAATTTATTTCAATTGTTTCCATAACCACAAGATGGCAGCTGTGCGAAATTTTAAAATCTCGTTTTTACTTCTTGTGTCCTAATCATGCCATTGTAGTTTGAATGCTACACGTACACATTAATCTTCATGTAACAGTACATAACTCTAGGACCTACATATATAAAATCCAACATGGCGACCATCCGAAATATTTAGTCGGTTCTCAATATCTACGAATGCATTACATCAATCAAACTGATATTTTGTATATTGATAGTGGCAGTTAACATAAGTAGGATATATGAAAATAGGCTGTATAGTTTTTCACGGAACTACTTGTTAAATTATAGGCCTTAGATGTATGTACTATCACATGAAGATTATTGTGTAGGTGTTTTATTCAAACTTCAATCGCATGATTAGGACACAAGAAATAAAAACGGGATTTTAAAATTTCGCTCAACCGCCATCTTGTGGTTATGAAAATAATTTAAATGAATTAGATGCCAGTCGATTAAAATTTGTATAAGCATATACCGTAACCAGTTTCACTGCGCTCGGATGGTTAAAACGCGAGAAACGTCCATTTGAATATTTAAATTTCGCGTCGCCGCCATGTTGGATTTGTGCTCGCAGGTTATTGAACGTCCCATAGGAGAACGTATGCTTATAGCCTCTATACACTTACAAAATTTCAGTTTGATTGCTGTAGTGGATTAATAGATATTGAGAACCGTCTAAATATTTTGGATGGTCGCCATGTTGGATTTTAATATAGGTAGGCCATAGAGTTATGTAATATTATATGATGATTATTGTGTACGTTTATTATTCAAATGCTGATTTCGATCGCATGATAAGAACACAAGAAATAATAACTTAATTTTCGAATTTTGCACAGCCGCCATCTTGAGGTTACGTAAACAATTGAACTAAATTAGATACCAGTGCATTAAAATGTGTATAAACATTTCCAGTACCAAGTTTCATTGCGTTTGGATCACTAAATCGCGAGAAAAGTCTATTTAAACATTCAACTTCGCTTGGCCGCCATGTTCGTTTTGTAGTTAACCGGTTTTTGAAAGTCTCATAGATGAACTTCCAGTAGTGCCCTTTACCTCTTTACAAAATTTCAGGGTGATACCGGTAATAGTTTCAGAGATATAGAATGCCGGTGAAATATTTTGCACAGCCGCCATCTTGAGGTTATGTATACAATTGAACGAGTTAGATGTCGGTGCATTACAATGTGTATGAACATATACTGTACCAAGTTTCATTGCGTTTGGTTAGTTAAATCGCGAGAAACATCTATTTAAAAGTCGCAAATTCGTTTGGCCGCCATGTTGGTTTTGTAGTTACCAGGTTTTCAAGCAACACATAGGTGAACTTCTAGTTGTTTTCTTTATCTCCGTACAAAATTCCAGGGTGGTATCGGTAATAGTTTCGGAGATATTGAATGCTGGTGAAATATTTCGCACTGCCACCATGTTGGATTAGTGAAACGTAACAAAATTTGAAGGGCACGGCCGGGGTCGCCCGAAGTAGTGCTATGAACTTACCGAGTCTCATTGAAATCGCTCCAGCCGTTTAGATTTTATTAGGGCGACCCACACACACACGCACACACAGACAGACTAAAGGACAAAAGGTGATCTCATAAGCCTATTTTTTTTCATAAATGAAAATAGGCTAAAAACGAGATTTTAAAATTTTGCACAGCCGCCATCTTGGGGTTATGAAAACAATTGAAATAAATTAGACGTCAGTGGGTTAAAATTTGTATGAGCATTTACCGTACCAGGTTTCTTTGCGCTCGATTAGTTAAATCACGAGGACCATTTAAATATTTAAATTTCGCGTCACCGCCATTATAGATTTGTGCCCACCAGTTTATTAAAAGTTCCATAGGTGAACTTATGTTAATAGCCTTTATCAACATACAAAATGTCAGGTTGATTGCTGGGATTTTGAGATCGGCCCAAATATTTCGGATGGTCACCATGTTGGATTCGTATATATGTAGGCCATAGAGTTATGTACTATTAGATGAGGATCTTTGTGCAGGTTCATTATTCAAACGTTGACTTCGATCGCATGATTAGGACACAATAAATAAAAACTTAATTTTGAAATTTCACACAGCCGCCATCTTGAGGTTATGTAAACAATTGAAATAAATTAGATGTCAGTGCATTAAAATAAGTATAAACATTTGCTGTACCATGTTTCACAGCGCTCGGATGGTTAGATCGCGAGAACTTTCTAATTAAAAGTTTCAATTTCGCTAGCCCGCCATGTTCGACTTATAGTTAACGGTTTTAGAAAGTTACATACGTGAACTTTTAGCAGTGCCGTTTATAACCTTACAAAATTTCAGGATCATATCAGCAATAGTTTCGGAGATATAGATTGCCCTTGAAATATTTCGCACAGCCGCCATGTTGGGCTGGTGAGACGTAATAAAATTTAAAGGGCACGGTTGTGGTTGCACAAAATAGTACTATGTTATTATCATTTAGACTTTCACAGCCCGTGTTACTATTCATAATGTTGAATTTTGGGCTTGTGCCGTGTTTTATTATATTAAAATTCGACGCGTTTCGAAAGAAACCATGTCTTTCATCGTCAGGAATAATCTGGAATACGACAATGTTGCTAAGAGAAAGCAACGAAGAACATATAGAAGGTGCCCAAAGATGGACGCCATTATAGCCCCATGTTAGGGACAACGGAAAGCAGCAGTGAATTACTTTCTCAGGGTTCTGATAATAGGTAGCCAGGATTCACTGAGATTGTAGCCGATGTCGCGGTTGAAATTATCTGGGTGTTTACGTATTTCAACCGCCTCCCTGATGACTCTGGGACGATATTGCTTTACACGGGCAAGAACATCCACTCCTTGGAACATGACATCATGGCCAGGTGTTAAAGCATGATCGGCAACAGCTGATTTATCAGGTTGAATAGGCCTGATACATCTATTATGTTCCTTAATGCGAGTGCATATTGTTCTCGAAGTCTGCCCGATGTAAACCTTGCCACAAGTACAGGGAACTCTGTAGATACCCGGTTGTTGCAATTTAGGCAAACTGTCTTTAGTTGGTCGCAGGAGTTGTACCGACGTAGGATTTAGCAATACGATCCGTCGTGTTATGTATGTACGGAAGGTAAGCAGTTCCTCTTACATCTCTTTTCTCAACTGACGTCCTATTATTATTTGTTGGTTTCAGAACCGTAGAAATCAAAGCCTTGCTATAACCGTTGCTCTCAAAGGTGGTTCGCAGGGTGTTAATTTCTTCTTGTAAAGAAGACACTTCACAAATCCTCCTAGCCCTGGTAGTTAGAGTAGTAAGGATACCATGTTTCTGGGCAGGGTGATGGTGAGAACTTGCGTGGAGATATCTGTTGGTGTGTGTTGCCTTACGAAAAACGCTGTGTCCTTAAAAAAATATTCCAAAAGCACTCCAACTAACAAAGTTTCAACGCCAACACTTTCTTTGATTGTCATTGCAACACATGCCGGGTCCAGCTAGTTAATTATAAAAATGAATACCAAAATTGCCTGTCGGGCAGTTTTAAGTTAAAAATATAAGTGGTCTATTGTACGCTGGCTTTGCTCGTGGCTGCAGTGACTACCCAGGGTACCAACTGATGAGCCCAATGAATACAGTAGTGGGGTCAAACTAGATTGACATGTCTGAAAAGCAATATATTTTTCTGTATTAATATTAATATTATCAATCAATGAGTAAAAATTTTAATTTCCTCAGGAAGTACTAGCCTTCGGTGTGACTTTCTCCTAACTCCAGCCACAGGTATAAGCTTTACATACACTCGAGTAGAGAAGTTTCCGTCCGGCTCCGTTGAACATGCGTGGGTGCTCATTTGTGCCCGGTTTCAGTCATATCCATTCATTTCAACTCACATTAACTGCCCTGAAGAGATTGACTTCAGGAAGAGTATCCGGCCGTTAAAACCACCTCACCTCATGCCAGTACTCCTATAATAATCGAAAACAAGTAGTTCCGTGAAGAACTATACAGCCTATTTTCATATATCCTACTCCTGTCTATTGCCTCTATCAACATACAAAATTTCAGTTTGATTGTTGTGATAGATTCGTAGATATTGAGAACCGTCTAAATATTTCAGATGATCGACAGGTTGGATTCTTATGTATGTACTATTACATGAAGATTATTGTGTACGCGTGGTATTCAAACTTCAATCGCATGATCACACAAGAAGTAAAAACGAGATTTTAAAATTTCGCACAGCTGCCATCTTATGGTTATCAAAACAATAGAAATAAATTATATGCCAATGGATTAATATGTGTATAATCATTTAACGTGCAAAGTTTCACTGCATTCGGATGATTAAATCACGAGAAACGTCCAATTGAGTATTTATACTTCGCATCACCGCCATGTTGGATTTGTGCTCACCAGGTTACTGAAAGACCTATAGGTGAACTTATGTTCATAGCCTTTATGAACATAAAAAAACAGTTTGATTGCTGTAAAGGATTCGTAGATATTGAGAACCGCCGAAATTTATCGGATGCTCGCCATTTTGGATTGTTTTATGTATAGGCCATAGAGTTGTGTACCATTAAAGGAAAAGTAATGCGTAGCTTCATTATTCAAACTTTCACTTCGATCGCATGATTACGACACAAGAAATAAAAACTTAATATTAACATTTCGCACAGCCGCCATCTTGAGGTTATGTAAACAATTTAACTAAATTAGATGCCATTGTATTACAATATGTATAATCATTTATTGTACCACATTTCACTGCGCTCAGATGGTTAAATCAAGAGATAAGTCTATTAAAAAGTTTCAACTTCGCTTGGCCGCCATGTTCGTTTTGTATTTGACAGGTTTTTGAAAAGTACATAGATAAACATGTAACAGTGCCCTTTATCACCGTAGAAAATTTCAGGGTGATATATGTAATAGTTTCGGAGATACTGAATGCTAGTGAAATATTTCGCACAGCCACCATGTTGGATTGGTGCGACAGAATACAATTTGAAGGGCACGGTCGAGGTCGGCCAGGCTGGTGCTATGATCTTACCGAGTTTCATTGAAATCGCTCCAGTCGTTTAGATTTTATTAGGGACACACACACACACACACACACACACCTCTCACACACACACACACGCACACACACACGGACAAAAGGTGATCTCATAAGCCTATTTTTAGCCTACTTTCGATTTTTAATGAAAGTAGACTTATGAGATCACTACAGGGCCAAAAATTGTGTGTCTGTCTGTGTGTGTGTATGTGTGTCTGTGAGTCTGTGTGTGTGTGTGTGTGTGTGTGAGTGTGTGTACTCTGAATGTCTGACCCCCCCTATCAATTCGAACACGGTGAAACCGAATTGAACGAAATTTGGTACAGAGGTAGAACAAGCAAAGGGCACCTCAGTGTCATGTTTTATATCACCGCCATCTTTACCAAATCTGAATGGCGGCCACTCAAACGTTCAAAACGTAAAATCAAATAGCGACTAACCAAATTATCCGATCTCTACCAAATTTGGTAATAACATACCTTCATATAGGACGCGTCTTGTGACCAAACTACAAGGTCATACGCCGTACCATTTCAGGATGGCGGCCGTGCGAATTATGCAAACTTTATAATCCATATCATGGGACCCACCAGTTCCGATTATCGAGCCAAGAATCGATTTAACTGTTCTAAAGGAAGAGGCACGTTCGAAATTAAAAGTTTATTTTGTAATACTATAGTGCAGAAGTGATTTTGAAAAGCTGAGCCGTCTCGGTAAGAAGACAAGATGGCAGCGGATATCTTGTGCCTGACTTATATTTCACTAATTTGAGTATTGCATGCAATATAGCGTACTGATACAAAATAAATAAACTTAGTATGAAATGCTTTATACATAAATAATCTACTCCACTGATGAAATCGTTAGGTCTAAATCATTATTTGCTAACAAGTTCTATGTAAGTCATTTTATATAGATCAATGTCCGTTGGCACAAATGGCTCCGTGGTAAAGCGTTAGTCTGTCATTCATATGCCTATGGTTCAAACCCCATCAGAGTTTGGTTTTTTGCTTGAAATTTTACATATTTGTTGCTTTGTAATGACTCAGACATTTTAAAATTAAGCCTTATATTGTGCATATTACGGTGCAAAACATATATTTAATTAAAACATAATTCGCCAGCAGATTTGCTCGAGACATCTAGCAGCCAAAAAGGTAACTGCACGCCGGCCTACTTACTAACTTCCAGATTTTATTGAAAAGTTTCTTCTTATGGCCGCTAGAATGCACTCGCCCTGTTAGGATTATATTGTTCGATATTTCTCCACTAGATTTCACGACTGGTCTACATGGGACTCCATTGATAGTATACCATTGGCATTCTATGCGCATCGAATTTGAAGAATGACAGGATCATACTATGATACATTTTTACTTCTTATTTTAAAGGGTTTGTTACAGCCTATTGTGCGTTATTTGAAAATGTTATTTGAAGTAAAGAACAAAACGATTTCACATAGTAACTGAATTCTAGCTGCTGGTACTAGTTCAGGTTATTAATACTTTTATTTCAGGCAAATAGCAATCGAAAATATCCACATAGTTTGTATACACACGTCTCTGTAGGGACACGGAAAGATTTGTTAATTCAATTAGGGTTGTGAAAGCCATGCACAACCAGACGTGTAAAGACATGCCTCAACTCAAAGTTGGATGTTGCCCACGGCAGGTCGATTATGTAATAATAACAATAATAATAATGTTATTTGTTTTACGACCCTTTTAACTACTGCTGCTTTCAGATACGCCGGGGTGCCGGAATTTTGGCCCGAAGGGGATCTTTAACGTGCCAGTAAATCTACTGACAGGGCTCCCTCGCATTTGTGCACCCTCAAATGCCAGCTGACTGCGCCAGGATACGAACTGCAACCTAGGGCCCAGCAAGCGAGAACGTTACCGCAGAGCCACGCAGCCAGTCCGGTCGATTATGTCTCCAGATCCATAACATTCTTGAGATACTTCTTATCTATCTTTCTTCAATGATGGTAGTAGTTTTTTTCTAGGTTGTGGCGTTTGGTAGAGGTAAATAGTTTCTAAGGTCTTCAACCAAGAAATGATTCTATTATACTCTTTGATAATAACAACGAGTTATAACTATACTCATACATTTAGGAGAAAGTAGGCTATATGTTCTTTACTGAACATCTTGTTTCAAAATTGAAAATAGGCTAAAAAAAAGGGGCAGTCACACATACGATTTATAGAATAAATATAATTCCTCTTTGGCACAAGGGTGCAATCAAAATTCTGATATCCAGACAATTCCTGTCATACTACGCGAACTATTCACTGTTGTTGTTGTTGTTTGATTGGTTTAGGGGCTTTGTGCCATCGTGCTCATGCAGCCCCGTGTGCTAGGGTGTGGGTAGAAATTTTCTGAAAATGTGTTATTGTGATGGCTGTGTTAGTGTGTATTTGTAATTCAGGTGAGGATTGGGAAAGAGGCGGCCGTGGCCATAATTTAGGAACCATTCCAGCATTTATCTGGAATAGAATTTGGGGAAACCACGGAAACCAACTTCCAAGATGGCTGAGATCGGAATCAACCCCTCCTCATCTCAGTTTTGCCACATGGCTGAGTGCACCCCGTTCCAGCCCCCAGGGCAGAATTAACATTTCTAGACAGAGTCGGGAATCGAACCCAGACCTTCAGGGCGACAGGCAAGAATACTAGCTGCTACACCACGAGGTGGTCTCTTTACTATTCAATATACAGTTGTTCACTTAGAATTACATCCATCCTAATGAATGGTATTAGTTGCTTCATTTCAGGGACTTGGACATCGTGGTGATTTAGCTCCATGGCTATGAGTAGATTTTGTCTGATAACCTTTGCTATTGTGGTGTCTCTAGTAGAGTGCATGTGTATTTGTAATTCAGGTGAGGATTAGAAAGGAGACGGCCGTGGCTTTTAGTTACGAATCATCCCGGCATTTGGCTGGAGTGGAAGTTGAAAGCCACAGAAATTCACTTCCAGGATGACAGAGTTGGGAATCGAACACGACCTTCTGAGTGATAGCCAAGAAACTGCTTCAACAAGAGGTGGACGTCATGGTATTAAAGGCTAAAGGTGCATCATTCTTACCTGGGATTAATAAATACTGGTATCGAAACCAAGTTTGGATCTTTTAAACTGAACGATGCTAATTTCTGCTGCTAACAGAGGTCGGACATAATATATTTAGAAATTGGGAAACTAGTGATTCTACAGTGCATGCCCCCATCTAACAGCAAAAGTCTCCTACTGTACGTAGGCTTTGTTCGTGGTTGCAGTGGCATTCTCAGCATGTACCACCATACCGACTGACGAGTCCAATGAGTACAGTGGGGGTCCCAGCCTGGTTGATTTGGTGTAACATCTCTGCAGCATACCGTCCCATCATGTGGGAACATCGCAACCTCCGCAGGGAAACGTTTCTTGTGCACATAACGAATGGTTGGTACCACAAAGTTATAAACTCGAATTATGTAACGGAATAGAAACGGCAATTGAACTCATTATATATCGGTTATGTGAAGTTCTTGCATAACAGTACCAAGCAATACAGAACTTGCGAAGTCAGAATTTATGTATACAGTTAACCCTAAAGGCCTATCTTTTAACTCGCAGGCTTAGAATTTTCAAGACTCTCTTTTTGTAAACAGATTGAAAGCTTTAAAATTGGCAGTTGTCTTTCAACCCAGTGAGCTGCACGAGGTAATTTGCTTCTCGTTCTGCTCTGATTATTATCAGAAGGTACTGTTTGAACAGAGTCGTTCTACCGTAGGTAAAGGCGATCCCAACGTAGATGATTTGCTTTTTTCTACTCTGCGCATACAGTTTTAATTTATTGGGTGTTTATGATTTTTTAAAATCAGTCCAGTTACGTAGTGAAGATGTATCGTCGTGCGTTTCTATCACCCAAGGAACCCCGGTTCGATCCCTGGCTTCAGCAGAACCTATTGTAGACAATTGAGCAGTTGCTTGATAGGAGAAGTAGCTCCCCAAGGCCTTAGATCAAGGTAATATGGTTGTCCGCGCGCCCACACAATCCACAAGCACAGCAATCGTCTTTCGGTACACGCGATTCTGTAAGGCATAATCTTTATTATTATTATTATTATTATTATTATTATTATCATCATTATTTTTATTGACTCTACAACTTGTAACTTCACATCTTCACTCTTTCAAGTAACGTGGCATCTTTCCTACCTACTCCCAACCTCTGCATACTATTACATCTACAGAACTAATGGCTCAAGTTCCTTCATAAAGTTGTAACGTCGCCAATAACAAGAATATTTTTACAAAATAGTGACTTCGTTGAATCAGCCAGTACTCTCGAACGAGAGAGTTGAAATTTGTTGTGTATTGTCCATCGTACACCGCGCGTCTGATTAGAAGCTGAGGCTGTGCAAATGGATCACGGCGGGTCCAATCAGAACCTCGGCCAATGAAAGCGATCATTTTAAATTCTTCTTTTAACATATCCAAAACCTGATTGTTATAAGGTAACAATAAGAAACCGAAAAAAGCAATACATAATATAAAATAAAATCCTTGATTTTGTCTGTTTGTTTGTCCAGGCTAATTTTGAGAAATGCTGGACGGATTTTGATGCGGTTTTCACTACTCTATTAAGCATTTTTCCACAAAGATTTGTGTGTGTAGAAACATTCATCTAACACTAAAGGAAGCAGAGCAATAACGATTTAAGAGAAGCAGGATAGAAAACAATATCCGTGCGCCTTTTCAGCTTACTCTGACTAAGCCTTTAAAGGTATATCATCAACATGAACGCTCTACAGAATAATCCGCGACTGTATATATCTTCAATACATATGATTCGTTACTAATTGCAACTTACAGTGGACTAAGCATCAAGGATACTATACCGGGTGAATCAGCTGCCCCTAATAATATTGTGATATGCAGCACAACAAGCGTTATTGCCGTTATGCATCATTAGACCAAGTGCCAAAAGTTGACTTCGAGATATTCGCGTTTAACTTTAGGTTTATGCGTAAATTCAAGCAAACATACATTTTCTACACTTGGTATTCTTGGTGTTGTACGATAATAGATTGTACCCTCTCACCAAATTTCAACATTTTTATACTCACAGTACATAGATTTTTTTGAAAAATGGCGCTTAGTCTACTGATGCAATTTAAGGTAATTCTCACGTGCGAATGATGCATCACAATGCTACACCATTAACCCTTTACTGTTGAGTATCTACTGAGTAAGACTTCAAAAAAATATGTGACCGCAGTCGTGATTAAAACCTGAATCTCCTACTGTCCGGACAGGCACGCTAAATGCTTGTACCACCGCGGGCCGCGCAGCAACTCCGGCACATTATTCAAGTTGTAGACAGAGAAACTCTCGAAGGGGAGCTATTCCCTAAAGTCATTTCTATAACCACTTACTGATTTGAGGAATTACAACTGATCTGAGTCAAATACAAATGGTATGAAATAAGCCATTGTAGTCTATACAATGCAATGCATATTTCTTTATGGATTTTCCTTCACGATAGGCCCATTATGTTCTGCGAGTACAGTACTACCTCGGTGGTGGATCCAGGCCATGCGAGGCCCTGGGCGATATAATAAGGTGGGGCCCACAACAATAGTAAATACAAAAAATATAAAATCAAATGGAAAGTAGTTTTATAATAATAATAACATAAAGAATAGTTACACTGTTTTGAATACACCACAGGACATTTTATAAATAATATGAATGGAACCTTTAAGTCCCCTTGAAGAAGATTATGTAAACTATGAAATATTAAAATATTACTTTGCGGATTTTTTTCCGGCTGAAGTCTTCTATTATCTCACTGAAATCTAAACTTGCTAAACGGTCAAGAGATGTCATAGCTGCACTGAAAAAAAAAAGAATTATAAATTAGTTTATGTTCGACCCTGACTATTATGTGTTAGAAAACTGTATCATAATGATGGTCATTATAACACTATTTTTCATTATGAAACAGTTTCTCTCACCAATCACAGCTCAAGAAACAGTTGTTTGACCAATTAGATAAGAGCATCGCACCTGCGTGGAGTTCCAAGGCCTTCTGAACTGCGTTGCCTAGTGTCATAGTGGGGTAATCGAGAAGGCCATGGTCAAATACAAGGCATTCTCTGCGTCTCATGCGCTCTGTTCAGTACATAAAACTGGCGAAATCTCGACAGATATTTATGAATATTTATCTTCGAACATAAAATAGTTACAATAATTATCGTGGAACATAAACAGTCGTATGCAACTCGCCTATAATGGTAATTAAGACACTCGTATGGAAATTATAAAACTCGCATACGCTCGTTTTATAAATATACTCGTGTCTTAATTATAGCCATTATAGGCTCGTTGCATAATGTACTATTATGTTCGACCCTGACTATTATATATCAGAAAACTGTAACATAATGATGGTCAGTATAACACTATTTTTCATTATGAATCAGTTTCTCCCACCAATCACAGCTCAAGAAACAGTTGTTTGACCACTGAGTTCCAAGGCCTTCTAATTTAAATTTCACTGCGTTGCCTAGTGTCATAGTGGGGTATTCGAGGAGGCCATGGTCAAATACAAGGCATTCTCTGCGTCTCATGCGCTCTATTCAGTACATAAAACTGGCGAAATCTTAACAGATATTTATGAATATTTATGTTCGAACATAAAATAGTTATAATAATTATCGTCGAACATAAACAGTCGTATGCAACTCGCCTATAATGGTAATTAAGACACTCGTATGGAAATTATAAAACTCACATACGCTGGTTTTATAAACATACTCGTGTCTTAATTATTGCCATTATAGGCTCATTGCATAATGTAAGATACTTTTAAAAAATTTAAAAGTATTAATTAATTAATTAAATTTTAAAAGTCCATGGTGCGGGGCTCTGGGTGGTCACCCTCCTCGCCCTCCCCTAGATCCGCCCCTGACTAGCGTGATATTTTCAAGCCTATGTGTAAGTTTTGTTCTGCTTTAGACACACATTAGTGTTGTTAAGTAGAATGGTAGTCTCTCATACTATTAGGGGTCGATGACCTAGATGTTAGGCCCCTTTAAACAAGCATCATCATCATCAGAATGGCAGTCCCTTAAACTAAGTAAAGGATATGAAGGTCAATATATGTGGTTATGATTACCTTATTCCAAGAAAAATAAAGCAATTCTGAAAGAAAAATTTGAATTTTAATAACTTATCTCAGTCGAATACACTAGGAACAGAAAATGTGATTTAAAATATTTGCTCCGATAAATTCACAGAAAACACTGGACAGGTAATACGTTTGTTACTATCAGTTCATTCAATCTCGAAATCAGGATCTCCATTGTATGCATCTATGTCGTCCACGATGTCAGAATCCCCTTGAAGTTTTTGGTAAAATTGTTTGGCATCAGCGATTTAAGGTCTCCAAGTTTGGCTTCAGAGATAGGTTTCCCATTTGGCCACAAATGTATTAATGCCTGATGAAAGGGAACTGTAGTTTCACGTGGTTGTCCCAGTCTTGACTTATTTAAATTTACTTCCCGAGATTCACCATCAAATTTAGTGATCCATTGCTGAACTTCGTCACTTGTTAAACCATTCAATGTATCACCACGTCAATAACTTAGGACTATCGAAAACGCGGGCTCCCTCGCTGACATCCGTGTCGCAATGTGAGGAATGTGGTGCCTGGTCTAATGATGCAAACTGGAATGTTGCATAGTCTACTGATGCAATTTATAGTTTAACTGATTCCCGCTATGTCGCTTAGGTTTCCAGTTAACTAACAACTAATGCCCTCTTGTAACGCAGCGGGGAATTTATTATAAGTAGTTCAAGCTTTCCTCTACAAGATAGTGTTAACATCTCCATTTTCGTCTTCTCTGCCTGCGTCCCTTATGATACTAATGCACTGCAGGCATATCCTGCAAACGATACTCAACACTATTATTTTCCCCTCGATGTGTCTACAGACTAATAGGATGGAAAAATAATAGTGTTCAGTATCGTTTCCAAGATATACTTGCAGTGCATTAGTATCATACGGGATGCAGCAGAAAAATATCGATCTTCCTGACAAGACACGTTAGTTGGGCTGCATAAACAATGTTATTAAGGGCAGCTGATTTACCCGGCATATGTTGTCACGGACTGTTTTTTAGTAGAACGTTCTATGCTGAACAATAATATCGATATAGTATTGATATGTTTTTAACAGTTACGCCGTGCAAAACCGGGGAGGGTATCTAGATAGGAATATAAAAACAAGATGTTCAGTAAAGAACATATAGCCTACTTTCTCCTAAATGTATGAGTATAGTTATAACTCGTTGTTATTATCAAAGAGTATAATAGAACTATTCTTTGTTGAAGACCTTAGAAACGATTTACCTCTACCAAACGCCACGACCTAGATAAAAACTGCTACCATCATTGAAGAAAGAAAATAAGAAAGATAAGAAGTATATCAACAATGTTATGGATCTGGAGACATAATCGACCGGACTGGCGGCGTGGCTCAGCGGAAACGTTCTCGCTTGCTGGGCCCTAGGTTGCAGGTTCGTATCCTGGCGCAGTCAGCTGGCATTTGAGGGTGCACAAATGCGAGGGAGCCGTGTCAGTACATTTACTGGCACGTTAAAGATCCCCTTCGGGCCAAAATTCCGGCACCCCGGTGTCTCTAAAAGCAGCAGTAGTTAAAAGGGATGTAAAACCAATAACATTATTATTATTATTATTACGACCTGCCGTGGGCAACATCCAACTTTGAGTTGAGGCATGTCTTTACACGTCTGGTTGTGCATGGCTTTCACAACCCTAATTGAATTAACAAATCTTTCCATGACCCTACAGAGACGTGTGTATACAAACTATGTGGATATTTTCGATAATATAATCCTAACAGAGCGAGTGCATTCTAGCGGCAAGAATAAGAAACTTTTCAATAAAATCTGGAAGTTACCTTTTTGGCAGCTAGATGTCTCGAGTAAATCTGCAGGCGAATTATGTTTTAATTAAATATATATTTTACACCATAATTTGCACAATATAACGCTTAATTTTAAAACATCTGAGTCATTACAAAACAATAAACATATAACATTTCAAGCAAAAAACCTAGCTCTGATCGGGTTTGAACCATAGGCATCTGAGCGACAGGCTATCGCTCTACCACTGAGCTAATTGTGTCAACGAATATCGTTCTATTTAAAATGACTTACATAGAACTTGTTAGCAAATAATGATTTATACTAAACGATTTCATCACTGGAGTATATTATTTATATATAAAGCATTTCATACAAAGTTTATTTATTTTTTATCAGTACGCTATATTGCATTCAATACTCAAATTAGTGAAATATAAGTCAGGCACAAGATATCCGCTGCCATCTTGTCTTATTACTGAATCAGTTCAGCTTTTTAAAATCACGTCTGCACTATAGTATTACAAAATAAACTTTTAATTTCGAACGTGCCTCTTCCTTTAGAACAGTTAAAACGATTCTCGGCTCGATAATCGGAACTGGTGGGTCCCATGATATGGATTATAAAGTTTGCATAATTCGCACGGCCGCCATCCTGAAATGGTATGGCGGACGACCTTGTAGTTTGGTCACAAGACGCATCCTATACGAAGGTATGTTGTTACCAAATTTGGTAGAGATCGGATGATTTGGTTAGTCGTTATTTGATTTTACGTTTTGAACGTTTGAGTGGCCGCCATTCAGTTTTAGTAAAGATGGCGGCGATATAAAACATGACACTGAGGTGTCCTTTGCTAGTGCTACCTTTGTACCAAATTTCGTTTAATTCGCATTCACCGTGTTCGAATTGATAGGGGGGGACAGACATTCAGAGTACACACACTCACACACACACAGACACACACACACACACACACACAGAGACTCACACACACACATACACACACACACACACAGACTCACACACACACATACACACACACAGACAGACACACTTTTTTCGCCCTGTGTTGATCTCATAAGTCTACTTTCATTTTTTGCAAAAATCGAAAGTAGGCTAATAAAACAGAGCAATTAAAATTATGAAAACCATAGCATTTAATATCCCCAACAATTAGACGATTATATTACTTTTTGTAAAGCTTTTTTCCGACCAACAGCTGGAAGTGTCTTCGTGCAGTCATACATGCAAACAACACAGAACGAACAGTAAGTTGGTCTTGTTTCTTTTTTAACGCAGTATTATTTTTCACTCACCTTCTTTGCCTAAGGGCACGAATCCCGACTTCTGTCTTTAAGGTCCTGGATTCAACTATAAGAATTAAAATTCTGGTTTGAAGGTTGGAACCGGGTGCACTCAAACACACATGTATAACTGGGAAGAGCCTGGTTCGAATCCCATCTCAACCAACTTAAAGGTGGTTTTCCATTGTGTCCCTCTTGGCAAATAGCTTGATAGTACCTGGCCGTCCCTCCCTCATTCCTAGCTCCGATTACAAGTGCACAGACACTGACGTTATCGAATATACATCTCAAACACGGGGCTTATGACCACGTTATCCCAAGCAACAACAATATCAAATACAATTTGTTTTCTCAAATGCAGATTATTACCCCCCCCCCCCCCCCCCCCCAATGTAGTATCCCGATGAGCTGCGAAATGGTTCGGTTTGTACAATGAGGGCCTCGGTTTTCGCGTACTGAAATTGAACTTTTTGAGTTAAATCAGTGTTGAAGAATATATCATTTCACTAGAAGAAGCAAGCACTGTATCATATGAAAAATACATTTTATTTGATTTCTTGTTTTTTTAGAGATCTAAACAAGTGTTTGAACATTTTTTAAGAACAAGAAACCGCGTACCTTTGGTTCTAAAGTAGTAAGTGTAGATGATTACCCCTTATTGTTCCCAATTTTTCGGCATTGGGGGTGAGATTGGGTGATTTCTTACGTGGTGGCGGTCTTTACGGCCGATTTCCCTCTCTGACACCAACCTCATCAAAGGAATAAACAACAAATGAATTAAATATGACAAGGAGTTGTAAAGAAGTGGGTGTGGTCTACCAGAAGGGATCGTCCCGGCATTTACCTTAAGTTTAAAATGAGGTAACATGGAAAATCATCTCAAGGATGGCCGACGGTGGAGCTCATACCCACTTGTTTGCTGAGTCCGGAGATAGCCTTACGCGTAGCAACCACGTCGGTTTTTAAAACAATGGGTATGATACTGAATACCTGAAGAAGCAAATGCTGAAACAAACAAAAATAACGAGGGGAACATCATATTAACTTGATAAGCGTCCTCTAGTTGTATTTGATTGGATCGCTACACATGGAGTGTGTTTTCTAACCTGCTCATCGGCTGTGTAGCATGCTTGACATGTAGCAATTAGCAGGGAAACTTGTTTCCAGTGCACAGTTTGGAGAAATAAAGAGTAACAATTAACGCTCGCGTGTCCCACATAACGCAGAACCGTGTCACCAGCTCTCTACAACAATACATGCCACCTCACTTGGGTTCCAATTCCAAACAGTGTTTCGTTATAGCGGTTACAACATCTGATGCTTCATCCCCAATCTCATACAAGTGATGTGTTTTACAATATAGCAACAGTACCTCAGACAAACTTGAATCGGTCAACTGAGTATTGATATTAAAAACAATATGTTCCGCAAATACAAGATCGCTTACTTTTAATTTGATATGCACTTGGCATTGCTATGTAGGGTGGTGTTTTTATCACGCTCTGTCAAATGTAATATTGATAAAGGAGAAACGAGGGAAACCCTACATTAACTCACACATGAACAGTGTTGGCCAACGATATCCTATACTTATTGTTTACAGTACAGAACTGAAGTCTCTTGTGTTCTACCCTCATATAAAATATCATGTGAACGCTAAATTAACTAGCCAGCTCTGTATTTACTTTCTAACATCCAAAGAGATGCTGAATGTTAACCATTTATAATCCAGCGACTCGTGCACCTTTAGAACGGTATCTAATAACATTGATTTTGTAGTCAATTTTCTTTATTATCACCCAATTGCATCACGAGGATTTTAATTTTATATATTTAAGTTAATATTCAAGATGGCGATTGTGTAGAATATTCTGTTTAGACTTGTACAAGGGAGGTCTCCTACGTAAAATTTATCTTTTACTAAGTTTTGAGCTAATTGTTTAGTTACATCCTGATTGATCAATTCTAAAGTTTTGAAACCGCGCAACCATCTTCAATGTATGAAGTCGATGGATCTGTGTCTTTAGCATAACAAAACATCTTGTACAATATTACCTTCCTGTCCAGTTTCAAAGTTTATAGATAATACATAATAGATTTTAATATTTTATAAATTCAAGATGGCGGCTGTGCGTAAAATTCAGTGGGGTAGTCTAGTGGCTTGTACAAGTGAAGTCTCCTGTACAACACTTCACAAAATGGTATGATCATTCCTCAGTTAGATCCATGTATACCTATGTTTAAGTTGTAACAGGGCGCATGGCTAAGTTACCATCGAGATGGACGTGTCCCTTTAGCAGAGTGATGCTCCACCACAGACCTACTTTACTACCAAGTTTCGAAGTTGAAAGTTTATTAGCAGTTGAATTATTGGCAATATTTTTCATGTTTAAGTTGGCGGATGTGCATGATATGCAAAATGATGTATCTTCAATTTTGCATAACTTTATTTCCTTTGTGTGTCCTATCAACGTGTTAACGATTGTATCATTAAGGTAAATGGTTTCGGAGCTATGAAGTCTTGTCAAAATCCAAATTGGTGTCTTATTTGCTGTTGGCAGCAAGGGAGCAATTG
Source organism: Meconema thalassinum (assembly GCA_946902985.2). Taxonomy (NCBI): domain Eukaryota; kingdom Metazoa; phylum Arthropoda; class Insecta; order Orthoptera; family Tettigoniidae; genus Meconema; species Meconema thalassinum. The sequence goes on from OX336388.2 coordinate 278,682,147, forward strand.
AAAATACGAAAAGTCACATATTCTTAGAGAGGGCATTCATTATACATACATTTTTCAAAAATTCTAGATAGGCGTTCAAACGTTATAAAGGAGGCACACGGTCACAAAGAAAAGACCCTTATTTATCTCAGAGTACTATTTTGTTTTCATAATTACTTCCAAAATGTTTAAAGTAGGCGGAAATGATGTATCTGCAATTTTTCCAAGAGATTCTCACGTAGATTTTAGAAAAGTACAGTAGAATTAACCGAAACGAAAATCCACTAAGCAAGGTATACAGTATATTTGCAATTCATCTATATTATTTACATTGAATTTAAAAATATGTGTCTTAAAATAATAGAAGAGTAGATTCTATAAAATTGTAAAAGAAGTACGAGGACCAATACTAGAAAAGAAGGATGGAAAGTAACCCTACATTTAACAATGCACAACCTCTAATGATTCAATCTCCCCGCCACCAGAATCGTTTTCACACCAGTAACACTGGTTCCAATCACTTAGATGTAGCCAATAACAATATAACTGACATAGAAATTGTAATTTAGATGTATTTCTTAAGAACAAATCACCCTCAGCACCCAAGCAGAAGACATGACACTTTCACAGAGAAAAGAATTAATAAATTGCAGTGAGGCAGCTAAGCTTCGGTGCACTCCGATTCCACTACTCCACTGATATCATCTTTCCCGAACCAAGTTCAATAGGACGAAAAAGGACACTTTTTTTTCCTGAATTTATCTCTAACAGACTTTAGAAGTACTATCAGCTGTGGCTCTCGCGCACTGTTGCGATACTCAAATGTGACAGGGTCGTTAAATGCCAGACACCCTATCAGTCAATTTACTGATACTCTTCTGGTTCAAAGTTCCAGCACTTGGTCGAATTATTTTTGAGGCGAAGTAACCAACCAAATGACATCTACCTCATGACTTCATTCACCAGATAAATTTACTATCTAAATCAAGTACCGCAGCTTTTTTAATCGTAAGCCCTACTCACACCAGAACTTTTTCACTATTTATATCCCCCAGGGGCTCACATCTTGTGGGACGTGGGTTGGCGACCACAGGGCCCCAGCTGAGTCCGAAATTGCTTACACTTACTTGTGCCGGCCTCCTCTCTGTCTTCTTTCCTTTCGCCCTCACTTGGTCAACTCTTGGTCTCTTCCGACCCTGACGGTATTAGGGTATCCGAGGCCTAAGGAGCCTCTTTATTTCCCGCCTTAATTGGCCCTTGTCTCATCTTTTCTGATTCCCTCCTTCTGCGAGGGGTCAGCCTTCTTTTTCTTTTCATGTTATCTCCTACCTTCTGCTCAAGGAGGCCGGGTGTATGTAGCCCCACCACTTCCGGTGCACCCTGGACATTGCTACACCCTCAGGGGCTCACGGCTGGTGAGTTCGGGAGTTGGCGACCCCGGGGGATTTCTGAGCTGGGTCCGTTTTCCCCTTTTGTCCCTTACCTTTTGGGCGGACCCTCTCCTCTTTCACTTTCCTATCTGCCTTTCATGTCTCTCCTTCCTTCCCAGTCCCTCAATCCGCATTCTTCGAGGTTTGAGGGCATTTCCTTTCCTCCTGTCCTTTATTTGCCTTATTCTCCTTTAGTTTTCCATTTCTTCTTCTAGTAGTTTAGTTTTAAGTTTGCATTTCATTTTCATCTTCACGATCACCCAAACCATCAGGGGCCGATAACCTAGATGTTAGGCCCCTTAAAACAACAATTATCATCATCATCATCATCATCATCATCATCATCAATATTTATAAATAGAGAAGTCCCTGAATAATAACACAATTTTACTGAAGCTACAAGATGGAATTAAACACATCTATGACAAAATGACATGTGTCCACCGAATTTCTATTCCAAAGTATTAAAACCAACTCACAAACCATAATTCTCAATATGTGTTATTTATTTTGTCTCTAAAATGGCTTGATTTAATGACAGTAAAACCGTCGTGATATAAAAAAGGTGCAGTGTGTAACAGAAGATGTGTATCTATTTAAATCTATCTATCCACAATTACGGGCTGTCGCATATGGCAAAGATCAGATTATTCATAAAATCTACTGCAATACTGAAGAATGTGCCATATTCATATTCATATCCTCCTCTTCTATATTCTACATTAATTAGTTAATTATTGTTGTTTTAAGGGACGGAACAGGGAGGTCATCTGCCTCTATATTCTACATTAAAACCTCATACCGATTCAGATTCTCCCTCAGCAAAGGAACACTTGAAAAGTTTGAAAAGGAGCTTGTGTGTTCAAAACTACGTGAAATGAAAGTAGAACTGTTTAAATGTTGCAGAGTGAAAAAACCTTGAAAACTTACATGAATGCATCACCAAAGCTTTGTAAAAGAATTATGAAATACGTGTAGTCTAAATACGTTATGTAGTAGTGACTATGGCTGCTTATTTCATTTCAGCATATTTCTGATGGTTTGTTGTTGTTGTTGATTCATTCAGGGACTTTGCGGTATCGTGGTCATGTAGCCTCGTGTACTTGGCTGTGTGTGGAATTTGTCTGAAAACCTGTGTTATTTTGATGGTTGTATTCGTGTGTGTAGTTGTTATTCAGATGAGGATTGGGAAAGAACCGGCCGTGGCTTTAAGAACCATCCCGGCATTCGCCTGGAGTAGAAATGGGAAACCACGAAAAAACACTTTCAGGTTGGCTGAGGTAGGAATCGAAACCGCCTCTTCTAAGTTTTGCCTCACGAGACTGAATGTACCTCGTTCCAACTCTCATACCAGCATTAAATTTCTTGGCAGAGGTGGGAATCGAACCCGGGCCTTCTCCGTGACAGCCAAGGGTGATAGCCACTACGCAACTACTGTAGGCAGACCCTGCCATGTCTGAAAAAATATGAACTTTCGTATCCTTCCATCACTTTTTTTAATTGGTTGGGAGTCTCCACTTGTGCGTGATATAGAAAATGTTCTCCTAGTCACTGATATTCATTCGTCCAGGTTTAAGATCCCTGCTCCTTCCCAATTGACAGACTTAAAATATGTAATGTGGTTAGTCCCCTGTTGGACACAGAAATATAGATCTAGTGACCTCGTACCTTACATATAGCAGCTCTTATTTTAATAAACCTTGATTAACCACTGCAAATAATTGATGATGAAAGCAAGAAGCCATCCGCATGAAACAGGTTTCGATGCAAACTATAATAGCCTGAAAACTGGACGTACAAATGCCACCTACAGTATAGGCTACATTGACAGAAAACCGGTACATCAAGTTTCCTCGCGTTCAGTTGACAAGTCTGAGAGTGGTGAGCATAAGAGGAGCATTAATGTATGCCCAGCATTTCTCCTTTCTCGTACTGCTGTTCTAGGAATAGAAACTGGGACATTAGGGAAATTCTAACCAATTTGCAAGTAAAACATTTTTTGGAGAAAGTAAATTAATTTAATTTAATTTAATTTAATGTATTTATTAAGTAGTATTTATGTTACATTATTGTGATATGTCTCACGAGTACAGATTATCTGTGAGACATATTAATTATTATTTACAACATATATATAGATTATATTTCAATACAAGAGTGCATGCAATATTGTGATATGTCTCACGAATCTGATGACAGTACAGATTATCTGTGAGACATATTAATTATTATTTACAACATATATATAGATTATATTTCAATACAAGAGTGCATGCAATTTTTTGTAATGTTAATAATATATTAATGTAAATAATTAAAGACACAAAAAGTTACACTATGGTAGCTACATTAATAAATTTATGTTATGAGTTAATGTTTGGTTAAGTAATATTTTTTAATGCGACTTATAGCTAGTTGTTTGCTGTTAATGTTCGTCAATCCAGGTGGTAGTTCATTGAGTAGTGATGGTATAATATAATCTAGTCTCTTGAAACCATAGCTATTTATACATAAGGGTTTTACATATTTAGTACTTGTTATGGCTCTTGTTTGTATGTTGTGAGAGACCTTATGCCTGAATCTTGGATCATGGTAGTAGAGATTCAGTACAGTAATTTGGAACAACTCTTTAATATTAAAATAAGGGATATGAGTGAACCTGTTTTGGCTATCTTGAAGATTATTAATTAAAGTTGTGTTTTGATTTCCCCAAGCTGCTATAGCATATCTTAATTTGCTTTCAATCAGAGCACTATAAATTGTTTTGTAAGTTTTCCTATCTACATAAAATCGGAGATTGTAGAAGGTGTAGAGGTTTGCTCTTAGGTTTTTTTTTATTATGTTTACTGTGTGTGTATTCATTTTAAAGTGTTCATCAAGGGTAATTCCTAGGTATTTTTGTGTCGAAGTACTATTTATGAAGGTGTTACATTTGCAACCTGCCAGGATGTTTTGGTGTATGCATGATATGCTGTGGTGCGTTAGTTTGTATTTTTCTTGTGTGAAGTGATCAACTCTGATGTGCATTATTTTAGATTTGGTTGTATTTATATACAAATTATTGTCATGACACCATCTTGTGATGTTATTGAAGTCTTCTTGAAGTCTATCAAAAGCTGTTTTAGAGTCTTTATGTATGGTATATATAGTGGTGTCATCAGCATAGAGAAATATTTTACTGTGTTTAATGGTTTCATTCATGTCGTTTACGAACAGGTTATATAGTGTAGGTGAAATAATACTGCCTTGAGGGATACCCCGTGTTCCTTCTACTGCGTCACCGATAGTGTTATTGACCGAACTGCCATTTCCCTGTTTTTCAGATAGCTTTCAAATAGTTTGTAAGTCGTGCCTCTTATTCCAATATCGTGTAATTTAGCAAGTAGTTTATTGTGATTTATTGTGTCAAATGCTTTAGAAAAGTCAAGAAAAGATACCATTATGTGATTGTTCCTATTTAAGGCATTATTTATTACATTGGCAAATTCAGCCAGGAGTAGTTCAGTACTTTTTCCCTTCCTAAAACCGTATAGGTGTCCCTTTAAAATATCATATTTATTTAGGAAATTCTTCAATCTCTTATCCAAGCATTTTTCCATTATTTTGTGTAGGATTGATAAAATGCATATTGGTCTGTAGTTGCCAAAGTCTAAGTGATCGCCATTCTTATATATTGGTTTAATAATTGTGTATTTCAGATATTTTGGTATTATGCCTGATTCGAATATCTTCTTTATGAGATGTATTATGATTGGTCTAGTTTTTTTGGATGTTGCCTTTATGTCTTTCAAGCGTATATTGTCCGCCCCAGGCGATTTGTCTGTTTTTAATTCCTTAATTATGTTTTCTATTTCATGTTATTCATAATAATAATAATAATAATAATGATAATAATGATAATAAAACCCCATGGCACCACAGCCCATGCAGTGCCTTGGCTTACCAAGCAATCGCTGTCCATCTATTTGGCCTGCACATTGCGGAGTGACACGTGGTCAGCGCGTCGAGTCCTCTCGGCCGTTAATCTTGGTTTTTCAGACCTGGGTGCTGCATCACTGCCAGACAGCTACTCAATTGTCCTCACATAGCTGAGTGCACCCCGTTCCAATCCTCGCGTCAGTCTCTAAAATTTGACGGAGTCAGGTATCGAACCCGGGGATTCTTAATGAGAGACAGGCAATAATAATAATAATAATAATATAGGCAGTGTCTATCCATACATTGGTTTATTGTCATAACCTTCAGAAGGTTGATAAATATACGCAATGCAGAGACGATATGCATCGTTTTTGAAAAGAACGTCTGTCTGATTCGGTTTGGTTTGAATAAACGAAAAAAGAATGCTAATCCGTGTGCTATGAAACTTGCCATCATTGAAGTCCAGGGTCCAGAAGTTCCCTGTACACTGCCTTATCTCAATCCGTTTGGTAGGAACTGACAGGATGCCAGGGAATGTTGTCCGCAGTGCCTACAAGCTCCTGCGAGGGATTACGTCACCAGTTACGTTGGCAGCACGGCTGTCGCTTGTATCACAACAAACAAACAGTAAACTTTATACTCACCACAGCCATTCATAACATACTGTTGCACTCTTCCAATAACCTATACGCACTGACGATTTCGACAGCCCACACATGTTGCCTTCACCCTATCAAGGACACTATGATGCCAACTAAACTGATGACGCAACCTCTCGCAGCTGCACGTAGCCACTGCGGAGAACAATTCCTGGCGCCAGTATTTGTTCGACGTGGAGAACAACAGCTCTCATCCAGATGAGAAAAAGGGAAATGTTTTGCTTTTTCGAGTTCTGCTGTACGTATGCGTGGCCACAAAAGCTATTTCCATGTGGGCAAAATAGGATACAGAAAAGATGATGTTATCATACTAATATATAAAAATGAGATGGTGTGTGTCTGTCTTTCTGTCTGTCTGTCTGTCTGTCTTTTACTCAATAACTCAAGAACCACTGGTCAGATTTAAATGAAATTTTGCATGGATGTAGCTGATTTACCAGGTTTACATATAGGATACTTTTGATTTCGAAATTTTGCACTATTAAAAACATGCGACTATTTTAGTGACGTCATTAGACCCTTTGGTTTCAAAATTTCATATTTCCATTTCAAAAAAAAGAGAACGGTAGGAAATAGCAAACTTTCGATGGTACATACGAGCTTTGAAATTTAATTTCCTATCCGAAAGGTCCTTATCACTTTTCGTGTATCTCCAACAGTTAGCGAGTAAAACAGACATTTGTGACGTCACTACACCCTTTGGTTTCAAAATTTCATATTTCCTTTTCAAATAAAAAGAGAACGCTAATAAATAGCAAACTTTTGATGGTATACATGAGCTTTAACATTTAATTTTCTATCCGAAAGGTCCTTATCACTTTTCGTATATCTCCAACGGATAGCGAGTAAAACCAGAATCTGTGCAATAAAACACGGTCAACACCGAGCGGTGCAGTATACCTCTCTCTATATACTGTAAAAATGAAAATTTGTGTGTTTATCTGTGAATTTCTACGGAAATTTGAGATGTTTACACGTTTCAGACTGTTTTATGATGGATGCGCGCGAAAATAATTTTTTTGTTTGTCTGTCTGTTTGTTTGTTTGTCTGTGGACAAATTTGTTCCCTTATAACTCGAGAACGGCTGGGTGTATCAACGTAAAATTTGGTACAGATATCCATCAGAGGCACGACACCAATCATTGATGTAACTCTTCTCCGTACCTCTCATAAAAGGGGGCCTACCCCCTTAAAATACATGCTGAAATAGGCGTAGAAGGACGAGACAAAACTCACTTTCAGCCCCTCGATGTGAGAGACAAAACTCGGGTCCCCGAAAACCACATTTTAAGGACCAAAGACCAACCGTTTTATAGATATTCCCAGAAAACTAATTTAATTTAATAAACTAATGAACGAATGCAAGCCAGTAACCATGCCAACGGATTCTCAGAGGTCCCATCTATTGCTGTAAGACGCAATGCAATTCCATTAATTACATTAGTGTGAAAGTTTGCAAACGGCTAGAAGGTTATCACGGAACCAAAGCCGTAAAATTCATCAATACGTTTAACGCGCTTAAGGGGATCAAGGGGTACTCTAGAATTTTTTCACGCGATTTACACCTGCGGGTGTGGTACGGCAGGTCTATTATATTCCTATCCCCATATTATTCATTCATTCATTTCGTATAGGCCATCTATGGTCCGCGTCATTCCAACCGTCTCCTACTGGCTTTGATGTTTGCCCTGTACGCCCGAATTCGTTCTCGGTGGACTTCCTTCCGTTCCTGGGTCCAAATCTTTCCCGTTTTCAGCTTCGGTTTTTCTTAGAAACCTTTACAAGCTTGAAGTTTCCCTTTGAGTGGGACGCACTCCTGAATGTCTGTTGGTGTAATCCCCACTTCATTCAGATCTTTATCCAGTTCAATGAACCAGGCCCATTTTGTTTTCCTCTCCTGAAAGTAAGTTATGTTGCGGTTGGTCAGTCTCGTTGGGCTCATTCGTTTCACATGCTCAACAAATGGTAACCTTCTCTTCCGGATGACGTTGCTTATCTTCTCCACATGAGTATATAGGTCAAGGTTATGCCGTTTTCTGTATTCCCCATTATCTTTGATGGAACCCAATATCTTTCTCAAAATTTTTCTTTCTTTGGCCTGCAGTTTCTCGACCAAGCCTTTTTTGTTCATCGTGAGGCATTCAGAAGCATGCAAGACTTCCGGACGGATGACACTGCAGTAATGTTTTAGTTTAGCGTTGAAGGATATTGACTTTTCCATATAGATGTCCTTAGTTAAATGGTAGGCCATTTCCATTTTGCTCAAGCGCGATGTGAATGCTTCTTTCTCTGATAATATCCCTTTCCTGACCCGTCCTGAAAAGAAAAGTACATGGCCATTGGCTGAATAAAAAATAATAAAAAATAGGTGTTATAATTTCTCCCTATATTATATTACTATTAGTATTATATTATGGCGTACAACGACGAGACAAAGCCCCTCGGTGCCAGCAACAAAACTCGGGGGCCGTAAAGGGTCCTCGAAAACTACATTATAAGGCTCTAAATCCAACAGTTTGTGAAATATTCCCAGAAAACTAATTTAATTTAATTTAACAAACTAATGAAGGAATGCAAATCGGTAACCATGAGAACATTATCTCATGGGGTGGCATAAAACTTTCCATCTATTTCTGTAAGAAGCAATGACACTCCATTTATTACATTTCTGTGAAAGTTTGCAAATGGCTATAAGGTTATCACGGAACTAACGTAGACCGTATAATTCATCAATGCAATTAAGTGGGTGAAGGGGTAACCTAGAATTTTTTCATGCAATTTTCACGTTCGACATATAGTACAGAAGGTCTATTATATCTCCAAACAGCAACATAATTTTCAAAAATTCCTGAATTGAACTAGCATTTTTTGCGGCTTTTAGGAATTTGGGCAATTTGAGTCTAGAGAACCTGAATTTTCATGCACCACAAGCCTTTATAATTTATGAAAGGGGTCTTCCTGTGTATGGGCACCTAGCACAACGTAGAGGGTCAGTTTTTATGTGACGTGTATTGCGTTTCGTCTACAAGGCTTTCAAATGTATTTCACGTCAGGAAGTACACGTTAGGTGAATTTAGTCTGAGAGCACATTTTAACTAATTTTTTTTGTCGACATACGGGTTCATCATAAGGATGATTTTATTTGATACTGTGTGGTAGATATACCCATATTTGGATATCTGGGTAATATGTTGTAGACAATATAATTGTCTGTCTGTCTTTCTGTGTATCTTTATGTACGCCTATACCTCGTGTTCGGATGCTTGGTGCATCTTAAAATTAGGTATCAGAGTCAATACACCAATCATTTATAAAACTCTTCACCGTACTTTTCATACAGTAGAAGGGTGGATATAGAGAAAAACTTCTCAATATATGCTAAAATATGCGAAATATAAAAATTATCCTACAAGGACGACCAAAGCATATGTTGCGCTTCTCAATGTGAGACAGATAATTCGGGAATCTATAAAGGGTCTCCGAAAACTACATTTTAAGGGCCTTAAATTAACAGTGTGTGTGATATTCCCAATAAACTAACTTCGTTCTGATAAACTTGATGGAATGACAAACCGCTAACCATTGCAACAGTAGCTCAATTGATAATGTCTGGTGTTAACAACGAACACCGTTCGAAGAACGGGTACTTCTGCTAGTTATTAATATTATTGTTGATGTTGTTGTTGATGATGATGATGATGATGATGTTAATGATGTAGATAATGATGATGATGATGATGATGATAATGATAATGATGATGATGATGATGATGATGATAATGATGATAATAATGATTATGATGATAATGATAATGATAATGATGATGATGATGATGATGATGATGATGATGATGATAATGATGATGATAAGGATAATGATGATATGATGATGATGATAATGATGATGATAATGATGATGATAATGATGATGATGATAATGATGATGATAATGATGATGATAATGATGATGATGATGATGATAATGATGATGATAATGATGATGATAATGATGATAATAATGATGATGATGATAATGATAATGATGATGATAATGAAAAAAGGAAGGAAGCTTGTAGTTTAACGTGACCGTTAATCGTGAGATCATGAGCCACGGGTGATGATAATGATGATGATGATGATGATAATGATGATAATAATGATGATGATGATGATGATGATGATAATGATGATAATGATGATAATGATGATGATGATAATGATGATGATAATGATGATGATAATGATAATGATGATATGATGATGATGATAATGATGATGATAATGATGATGATGATGATAATGATGATGATGATAATGATAATGATAATGATAATGATGATAATGATGATGATAATGATGATGATGATGATAATGATGATAATGATGATAATGATGATGATTATGATAATGATAATGATGATAATGATGATGATAATGATAATGATAATGATGATGATGATGATGATAATGATGATGATGATGATGATGATGATAATGATGATGATGATGATGATGATGATAATAATGATAATGATGATGATAATGATAATGATGATGATAATGATAATGATAATGATGATGATGATGATGATAATGATGATGATGATGATGATGATAATGATGATGATGATAATGATAATGATGATGATGATAATGATGATGATAATGATAATGATGATGATAATGATAATGATGATGATGATGATAATGATGATGATGATGATGATGATAATGATGATGATGATAATGATGATGATAATGATGATGATGATGATAATGATGATGATAATGATAATGATGATATGATGATGATGATGATAATGATGATGATGATGATGATGATGATGATGTTGTTGTTGATGGCGTTGGTGATTACTAGGGCTCGGATTTTTAGGTAAATAAATATTTTTAAAACTCCGCCACTGCCGGTCGCAAGCCCGGGGCCTCATTTCGCATGTGATGAGGAAGGAGGAGCGGGAGGAGTATCAACCTCGTAAAAAACCAGGGTCCATCTGGCTCCGGATGGTAGCACCCTGTCATAGGGCCCCTACCTAGGGTTACTAGGCGAAACATGGTCAATGGTCTCAAAGGCGGAAGACGAATTTCATTTCCCAACGGCTGAGAGGGCGGAAGAACCTAGTGGAGTCAACCACGAAAAATAAATAAATTCAGACTGTCAGTCTGATTTAAAAATCCAAGAGCGACTGTTCCCATATTGGGCGGCCTTTGGTCAGCGTCTGTCTCCATGTTAGGGGCGGCTGTAAATAATCCTCCGGAGTTAACAACCTCGGTTGTAAAAATGGTGGCTCTAGAAGTCACCTCCAAAACTGAAAGAATTATCAATCATGGAACGGTGTGATGTGAAACTATTTACCTCAGGTGGTCAATCCACAAGCAGACATTCGGATTCTGGGGAGTCTGCAATGTCACACAAAGACGAGTCGGAGCGTCTTGGAACTTCGAACACAATAAAATACAGGAAAATAAACTACCTAGCCACTTTTAATGCAAATTCACTTTTGAATGTGGGGAAACTTAAGACTCTAACAGACACACTAAATGAACATAGAATTATCATAACGGCTGTGCAAGAGACCAGATTCCTAGATGAGAACAGCTTTGAATCGGGAGGATTCAGGATACTCAAGGGGAAACCAGGGGCCAGAGTAATGAAGAATGTTCCTCATCTTGGGACAGGATTCATAGTTGACAAGAAAATACTAGACTCCATCATAAGCTTCGAGTCCACCTCTGAAAGGCTATCCACACTCACGTTCAAGTCAACCAACAAAGTGTATACAATTGTGAATATTCATGCCCCTATAAACATCGACAACAAAAAGGATAAGGTAAAAGTAGAACTTTTCTGGGATAAACTAGACGATACGATCCAGAAGATCCCAGACAAAAATAACGTCATCCTTTTAGGGGATTTTAACGCCCAAGTGGGGAGAGAAAAGAAGTTCAGGCATATAGTGGGATGCTACCCGGCACATAACAGAACGAACCAAAATGGTGTCAGGCTCATTGAATTATGTCAGGCACATAACTTGGTCTTAAAATCGACCAGCTTTAAGAAACTACCGAGAAAACAGAAGACATGGATATCACCTAATCCCCTCCTCGGAGAATTCCAGTTGGACCATGTTGCAATAAAGCGGAAGTTTCATAAGGAAATTCAAAATGTTAGGGTACTCCGAGGAGCTAACCTTGACTCAGACCACTACTTGTCAAAAGTTAAACTGAAGATTATTCCTAGGAGTAACTTTCAAAGGAACAACCGTATACGAAGAAGATATGATCCAAACAAAATTAAGGAGAACATGGAAGAATGGGACACATTAACCAGAGACCTAGAAGGCCAGGACTGGAGGCAGATGGAGAAGAGTCTTCTAACCAAGGCAGAACAACTTGCTCCTGTTACAAAGACGAAGAAGCATAGATGGTGGAACAACGAGTGTGATAGACTACTTGATCTGAGGAAGAAGGCGTGGCACGTTTGGCAAACCAAAAAGGACGAGAGTACCTGGCAACACTTTGTGGAAACCAGGAAGATGGTGTCCAAGGGGATCAAGAAAGTAAAGAAGGAGCACGGCGACCAACTACTCAGGAAGATAAATGATGACTTTGCGAAGAACAATATGAGAAACTATTATCGGGTGTTCAAGGAAAACCTAAGCAGATATGACCCCCCAACTCTCCAACTTCAGGACGAAAACGGGAACGTGGCATATAGTAACAGGGGTAACTGTAAAATTCTAGCCGGCTACTTTAAAGAACTCCTAAATTGCGATGAACCACTCCAAATGATGTATTTTGATTGTGGACCAAATTCTTCTCCCAACCATGATTCTAAACCCCCGTCTGTAAGAGAGATGGAAAATTTCAAGGCATCTGGAGAAAATCAGATAACAGCTGAATTATGGAAGTATGCCTGTGAAGATGCGATTGGCTCACTCCAAAAGCTTTTTGAGGAGATATGGAAGACAGAGACCATTCCAGTGGAATGGAAAATGGCCCTGATACACCCTCTTCACAAAAAAGGTTCGAAATCGGATCCTAGCAATTACCGAGGGATCTCACTGTTGGACGTGACATACAAGATATTTTCAAGAGCGTTATTAGAAAGAGCACAACCACAGTTGGACTGCCAACTTGGGGAGTATCAAGCAGGGTTTAGAAAGGGGAGATCTTGCGCTGAACAAATTTTAAACCTAAGAAACATTATAGCGTACCAGAAGCAGAGGGCGAAACCGTATATAGTGACCTTTGTAGACTTCCAAAAAGCTTACGATTCCATCGACAGAGAGTCGTTGCTCAATATTTTGGAAGAGTTTGGCCTGGACCGGAAAACCCTAGCCCTCATAAAGGAGACGCTCACGAATACGTCCTCTAAAGTTAGATTCATGGGCGAACTGTCTGATCCATTTGATATCAGAACAGGGGTCCGGCAGGGGGATGGTCTCTCCCCCCTGTTGTTCAACTGTGCACTTGAAAAAGTTATGAGAGAATGGAATGCGAAAACACGAGGGGGAATACGTCTAGGAACAAAAAACAAAGGAATCACGATTAAGTGTTTGGCCTTTGCTGACGACTTGGCGCTGCTCGCAGAAACATGGGAGGAAACCAAAGAACAAATCACAGAATTACAAGAGATGGCGGGGAAAATAGGACTTAAGATTTCCTTTGAAAAAACGAAAATTATGTCAAATAGTTTGGATGTGCCCAAGAGAGTTACAGTAGGAGCTAATAAAATCGAGGTGGTTAATAGTTTCAAATACTTAGGAGAATGGATCGACTGGAATAACCTTGAAGGAAAAACAATGGAGGCGAGAAGAATCAAAATGGAACTAGCCTTCCAGAAAACCAAAAATACATACAATAAGAAAACCCTCTCCTGGAGCACTAAAATCAGGCATTATAACACCGTAATTAAGCCAGAGGCACTCTTTGCAGCAGAAACACTAGTCTTGAGGAGACAAGGGCAAATGGAAAAGTTGGAAATCAAAGAGAGAAACATTTTGAGGAAGATCATAGATCCTAAATTCCAAAATAACAAACAAATTTTCTATAGGAATGACACCCTGTATGTGAAGTCGGAGAGACTTTCAGATACCATACGGAAAAGGAGGATTGATTTCTATGGACACATCTACCGGATGAATCCTGCCCGATTAACCAAGAAGAAGATCAAACCTAATTGGTTTACGGAAGTGGAAAAGGACCTGCGAGAGCTTCAGATTACTGAAATCATGTTGATGAATGGTACAGCCAAAACCATCACCAAAGACAACACCAACAAGTTCCAAGCCAGAGCCGTCTCCAGAAAACCGATGCAGATATCACAAGAGGAAAGAAAGAGGAGATCAGTGAGAATGAAGAAGTATTGGGAGAAAAGGAGAGCACAAGCATCTAAGAAGTGATTGATCTGACGTACCCCAAAGTGGGTGATTCGAAAAGAAGAAGAAGAAATATTTTTAAATGTAAATACATATTTTAAGCATATTTTCTATAAATACATAAATTCATGTTTTTCACTTATTAGCACATAAAATACATAATATTAACATGTTTTTTAAATCAGTTTGCTAGATCTTTCAGTTTATTGCATTTTGTTCTGTGTTACTTCAACGGGGAAGAACCTGTGAGCTATCTAATCTTCATGCAGAGCGTATGTCAGCCTGCAACTGTGTTATTCTTAACTTGTCGCCCCGTGCCACTCACTGTGGAAGCCGGGCATTTCCTTGTCCATAGCCATACTGCACCACGTTCTAGACCTCCCCCTCGGCCTCCCCCAGCTACCTGAAACTTGTGTCACTCACATGCAGTTCATTTCTGGCACTGCGGAGTGTGAGGCAGTTCTACTATGACTAAAGTTTTAAAAAACTACTAGTTATCGTCTGTTGCAGAATTTAAGGATAATTTTACTTCTGATGGGGACGTACTGTTCTGACAACCATGTAGGTAAGCAATCAAGACTGAACAGCGATCTCAAGTAACACAACACCTGAAGGGCAAGAAACATATTGCCGCCTTCAGAAGAAGTGTTTCGCGATAATCGTCGGTCATTTGTAATGGACAACCTAAAGATGTATCTCGTTGTGTATTGTAATTCTTCAGCAGTCAGTGAGGCATAGCATTCGTGAGTACTGCATATTGTTTATATTCACAATAATAAACTAAATTATATTTAAATATTTTTACTGTTTGTCACATATTTCAGGGATTTTTAACACAAAAAAGTAATATTTTCACGATTTTTAGCACCTAAAAATCCGAGCCCTAGTGATTACACTATGTAACAGAATTTTAGTCCTTGGAAAGTAAATGCTATTTTCTAATTGATTATGTCTGAAAAGGTAGGAAAAACATAATTATTCATGTCAAACTTAGCTTCTGAGAACAGGAGATTGATATATTGGAAAAATAACGTATTTCCATTTATTTTGCCACTTTTTTAAATCATAGCTAACAAAGAAAGAGAAATATTATGTTGAATGCAATTAAAATGCATGGAACATAGTAAAATAAATACCAACATATAGCCTATTTAGAAGTGTGTCGCTTTACGATATTTGCGTTTATATTCTGCATCACTTTCACGAATTAGCCCCCAAATATAGTCTCCCATCATACTCTCATTGTACTGTCCCTGGTAGTGGCGTTCGAATTGCAGCATATCCTGATGAAAGCGCTCCCCTTGGTCCTGCGAGTAAGCTCCCATATTCTCCTTGAATGTATCAAGATGAGCATCAAGCATACGGGCCTTTAGCGGCATTCTGCAGCCCATTGCACTGTAGTTCTTCACTAAGTTCCGAACCAGTTGCTCATAGTTCTAAACCTTTTTATTGCCCAGAAAGCCCTGAACAACTGCAATCAATCTGGTCCAAGCAGCTTTCCCCTTCTCATCAAGCTTCTGTGGAAATTTGTTGCATTGAAGGATCATCTTTATTTGTGGTCCAACGAAAACACCTGCTTTGACCTTTGCCTCTGACAAATTAGGGAAGAAGGTTTGAAGGTATCTGAAAGCTGCTGATTCTGTATCTAGGGCTCCTTCAAATTGTTGCATAAGCCCCCAGTCTTATGTGCGGTGGAGGCATAAGCACCTTCTTGCTTTCTACCAGTAGCTCCCACTTGACATTGTATGTCCCCACAACGAACTCAGTTCGCTGAGGCCCAAGTCGCTTGTTGTAGTGCTCCTTGGTGTCTCTGCTATCCCAAAGACAAAGATAGCAGGAAAACTTGGTGACCCATTAGAAACTCCACCATCTTGTAGTCTCCGATAACTTCATATCCATACTCATCATACTACAAGGAAATTCAAAGTATATAAATCAATAATCTTCACCCTTTAACATCTGTGATGCCTCGCCCTCACTGCAAGTGGACGGAAGAAAGGAGAGCTGAACATTCGTCAAGAATGAAGATCTACTGGCAGACAAGAAAACAAGCTTTACAGTGATCATATGAGTGAAGAACATCGTGGTCCATTGATGGCCGAAAAAAAAATCTTCATAAGCAAAGCAAAGTTTATGGAACATAATGGCCATTTTCTATACACGAAATAACACTTTCAACACAAGGACAAAGAAAAAGTTAAAATATGTTATATAATGTTATGTTCATGATGATGATGACGTTGATGATGATGATGATGATAATGCTGCTGCTGTTGATGATAATTGAGATGATGACGTTGATGATGATTATGCTCTTGATGATGATGGAGATGATGATGTTCTTGTTGATGATGATGATGATGATGATGATTATTATTATTATTATTATTATTATTATTATTATTATGACGTTGTTCTTCGACTCTTTAAACTGTTTTAAATTTATAGACGTTGAATATTGCCCTCTAGATCCTCACAACGCCAGTATCTCAAATTGCAAGGTTGTGAAGTGCCAAGCAACAGTGCCTCCGATCCAATTCACTAGTCCTTGGACTCAGGAGGCGACACCGGCCAATGTGAGGAAGAACTGTACCATTAGTAACAAGTAATGAAAGAAAATGACATACGAGCGGTCAACTTCATCAATTTTCAAATATATTTTGAAAATGTGGGAAATACTTCATGCAATACGTCAACTATAGTCAGCAAGTGTAGTTCAGGGCCAGCGCAGCGTGTTGGGCTCTAAAACTAAGCAACTCGGCTTCAAGCATGGATGTTTCTGCTGTCTGCAATTATAGACTACAGTAATTTCAAATCATCCTGTATTAATGCATTTGGTACAGGTTTGTCGAGTTGAAACTGTGTATCATGATGAAATGAACTATAAAGACGTCATGAACACCCATCCCCCGAGCTGGGAATGTAACTATTGCACATTAAAATCTCCAAGGCTCGACTGGAATTTGAACCCAGGACCATTCGAGCCGTAGCCTAGCATACTTACAACATAGCTGGACTCATTATAATAACTCCCAAGAGCACACAAATGACCTAGTATAAGTGAACATGAATTAATTATAAAATGTGACTGTATGCAAGGTAGAGAACGCACAACTACGTTATTGCCGAGAAACGAAATGTTGTTGTTGATTATTCATATTAGGGGCTTGGGACATCTTTGGTTATCAGTGCTTGAATGTATCTGATAATCTGTGTTTCTATACCGACTGTGCTAGTGTGTGTAGTTGTAACTATTTGATCCCCCAGGGGCTCACAGCTAGTGGGAGGTGGGTTGGCGACCACGGGACCCCAACTGACTTCGGCATTGCTTCCACTTAATTGTGCCAGGCTCCTCTCCGTCTTCTCTCCTGTCGACCTGTCTTGGTCACCTCTTGTTCTCTTCCAACCCCGATGGTATTAGGGTATCCAAGGCCTAGGGAGTCTCTTTCTTTCCCGCCTTAACTGGCCCTTATCTTATCTTTCCTGATCCCTCAGTCTTCGAGGGGTCAGGTCTCGTGTTTTCTTTCAGGTATCTCCTACCTTCTGCTCAAGGCCCTCAAGGAGGCAGGGTGTATGTGGCCCCACCACTTCTGGTGCACCCTGAATAGTGCTAAACCCTCCTGGTGCTGGTGAGTTCGAGGGATTCCTGAGCTGGGTCTGGTTTTCCCCTTTTTCCATTGCCTTTGAGGCGGTCGTCTCCTCTTTCCCTTTCCTCTCTGCCTTTCTTGGCTCTTCTTCCTCCAAGTCCCTTAATTCTCATTCTTCGAGGGTTGAGGGCATTTCCTTTCCTCCTGTCTTTTATTTGCATTCTGGTTTATTTTTCCCATCTCCTCTTCTAGTTTGTAAGTGAGTGGTTAGTTTTAGTTGTAGGTTTCATGTCACTACAGGTGCGTGGACCAATCAGGGAGCAGCGTGGCGTCAATGCACATCTGACTGGCAATAACCGTTAGTTTGAGTACGGACACCAACTCGTACCTACCCAAAGAGAATATAATACCAGAGTCCCAGCTCCCATGTTAAATAATTTTCTTAAATCCGCCCATAATCCGGCTTCAAAAAAACAATCATTTCTCTTCGGTAGGGGAAACATAAGGAACTAAATCCGTAAGATATCAGCTTATTTTTATGAATATTACACAGAGCTAGTCCCTTTGTGGAGCAATTAATATTAATAGCTATTACCTTTGACAATATTAGCTCTGACAAAATGTATCACAAGCAATCAACAATATACTGATACATTATGGAATTTGTTGTCCACTTTGTAATGTTGGTAGTGAACGTACTTATGCAGCTATATATTTTGATAATTATAATAATGTATTGACGTTAGTTCATCAACTATTCACCGTAAAAATCAATTATCTAACACGTTTTATAAGTTGAATGCTATAAAATGAAATATCGAGTCATGTCTGCTAACATGACCTCCAAATTCCAGAGCATCCCATACCCCCCCCCCCCCCTTTTTCGCCCTAACCTACATAACCTCCAAATCTGACTATAGAATAATATAATCACCCCTACCCCCTATCCTACACAGGTTCTAAATTCCTGTTTGAACCCCATGACCCCCTTGGAAATGTGATATGAGAAGGAAGGAGAAAGATAAATGAAAACCATAGGTGATTGAAACATTTTTTTATATTTTTTATTATTATTTTGCAATACACAATGTAGAAATAAAATAATTGTATAGGTCTAGTATAGAAAGAACGACACTATTGAAATTGCGTTCTCGTCCAGTTCTGCTCTTGCAACTTGCTGTTCACCTGGATCCAGTGGACAGATCTGTAAGAATACAAACATCAAGCAATAAATACAATAGATGTGGAATGTAACTTATAAGACACTAGACATGGAAAAATGCAGGCTAAGCTTCTCAAGGAAATATTCTGTAAATGGGCATGGAGGATTTCAGTTATTTCAGCGATCTCTTTTGACTGCAATCCAATATTCTTGTTTTACATTTATTAATTTTCATCATTAATTCTTTACTCAAGACAGAATCCATACCATCTAAAAACTCATTCAAATCCCCTGGTGTGTCAGCTAAGATGACGATATCAGCAAATCTCCGAGTTGAAATTATTTCTCCTTGAATCTTTACTCCTACTTTGAATTTTTCTCCAATTTCCTTCATTGCTTGTTTAATGTATAGATTGAAAATGCCGGCCCAGTGGTGTTGGGGTCCGAAGGCCCCGGGTTCGATTCCCGGCTCTGTCAGGGATTTTAGAAACTGACGTGAGTGCTGGAACGGGGTGCACTCAGCCTCGTGAGGACAACTGAGTAGCTGCCTGACAGTGAGGCAGCGCCCCGATCACGAAAACCAAGATTAACGGCCGAGGGGACCCGATGCGTTGATCACGCATCACCCCAAATCTGCAGGCCAAATGGCTGGGCAGCGGTCGTTTGGTAGGCTTAGGCCCTTCATGGGCTGTAGAGCCAGTTATTATTATTATATAGATTGAAAAGTATGGGTGATAAGTTGCAGCCTTGCCTTACACCTTTCTGAATACCAGCTTCTCTCTCATGTCCTTACGCTCGAATAACTGCATATCCTAAGGAGCACAAAACGTGCTACACCTTAAAACAGTAGGCCTATTGGTATGGCACAAAAGTACAGTATATTGAAAGGTAAGTGATTAGTCCCTTCATCATAAATTTACATGTGTCAACATTGTTTGGTATCCTTTAAACATGCGTCACTTTCAGTGATCTCAGGAGTAGCCTACATATTGAGACTCATGTCCTAAAGGTCCTGGGTTTTATGGCAAACAAATAATTAATTCTAGTCTGTTTGGAACATGCAAAATTGAGACGTGTTTGGCTTAGTTCACACCACAATCATCGACTCAAATGATGGTTCCTAAATTAAGGCCACGACTGCCTCCTTCCCAATCCTAGTCTCATCTACAAATATGCATATACCACTACATACAACCTATACATACAGTTACAGGGAAGGTAGCTCTGTACTTCCCCATCCCACTCTCCCGGTATACTACTGAAACTTAAAATATTTGCCACACTGAGTGTGTCTGTTTCTGATTGTGACAATCTACTGTCACACACGTCGATGTTCTCAGATAGAGAAGTATTCGGCTTGCTTCCTGCACCACTCTACACCTACCTCCTACCTCTCAAGGTCAAGTGCACAGCTGAATGCTGGCATCTGTACACAAGTTGATATGGCTAATGGTGGCAACATTCAAGCAGCAGCAACAACAACAATACTTGATAACATGGTTTTGCAGCAGACACCAATGTCCATCCAAGTTAAAACAGCTCACTGATGATTTGTTCTGAAACAGTTGTTTCAATGCTCCCAATAGTAGGCATTTATGTTGTTTTGACAACCTTGACATGAACATTGTCAGGAATACTGTATGCCAGCCATCCTAGTTTCTTATTTGGGTGACACATTAGTTATGCAGTTACAAGCTGAGGTATCTATGACATAAATATCAAGAAATATGGATCCATAGTAAGTTACAACTATTGTATTATATAACATATCAACGTGAATATTTAACGGCTGGAGAAAAATATAATTCGATAATAAAATAACATCCAAGTAGGCATTCAAACAATTGGCCTCAATATGTAAGCATCAAAGTTTGATCATACCAACATGTATTTCTCATTTCAATAGCCTGGGACATAGTGTTCATCAGCCCGAGGAACTCAGGTGTATCACTTTTCTGTGATGAGTGTAGTAGTATGTGTAAATGTATTCGGGACAAGGATGGAATAGTGCCCCAGGATTTGAAATAAGGTACTGTACAATCCCAGCATTTGTCCCAAGGGAGTGTCGAAATTTCACATTTATGACAGCCTCTGTCAATGCCAGGATAAACCGTTGATTTCTCGACTTACTGCAGGTGCCTATCACGACCACAGTGCCTGACTTAACGAGCATGGCTGCGCTGCAGGATGTCATTCCAACTGAATGGTATCAGAAATTCAAAGAAAAAAAGATTTTAAAACGTTTCTAAAGACCGTCATCGGCTCTAAGAATATGTCATTAATTGTGGAGTTTACCAGAACCGGAACCAAACGAGAACGTGGTAGATTATTGAGCATATACCAGTAGTGTGGTAAGGACAGAGCTGTCTCACTTTTTATTGAGCCACCCTCGTATCGGCCCCGAACCTGATATCTCGCTAACCAATCATGGGATTTGAACATACAGGGTGTCCTAGCACTGCTAGTAATGCCCCCTACTTTCCTATAGGCTCTTTATTTGATTAAAAGACCAAAACTAAAAGGTCATTTGCGAGTAGTGGGGTAGTGTTGGTTTCCTGAAGTCGCGCTCGTGCTTGAATATGTATGCCTATGTTGGGAAAGGGTTAGGTGGTGGGGGAGGAGTAGGGTCGAGTGAGGGGTCGTTTAGATGGTATTTTTTCCGCTCTAAATGATGGTGAGGTTATTTTTTAAAAATGGATGGAATTGGGAAACGCCATTTGGGGTAAACATGTTGTTTTTTGACATTTTGGCGATGAATGTTTTTTTATACGCATGCGCACTTGAGGAGTTTTGTAAAAGGGCGGGCTTTTTAAATGATGATTTATTAATGAGTGTTTTTAATATGTATTGAAATAAACCATAAAAACTAATAGGTCATCGGCTTTTGACTATTTCGCTAACCAATAATCGGATTTAAACGTATGAGGTGTCGTAGGACTCGTGGTGAAATCCCCTTTTCTATGGACGGGGTATATTCACCCGAAAATAAAAACTACCCTTACCCGGGGGATGAAATAGTAATTTATTTTTGTATACCTACGAACTTGGCGGTTTTTGTAAACGAGCGGGCTTTTTAAATAATGATTTATTAATGAGTGTTTTTAATACGTATTTAAAGAAACCAAAAAAACTAATAGGTCATCGGCTTTTTACTATCTCGCTAACCAATAATCGGATTTAAACGTATGAGGTGTCGTAGGACTCGTGGTGAACTCCCCTTTTCTATGGACGGGGTATATTCACCCCAAAATAAAAACTACCCTTACCCGGGGGTTGAAATAGTAATATTTTTTGTATGTGCGCGCACGGTCGGCCTTTGTCAAAAGGACCTAACTATACGTTTGTTAATATTTTCTGAACCCCTCATGGGATTTTGCCATAGGCAGTATCCTAACCCTGGGGGTGACACCCCGTTTTTGAATGTAGGATTCATTTTTGTCGAAAGGGCCTAACGACACTTTTGTTCATATCTCGCGAACCAATCATGCTAGGGACTTGTATGAGGGGTCCTAGCACTTGGAATGACGTCCCCCGTTTGGTGGGTGAAACTACCCCCCAAAATTGAAAAATCCATATCTTGGAAACGAAGAATCCTAAAATTAGGTGTGATAGCTTAAAAAATAGGGGACGATATGGGCTTTTACCTCGATGGATCATTTCACCCCTAAAACAGTAAATAGTCATGCTATGGGGAAAAAACGTGTTAAACACCTAAAAATGATAAATGAACCTAAGATCTTTTGTTTTTGATGAAAAATAGCAGGGGGGGTGAAACTACCCCCCAAAATTGAAAAATCCCTATCTCGGAAACGAAGAAGCCTAAAATTAGGTGTGATAGCTTAAAAAATAGGGGATGATATGGGCTTTTACCTCGATGGATCATTTCACCCCTAAAACAGTAAATAGTCATGTTATGAGGAAAAAAACGTGTTAAACACCTAAAAATGATAAATGAACCTAAGATCTTTTGTTTTTGATGAAAAATAGCAGGGGGGTGAAACTACCCCCCAAAATTGAAAAATCCATATCTCGGAAACGAAGAAGCCTAAAATTAGGTGTGATAGCTTAAAAAATAGGGGGTGATATGGGCTTTTACCTCGATGGATCATTTCACCCCTAAAACAGTAAATAGTCATGTTATGGGGAAAAAACGTGTTAAACACCTAAAAATGATAAATGAACCTAAGATCTTTTGTTTTTGATGAAAAATAGCAGGGGGGTGAAACAACCCCCCAAAATTGAAAAATCCATATCTCGGAAACGAAGAAGCCTAAAATTAGGTGTAATGGCTTAAAAAATAGGTCATGATATGGGCTTTTACCTCGATGGATCATTTCACCCCTAAAACAGTAAATAGTCATGTTATGAGGAAAAAACGTGTTATACACCTAAAAGCATAAGCATCTTTGTGAAACCATGCTTTAATGGACATGTGTATGGAGGATGATTGATGTTATTATTATTATTAGGTAATTATGGATTAATGTGTGTATAGATAACTAACCAGTGGGGAGCGTGATGGCGTAGGTGCTTAGCTGCTCGTTTTTACCCGGACGGCTGGGGTTCAAATCCCGGTGACAGCGGGGGTTGGAATTTTCACCTGAAAAAATCACGTGGCGTCAGGAAGGGCATTCGGCCTTAAATCCCCGGCCAAAACCAAAATGAGCCTGGTTGGCTCCGGCGACTCAAACTAATAGGGAAAAGCCGAAGAAAGAAAGGTAACTCACCAGTAATAGTAAACATTGGTTGGAGGTGTTGAAGAAGTCAGGATGGCCAACCCTTTACCCTGGTTCACGAATGGACCCCAACAAGTTTTACCTGTCAAGACTCAGTCTACCCTGTTGCAGCCTTGTGAAAAAAAATCGAACCGGGGCCTCTGTAGTGACAGTGGAGCTATATTCATGATGATTTTTAAACAAACATAGGCTTGCCTACTACCGCTGTGTTGAATCTGCACAGAGACTCTGGCTTTGGTTTGCGTAGTGTGCCTTGCTGATAACAGCACATCGACCTTGTCAGTAAGTTTCATATTACTCATTTGCTTGATAGCGGACATGCTATGCACATGACTAGATCGTTGTTAGGTTTGACAAAGGCTTAGTGAAGCTTATGGCAACCTTGAAATGAATGTCATGGTATAGTCGGGGTTGGAAGCCAAGACCTTAGGGTTGACAACCAAGTAGGTTAACCACTACACGGTGATATGGTGAAATAATAATGTAACAGAACATATAGAAACGTTTTCTATAGTTTAACGAATTGGCATACCATGAGAGGTGTAGGTAATGGAAATTGAATCCTTAGCTGATGATTATACTACTTTCCATGCCCACGTATAAGCTATCATGTTAGAAAAAGAATGGTATGGCTTGTTTTAAACGGAGAATAATAATTGTGTTTACTGTGAAACACAAATCTGAATTTAAAATTAATTTAAAATAATTAATTTAAAATAATTAATTTAAAATTAGTTTAGTACGCTGAAGTTAAAATGAATAATGATCACGTTACAGACAGCCAGTTTCAAAGCCATGAGAACTAAGTGAACAAAGAATAAAATTCATGAACCAGTGAGGAATTCAGCATGCTGTCCTTTGGACAAGAGAGAAGCGTTCTACAAATTTAACCACCAAGCTGTCCTATCGACCCTCAATGGTTTGGGACATCGTAAAGATGAAAATTAAATCTAAGCTACTACACGCTTATATACTAGAAGAAGAAATGGAAAACAATAGGTCAAATAAAGGACAGAAGGAATAAAAAATGGCCCTCAACCCTCAAGCATGTGGATTGAGGGAGTTGGAAGGAAGGAGAGCCATGAAAGGCAGATAAAAAGTATACTAGGAGTGGCTTTGCCCCAGAGGTAATGGATAAAGAGGAGGTAAACTGGACTCAGCTCAGAAATCCCTTGGGGTTGCCAACTTCCAAACTGATCAGCCCTTGAGGGTGTAGCAATAGGCAGAGTGCATCGCAAGTCGTGGGGCTAAATACACCCTACCTTCTTGAGGGGGCTTGGGCAAAAGACAGGAAATAACATGAAAATAAAAAAGCAAGGCTGCCTCCTCAGGATATCAGAAAAAATAAATAAACCAGGGCCAATGAAGTTTCAAAAGGAAGAGACTCCCTAGGGCTCGGATACTCTAATCATGTTGGGGTCGGTAGAGAACAAGAGTTGAGCAAGTGTGGTCGACAGGAAATAAGACAGAGAAGAGCCTAGCACAAGTTAGTGGAAGCAATGACGGTCTCAGCTGGAACTCCGTGATCGTCAACCTACATGACACTAGATATGACGCCCAGGGGTGGAATTAAAGACCTCTTTTGTTTTATATCACATGGCATGTCTTATAATGCAATACTGGTCCTAGGGTATGCAAAAAGGTATTAGAAACTCAGCTAATAATAGTGTGCTTGCCCATGATTATTTTCCCAAGTATAGTACATGGGACTGATAACCATGATTTCCAACCCCCTAAGTAAGACAAAAAAACAAATGATTTTCATTTTTCCAATGAGTTGGGGTGAGGTGAGGTGAGTTTTCTATACACCAAACTGATGTGGTTTCCCACTTCTACTCCAGGCAAATGCACATTTGATGTTATGAATAGTCAAATGGTTTGCAACTGCCCAATGCTAGGACCTGATTAGTGGCTTTTAAAAAATGGAATGGAATGGAGTACACTTTCCCCAAAACCAACAAGAGGAGTGTTCGATCCCTCACAACAACCATCCTTAAAGTCAATATAAATGACTATGCACTTCAGCTCATTACGGTCTCCTCTATTGTATGGCTTGTTTTAAACGGAGAATAATTGTGTTTACTGTGAAACACAAATCTGAATTTAAAAAAAGTCCTCTCGGCACGCCGGAAGGCGGAGGTAGATTTCACCGGACAAACTTGGGGATAGGCGAAAATAGGCAGAATATGCAGGTTTTCGTAGAAGGATCAGACCCCATTTATTGCGAGAAGGTATTTTATAATTGGAGCTTAATTAACTTTGTTTTTCGTCATTTTATGCTTATTTTAAAAATTTTATTGTCTTATGTGGAACGGTAACCTTTTTGTAATTTGGGGTCCATTTTTATACTTGTGGTCACACTGTCCTTATGCAAGGTTTCGACACTGATGTGTAACTATGTAGCGGTCTGTTACTTTTTCACGCAAAATTATATCTCCCGCAGAGATTTTGGTTGGTTCCTCAGTTTAGGGGCTGCGACAACACGGTCATGTAACCCTGTGTACTTATGAATGGCTGTATTAGTCTGTAATTCAGGTAAGGACTGCAGACGGTCAATTTCAGGCAGTAGTTCCTAATGTTGCTACCAGGTACTACCGTCAACGACACCTACCTGTGAACTTGGCTACTAGATGCCACCACAACCAGCAACTCGCAACGAACGTTGGAACTTCCCCTCCAAAGGAAAGCATACTGAGGGATTTTTAGCGCTCTTAGAAAATCCGACGACTTCGGCCGGCTTTGAACTCGCAACCTTGGGCATTGACATTCAGCATGCTTGCTACCAGTTACGTCACCGAAGCCGCTTCCCACTTAGTCAGATGTCAAAGTCAACCCCTGGCACCATTCAGCCCATGACGGGCTAAGGCCGACCAAGCGACCGCTGCCCAGCCATTTGACCTGCAGATATTGGGGTGAAGCGTGATCAGCGCGTCGGGTCCCCTCGGCTGTTAATCTTGGTATTCGTGATCGGGGTGCTGTCTCACTGTCAGACAGCTACTCAATTGTCCTCACGAGGCTGAGTGCACCCCATTCCAACCCTCACGTCAGTTATAAAATCCCTGACGGAGCCGGGGATCGAACCCGGGGCCTCCGAGTGAGAGGCAGGCGCGCTACCCCAACACCACGGGGCCGGCTTAGTCAGATGGAAATACTGAATCTGATCTCGTGCAAGTGCGATGTCATGGCTACGTCAGATGTCTTATCCCTCATCAATTTAGCAGTGTTGCCATGGCAACCTCTGATAGCTCTTGGCATTTTCTTATAATTCCGAAATCATTTTTCTCATTCCTTGGCGTAATGACGGGTCATATCAAAAATTCTTTCAGACAAAAGTTTTAGGTAATTATTAGGGGAATATTGTCCATTTTGTACGGTTTTGATATTGTGCCTATTAAGAGAGATATGATTAATGTTTCCCGAAAAAACCACTTTTTCCCACCCCTTTGGTCAATGGTTGGTGCTATAAAAAACTCTTTAAACATAAATTTAATATATGCTATTTGCTAATAGGATTCGACACTGGAATTATTTTACAAGTAGTTATTTTAATGACCAACAGAGTTTAATGTTAACAAGGCACAGCTCTATTTGAAATTTTGAATAACATGTTGCATGTCATACATCATATGCAACTACTGTAAGGCTTGTGATTTATTTAATGCCTTTAACCCTATATTAAACACGCAGTTTGCAATACTGATAACTGCAATGTTAGTGAAAAAAAATTGAAACAAAACAAAAATCAGCATTGAAAAACCAAAAAGTGGTTGAGCATATATATAGTGGGGAAAAGAAAAGTTTTGTAAACACTAATGTCCAACAAGACTAATTAAATCAGTAACTGTCAGGGTGGCCGAGTGGTTAAGGCGTTTGACTTAAGATCAAATTTTCCAAATATATAAGGAAGCAAGGGTTCAAATCCCTTCCCTGACATAACTATTGCTTGAACATGCAAGAAAACAAGAAATATACACAAACTATGTTTATCAATTTAATCAATTTATTTTTTTACAAGAGATAGACACACAGAATACAGCTCTTTTGGTTTATCAGTTCTTTTAAACATAACACTTGTTGAAAATTATTTTTTAGGGGATGGGGGTGTTGCTACGTTGACCCATTACACAATAATAGCAGCTTTACGAAGTTCATTTTCTATATTTAATAGCTCTTTCTCATAACCAATATGGCCAAGCTGTTTACAGGCATGCAAGAGCTGTAGACGTTCGACTAATATATTAGGATCGTTCCATTTACTATTTTTTATGAATGGATTCAGAATCTCGGGAAGCAGTTCATCATTATCACCATCATTATGATTATCATCCTCATTATTATAATCATTTTCATAATGATGATCATTATCATCGTTATCATTACCATGATAATTTCCACCTGTGTCCACAGTCTGTTCAATGGTTTGAGTTGTCTTTGATAGTGTTGAAAGCTTCTTTTTAGATGTGCTAGAATGCTTTAACATTGTTATGTTATTTTTACCACTATTACCTTTCCCCACTAACTTTTTGATGGGGTATATTGTCTCTGATAGGGTTGAGGGCTTTTGAGATGTGGGTGCATGTCTGATCATGGGTTTCACAGGAGGTGTTAAAGGTTTCTCATTAAACAACTCGCTAACAGCATGAGTGCGTTGTAGTGTATTAATCTTGAGGTTAATATTATCTTGAGCAGTACTATCTTTCTCTTGGACTTGGTTTCTTGCTTTGGTTTGGGTTTTCCTTACATTTAGACTAGCGTGATTATTAAGTTTACATTCATGATTGTTTGAAGAAAGTACGTCCAATTCTTTTGTTTTAAGCATTCTTCGACACTGTTTCGATCGTTGCTTTGAACAGCGCCAAATAACAGTTCCATTTTTATTGCTTCGTTTCACAATATATGAATATCCTTTATAGTATGCATAAGGCTTACCATACCTAGTCACTGATACTTCCATATCAACTGTCAAGCACAAACTAATCTCTAGTAAAGACAACTTGGTAATAACAACAATAGTTTAATGTGGGAGCATATATACATGCAAAAAGTGGGAGCAAAGGTGGGGGGTAAAAAGTGGGAGCAAAAGTGGTAGCAAATGTGGGAGAAAAAAATAACTGTGAGCAAAAAGTGGGAGCAAATATGGGATCAAATGTGGGAGCAAAGCAAATATAAAAAAAAGTGGGAGCAAATATGCTAACAAATATGTCAACAAATATACCAGCAAAAGTAAATACACAAGTCAAGATAGATTAAAGTGCAAAGAAAATATGAAAGCAAATATGAGAGCAAAAAGGGTGATTTTCTAAAACAACTAGACATAACAAACTTAGTCATAACCTAACCTCACCTAACCTAACCTCACCTCACCTAACCTAACCTAACCTCACCTCACCTAACTTCACCTAACCTAACCTAACCTAACCTAACCTATCCTAACCTAACCTAACCTAAACTAACCTCACCTAACCTAACCTCACCTCACCTAACTTCACCTAACCTAACCTAACCTAACTTCACCTAACCTAACTTGAGTGAACTTTACCTAACCTAACCCATCATAACTTCACCTAACCTAACTTTACCTAATCTAACTTCACCTAACCTAACTTTCAACTCTCAGATCAAAATTAAATTCTAGGCATAGTTGAGTTGGAAGCCAAGACTTCAGGGATAACACACAAGTATACTAGCCACTACACCGCAAAATAGGCAAATTATCATGCAACACAACATAAAGTAAAAGTTTCCTGTAGTGTAACTCATTGGCTGTCAACCATAGTTTGGGAATTCAAACCCAAGACCTCAGGACTTTTGTTTTGAACATTATCAGAAATATTATTCCATTTACATTTTGCTGCTGCTGCTTATAGTTATATGAGTTGGCATTAATATGGAAAGCAAAAAAAAATAAAAAATGTGGGAGCAAAAAGTGGGAGGAAAACGTGTAAGCAGAAGTGGGAGCAAATATGGGAGCAGAAAGTGGGAGCAAATGTGAAAGCAAAAGTGGGAGCAAAAAGAGCAAGCAAAAGTGAGTGCACAAAGTATGAGCAAAATGTGTGAGTAAAAAGTGGGGGGGGGGGGGGGGCAAATGTGGTGTTTTACTAAAACAATCTCCCCTAACCTAACCTAAACTAACTTCACCCAACCTAATTTCACCTAACCTAACTTCACCTAACCTAACCTTCCAACTCTCAGATCAAAAATTAAATTCTGGCCATAGTCGAGTTGGAACCCAAAACCTCTGGGATAACACTCAAGTATACTAGCCACTACATCGCGAAATGGGCAAATTATCATGCAACACATCACAAAAATAAAAAGTTTTCTGTAGTGTAACTCATTGGCTGACAATCATAGTTGAGAATTCAAACCCAAGACCTCAGGACTTTTGTTTTGAACATTATCAGAAATATTATTCCATTTACATTTTGCTGTTGCTTATAGTTATAAGAGTTGGCATTAATATGGGAGCAAAAGTAAAAGCAAAAAGTGGGTGCAAGCATGGCTGGTTGTAGAGACTTTCATATCAACAAATACACATAAATTAAATTTTAGTAAAGTGACTTGGCTGATAATAATAATAATATTAACAGTTTAAAAAAAATTCAAGGGGATTGATGTTTTTCAGGATGTAATTTCCAAAGTACTGTCAAGAATAATAATTACATGAACAGATTCCAAGAACTCTAGAGTGCTTTTAAGGTTAATGATTGGCTAGGAGTGAGATAGAGCTAGCTAACCTAAGTTAACCTCAGCTCAGTAAACCTAACCTTGTCACATGGCATGTTCTACAAGTATAGACTTGCTTTGAGACTGGCTATGACGTCACAGATGAATGGCGGTGGGAGGCTGGCAAAAAGGAAAATGTTTTTGGGTAATAAAAAGTCACGTCCAGCCTCCCACCGCCATTCATCTGTGACGTCATAGCCAGTCTCAAAGCAAGTCTATACTTGTAGAACATGCCATGTGACAAGGTTAGGTTTACTGAGCTGAGGTTAACTTAGGTTAGCTAGCTCTATCTCACTCCTAGCCAATCATTAACCTTAAAAGCACTCTAGAGTTCTTGGAATCTGTTCATGTAATTATTATTCTTGACAGTACTTTGGAAATTACATCCTGAAAAACATCAATCCCCTTGAATTTTTTTTAAACTGTTAATATTATTATTATTATCAGCCAAGTCACTTTACTAAAATTTAATTTATGTGTATTTGTTGATATGAAAGTCTCTACAACCAGCCATGCTTGCACCCACTTTTTGCTTTTACTTTTGCTCCCATATTAATGCCAACTCTTATAACTATAAGCAACAGCAAAATGTAAATGGAATAATATTTCTGATAATGTTCAAAACAAAAGTCCTGAGGTCTTGGGTTTGAATTCTCAACTATGATTGTCAGCCAATGAGTTACACTACAGAAAACTTTTTATTTTTGTGATGTGTTGCATGATAATTTGCCCATTTCGCGATGTAGTGGCTAGTATACTTGAGTGTTATCCCAGAGGTTTTGGGTTCCAACTCGACTATGGCCAGAATTTAATTTTTGATCTGAGAGTTGGAAGGTTAGGTTAGGTGAAGTTAGGTTAGGTGAAATTAGGTTGGGTGAAGTTAGTTTAGGTTAGGTTAGGGGAGATTGTTTTAGTAAAACACCACATTTGCCCCCCCCCCCCCCCCCCACTTTTTACTCACACATTTTGCTCATACTTTGTGCACTCACTTTTGCTTGCTCTTTTTGCTCCCACTTTTGCTTTCACATTTGCTCCCACTTTCTGCTCCCATATTTGCTCCCACTTCTGCTTACACGTTTTCCTCCCACTTTTTGCTCCCACATTTTTTTTTTTTTGCTTTCCATATTAATGCCAACTCTTATAACTATAAGCAGCAGCAGCAAAATGTAAATGGAATAATATTTCTGATAATGTTCAAAACAAAAGTCCTGAGGTCTTGGGTTTGAATTCCCAAACTATGGTTGACAGCCAATGAGTTACACTACAGGAAACTTTTACTTTATGTTGTGTTGCATGATAATTTGCCTATTTTGCGGTGTAGTGGCTAGTATACTTGTGTGTTATCCCTGAAGTCTTGGCTTCCAACTCAACTATGCCTAGAATTTAATTTTGATCTGAGAGTTGAAAGTTAGGTTAGGTGAAGTTAGATTAGGTAAAGTTAGGTTAGGTGAAGTTATGATGGGTTAGGTTAGGTAAAGTTCACTCAAGTTAGGTTAGGTGAAGTTAGGTTAGGTTAGGTTAGGTTAGGTGAAGTTAGGTGAGGTGAGGTTAGGTTAGGTGAGGTTAGTTTAGGTTAGGTTAGGTTAGGATAGGTTAGGTTAGGTTAGGTTAGGTTAGGTGAAGTTAGGTGAGGTGAGGTTAGGTTAGGTTAGGTGAGGTGAGGTTAGGTTAGGTGAGGTTAGGTTATGACTAAGTTTGTTATGTCTAGTTGTTTTAGAAAATCACCCTTTTTGCTCTCATATTTGCTTTCATATTTTCTTTGCACTTTAATCTATCTTGACTTGTGTATTTACTTTTGCTGGTATATTTGTTGACATATTTGTTAGCATATTTGCTCCCACTTTTTTTTATATTTGCTTTGCTCCCACATTTGATCCCATATTTGCTCCCACTTTTTGCTCACAGTTATTTTTTTCTCCCACATTTGCTACCACTTTTGCTCCCACTTTTTACCCCCCACCTTTGCTCCCACTTTTTGCATGTATATATGCTCCCACATTAAACTATTGTTGTTATTACCAAGTTGTCTTTACTAGAGATTAGTTTGTGCTTGACAGTTGATATGGAAGTATCAGTGACTAGGTATGGTAAGCCTTATGCATACTATAAAGGATATTCATATATTGTGAAACGAAGCAATAAAAATGGAACTGTTATTTGGCGCTGTTCAAAGCAACGATCGAAACAGTGTCGAGGAATGCTTAAAACAAAAGAATTGGACGTACTTTCTTCAAACAATCATGAATGTAAACTTAATAATCACGCTAGTCTAAATGTAAGGAAAACCCAAACCAAAGCAAGAAACCAAGTCCAAGAGAAAGATAGTACTGCTCAAGATAATATTAACCTCAAGATTAATACACTACAACGCACTCATGCTGTTAGCGAGTTGTTTAATGAGAAACCTTTAACACCTCCTGTGAAACCCATGATCAGACATGCACCCACATCTCAAAAGCCCTCAACCCTATCAGAGACAATATACCCCATCAAAAAGTTAGTGGGGAAAGGTAATAGTGGTAAAAATAACATAACAATGTTAAAGCATTCTAGCACATCTAAAAAGAAGCTTTCAACACTATCAAAGACAACTCAAACCATTGAACAGACTGTGGACACAGGTGGAAATTATCATGGTAATGATAACGATGATAATGATCATCATTATGAAAATGATTATAATAATGAGGATGATAATCATAATGATTCTGAAACCATTCATAAAAAATAGTAAATGGAACGATCCTAATATATTAGTCGAACGTCTACAGCTCTTGCATGCCTGTAAACAGCTTGGCCATATTGGTTATGAGAAAGAGCTATTAAATATAGAAAATGAACTTCGTAAAGCTGCTATTATTGTGTAATGGGTCAACGTAGCAACACCCCCATCCCCTAAAAAATAATTTTCAACAAGTGTTATGTTTAAAAGAACTGATAAACCAAAAGAGCTGTATTCTGTGTGTCTATCTCTTGTAAAAAAATAAATTGATTAAATTGATAAACATAGTTTGTGTATATTTCTTGTTTTCTTGCATGTTCAAGCAATAGTTATGTCAGGGAAGGGATTTGAACCCTTGCTTCCTTATATATTTGGAAAATTTGATCTTAAGTCAAACGCCTTAACCACTCGGCCACCCTGACAGTTACTGATTTAATTAGTCTTGTTGGACATTAGTGTTTACAAAACTTTTCTTTTCCCCACTATATATATGCTCAACCACTTTTTGGTTTTTCAATGCTGATTTTTGTTTTGTTTCAATTTTTTTTCACTAACATTGCAGTTATCAGTATTGCAAACTGCGTGTTTAATATAGGGTTAAAGGCATTAAATAAATCACAAGCCTTACAGTAGTTGCATATGATGTATGACATGCAACATGTTATTCAAAATTTCAAATAGAGCTGTGCCTTGTTAACATTAAACTCTGTTGGTCATTAAAATAACTACTTGTAAAATAATTCCAGTGTCGAATCCTATTAGCAAATAGCATATATTAAATTTATGTTTAAAGAGTTTTTTATAGCACCAACCATTGACCAAAGGGGTGGGAAAAAGTGGGTTTTTCGGGAAACATTAATCATATCTCTCTTAATAGGCACAATATCAAAACCGTACAAAATGGACAATATTCCCCTAATAATTACCTAAAACTTTTGTCTGAAAGAATTTTTGATATGACCCGTCATTACGCCAAGGAATGAGAAAAATGATTTCGGAATTATAAGAAAATGCCAAGAGCTATCAGAGGTTGCCATGGCAACACTGCTAAATTGATGAGGGATAAGACATCTGACGTAGCCATGACATCGCACTTGCACGAGATCAGATTCAGTATTTCCATCTGACTAAGCCGGCCCCGTGGTGTTGGGGTAGCGCGCCTGCCTCTCACTCGGAGGCCCCGGGTTCGATCCCCGGCTCCGTCAGGGATTTTATAACTGACGTGAGGGTTGGAATGGGGTGCACTCAGCCTCGTGAGGACAATTGAGTAGCTGTCTGACAGTGAGACAGCACCCCGATCACGAATACCAAGATTAACAGCCGAGGGGACCCGACGCGCTGATCACGCTTCACCCCAATATCTGCAGGTCAAATGGCTGGGCAGCGGTCGCTTGGTCGGCCTTAGCCCGTCATGGGCTGAATGGTGCCAGGGGTTGACTTTGACATCTGACTAAGTGGGAAGCGGCTTCGGTGACGTAACTGGTAGCAAGCATGCTGAATGTCAATGCCCAAGGTTGCGAGTTCAAAGCCGGCCGAAGTCGTCGGATTTTCTAAGAGCGCTAAAAATCCCTCAGTATGCTTTCCTTTGGAGGGGAAGTTCCAACGTTCGTTGCGAGTTGCTGGTTGTGGTGGCATCTAGTAGCCAAGTTCACAGGTAGGTGTCGTTGACGGTAGTACCTGGTAGCAACATTAGGAACTACTGCCTGAAATTGACCGTCTGCAGTCCTTACCTGAATTACAGACTAATACAGCCATTCATAAGTACACAGGGTTACATGACCGTGTTGTCGCAGCCCCTAAACTGAGGAACCAACCAAAATCTCTGCGGGAGATATAATTTTGCGTGAAAAAGTAACAGACCGCTACATAGTTACACATCAGTGTCGAAACCTTGCATAAGGACAGTGTGACCACAAGTATAAAAATGGACCCCAAATTACAAAAAGGTTACCGTTCCACATAAGACAATAAAATTTTTAAAATAAGCATAAAATGACGAAAAACAAAGTTAATTAAGCTCCAATTATAAAATACCTTCTCGCAATAAATGGGGTCTGATCCTTCTACGAAAACCTGCATATTCTGCCTATTTTCGCCTATCCCCAAGTTTGTCCGGTGAAATCTACCTCCGCCTTCCGGCGTGCCGAGAGGACTTTTTTTAAATTCAGATTTGTGTTTCACAGTAAACACAATTATTCTCCGTTTAAAACAAGCCATACAATAGAGGAGACCGTAATGAGCTGAAGTGCATAGTCATTTATATTGACTTTAAGGATGGTTGTTGTGAGGGATCGAACACTCCTCTTGTTGGTTTTGGGGAAAGTGTACTCCATTCCATTCCATTTTTTAAAAGCCACTAATCAGGTCCTAGCATTGGGCAGTTGCAAACCATTTGACTATTCATAACATCAAATGTGCATTTGCCTGGAGTAGAAGTGGGAAACCACATCAGTTTGGTGTATAGAAAACTCACCTCACCTCACCCCAACTCATTGGAAAAATGAAAATCATTTGTTTTTTTGTCTTACTTAGGGGGTTGGAAATCATGGTTATCAGTCCCATGTACTATACTTGGGAAAATAATCATGGGCAAGCACACTATTATTAGCTGAGTTTCTAATACCTTTTTGCATACCCTAGGACCAGTATTGCATTATAAGACATGCCATGTGATATAAAACAAAAGAGGTCTTTAATTCCACCCCTGGGCGTCATATCTAGTGTCATGTAGGTTGACGATCACGGAGTTCCAGCTGAGACCGTCATTGCTTCCACTAACTTGTGCTAGGCTCTTCTCTGTCTTATTTCCTGTCGACCACACTTGCTCAACTCTTGTTCTCTACCGACCCCAACATGATTAGAGTATCCGAGCCCTAGGGAGTCTCTTCCTTTTGAAACTTCATTGGCCCTGGTTTATTTATTTTTTCTGATATCCTGAGGAGGCAGCCTTGCTTTTTTATTTTCATGTTATTTCCTGTCTTTTGCCCAAGCCCCCTCAAGAAGGTAGGGTGTATTTAGCCCCACGACTTGCGATGCACTCTGCCTATGGCTACACCCTCAAGGGCTGATCAGTTTGGAAGTTGGCAACCCCAAGGGATTTCTGAGCTGAGTCCAGTTTACCTCCTCTTTATCCATTACCTCTGGGGCAAAGCCACTCCTAGTATACTTTTTATCTGCCTTTCATGGCTCTCCTTCCTTCCAACTCCCTCAATCCACATGCTTGAGGGTTGAGGGCCATTTTTTATTCCTTCTGTCCTTTATTTGACCTATTGTTTTCCATTTCTTCTTCTAGTATATAAGCGTGTAGTAGCTTAGATTTAATTTTCATCTTTACGATGTCCCAAACCATTGAGGGTCGATAGGACAGCTTGGTGGTTAAATTTGTAGAACGCTTCTCTCTTGTCCAAAGGACAGCATGCTGAATTCCTCACTGGTTCATGAATTTTATTCTTTGTTCACTTAGTTCTCATGGCTTTGAAACTGGCTGTCTGTAACGTGATCATTATTCATTTTAACTTCAGCGTACTAAACTAATTTTAAATTAATTATTTTAAATTAATTATTTTAAGTTAATTTTAAATTCAGATTTGTGTTTCACAGTAAACACAATTATTATTCTCCGTTTAAAACAAGCCATACCATTCTTTTTCTAACATGATAGCTTATACGTGGGCATGGAAAGTAGTATAATCATCAGCTAAGGATTCAATTTCCATTACCTACACCTCTCATGGTATGCCAATTCGTTAAACTATAGAAAACGTTTCTATATGTTCTGTTACATTATTATTTCACCATATCACCGTGTAGTGCTTAACCTACTTGGTTGTCAACCCTAAGGTCTTGGCTTCCAACCCCGACTATACCATGACATTCATTTCAAGGTTGCCATAAGCTTCACTAAGCCTTTGTCAAACCTAACAACGATCTAGTCATGTGCATAGCATGTCCGCTATCAAGCAAATGAGTAATATGAAACTTACTGACAAGGTCGCTGTGCTGTTATCAGCAAGGCACACTACGCAAACCAAAGCCAGAGTCTCTGTGCAGATTCAACACAGCGGTAGTAGGCAAGCCTATGTTTGTTTAAAAATCATCATGAATATAGCTCCACTGTCACTACAGAGGCCCCGGTTCGATTTTTTTTCACAAGGCTGCAACAGGGTAGACTGAGTCTTGACAGGTAAAACTTGTTGGGGTCCATTCGTGAACCAGGGTAAAGGGTTGGCCATCCTGACTTCTTCAACACCTCCAACCAATGTTTACTATTACTGGTGAGTTACCTTTCTTTCTTCGGCTTTTCCCTATTAGTTTGAGTCGCCGGAGCCAACCAGGCTCATTTTGGTTTTGGCCGGGGATTTAAGGCCGAATGCCCTTCCTGACGCCACGTGATTTTTTCAGGTGAAAATTCCAACCCCCGCTGTCACCGGGATTTGAACCCCAGCCGTCCGGGTAAAAACGAGCAGCTAAGCACCTACGCCATCACGCTCCCCACTGGTTAGTTATCTATACACACATTAATCCATAATTACCTAATAATAATAATAACATCAATCATCCTCCATACACATGTCCATTAAAGCATGGTTTCACAAAGATGCTTATGCTTTTAGGTGTATAACACGTTTTTTCCTCATAACATGACTATTTACTGTTTTAGGGGTGAAATGATCCATCGAGGTAAAAGCCCATATCATGACCTATTTTTTAAGCCATTACACCTAATTTTAGGCTTCTTGGTTTCCGAGATATGGATTTTTCAATTTTGGGGGGTTGTTTCACCCCCCTGCTATTTTTCATCAAAAACAAAAGATCTTAGGTTCATTTATCATTTTTAGGTGTTTAACACGTTTTTTCCCCATAACATGACTATTTACTGTTTTAGGGGTGAAATGATCCATCGAGGTAAAAGCCCATATCACCCCCTATTTTTTAAGCTATCACACCTAATTTTAGGCTTCTTCGTTTCCGAGATATGGATTTTTCAATTTTGGGGGGTAGTTTCACCCCCCTGCTATTTTTCATCAAAAACAAAAGATCTTAGGTTCATTTATCATTTTTAGGTGTTTAACACGTTTTTTTCCTCATAACATGACTATTTACTGTTTTAGGGGTGAAATGATCCATCGAGGTAAAAGCCCATATCATCCCCTATTTTTTAAGCTATCACACCTAATTTTAGGCTTCTTCGTTTCCGAGATAGGGATTTTTCAATTTTGGGGGGTAGTTTCACCCCCCCTGCTATTTTTCATCAAAAACAAAAGATCTTAGGTTCATTTATCATTTTTAGGTGTTTAACACGTTTTTTCCCCATAGCATGACTATTTACTGTTTTAGGGGTGAAATGATCCATCGAGGTAAAAGCCCATATCGTCCCCTATTTTTTAAGCTATCACACCTAATTTTAGGATTCTTCGTTTCCAAGATATGGATTTTTCAATTTTGGGGGGTAGTTTCACCCACCAAACGGGGGACGTCATTCCAAGTGCTAGGACCCCTCATACAAGTCCCTAGCATGATTGGTTCGCGAGATATGAACAAAAGTGTCGTTAGGCCCTTTCGACAAAAATGAATCCTACATTCAAAAACGGGGTGTCACCCCCAGGGTTAGGATACTGCCTATGGCAAAATCCCATGAGGGGTTCAGAAAATATTAACAAACGTATAGTTAGGTCCTTTTGACAAAGGCCGACCGTGCGCGCACATACAAAAAATATTACTATTTCAACCCCCGGGTAAGGGTAGTTTTTATTTTGGGGTGAATATACCCCGTCCATAGAAAAGGGGAGTTCACCACGAGTCCTACGACACCTCATACGTTTAAATCCGATTATTGGTTAGCGAGATAGTAAAAAGCCGATGACCTATTAGTTTTTTTGGTTTCTTTAAATACGTATTAAAAACACTCATTAATAAATCATTATTTAAAAAGCCCGCTCGTTTACAAAAACCGCCAAGTTCGTAGGTATACAAAAATAAATTACTATTTCATCCCCCGGGTAAGGGTAGTTTTTATTTTCGGGTGAATATACCCCGTCCATAGAAAAGGGGATTTCACCACGAGTCCTACGACACCTCATACGTTTAAATCCGATTATTGGTTAGCGAAATAGTCAAAAGCCGATGACCTATTAGTTTTTATGGTTTATTTCAATACATATTAAAAACACTCATTAATAAATCATCATTTAAAAAGCCCGCCCTTTTACAAAACTCCTCAAGTGCGCATGCGTATAAAAAAACATTCATCGCCAAAATGTCAAAAAACAACATGTTTACCCCAAATGGCGTTTCCCAATTCCATCCATTTTTAAAAAATAACCTCACCATCATTTAGAGCGGAAAAAATACCATCTAAACGACCCCTCACTCGACCCTACTCCTCCCCCACCACCTAACCCTTTCCCAACATAGGCATACATATTCAAGCACGAGCGCGACTTCAGGAAACCAACACTACCCCACTACTCGCAAATGACCTTTTAGTTTTGGTCTTTTAATCAAATAAAGAGCCTATAGGAAAGTAGGGGGCATTACTAGCAGTGCTAGGACACCCTGTATGTTCAAATCCCATGATTGGTTAGCGAGATATCAGGTTCGGGGCCGATACGAGGGTGGCTCAATAAAAAGTGAGACAGCTCTGTCCTTACCACACTACTTATACCATTCACTTACTTTCTGGGAGTCATTAAGAATTGAAAATACTGTCAAATATCACTAATATACAGTCAAGAAGGTTTTTATTTGTAGCTCGTTCGCCGACGGCAGATGTTTGTGGCCAAAACATTGACGTCATATTGCGTTGCTAACATGTCACACGACACACATCTTTGTAATTATGTGAAAAAAGAAATAATCAGCACAACCATGGGCTTGGATAAAGATTATTGATGCATGACTACCCCCACTGTGCGTGACAAAAACCAGGAGTGAGTATCTTACTTACCTAACAATTATTGGTCTAGGCGAAAACCATTGGTCAGATGGATGCGATATAGTACCTAATGCGTGGGGTTGGCAACACTGTACACGATGCTAAAAATGGCGGAGTCAGCTGGAATTTCATCTCTATAGGTCGTGATCCTATTTGGCATGGCTGGGTGAGTTACAGACAGCGGAGGAGTAAACATCTATTACTATAGGCCTATCATCTCCTGGGGTTCCAGCGCTCAAACTTTACGATCAACTGCTCTGGCACTGTCATACTCCGTTGCTGAATACTGCTGCCCATCTCGGCTAAACAGTGTCCACTCCAAGAAGATAGATGTGCAACTTAACCAGACAATGCGACTGATTACGGGCTGTATACGTAGCACAGCCACTATATGGTTACCTGTTCTAAGTAACATCCAACCTCCAGCTCTTCGAAGATCAGAGGCTCTCCTGAAGATCTGGAAAACCATTCAGAAGAACCCCCAGCTACCCATACATACTGATATAGCAAAAGCAGGCAATCAACGGTTGAAGTCAAGAAAACCACCTTGGCGCTCTGCAGTACTTCTTGAAGACTCTTCATTTAACATCTCAGAAGCATGGAAAACTATGTGGGAAGAATCATCAGTATTCAATGCACATCTGATTGAAAACCCTTCCAACTGGGTAGAAGGTTTCAAACTCCCCAAACGCCAATGGAGAATTATTAACCGGATTCGTACAGGACAAGGCAAATGTGGATTCCTGCTTCACAAATGGGGGTGGGTTACTTCTGCTAACTGCGATTGTGGAGCTACTCTGCAAACCATCGAACATATTGTTGGTGAATGCCCGCAACGAGCGTTCCAAGGATCAGTAGGTGACATTCATCATGCATCTTCTGAGGCACTTCAGCGGATTGGTGGCCTGGACTTGGAAGTTTAAAGCAAGAACTTGTGTTTATGACTATGTATATAACTGTATATATAACTTTATATGTAGTGTATGAACTTTTATTTTAACTCTGTATCATCATACGATAAATAAATAAATCTCCAGATACCACTACTACAGGTATCTTGGCTAATTTCAGTAGTTTAAGAATTTTTTACTTCGGTTCAGGTAAACTCCACTCTTAACGAATATGTCTCCGAGATAATCTTTATTATTAGAGTTGAAAACTCTAGGAAAACAGACTGTTACTGAACCTGAAAGATTCATCACTCCATGGAAGTGTTCCATATGCCTCACCGCTGACTAGCATACACATTGCTGCAAGTGCCCTTCAACCCAGAGGCAGAAGTGATAGCCAGCTAAGGATGCAAGTGAAATAATGTCATCTTCGGACTAAACAGGATGAAAGCAAAGACAGTAGGCCTACAGATAATGGTTTACTAGCATTATTAGTTAGAATCACACAGGTTAATTCCTTAGGAAGCAAAGAGGACAGGTGAATGGTTTAGGCCTACAGGTTCTCATTCTCTCTCACAGTGAACCTTTAGTTAGTAAGTTATTGTTGTTTTAAGGGGGCGGAACTACGAGGTCATCTGCCCCTACAGTGAACCTTTGCCACACACAAATGCCAGCCATGTAGTACTGCTCAAATAAGCACTATACAAACTTACATGATAGAATGAGACCTGCAGAATTATATTATTGGTATAACACACTCCAGAAAATTGGATCGAGAGCATTTCAAAACTACAACTGGCGGAGTTCCAGATATGAGGGTTTAGGTTATGTTAATCTTCCACATGACTGACACGCCACAGTTCATCACTAAACAGCATGTACATTTCATTACAAATGACATAATTGCTCATATTTTCCTCCATCTTTTCTTTTGCTCACGAATCAACACTATTAAAACATCCACACCATTTACAAATATCTTTAAATAAAACAACCTGCCGTAGTCTGCCATCTTGTAAAAAAAACGAAATGATAATCGGCAGCAAGGGTTGCCATCATAGTATTAATATAAACAGGTGCAATTCTTTACATATAACTGAATCTTTGCAATTATATGAGACACTATAATGATGTTTATGATTATATGCGATCAACTT
The DNA here is from genome assembly GCA_946902985.2 of Meconema thalassinum. Taxonomy (NCBI): domain Eukaryota; kingdom Metazoa; phylum Arthropoda; class Insecta; order Orthoptera; family Tettigoniidae; genus Meconema; species Meconema thalassinum. Next base: position 278,724,446 of record OX336388.2, read on the forward strand.
CTGAAATTCATAACAACAGATTTTGTTTTTAAGGAGTTTAATCTAAGTCTAAAACATAATACGTTTGTAATCCTGTTAGTATCAGTGTAAGCCAATCACATTTAAGACATAAAAAACAGGGCGCTAGGTCTACCAACACACATCGTCCGTTCGTGCTATTACGTTTCCAAAGTTGCATAACCGGAGCGTAATAAAAAAAACAGGCCCAAAATAAGGTTTAGCCAATCCCATCTAACTTACGACGGCCTGTACCTACCCATGATTAAGGCTGCTGCAATGTCAGCCGAAACGTTGGGAACTAATAGCCGTTCTACAACGCGGCTCAATCCTGTAAGCCTAGATGATAAACTAGGCACCGGCAGCGAAAGTCTACGATCTAAACAATTATCATCATCATCATCATCATCATGTAATTATTAGGGCAACGGATGAGGTACGTGCCCCGGAACTTGAACAAAGTACTATCCCAGCATTTGCCTGGAGGAAGTGTGGGAAAGCCTGAGGAAAAAACACACTCATGATAGCCACTGTAGACGCCGGGATTTAATCCTCTGATTTCCCAACTTGCTGCACGGTCATGGTGAAAGGAAGTGTACACAAACTTGTGTGGTCCCAAGGGTCATGGGCTCGATTCCTAGCTCTAGCGAGATCTGAAGGCTGAAACGAGGTATACTCAGCCTCGTGAAGCAGAACTAAGATGAGATGGGCCATTCTCGAAATGGCTTTCAATGGTGTCCCACTTCTACTCCAGGCAAATGCCGGGATGGTTCCTAACTTAAGACTACGGCCACCTTCTTCCCCATCCCAGACTTAATTACAAACATTACAAACACTATTTCAAGACACCGCAATAACATAGGTTACCAGAGAAACTCAACAGTATATACACTCATCCAAGCACATAGGTTTGAATGACCGCGATAAATTAACGGAATTTCAGGCGGTCAACAGGAGTGAGCAAAATATTGGACGAGGGGTAACTTGAAATAAATATTACATTCAATTTATATTCTTCATTAACACATCTTTCGATTATAATTTGTTTAAAAACTGTATAAATAATTATATCAGGTTAGTGTCATAAAATATGTTTGTTACTACCCGCACAATCTGATTGGGCACACTCGTGTCGACCGACTGCAAAACAATTATGTTAATAGATCACTTAGGCAACACTGAAATATGGCTTCTAATACTTCAATGACCACGCCCCTTGTTCGTTAAATCGTGCACCACGGTCGTGCAGCAAGTTCTGAGGCCAACCAGCGTTGGCAGCGGCTATCCTGAATGTGTTTTATCCCCGGGTTTTTCCACACTCCCTCCATAAAAATGCCGAGATTGTACCATACTTCGAGCCCCGGGGCGCCTGTCCCTAATACAGTTACACACACTACTAGACTGCACATTTAGCACAAGAATACAGGTTATCAGACAAGTTCAACACACACCCAACTTCACGGGGCTGATGACCAAGATGTCCCAGCCCCTCAAATGATTTAACAACAACATTCAATGACCACGATTTTGCAAGCCCCTAAATGAAGTCCCTAAATTATTTACTGTATCTCGTGACAAGACTTAGAACAAGAAACTCGAAGTTGCTATGTCTGTATCAAGTTGTGAAAGGCCAAGATCAAGGGAGCTGCACTGCAATAACTCCTTTGTCTCGCGTGAGACCGAGTTAGTCACTGATAAATCTCACCGTCCTGGGTCATCACTCGCCAGAGAGACTGAGGCACACTCCACGGCTGGATCGAGTTGCTGGTGCAGCCAGCGGCTATCCTGGGTGTTGTATGCACCTAGACGCTAACAATTCGGACACACACACGCAATCATAATGAGACTTATGATGCTTCTAAAATGAAATGTTCACCTTTGAGAACAAGGAGTGAGAGTAGTGGGAAACAGCATCCACAGCCTCAGTATGTATTAGTCATGTGATGCAAAGTCATTATTGATTTTGAGTAACTGCTCTTTAAACATCTTCAATGTAGACTAATAACATTTTATTGTAAACAAGCTGTACCCTGCATGCGTTGCAATGCCAATCAAAGAAAGTGTTGGCGTTGAAATTCTGTTTCTTGAAGTGCTTTTGGATACACAACATGTTAACTGCCTCTAAGCTATCGTAAAATGGATTTTCTAATTTAGAACCATTCGTGGAAGCGTGCACAACAACTTTCAAAAGTTTCATCGCTGTCACTCATTTGTTGAATCTACTCGTACGCTACCTGTTGTGAAATGGATTTACTAAGTCGAAACCCTTCCCTGGCGTGTACACAATAACTCATCAATGATTCATCGCAATCGGATGAATTGTATATGCACGTATACGGGGTTTTGTTTGAACGATTCGTGCGCTGTCACTCATTTGTTGAATCTACTCGTGCGCTACCTATTGAGAAATGTATTACTAAGTCGAAGCCCTTCCCTGGCGTGTACACAATAACTCATCAAGGTTTCATCGCAATCGAAGAATGTTATATGAATGCAATAGGGGATTTTGTTGAAACGCTTCTCGCGTCGTCACCCATTTGTTGCATCTACTCTTGCGCTACTTATTGTGAAATGGATTTACTAAGTCTCCTTCCCTGGCGGGTACACAATAACTGATCAATGTTTCATCGCAATCGGATGAATAGTATATGAACGCATACCTGATTTTGTTTAAACGATTCGCGCTCCGTCACTCATTTGTTGAATCTACTCGTGCGCTACCTACTGTAAAATGTATTTACTAAGTTAGAAACCGTCACGTAAGTGTCCACAACATCTCACCCAAGTTTCATCGCTATCGGACTAATGGGATATGAAGATATAGGGGACTGTATTGAAACGCTCCGCATGTCGTCGTTCATTTGTCGAATCTACTCGTGTGCTACCTACTGTGAAATGTATTTACTAAGCCAGAAACCTTCCTTGGAGTGTCCACCATATTTCTCCCAAGTTTCACCGCTAACGGCAGAATGGTATATGACCTTATACGGGACTTTGTTGAAACGCTTCGCGCGTCGTCCCTCATTTGTTGAATCAACTTGTGCGCTGCATATTGTATAGTGGATTTACTAAGCCATAAATTTTCCATGACGTGTACACAACATCTCACCCAAGTTTCATAGCTACGGACGAATGGTACATGAATGCATACGGGACTTGGTTGAAACGCTTCGCGTGTCGTCGCTCATTTGTTGATTCTACTCTTGCGCTACATATTGTAATATGGATGTACTCAGCCAGAAACCTTCCCTGGAGTGTACACAACATCTCACCCAAGTTTCATCGCAATCGGATGAATGGTATGTGAACGTATACGGGACGTTGTCGAAACGCTTCGCGCGTAGTCACTCATTTGTTGAATATAAACGTGCGCTTCGTATTGTAAAATGAATTTACTTAGCCAGAAACCTTTCCTGGAGTGTACACAACAATTCACCAAACATTTATCACTATCAGACGACTGGTATATGATTTTATACGGGATTTTGTTGAAACGCTTCGCGTGTCATCGCTCATTTGTTGAATCTACTGGTGCGATACCTATTGTAAAATGTATGTACTCAGCCAGAAACCTTCCCTGGAGTGTACACAACATCTCACCCAAGTTTCATCGATATCGGATGAATGTTATATGAAATTATATGGGACTTTGGTGAAACGCTTCGCGCGCCGTTGCACATTTGTTGATTCTACTCGTGCTCTACCTATTTTTAAAGGGATTTACTAAGCTAGAAACCTTCCCTGGAGTGCACACAAAATCTCAGCCTAGTTTCATCGCTATCGGACGAATGGTATATGAACGCAAACGTGACTTTGTTGAAATGCTTCGCGCGTCGTAGCTCATTTGTTGAATCTACTCGTGCGCTGCCTATTTAAAGTGGATGTACTAAGCCAGAAAATTTCCCTGCAGTGTACACAACATTTTACGCAAGTTTCATAGCTATCGGACGAATGGTATATGAATGCATACGGGACTTTGTTGAAACGCATTGCGTGTCGTCGCTCATTTGTTGAATCTACTTGTGCGCTACCTATTGTAAAATGGATTTTTTTAAGTCAGAAACCTTCCTTGGAGTGTACTTAACATCTCACCCAAGTTTCATCGCTATCGGACGAATGGTATATGAACACATACGGGACTTTGTTGAAATGCTTCGCGCATCGTCGCTCATTTGTTGAATCTACGCGTGCGCTACCTATTGTAAAATGGATTTACTAAGTCAGAAACCTTCCTTGGAGTGTACTCAACATCTCGCCCAAGTTTCATCGCAATCGGATGAATGGTATGTGAACGTATACGGGACGTTGTCGAAACGCTTCGCGCGTAGTCACTCATTTGTTGAATATAAACGTGCGCTTCGTATTGTAAAATGAATTTACTTAGCCAGAAACCTTTCCTGGAGTGTACACAACAATTCACCAATCATTTATCACTATCAGACGACTGGTATATGATTTTATACGGGATTTTGTTGAAACGCTTCGCGTGTCATCGCTCATTTGTTGGATCTACTGGTGCGATACCTATTGTAATATGGATGTACTCAGTCAGAAACCTTCCCTGGAGTGTACACAACATCTCACCCAAGTTTCATCGCAATCGGATGAATGGTATGTGAACGTATACGGGACGTTGTCGAAACGCTCCACGCGTAGTCACTCATTTGTTGAATATAAACGTGCGCTTCGTATTGTAAAATGAATTTACTTAGCCAGAAACCTTTCCTGGAGTGTACACAACAATTCACCAAACATTTATCACTATCAGACGACTGGTATATGATTTTATACGGGATTTTGTTGAAACGCTTCGCGTGTCATCGCTCATTTGTTGAATCTACTGGTGCGATACCTATTGTAAAATGTATGTACTCAGCCAGAAACCTTCCCTGGAGTGTACACAACATCTCATCCAAGTTTCATCGATATCGGATGAATGGTATATGAAATTATATGGGACTTTGTTGAAACGCTTCGCGCGCCGTTGCACATTTGTTGATTCTACTCGTGCTCTACCTATTTTTAAAGGGATTTACTAAGCTAGAAACCTTCCCTGGAGTGCACACAAAATCTCATCCTAGTTTCATCGTTATCGGACGAATGGTATATGAACGCAAACGTTACTTTGTTGAAATGCTTCGCGCGTCGTAGCTCATTTGTTGAATCTACTCGTGCGCTGCCTAATGTAAAGTGGATGTACTAAGCCAGAAAATTTCCCTGCAGTGTACACAACATTTTACGCAAGTTTCATAGCTATCGGACGAATGGTATATGAATGCATACGGGACTTTGTTGAAACGCATTGCGTGTCGTCGCTCATTTGTTGAATCTACTTGTGCGCTACCTATTGTAAAATGGATTTTTTAAAGTCAGAAACCTTCCTTGGAGTGTACTTAACATCTCACCCAAGTTTCATCGCTATCGGACGAATGGTATATGAACACATACGGGACTTTGTTGAAATGCTTCGCGCATCGTCGCTCATTTGTTGAATCTACGCGTGCGCTACCTATTGTAAAATAGATTTACTAAGCCTGAAACCTTCTCTGGAGTGTACTCAATCATTCACCAAGGTTTCATCGCAATCGGATGAATGATATATGACCGCATACGCGACATTGTGGAAACGATTCACGCGCCGTCGCTCATTTGTTGAATCTACTCGTGCGCTACTTATTAAAAGCTGGATTTACTAATCCAGAAACCTTTCCTGGAGTGTACACAACAATTCACCAAAGTTTCATCGTAATCGGATAAATGATCTATAAATGCATACAGGACTATGTTGAAATGAGTAGATTCAACAAATGAGAGACGCACGCGAATCGTTTAAAAGAAATCCCGTATACGTTCATATGTCATTCATCCGATTCCGATGAAACTTTGATGAGTTGTTGTGTATAAGTTACTTACGTGAAGCTTTCTAACTTAGTAAATCAATTTCACAGTTGGTAGAGCACGAGTAGATTCAACAAATGAGTGACAGCGCACGAATCATTTAAACAAAATCCCGTATGCGTTTTATGCCATCTATCCAATTGCGATGAAACGTTGGAGAGTTGTTGTGCACGCTCCCACGAATGTTTCTAGATTAGTTAATTCATTGCATGATAGTTTAGAGGCAGTTAACAGAATTTTTTTTAAAAATATTGTGTATCCAAAAGCACTTCAAGAAACAAAGTTACGACACTTTCTTTGATTGGCAGGACAACGTCTGCCGGGTCAGCTAGTTAATTATATTATCATGGAGATCGCATGTGCAACAAATTCTTGACATACGTAATTTAAGAATGGCGAGGTGCATGAATCACAAATCCCCCTTCCGTCCAATCTAAACTTGACTGTGTATTCTGCAGAACGCAAAGTTCACAGGCTAAGTAAAGAAAAGCCGAGTTGCACTTACAGGGAAACTCAACACATCCACTCTTCTCTGAAGTATTAACTCGACACGACTCTACAGTGTCTGGGTTGATAGGCTCGCCCACGGTAACTAGAAGAGACGGTAGGTGTCACGAGCGAGATGCGCAGTAGTTTGCCGCGTAGATGACGTCGTTGGACTCCAACGCTGGGTCTCGTACGTAGTTTCTCACAGTAACCAGTTAAGAGTAGTGAAGTTCGGTGTATTACTATCGGTCTGTAGGTCAGGTGAATGTTTATTTTCATGTTATCAGAATGTTTTACAACCTGTGAACTCGTGCGTGAGTGAAGTGTATTCTTGTGTTTAGGCCTAGCTTCTGTGAGTGGTGTTAAAAGGTGCTAGAATGCCGAGCTGTGCAGTAGCAGGCTGTACAAATCATCCCCGGGACGCAAACAAATGTAAGTTGTCACTTTACAGATTCCCAAAAGACCCGTCTCTGCACAAACAATGGGTACATTTTTGTAAAAGTAAAGATGTGTTTAACTCGAGTACAGCTCGCATTTGTTCGGAACATTTTCTGCCTAGTGATTTTGAAAGAGATTTTCAATCTGAACTGTTAGGTCTTCCCCCTAAGAGATTCCTAAAAACAGGGTCAGTTCCTTCCCCAAAAAAAAACCACCATTCCTGCTTCAACAGAAAATTGCGACAGAAATACGCGAGCCGAGAGGAAAGTTTTACAGTCCCTAATAAAGAACTCGGTAAAAGAATCAAATCAACATCTTGAGCTTCCTCAGGGAGGTCAGATTAATGATGAGTTTCACCAAACTGAAGACAACTTGCCCTTGATGTGTGAACTACGTAGTGTTTTGGCCGAAAATGAAAAATTAAAAGAAAGGATTAAATTACTTTCTGAGGATCTGAAGATATTCCAAGAAAAAATAAGAAAATTGGAGCAAAATTTAAAAAACTATTTTGACATATTTTCTACTTGTCAGAAGCAATATTTATTGAAAAGAAAGTGTACAAACAGGTCTGCAGAAGATGAGGCGAAAGCTGTTACAATACGGTGTATCTCCAAGAAAGCTTTATCATATCTTAGGGAAACTCTAAAATACCCCCTCCCAAGTGAAACAACAATAGCACGACGGTTGTCACAATTTTCTACTCCTCCTTGGTTTCTGGATGTCACTTTTAACCTACTTAAGGGCCAAGCAATTATTATGAGTGATAACTTTCAAAAGGATGTAGTGATGTGCTTTGACGAAATGAAAGTTAAATCTGATATTTGTTATGACAGTGTCGAAGATGTGTTTAGAGGGCCACATGTAAATGTACAAGTTATTATGATAAGAAGCTTAACTGGTAAATGGAAACAGCCGATTTATTATCAATTCGACCAGGCGGTCAGAACTGATTTATTTTATGAGACAGTTAGACTTGTTGAGGAAACGACTTTTCGCTTAAGAGCTTTTGTTAGTGATATGGGTGGTTCCAACCGAAAATTATATATAAACCTCGGAATAAGTCCAGAGAAATCCTTTATAACTAATCCATGTGCTGATGACCGTGTAATTTGGGCATTTTGTGACGTTCCTCATATCCTTAAGTTAATAAGAAACCATCTGTTAGACCACGGATACAGGCTTACGTCCGGTGAGACAGCTACCAAAGACATCTTCATTGAGTTAGTGCAATACCAAAATAGTGGGGACTTAAAATGTACTCACAAAATAACTGAACACTATTTGCTAGATACTGGTAGTGAACGACAGAATGTAAGGAAAGCTGCTGAACTTCTCTCTGGCACTGTGGATAAGGCTATATCATATATTTTCCCTGGGAATGAACATGTCGTTGAATTTGTTGAAACTGTTAATGATGGATGTGATGTTCTGAATAACAGAATCCCACATCTTCCAACTAACATACTCAAAAGTGCTTACGGGACAAATTTAGAGGAACAGGATGTCAAACTGAATAAGATGTTCGAGTTGTTCTTATCAGTAAGAGTTATTGGGAAATGTGGCTTGCTACCTTTCCAAAGAGGTTGCATGATTTCAATCCGCAGTTTGCAGGGATTATTCCGCAACCTGAAATCTGAAGGTTATAAATATTTGCTAGCATCAAAATGTAATCAAGATGTTTTAGAATCATATTTCTCTGCTCTCAGAGGATTAGGGCTGTTTTACGATCATCCTCTTCCCACAACAGTAACACAGAGAATTAAATCCCTGTTATTTAGCAAAAGTGCACACGATATAATAAAAACTGGAAACTGTCCCAGGGAAGAGTGTGGAAATTTCTGACCTAGAGTATGAAAATTTTAACTCTATAGTAGATTCATTGGCAAGCCTCCGTGGCATAGGCGGCAGCACGCCGGCCTCTCACCGCTGGGTCCGTGGTTCAAATCCCGGTCACTCCATGTGAGATCTATGCTGGACAGAACGGAGGCAGACAGGTTTTTCTCCGGGTACTCCGGTTTTCCCTGTCAACATTTCATTCCAGCAACACTCTCCACTATCATTTCGTTTCATCTGTCATTCATTTAATCATTGCCCCAGAGGAGTGTGTCAGGCCTCGGCAGCCGGCACAGTTCATATCCTCGCCGCTAGATGGGGGCTTCATTCATTCCATTCCTGACCCGGTCGGAGACTGGAAGCAGGCTGTGGATTTTCATTTTCAGTAGATTCATTAATAGAGCAGTTTACTGACCAGGAAGATCTCGAACCGAGTTTCCATAATGAGGACAAGGACATGTTGGCCGGGTATATTGCATACCGAGTTGCAAAAAGGGGAAAAACTGGAAAGTGCATTAGTGTTAGGAATTCAGACTGGATCTCGGCTTTGTCTACGGGAGGCCTAATGAACCCATCTTCCGAGTGGTTCAATATCGTTTTTGAATTAGAAAAAGAATTTCAAAGGTTTCACGGAAATGATCTTAAGAAGTGTCCAACAGTGATGAAGGAACTAATAGATATCGTCTGATTTAAATATAGTGAGGTCGATGAGTTTGCAGTTGCATGTTTTGTGAGAACGCGTTCATTTATTAGAATGAAAGAACTGAATAAGAAGAGAGTTCTTAAGAGGTCGAGTCGGACCACGGGTGCGGATGCTGACGCTACACGAAAGAAGTTAAAGAAGATGAACAAAATTACATCCTGAAAGGTAGGTTTCATTTGGCAATTTTTAACACAATTTGACCGTGTGTATCTTACTTGAATTATGTGTTCTTATTTTGACCAAGTCGGTTAGAACTATTTCTTAATTGTTAGGACCTGATTTATCTTAAATGTAATATCATTATTCCGTCCTCTTTATTGCTTCAATAAAAAATAATTGGGCAAGGACCGCTCCACGCATTGCTTTTAACACACAGCAACTCTGCTTGTTGAGCCCAATGACGTCACGCGCTCTCGGCAAGCTGCGCGTGACACCTACCGTCTCTTCTAGTTACCGTGGGCTCGCCTGCCAGACAGATAGCTCGTAAACTGAATCGGAGCAAGTAATTGAATGGGAATTGTTGGAAGAAATGAAAACGTAAAAACACTTATAGTGGGCGATGTATTGAAGATAGAGATATTCCGTCGCGAACTCTTTTGTAGAACTTTTCATGCTGAACCATTCTTACGGTTTGCCCAACGTAAGCTTAAAAAGCACACGGACGCCAGGTTTTTTTCGACATTTTTACTGAAATCGTTACCTTTGATAAAAAATAAATTAGTTTCTACAGAAACCTTCTTCGAGATATCCTTTATCAAAATCCATCCAGCGGTTCTCGAGATTACCCGCAACATCCACTTTGTTCTATACAAGTACAGATTTTTGCTGTAATGTACGCGATAACGCAGTAAAACTACGATAAATTGGAAAACTTAGCAATACAAATTTCTTATGGCTTCATTTATGGGCTGAAGAATTGTTTTTGTTGTTGATTCATTTTGGTGTTTTGCGACATGGTGGTCATTCAGTCCCGTGTACTTGTGTAAGTAGGATTTTGATTTATAGCCTTTGTTACTGTGGTGTTAGTAGTGGTTGTTGTGTGTCTCTGTAATTGAGACTAGGATTGAGAAAGACGTTGACAACCATCCGAGCATTTGTCTGGATAGAAGTGGGAAACCATGCAAAATCACTCTTATGTTGGCTGAGGTGAGAATCAAACCCACCTCTTTCCAGTAATGTGTAACTAAAGTTAGTGGACCCCGTTCCAGCCCTCAGAAAAGAATTAAAATTCTTGGCAGAGCTGGGGATCGAAGCCAGAACCTTTGGGGCCGGAGTCTCAATACGTACCCCGACGTTACAGAAAGTGATAAAATATTTTAAATATAACACCATCTAGGTGATCTACGCAACAAGAAATTATAATGGTGAAGTTCCGTTTCTACTCACCTTCCATCAGAAAAAGTACTGTTCTATCTGGGTAGCTTGTGGTTGATATCAAGTTTCGTCCTGCAGACAGTTTTTTATTGAGCCAACATAGAGTGCGGTGAAATGTTCCAGACCAATATCTTCTGTAGAGGAGATCGGTTTGACTTTTGGAAGGACTTCGGTGATTTAAAAGTGGGAAAACAACACAGTACTTCTGACGAAATGTAGTATTACAGTTAGATATGAACGATTTTAGTTGTTGTTGTTGTTGTTGTTGTTCTTGCTTATTTTAAGGGCTGCGACATCATAGCCCCGAGTATTTGGGTGTGTGTGGAATTTTTATGATAACTTGTGTTATTGTGATGACTATGCTAGTGTGTATATTTGTAAACTGGGGTATAGAATTGGGAAGGAGGCGTCCGTGGTCCTACGTTAGGTCACATCCATGCATTTTCCTGGAGTAAAGTGGGGGGAAACCACGGTAAACCACTTCCAGGATGGCTGAGGAGGGCATCGAACTCTACTCTTACCAGTTTCGTCTCACGGGGCTCAGCATATTCATTCGAAGTCAAATGCCAGTTTAAAATGAAAAATTTCATTTTTAGTCTATTTTCATTTATGAAAAAATAGGCTTATGAGATCGCCTTTTGCCCGTGTGTGTCTCTCCCCCTAATAAAAGCTAAACGGCAGGAGCGATTTCAATGCAACTCGGTAAGGTCATAGTACCATTTTGGCCGACCCCGACCGTGCCCTTTAAATTTTATTACTTCTCACCAATCCAACATGGCGGCTATGCGAAATATCTCACCGGCATTCTACATCTCCAAAACTATTACTGATATCACCCTAAAATTTTGTACAGTGATAAAAGGCACTACTAAAAGTTTACCAATGTGACTTTCAAAAACCTGTTAACTACAAAACGAACATGGCGGCCTAGCGAAGTGGAAACATTTAAATAGACTTTTCTCACGATTTAACCATGCGAACGCAGTGAAACTTGGTACAGCAAATGTTTATACACATTGCAATGCTCTGGCATCTAATTTGGTTCAATTGTTACATAACTTCAAGATGGCGGCTGTGCGCAATTTTAAAATAAAGTTATTATTTCTTGTGTCCTAATCATGAGATCGAAGTCAACTTTTGAATAATGAACCTACGAAATAATCGTCATCTAATAGTGCATAACTCTATGGCCTGCATATATTAAAAACCAACATGGCGACCATCCGAAATATTTAGACGGTTCTCAATATCTATTAATCTAAGACTGCAATCAAACTAAAATGTTGTATGTTGATAGAGGCTATAAACATAAGTTCACCTATGGGACTTCTAATAACCTGGTGAGCACAAATCAAACATGGCGGCGATGCAAATTTTAAATATTTAGAAGGATGTTTCTCGCGATATAACCATCTGAGCGCAGTAAAACTTCGTCGATAAATGCTTACAGTATAAAAATTTTAATCCACTGGCATCTAATTTATTTCAATTGTTTTCATAACCACAAGATGGCGGCTGTGCGAAATTTTAAAATCTTGTTTTTATTATTTTTGTGTCCTAATCATGCGATTGAAGTTTGAATAATATACCTACACAATAATCTCCATGTAAGTGCACATAACTCACGGCTCATATATAAATAAATCCAACATGTCGACCATCCGAAATATTTAGATGGTTCTCAGTATCTACGAAAATATTACAGCAATCAAACTGAAATTTTGTATGTTGATAGAGGCAATTAACATAAGTAGGATATATGAAAATAGTCTTTATAGTCCTTCACTGAACTACTTGTTTGACATATTTTCTCTATTGCTAAGTAACTATAACGTACGCTTAGTGGTGTATGGACTGTAAGCAGTTCACTTGAAAGTGGGATATTCAGATCAGTTTTTATGAGTGTGGTAACACTTTGTTGTTTGCACAAGCAGACCACTCTCCAGGGCGACCTTGTCTGTCGCACTTTCGACAGGTGCTTGGTCCTCGGCGTTACACCATACCATGTTCGCTGAGAGAAGCTAGTTCGACAGGAACAAGACATAGTCACCTCTATCATCTGTGAGCAGAATACATCGGGTGTGTAGGTCTATCCAGGGAACACATTAGGCAACAACAGACAGTTGACAGTTCCAGGCCAACAAACTTTACATCCATTTGGGAAGGAAGTCGGTTAACCAACATCATTGACTAGACTTAGGAAGCTCGTACACATAGTAAAGTTATCTGAAACGAGCAAGCCACGACGACATCCACAGAAAATTTTAAATTACACAAATAATTCCAAGATATAAACAATGGAATATCCAAAAAATATGCAGACATATTCTAAAAGTACCGTAAGCATTAAATTGTACAGTTCAGCCGTGATCAAATGATTGGTCACCCTACAGCGCAGGTCCTGCGATTATATTTAGAAAATATGCCACATTTCGAGCATATTTCTCTCTTAACACATTGGTAACCGGATGCCATATGGGCCAATCATTTTTCTACTGAGAATAGAGTGTACCAGATTTTAAGAAACGTGCATACAAGTTGAAATAGCCCAGATTTCATGTTTAATGTTAGTATGAGTCGCAGTACGACTAGTAGTAATAGCTTGAGCCTTTGTGCAGTGGCACCTTACAGAAAATGCACATGCAGCATATTACAGGTTGAATTGGTCAACAATCAAAGTACGGTACCTAGGGTCCTAAATACAGCTCTCACATTCAGTTTCCATTAATTCACTATAACTTGGTCCATTAGAACGATAATTCTTCTAAAATCTCATCACTTTATTATGCAAGTCCTTCGTCTTGTCATTGACTGAGCCAGTAGAAAGAAAGTCGATACTTCAAAATTAAATCAAAGAAGATAAGAAGGGCATGGATAAAGGGGAAAGTAGCAGATGTACATTACATCTACAAATATTCTACTCAATGTGCTAGACCGAAGTACTTCAATATTATGGTCAAGAGATAACGTAGGATTACCGAAAATTATGTGAATAAAACCGAGATTACTCGGGTCCCGTCACAAATCTGTTAACAGTTCATCAAAAATCAATGCAAAAACTCATCGATCACTACCATTATAGGATTCTTAGAAACCGTTTATGTCGTATTAAATTTCGTCTTCTATACCAGGCTCATAATAAGTGAATGAACGAATTAATTAAAACATGTTGAGAGGAATTTTCAACATTTTTGCACAGTAACAATTCCCTAAACACGCTTATTTGGCTTTTAATGCAAAAACAAATTGCAGTTCATGCCCGCAGTTAAAATTCTCAATGTTTACACTATTACAGCAGCGGAGGATACAGATTGTTTTTTTCAGTGCAATTTATAAAGGCAATGCTAGTTGTGGGAAATGATTTAAATATCTCTGAATTCATTCACGATGTTTTTTTGGTATCAGGCTGAGTGCTTAACTTTATATTTTAAGGTCCATTCTCGGGGAACAGAGAGCATTGCAAGTAATTTGTGAGAAGAGTTACCATGTAGGTGGAGTTAACCTAGTCCCTTAAACTGTCCACCTGAAGAAACTTCGATGGGTGTGGTGTGTCAATGAACGGAGATGGGTTCAAGATATTTAAATGTCGCCGGACCGGAAGGAGCACTTCCGACTGCCACCTTGATCCCACGAGTCATGCCATAAGCGCACCTCTTATGACGTCGTTCACGTAACAGCGGGTGGGCGTACACCATCTCACCTGCCATCCAGCACTTGTAAGGCTTTCTTCTCTTCTCTTATTCGCAAAAGACAAACCTGCAAGCCATATGGCATAGCCCAACTAGCACACCTGGGAGCAATTCTTGTTCCAAATTGAAGGATTCCGCCCAAGGCCCCTAATTTAAAGTATTGTTAACCAATATGGTAGTCATAAGCCATTATCCCTCTTGAGATGCACTTAACTACTAAATTTAACAAATCTCTATATTGTATGGTACTTAAAACTGTTTGTAAAATTAAGTAGAAGAAAGTTTACACTGGCAAATTAATAACTTCCATTCCCATTTCGAACACAGAATCTTTACATTACATTATACTGTACGTATTACTGACTTCTACGTCCATAAGTTTCTGAGATATCGTACTTATTAGCCTATTTTCATGGTATGAAATATACTAATATGGGCTTACGAGATCACCTTTTGTCCGTGTGTATGTGTGTGTGTGCGTTCCTGATAAAATCTAAACGGCTGGATCAATTTTAATGAATCTCTCTGAGGACATACTAAGGTACTACCTCGTACAACTGCGACCGTGCCTTTAAAATTTTAATACGGTTCATCAATCCAACATGACGGCCGCGCGAAATATTTTATCAGCATTCTATAACTCCGAAACTGTTACTTATATCACCTTCAAATTGTGTTTATTGATGCATCCATCTATGTGACTTTTGAAAATCTGTTAAGTACAAAACCAACACGGCAACCAAGCGAAATTAAAATATTTAAGTAGGATTTTCTCTCGATTTAATTATTCGAGCATAACGAAACTTGGCACGGTAAATGTTTATACAGGATTTAATCTACTGGCATCTAATTTAATTCAATTGTTTTCATAACTTTAAGATGGCGGTTGTGCAGAATTTTAAAATTGAAGTTATTCTTTGTGTCCTAATCATGCGATAGGCTTACGAGATCACCTTTTGTTCTCGGTCATGCCTCCTGAGGCTGAGTGTGCTCCATCCCAACCCTCAAACCAGAATTAAATGTATTGGTAGAACCAAGATTCAAACCTGGACCTCAGGGGAGGCAACCTAAATGCTTGTCACTACACCAAGAAAGGAGGGGATCACAATAAAATTAAAAATGTAACAAACTGAAATTAAATTCTGGTTCGAATACTAACGGGGGTCTCATTTTCAAATCTCACTTAATATAGGCTACTGTACATGGAAATACAGTATGGTACTCAGAGAAGAGTAGCAAATGTAGGGAAGGCATCAGCCCGATGTGTTTCCGGTCCGTCTTGTCCACAAGATCAGTTTAGCTAGTTAGTTAGTAAGTGTTCTTTCAAGAGGCGGAACAGCGAAGTCATCTGCCCCTAATCGATCATTATGCAACCATGAACACACACGTGAAAATTTGTCTCAAAACGTTTTAAGCCTACTTTCGATTTTTGCAAAAAATGAAACTAGACTTATGAGATCAACATAGGGCGAAGAAATGTGTGTCTGTCTGTGTGTGTGTGTGTGTGTGTGAGTGTATGTACTCTGAATGTCTGTCCCCCCCTATCAATTCGAACACGGTGAAACCGAATTGAACAAAATTTGGTACAGAGCAAAGGGCACCTCAGTGTCATGTTTTATATCGCCGCCATCTTGACGGAAACGTAATGGCGGCCACCCAAATGTAAAAAGCTTAAATCAAATTACGACCATGATTAGATAATCATCTGATCTCTACCAATTTTTGCAACATTACACCTACATGTATGAAGAATCATTTGACCAAACTACTAGGTCATCAGCCAAATAATTTGAGGATAGCGGCCATGTTTGTGTGCAAATCGATTCCCCCTATCTATTCAAACACGGTGAAACCGAATTGAACGAAATTTGGTAAAGAGGTAGCACTAGTAAAGGGCACCTCAGTGTCATGTTTTATATCACCGCCATCTTGACGAAAACGTAATGGCGGCCACTCAAATGTTAAAAGCTTAAATCAAATTACGACCAACCTAATCATCTGATCTCTACCACATTTTGCAACAGTATAACTTTATGTGGTAAGTATCTTTTGACCAAACGACAAGGTCATCAGCCCAATAGCTTGCAGATAGCAGCCATGTATGTGTGCAAATCGATTCACCTTATCAATTCAAACACGGTGAAACCGAATTGAATGAAATTTCATATTCATGTTTAATATTCGTATAACACGTTGTATTTCAACAAGCTACTACAACCAACATTCAATTATACTCCTTGAAAAGGACAAAGAGTTATAACAATACCCATGCATTTAGGAGAAAGTAGGCTATATGTTCTTTACTGAACATCTTGTTATTTCATCGTCTGATAATGTAATTAAGAGTGTAGGTTTAGATTATGCGTTCATGGTAGTAAAATTGACTATTATAATAATAATTATTATTATTAATAATAATAATATCGTATGGCTTTGGGTGCCGGGTGCAAGCTTTGTTATTTGACACCCAAAGGGTAGTTTGCATGTCGAATTTTATTGTTCCTTGAAGCACTATGAAAGTCAAGGAGGTTAGATATCTAAGCTCCTTGAACACTATAACGCTTTCTATTAGAGAAATTAGGAACTTTGTGTTGGCGGAAACTCCCGAGATTAATTTTGTCGTTATGTACTCGGCCTACTAAATTCAAATGGGTTCTTTGACATGCCAACATCATATGACACGGTTTCGTAAGTTTTGCCGCCTGTAATTAAATATTTTATAAATAACAATAATAATAATATTAATTATTATTATTCGAAGGAAGAGGAAGAAGCATAGGCCTATGAGGCTTTACGCACGACGCGACGCAGCCGTGAATGCGAGAGCGGTTCCGGGACGGAGACACGCGACGAGGGAGAAGGGTTATGTGGCTTTTAGTGGGTAAGAATCCCACACCCTTGTGGAGTGCAAGATTCCCTCGTAATATATATACTGTATGATTAGTATTACTCTTTCCGTCGAGGCTTGGTAGGGACCACGTGCCAATTTCAATTCCTCATTCTGGTTTCTTTTCCATTCTTTCCATTAGTTCTTGACCATTTCACTTCTCTCAAGGGCAGATTACCTTGCTGTTCTGCCCCTTAATACAACAATAACTAACTAATTATTTTCCCCTTGAACCACTCTTGATCAGTTTTCTTTTCCCTTCTTCCTTGGTATCCTTCCAAATTAAACACATTATATCTAAAATATATAATCTCTCTTTCCATAGTTTCTTTTACTCGTATATTATTTCGTTCTAAATGTTTCAACTTCTTGAATCTAACTGTCATGTGACTATCTGCCCTCATCCTTTGGATACATTTGCCCAAAGAATATCATCTTATTGTTTCTATTCTATTTTGTATGTTCTGGTAAAATTTCCACATTACCTCTTAATTTTCATATTCTACACTTCTCAATTATATTATTATTATTATTTATAATTATTAATAATAATTTTTCGCATGCGCATACACATTTTCAGCATATTTGCTGAACATTAAACATTTACAATTCCATATTAAGCACATCATAAGGAGCAAATTCTTCAATTTCTCGGTGACTGTATTCTGTAGTCGCATTATTCTTCTCCCTGAGTCCTTCAAGCCTGATAATCCAAGAACAGCCTTACTATACGGCACGTCAAAAGTATGACTGTCTTCTGCATAAGCCTATAAGATTATTATTATTATTATTATAATTATTATTAATTTGTGAATGTAATGTGGGTGCACTATAATATTATTGTGGATACTAAGCCCAGTTGTGAGTTGAGTAATAGCATACAGCACTATAATCCCAGACCCCGCTGCACAAGATTCTCGTGTAAACCCGCCGCTAGGAGTGTACTCTTTGTTTGCTTCAGCGACTGTACACAAGACGGATTTGTGATGCACATTTTGGCGTTAGTATGGCATAAACAACCTCAGCCTGACTTTTATCAACAAACACAGTGCTCCTGAAACGAGCGGATATACGGAGGGGAAGCGTTATTGCGCTTCCAAAAGTTTCATACTTTGAGGTGGCTGCAGTTCACGAGGTGCAGACACAGAGAGCAGATTCCTTGCAGCTTGGTTTCCAGCGCGCAGCATCACTGGCATTGCGATTAACGACAGCGCATAAATACAGTTTCATTTAAATGTTGTCCGAGGATGGCAAAACTCAACGAAACCAAAGATTACATTTCCGGCCTCGGCTAACGTTTGTGCGTATTTTGACACGAGAGTTGAAAAGTCTACTTGGGCATTTATGTCTGCAACATAGGTTAATCGTTATAATTTAGGATGAAAAATTCTCCACTTGTTCTGTATTTTGAGGGATGATAGGTAGGCGTCCTATTACTGAGCGAAAGTTGACACCTATGAAGCATAGTAGAGATCTAAGCTACCCAACCACAGCATCCTATTGTAACGAGGTTCATATACTATCCACACCACATTAGATCTGTTCTTTTACAGTTCAAGCTGGCCTGTTTTCGATATAAAATGCACGCGAAGGAGGTGATACATTTTCCGACACTAATAAAACCCACGTAAATGAAATATTCATTTCAACTTATCTGTTTATCCTATGAAACAGCGTAACCAATCTGGTATACAATTATCACGCTTCTCAATCAATTAAACTGCCAATCGTCACGATTTTATCGATTTTAATCACTTTCACTGTATCACCAGCGGTACACTAGAAAATTACGTGCCTGAACGTTTCACTCATGGCAAAGGTCCAACCAAGCCTCACTGAGATCGAATAATTCCATGACGAGTTACAGGAATCATTCTCTGGGGAATCGTCATGAGCGCTATCTATAATTTATGAAAATAATTCATAGATTTATGAAACCGTAGGTTAAGACCATAATAGTACATTACTGTTCGATATTTCACTGAGATTACATCATTGTATGACTAGTTAGAAAAAATAACATTTGAATCATCTATAAATTAAATCTAAGTCGAAGGGAGAAATATTGTAGTAGTGATTCAATGTATAAAAGTTCAATTCGATCGTTCGAATAGAGTCAATAAATAAAACCATGTTTTTAAAATTTCGTACAGCCCGCCATCTTAGATTTATAAACATTGTATTATATCATAAAACAATACATTAAGATCTGAATGCACAGTCACTATACGAAGTTTCATTGTGCTTGGTTGATTATGTCACCTGAAAAATCAATTTAAATATTTGAATTACGCATGGTCATCAATTTGGTTTTGTGCGTATTAAGTCACCTATGCGAACTTATAATCCTCTATTACTGTACAAAATTACAGGTGGAATGCTGCAATAGTTCCGCAGATATTGAGTAATGGTGAAGTATTTTGTGCAGCCACCATGTTGGATTGTTGTACTTACTGAAATTCGAAAGGTACGATCGGGGTGGGCAGGTTAGTACTAAGTCTTAACCAAGTTTCATCAAAATCGTTCCAGCCAATTGCTGTAGGGCTGGAAGCACACACACCGAGACAGACATACATATTCCACCTGCAATTTTAGGTAGATTTCATTAGAAAGCTAACTATTGCAATGGGTCCCATGTTTCGACTTCCGGAAAATTTCGACATATCTTCGCGTTTCACATCCCCCAGACCCCAAAACCACCGTCAGTTCAAAAGTTTACATATAATTTATGTATGTATATATATAAATATATGTATATCAGTTTCTTGTGGACACGATAACTGTCGTAATTTTGTACCAATCACTTTGAATTTTTTACATAATATGTATACCCTTAAAATCTCGGTCGAGTTCGTTAATGGGCAAAATCGGTCAAAGGGGGTGAGAATGGGAGACTTTTTTCGAAAAAGTGAAATATCGCTATAACTCTCTTAATATCTGAAATATTGAATCCATTCAAAGTTCATACTATCTGTTGGACAAGGCCCTAAAATTTATGTTTGAAAAGTTTTTTGATAGCACCAACCATTGACCAAAGGGGTGGGAAAAAGTGGGTTTTTCGGGAAACATTAATCATATCTCTGTTAATAGGCACAATATCAAAACCGTACAAAATGGACAATATTCCTCCAATAATTACCTAAAACTTTTGTCTGAAAGAATTTTTGATATGACCCACCATTACGCCACGGGGTGAGCAAAATGATTTAAATTATAAGAAAATGCCAAGTGCCAAGAGAGGTTGCCATGACAACTTTACTTTTAATTGATAAGGGATGAGCCATCAGCAGTTGCTATGACAACGCCACTGCATGAGATAACATTCAGTTTTCCATCTGTCTGTGGGAAGCGACTTCGGTATCGGAACTGGTAGCATGCTGAACTTCTATGCCCAAGGTCGTGGGTTCAAACCCGGCTGAAGTCGTCGGATTTACTAAGAGCGCTAAAAAAAACTGAGTTTGCTTTCCTTCGGAGGAGAAGTTCCAACGTTCGTTGCGAGTTGATGGTTCCGGTGGCATCTAGTAGCCAAGTTCACAGATAGGTGTCGTTGATGGTAGTATTTTAGGAAGATTTCATTAGAAAGCTAACTATTGCAATGGGTACCATGTTTCGATTTCCGGAAAATTTCGACATATCTTCGCGTTTCACATCCCCCAGACCCCAAAACCACCGTCAGTTCAAAAGTTTATATATAATATATATATATATATCAGTTTCTTGTGGACACGATACTGCCGTTATTTTGCACCAATCACTTTGAATTTTTTACCGAATATGTATACCCATAAAATCTCGGTCGAGTTCGTTACTGGGCTAAGTCGGTCGAAGGGGATGAAAATGGGGGACTTTTTTTTCGAAAAAATGAAATATTGCTATAACTCTCTTAATATGTGAAATATCGAATCCGTTCAAAGTTCATACTATGTGCCGGATAAAGCTCAAAGATTTATGTTTGAAAAGTTTTTTTTATAGCACCAACCATTGACCAAAGGGGTGGGAAAAAGTGGGGTTTTCGGGAAACATTAATCATAGCTCTCTTAATAGGCACAATATACAAAACCGTACAAAATGGACAATATTCCCCTAATAATTACCTAAAACTTTTGTCTGAAAGAATTTTTGATATGACCCACCATTACGCCAAGGGATGAGAAAAATGATTTCGGACTTATAAGAAAATGCCAAGAGCTATCAGTGGTTGCCATGGCAACACTACTAAATTGATGAGGGATGAGCCATCAGACGTTGCCATGACAACGCACTTGCGCGAGATCAGATTCAGATTTCCATCTGACTAAGTGTGAAGCGGCTTCGGTGACGTAACTGGTAGCATGCCCAAAGTCGCGGGTTCAAAGCCGGCCAAAGTCGTCAGATTTTCTAAGAGCGCTAAAATCCCTCAGTATGCTTTCCTTTGGAGGGGAGGTTCCAACGTTCGTTGCGAGTTGCTGATTTTGGTGGCATCTAGTAGCCAAGTTCACAGCTAGGTGTCGTTGACGGTAGTATCTGGTAGCAACATTAGGAACTACTGCTTGAAATTGAGCGTCTGCATTCCTTACCTGAATTACAAACTAATACAGCCATCACAATTCACACCGTCTATCAGACAGATATATACTCACCCAAAGTACACGGGGTTACATGACCGCGTTGTCGCAGTCCCTAAACTGAGGAACCAACCAAAATCTCTGCGGGAGATATAATTTTGCGTGAAGAAGTAACAGACCG
This sequence comes from Meconema thalassinum, assembly GCA_946902985.2. Lineage (NCBI taxonomy): Eukaryota > Metazoa > Arthropoda > Insecta > Orthoptera > Tettigoniidae > Meconema > Meconema thalassinum. The sequence continues at coordinate 278,746,476 of OX336388.2, forward strand.
TTACATAGTTACACATCAGTGTCGAAACCTTGCATAAGGACAGTGTGACCACAAGTATAAAAATGGGCTCCAAATGAAAAGAAGGTTACCGTCATCATAAGACAATAAAATGTTTAAAATATGCATAAAATGACGAAAAACAAAGTTAATTAATCTCCAATTATAAAATACTTTCACGCAATAAATGAGGTCTGATCCTTCTTCGAAAACCTGCATATTCTGCCTATTTTCGCCTATCCCCAAGTTTGTCCGGTGAAATCTACCTCCGCCTTCCGGCGTGCCGAGAGGACTTTTTGTACAGTAATAGAGGATTATAAAGTAAGTTCGCATAGGTGACTTGATACGCACAAAACCAAATTGATGACCATGAGTAATTCAAATATTTAAATGGACTTTTCGGCTGACATAATCATCCGAGCACAATGAAACTTTGCAAATGTTTATTTAGATATTAATTTATTGTTTTATGATATAATACAATGTTTACAAATTTAAGATGGCGGGCTGTACGAAATTTTAAAAATATGGTTTTATTTATTGACTCCCATTCGAGCCATCGAACTGAACTTTTATACATTGAATCACTACTACAATATTTCTCCCTTGGTACATCAATCTATGACTTAGATTTAATTTATAGATGATTCAAATGTTATTTCTTGTAACTAGTCATAGAATGATGTAATCTCAGTGAAATATAGTAGCCTCTAGTGATGTACTATTATGGTCTTGACGTACGGTTTCATAAATTATAGATAGCGCACTCGCACAGATATAATGGAAATAGTAAAAGAAATAAAAATAAAACAGTGTATACATCTACCCCTTAATGTTCCACCTTGTGGTGTAGTGGCTAGCATTCATGGCTGTCGCCCTGGGTTTAACATTTCGCACAGCCCGCCATCTTAAATTCATGAACATTGTATTATATCATAACACAACGCATTAAGATCTAAATACACATTCACTGTACATGGTTTCCCACTTCTACTCCTGGCTAATGCCAGGATGGGTGCTAACACAAGGCCACAGCCGCCTCCTTTCCAATCCCCACCTCAATTACAAACACACTACTACAACAACAACAGGCACGACAATAACACATGTTATCAAACAATAGATTCTCAACTTTAGATGACGACAGCTAGTCTGGTAGCGCACGGGTGCTCTGGTGTCATCTTCGAGATCATAGCATTCTCTACGATGTTCCGAAAACCACCCTCGACGTTCTGTTCATCTAAGACTTAGAAATGAGTCCTGGTCGTGGTGGGGCCGCATTGGTGTAAGTAGCCAAGTGCGCCTGTCCAGACAGCGGGTTCGATTCCCGGCTACGGCCACATTTCCGGGATGACAGAGAGAACCCTCACATGCTGGTGTGGAGATGTCAAGCGCCTGTGACAAACACTCCCTCTGTTCCATATCAAAGAACACTTTCCCTCCAAGATGTCGCCAGTCATTTATACAAACAGTGCGGTGCTGACACAAGTATGATCAAACGTCACGGCGCGGTGGGCTGAAGGATGTTTTTATCCTCTCCTTTTGAGTCATCTCTGTATGTCTTTTGTGGTTTTGTTTTCCTGGTGTCTGATAAGCAAAAACTAGGGAAGACCTCTACAATACCCGCTAAGCTAACGAGTTCCATGTAACGCGATTTAAGAATACAGTACGTCTTGTTTTAGGAACAGACTCGGGACTCGTTATACAGGGTGTCTTTTATGTACCTTTGGAGAATGATAGGTCGTGTAGGGGACGGGTATGGAAGTAATTTGAGATAGAGGACTTGGGGTCGGAGCGGCCTCCTTAACCTCTAAAATAAGGGTTGCAAATCAACGTGATTTAAACGTAATAACGGACTTAAACAATTTAATGCTACGAAGTGTACAAAGATCGGTTTAATTTACCGAAGGTATCAAGCTTAAAAACCTTACACCTAAAATAACATTTAAAAAAATGCCCAAGCCCGGAATCGAACCCGGGACTACCGGCCTTTCGCACCGCAACGCTATCTATTATGCCAGCGTCACATGGTGAAATGAATCTTGCCAAGAGTTAAAGGATTGAGAAAGGTAATAGAGGCTTGGGTCGGTTGCGTAACTTACAAGGTGGAGGGCCTGAATCAACCCTTATATTAGGGGTTAAGGAGGCCGCTCCGACTACAAGTTCCCTATCTAAATTACTTCTATACCCGTCCCCTACACGACCTATCATTCTCCAAAGGTACATAAAAGACACCCGGTATGTATGCAGTTTTTAATTCATAAGGGGTGCATACAGTACCGCTTAATGAGACAAAACAATAACGATTTTAAATTTTTGACTGTGCCTTTTATAAAAATCTCCCCAAGTGCTCTATCCGCTGACATAAGATTTAATATTTCATGCAGAAACCGGACCTGTGCGGGAAACGACCGCTTTCTGCCTGTGATGCTCGAGCTGATGCGATATATCGTCCACGTGATCAGAAGGTAGTTTTATGGAGTTTGATTACAATGCAGCGAATGGCTGTTATGTGGTTGCGAGGAACTACATAGCTTTATACACGTTCAAGTTGGAATCCACGTCGCCATCAGCTGTACCAGATCATGTGAAAGCTTATCCAAATGGAAAAGTTAATAAATCCAAAGAAATTCAGTGACATAAAGCAGCTCCTTGGTACATCTCAGAGGAACACAAATACTTCTACATTGAACTTTTCAACTGGTGAACTGCTTTAGAGACAGAAGGGATTCGTGATAACGAATAAAAGATCATCAGAATCTCCGTTTCAAATATATATTTTATAGGTATATATCTCGTGTTAATAGTCCTGTGATTTGCTTCGCCATAACGGTTTCCTTGGGAAATAAAAAATAAAATTAAAAATACTTAAAAGATAAAATAATGTACATTTTCATAGAAAAAAACTATTGTTTTACAGTACATGGACTATAATGACCATATATCCAGGGAAACAAAGGTCCTAATGAATGCTTACTGCATTATCATCTAATTATAAATTGGGAGAAGTTTAAATCCATTGCATTCCATTTTGAATCATACAAACATATTTTTTGTAAAATCTCAAAATACAGTGCTGAGGAGAAATACAGATTCTGAAATAACGGATTAATTTTGTGTTTCGGGTTATTCTGAGATTTAAAAAAAATCTCAGTTTTCGTGCGTCTTGCATGTTTTTATGTCTTTTTAATACATAGCTTGTTTTGTTAGATGCGCTGTGAACTAGTGTAATTAAATACATGACATTAGTTCAGCTGCAACTGTATGTTCCTATAAGGAAGTGCTTTTCCAAGGAACTACACTTTATTTACTCCAATACTACACGATGGGCAAAATGGAACATACTGTAGGGTAACAGAATTAAGCTAGTAGTCATTGCCGGACTCCACACTTCATGGATGTGTAAACATCTTGGCCGAACCTTTTGTCAGGGGATTAAGAGACTAATGATTCTTATAGTAAATGCGATGCAATTCATGGTGCCCCTCCCCCAAATGATTAAGAATGCCAAAAGAGAAGTGGCTACAGAAATCAACACTTCATTACACGACAATTTTTTTGATTTTGATGAAAGTCATCTGCCCGACCGCAGAATGAACCCCAAAGAAGTTGGCTGGTGCATTGACCACGGGAATGTCGACAGGGACCATTGAGGAGAGTGTTCAGCAATAAGGTGCAGTTCGCGCATACATTCCAAACGTATATTCCATACATTAATAAATAATTGATGAGCATTCAACGTTTCGTTTGTACATCCTGCATGCACGCCACTGAAAGAAAGTACTGTATGTTCTATATGCAGGCGCAAAGAAATAGTACAAAAACATTTTGCGTTAAATGGTTAAGTAAGGCTGTCAAGAGTTATTAAATGAAAGTAACGTATTCAACAAATGCAACGTTTTCCGACACTAGCCAATCATTTCCAATGCGAAAAGCGTTTTCCGACACCGGGAAGTAACGTATTCAACAAATGCAACGTTTTCCGACACTTGCCAATCATTTCCAATGCGAAAAGCGTTTTCCGACACCGGGAAGTAACGTATTCTACAAATGCAACGTTTTCCGACACTAGCCAATCATTTCCAATGCGAAAAGCGTTTTCCGACACCGGGAAGTAACGTATTCAACAAATGCAACGTTTTCCGACACTCGCCAATCATTTCCAATGCGAAAAGCGTTTTCCGACACCGGGAAGTAACGTATTCAACAAATGCAACGTTTTCCGACACTAGCCAATCATTTCCAATGCGAAAAGCGTTTTCCGACACCGGGAAGTAACGTATTCAACAAATCCAACGTTTTCCGACACTCGCCAATCATTTCCAATGCGAAAAGCGTTTTCCGACACCGGGAAGTAACGTATTCAACAAATGCAACGTTTTCCGACACTCGCCAATCATTTCCAATGCGAAAAGCGTTTTCCGACACCGGGAAGTAACGTATTCAACAAATGCAACGTTTTCCGACACTAGCCAATCATTTCTAATGCGAAAAGCGTTTTCCGACACCGGGAAGTAACGTATTCAACAAATGCAACGTTTTCCGACACTCGCCAATCATTTCCATTGCGAAAAGCGTTTTCCGACACCGGGAAGTAACGTATTCAACAAATGCAACGTTTTCCGACACTCGCCAATCATTTCCAATGCGAAAAGCGTTTTCCGACACCGGGAAGGAACGTATTCAACAAATGCAACGTTTTCCGACTCTAGCCAATCATTTCCAATGCGAAAAGCGTTTTCCGAAACCGGGAAGTAACGTATTCAACAAATGCAACGTTTTCCGACACTCGCCAATCATTTCCAATGCGAAAAGCGTTTTCCGACACCGGGAAGTAACGTATTCAACAAATGCAACGTTTTCCGACACTCGCCAATCATTTCCAATGCGAAAAGCGTTTTCCGACACCGGGAAGTAACGTATTCAACAAATGAAACGTTTTCCGACACTAGCCAATCATTTCCAATGCGAAAAGCGTTTTCCGACACTGGGAAGTAACGTATTCAACAAATGCAACGTTTTCCGACACTCGCCAATCATTTCCAATGCGAAAAGCGTTTTCCGACACCGGGAAGTAACGTATTCAACAAATGCAACGTTTTCCGACACTCGCCAATCATTTCCAATGCGAAAAGCGTTTTCCGACACCGGGAAGTAACGTATTCAACAAATGCAACGTTTTCCGACACTAGCCAATCATTTCTAATGCGAAAAGCGTTTTCCGACACCGGGAAGTAACGTATTCAACAAATGCAACGTTTTCCGACACTCGCCAATCATTTCCAATGGGAAAAGCGTTTTCCGACACCGGGAAGTAACGTATTCAACAAATGCAACGTTTTCCGACACTAGCCAATCATTTCCAATGCGAAAAGCGTTTTCCGACACCGGGAAGTAACGTATTCAGCAAATGCAACGTTTTCTGACACTCGCCAATCATTTCCAATGCGAAAAGCGTTTTCCGACACCGGGAAGTAACGTATTCAACAAATGCAACGTTTTCCGACACTAGCCAATCATTTCCAATGCGAAAAGCGTTTTCCGACACCGGGAAGTAAAGTATTCAACAAATGCAACGTTTTCCGACACTAGCCAATCATTTCCAATGCGAAAAGCGTTTTCCGACACCGGGAAGTAACGTATTCAACAAATGCAACGTTTTCCGACACTCGCCAATCATTTCCAATGCGAAAAGCGTTTTCCGACACCGGGAAGTAACGTATTCAACAAATGCAACGTTTTCCGACACTCGCCAATCATTTCCAATGCGAAAAAGCGTTTTCCGACACCGGGAAGTAACGTATTCAACAAATGCAACGTTTTCCGACACTAGCCAATCATTTCCAATGCAAAAAGCGTTTTCCGACACCGGGAAGTAACGTATTCAACAAATGCAACGTTTTCCGACACTTGCCAATCATTTCCAATGCGAAAAGCGTTTTCCGACACCGGGAAGTAACGTATTCTACAAATGCAACGTTTTCCGACACTAGCCAATCATTTCCAATGCGAAAAGCGTTTTCCGACACCGGGAAGTAACGTATTCAACAAATGCAACGTTTTCCGACACTCGCCAATCATTTCCAATGCGAAAAGCGTTTTCCGACACCGGGAAGTAACGTATTCAACAAATGCAACGTTTTCCGACACTAGCCAATCATTTCCAATGCGAAAAGCGTTTTCCGACACCGGGAAGTAACGTATTCAACAAATCCAACGTTTTCCGACACTCGCCAATCATTTCCAATGCGAAAAGCGTTTTCCGACACCGGGAAGTAACGTATTCAACAAATGCAACGTTTTCCGACACTCGCCAATCATTTCCAATGCGAAAAGCGTTTTCCGACACCGGGAAGTAACGTATTCAACAAATGCAACGTTTTCCGACACTAGCCAATCATTTCTAATGCGAAAAGCGTTTTCCGACACCGGGAAGTAACGTATTCAACAAATGCAACGTTTTCCGACACTCGCCAATCATTTCCATTGCGAAAAGCGTTTTCCGACACCGGGAAGTAACGTATTCAACAAATGCAACGTTTTCCGACACTCGCCAATCATTTCCAATGCGAAAAGCGTTTTCCGACACCGGGAAGGAACGTATTCAACAAATGCAACGTTTTCCGACACTAGCCAATCATTTCCAATGCGAAAAGCGTTTTCCGAAACCGGGAAGTAACGTATTCAACAAATGCAACGTTTTCCGACACTCGCCAATCATTTCCAATGCGAAAAGCGTTTTCCGACACCGGGAAGTAACGTATTCAACAAATGCAACGTTTTCCGACACTCGCCAATCATTTCCAATGCGAAAAGCGTTTTCCGACACCGGGAAGTAACGTATTCAACAAATGCAACGTTTTCCGACACTAGCCAATCATTTCCAATGCGAAAAGCGTTTTCCGACACTGGGAAGTAACGTATTCAACAAATGCAACGTTTTCCGACACTCGCCAATCATTTCCAATGTGAAAAGCGTTTTCCGACACCGGGAAGTAACGTATTCAACAAATGCAACGTTTTCCGACACTCGCCAATCATTTCCAATGCGAAAAGCGTTTTCCGACACCGGGAAGTAACGTATTCAACAAATGCAACGTTTTCCGACACTAGCCAATCATTTCTAATGCGAAAAGCGTTTTCCGACACCGGGAAGTAACGTATTCAACAAATGCAACGTTTTCCGACACTCGCCAATCATTTCCAATGCGAAAAGCGTTTTCCGACACCGGGAAGTAACGTATTCAACAAATGCAACGTTTTCCGACACTCGCCAATCATTTCCAATGCGAAAAGCGTTTTCCGACACCGGGAAGTAACGTATTCAACAAATGCAACGTTTTCCGACACTAGCCAATCATCTCCAATGCGAAAAGCGTTTTCCGACACCGGGAAGTAACGTATTCAACAAATGCAACGTTTTCCGACACTCGCCAATCATTTCCAATGCGAAAAGCGTTTTCCGACACCGGGAAGTAACGTATTCAACAAATGCAACGTTTTCCGACACTAGCCAATCATTTCCAATGCGAAAAGCGTTTTCCGACACCGGGAAGTAACGTATTCAACAAATCCAACGTTTTCCGACACTCGCCAATCATTTCCAATGCGAAAAGCGTTTTCCGACACCGGGAAGTAACGTATTCAACAAATGCAACGTTTTCCGACACTCGCCAATCATTTCCAATGCGAAAAGCGTTTTCCGACACCGGGAAGTAACGTATTCAACAAATGCAACGTTTTCCGACACTAGCCAATCATTTCTAATGCGAAAAGCGTTTTCCGACACCGGGAAGTAACGTATTCAACAAATGCAACGTTTTCCGACACTCGCCAATCATTTCCATTGCGAAAAGCGTTTTCCGACACCGGGAAGTAACGTATTCAACAAATGCAACGTTTTCCGACACTCGCCAATCATTTCCAATGCGAAAAGCGTTTTCCGACACCGGGAAGGAACGTATTCAACAAATGCAACGTTTTCCGACACTAGCCAATCATTTCCAATGCGAAAAGCGTTTTCCGAAACCGGGAAGTAACGTATTCAACAAATGCAACGTTTTCCGACACTCGCCAATCATTTCCAATGCGAAAAGCGTTTTCCGACACCGGGAAGTAACGTATTCAACAAATGCAACGTTTTCCGACACTCGCCAATCATTTCCAATGCGAAAAGCGTTTTCCGACACCGGGAAGTAACGTATTCAACAAATGCAACGTTTTCCGACACTAGCCAATCATTTCCAATGCGAAAAGCGTTTTCCGACACTGGGAAGTAACGTATTCAACAAATGCAACGTTTTCCGACACTCGCCAATCATTTCCAATGTGAAAAGCGTTTTCCGACACCGGGAAGTAACGTATTCAACAAATGCAACGTTTTCCGACACTCGCCAATCATTTCCAATGCGAAAAGCGTTTTCCGACACCGGGAAGTAACGTATTCAACAAATGCAACGTTTTCCGACACTAGCCAATCATTTCTAATGCGAAAAGCGTTTTCCGACACCGGGAAGTAACGTATTCAACAAATGCAACGTTTTCCGACACTCGCCAATCATTTCCAATGCGAAAAGCGTTTTCCGACACCGGGAAGTAACGTATTCAACAAATGCAACGTTTTCCGACACTCGCCAATCATTTCCAATGCGAAAAGCGTTTTCCGACACCGGGAAGTAACGTATTCAACAAATGCAACGTTTTCCGACACTAGCCAATCATCTCCAATGCGAAAAGCGTTTTCCGACACCGGGAAGTAACGTATTCAACAAATGCAACGTTTTCCGACACTCGCCAATCATTTCCAATGCGAAAAGCGTTTTCCGACACCGGGAAGTAACGTATTCAACAAATGCAACGTTTTCCGACACTAGCCAATCATTTCCAATGCGAAAAGCGTTTTCCGACACTGGGAAGTAACGTATTCAACAAATGCAACGTTTTCCGACACTCGCCAATCATTTCCAATGCGAAAAGCGTTTTCCGACACCGGGAAATAACGTATTCAACAAATGCAACGTTTTCCGACACTCGCCAATCATTTCCAATGCGAAAAGCGTTTTCCGAAACCGGGAAGTAACGTATTCAACAAATGCAACGTTTTCCGACACTCGCCAATCATTTCCAATGCGAAAAGCGTTTTCCGACACCGGGAAGTAACGTATTCAACAAATGCAACGTTTTCCGACACTCGCCAATCATTTCCAATGCGAAAAGCGTTTTCCGACACCGGGAAGTAACGTATTCAACAAATGCAACGTTTTCCGACACTCGCCAATCATTTCCAATGCGAAAAGCGTTTTCCGACACCGGGAAGTAACGTATTCAACAAATGCAACGTTTTCCGACACTAGCCAATCATTTCCAATGCGAAAAGCGTTTTCCGACACCGGGAAGTAACGTATTCAACAAATGCAACGTTTTCCGACACTAGCCAATCATTTCTAATGCGAAAAGCGTTTTCCGACACCGGGAAGTAACGTATTCAACAAATGCAACGTTTTCCGACACTCGCCAATCATTTCCAATGCGAAAAGCGTTTTCCGACACCGGGAAGTAACGTATTCAACAAATGCAACGTTTTCCGACACTCGCCAATCATTTCCAATGCGAAAAGCGTTTTCCGACACCGGGAAGTAACGTATTCAACAAATGCAACGTTTTCCGACACTAGCCAATCATCTCCAATGCGAAAAGCGTTTTCCGACACCGGGAAGTAACGTATTCAGCAAATGCAACGTTTTCCGACACTCGCCAATCATTTCCAATGCGAAAAGCGTTTTCCGACACCGGGAAGTAACGTATTCAACAAATGCAACGTTTTCCGACACTAGCCAATCATTTCCAATGCGAAAAGCGTTTTCCGACACCGGGAAGTAACGTATTCAACAAATGCAACGTTTTCCGACACTCGCCAATCATTTCCAATGCGAAAAGCGTTTTCCGACACCGGGAAGTAACGTATTCAACAAATGCAACGTTTTCCGACACTCGCCAATCATTTCCAATGCGAAAAGCGTTTTCCGACACCGGGAAGTAACGTATTCAACAAATGCAACGTTTTCCGACACTCGCCAATCATTTCCAATGCGAAAAGCGTTTTCCGACACCGGGAAGTAACGTATTCAAAAAATGCAACGTTTTCCGACACTAGCCAATCATTTCCAATGCGAAAAGCGTTTTCCGACACCGGGAAGTAACGTATTCAACAAATGCAACGTTTTCCGACACTAGCCAATCATTTCCAATGCGAAAAGCGTTTTCCGACACCGGGAAGTAACGTATTCAACAAATGCAACGTTTTCCGACACTCGCCAAACATTTCCAATGCGAAAAGCGTTTTCCGACACCGGGAAGTAACGTATTCAACAAATGCAACGTTTTCCGACACTAGCCAATCATTTCCAATGCGAAAAGCGTTTTCCGACACCGGGAAGTAACGTATTCAACAAATGCAACGTTTTCCGACACTCGCCAATCATTTCCAATGCTAAAAGCGTTTTCCGACACCGGGAAGTAACGTATTCAACAAATGCAACGTTTTCCGACACTAGCCAATCATTTCCAATGCGAAAAGCGTTTTCCGACACCGGGAAGTAACGTATTCAACAAATGCAACGTTTTCCGACACTTGCCAATCATTTCCAATGCAAAAAGCGTTTTCCGACTCCGGGAAGTAACGTATTCTACAAATGCAACGTTTTCCGACACTAGCCAATCATTTCCAATGCGAAAAGCGTTTTCCGACACCGGGAAGTAACGTATTCAACAAATGCAACGTTTTCCGACACTCGCCAATCATTTCCAATGCGAAAAGCGTTTTCCGACACCGGGAAGTAACGTATTCAACAAATGCAACGTTTTCCGACACTCGCCAATCATTTCCAATGCGAAAAGCGTTTTCCGACACCGGGAAGTAACGTATTCAACAAATGCAACGTTTTCCGACACTAGCCAATCATTTCTAATGCGAAAAGCGTTTTCCGACACCGGGAAGTAACGTATTCAACAAATGCAACGTTTTCCGACACTCGCCAATCATTTCCAATGCGAAAAGCGTTTTCCGACACCGGGAAGTAACGTATTCAACAAATGCATCGTTTTCCGACACTCGTCAATCATTTCCAATGCGAAAAGCGTTTTCCGACACCGGGAAGGAACGTATTCAACAAATGCAACGTTTTCCGACACTAGCCAATCATTTCCAATGCGAAAAGCGTTTTCCGAAACCGGGAAGTAACGTATTCAACAAATGCAACGTTTTCCGACACTCGCCAATCATTTCCAATGCGAAAAGCGTTTTCCGACACCGGGAAGTAACGTATTCAACAAATGCAACGTTTTCCGACACTAGCCAATCATTTCCAATGCGGAAAGCGTTTTCCGACACCGGGAAGTAACGTATTCAACAAATGCAACGTTTTCCGACACTCGCCAATCATTTCCAATGCGAAAAGCGTTTTCCGACACCGGGAAGTAACGTATTCAACAAATGCAACGTTTTCCGACACTAGCCAATCATTTCCAATGCGAAAAGCGTTTTCCGACACCGGGAAGTAACGTATTCAACAAATGCAACGTTTTCCGACACTTGCCAATCATTTCCAATGCGAAAAGCGTTTTCCGACACCGGGAAGTAACGTATTCTACAAATGCAACGTTTTCCGACACTAGCCAATCATTTCCAATGCGAAAAGCGTTTTCCGACACCGGGAAGTAACGTATTCAACAAATGCAACGTTTTCCGACACTCGCCAATCATTTCCAATGCGAAAAGCGTTTTCCGACACCGGGAAGTAACGTATTCAACAAATGCAACGTTTTCCGACACTAGCCAATCATTTCCAATGCGAAAAGCGTTTTCCGACACCGGGAAGTAACGTATTCAACAAATCCAACGTTTTCCGACACTCGCCAATCATTTCCAATGCGAAAAGCGTTTTCCGACACCGGGAAGTAACGTATTCAACAAATGCAACGTTTTCCGACACTCGCCAATCATTTCCAATGCGAAAAGCGTTTTCCGACACCGGGAAGTAACGTATTCAACAAATGCAACGTTTTCCGACACTAGCCAATCATTTCTAATGCGAAAAGCGTTTTCCGACACCGGGAAGTAACGTATTCAACAAATGCAACGTTTTCCGACACTCGCCAATCATTTCCAATGCGAAAAGCGTTTTCCGACACCGGGAAGTAACGTATTCAACAAATGCAACGTTTTCCGACACTCGCCAATCATTTCCAATGCGAAAAGCGTTTTCCGACACCGGGAAGGAACGTATTCAACAAATGCAACGTTTTCCGACACTAGCCAATCATTTCCAATGCGAAAAGCGTTTTCCGAAACCGGGAAGTAACGTATTCAACAAATGCAACGTTTTCCGACACTCGCCAATCATTTCCAATGCGAAAAGCGTTTTCCGACACCGGGAAGTAACGTATTCAACAAATGCAACGTTTTCCGACACTCGCCAATCATTTCCAATGCGAAAAAGCGTTTTCCGACACCGGGAAGTAACGTATTCAACAAATGCAACGTTTTCCGACACTAGCCAATCATTTCCAATGCGAAAAGCGTTTTCCGACACTGGGAAGTAACGTATTCAACAAATGCAACGTTTTCCGACACTCGCCAATCATTTCCAATGCGAAAAGCGTTTTCCGACACCGGGAAGTAACGTATTCAACAAATGCAACGTTTTCCGACACTCGCCAATCATTTCCAATGCGAAAAGCGTTTTCCGACACCGGGAAGTAACGTATTCAACAAATGCAACGTTTTCCTACACTAGCCAATCATTTCTAATGCGAAAAGCGTTTTCCGACACCGGGAAGTAACGTATTCAACAAATGCAACGTTTTCCGACACTCGCCAATCATTTCCAATGCGAAAAGCGTTTTCCGACACCGGGAAGTAACGTATTCAACAAATGCAACGTTTTCCGACACTCGCCAATCATTTCCAATGCGAAAAGAGTTTTCCGACACCGGGAAGTAACGTATTCAACAAATGCAACGTTTTCCGACACTAGCCAATCATCTCCAATGCGAAAAGCGTTTTCCGACACCGGGAAGTAACGTATTCAACAAATGCAACGTTTTCCGACACTCGCCAATCATTTCCAATGCGAAAAGCGTTTTCCGACACCGGGAAGTAACGTATTCAACAAATGCAACGTTTTCCGACACTAGCCAATCATTTCCAATGCGAAAAGCGTTTTCCGAAACTGGGAAGTAACGTATTCAACAAATGCAACGTTTTCCGACACTCGCCAATCATTTCCAATGCGAAAAGCGTTTTCCGACACCGGGAAGTAACGTATTCAACAAATGCAACGTTTTCCGACACTCGCCAATCATTTCCAATGCGAAAAGCGTTTTCCGAAACCGGGAAGTAACGTATTCAACAAATGCAACGTTTTCCGACACTCGCCAATCATTTCCAATGCGAAAAGCGTTTTCCGACACCGGGAAGTAACGTATTCAACAAATGCAACGTTTTCCGACACTCGCCAATCATTTCCAATGCGAAAAGCGTTTTCCGACACCGGGAAGTAACGTATTCAACAAATGCAACGTTTTCCGACACTCGCCAATCATTTCCAATGCGAAAAGCGTTTTCCGACACCGGGAAGTAACGTATTCAACAAATGCAACGTTTTCCGACACTAGCCAATCATTTCCAATGCGAAAAGCGTTTTCCGACACCGGGAAGTAACGTATTCAACAAATGCAACGTTTTCCGACACTAGCCAATCATTTCTAATGCGAAAAGCGTTTTCCGACACCGGGAAGTAACGTATTCAACAAATGCAACGTTTTCCGACACTCGCCAATCATTTCCAATGCGAAAAGCGTTTTCCGACACCGGGAAGTAACGTATTCAACAAATGCAACGTTTTCCGACACTCGCCAATCATTTCCAATGCGAAAAGCGTTTTCCGACACCGGGAAGTAACGTATTCAACAAATGCAACGTTTTCCGACACTAGCCAATCATCTCCAATGCGAAAAGCGTTTTCCGACACCGGGAAGTAACGTATTCAACAAATGCAACGTTTTCCGACACTCGCCAATCATTTCCAATGCGAAAAGCGTTTTCCGACACCGGGAAGTAACGTATTCAACAAATGCAACGTTTTCCGACACTAGCCAATCATTTCCAATGCGAAAAGCGTTTTCCGACACCGGGAAGTAACGTATTCAACAAATGCAACGTTTTCCGACACTCGCCAATCATTTCCAATGCGAAAAGCGTTTTCCGACACCGGGAAGTAACGTATTCAACAAATGCAACGTTTTCCGACACTCGCCAATCATTTCCAATGCGAAAAGCGTTTTCCGAAACCGGGAAGTAACGTATTCAACAAATGCAACGTTTTCCGACACTCGCCAATCATTTCCAATGCGAAAAGCGTTTTCCGACACCGGGAAGTAACGTATTCAAAAAATGCAACGTTTTCCGACACTAGCCAATCATTTCCAATGCGAAAAGCGTTTTCCGACACCGGGAAGTAACGTTTTCAACAAATGCAACGTTTTCCGACACTAGCCAATCATTTCCAATGCGAAAAGCGTTTTCCGACACCGGGAAGTAACGTATTCAACAAATGCAACGTTTTCCGACACTCGCCAATCATTTCCAATGCGAAAAGCGTTTTCCGACACCGGGAAGTAACGTATTCAACAAATGCAACGTTTTCCGACACTAGCCAATCATTTCCAATGCGAAAAGCGTTTTCCGACACCGGGAAGTAACGTATTCAACAAATGCAACGTTTTCCGACACTCACCAATCATTTCCAATGCGAAAAGCGTTTTCCGACACCGGGAAGTAACGTATTCAACAAATGCAACGTTTTCCGACACTAGCCAATCATTTCCAATGCGAAAAGCGTTTTCCGACACCGGGAAGTAACGTATTCAACAAATGCAACGTTTTCCGACACTAGCCAATCATTTCCAATGCGAAAAGCGTTTTCCGACACCGGGAAGTAACGTATTCAACAAATGCAACGTTTTCCGACACTCGCCAATCATTTCCAATGCTAAAAGCGTTTTCCGACACCGGGAAGTAACGTATTCAACAAATGCAACGTTTTCCGACACTAGCCAATCATTTCCAATGCGAAAAGCGTTTTCCGACACCGGGAAGTAACGTATTCAACAAATGCAACGTTTTCCGACACTTGCCAATCATTTCCAATGCGAAAAGCGTTTTCCGACACCGGGAAGTAACGTATTCTACAAATGCAACGTTTTCCGACACTAGCCAATCATTTCCAATGCGAAAAGCGTTTTCCGACACCGGGAAGTAACGTATTCAACAAATGCAACGTTTTCCGACACTCGCCAATCATTTCCAATGCGAAAAGCGTTTTCCGACACCGGGAAGTAACGTATTCAACAAATGCAACGTTTTCCGACACTAGCCAATCATTTCCAATGCGAAAAGCGTTTTCCGACACCGGGAAGTAACGTATTCAACAAATCCAACGTTTTCCGACACTCGCCAATCATTTCCAATGCGAAAAGCGTTTTCCGACACCGGGAAGTAACGTATTCAACAAATGCAACGTTTTCCGACACTCGCCAATCATTTCCAATGCGAAAAGCGTTTTCCGACACCGGGAAGTAACGTATTCAACAAATGCAACGTTTTCCGACACTAGCCAATCATTTCTAATGCGAAAAGCGTTTTCCGACACCGGGAAGTAACGTATTCAACAAATGCAACGTTTTCCGACACTCGCCAATCATTTCCAATGCGAAAAGCGTTTTCCGACACCGGGAAGTAACGTATTCAACAAATGCAACGTTTTCCGACACTCGTCAATCATTTCCAATGCGAAAAGCGTTTTCCGACACCGGGAAGGAACGTATTCAACAAATGCAACGTTTTCCGACACTAGCCAATCATTTCCAATGCGAAAAGCGTTTTCCGAAACCGGGAAGTAACGTATTCAACAAATGCAACGTTTTCCGACACTCGCCAATCATTTCCAATGCGAAAAGCGTTTTCCGACACCGGGAAGTAACGTATTCAACAAATGCAACGTTTTCCGACACTAGCCAATCATTTCCAATGCGAAAAGCGTTTTCCGACACCGGGAAGTAACGTATTCAACAAATGCAACGTTTTCCGACACTCGCCAATCATTTCCAATGCGAAAAGCGTTTTCCGACACCGGGAAGTAACGTATTCAACAAATGCAACGTTTTCCGACACTAGCCAATCATTTCCAATGCGAAAAGCGTTTTTCCGACACCGGGAAGTAACGTATTCAACAAATGCAACGTTTTCCGACACTTGCCAATCATTTTCAATGCGAAAAGCGTTTTCCGACACCGGGAAGTAACGTATTCTACAAATGCAACGTTTTCCGACACTAGCCAATCATTTCCAATGCGAAAAGCGTTTTCCGACACCGGGAAGTAACGTATTCAACAAATGCAACGTTTTCCGACACTCGCCAATCATTTCCAATGCGAAAAGCGTTTTCCGACACCGGGAAGTAACGTATTCAACAAATGCAACGTTTTCCGACACTAGCCAATCATTTCCAATGCGAAAAGCGTTTTCCGACACCGGGAAGTAACGTATTCAACAAATCCAACGTTTTCCGACACTCGCCAATCATTTCCAATGCTAAAAGCGTTTTCCGACACCGGGAAGTAACGTATTCAACAAATGCAACGTTTTCCGACACTCGCCAATCATTTCCAATGCGAAAAGCGTTTTCCGACACCGGGAAGTTACGTATTCAACAAATGCAACGTTTTCCGACACTAGCCAATCATTTCTAATGCGAAAAGCGTTTTCCGACACCGGGAAGTAACGTATTCAACAAATGCAACGTTTTCCGACACTCGCCAATCATTTCCAATGCGAAAAGCGTTTTCCGACACCGGGAAGTAACGTATTCAACAAATGCAACGTTTTCCGACACTCGCCAATCATTTCCAATGCGAAAAGCGTTTTCCGACACCGGGAAGGAACGTATTCAACAAATGCAACGTTTTCCGACACTAGCCAATCATTTCCAATGCGAAAAGCGTTTTCCGAAACCGGGAAGTAACGTATTCAACAAATGCAACGTTTTCCGACACTCGCCAATCATTTCCAATGCGAAAAGCGTTTTCCGACACCGGGAAGTAACGTATTCAACAAATGCAACGTTTTCCGACACTCGCCAATCATTTCCAATGCGAAAAGCGTTTTCCGACACCGGGAAGTAACGTATTCAACAAATGCAACGTTTTCCGACACTCGCCAATCATTTCCAATGCGAAAAGCGTTTTCCGACACCGGGAAGTAACGTATTCAACAAATGCAACGTTTTCCGACACTCGCCAATCATTTCCAATGCGAAAAGCGTTTTCCGACACCGGGAAGTAACGTATTCAACAAATGCAACGTTTTCCGACACTAGCCAATCATCTCCATTGCGAAAAGCGTTTTCCGACACCGGGAAGTAACGTATTCAACAAATGCAACGTTTTCCGACACTCGCCAATCATTTCCAATGCGAAAAGCGTTTTCCGACACCGGGAAGTAACGTATTCAACAAATGCAACGTTTTCCGACACTAGCCAATCATTTCCAATGCGAAAAGCGTTTTCCGACACTGGGAAGTAACGTATTCAACAAATGCAACGTTTTCCGACACTCGCCAATCATTTCCAATGCGAAAAGCGTTTTCCGACACCGGGAAGTAACGTATTCAACAAATGCAACGTTTTCCGACACTCGCCAATCATTTCCAATGCGAAAAGCGTTTTCCGAAACCGGGAAGTAACGTATTCAACAAATGCAACGTTTTCCGACACTCGCCAATCATTTCCAATGCGAAAAGCGTTTTCCGACACCGGGAAGTAACGTATTCAACAAATGCAACGTTTTCCGACACTCGCCAATCATTTCCAATGCGAAAAGCGTTTTCCGACACCGGGAAGTAACGTATTCAACAAATGCAACGTTTTCCGACACTCGCCAATCATTTCCAATGCGAAAAGCGTTTTCCGACACCGGGAAGTAACGTATTCAACAAATGCAACGTTTTCCGACACTAGCCAATCATTTCCAATGCGAAAAGCGTTTTCCGACACCGGGAAGTAACGTATTCAACAAATGCAACGTTTTCCGACACTAGCCAATCATTTCTAATGCGAAAAGCGTTTTCCGACACCGGGAAGTAACGTATTCAACAAATGCAACGTTTTCCGACACTCGCCAATCATTTCCAATGCGAAAAGCGTTTTCCGACACCGGGAAGTAACGTATTCAACAAATGCAACGTTTTCCGACACTCGCCAATCATTTCCAATGCGAAAAGCGTTTTCCGACACCGGGAAGTAACGTATTCAACAAATGCAACGTTTTCCGACACTAGCCAATCATCTCCAATGCGAAAAGCGTTTTCCGACACCGGGAAGTAACGTATTCAACAAATGCAACGTTTTCCGACACTCGCCAATCATTTCCAATGCGAAAAGCGTTTTCCGACACCGGGAAGTAACGTATTCAACAAATGCAACGTTTTCCGACACTAGCCAATCATTTCCAATGCGAAAAGCGTTTTCCGACACCGGGAAGTAACGTATTCAACAAATGCAACGTTTTCCGACACTCGCCAATCATTTCCAATGCGCAAAGCGTTTTCCGACACCGGGAAGTAACGTATTCAACAAATGCAACGTTTTCCGACACTCGCCAATCATTTCCAATGCGAAAAGTGTTTTCCGAAACCGGGAAGTAACGTATTCAACAAATGCAACGTTTTCCGACACTCGCCAATCATTTCCAATGCGAAAAGCGTTTTCCGACACCGGGAAGTAACGTATTCAAAAAATGCAACGTTTTCCGACACTAGCCAATCATTTCCAATGCGAAAAGCGTTTTCCGACACCGGGAAGTAACGTATTCAACAAATGCAACGTTTTCCGACACTAGCCAATCATTTCCAATGCGAAAAGCGTTTTCCGACACCGGGAAGTAACGTATTCAACAAATGCAACGTTTTCCGACACTCGCCAATCATTTCCAATGCGAAAAGCGTTTTCCGACACCGGGAAGTAACGTATTCAACAAATGCAACGTTTTCCGACACTAGCCAATCATTTCCAATGCGAAAAGCGTTTTCCGACACCGGGAAGTAACGTATTCAACAAATGCAACGTTTTCCGACACTCGCCAATCATTTCCAATGCGAAAAGCGTTTTCCGACACCGGGAAGTAACGTATTCAACAAATGCAACGTTTTCCGACACTAGCCAATCATTTCCAATGCGAAAAGCGTTTTCCGACACCGGGAAGTAACGTATTCAACAAATGCAACGTTTTCCGACACTTGCCAATCATTTCCAATGCGAAAAGCGTTTTCCGACACCGGGAAGTAACGTATTCTACAAATGCAACGTTTTCCGACACTAGCCAATCATTTCCAATGCGAAAAGCGTTTTCCGACACCGGGAAGTAACGTATTCAACAAATGCAACGTTTTCCGACACTCGCCAATCATTTCCAATGCGAAAAGCGTTTTCCGACACCGGGAAGTAACGTATTCAACAAATGCAACGTTTTCCGACACTAGCCAATCATTTCCAATGCGAAAAGCGTTTTCCGACACCGGGAAGTAACGTATTCAACAAATCCAACGTTTTCCGACACTCGCCAATCATTTCCAATGCGAAAAGCGTTTTCCGACACCGGGAAGTAACGTTTTCCGACACTCGCCAATCATTTCCAATGCGAAAAGCGTTTTCCGACACCGGGAAGTAACGTATTCAACAAATGCAACGTTTTCCGACACTAGCCAATCATTTCTAATGCGAAAAGCGTTTTCCGACACCGGGAAGTAACGTATTCAACAAATGCAACGTTTTCCGACACTCGCCAATCATTTCCAATGCGAAAAGCGTTTTCCGACACCGGGAAGTAACGTATTCAACAAATGCAACGTTTTCCGACACTCGTCAATCATTTCCAATGCGAAAAGCGTTTTCCGACACCGGGAAGGAACGTATTCAACAAATGCAACGTTTTCCGACACTAGCCAATCATTTCCAATGCGAAAAGCGTTTCCGAAACCGGGAAGTAACGTATTCAACAAATGCAACGTTTTCCGACACTCGCCATCATTTCCAATGCGAAAAGCGTTTTCCGACACCGGGAAGTAACGTATTCAAAAAATGCAACGTTTTCCGACACTAGCCAATCATTCTCCAATGCGAAAAGCGTTTTTCCGACACCGGGAAGTAACGTATTCAACAAATGCAACGTTTTCCGACACTAGCCAATCATTTCCAATGCGAAAAGCGTTTTCCGACACCGGATATAACGTATTCAACAAATGCAACGTTTTCCGACACTCGCCAATCATTTCCAATGCGAAAAGCGTTTTCCGACACCGGGAAAGTAACGTATTCAACAAATGCAACGTTTTCCGACACTAGCCAATCATTTCTAATGCGAAAAGCGTTTTCCCGACACCGGGAAGTAACGTATTCAACAAATGCAACGTTTTCCGACACTCGCCAATCATTTCCAATGCGAAAAGCGTTCTCCGACACCGGGAAGTAACGTATTCAACAAATGCAACGTTTTCCGACACTCGCCAATCATTTCCAATGCGAAAAGCGTTTTTCCGACACCGGGAAGTAACGTATTCAACAAATGCAACGTTTTCCGACACTAGCCAATCATCTCCAATGCGAAAAGCGTTTTCCGACACCGGGAAGTAACGTATTTCAACAAATGCAACGTTTTCCGACACTCGCCAATCATTTCCAATGCGAAAAGCGTTTGACACCGGGAAGTAACGTATTCAACAAATGCAACGTTTTCCGACACTAGCCAATCATTTCCAATGCGAAAAGCGTTTTCCGACACCGGGAAGTAACGTATTCAACAAATGCAACGTTTTCCGACACTCGCCAATCATTTCCAATGCGAAAAGCGTTTTCCGACACCGGGAAGTAACGTATTCAACAAATGCAACGTTTTCCGACACTCGCCAATCATTTCCAATGCGAAAAGCGGTTTCCGACACCGGGAAGTAACGTATTCAGCAAATGCAACGTTTTCCGACACTCGCCAATCATTTCCAATGCGAAAAGCGTTTTCCGACACCGGGAAGTAACGTATTCAACAAATGCAACGTTTTCCGACACTAGCCAATCATTTCCAATGCGAAAAGCGTTTTCCGACACCGGGAAGTAACGTATTCAACAAATGCAACGTTTTCCGACACTTGCCAATCATTTCCAATGCGAAAAGCGTTTTCCGACACCGGGAAGTAACGTATTCAACAAATGCAACGTTTTCCGACACTAGCCAATCATTTCCAATGCGAAAAGCGTTTTCCGACATCGAGAAGTAACGTATTCAACAAATGCAACGTTTTCCGACACTCGCCAATCATTTCCAATGCGAAAAGCGTTTTCCGACACCGGGAAGTAACGTATTCAACAAATGCAACGTTTTCCGACACTAGCCAATCATTTCCAATGCGAAAAGCGTTTTCCGACACCGGGAAGTAACGTATTCAACAAATGCAACGTTTTCCGACACTCGCCAATCATTTCCAATGCGAAAAGCGTTTTCCGACACCGGGAAGTAACGTATTCAACAAATGCAACGTTTTTCGACACTCGCCAATCATTTCCAATGCGAAAAGCGTTTTCCGACACCGGGAAGTAACGTATTCAACAAATGCAACGTTTTCCGACACTAAGCCAATCATTTCCAATGCGAAAAGCGTTGTCCGACACCGGGAAGTAACGTATTCAACAAATGCAACGTTTTCCGACACTAGCCAATCATTTCCAATGCGAAAAGCGTTTTCCGACACCGGGAAGTAACGTATTCAACAAATGCAACGTTTTCCGACACTCGCCAATCATTTCCAATGCGAAAAGCGTTTTCCGACACCGGGAAGTAACGTATTCAACAAATGCAACGTTTTCCGACACTAGCCAATCATCTCCAATGCGAAAAGCGTTTTCCGACACCGGGAAGTAACGTATTCAACAAATGCAACGTTTTCCGACACTAGCCAATCATTTCCAATGCGAAAAGCGTTTTCCGACACCGGGATATAACGTATTCAACAAATGCAACGTTTTCCGACACTCGCCAATCATTTCCAATGCGAAAAGCGTTTTCCGACACCGGGAAGTAACGTATTCAACAAATGCAACGTTTTCCGACACTAGCCAATCATTTCCAATGCGAAAAGCGTTTTCCGACACCGGGATATAACGTATTCAACAAATGCAACGTTTTCCGACACTCGCCAATCATTTCCAATGCGAAAAGCGTTTTCCGACACCGGGAAGTAACGTATTCAACAAATGCAACGTTTTCCGACACTAGCCAATCATTTCCAATGCGAAAAGCGTTTTCCGACACCGGGAAGTAACGTATTCAACAAATGCAACGTTTTCCGACACTCGCCAATCATTTCCAATGCGAAAAGCGTTTTCCGACACCGGGAAGTAACGTATTCAACAAATGCAACGTTTTCCGACACTCGCCAATCATTTCCAATGCGAAAAGCGTTTTCCGACACCGGGAAGTAACGTATTCAACAAATGCAACGTTTTCCGACACTAGCCAATCATTTCCAATGCGAAAAGCGTTTTCCGACACCGGGAAGTAACGTATTCAACAAATGCAACGTTTTCCGACACATGCCAATCATTTCCAATGCGAAAAGCGTTTTCCGACACCGGGAAGTAACGTATTCTACAAATGCAACGTTTTCCGACACTAGCCAATCATTTCCAATGCGAAAAGCGTTTTCCGACACCGGGAAGTAACGTATTCAACAAATGCAACGTTTTCCGACACTCGCCAATCATTTCCAATGCGAAAAGCGTTTTCCGACACCGGGAAGTAACGTATTCAACAAATGCAACGTTTTCCGACACTAGCCAATCATTTCCAATGCGAAAAGCGTTTTCCGACACCGGGAAGTAACGTATTCAACAAATGCAACGTTTTCCGACACTAGCCAATCATTTCTAATGCGAAAAGCGTTTTCCGACACCGGGAAGTAACGTATTCAACAAATGCAACGTTTTCCGACACTCGCCAATCATTTCCAATGCGAAAAGCGTTTTCCGACACCGGGAAGTAACGTATTCAACAAATGCAACGTTTTCCGACACTCGCCAATCATTTCCAATGCGAAAAGCGTTTTCCGACACCGGGAAGTAACGTATTCAACAAATGCAACGTTTTCCGACACTAGCCAATCATTTCCAATGCGAAAAGCGTTTTCCGACACCGGGAAGTAACGTATTCAACAAATGCAACGTTTTCCGACACTTGCCAATCATTTCCAATGCGAAAAGCGTTTTCCGACACCGGGAAGTAACGTATTCAACAAATGCAACGTTTTCCGACACTAGCCAATCATTTCCAATGCGAAAAGCGTTTTCCGACACCGGGAAGTAACGTATTCAACAAATGCAACGTTTTCCGACACTCGCCAATCATTTCCAATGCGAAAAGCGTTTTCCGACACCGGGAAGTAACGTATTCAACAAATGCAACGTTTTTCGACACTCGCCAATCATTTCCAATGCGAAAAGCGTTTTCCGACACCGGGAAGTAACGTATTCAACAAATGCAACGTTTTTCCGACACTCGCCAATCATTTCCAATGGGAAAAGCGTTTTCCGACACCGGGAAGTAACGTATTCAACAAATGCAACGTTTTCCGACACTAGCCAATCATTTCCAATGCGAAAAGCGTTTTCCGACACCGGGAAGTAACGTATTCAGCAAATGCAACGTTTTCCGACACTCGCCAATCATTTCCAATGCGAAAAGCGTTTTCCGACACCGGGAAGTAACGTATTCAACAAATGCAAAGTTTTCCGACACTAGCCAATCATTTCCAATGCGAAAAGCGTTTTCCGACACCGGGAAGTAAAGTATTCAACAAATGCAACGTTTTCCGACACTAGCCAATCATTTCCAATGCGAAAAGCGTTTTCCGACACCGGGAAGTAACGTATTCAACAAATGCAACGTTTTCCGACACTCGCCAATCATTTCCAATGCGAAAAGCGTTTTCCGACACCGGGAAGTAACGTATTCAACAAATGCAACGTTTTCCGACACTCGCCAATCATTTCCAATGCGAAAAGCGTTTTCCGACACCGGGAAGTAACGTATTCAACAAATGCAACGTTTTCCGACACTCGCCAATCATTTCCAATGCGAAAAGCGTTTTCCGACACCGGGAAGTAACGTATTCAACAAATGCAACGTTTTCCGACACTAGCCAATCATTTCCAATGCGAAAAGCGTTTTCCGACACCGGGAAGTAACGTATTCAACAAATGCAACGTTTTCCGACACTCGCCAATCATTTCCAATGCGAAAAGCGTTTTCCGACACCGGGAAGTAACGTATTCAACAAATGCAACGTTTTCCGACACTAGCCAATCATTTCCAATGCGAAAAGCGTTTTCCGACACCGGGAAGTAACGTATTCAACAAATGCAACGTTTTCCGACACTTGCCAATCATTTCCAATGCGAAAAGCGTTTTCCGACACCGGGAAGTAACGTATTCTACAAATGCAACGTTTTCCGACACTAGCCAATCATTTCCAATGCGAAAAGCGTTTTCCGACACCGGGAAGTAACGTATTCAACAAATGCAACGTTTTCCGACACTCGCCAATCATTTCCAATGCGAAAAGCGTTTTCCGACACCGGGAAGTAACGTATTCAACAAATGCAACGTTTTCCG